>JAUNZM010000020.1:0-1257500 GCA_033459285.1 Clamator glandarius
GAAAAGGGAAAAAACTGGCCCAGATGGTAAGTTAATTCATGGAAGTGCAATTGCTCAGTGGCAGTTGCAACCAAAGACTTCTTATTAAATAGTTCTTTCTCTGAGGCTTGAATGGACCCCCAGAGAACAGCACTACAGTAACAAAAAACTATTTACACAAGTAACTCCCATGTCTCCTACTTCTCGCTGATTTGAGATCAGTGCATAGTTGAACTTCCCATATATTCATTTATATCTCTTCAACATTTTGTTAAGAACTAGATGTAATGAAAGATTTGGGCATCTACCAGTTACATTTCATTTTAATTTTTAGCTACTTAGTCCCAAGTCTGAAAGTCAGGATCCTATGCCAGGACTTCAGGTAAAAAGCTAGATGTTTAAAAGGGTATAAAAAATATCTTGCACGCCAATCAGGAAGTTGTCCAGATATAACCAACAGGAAGACTAAGAAAAAAAAATGTATAAAACCCCATCCTTTCCTGGCATGCCTTCTGTAAAGTAAGAGTCAGAACAAGAATAAGTGCCAATTCTTTCACTTTCAATAACTAGGAGATAGTGATGTTATTGTAAAATACAGATGAAGAAGAAAGAAAACCTATTTTACACCAAAGTATAATCCATGAACACTCATCTGTGAAATGAAACATGCAAATTTAACTGCTTTTCTGCTTAAGGCAATTCAAATACAGCTTAAATCATGTGTCCTGTTAACAAACTGTAGCATTCTCTGAATAGGACATCCCTCATTCCTCCAACCTAATGTTAAGAAAATAACAAAACACACTTCTCTTACTCCAAAACATACCAAATACTGGAAGCTAATTCTGGTCTCTGTCCTTTGACTTTTCCCCAGGCAGATCAATGACTCAGTTGCTGTGCTTTTGACAGCTGATACTCAATGATGCCCTTGTGCTCTTCTTGGATAAGTCAACTTTCCTCTTACATTCATCTAATGTATTGTAAAATTAGGGGTTTGATCATCAATTTCTTTTTGCTACTTCGAATATTTAAGAACAAAAGCTAGCAATTAGCTTTCTTCCTCACAGATTTTAAGACCAGGAAAAATGATACAATATAAATTTACTAGCAGTTAGTGGGCACATTTTACAGGAAAGAAGACATACTCTCTGCTAGCTCTTTCACTCTTTAAAATACCTTTCCACTCATGAACAGAAAACTTAGTTAAAATTCCACCAGCATAACGAAACACAAAACCACTTGAAATAGCCCTAGGGGATCAGACTAAAACTTCTCACTAGCCCAATAGTCAGCTTTCAAACAAAGGCTCGTCAATAGATAATTTTAGAAGGAGGATTATAAGGAGAATCTATAAATAAGGAATATGTATTTTATATAAGATGGGGGGAAGAAAAAATTACATTAATTTGCCATCTTCTAGTTACCTAGCACCAAGGCTAGTTTAAGTTGTAGATTAAACACTACAGTTACTAAGTAAACAATTTTAGGTTTCTTTCAGTAGTCTCAGATAATATCTATTTGATTCTGGCAAACAATTACTATCTTCCTGATTAGATATTATGATCTTCTACTGAAGATCATATGCTTTAGGCCTCCTCATTAGATGGAATCTAGCTCCTGTACACTGAGTAGCAATGCAGCGATCACAATGATTTAGCTTTGTATTTTATGCTTGTATCTTTCTTGAGTTCAAACTTTACACCTCAGTGGTCTATCACTTTCCCTCTGGTGGCATGTCTATGATATAAACAAGTTTTGGGGGTGGGGAGATTGTGCCCATATGAAGTTGCTATCCAAATCTCTTTCATTTGACTTACTGTTACACAATATTGTGCCTAAGCTTTTGTTCTTTCCTATGTTTAGATAAAATTATCACTTTCAAAATACTACCTTTTTACTTTCAACATGAGCTTGCTTACGAATGCTGGACATGCTTTTTGCCTCATGCTCTAAAGAATTGTCTGCTATTTGTGAGCATATTAATTACTTTTTCACCCCTTCTATTTACCTCTTAAAAAAATTTTAATCTGTACATAGCCACTGCTAAACCTAATGGGTGGATTATGCCTACAAAAATTTTTACTTTAGCTGTATTATTAATACCATATACATAAAACTCCTCATAGAACTACTCTTTTCATAACTACATCTCAGACTAGGTCTTGTGCACAGGTCAAGGCTAAAATTAAGAGACATTGCAATCTTTTCAGTTGCATTACTGGTGATTCTGGAAAGCAATCATTTGTGAAATTTAAATGCCTGCATCATTGCCCATCAGAATATCCATCCAGTCAAAATAAGCATTTTCCATACTGCCAAACATCTGTATTTCATGCTTTTTAAACAGTATACAATTCATTACTTATAAAGTACATATTGTACACATACAAAATGAGTAGATATTACTAAAATCACACTGCTGTAGTTTACAATGAGAAAATAAACACAAACTCAAAACAAGTCATACAGAATATTTTTAAGCCTTTTAGAATGAAGTAAGATTTTTAACCAATGTTTTACATTAAAACTCTGATATAACATGAACTAAAATATCATGAAAAATCCTACCATTATCAAAATCTGTTTCCATTATTGAGGCAAATGCTTCTTTCCTCCACTAATGCCACCACCCCACACACAACATTTTAGACAAAAAAAAAAAAATATGAGTAGTTGGCTCGGTTACATTAAGCAAATGACCTTAGAAGAAAGACCAGAAAGAGAATAAAGTCACATTTTAATGCAGCTCCTAACATAGATGGAAAACACGCTACTTGTACAGTCATTTTTCAGATAAAGGGTATTTCCAAATCAAATTCATGTTTATGTATTTTCAAGCAGAAATTTTAAGATTTTAAGTCCAGTTCAAATCTCTACAAATCTGCAAATCCCTATATTTATCCTAAACATTTAAGGAAAGACTGTTATGGATACCTGACAACACAGATTATTAACAGTCCAAAAGACAGAGACAACATTTTAATTAAGCGTGCCAGTATTGTCAAGCAACAATCACTATGCAAAAAGTTCTGATCCTATTCATTCTTTTTTACATTGCAGGAACATATTTGGGAATATAATCTGTTAATATAGCCAAGGCTTTGGAGGTGGAAGTCAGTTGAGTAAGTTAAGTAAATAAAATATAATTATTTGGCATGAATAATTATTTCACACTGATAAAAACGAGAGAACAAAACTGGATTGTATTGGATGTTCAGTATGACAAATCTTTTCTATAATAGCCACTGATCATTTACAAGTGCTGTATAATTCGAAATGAATGCATCAACCTTGGGTACAATACACTCCTCCTTTAATGTACCTCCCTTGACACAAATCTAAGCAGGTATATATTTAAAATCTTATTTTCTTTTTAATAAAATTGAACAGATTAAATATGATGCGTTAATGTACTGCTTCAGGATTTGTGGTAATAAAATGCCAAAGAACAAGCTGCAAGCTGTTGTTACTTACGATACTCAAAGAAGTAATTTTATGCTGGCATATACTGTAATTAGAAATAGCTCTGTGCATCATGATTAAACTAGTAGCTATGGAAACCAAAGCAGATAGAATAAGTGAAAAAGGAGAATACTGAATAAACCAATCATTAAACTCCTTTAATATGTTTATTTTTAATCTTTTTCATAATGCAAATAGGAACACTAAAGGTAGATATTACTTTATTTTTCTTAACCTTTGTATGTTTGGAAAGAATAATAATCTATCCAAACTGCTTCTTAGCAAAGGTATCAGACTTCAGTTTTGCATAAGAAGTTCTAATCTCACATAATCTTAAATAGTAAAAGCACATAATTTTTTAATGACCCATTTTGCATTAAATAATTTTATGTGGTTTCAAGAGTGTATAATCTCCACTGTGCTCCATCCCCTTAACCATTCTATAGTCATTTGATGAACATACTCCATTTTATCAGTCTCCTTAGGTGGCTGGACAGGGGAGAATGGACATATTTCCACACAGTACTCACACGATGCAATTTCAAGTGCTGAATGAGGGGGAAGAATCACTTCCCCTGCTATGCTAGCTACAAGTACTGTGGCCACTAAGCATGCAGATAGCTTTCATCACACAGTGCTGGCTCATATTTCAATTCTTATTCATCCTCAGGTCCTTTACTGAAGAGGTATTTAATGGCCTTTAGACAGACTTAAACAGTGATCCAGTATGAAAGATCTGACACCTACATTGTCAGAAAAGATTTTGTTGTTGATTGGGATCATATTTTGAAATGAAACAATCATCTGGAACAAACTGGCAAGATAATTAATACAAAAGCAAATGAATTCTTACATGCCCAAGTCTCCCTTCCAGAAAGCATTCACTTCAAGAAGTTCAATTTCATCGTTCTCAGTTAAGCACTTTCTTGGGCTACTCTTGAAGTCACATCTTCATCAGTAGATGCAGGTAATCATTTCTTCCTAACTTTGGCAATAAAACAGGTTACAAACATAAAGCTGAGTTTCGGTTTGGTTTTGCCACTGTATTTTCACAACTGAAAGTGAAGGAAATGTCAAAGTTCATAGCTATAAAAACATGCTGATCAGCCATGCCCATTTCTGACAACGTATACAACTTTTGCACTGAAAGACTGGGAAAAATGTCCAATTAATATCTTTACTATGTTATTGAAATTACTAGTTTTAGAAATCAGTTGAAAAAATGTACATATTATTATACAGGAATGTTCTCAATGGTGGTTTTAAGGAGAAAAAGAAACAATAAAGCTTCAGTAAAATGAACTCTTATCTAAGATATAGAAATCATGCCCAGCTAGCATACCCATGAAATTTTACCTGTTCTGTTAATAAAACTGAGAAGTCCAAAGCACAGAAGTCAATAGCAAAATATTCACTGTTTTTTCCTAAACCAGTATCAGTCCCTTCATTCAGTTATGCTGCTCTCATTGTCTTTCCCCACACTAATAACTTCAATGATTGTACTAGCTTTGTCATAGAGTATCAGAGCAAATCTGACACTAACCAGATTGGTTTCACTATTAGGAATAGGGTCAAAATTAGGAAGGGTTTTTTATCACGTTTGGGCAATTCTCTTTTCACAGATCATCAATGTGTTGCATATTTTGCAAGCAACATTCTAGAACCAGTCTTCTCCAACACATTCCCTTCCACTCACTAGAGGTAGCATATTTTACTTTCATATTTTACATTTTTTAACAAAAAAAAATGATTACTGCAACTTTATTGAGTTACTGCCTACCCACTTCAACAATATCTGAAGCAACTGCTGAACTGCTTCATATGCTTCAAAAAACATAAACAATCATCTACCAGGATTAAATAAACATTTCTCTTGGCAATAACCAAGGCAAGTTGATGTGATGCCACTGGCATATACTATCAGTCATTACTGTTTATCTACAGCCAGTCCCGGATCACAACAGCGAGTATCACCATAAAGATTTGTATCACCCTTTCCACGGCTCTGCTTTTACTAAGAACATCTCTATGGTCTATAAGAAAACAAACTACTAAATAAAGGAAAAGTAATATTATATAGGTGGCAATTGAAAAAACAGTGCTTCTAGACAGGACTATCATCCTATATGCAGAACATGATGATTGAAAACATTAGAAACATGTACAACTTAATAGAACTATGTTCAAGTTAAAAGCATTGCACAAATCACTGACATTTTTACGTTTGTTTATATAAAATAAATACAGAGTACATGCTGGCATTTTGCAGCTTTCAGTGCCTGATGGCTGGCAGTAGCACAAGCAGATCTACATGAAAGAAATCAGTTGCTAAGATTTTAGCTTGAGTAGCAGAGAATACAGTACAAGGAGATTGCATTTGAAACTAGAAAAAATTCGGATGTGACATCAGTAACACATTTGCTTGTCCTTCATTAAATGGGAAGGATTCCAGAACAGGAAGAATCATACTATGTACTAGTATACATTATTTTCTTTAAAAGAGTGCCATTTGAAGGCTCTGACTGACAGGGACAGATTTATTTTGCTGTTTCCTTTTGCAGGTATTATATGAGCTACTCCTCAGTAAGATTACAGACTACAGTTTACAAACTCCAGCTTACAACACAGCATTTCAAAACTGAAACTGAAATCAGCAATTCCTTGATTGGAAAATGAGGTTATACTGTTATAAGCAATCCTTACTCATACAAACTTTGTATGTTTTCCCAGGCTGATTACCCTATCGCCATCTGCATCACAACCTCATGCTGTACTACAGCTGAAGTCCCTAGAATAAAAATTCCCTACATTTCCCTCATACAATTCCTTTCCTTTTTATGCCAGGCATGATTTGTAAAGGCTTCCTAAGCACATAACTATGTATAAGCGTGCTGACCTGAAGTCCAAGAGAAAAAAACTGTCCATCCTTGAAATTTTCATAGGGACTGAGATTGAGAATCGGAGATGCTTCAAATCACTTGCTGGAAAATAAGGGAAGCTGACAAGAAAGACATAATAAGGACGTTGATAAGGACTACCAAGAGATACTATCCCATTTCTTAGTATCTGGACAATCTGAATAACCAAGATGCTCTATCCAGCTGGAAGAAGGGTGAAAGTGATAAGCAGTGAAAGTGACACGATAAGCTCTTTTGTCTTTCCTCTCCCCAACTTACTCCCTTCTTCTCCCTCTCCCCACCCCTGAAAAGTATTATTTGGTTCCCTGCCTCTACAAAGAGATAGAAAATACATATAATGCCCGTATGATTAGATTTAGTTTCCTTGGCTTTTGAGAAAACCTGCGAGCTAATTCTGCTAAAATTCAAGGGACTTTTGTTTTAACAAAATTCCCTTGAATTTTAACCCAGCCTGTTGCAATTAATGAGGACAGGTCAGCAAGGCAATTTTAAAAGACTTGGGTAAAACTTCTTTTCTTTTTAAAGATGCTGAGAAAGATAATTTTTTCCAGGCTGCAGTCCCATAAAACAAGGTCAGCCTGTGCAGTGCTCTGACCTCTCAAATGTCTTCCTGGTCCTTGTTTTATGTTGCCCTTACTTGATATGAATTGGCTTCAACACAATCTGCTCTCCTCCATGAACCAAATCAACTCCAATCAAGGAAAAAAAAAGTGGTCACTTTTATGTTGAGACAGTGATTTGAATAAAAATCAACAATTTCGACTTCAAGAAATTCCTGTCTAACGTTAGGAACTGCGCTGTCTTCTTTGTGCTCCCCTACGACTTGCTCTCCCGTAAGACCTCATCCTAACCTACAGTTCTCCATCTGCAGGCAGGCAGATGTACCCACTCCATTCAGCACATCCTGCTGGGAGAAAGATTTGATCAAATTGGCTTCACTCTCCTCCTCAAAGAAAAGGCATTTCCACTCACTTTAAAAGCAGATGAGGTTGTCTGGTTTTACTGCAACAGAGGTAACAACTACAGGCTACTAGAAAGGGAAAGACTGAATTAAATATAGTAAAGAAAAAGCAGGATGCTAAGAGACAAAATTATTCCAGATCATGGAATCACTAGGTTGGAAAAGACCTTACATCATCGACTCCAACCATAGTCCAATCACGTTCTCACCTTCAACCTGTTCCACTGTTTTTAAATGCCCTCTAGTTAAAAACTGTGCTCTGCTCTTCAGCAGTTCCCAGAGAAGAAATGTTACATCTAAAAGGAGACAGAAGGTGACGTGAAACAGTTTGAATAGCGTTTACAACCCCGAACGAAGAGCATCCCTCCGACCGCTGCCGAAGCTTGCGGGGACGCAGCGCTCCCTGCTGGACCTGTTAGGAGCGCTTGGAATATGGTAGAGAAAATAGAAGGGGGGGTGTTGGTAATAAGTGCCTCCCAAGAGCCACTCACTGCTGGCCAGCTCTTAAAAGGGGAGCTTCCTACTGATAAGTGGCCAATGTTTAAGCCTATGTATTATTCAACAGTAATTGTCTAAGTTAGTATGTCTTATAGTGGTATGTGTCTTGAGAAATGTTGGCTTTTTACTTTTTCTATAAGGGGACTGATGAATGGCAAATGCCTGAGGTTATGCCTTGATCTGTAGCAATTGTCTAAGCTTGTATACCCTATAGTGGTATGTGCCTTGAGGGATGTTTATCTAAAGAGGGACCTGCTGTGCAAGGAACTGGCAATCCACAAGACAAGATAAGGAAGCCTGGAACCCACACCTTGCTTCAGCAGAAAAAGGACTGTTTTTCTCAAAGTCTGGGCTGCACCCCACTTCTAGTCTTCATCTTCCGACCTCAGGAGAGGGTCCTCAAGCCACTCAATGGACTGCCTGCACATGAAAACACGGTGTGAAGATATGTTAATGACTCTGCTAAAAGGAGTGAACATGCAATACTGGATGATGAAATGAATACGCATGTGGAGACATTTTACAGGGAAGAAGGACTCGATGCTGTAGGCCTTGTTGATATCGAGCAACTCTGACAAGTCCTTGAAATAGAGAGACAAGACAAAAACAAGAGCTAGTTTGGTGGGAATAAGTACCAACTGAGAGAAAAACAAAAGAAGAAAAACATCAACATAGTTAATTTTAGTGTAACTTGGTTTTTTAGCATATGCAGTTGTTTACCTAATAATATGTTAATAATAGCTTTATGGACAGCTACCTTAGGCAATAATACACTGTAGATAGCCTCGTGGACAGCCTGTTATGTAACCCAAATGAGTATATAAAGAAACAGCTAACTCAATAAAGGGTCTTCAATTCATCAGATTGAAGTCCGTGTCTCAATTTCCTCATCATATGCATAGATCTGTAATATAAAAGACATACAGTTTTCTTGCTTGGCATGCATGTTTTTGGAGGATTAATTCCCCACGCATCCAGCACTGCTAATAAAGAAATACCTGCTTAATAATGACTATCCCGTTGTTACTGAGTTGTTATCTCAGAATCCTGGCCCAGCTGCACCTAGCCTCCCACTTCGGTGAGGTGTGTTAGAAAGCAAGGGGGCTTGGAAAATCTGTCCTTTGAATCACTATGAACCTGCTATCCATGCTTCCCTGTGCTCCACTGGATACCAAAATAAGCAGCACTCTGAGATCACCTAATACATGTAGGAGTCTCAAAACCTTAGAGGGACAGACAACAGCTAACAGCGTTTGCCACGTACCTGTGTTTGCAGGAATAGCTTCTGACCTCAGCTTTGCACTGTGGTTATGGCACAGGAGCAGCTTCCATCTACTAACTTTCATAGCAAATAAAGTTTTCAACAGGTTTTCACCCAGCTCATTGTGTTATGGCTTTGAAATAGCTGCTCTGATGAATTTTATTATTATTCACTTTTATGCTACAGAACATTACAAGGTTATAAAGAAAGTCTTAAAGAAACACTCCCCAGTGGGCAATCCTCAACTCACTCTCCTCAGCAGTGTCAGATGGGAGCTGTCACTAACATACACTGCAATCCAAATGTAAATTACCTCTATGTTGTGCAGTAAATAAACAAGTCTGAATGAGGTACGAAGTCAAGCGTGCAGTCAGCAATACTATCACTCTCCAGTATTTTGCTGGACAAAGTACCTTTGGTCAGAAAACCACAGTATTTTTCCATAAAGTAACGTAAGTAGCTTATTAAAAAAAAATACAAAGAGAGAAAATCTCCAAAACCAGCCTACAATTCTCTTTGGGAACACCAAGTCAAAATCAGTATCTTTTATGCAAATCTTCAAGACTCCCCAGGCTAACACACCTGAAAAAGCACATCTCCATCCACAAAGCCAGCCCTGCTACTTTCTGCATCTCTCAGTAGTGTTGAATGAAGCCATCAGCCTCAGAAAGCAGAGCTTGTAAGGTCAGGAGATGGGTTCTCTCAGCAACAAGGCAAAACCTTTGAGCCTATTACTGGAGATAAGTGTTCTGAAAGCTGTGAGGTTTGCAGGCAGGGAGGAAAATACACTTGACTTACATTTCTTCCAGAGCTACAGGAAAAAACAGCACAGAATAAGAAAGGAAATAAAGGGGAGGCAGGGGAAGAGCAAAAGAAAGAATGATACATTAAAAAAAAAAAAAAAACCCCAAAAAAAAACAAGGAAAAATGTGCTTAACTGCATTAAGAGAAACAGTTTTCAGTTTTCAGTTGTGCAGAAAAGGGGCATTATAATAATCTTGAAGTTGATAAATCATCTGGTACAGAAAAAGTACTAGATTTGGCCTCTGTTGAAAACAATCAGTGACACTGGATTCTTAAGTGTTCAACATTACAAAAGGTAAAATTTACTTTGTTGAAGAGTACGTTACTCTTTTAGGCAAGTCAAGACATAGATGCCATTATTTAACAAGCATAGCAGACTGAAAAAATGCTTTTAACCCTTTTTCAATGTTGCATTTTATGAATCATCAGCAATTGGTAAAAAAAGAAATCCTGTTGTTGCCTTTCTGACTTTTTTCATGTGTTTACACAAACACATTTTCTTGTTTAGAAATTCCAGAATCTAGGCAGTAACCATGATTTTTTAAACACTTCAATAATCTGAGGAAGACCCAGACACAGAATATAAAATATTCTTTCAGATGTATTTGACTGCTAAGTGTAAGGATTAGCAATCTGTTTACAGCATACTAGGCAAATTCTAATCGATATACTATTTGCTACAGAAAACTACTCTCTCATCCAAATCACATAAGTTTTCTAAGTACTCATAAAAGCAAATTTCCATTGTTGCACTAACATACTTAAATAGTAAATAATATGAAGAATAAGCATTCACTAGCAGATTAAATTATTAACTAGAATCACTAGTCCAAAACCTTTACTAAATGGCAGCAATAGGTGGGTGTTATTCTTTAAACATTCCAAGTAAGCTACCAAGATTTTCCAATACAAATTCCACTAGTGGAAAAACAAGACAGTATTGCCATAGGAAACTGGTTTATTTTATTGGGCTATTTTCCTGACAGAAATGTTCAACTTCATGCATTACAGAAGAAACATACACTTGTTTTTGTCAGTGCAGAAGACAACTAAAAACTTATCTTTTATACAGTTGGAATGCATCTGATCAATCGCACTGCCCAAGATCTCTTCTTCCATTAAGCCTGTGGACAGAACAGAACATGGAAGCCCAAGAACAAAACAAATTTAACAGCTTTCTGGCTCCAAGACAAACTCTTAATGCTACCAAGGAGTTTTTAACAACTGTAGTTGTACATTATCAACTGCTGGCTCAGAAACAAAACGCTAGCAAAATTTCTAGTGTAGTTATTATTATAAATTAGCATATTGTTAATTTTAATAACATATGAAACAATGTACTTTTCAAAGATAATAAATGTGGATTAACTCTAAAACTCACTGTTAATTGACTGACACAATAATTATGTACATATTCTCAAAGTATTCAACTATTTGTTTCCATGCATTTCCAAAAGGGGCCCACAGGCCTCTAGCTAGGACAATCACTTCTGCAGTTTTCCCAGGGGCAAAAGGGACAAAGATAATATCTCCTTGTTCCAATGAAGAGAGAAAGTTAACAGAAAAACTCTCAGTTTTATATTGAATCTAGCTGTATATTTTAAAATGTTCACATCCATCTGAGGTCTATTTTTCCAAATCATTAAAATAATTTCAGTTTATGTTTTATTTTCTGTTTTAGTCATTCTTCCTGGCAAAGTAATTTTACTTGATGTTAAAAGTATTAGAAAATATTACTCACACCTGAAATATACACCGATGATGAGTTGCAAAACGCAATAGAAAGAAGCAGCTCAAAAGAGTTAAAGTAAAAACTCATAACTTATGAATGAAGAATCACGTGCAGACTGAAAGAATTTGCATTCTTGACATAATATTAAATCCATAAACTAATGAAGATCTTACGCCAACTACTTATAACTTTTAAAATATTTAAAACATATGCTCTCAGTCTATCCGCAGTAACAATCCCCAGAACTGCTATTTTAACTTCTACCAATGAATGAATAAGGCTGACACTGTAGGTATGATTAGGGAGAGAGACAGGATACGTAAGTTCTGTGATCAACTGATTTTTGATTCCACATTTAAGCAAAAATACTTTAACTGAAAGCAACATTTCACTGCAAAAGTACAGAAGTCTAGAAGCAGACATACGCTTTCTTGTCTTGCAAAAGTTTTACATAAAAGAAGGAAAGTAGGCTTCCTGTGCTTTTGAAAGTTTCAGATTTTTTTACAAGGGCTAGTGAGAAGTTAAAAGGTTATTTTAACACTGATGATTAATGTGTCAGTCTAAACTGTCATCATGTATTTCTCTTTTTCTTATTATTTAAATAATTTAGAATCAAGCTGTTCAGTAGTTTAGCATGACACTTAAAAAACTCAAGAACTTATGATGACTATCTAAGGAAAAGTAATGCTCAAAATCAATCTGTTGGCAATTCCTCTAGGTTTGCCATACAACAATCTAAGATATGCTTATACACATAGGAAATACAACCTGTCTTTCCACTGCACAAGTCGAAAGAGGCCTGAGCCCAAGCTGATAGCTCGTGGATCTCGTAAATAACCACCCATCTTTCAAATGGGCAAGCTGACAGCTCATGGATGTGGGACGCAACTATCCCTTCCTTCTCTCTTCCTTGGCCTTATTCTCCTCATCCTTTCCACTCCTGATAAGTGTCACCACTATAGACAGCTTGGACTTGAGTTTTGGATTCGAGTTCTCTGACAAATGTTTATGTCATGGTGTCGAATGTAAAGCCCGACTTTGCGTCTTTCTTTGCCTTAAACTTTTTGTCTGAAGGCTGGCCATTTGCGTGTTCATTTTGTGGCACCAGCAACGAATAGTGGAGGTGGTGCAGTAACAGACCTCCCCAAGGACAGAGCTTAGGGTATCACCTGAGGGCCTCAACTGTGACACCAGATTCAATGGAGAGGAATTGCAGGAGTAAGCACCTCTCCACCTTGCCAGGCCAAGCTCAAGGTCTGGAGCTGGCTGCTACAGGGGAAGGTGATGCAGGGGTGGGTGCTGCCCCCCTCAACCCCTTCCTCCACCCACCAGACTTCCCAGGCTGCACCTTCCAAAAAGACATGTGGCAAGACCACCCCAACTCCTGCTGAGGAGAGACTACAAGGTCGATTTAAGCAGTGGGAAAAGCACAGCAAAGGAAGAGCATCAGAAGCAAATAATTAGCTATGCACTTGGTCCCTGAAGGGTTATTCAAGGATAGAACATGCAGACGAGTGACTGAAAGAAGTAAGAAGCAGGCAGAACAGAAGAGGAGAACAGAAGTTCGTGGCCAATATGTTAAGAGCAGTAAAGAGATGATTTCACAGATCCAGAAGGAAGAGATCAGACTGTAGCTCTACAATTTAGTATATCGACAGTGAAAAGGGTTCACCTCAAAAATGAAGTTCCAGCACAAACAGAAAACCCCGACTCCAGGCAATTCCCAGTGTCCTCTCAAAATCACAAGGTCTGCCCCCATGCATGCCACACTCTGAAGTGGCAGCTTGCAGCACCCATTGCATGACCCCTGCCCATACCATGCAGCCCCAGTGCACATCCCAGTCCTACTACATGCCCCAGGGAGTTCCATGGCCTGCGCACCCATCAGCACTGGACATGGCATTGTATTTGAACTCATCTAAACCTACTGAATCTGGACCTAGATTTTGAGCACAACAGAGAGTCTTTCCCAGCCAAAGAGGAGATTTCAATCTTTGTGTCTCAAAGCTGGCAGATGCTATGACATCTGACCACTGGAGGCAGGGACCAATGGGCACTCTGTGCAAGCACGTTTCTCACAAAACAATGTGCATATTCAGCCTTTATAAACACACATAAAGAAGCACTCAGAATAGTATAGACAATCTTACCTCCCTTTATGTGATGGGAACCCTAAGTTGTGCAGCACTGAAAGGCCCTGCCTGTAGAAAGGGTTACCTCGTGCTTGTGATTTGAGTTACTATAGGAGTTTCTTACAAGAAAACAACTCTGTTCATCACTTCTACTGTTAAACAGGAAGTATATTGACAGGAGAACTTCCTGTTGTGCCTTAAGATAAAGGCAAAGCTACACAGATGGTGCAATCACAGGTACCAAGTGGGGGCAGCCTTGCAGCCTGTTACAATGAACTGGCTGAATCTCATGGACATTGGACAAGTGCAGTGTCCCACAGGCCTGCCAGCCAGGTAGGACAGGCAGCACAGCACAGCCCTGCATCTTCTCAGGTTCAATGTTACCTGAGCCAGTAACTCTGCAATATGCAATGGTCTTATGGTCAGGATCACTCCAGGGGGGTGACATTACCTAGGCTAAAAGTCTGTTGCCAGTTAAATATCTGTGGGGAGTATTGGATGGCTTAAATTTAGGTCTCTAAAATTCCTGTTACAGTTGATAATGATCTAATCAATACAGTCAATGGATTCCAGAAAAAAAATCATTTTACCTTAAACAACTAATCTCTAGTAAACTAGGCTACTCTGTGAGAAACTTTGAAAGATCTTGTAGGACTCCTGTGAGAGACTGACAGCAATGGTAGTTTCCATACGTACTGGTCCAGCCCTTCAATGTTAAGTGCCCCAGTCTCAAAGTGAATCTCACTTCAATGCTAGATTTTGTAACTAGAGCCTCTCTGCCAGCCAGTTCAGAGTAGTGAGCATCCCATATTGCCAAAAGAGCTGCTTTTTGGAAACTATTGGTAATCAGCCAGGGAGAGCCTTGCACCCCACACTTCCTCAGGTCCTGTAGAACCTCTGTAGGAAAATTTAACACATACAAGTCACAAAGGGCAAGTGAGACTTCGTGATTTGATCTCATTTGCAAATGTTGGACTCTGTGATAGGTATTCCATTTTCAAAAATGAATTCTAGGCAATCTTAATGCTGCAACTACCAAAGGACATCAATATCACTGCCAAGGTAGCAGTTTCTCCACTTATTAAAATCTATTCATTTTAGCAACAGTAGAGACTGTATGCATTTAATAAAATAACTGCATTAACTAAGCATAGTGAATGAAACTTCTTTCAAGTGTTTTCTTCTTTTGACACCATTCACTAAGCACTTCTCAGCAAGAATGAAGAAAAATAATCATGAGTCTGAGTCCAACATGAAATCCTTTGCTAGATGTAATTGGACAGTTATCACAAAGTAGAAAACCATGTGATCCCTGTCACACATAGGGTAATGGTACTTTAGGATGGTTAGTGGGAAAAAAATTTTTAGTGAGAAATTAAAACAAAATTTGCTGACTCCCACAAAAGGTCATTCACATCATAAGAATACATTGAAAGACACCAAAATTCTAAGTCATCATTGACTGTGCATACGGTGGAATCTGAAACTCCATTTCTTACACAATTTAAGTTTCTCTACTTTTTTATTGTATTATTCATATTTGGGATAAATGTATCCTGCTTTAATTATATGAGCACAGGAGAAAATATAGAGCTCTGGTAAGAAAAAGTAACAACTAGCTGTATAAGCTTCAGTTTAGTGTTCAGTGACTGAGAAAGAGCAAGAAACAATTCTGTAAGAACCTAAGGTGCAGGTAAGAATAACTAATACTGTAGATAAGACTGAGTATGATGGAAGTGGATGGCAATAGGCTAGCACAGAATCATAGAATCACCAGGTTGGAAAAGACCCACTGGATCATCGAGTCCAACCATTCCTATCAAACACTAAACCATGTCCCTCAGCACCTCATCCACAAGTCTTTTAAACACCTCCAGGGAAGGTGACCCAACCACCCCCCTGGGCAGCTTGTTCCAGTACTCCATGACCCTTTCTGTGAAATTTTTTTCCTGATGTCAAGCCTGAACCTCCCCTGGCAGAGCTTGAGGCTATTCCCTCTTGTCCTGTCCTCTGTCACCTGGGTGCAGAGGCCAGCTCCCTGCTAGAGAGCAATAAGGTCCCCTCAGTCTCCTCTTCTCCAGGCTAAACAACCCCAGCTCTCTCAGCTGCTCCTCATAAGACTTGTTCTCCAGCCCCTTCACCAGCTTCATTGCTCTGGACTCGCTCCAGAGCCTCAACATCCTTTCTTGTGATGAGGGGCCCAGAACTGAATGCCGTTTCTGATACAAGCCAAGATGCCATTGGCCTTCTTGGCCACCTGGGGACACTGCTGGCTCATGTTCAGTCGGCTGTCAACCAACACCCCCAGGTTCCTCTCCTCCAGGCAGCTTTCTAGCCAGACTTCTCCTAGTCTGTAGCACTGCATAGGGTTGTTGTGCTCCAAGTGCAGGACCCGGCATTTGGCCTTGTTAAACCTCATGCCACTGGACTCTGCCCAGCAGTCCAGCCTTTTCAGATCCCTTTGCAGAGCCTCCCTACCCTCCAGCAGATCCACACTTCCTCCCAGCTTAGTGTCATCCACAAACTTGCTAAGGGTGCACTCAATGCCTTCACCCAGGTCATTGATAAAGACATTGACCAGGGCTGGACCCAGGACTGAGCCCTGGGGAACGCCACTTGTAACTGGCCTCCAGCTGGAGTTAACTCCATTTACCACCACTTTCTGGGCCCAGCTATCCAACCAGTTTTCCACCTAGCAGAGTGTTTGCACATTCAATCCAGAGGCAGTCAGTTTCCGAAGCAGAATGCTGTGAGAAACTGTATCAAAGGCTTTACTGAAGTCCAAGAAGACTACATCCACAGCCTTTCCCTCATCCAGTAAGCGGGTCACTTTGTCATAGAAGGCGATCAGGTTTGTTTGGCAGGACCTGCCTTTCATGAAACTGTGTTGACTGGGCCTGATCAGCTGGTTCTCTTGCATGTGCTTCATGAAATCACTCAGGATCACCTGTTCCGTTACTTTCCCTGACACTGATGTCAGACTGATAGGCCTGTGGTTCCCTGGATCCTCCTTGTGACCCTTCTTGTAGATGGGCACAATATCAGCCAGCCTCCAGTCCAGTGGAACTGGAGCCCAAGTCAGTCAGGACTGCTGGAAGATGATGGAAAGGGGTTTGACAAGCACATCTGCCAGCTCATTTAGTGCTCTTGGGTGGATCCCATCTGGCCCCATAGACTTGTGGGTGACTAGCTGGGTAAGTAAGTTTCTAACCACCTCGTCTTGAATCATGGTAGCCTCATTCTGCAGGTCAGTGGAGGTGATTTTGCCCCACTATTCCTTTCTTGTGAGACCTCATCTGGAGTCCTGTGTACAGCTCTGAACTCCTCAACTTAAGAAGGATATGGAGCTGTTGAAACTGGTCCAGAGGAGGTGTACAAAGATGATCAGAGGGCTCTAGCACCTTCTATGTGAGGACAGGCTGAGAGAGTTGGGTTTGTTCAGCCTGGAGAAGAGAAGGCTCTGAAGAGACGTTATAGCAACCTTCCAGTACCTGAAGGGGGCCTGAGAGAAAGCTGGAGAGAGTATGTTTACAAAGGCTTGTAGTGACAGGACTCTGGGCAATGGCTATAAACTGGAGAGGGGAAGATTTAGGCTAGGCATAAGCAGGAATGTCTTCACTATGAGAGTGGTGAGGCATTGGCACAGGTTGCCTAGGGAAGCTGTGCGTGTCCTGTCCCTGGAGTTGTTCAAGGCCAGGCTGAATGGGGCTTTGAGCAGCCTGGTCTGGTGGGAAGTGTCCCTGCCCATGACAGGGGGGTTGGAACTGGATGGTCTTTAAGGTCCCTTCCAACCCAAACCGCGCGCGAGGCGGACAACAGCGCCGCCCCAGCGCTCCCTCATGGTGACGGCGCTTTGCCGGCTCGGCAATAAAAACACTCCCCCCGTCCTCTCGCCGACACCGACCCGGCAGAGCGGGGCGCATCCCCCGCCCGCCGGCCCGTCGCTAAGCAACGATTCTTCCTCCCGCTTCCGGCCGCCGGCGGCCCCGTCCAATGAGCGCGGCGGGGGCGGGGCCCACGGGTCGCCTGGGCGACGGCGCCGTTTTCCCCTGCGCGGTGGCCGCTGCGCGCGGGCAGGTGAGGCTGCGGGCGGGCAGGTGAGGCTGCGGGCGGGCAGGTGAGGCTGCGGGCGGGTGAGGCTGCGGGCGGGCGAGGCTGCGGGCGGGCGGGGCTGCGGGCGGGCGGGCGGGCGGGCGGGCGGGCGGGGGATGCTCCGGCTGCCCCGGGAGAGCCGCCGCGGCTGTGGGCGCCTGCCCAGAGCATCCCGGAGCGGGTCTTTCGTTATTGCCACGTCTCTTGTATCTCTTGGAATCGCTTGATTGGGAAAGACCTTTTGAGGTCATCGACTCCCATCGTGCCTACTGAACCGCATCCCTTTGGGGTTCTTTTAAACCCCTCCAGGGATGGTGACTCATTCACCAACTTGCTGTGCCAGAGTCCAGTAAACCTTTAGGTGAAGAAATTTTTCCTGATACCTAATCTGATCCTCCCCTGAAAGGAGGCACAGACGGGCTTGTGTGGAAACATCAAACTGATTAATCGTGAGGGCAGCGGTCGTTAGGAGAAGCAAAGTGCGCGGAAAACGCTTACCCTCCGTCGGGAGGGAGAGCTTTGGGCTTGTTTGTACGTCAAATGCTTTTTCCTGCTGGGACAAGTGCGGGAGGAGGGAGCAAGAATTGCTTAGAGAACCAAAAGAATTATTCGAGTACAAAACTACGGGCTAAGCAAACAAATTTTATGAAAACAAATTTAAGACAGCAGACTCCATAGATGAAAATAAAAAAATCTGTGAAGTTTTCTGTGTTAGATAAATTCCTCTCATATCTTAAGAGATGTTGTTTTACATAAAAGTGATCATGTGACAGTTTCAGAAGCTGTTTTGGAGGGCTTGAAAATACTAAGCGTGAAATCAAAGTCTGAGTGAGGTCTTTAATTACTTGGAATGCTGTCCTAAATATAATCCTAGATTCTGAAATTCAAAGAACAATGTTTTTAATAATTGGCTTGACCACTGTGTGATGTAGAACATAAATAATTGGAAATTCCCATTTCAAGACCCTAAATTGGTTGTTTCAAGATCTTTCTGATGGTCTTGCATTCATGGGCTAGAGAGTGTCTCTTTCTAACTAATTTTGCCTCTTTCTAACTAATTCTAGGGTTTAAGTCTCTACTGTGTTAGGAATATAGAGCTTTCTGGTTTTATGCCTCATTTAAAGATTTTTATCATTACACTATGCAGTTTCATGCTATTCATAAGAATATTTAGGGGGAAGAGTTCAGATAATAAACACATATAGTAAATAATTTCATATACAAGCTATCAAGACAGTCTTGTCACAAAGTGTAGGAACTCATCTCTTCCAGTTCTTTCTGTCATTTGGTGGTGTTTTCATTTGTGGTAATGGCCTTGGCTGCACCGTCATTTCTTCTAAGCCTACTTCTTAGAGTTTTCACTTGGGCTACTTCGTTCAATTTTATGTGGGAAGCTGTTTGTGAGCAGACAAGTTGATAATAAGTGATTTCTAAAATCTTCATCAGTGATGAATCTTTCTATTCTGTGTCCAGTGTCTAATTTCCTGCTTAATTATGGGGATTCCCCAGCTTTTCCAAGCAGTTGTTGGAATGGACACATTGTACATCTCTTCTTTTGGCTGCTTCCCCTTGATGGCTAGTACTTTTCCCATGGTTTATCACATTCACGATTTTTGTAAGGTTTTTTTTTCCCCCTTTCTCTCCTTTTGTTGTACTGTAGTTGTAGTTTTTACTCAATTTCATGGTTGCTTGAAACTGATCAGCTCTACTTGAAGGTATTTTTGGGAGACCGGATTTATCCCATCCCTTCAATTTACGTATATTGAGATCTCTTATTTTATTTCTGGTTTAGATATGATTGTTTGTATTTACTTGCACTATTAGACAGCCTGCTTTTGCCTCTTGCTCAGTAGCCTCTGCCTTAAGGAGATGGAAGTTGCCTAGTTTATCAGCAGTTCTAAAACCGAATCTTTTGGGGTTTGGCTTTTTCTTCAATCTAGTTAAATCATTTGGAGGTTTTATGCTAGGGTTGACTTTTACACACTCACTCTCTCTCACATGCGCACACACACACATTGGCAAATCAAGGTATAAGAGCACTAACTAATGCTACTGTTTTCATTGTCTTCAAGTCTTTTTCAAGTTGTTACGTAGTGTCTGAAAATATCTGTAGTGGGACATTGATAATGATGGAATGAAAGAGGATATATTGGATCCAAGAGATTAATTTCATACATAAATTGAAATGCCAGGAAAGAAAAATTAAGGCTTACAATTTCAGGTGTGAGGTTAGTGTTGAGAAGAGCTCTGTAATTGTTTGTTACTAATCTACAGTGTGTTTCTAAACTTAACCTGCTGGCTATGAACATGCATAAAGTTGCATCCCATTCAGATTTCCAGAGAATAGAGGGCACACTTTATACAGTCAAAGAAGTTTCTTTTTTTGAGGCAGTTGTGTTATGCATATTTTTCAGGGTTTGTTTTGCTTTTGTGGTTATTTGGGCACAGGTGACCCCTGAAGTGTCTGAACAGAACAGTTATATTGACTGCTCTGTAAAAATTCTTAGGGCAGAGAATCTCCACATTTTTAGAACATTATATTGGAGACAAACTTCTCAAGAATTGATCTGATTTGCTTAGTTTTAGCCACTTTTCCAGATTTAGAGAGTTAGTATTAGCAGATGAGTGAGGGGGTACGGCTTACGCAAGATGATATACAGCTGGATTTCAGCCACACTTTGGATATCCAGCCTCTCTTAGCTCACTAAATCCATTAACAAATACAAATAGATAATGAGTAGAACAGGGACACGACCAAGACCTGAGAGATCTTAAATATGGCCTTGAGCTAGAGAGAATTATTTCCAGTTTATCATTAATTTTTTTGTTTACTTTGAAGTTATGTTCTCTGTGGGCTTAATTCTGCTTCAGGAGGTATTTTTGTTATTTCTTACCTTCCATAAAAATGTACTTAAATATAAATTAAATAAGAAGTACTGTTGTCTTAACATCCAAATGAGAAAAATACAGTTAAAAATTATTAATAAAATATTTACTTTAAAGTCTGTTCATTATCATTTCAGACACAGATTTGCACTATTATACTCTAAATTTATTATAATCTAATATGTTTCTGAAGAACATGTTAGAATGGAATAGCTTACAGTCTAACTAGACAGATAAATGTTATGAGCATGATACAAAAAATACATGCAACATCTTTCTTGCCATATTAACTGTTTGCTGACAGAATGAACAATCTTTTTTTCTTTTTTTTTTTTACAGAAACTGGGGCACTTCAGCTTTAAGTATGTCCAAATTTTATGTGTAGTGATAATGAAACTGAGACAAACATTTCATTATAGACATAGCTTTATGAACATGGTAATGATTTTTCTCCATATGTATATAGTGTGCCCTTTTTTGACCAAGGAATTTGAAAATCAAAAAGAACTTTCTCCTTTCTTAAATGTTTTGTGTATTCTTCACGGAATTTGAAAGGAGGCATCTGCTAAGCCATAGTAACAATGGTACTGTATAGATAAGCATACTCATTTATACATATATGTATGTTTAAGAGATGTTATTTTCTTAAAAAGAAAGGAAAATATAACCTTTTAATTGATTTTTTTTTCCCCCCCCAAGATCCAGTTATGGAACGTCCTTAGGAAGATAGGTAATCAAGTCCAATCCACTGCTATTGTTGGCAGCTAGAGCCTAATCTCCTCCATAAACTGATAAAGCTCAGTCTTAAAAGTAGCTATGTTTTTGTCCTTCTGTTCTTGTGGGAAGGTTGTTCTAAAGTCTCATCCCAGTACAGATCTGGAGATGATGATGGTCTTGCACGTCTGTTACTAACAGCTTATTCTAATCACTGTGAGGTGGCCTGACTCTCCTCTGTATCAACATGTCCTGAAAAATCCATACAGCTTGTTGGGAAAGAGGAAATAAGGGGAAAAATCAAGAAAACCATCTAGAGCCCTGCTTGTATCCCTGCCATTAGTAGTGTGGGAGGCATAAGGAGGAGATTTTAATAGCTTGGGAGGAGTAAAGAAATTTAATTCTTAACCTCAGGTGACCTAGGATCACCGAGACATAGGTTTGCTATGTCATTATCGTATGATTGCTTATTGCATAGTCTTACTGCAAACATTGTATTTTGGGATTTATTGTACGATATTTAGGACTGTTACATGCTTCGTATTCTCAATATAAAGGTTCTTAAAGCACTAATTAATAAATTAAATCTGAGGCCTTTAGCTGATTTCCTTGCTAGAGATATCGAAGCAATGAATTTACACAACGCCATACAAGCTATTAAAGTAATTATTTTTATATATCTGTAATTTAAGGAGTTCTTAAAAGTATTTTGTTCTTGGGTTTTTTGGTGTGTGGTTTATGCTATGAAGATATTAATTCCTTTAATTAATTTTGTGGAGTTTAAAAGAGAAAATGCAAAGCTGAAGCATGCTAATCTTTAGTATATAGTCATTCAGTAGATTATTTGTAATGCTCTGATGGTCATACTATGAAATACTGTCAACATGGATTGACAAAGAATTACTTTCACCTTCAGTGCAGTGAAACTGGAGACAAGCTTACTAAAACACTGGTTTCTCCCAAGTGTAAATGTAGTCAATTAATTGAAAATAATTTTTATTTATGAAGTATATTTAATGCTACTTATTCATGGCAAGAATACACAACTTTTAATGGAAATTACACAAACAAATGTCTAAATATTTCTCTGTATAAGATTTAAGCAGAAACATAAAAAGTGGTTAGTAATGTTGATATGACACCATGTATCAACTACAGATATTAAATTACAGCCAATTTGATGGCAAAAGTGGAAAGCGGTGGTAAAAGATAGAGAGATTTCTTACTTCTTCCTTTCTTGAATATTTTTCGTTGTAACTGAAATGTATTGCTGACTTCAGATATTGCTAGACAGTATGGGAGAGTAGTATCAGCGTGTTCATTCCAGTGGCATATAGTTCATTATTTTCAGATCTGATCTTTTATGCTTTGTTTTCAAGGTAAACTGTATATGTATGTTATATCTAGGAATATGTTTTAGCGTAAAGATTGAGGCCTCTGTACTCTTCAACATATCCCTTCAGACTCTTTTAAGGTCATGTCTTTGTAGACAGCAAGGTAGTACCTTACTTTGATAATAAAAAGATACGTGCACTGATATGTCCAGTACATCAATGTCATACAAATACAAGATAAACATTGAATTTTTTGTTGTTGTCTATTTGTAATTCTTGACTTTTGTAGCACTGAATTTTAACCACACATCCTTAATGTACTTACCCTAAAGCATCACAAATTACAATATAACTATTATTTTATCCTTCTAACTGATTTAAAGGTTTTGGTTTTATACCTAGTCAATCAAACTTTGGGGCCAAGTATTTTATCTGTGATACTGCAGGTAGTAATCTCCACAAACTCTCACAGTTCTCAGATTGCACATCCTTTCTTATTATCATATGTGCCAGAAATCATTAAAAGCAGTTGGCAAAACCCAATTACTAATTTACTCCTGCTGGGTAGTATTTTGGAGGCAGTTCCAAAATGTATGTCCTGCCTGTTGTCCAGGCTTAAGGTAGTTGAAGGCTGCCATTGTCAATAAAGTAAATCTTCACTTGGAATGAATCCACAACTTCCCTGGGCAACCTGTTCCATTGTCTCACCACCCTCATTGTGAAGAATTTCTTTCTGATGTCTAACATGAATCTTCCCCCTTCCAATTTAAAGCCATTCTCCCCTCATCCTATCACTTCATGCCCTTGTAAAGAGTGCCTCCCCAGCTTTCTTTTTTACTTCAGGTACTGGAAGGCCACTGTAATGTCTACCAGGAGCCTTCTCTTCTCCAACCTGAACAATCCCAACTCTCTCAGCCTGTCCTCGTAGCAGAGGTACTTCATTCCTCTGATCATCTTCACAATCCTCCTCTGGACCCATTCCAACAGTTCCATATCCTTCTTCCCTGTCTGCAAACTTGCTGAGGGTGCACTCAGCCTCACTGTGTATATCTTTGGTGAACATATTACAGAATCACAGAATAACCAGGTTGGAAGAGACCCACTGGATCATCGAGTCCAACCATAATTTTTTTTTTTTTTTTTTTTTCTGACTGACAGCTCTGCAGTTTATTGCTGCTGTTAGGCACAGGTTGAGGGTACGCAGCCAGAGGCGACCCCGAAAAATGAGACAGGGAGCCCCAAAAATCACACAGGGGAACCAAAACCCCACAGGAACCTGCAACCTCCCCCTTGCTGCCCCTTCTGCCCCACAGAGGCCCCCCAAATCCCACCTCCCTGACCCTCCTGCCCCCTAAGACCCCCAATATCCCACAGGCACACCCCAAAAGCCCTAATGGTCCCCTCTGACCCCCAAAATCCCACAGGGACCCCCCAAAACCCACAGGGATCTCCCTTGCTGCCCCTTCTACCCCATAGCGACCCCCTAAAACAGCACTGGTCCCAATATGGACTCCTGAGGGACACCACTTGTCACAGATCTCCATCTGAACATCAAACCATTGACCATTACTCTCTGGATGTGACCATCCAACCAATTCTTTATCCACTGAACAGTCTATCCATCAAATCCATATCTCCAAACAATTTAGAGAGGTTCCTAATGGGACTGTTCCTAGTGGAAAATCTCCCTCAGAGTCTAGACTGTGAGATAAGGAATAAAGACTACACAGTTATGTGAAAAGAAGAGTACGTGGTCCTGTATTGTCAATCTGCCTCAATGGAACTGTAGAAGTTGGCATTCTAAGTATGCTGGCTCATTCATAGGCCTAAAACACAATATCATTGTGACAGTGGGGGACTTGGTGAGGGTTGTGGACAGTCTGGACAATGCTCTTGAATATGTGCTAACGTGACTTCAGGCAGGAAAGAAGTCTTTGAGGCAGGAAGAGCTCCACCACCAAGATTTGAAAGCAGTGCCTACAGGATAAGATATTTTGGATTAGAACTCAGATATTTGAGTTAGAATTCTCCCTAGTTAGAACCAGGGAGGTTGCGCAGGTTGCCCAAGGAAGTTGTGGCTGCCCCATCCCTGGAGGTGTTGAAAGCTAGGTTGGATGGGGCTTTGGGCAGCCTGATCTAGTGGGATGTCTCTGCCTATGGCAGGGGTGTTGGAAGTAGATGATCTTTAAGGTCCTTTCCAACCCAAACTATTTTATGATTCTATGACTGTGGATGCAGGAGATGCTAAACATTGTGAAATGACCCCTTAAATTGACAGCGTTAAATCTGTAATGCTGGTTTTGTATGCTTTTATTTGGCATATTTTGTGTATTTTGCTTGTTTTATGTACTTACTTCACCGGAATTGTTCCCTCTAGGAGTTAACTCCTGACCCTGATAAGTGTAAAACTATTTTTGCTGAAATGAGAGTACCTAGTTCCAAAGGGAGGATGATGAAATGTCTGCAGCATAGGTTTAATCATAGAATCATGGAATAGCTCATGTTGGAAAGGAATCATAAGGAAGAGCCATTTCCTGATGTCAGACTTGTGCTTCCACTGATGCAATTTCATTCCAGTTCAATTATTTCTTGATTAAACAATTGACTTCACAGTCTAGATTTTGCATTTATTATATTACAAATCTTGGGAAACAGCTCATTAATCAAGTACAGAAAAACAGAGGTTGTCTGGGTTCTGTATTTTTTTGAGAAACTGGGATTTTTAGATCTCCATAATCTGTGTTGAAGATTTGATTGCTGCATGCATGCAGTCAGGGAGATTTGTATGCTAATGTCTCCTGAACAGCACAGCTGATTAAGTGTGCTGCTGCAGCACTGAATTTTGGTGTGAGCAATACAGCTTTTATTCATCTTTTTACCTCTTGTTTTCATTGTATAGTGCACAATGAAATCTGATGTGAAACTTGGGAGCTTACCAGAAAAGAGTAACTAGCTGCAGAAGGAATAAATGCAGTCATATACATGAAACTCTTCCAAGGGAAGAGAAAAGCCCCAGAAGCATTCCAATGAATTAGTGAAAATTAGGCTTTTTAAATTTTCCAGCCAGTGCTAGTGGCTGTACCTGAGCCCTTCAAGCTCTGCTGGCTGTGAACAACAGAGGTACAGAATTTTTTTTCTTTCTTTTTTTCTCTTTTAAAAGAATATTAAACATTAAGATGTTCGGCACTTGCTATAATCATGGCCCCTCCTACTGTGCCAATTGAAACCACTCCCTACATCATAACCAAAACATTTTACTCCCCGTGATTCTGAAGAGATTTACATTTCAATACAAGCTTTTGTGCACTGAACCACATTTCTTACAGACAGTACCTTTGAAAAAAAGGGAAGTATTTTTTTAGGAGACAATTAAGAATGACTCAAACAGCACTTCATTTTCAGTGCTCAGCAGCACTGTAAAATTGAGCTTGAAGCACAAACCTGCTTTAATTTTAAAATACTGGAATATATAATCTAGTAATTGTTTTAGTTTTAATTTCCAGTTTTCCAGTTCAGATTCAATACATATAGCATTATATTTAAAGCTAAAGAACTAAAGTATTTCAGATTATATATTTCTGAATGTAAAGCTTATCGATGTAGAATCATATCACAGAGTTCAGATATGATCTTTGGGCAGCTCGTTGTAGTTTTGAGTAAATTTTAGCACAGGACTCATTGTACTTACATGTGTTCCAGTTCTGTATTTTTTATTTCAACTGTGCTTTCTGTCATGGCTTGGATGACATATATTTCCCACTGGTTTGATGAAGATGATTGGTATGAAGGACAACAAAGAGTAAGAATTTTTTAAATTAATATTTTATCTTTTACTGCCGTATATTTTCCTTCTTTAAGCTGGTGTTTACTATATTACTAGTGCCAACAGTAACATTCCCATAGGAATACTAAGAAGGTATTTTTAGTAGTTTTAAAGAGGTCTTGAATCATAGGCAAGAACATAAAAAAATTTATTTTTGAAAATTAATGTTGCTAGATGGATATAAGATATTGGAAGTTTGGTAGCCACTTACTTGCTTTTTTTCAGCTGCATAATTTTATAAGTTGCAATTCTTTGATATGTAATGAGATAGAAATCCAGCATTTAATTTTATTTTATTAATGGAAATTAATATACTGTGCATAGAGTAAATTAAAATCATTATTAGTAGTAATTGAGAAAAACAAAAATATTTGGGAGTTATTAAATTTACATAGGGTCATTTCCAAGTTGTATCTTGGGTATCTATGTATTAATGTTTTTTCAAGGAGGAGGAATTGTTACTATAGCAACGTTTGCAGAATATCTTGGATTTTTAAAAATGTTTATTAGCTGCATGCCTTGAGCAAGCTTAATCTACTGTAGCTTTCGTAGATTCGTGGTGAGAAGTGAATATAAATCACATCTCTTTTCATGTATCAAGTTTATGTAACCATGTATTTTTGTGATTTGTTTCTCATTTTGGTGGTATAGTCTCAGTTATAAATCAGAGTGCAGGAGATGCTATTGAAACATAAAGGTCAGCAGCTGTTTAATTGTATGATTGTGTATTACTTGGTAATGCTAGATAAATGTTCATAAGTATTGAAAACTACCAGCTATTAATAATTGTCCACTTTTTTCTTTTTACATGTCACTCATTATATGAATTTTTCAGATAAAGTGTTACCTTTTCAATAGCTGCTCATCAAGGATTCAGGTGTGAGGTATACCAAGAGGGTAGCATTATCTGAAATCAGAAGTGTTTTCTTGGCAATTTACCAGAACAAAAACATTCTTCTGCTGATTGCAGAAACTCTAGGTTGGAAGATGACTACAAATTTCTTATGGAGACTTTTCAG
Organism: Clamator glandarius; assembly: GCA_033459285.1. Classification (NCBI taxonomy): domain Eukaryota; kingdom Metazoa; phylum Chordata; class Aves; order Cuculiformes; family Cuculidae; genus Clamator; species Clamator glandarius. Next base: position 27,616 of record JAUNZM010000020.1, read on the forward strand.
TGCTTCATACTGAGATCAGACTTGGTTGTATGTATTTCCTTGTAGTATATGCAATATCTGAGAACTAGTTTCATAACTAGAAATTGCTGGTACTACATGCCTATAGATGATGGTTTTGTTACCACTGCTAGATATGATCTCTGGGGTTGATTAGATACATAATTCAACATTATTGGTGATGTACTGTTAGAAATGACAGCATTTCTCCATGCTCTGTTTCAAATCTTGGTATTGTTCTTTATCTTGTTAAAGTTGCACGATAAAGAATATTCTAGTTAAACTGTGGAAGTAGTTAGTCAAGATGGTCAAAAATACTCCTTTGTAAGATTTATCCAAGCCATGATTTTGTTTTTAATGTCAAACTGTTTGCCTTCCGTTTTCTAAGCAGGTTTTCTATCTTGGATTTTTTTTTTTTTTTAATTCCAGATAAGTGTTTATTTCTGTAAAATACAGTCTCAGGTTGCAATTGCAAATCCAGGCTTTTTCCAAACTTTAGCAAGAGGTTCGAAACTTCTTGCCTTGTGAAGCCAGAGATTCTGTGGTTAAATCAGTTCTAGTAGTAATTTGGTTCCGAGTTCATGCTTTCCATGAGGCACAAAAGTGCTCTGTCCCCATATGTAGGAAATCCAGCAGGAAAGGGAAGAGACCAGCATGACTGAGTTGAGACCTGCTGGTCAAACTCAAGAACAAGATGGAACTGCCCAGGCAGTGCAAGCAGGGACAGGGAACCTGGGAAGTGTACAGGGACTAGGGACACTGCCCGGTTGTGTAGGGATGGGGTCAGGAAGGCCAAGGCGCATCTGGAGCTGAACTTGGCAAGGGAAGTGAAGACCAACAAGAAGGGCTTATACAGGTATGTCAATCAGAAGAGGAAGGTCAAAGAGAACGTACTCCCACTGATGGCTGGGACTGGTGATCTTATATCAACAGATGAGGAGAAGGCTAAGGTACTTAACAATTTTATTGCCTCAGTCTTCACTGATAATCGCTCTCCTCACCCCTCCTGGGTCATAGAATCATAGAATCACTACGTTGGAAAAGACCCACTGGATCATCGAGTCCAACCATTTCTATTAATCACTAAACTGTGCCCCTCAACACCTCATCCACTCATCCTTTAAACACTTCCAGGGAAGATGACTCAACCACCTCCCTGGGCAGCCTGTTCTAGCACCCAATGACCCTTTCCATGAAAAGTTTCTTCCTAATGTCCAGCCTGAACTTTCCCTGGTGGAGCTTGAGGCCAGTCCCTCTTGTCCTGTCCCCTGTCACTTGGGAGAAGAGGCCAGCTCCCTCCTCTCCACAACCTCCTTTCAGGTAGTTGTAGACAGCAATAAGGTCTCCCCTCAGCCTCCTCTTCCCAAAGCTAAACAATCCCAGCTCTCTCAGCTGCTCCTCATAAGGCCTGTTCTCCAGTCCCTCACCAGCTTCGTTGCTCTTCTCTGGACACGCCTCAACAGCCTTCTTGTGGTGAGAGGCCCAGAACTGAACAGAATATCGAGATGTGGTCTCACCAGTGGCGAGTACAGAGGGAGAATAACCTCCCTGGACCTGTTAGTCATGCAGCCATACAAGCCAACATGCCATTGGCCTTCTTGGCCACCTGGGCACACTGCTGGCTCACGTTCAGTCGACTGTCAACCAACACCCCCAAATCTTTTCTTCCAGGCAGCTTTCCAGCTGGAGTTCCCCTGGTCTGTAGCACTGCACAGGGTTGTTGTGCTCCAAGTGCAGGACCCAGCATTTGGCCTTGTTAAACCTCATCCCATTGGACTCTGCCCAGCGGTCCAGCATGTTCAGATCCCTTTGCAGAGCCTCCCTACCCTCCAGCAGATCCACACTTCCACCTAGCTTAGTGTCATCCACAAACTTGCTAAGGGTGCACTCGATGCCTTGATCCAGGTCATTGACAAAGACATTGACCAGGGCTGGACCCAGCACTGAGCACTGGGAAACACCACTTGTAACTGTACATGTCATGGGACAACAAGATGGTGACCAGGGGAGTAAACCCCTTCTCCTGTAGAGGAGGATCAGGTTCGTGACCACCTGAGGAATGTGAACACATATAAGTCTATGGGACCTGATGAGATGCATCCCAGAGTCCTTAGGGAGTTGACCAATGTGGTTGCCAAGCGCCTCTCCATGATATTTTAAAGTCATGGCAATCAGAAGGCTTCCCTGGTGACTGGAAATAAGGTAACATTGTGGCCATTTTTAAAAAGGGTAGAAAGCATGACCTTGGGGACTACTGATCTGTCAGCCTCACCGCTGTGCCTGGGAAGATCATGGAACAGGTCCTCCTAGAAGCCATGTTAAAGCACATGAGGATGGGGAGGTGATAAATGGCAGACAGCATGGCTTCACCAGGGGCAAATCCTGTATGACCAACTTCGTGGCTTTCTATGATGGGTTCATCACAGCAGTGGACGTGGAAAACCAATGGATGTAATCTGTCTGGACTTCCATAAAGCCTTTGATATGGTCCCCCACAACATCCTTCTCTCTAAATTGGAGAGATATGGATTTGATAGGTGGACTGTTCGGTGGATAAGAAACTGGTTGGATGGTTGTATTCAGAGAGTAGTGGTCAATAGCTCAATGTCCAGATGGAGATCTGTGACAAGTGGTGTCCCTCAGGGGTCCGTACTGGGACCGGTGCTGTTTAATATCTTCATCAATTATATTGACAGCGAGACTTGAGTGCACCCTCAGCAAGTCCGCAGATGACACCGAGCTGGGTGGTGCAGTTGCCACACTGGAAGGACAGGATGTCATCCAGGGGGACCTGGACAGGCTGGAGTAAGTGGACCTGTGTGAACCTCATGAGGCTCATCAAGGCAGAGTGCAAGGTCCTACACCTGGGTCTGGGCAGTACCCAGTTTCAATGCAGGATGGGGATGATGTGACTGAGAGTGACCCTGCAGAGAAGGACTTTAGATGCTGGCTATTGAGAAGCTTCACATGAGCCAGCAGTGTGCGTTCGCAGCCCAGAAGGCCAACCATATCCAGGGCCACATCAGAAGTGTGGCCAGAAGGTCAAAGGAGGTGATTCTGCCTCTCTGTTCCTCTCTTGTGAGACCACACTTGGAATATTGTGTCCAGATCTGGAATCCTCAACATAAGAAGGGTATGGAACTGTTGGAACAGGCCCAGAGGAGGGCTAAAAAAGATGATCAGAGGGCAGGAGCACCTTCCATATGAGGACAGGCTGAAAGAGTTGGATTTATTCCGCCTGGAGAAGAGAAGGCTCTGAGGAGACCTTATAGCAACCTTCGAGTACCTGGAGGGGGCCTATGAGAAAGCTAGAGAGGGAGTTTTTACAAAGGACTAGTAGTGATAGGACTAGGAGCCATGGGTATAAACTGGAGAGGGGAAGATTTAGACTAGACATAAGGAGGAATTTCTTCACTATGAGAGTGGTGAGGCAGTGGCACAGGTTGCCCAGGGAAGCTGTGGCTGCCCCATCCCTGGAGGTGTTCAAGGCCAGGTTGGATGTGGCCTCAGGCAGCCTGATGTAGTGGGACATTCCCTGCCCATGGCAGGGGGGTTGGAACTGGATTATCTTTAAGGTCCTTTCCAACCCAAACTATTCTATGGTTCTATGATTTTGTTATTCTGTGATTCTATGAGTATTGGTAGGTGTGAATACCTTCATGTTTTTAACAAGATAAATTAATCGTACAATATCTGGTGCTTCAAACTGGTCCCATTGGTTAGGTTAATGAATTTGGAGCTGTTAGTTTACACATCGCATTTTCATCTCCAATGGGTTTTCCCACAAAGATGGGTAAATATACCAAATGTATTTAAGAAGACATTTCTTTTATATTACTAAAGATGATCTTTAATTTTTACATTATCATTGACATATTGACAAATATACTGGAATCTGGGGACAATAGTCTGGATGAGAAATAACAGGTTTATATGTCGAACATACAGGAGTGACAGCAAGATTTCCAGATAGGAAATCACACAAACCTAATTGAAGATAGAGACAGTAGAATGAACAGAATCAGGAGATGCCAACACCTTATTGCATGTAGCTATCAGTAACTAGGGGTTTGTGTATACAGAAGCATACTGATTAACCTAGGGATATAGTATATTTACTTTTGTGTGAATATACACTCACCTGGAGAGGTCATATGGACCACGGTCGCTTACAATATAAGCATATGTTTTTGATTTTGCTTGATGGGTATAAATTTATGAATACTTATAATATGCAAGAACATCTCTTGACAATTAAAGGATGCTACATGAAGAGCTATTACTATTCTGCAAATATTTTTGCAGTACAAGTGGGAAATACAACAAGTAGTAAAATACAGAGTAGCTGAAGCAGAGAAAAATGGAGTTAGGTTAAAATTAAAATGGTGTCTGTTAAAGAGCTGCAGTTGCCAGGCTACTGACACTGCCATTCTGTGTGTGTAGTGCGGCACAATACTCATTTTTTTTCTCCCGCATCCTTTAGTAACTGCATTATTTTGTGAACACCACAGTTTAGTTCCTTCATCTGTCAAGTGATTTCATTCTACAACCAAAGCAAGATTTTGCATTTTTGGGAGCAGCAAGGTATTGGAATGAACATGGAAATTCTTAAGTGGTTTACAAAATTTGATACCCATGCCAAGGTAGGGATTATTAGGCATTCATTGTTAAGTTATTGATATATAGCCATGTCTTATGTATCTAGTCAATTCAGTTGTTATTTCTAAACAGTATTAGCTCTATAGTATACAGAGTTTCAGTGTATTTTTTTTTCTATATTTAGCAACAAGGACGGACTTAGGACATTGCTACTCATGACAATTGAAAAAAAAGGATTTTGTTGTCCTCCTTCTTCCCTTCATCTCCTTGGAAACTGTGGGCATCCTTTGATAGCTTTCCCAGCATGGTATACATTTTATACATGCACAGTTTTTCAGTGTATATTTAAAATCCAATATAATTACTTGTACATCCCTTATTTTGAAATAAAATGCCTTTTTAACAATGTATGGAAAAGTCTTCATTCTACAAAAATGCAATGTGTGAAACCATAGATATCTATATTTATTCAGTTATACTTAATTTCTAGTTTTCTGCCATTTTACACAGGCTATTCTGATAAATGCTGTTTTCTACGTTGTGCTACAAGTTATGTTCAGCAGAAATCTGTAATGTCTGAAAAGATCTGCAGGAACTTGCTTTAATGCATGGTACTTAGAAGAGAATAAGGGTCAGAATGCCACACAATTGTAATGTCTTCTTCTAGATACTACTGTACTGAATTTCAAAGCAAATGCTTCTATTTAATTACAATCTTTTTGTAAAACAGTATATAATTCTTTACAAGGAGCAGGAAATAGTAATGAGTTTAAACCAGCAAATATTAGTAAATGAAGTGCAAATTCCTGTAGTATAGCTCAGAATATTTTACATATGTAATTTTTTTACACATATGTAAATAAGAAAAATCTATATGAATAATCAAGGTTTAATAATGCTTCATAACTATAAACTGATAACTCAATGAAATAGCAATATATGACAAGCCAGCTTTTTTCACCTAAATGTTGATCTTATTTAGTAGACATTTTCATTTGACTATCAAACTTTAAATATAATAGTACATTATCAAAAAAGGTTGTTTCAAATTAAACTTGTGAATGAGGCTTCTGTAGGTGAATTTCTGCAAAAACATATTAAAGTTACCTTTTGTCTTTAATGTAAATGTAGAAGAAAGAGAAGACAAATCTGTTCTTCGGTTTCACAAACAGTACTTAATATTACATATCCCTACAGGCATACATTTAGAACTAGACTGAAATACTTTTATAGTCATTTTATGACAGTAATTTTTGGTCATGATTAATCTAGCCTGAATTCTACCTAGTGACCTGTACCTTTAGAAACCATTAAAATACGCTAAACTATGCAGATATCCTGATGACATGAAAAAAAAATATAAAAGCCTCTTCACTGTTGATAAGCTGCATAGAAAACATGGAAATAATAATGCCAGTAGCAAAACTATCTCCAGACTCAAAGTGCTAGTCTGTTTTTTATGATCACAGTAATTGTAAAACTAGTGTAGAGCACCCCCTTCTTTTTGATCTAGATTTCAGCACTTAGGCTTGGAAACCTCTGTGTTCTCAACTGCTTAGAATGATGTCTTCCTATAGAATAGTTTTCTTGTAGTTAGGAATAACCTCTCTCTCATATCAAGGCAGGAAAGGAAGATCTACTGAATATGTTAGCAGGAATATTTTTTTGTACAGATTGCTGCAGAATCCTACAAGACCTGTTGTTGCTCTGAAAGAAAAATTTGTGGAATTCTGTTTTAGCATCTGTAAGAGATCTTAACTTGCAGTCAGTTTTACCTGTAATCAAACTATGAATTAAGCAAGATTTAAAATAATATTTTCTTACAGATTAAACATTGTCAAATCAGGAACCTCCTAGCTCCCATCTGAAAAGGTGAAAAAGTGGATCTGTACAGAATTAGTCAAATCTGTCATTATTATGAAATAAATATTTGTGCACTCTTAGTGTCTGAAGACACCTAAACATTTAATCAATTTTACATGCAAAAAACCTACAAATTAAACCTATGATAATCCAATATTATACATCTAATTTTCTTCTACTTCACCATGGCTTTTTTAAATGTTTCTTATGTTTGCTGACATACATAGTGCTTAAACCATCATTTTCTGTGGAATCAAGAGCAGAAAACAAAAGTTCTGGTTCCAGGTGTTATTCTGCAGTTTAGTAAACTGCAATGTAATCAACTAGATGACTTTAATTTCAGAAAAAGAGTTTGCCAGTTATTTTTTTCATTGAAACTGGAAAAAGTCTGTGTTGCACTCCTGAATTTTACAAATCCAAATATTTCTGAGTTCGTGTCATTGATACTATAATTGCACAGGAGGGAGCTCTTTATTTTGTAATTTTACTTAGCAGTAAAAGAATACTGTATGACAAAATCAGACATTTGGAGTCTCTCTTTTGTCACTTCATGGTGATAATGATGATTCTTTCAGTAATAAGGTAGATTTCTTTCTGTGGAACTCATGTAATTTAGAATGAGATGGGTTGCAAATGAACTGCAAGATGATGCAATTTATAGAACTGTTCCCTCTAGAATCTGTAATTTATTTGCTGCAGAAATCGGGAGTGTTAATATTGTTGGAAGAGACAAAGAGGAAGTGTAATAGCCAAAGTACTAGTCTGCAGCAGAGCTGTCTCTTGTGATTTGTTTTTCTGTTTATTTCTGTTCTGTTGTTGTACAGTTTCCCTTACAGAAGTTTTCAGAGGTTAAACATGATTGATTTTCTTTAAACATGTAGAACTCAGAATCTTTAATCGCTATAACTGCAGTGATATCTTTGAGATGATCAGTCCAAAATATTCAATCTCATCCTGATTTTCTGCTAGAAAAGCACTCAAAATAAGTCTCTTTTTTTTTCTTTCACACTTTCCAAAATGAAAGAGAGGAATTTATAATCTCACAGAGACCGCTTCATATATTTACTCACTACTATTTATCTGCCAAGTAGATAACCCAGCCAGATAAAAAGAATGGAACATCAAATTGATTGTTCAACTTAATTTTCATCTCTTTTATATAGTAATTAAAATGAAACTATTAGCATACTTTTACAAAGTTGTTTTTTTTTCCTAAATGCACCTTAATACTAATGGCATTCTTAGAAAAACATCCTACTCCATACAGTTGGAATCAAACAGATGGAAAGTGATCTGCAGTGATCTGCATATCTCTCCTGAAGCTGCTAAAAAGCAATGCATTGCAAAGCCAACTCTTGCATTTAATCAGCAGTTGCTCCTTCTAAATTTTAATTTGATATATTTGAAGATTATAGTCTCAGCTCTTTGACCTAAGGATCTCAGCCTTGATACTCTATGTAATGTTCTTCCACATAATGTCCCTTAGTCCATTAATCTATCTATAGGATAAATATTTCCTTAAATGTGACATTCTATAATGTAATTGGAGGGGTAAATTTTGATAAGGACCTTAACCTGAGCCCATGCTGAAGCACTAAGTGGTATGGTGGAACTCAGCAGAATTTTCCTTCACTGATCTGCACAAGATGATGCTTTTCTGCCAGATTTCTCAGTGATGCAAATACAATTGTTTTCCTGTATTAGGATTTTGCTGCTAGCCCAGCTTAATTTGTATGTACGAAGAGGTTATCTAAATATTCTATGTATGGATAGTTCTTTCAGTCAAACTCCCAGGGCCTTGTTTGGATTGTTGTGACTTCTGTGAAGAACTGGTGAGTCCTTTTTGCAGCTATTTGGACCTATGCTGCCATTTGGATCACCACACTGTTGCAGGCTGTGATCCACACAGTCATCATTTTTAACCAAAGCTGCAGTTGTTTGGCCACTGAAGCCTTGTACAGTAGTGATAAAGCCACAATTATTTCTGCAGGTTGATGGAGCAGGCACTGCATCAGTTGTTCAAGGCAACTGTCATTTGTATCGCATGAAGACTGGTTTCTAAGTTAATTCAAAGATTCTGTAAAAACTGATGGCCTTCGCTACTTGTCTGCTGCAAGTAACTGCAACAAGGCTCATTTTGGATGTTTTCTTAAATCACAAGATCACAGAGTGGTTGAAGTTGGAAGGGACAAATCAAGAACTATGCAAGTTTTCATGTGCTGTCCCCCTCTATTTTTTTCTCCCAAATGGTTTCCTGTGAATGATATTAAAATCCCTTTCTTGCGTAGCACTGAAGTCTGTGAACATCTGCTTGGCTTTATTTCAGCTACATTCATTTATACCTCATAAACATAATATATTGCTGTTAAAACTTAAAGGCTAGCTACATTTTTAAGGTACATATATATACACACGTTATTTATAGCAACAGAAACATTTATTCTGTTCTTCAACATTCTGTGCTCTTTTTGTCTTATGCATTTCTGTTTTAAAGGCAAAAATGTCACAGGTTAAACAAGTGGGACTTTTAGCTGCTGGATGCCAGCCATGGAACAAGGATGTATGTGCTGCTAGTGGGGACAGATTTGCCTACTGTGCTACCCTTGCTATTTATATTTATCAGGTAAGACTATTCTTATTTAACAGACTAGTTATGTTTTTACATTGTTGTCTATCTCACTTTCAATAATATTCGTTCCTATAAATAAAGCATTTTAGGTTGATGTTTGAGTGCAGTTATTAATGGAATATAATAGTTTATGAGTGAAAAGAGGATAGAGTATTAATAGTGGTTGGGCTAATTAAATATTTAACACCTTTTCTGTCCAAATGTACAAGAACTTAATTTACTGAGATGTCAGGTACCGGCAGTTGGTAAATCCACTATAGATTCATCTGTAAATCTAATACTGTTATAAGAACTATTTCCAAGCCAATAGTACTTAAAATAACCTTACAAAATATAAATTTTTAAAATTAATTTTGCTTTATATTTAGCTGGATCACCGATACAATGAATTCAAGCTCCGGGCAATTATGTCTGAGCATAAGAAGACAATCACAGCCGTATCTTGGTGTCCCCACAATCCTGACGTGTTTGCAAGTGCCAGTGCAGATAGTTTAGTGATTATTTGGAATGTGACTGAACAGAAAGTTGTGGCCAAGCTGGATAACACAAAAGGTATTTTGGACATGGAGATCTGTTTGATCCATACAATATTTTCATGCACTGGTATCAAAAATATTTTATATAGAGTAAATTTGAAGTGGTTAGTAGCCTTATTCTTGTCAGATTTGTTGCAAATAATTTTAGAAAATAATGATAGTGTGTTTGAGTAAATTGTTCTGAACCATCTAGTAGTTGGTAAAGAAAGAAGTTATTCTCTTTTCTAAAGTACTTGACCAATTCAAGAATTTACTTTGCCATTGATTTCTTGTTGAGCAGGCAACCCCCCCCATTTTTTTCCATCACTGTATAAAAGGATAAATAATTACATTTTAAACCTTGTGTGTTTTCATGATAACATTACAGAAATGAAAGCGAATAAAATGTGCCCTTCAGCAGATTCAAGTATAAACTACCAGTGAATTTGAAAAAGAGTTTTTGTTAAAATGCCCTAATTCTTGTCTACCTATGTTTTCTCTCAGGACTTGAAACTGCTTATTAGGAGATTGTAGAAATTTATGGGCTTGCGGGTCTATCACATTTCCCTGTCCAGTTCTAATTCATTCATTTCAATCAAAACCATTACCTGTCTTTCTGCCAGGTGTCCTTGACTCCTGCATTTGTGTTCTTGGAAAATAGGTGCAACCTGGTTCTTACAAGGTTTACTTGTATGTTTCAGGAATTCCTGCGTCACTTAGCTGGTGCTGGAATGCAGGTGATGCAGTTGCATTTGTGTCCCACAGAGGTCCGTTGTACATTTGGACTATCTCAGGACCTGACAGCGGGGTAACTGTGCATAGAGAAGCACATAGTTTCTTGTCGGATATCAGTCTGTTTAGATGGCATCCAAAGAAAAAAGGAAAAGTAGTATTTGGACATACTGATGGAAGCCTATCTATTTTTCAGCCAGGTAAAAGCTGATATAGTAAAATATTTATTTTTACATATCTTTCTCTTATTTCTACCTCTGTATATGTGTGTAATTCTGCACTTTTTTTCATTTAGATTTTGTAATGTATGTGCATATATTAAACTTCTTCTTAGTTCATAGTATTCTTACTTCTTCCATATCACAAAAATATGTTTTCTTAAATGCAAAGAAAATGCTCTATACTCTTTATCTTCCCCTTTTGTGACCAAGATAATATTGCGGTTTTCAATGAGTACAATAAGCTGTTTTTTTAGGGAATAACAAACATGATCATCTACTGAACTATATTTCCCAACAAGTTTGTTCTTCTGCATGGGCTGAGTAGAATCTTTCACTTAGTGTCTTGTTTGTTTGCATTTGTTCTAGAGCCCTGTGCTTCTTATTCATCTGCATTTTTGTAGGTAGAATCTCATGTGTCACAAAATTATCTTCATATTTGTGCATACTTCACAAATACTCCAGTAATCTGCTAATGAAGGTGGCTTGTTGATAAGCTACTTTGAAGTTAAAATTTAACGCTTTTTCATAAACAGTTTTCTCTATTAGGTGGACTATTTGAAAATGTTTTTGATGTACAGTATGTAAAAATGTAAAAAACATGTAAAAAAACTTTAGCCAAATAGGATTTTTGGTTGATTTTTATGTGACAAAAAAATCACTGATCTGCAGATGTCTACTTAGGAGTTAATTGTCAGAACCAAGTAGCAAACTTTACTATGTGGGATGAGTTAGTACAACAAATTAATTTGCATTCAAGAAGTACAATCACTAATTGAAGTACAATAAGGTTGCCATTTAAAGCCCAGATTTACATGCAATAAGAAATCTGAGTATTTTAATTCACAGGATTATATTATAGTCTTGCAATTCAGATGGTGAAATCGGAGCAACTTTGAAAGCATGCAGACCAATATTATTTTTCTTTTAACTTGCTTTGTTCACACTACTAGAAAAAGATGAAGATTTTTCTTTAAATAAAAACATAGATGTGTTTCAGATAGATCACAAAAATGAAAAATTTTAGTGAACAGATAAATTCATTAAAATTTGTTTCAAAATTAAGTAATATCAAAAATTAGATTGTAATACTATAATAAATTATGTATCATTACTGTGGTTACACTTTCATAAATGACTTTAATATGTGTCTTAACATTTGGACGTAATTGAAAATGTGGGCTTATCCAAGTTATCTATTTAATCAGCTGCGAGTATCTAGTTTGCAATTTATAGTCACAATTCATCTGACTTTTGCAATTGGTAGCTTTTAAAAAATAATGATATGTAGAAGAAAGTAGTATTGGTAGGTTAACTATAGGCCCTCTATTTAAAAAGAAGAAAATTAAGGAAAAGACACAAAGAATTGGTACTATTCATCAGTCATTAACAAATATAGATGGGTCTTGGCATTTATCATTATATGACAAGTTAATTGTATTCTTCATTACCAAAACAGGAAATCAGATTAAAAACTGAATAATAGAAGATGTCAATTCATTATTTCTGGATAAAGGGGTACAAAATTAGTTTGTTTTCTTACTACACAATCATTACTTCAAAATTCAAATCTATGCTGTTAATTATTCATTTGGACGGTACACTGTCTTATAAAACTAAGAACCAGTTCTCTGTAAAACAAAAAGTGAGAAATAAGCATGACTTTAAAAATTGTTCTTGATAATATGGATATAATATGTTACAAAAAAATAAATATGAAATATGTTTTCTCTTATACATGTGTCAAAGTAGATATTTCATGGCCTGTTCTGTCTTCAAACTATATGAATGCTTCATAATTGCACACATAGTTTTGAGAAAGAAAAAAAAATCTAAAGGCTGTTCTTCATAAGCACTTTTTGGGCTGCTGCAATTTTTTTTCTAGTTCATGCTGCTTTTATTTTTGCCTGTATTTGCTGTGGTATGCAGATTTACTTACACTCAAATAACTTGTATTTTAGGCTGTAGTTAAGACAATGTATATGATTTAACATACTTTTCCATAGTAAAATGTTATGTTAGACCTGACAGCTGTTTCTATTTTTGGTGGTATTACAAAGAAAGTAGGATCTGATAGAGCCTGAAGTACTTTAACTTAAATATTGCAAAGCCAGCTTCATTAATTTCATTGCTGCAGACAGCAGAGCAGGCTGCTAAAAATTGCAAAGCAAAAAAAATGTTTCCAAACCTTGCCACTACTGAAAGGATTTAATAGATTTCATTTTGAAATAATTGTTTTCTTGTGCTCTTTAAGGTTCAAAAAATCAGAAACACGTCTTAAGACCAGAGTCTCTGGAAGGAACAGATGAAGAGGATCCAGTTACAGCTCTGGAGTGGGACCCTTTGTCAAATGACTACTTACTTGTTGCTAATTTACATAATGGTATTCGACTAGTTGATTCTGAATCCCTGTCCTGCATCACAAATTTTAGTTTTCCCAATGCAGCTGCATCTGTTCAATGTTTAGCCTGGGTTTCTAGTGCACCTGGAATGTTTATAACTGGAGGTAAGCTGTTTATGTCCTGATTTATGCAAAGTTAATAAATATAGGACAGGGTTTTCAAAACTGATACTTAAAGTTTGACGTTTATTTCTTAGCATTTCTACTAATAAAAGTACACATGCATTGTGGAAAAAAACACATAAGACTGTAGAAAAGAACAGAAGAGTACACTGAGAAGTTTTTAGTTATTTTGTATTTGTTGGATACATAAGCTGGTTTTTATACTAAATAATATTTTCTTCATGTGCACATTAGCAACAAAATCAGAGTTACTTTGGGAATACAAATAACATTCAACCTGTGGATGTTACTTCTTGTTCCCCTGCTTTTATTTCTCTATTTTTAGCATTTTTTTTTTTAAAAAAATCTATTGTATTTCATAACTCTTTTCTACACCATTGACGCTGAGGCTTAGGTTAAAGTACTAATGGGGAAGTGAGAATGTGGGAATATTTTATAACAAGATATATAAGTTCCATAGAACTTACCCACGGAAGTTTAAATAACTGATATTAATAAATATTGTTGGTAATAGGGATATTATCATGGAGATGAAAATGCCTGCTTATAAAATTCTTCTTAGGATTCTAAGTTTATTTTGTTGTATTTTTCCTTAAATCAGCCCTTAAACTGCATACGTCTGTATACAATAAAAGGAGAATAATAAATCAAAAGAATAAATGTTTTTGTATTGTTTTTAAAAACCTCAGATTCTCAGGTTGGTGTGTTACGTATTTGGAATGTTTCACGTGCAACACCTATAGATAATTTTAAATTGAAGAAAACTGGATTCCATGGTTTGCATGTTCTAAGTTCGCCTCCAAAGAAAAAGCGTAAGTGTAATTTTGGTTGTTACTGAATGCAATGTTTGGGTCCCTCTTCAGTTCTTAATTAAAAAAAGTACCCTCTAGTGCCAGAGGTCTAGACAAATGTGCACTTCATAAGATCCTTATTTAGTAGGCCAGGCTTGATACAGGAATTCTGCATTTCCTTTTTTTTAATCTCTTGGAAATATAAAGCATTTTACTCTTTACAGTTGTTATCAAATGGGGGGGAAAAATAACTGTTTATATATTTTGCTTCATTTTTTAAGCATGTTCATCTCAGCATCCTACTAAAATTCGCCATACTTCCTCAACAAGTGAGGCTGTTCCTCCTCCAACTTTAACCCAAAACCAAGCATTTTCTCTTCCTCCTGGTCACGCTGTCTGTTGCTTCATGGATGGTGGAGTTGGGCTTTATGACATGGGAGCCAAAAAGTGGGATTTCCTTAGAGATATGGTATGCTTCATCTCTGTCTTTGGAATGAGAATTTATTTGGCTAGTAAGCTTCTAACAGGAAAAGAAATGGAGAATGAAGTCTCTGCAGCACTGAAAAAACAGTTTCTATCATTAAAAAGAGTCTAAGTCCTCTTTGAAGCAAAAATTCACAACTGGGTTTATCATGTGTTAGATACGCCTGTTCTTCACAGGGCTTTAGGTTATTCTTGAGAATTTTTCTTATCTCCTCTTTTTCTGTTTCCTTTTCATTGGAAGAACCTGAATAATTTTCAGCTGTATTCCCATATGTGTTGGAATTGAGGTTGCTGGTTTGTCTTCGTTTTCCATTTTTAATGGTTTTGGTCCCATAAAGCAACTGAGGTAATAGGTCAGGTTAGATTCTACGAATGCATGTCTTGGAAAACAAGAAATTGACACATGACATTTCTAACAATTTGAAGTTTAAACTACAATGGAGCATAAGACAGTATTTAGAACATAGAAAATTCAATGGAATACTAGAAAACTCGTAGAACACCATCAACAAAAAGCTTTATCTTTTCAGTCAGATACTTCGTGTTTTAAAAAAAATGTTTTTTCTTGGTTTATTTTTTTTTTAGATTAAAAATTTTAATTCAGATTTTTAGCTACTCGGTTCCAATGGAAAATGCTTACAAGTCCCTGACATTGCTGTTTCATCTTACATGTTATAATATAATGTATTCTAGTGTTTGATCTAGAGTTGGACTTCTGAAAAAATCAAATGTAGTAAAAATGGATTAAATATTTGTTTCATTTAAGGGACATGTTGAGACCATCTTTGATTGCAAATTCAAACCTGATAACCCTGATCTTCTTGCTACAGCTTCATTTGATGGCACAATAAAAGTTTGGGACATAAATACTTTAACAGCAGTTTACACATCTCCTGGTAATGAGGGAGTTATTTATTCCATTTCTTGGGCTCCAGGTAAGAATATTTTACTTTAGGTCTGTATGTTTTCTGAGTTAGCATTAACTAGTAACCATCTGCATTATAAAAGTATTAGCTTGAGACAGAAGAGTATCTTGTAAGGTTTAAACGTAACTGAACTATTATCTGTAAAACCTATAGAATTCAATGCTTGAGACCTTGCTTAGGCTTATAAGGAATGATCTCTGTAATTCATACCAAGTCAAAATGGAGAAGGAAGATTTTCAGAGCCTTTCTGCCAGTACAGTATGTGAACGATGAAAATGCTTTCTTTTTATGGGAAGCAGCTGATTAATTCAGAATTCGGATTCTGTTTTGTGCTGAAAAAGTGGAACATATATCCTTAGTTCTTTCTCTTCCTCCTTTGTGTAGGATTGTAATCACTGAATAGCCCTGCTTTTACTTTATTAGAATAGGGAGTACCTTTTCTACAAAGCATCTACTTTTTTCTTAGAGAAGTCACTGAAGTCAGTGTGAAATTTTAGTCTCAGAACTGTTTTGCAGCCCACTTAGGTGAACTTGGGAATATGTTTCTGATAGTTACTAATAAGAATAGTTGTTGATAGGTAGGCTTTCTTGCTTTCTTGTTGTGTTTTAATTCTTTGGACAGTAGATGCATTTTTAAAATTCTAAATAATTCAGCTCACTGCCTTTCTCTCCTGTGCTTTCTAACTCTAAGAAATAACAGCTAAAAAATATTCTGATGGGAAGCTGTATGTAGTTTGCATGGGAAAAAATATTCTGATGGGAAGCTGTATGTAGTTTACATGTGTGAAATGAATTTACACTTATTCTATTTCAAATAGTCTCTCACTTCTTGCTCCTTTTCACAGATAATTTGTCTTACTGTATGGAACTTATGGAGATACGATGCTTTCTTTTGTACTATTTTACTTTGAAATCTAAATTTAGTTTATAGTGGTAACTTACATTAAGAGAATAGCATGTTCGCTGGGGGGGTGCTTTTCAAGTCTTGTATCTTGATTTAATAAAATAAAAAAGAAATTAAGCTAATTGGGAGCACATGCTTCCAAATTCATTTCCTTACCATCCTGTCCCAAAGTTCCTGCCCATCACAGACAGAAATTTTTCTGCTTCTTTCACATCCCTTGCTCCTACAGAATTCCTGTCCACTTCGTACTATCATTTATCTTCATTCCTAATATATAATGCAATGCATGCCACCATTTTTTTTTTTTTGGTCTTAAAAGGCCTTTAGACATAATAATTTTTTTTCCTATCATTCTCCTATCTGAATCTCTTTCTATCTTACGTATGTACCTTTCTGGACTTCCCCTGCATAGATTGTCTTTTCTGCCTCTAAAATGTGGTATAAAATAACAGTCAAAACTTTACATATAACATCCCATATAGCTATTTATGAAAAATTATAGCTATATTGGGATAGAAGGTCACTGTGGTGCAAAGAATTTGGTGGCTTTTGAATTAAGCCTGAATCCAGATTTCAGATTCTCCCTATGGAGTCATATATTCAGATTTTTCTGCCCTGTAGAATGTGGTTAAGAGATTCAAGTACATTCTCAATGGACTTAGGTGCAGCAGCAGTGCAAGATTAAGAAAACAAAGTACTGTTACATGTTTTGTCATGTTATTTCTGATTTGATTTAGTACATAGGGAACTTTAAAAGAAAATGCTCTAATTCCTACAACTTTAATTTTGAAACATTAGGATTTTATCTCTTTTTCAGTTTATCATATGCATCATGGACATTATTTTCCTGTCACCATAGATGCAAGTCTTTCAGCAGTCTTTGAGAATACTTTTTGCAACAATATATTTTTTATTTTGCCCTTTCCTCAAAACAGGATGTAGAAAAGCAGGTCAGGCTTTTATTGAAACTGATAATTGTGCCTTAAGCTATGAAAAATGCTAGTTTATGTCCCATTGATATCTTCTGTTTATATTACATTTCTTGACTTTAAAGTAGAAACAAATTAGTCAAACTATATTGTGAGATCTTACAAATATCTTTCTCTAAAGGAGATCTGAACTGCATAGCAGGTGCAACATCCAGAAATGGTGGCTTCATCTGGGATGTCCCAAAAGGCAAAATGATAACCAGATTCAGTGAGGTAAAATGAGATCATATCTTTTTTTGTCTATATGAAATGTAGGTTAGTTGTTCTCTCTAATGTCACTAAGGAAAGATGGGTCAAAGCTCATAATTTTTTAAAGGTGTTATAATATAAAGATCTATAGAATTAACTATGAGGGTGCCAGTTTGTCTCTGAGGCTGAAGTACTTTTACTTCCTCAATCTGGGTTTGTGACATGAGAATTATGAAGTAGCAGGTGGTCTCCATTATCTTAAAATTGATCCTGTAGTGTTAGACAGCAAAAGCATAACATTCTTAAATGTGCAAATGTATATGGGCATATGGAGTTTAATGGGTATCAAAATGTAAGGTGATGTTCTGTGTTTTCAAACATAAAGCCCAGAAAAACTGTCCAGTCCCTGAAGTCTAGACAAATAAAGCTTCATTTTGCAGCACATGAAGTAATATGCTTTATTTAGAATCTTGCCTTGTATTACCTGAAATCTATGCAGGCATTTGCAAGTCCTGAAGCAGTAGCGTAATTGTTACTGGTAGCAAGAGCTATTTCATACTGTGTTGTAGTACTCTATACTGTTTTGTGTATTCTTAGTATAAAGCTGAAATCTTCAGATTGTACAGACATAATTAACTGTGCCATCTGCATCAGAGGACAAAGGATGCTCTTTAAAAAGATGGTGTAAGGAGCATTGTAAACAATTCTACATACATACATGCTTACATTCAAGAGTTTCTAGCACTCAGAAGATTTGCACTTGTGCTACTATGTATCTTTTCTTGTCAGGAAGATGTCTTACTTAAAATTTTCACATACTGCAATTACTCATGCCCACAAACCTAATTATTCCAACAAGTAGCTAACTTACTTCAGCCTTTAGGTTCATATACCTATAACTTGCTCATTCTTCAACTTAATGCAGTTTTGTCTCTTGGATCCTGGAAAGTATGGCATGTTTATTGTCTCTGTCCCCAGTCCCGGTTTTTTGGACTTGGATTTTCAAATATCCCAGCTATACTGGGGACTCGTTATAATGTGGTTTTGTGCAGTATACATTATTGGGAGAAAAGGGCCCATACAAGAATAAAACTTAAAAGATGAGTCAATAGATGAGAAAAAAAGGGGTGAATTATTTTTTATTGATAGGTATTTTGCATTTTTTGAAGCATGGAAAGAATGGAATCTTCTGCATTGCCTGGAGTCATAAAGATTCCAAAAGAATAGCAACCTGCAGCAGTGATGGATTCTGGTGAGTGTTACTGGAAGAAGAAAAAAATTGCTAAAAGCACTTCTCAAGTCAGTAAACTTTGACAGTGATACTATTAGTGCTTAGTTTTATAACTGTTCTTAGTGGCCAAAGCTTGGATTCTCTTCATCTTGTATACTTGTTAAGAGAGATTTTTCATGATTTTAAGGAAAAAAAATTAAGGAATAGTGTCTAAGACACTCTGATAGTGAAACTGAATATTGATTTTTATTTAGCCAAGAATATTCTTCTATGTTTCTTATCTGTAGATACGGAGAACGCTCTTCAGAACTATCCCACTTGTCTTCAGTTTTTAATTCTTTTTTTTAAGCTTCTTATTTCAAGGACAAGGAATCCCTATTTTGGAACCAAGTCATTGGAGTTGTGTTTTTACAGTGTATAATAGTTTACTTGTAAAAACCTGCAAATTTCTATTGAGAACAATATAGCAGATATTGTATTTTAGGACGTTCTTAACTCCTTGGTCATTCTTTTCATTTGCTACCCATGTTATTTCAATTCAAACATAATAAGAGAATGAATTTCAGAAAACAACCAATCTATTTTTTTTACTTCTTTTCCCCCCTGATCTATTTGCACCTTAATGCTATAGCTGTAACTTAAATTTTGGGCTGTGAGGATCCTTTCAGGGAAGGAGGTGCTACAGTAGATATCTTTATGGCACCCTGAGAGAATGTGGACTCTGAAGTCCAATTAAATGTTTTGTTGGGAAATATATAGTTTGCCTTGTAGTTGAGGGGCCATAGGAATAAAGATTCCTCATATTGTTTCTGTACACTTTTTTTTCTTGTTATCTGCCTTATTTACACAGAAGCAAACATGACTTTTAGATAGCCTACAAAGAATGTTTTTTTTCCTCATAATATTGCATTGTGATTGATTTCAGTATTATTCGAACCATCGATGGCAAGGTTCTTCACAAGTACAAACATCCAGCTGCAGTCTTTGGCTGTGATTGGAGTCAAAACAACAAGTAAGAAAGAATTAACCCAAAGAATTGATACTATTTACTACTTAAATGGATTACCATAAAAAAACACGAAGTGTGATATTTATTGTGATATTACAGCACTGACATTGTTTCTGTTCCACAGAGTCTGTAGCAGCACTATATTTCAGTGGTGTATTTGATTGCCTAACATTTTAATGTGTTGAGCAGGACTAGAGCTACTTAACTTTCAGAAGAGGATCTTATCATATTGATGGGAGAAAAAAAAACATTCCCTTTCTGAGTATATAAATGGGAAAAAAAAACAAACAGGCATTTAGTACAAGGAAAGTGGGGTTTAGCTAGATTTGGTTTGTTTTAATGACTGCTAAGTTGCAGATACAGCAGGCAATGAAATAAGCTGTGATATATATTAATTTTGCAGATAACTATGAATAACAATATAGGAAGTTTTTGTGCAAAAAATTTATACGCTAAACCAGTTCTGTCAATAGTTGCGTGTTGGGTGCTTGGTGAGACTGTAGTGCAAATACTATTCCCTGGGGCAACTAATGGATCTTTATCAGGTTTTTTTTTTCTGATTCAGTATATTTAATTGGGTTATCAATAATTACATCATAAAGAGACAAAGGAGAAGCCAAAATAAGCTGTTTTTTAAGTAAGTTGCAAAGTACATGTATTTAAAATAAATTTTTTAAAAGAGTACTTTTGATGATCCCAGTAACCAAAGGTTTTATTATTTTATTTTGCAGAGATATGATAGCTACTGGTTGTGAGGATAAAAATGTTCGTGTTTACTACTTGGCAACCAGCTCTGATCAGCCACTGAAAGTTTTTACAGGACATACTGCAAAGGTGTTTCATGTACGGTGGTCTCCTCTGAGAGAAGGAATACTCTGTAGTGGCTCTGATGATGGGTATGTATTTCTGAACTATTAGAAAACTTTAAAACTCAAGCAGGACTATTAGAGAAACTCAAGGTCTTTAGTTGTGCCGGTGCTGGCACCTTCAGAAAGTCTGTGAATAATATAGTAGTCTAAACTCCTGCCTTCTTCAGATTCAGGCTACAGCTTTGCTTTTAGCTTAATGCAGGTTAATTATCTAAAATTGTCACAACTGCTGTAGCAATGCAACTTCTCAAGTGTTTTCCCAAGAGCAGAGTTAGTGACTGACACCCATTACTTCCAGGAATGATACAAGGAGGGTAACACATGCCTATGTTATGTCTGAAGATACAAGTGCAAGACCTACTCTTACTTGGTGTCTATTAGAGGTATAACTAAGTATGATCTGTGGAGATTCCTCAGCTACTCCTCATTTCTTAGAGCCCTTTTCACTAGATTTGTTCCCCTCCTCTGGATGCATTCAAGGACCTTCATATTCTTCTTAAGTTATAGGCCCCAGAACTGCACACTGCACTCAAGGTGAGGCTGCACCAATGCTGAATACAGCAGGATAATCACCTCTTTTAATGGGCTGGTTTTGCAGTGTCTGCACCCCAAGATGCAGTTTTCACTCTTCACTCTCAGGGCACTGCTGAGTCACCTTGAGCCTGCTGTCAACCCGTGCCCCCAATCCCTTTCTGGAGGGCTGCTCTGCAGCCACTCCTATCCCAGTTTATACTTGTGCCCAACATCAGTCCATCCTAGGTGCAGAATCTAGCATTTGTACATGCTAATTTTCATCCTATTAATCACTGGCCAATGCTCAAGTCTGTCTAGATCCTTCTGCAAGGCCTCTTGCCCCTCAAGAGAGTCAACAGCACCTCTCAGTTTGGTATCATCACCAAGTTACTAGTGACACATTCAATTCCTGCATCTAGATTACTGATAAATATATTAAACAGAACTGACCCTACAAGTGAACCCTGAGGAATACCACTGGTAACTGGTCACCAGCCACATGTAGCCCTATTCACTACATCCCTTTGAGCTCTGCCCTTCAGCGCAATGTGGACCTGCTCATCTCACAGTTGGAAGAAGGGTGCTGTGAGGGGCATGCCAAAAGCCTTAATAAAAGCCCAAAAAACATCATCTTCTACCTGCCCTTTATCCACTATGTGGGTGACCTTACCATAGAAGGATATCAAATTAGTTAAAAGTACTTTCCCTTTGTGAATCTACGTTGACTGTACCTGATGAACAAATTATTCTTTAAATGCTTTTCAATAGTACCCAGTATCCAGCAACTGAGGTTAGACTAACATATCTGTAGCTTCCTGGGTTTATCAGGGGGCTGTTAAAGCCAAAGAAAAGATAGATCTTACATTTTTGCTTTGGTTTTCTTTCCGTTTTCCCACCCGAGAGTCCTAACAGAAAAATTTATTACACAGGCAGGAATACGGACAAACTTCTTTTCTTTCACTGACATGTAAGGTAATGGTGCATGTGGGATTTTGAAAGGACGGAATAGTTTCCTGCTGTGGTGAACTCTTTGCTGTACCACGTCCCAAACATGAAAGGCATTGGCTCCAGCCTCTCCTATTACAATATCTATAAAAGTATTTCAAATAAATATTCTGATAAATTTGAAGCTTAGAATATTGCAGAACTAGAGAGAGAATCATATTTCAGTAGGTGATTTGATGGACATCAGTCTTTCTTACCCTCTTTCAGTACTGTTCGAATATGGGATTATACACAGGATGCTTGTATAAATGTTCTTAGTGGACATACAGCTCCAGTACGGGGACTGATGTGGAATCCTGAGATTCCTTACCTTCTAATATCCGGCAGTTGGGACTATACAATCCGAGTCTGGGATACAAGAGACGGAACATGTTTGGACACTGTTTATGATCATGGTGCAGATGTATATGGTAATATTTTAAAGTTTTGCTTTATTTCTGTATTGAAATGCATTTTAAAATATTTTAAAATTTATAAATTAATTTAAATCTAACTAGTTATGAGATAAACTTCATTATCTGGCTACATTTTCAAATGCTTTTGTTCCTAGGATTAACGTGTCATCCTAGTCGTCCATTTACTATGGCTTCTTGCTCTCGTGACTCCACTCTGAGACTGTGGTCATTAACGCCTCTTATAAATCCTCTGCAAATAAATATCTTTGTGGATAGATGTTGGGATGAGATTATAGGTAATACAGGTATGTAAATTGTATATACCATTGTTTTAATTTTCTCTATATTACTATACACTTTTTGGGTTTTTTTCTTGTTATATTAATTTTTGTGCATAAATCTCTGTGTGTGTTAGATCGTGCTGTGGAATCTGGTGCTCCTCCTTTGCTATGTGGTAAAGTTTCCAGGGAAATTAAACAAGAAGTGGAAAAATTGACAGGAAATCCTCGAGGAAAGAAACTAAGGTGGTTTTCAGAATGTTTTTCAGTAAGTATTCTGGAAACCTAAGGATGTTGTCACTGTGCATGTCTTTCTTTTCTGAAGTAAATGTCTAAAACTGAAATTACTTTCTTCTCTACATTTTGGGGAATTTTTTTTTCCATCTTTCTTAGAAAGAGCTCAGAAAATATGCAGAATTCAATTCAATCCCCTAACAGTTCTGTATGTGAAAATGTCCACAATTTAATTGTTCACCAGTTGTGAACACCAATTTTTGACAAAGTGAAATAGGTGGGATAATTTAATTTTCCATAGGAAAAGTTTGATTTGGCTGGAGTTCACTGTTGAAGAAAATTAAAAGATGTGTTTTATCAAACTACACTGGAGTTTTTATTCTTTCAAAGGGACACCCTTATTACAGATCAGCTTTGAACTGACCAAGTGTCTGCGCCAAAACTGCTGTGTTGCTTTGCAGGAGATGTAGATCAGGATGACCCATGCTCCAGTATCTATCTGTTGCCTTTGCTCTTTTTATATTTCCCATAAATCACTGCAGCCTCCGTATGCAATTGAAGTGAAAATGCAAACTACTGGGTCCCTGTGAGTGCTTAGCGGCTCAGGAGCTGGAGGTAGAACACGGACAAAAATTACCTAGAACTATAGCCTGTTTCAGGCACTGTTGTAATTGAAGTCAATAGACCGGTATACACAGACCCGGTTCATCCAAAATACTCGTTTTGGTTTCTAGCTGAATGGAAATATATGATTTAGAAATGCTGAAACATTCTTCCTTGGTTACAAAACTTGATGTTTCCAGTTGTATAAAAAATATGAAATTCTTTGTTTTACAGAAGTTATATTTTTTTGATCAGCTGTGTTCAGTGCTTTTTGAGTCCAGAAAGATTTATAGCATTGTGCTTAAATTATGAGGAGTCAAGTAAGAGTTTTAAGGGACTGAAAAAAGAGGGAATAGCCTCTCACTCTATTTCTTGGCAATTGACTGACAAATGTTTTCAATTATCTTTATAAGTTGAAGTTTCTCTCCTGAACTTTACTGCAATGCATCTCTTTTCTTCCCTAACAATTTTAGCCTCTAGGAGGCACCAAAAATTTATGGGACTTAGTTGCTGTAATAAAAGGACAAGACGACAGTTTGCTTCCACAAAACTACTGCAAAGGAATTATGCATATGAAACATCTTGTTAGATTCAGAATGGTAAGTGAAGCATGAACAGTATGTGAAAATGATTGTTTATCTATAGAGTATTGCAGTCTTTAAAAGTAACATTTAGGGTCACGACTTATTTCATGTCCGAAGATACTTGTGCAATATTAGTTCTCTGTGCAACACTAGTCTCTCACACTTAGCATCTTGTTAAGTCTGCCTGATTTCATGCATATTCAGTGATAAAATGGTAGTTACAGTTATTAACTAGAAAAGCTGTTTTTAAAATAATGAAAAGAAATTGCAAAACAAATATCACTACAACTTAAGGCATGAAGCAATTTTGTCTTCTCTATTATATATACTGTACTTTTATAGTCAGTAAAATTATTTGGTTGTATAAACATGAAGTTTGTAGTTATGTTCAGATACAAGGACAAGAGAATTCATGTCTGGAAAAGCAGAAATATGCCCTGTAGCTGTCTGAAAGGAGGAGTGGAAAAACAAGAACCTGTCATTAACACAGAAATACAACTGAAGTGTGACTCAGATGTGAATATGAAATTCAAATACTAGACCATAAATTGATTTGTAGCTGCAAATATGAATATACAAGCAGACATAAAGGTTGTGCAAAATGTGGAGATAGGTGGTTCTGTCAGGGATTTTCTGGGAATACTAAAGAATCCTATACTCCAATGATTGGGTTGGAAGTAGAGGGAAGATACCTATTCCAATGGATCAGGAAATGCATAACTCCCCACTTGCCACCCGCAGAAGTAGATGCCTGCCAGGTATCACCTGTTGTTTGCTGTTGCAGTCTCTCTCTTGCAAAATCACAGACTCTTTAATTATAGTGTTCTACATACCTTATGGCTCATAACTGATGCAAGTTTTTTACTGGTGCAGTTAACTGTAATGATGGCAGTTGCACTAGTAACACTGTGAAGTGTTCTTTGTGCTTCCAGAAACCAATTTTCTCAGCCACTTAGGCTGAAAAGAAGAAATCAGTTCTTGACTCAGGCAGTGCAAGCAGTCTGTTTATCCCTGTAACATGATTTCATGCATTTATAACATGGATGACCTAGAGAAACTATGGTAATCGCTGTTTTTTTTCTGTGGATCTGAATTAAGTGTTTATATTAATAAAAAGTGGTTTGTCCCCTATTTTCTGACTCAGAAACATGCTTAAGAGCTTTAAGAGAAAGCAGAGGTAGGGTGATGCTGCTTGTGTATGGCTGCTAATACCATTTTTTCCTTAGGAAACTGGATAGTGGCATTACAGCACCTAGACATCTCAGGTTGAAATAGGGACCTAGTGCTTTTTTCTTTTTTGGTTTCTAGCAAACATAAAATACATTGGAGACTTCAACATGAAAATGATAGAGATGCCAAGTAAAAAAACTATAATAACATAGTTTGTTTTGAAAAAAAAAATCCTTTGCCTTTGTCAAGAGCTGCCATTGGTTTCCATTGCAGTTTACTTCAGTGAAGAATGTTCAGAATTTGTTCTCCGTCCTCCATATATGCTATTGTAGAGCCATGAATAGTCACGTGCTGTCTCACATGCATTATTGTAAACTGAGAATTCTTGAAATGGGGCGTTCCGTTTGCTTTTTTTTCCTAATTTTAAATGGGATCCTATCACAGCATGTTTCTCAAAAATTTAGTCTTATCTCTTCAACTAATATAAAAATTGCAGTGGTTGGGAATATAAATAATTAATTGGCCATAGATGAATAGGATATGACAGATCACGACACAGGTTGAGCCTACTGTCCTTATTCCTTCTTTATATGAGCATGATTATAATAATTGTAATGGGTACAATTTCCAGCTCTATATGGTTAATGTTCACAAATAATTTTTGTTAATTTCAAAAACATGAATATTTTATGATGGACATCTAGGTAAGTTACTGTTTCATATGAGCAAATGGCTGAGAATTAAAAAATATATAAAAGAGATTAAAGGAAGATAATCAAGGAAAATGTATGTGCAACAAAACACTAACATAGTTACTTGAACAGTAAAAATAGTTTGCTGTAATCTCCTTGTAAGCTCTTCTAATTAGCCTTTTCTCAAAAAGAATTTTTTCTTGAATGGTAACCTTTGTATTCTATTTTAATGTTTAATATTAGCTCATTCTTAAGAAAACTTATTTTCATCACAGTAAACTACTTCTGCTTTTTAACTTTATCCTTTTTTTTTTTTCCCACCCTCAGTCCAAGGCACAAGAACTGACAACAATAAAAATGTCCAAGTTTGGAGGTGGTATTGGTGCACCAAGCAAAGAGGAGAGGCTTAAAGAAGCTGCAGAAATACATTTAAGATTAGGACAAATTCAGCGATACTGTGAACTAATGGTAGAACTTGGAGAGGTAAAATGCCAGAACATTATTGAAGAACAGTAAAATATGAAGATTTCTGAAAACCAACTAGCCTAGCAAAGATGGAGTAACAATTAAAGGGATCTCAAGTCCAGAAGAGAGTTATCTCACTTCATTATGTTATTTTTAACATATGCAGTCTGATGCATAGCTCATTCCTTATTTAATCTCTTGACAAATTTCTTTTTATTGGCAGAAATATGAAACTACTTAAAAATACAGCTCTTTCTCAAAATAAACCAGTCACATTAAATGTATTGCTGCTTTCTTCTAGTGGGACAAAGCTCTCTCGGTTGCACCTGGTGTATCGATGAAATATTGGAGGAAGTTAATGCAAAGGTAAGGATATAAAAATATAATGTTAAACTGTGGCTTCTGTCCATAAAAGGACATAGACAAGTAGGAAGGATGGATTCTAATAGCAGTTTTACTTTTGTTACTGCATTGTAGTGATGTTGCTTTTTGTTCAGTTATTTTTGAGATGGAGCAGTGTAGGATTTCAACAACTGTTTTGTGTACAGGAATCATAGAATCAGGATCTCATAGCATAGTTTGGGTTGGAAGGAACCTTAAAGATCATCTGGTTCCAACCCCACTGCCATGGGCAGGCACACCTTCCATAAGCATAAATTGCAACTTTAACTGAAAACTGCTTAGTGCACTATCCACAGCTTGCAGGTCTTCTGAGATCTAGAAAGGCAGATGGGTTTCAGTGAACCTAATGCAGCTTTATCTAACACCTATACCATAGAGATAAGTTTAGTGATCAATTATATATGTAGATCTTTTTGTTTATTTATTCTTGTTTATTTATTCTCCTAAATTGTTTCATTAGGAGAGCAGATCAATTAATTCAGGAAGAAAATGATGATGTCATCCCATACTGTATAGCTATCGGAGATGTGAAGAAACTAGTTTCTTTCTTTACTTCAAAAGGCCAGCTTAAAGAGGCTCTCCTTGTTGCACAGGTATCATTATGTATAACAGTGTGGGAGATGTATTTAGCTATTTATTTCTGACTCTGAAGGTGACAAGCATATTTAAAAGCCAGCTCTGTTCAGTTTTGCAAAGTGGGTAAATAAGCCTACTCTTTTCTTTTGGATTGCATGACCAGTTTTTATGCAAAAATTGTTAGAAGGTATCTCGTCCTTACAGATTTTAAGACTGATTCTTCTAAATTGTAATAAAATGCCTGTAATGAAAACTGATATACTTGGGTTTGGCTGAAGTAGAAAATTCACCTATTTTCAGCCATCAATATTGCCCTTAACATCAAAGACATATATGATTTCTCTTGCATTTCATATGAGGTCTTGGTTATACTGCTTCCTATAGAATCTTTGGGTGAAACTGCTCAGTTGCATTTGTAATCAAAATAGGAAATCAAATTTTCAAATTAATGCAAAAATAAACAGTACCAGACATTACATTAGGAAGGGAAGGTACTGCTTTTGGTAAACACATGTGAAAGGCCACACAGAACATGTGAGAATGATACTTTGTTTCACTTTCTCAACATTCCTTTATTCTTTTTGACTAATTTCTATATACTTAATATGGTTTCATAGAATCATAGAATCACCAGGTTGGAAAAGACTTCTTTGATCATCTAGCCCAACCATTCCTATCTGCCACTAAACCATGTCCCTGAGACATGTTGTTAAATAACCTGACAAGATTTATCCCCAGTACATTCTGTCATGCTTACCTGTTCTGAATATTCAATTGCTTCAGAGATAAGAACTTTAATAATGCATGTGAATTTGTCCTTTAGTAATTGTCTATTTGTATGTTATTGTTGTTATAGTAATGGCTGAAAAGTGCACAGAATAGAACTTTGAGGTATGCTTAAATTTAATAAGTTATAATGTTTGAACTTTAAAGCACCTTTAAGCTCTAGGAAGATTTTTGTTTTGTAAGAGAACAGGCATTGCTGAGGTTGCTTTTATTACGATTCATAAAACAGTCTTTACCTCAAAGATTTAATCAGATAATATTAAGTAATAAAACACTAGGACTTACTGTCCCTTTTAACTGAGCCCTGAGTTTTAATGTCATTATCCCAGCTACATCTTAGAGCTGATCTCTTCTTCTTTAATGTTAGAAATAATTTATTGCCAGACACAAAAAAAAGGTTCAGCTTATGTTACTGTACAAGCCTTTCTAGATTTGCTGATATTCCTACTGAGAAGTATCTATGGAGTCATCCATCACTTACAGCCACTTGCTTCTCACGGTGTAAAAATTACGGTTGTAGCCCTCACTGTCCATGTGTATTCAAATGCTGGAAAAAATCTGGAAATAAGAGGTCTCTTGCTTCTGTAGAATTTGGATAAAACTAGGCTAAGATTAACTTTGAATAAGATGATTGGTTTAAACATTTCCTTTGTGTTAACTAGGCTTTACAAGGATTTTTATAGATCTTAGATTATTTTTTGGTTGATAAAAAAATCATGCGTCTTGTTCAGTTTGATTGGTGCATTAATTGATCCATTTTTTTATTCACTTCTAGGCCGCTTGTGAGGGAAATATACAGATGTCACCACTCTCCACAAGTGGTTCCTCAAATTCAGCTGAAAACAATACAGATGATTACAATGAGTAAGTTGTTGTAGCTTTATATGTAAAGCCTCCTTTTACTTGTGCCCCCATGCTGCTTTCTGGCACAAGGTGGATTTTTTATATGTGTGTATTATAAATATTCTTGAATTTATGTTATGTTTAAAATGCATTCCTATGCACTTAAATATGTAGCATATTAGCTTAGAACATAGACTAAGCAGAGTAGAATTTAACAATAATAGCTATAAACTGGAGAGGGGCAAATTTAGACCAGACATAAGGCGGAATTTCTTCACTACAAGAGTGGTGAGGTACTGGCACAGGTTGCCCATGGAAGTGGCTGCTCCATCCCTGGAGGTGTTCAAGGCCAGGTTGGATGAAGCCTTGGGCAGCCTGACCTAATGGGAAGTGTCCTTGCCCATGGCAGAGGGGTTGGAATTAGATGATCTTTAAGGTCCCTTCCAACCCAAACTATTCTATGATTCTGTGATGAATAAGTATCTGTAAGAACTGACATTTTATGCATCTTCTCCTCCTGAAGCTTCACTCTTTATCATCAATGCAGTTTCTGACAATGTACACTAATGGCTGTACTTCCATAGTATTGCCCTTAGAAGAAACCATGGATCTATTTTTGTTCAGAATAGTACTCAACAACATAGACTACATTATCAATTTATGTGTGTAGTAACAAAAGCTGTTTGGAGGTTGTGTAGTTACTTCATTTACACATGCAATTTTTCAGCAATTAGAGAAACACTTACACAGAGTTCACAGGTACAAAATGAATATTCAAATATCTGATTTTTATTTTATCAATCTGTAGAGACATTTCCATACTGATGTAGATGGTGGATGAAGCTCAAACTGACTGCGCTTTGAAAGCTAGTGCTATCATTATCTGTCATTATCTGTAAGTTTGCTATGGAAATTTTAGGGTACAGAAGCAAATGTGGTGACTTGTATGTAAAGTAAGAGACAAAGAACTCCAACCTTTAAGTGACCTTGCAGAATTCATGTTTTATTCTTGCAGGCTTCTGCACAAGGTTAGTAAAGAACTGGCAGAATGGTATTTCCAGGATGGCCATGCAGTGCTTGCAGCATGTTGCCATCTGGCTGTTGAAAATATCGAGGTAATTTTTTTAATTTTCTCTTTAACTATGGAAAGGCAACATTGACTTCCTTTTTGACATCTCCGTATGTTAACTGTTTGATCCTTAGAGTATTATAGTAGCAAAGCTTCCCTCGTTCTGTGAAATTCAAGACATGTCTTATGCACAGAAAGTAGTATGTTATTATTTAATTGTATTTTCATACATACAGTATCTTGCTATATTAGAAAATATAAGGTGTCTAAGTCCCGTAAATATACACATATACACATCAGTATTACCGTTCACTGTTTAAGGTGACACAAAAGAACTATTCAGAACTGGAAATTCCTTGTGCTACCAAAGATGCAGCCTTCATCTTGAAGAATTTGCTGTCTAAATGATGAAGTAAATAGGCAAAAATCCCCTCACTACAAAAACAGGGATGGCATGTAGGAAACATTTTATTAGATTTTGTTTGTAGTTTTACAAGTCATTTCCTTTCTCTCTAGATTTTGTTGTTGCTGACTCAACATGTTGTTCCTCCTCTATCCTTTAAAATAAGTAAAATTCCATCTTAATGAGCTGTTCAGAGAGAAAGCAATAATCAGTTAATGACTGTATTTCAACATAGACCTATTTCAAGTTATTGTGTAGTCTCTTACTGGTTAATGTTGCTGATAGGCATAACAGAATTTCAGTTGCCCAGAGAGGGTAAGAACAGGAACGTCATTCCTGGTTTGGGTTTTTTTTTTTTTTGAGTCTCCATCAAAAGAGGAGGGAAATACGTACTCTGAAAGATGGCATCCTTACTTAAGACTAGAAGGAATTTCTGTCATGGTATTTGTAATCGCTTTGGTTAAATAAAGGAAGATTCTGCTAAAGGAAATCTATTTGGATATTGAAAAACTGATCAATACTTGATGCACAATTATTAACAATGCAAGAGACTCATATTTTATATAAGGTTGTTTTAATTAATGCATGTTTTGTCCTTGTGTAAAAGCAGTCTCATAAATGAATGTCATATGCTCAACATGGTGCATCCCCAAGAATGCTTGTGTCCCTTAATGATATAATTTTTTCATTGAGCAAGCTTGCGATGGCAAACCTGATTCGTGGAAATGAACTGGAGTTGGCAATCAGTGTGGGTACTGTCTTAGGAGAAAGTGCAGCACAAGCAACACATTATGCCCTAGAATTACTAGCAAGAAAATGTATGACAGTAACAACATGGTAAGAATTTTTTATTCCAAAGAAGATTTTTTTCCCCTCCCCTAATGAAATGATAAAGGTATTTAATTCTGAAACTTTTATAGACACCAAATCATCATGAATAGACAGAATAAGAACTGCTGCTTGAATAAGAATTGGCATATTAGACCTTTGAAACACAGAGCATGTAAATGTTCTGCGTTAATTTCCAAAAACATTAAACAGAGGATGAAACCCACTGAAAAAAACCTAGATACTTGGGCAATAGGTAGCACAGTAAGTCCGGGTCCATACTGAGTAAAAATGATTGCTCCAGTAAGATTTAGAATCGAGTTATAAAGTCAAAAGGAACAGAAACTTAAGCAGGGTCTGTGAAGTTATTTTTAAGTGCTTGCTTAAAAAATACAACAAGCCAAGAGGCTGAGGAATTATTTTGTAATAGTATTGGGAATACAAGACAGTTAGCAAGACTTAAGGATGAAACAGATTACTATTTAATTCTGCAGGAGTAAGCAATTTCTCTATTGCATATTGGGGAAACTGCCAAATTTTCTTTTCCTCCTTGTAGTTGTTTTACTTTGAAGGATACAGTTTTGGTCTGATTTTGGTCTACCAATGAAAAGCAGAAAACCTTCCTAAGGTGTATTTGGCAGTTGTATGATTTTTCAGAAGTAACATTTCATAGAAAATGTGCTTAAACAGATATTGCACTTAAGCATCAGTTTTGTTGCTACAGTTGGTATTTCCTTAACTATCTAGATGTAACCTGAGACAAACATAGTGGAACTCCTATCTACAGAGCATTTAACCTGACTTAGACAATTATGTATTGTAGATGAAGATGAAATAGGAAATGGATTTGCTCCTTTGGTTTTGCAATGATTTAGCATGTCTGCATTGTACCAGTTCTAACAGGTTTGCTTGAGCAACTCCATCTTCAATTTCTAAAGTCTCTGAAGCTCTTCTTCTGGTCTCCCTGCCTTCATTGTAAAGAGTGATTCTTATATAGCTTCTGATGGGAAGCACTAGACATGCAGTTAAGAAAAACAGAGTATAATCTTCCAGTTCCATAACAAAAGCTTATCTCAGTGATTAATAGTATGGCATTTACATGTATGTACATAAAACCTGAGCAAACTAGTAAGTGTGTACACTGAAGTCTATATGGGTGTACACAATAAAAGCTTAAATTGGTGTACTGCATATTGCCCTAGTATACCTCTGGATTTGTCAGTGGGTTTCATGTGCTTATACCAAACACCTATTACAGCTATACCCTCCAATCCTGTATTCTGATTTGCAGCCATTATAGCATTTTTTTCTGATCTGTAGGAAAAGATCATAGATAACCAAATCTCTTCATATTTTTTAATAAAGAGAAACTTGCACAGCAAGGAAGCACTGTGGTGTATTGCATGTATGAGATCATGTATGGGGAAGCTGGAGTTCAAGGGCCTCTGATACTTGAAGGGCTCCAATTTTCTTTTTTACTGGTTGTTGTGATTAGGGATATCTGTTAATTTGTTAATTGAAGAGATATACTTAATTGTAGATGCTTCAAGGAACCCTGAGAGGACCTTGATGGGTTAGCAATGAAATCAGTTATTAGTAAAATAGGGGTGGTTTGGGTTTTTTTATTTTTTGGTTGGGGATTTTTTTTAGAAGTGCTCTAAAATATCAAATCAAAACTAAACATTCATGCCCTTCCCCATCTTTCCAGATCTACAGCCTTGGGAAAATGTGGGAGTGTTTAAGAACACCATGTTCATCATATTTCTATTTAGCACCTAAATACTGTTAAATGCAACCTTCTGCTATTCAGAAGGCAAGTGATATCTTACTTGAGATGCTGAATTCTGATTATGCAGACTCAGCCACCCGATTTTGTTGTTTCTACTGACAGTGTTTTCAATTTGATTCTTGAAAAAACATTCCAGGTAACACAATTTGTACGCTATTATGTGAAGGCTTATTTGGATTTTTTTTAATCAACTGTTTGGCTGAACAATTTCTAATCACTTTAAAAAAATGTTTAAATTGCCTATGAAGATGAGTACATGCAAGTAACTGATCTTGAAAATAGTTTAAGAACTTGTGAAATAACCTGAAAGCACCTTTCTGTGTTTTGGAAAAGTGCCCATTGCATGGTAATGATCTAATAGACCTTTTGGCATGAGCTTTATTATTTTGCCAAAAGGTATTGGAAAGCTATTTTTTCATTGTTAAAGTCTGCCCTGACCCTGAGATTTGTTATTGTAGTTTAATTATTTTGTCTTAGATTTTTCCTCTACAAAGTAAGAATATAAAACAAAATTTTGTTCATTACATTTCAATGTCTTCCTTCTAGCTTTCCATCACTTGGATACAGGTATTTTACTTTTTTATAGAGAGAGATTTTAAAAGCACATGACTTTACTAATGCTAAAAATAATTTTAAAATAAGTTTTCTGATTTTTTTAATTGTGATTAATTCCTGAAAGTGAGATAGAAATCAGTTGTGAATATCTGACAGTAGCTTACTTGAACATTTTTAAGCTAAAGGCTGCATTCTGAAAATCCAGGAGGGCTCAGTAGGAACTTTTGCCTCACATAGGGGCAAATCAGTCTTGTGGGTCACAGGAGAAATGTCTGCATGAACGGAAATGTCACAGAAGAACCAGAATAAGCAGTTATTAAAAGCTCAATAGAATAATTGTTTCAAACTAATTTAATATTTACTTATGTTCTCTCCAGCTGCTGTTGTGTTAAGGAATGGGTAACAAATGGTAAAAAGTTACAAATGTTTCAGAAATATCAAAATTGCAAAAACACATTTTTCCTTTCAGATGGACGAAAATGGGTGATCTCTCTTTTATAATGTCCCAGAACCATTAGTCATTCTAGATGACTGAGATGCTTTATGCTGGTGTCATGGAGCTGTAGAAGTCTGGAAGTTTAAGGATTGTTTCATGACACAGAGCCATGTTAACATCTCTCCTTCTTTCAGATTGGATAAATTCTGCTCTCCCTTCCTATCCCTGCTCACATATTCTTGCATCTCACTTTGAGGTGGTTCTGATGCTTGAGGATTGTACAGCTGTTTAATTCACCCTGTTAAAGCAACAGAAATAAAATTTATGTGTGACTTCTCAAAAACCATGAATACCTTAAGCCTAATTTATTGCACCAAAATAGTCCTAGAGACTGAAATTTCTTATGATCTTTTCTGAAAACAGTATTCTTTTTCAGTAAACTCTTCTTTATAAAAGAAATGAAAAAGACAAAATAATTTCCTTGTATTACAGCCATCAAGAGTAACTACATGTCATCTTTTGTTTGTGCAGGAATTTAGCAGCTGACCTTCTTATGATGATTCCTGATAATAAACTACAGTTAGTAAAATTATGTGCTTTTTATCCTGGATGCATAGCAGAAATAAATGACCTGCATGAAAAGGTATAATGGAAAAGAATTTACTTGTATGCTGACAAGAGGTTATATATTGATTTTTTTGTTAATTTCAGAAAAATTAAGACCAAATAAATGTGTAGGGTGAATTTGTCACTAACAGTCATGTATGTTAAATATTGATTTTTGCTCTTTTAGTCTTCATTAACTTTATTTTCAGTATTACACAAGAAGAAATTTAGTTCTTGAATACTGCTTTGTGTATGGTCTTTCCACGTCATAGGTTACTTCCTGAAGTAGCTTTTGAAATACCAGTCAGTGTGATTTATAACTTCTTATCACTGAAGTACAGCCTGACAGATTGGGTTTCTGTGTCCTGAATTGTTTTACATCTTATGTCTGTAATCTCTTTAAATCCTCCCTTTCCTCTTAAGTGGCAGAAGAGGCTGCTTCACTAACTCAATGTTCGATTCAGACTGCACTTATACTAACCAGTAGTAAAAAGTTCCCAAAAACACTAGTAATGCTAACTGGTACTGCTTAAATTAAAGTTACTGAACCTTCTCCTTCTGTGTTGTTCTCTGGTCTAAGTGGTTTTCTTAATGTGCATTATATGCAGGTATGTTCTGTCAGATAGTTTGATCTTATTTTATGTTCTAACTTATGTATTTCTCAGCATCTAAGTTTTTTTTTTTTAAATTAAAATAATTCTTTGCCAAATATTTGTTTTGCAGTGTAACCTTCCTGATGTAGAAGAGTGTATGCGATTGGCAGAGACGATTCAGGCAGATGGGGATATATTTGAAACTATAAAGTACTATCTGTTAAGCACAGAACCTGAAAAGGCTCTTCCCATTGGTATTCAGTACGTGAAAGGTAGGTACTTGGGTGAAGAAACCTTTTAAAGCATATGTCATTTGTATAGTTTGCCTCTTGAGCTATTTTTGTTTCTATTTTTCAACAGAACAACTTTGTGGCTCAGATTGGACTGTAGATTCAGTCTGTCCGTATCTTGACCTGCTAAGTTACATACGCACTGAACAATTAGTGTTGCATAAATGTACTGAGTAAGTAGATTTTCCTTACTTACAAAAGTGGAAGTTTCATTAAAGGAAGCTTTTGGAATTAAAAAAAATATAGGAGCACGTTCTTAGTACCATTTGTCTATCAGCAGAGTGGTACAAAAAAAATCACAACAAGCTAGTTCCCAATTTGGAGAATAGACTTTGGGATTTTTCTAAATTTTCATGGTCTAGCAAGACAAAAAGGAGATATTTTACTGTTCCTTTCTCTGTGGGGCATTTACAATGGCTGGATTGATGTTGGTCTTGTTTAAATTAAGATTCTTCAAATAACTCTGGTATCAGTTTCCTAAATCAAAAGAGCAGTGGTACCACATGTCATATAGGGTTTTATGTCAGTGTGAAGCTGTCACTCTTAGAATTAACTCTAAAACAGTTAGATAGCTGTGGTTCACCTTTATGACGGGTGGTTGCAGCTAGGCTTGAATGCCCACATAGGTGCACATGTGAAGAACTAAAAGGATCAAGAAGCTTAACTCTTACCTGTGAACTGTGGATTAACTTGGTGAAACTCAAGTCTACACTAATATATGGAGCAATTTCATTTACATATAGAGCTTTATTGCATGAAAAGATCTCAGTGACGTTGGGTTTGTAAGTTTACGTGATTTTGCATAATACCTATGTACATGCTATTTAAAATTTAATAATTGAGATCAATGTAAAGCAGATGGAGTCTATTTTAATAATTACTTCACACAGAAAGTAAGCACAATCAGCAAACAGATTCTTCACGGAAGATGGATGTGCAAATTAGGTTTTAAAATTATAATTTGAATGTGAATTTAATGTTTTTGCAAACACTTTTAATTGTAAATGGTTTATACTTCTCCATTTGTAGATTTCGGAATGAGTTGCTGATTTTGTGTGGTTACATTGGTGCTTTACTTGCTATCAGAAGACAATACAATAGCATTGTACCTGCACTTTATGAGTATACAAGG
Organism: Clamator glandarius; assembly: GCA_033459285.1. Classification (NCBI taxonomy): domain Eukaryota; kingdom Metazoa; phylum Chordata; class Aves; order Cuculiformes; family Cuculidae; genus Clamator; species Clamator glandarius. Next base: position 64,331 of record JAUNZM010000020.1, read on the forward strand.
TAATAAGTCTCTGTCCCTATTACGATGTGTGCCAGATATTGTTCCCACTTGCTCCTCTCCCACCCCAAAAAAAAAAACAAACCAAAAATCAGTTAGTTCTCACTTCCGTTATGAGGTTATAAATTATGAAATTATATGCCTGCATATAGAACCTTCTTTACTTCCTTTCTGTATTATACATATAGAGGTTTCTGAGGCAATGTAGCAAGTTGTGAATCCAGGATTACGGTCAAACTCTTAGTTCTGTAAGAAAACCAATTTTTAGAAGTACATGCGTACTCTACATGGCCGCTCCCCTGCGGTGCCTGACGGGAGGGGGCGGTCCCGGAAGCTACCGCGGGGGATTTAAACGCGGCTAAGCCATTAACTCCGCTTTTACAGCTGCATCCAGCGACATGACAGTGAGTTCTGTAGTAGGGGTGGCCATTAAAAGGCGGTGGGGCGCTTCCCTGAGCAGGGAAAAGCCAAAAAACTCGATCGGCTCCAGCCTCAAACGGCCGTTTCTGCGCGGTGCCTGACGGGAGGGGGCGGACCCGGAAGCTACCGCGGGGGATTCAAACGGTCCTTGGGGAGCACAGCGAAGAGGAGCAGGGCAAAGAGATGTGGGGCATGTTGAACAGGGCACGTTAAAACAGGGCAGTTTGAGTGGGCAGGGCGAGCAGGGAGGGCGCAGAAAGGGGCTGGAGCACATGGCCAGAAGGCCGTGGTGGCTACCTGTCAGAAGATTAAGGCTGCTCCAAGCATGATGGAAGCTGCCACCCAGATGGAGCCCCAGTGGGCACATACAGCTACCCAGACCCTGGGCTGCAGACAGTGCCCCTCTTCCACAGCGGCTCATGCCTTCGGCACTGGCTCCACTTGTCAAAGCTGCCCTCAAGTGGGGGAACTCATTGTATGTTGGAGGAATTAAGGGAGGAGGTAAAGAAGCTGAGGACCATCAGGGAGAGTGAGAAGGAGATAGACCAGTGGAGTAGTGCCCTCTCACTCACTCAGCAGCCTGCTGGAGCTGGTGCTTCCAAACACCACCCACCTGCAAACTGCAAGGTTGGGGGAATGAGAGATGGGGAATGGCAGCAAGTTCCTGCCAGATGAAGGAAACCTGCTGCCCTCAACCAGACAGCAAAAGCCCAGATCCCCCTGGTAAACAAGTACCATGTGCTGCAGGTGGAATCCAGTCCTGAGAATGAGGATGATGGCTCCCACAGCCTAGAATCTTTCCCTAGGCCACACCATCCTCAGAAAAAGATAAAACATCCTCCATTAAGAGGAAGAGGAGGGTGATTGTTCTAGGGGACTCCCTCCTAAAAGGAACAGAGGGACCCATTTGCAGACCGGACCCGCTCCACAGAGAGGTCTGCTGCTTACCGGGGGCATCAGTGAAGGAGGTAGCTAGAAAACTTCCTTCCCTGATCCACGAGACAGACTACTATCCTCTGATAGTAGTCCAAACTGGCAATGATGATTTGGTCAACAGAAAGACCAAAGCCATCAAGAAAGACTTCAGGGCCGTTGGGAAAAAGATGGAGGGCTCTGGGGCACAAATAGTATTCTGCTCCATCCCCAGGCTAAACAGAGAGGAGCAGGAAGTCGGGAAGAAGAATTTGATTAATGCCTGGCTCCGAGCCTGGTGTGAGGAAAGGGGCTTCGGCTTCTTTGATCATCGGGTGGCTCACGCACCCCCAAAATCTGCTGCTACGGACGGGACACGTGGGTCTCCTAGGGGGGCTAAAGCCTTTGCTAAGAACTTAGCTAAGCTCATAAATCGAGCTTTAAACTAGATGTGAAGGGGGAAGGGATTTGAGACCAGGCTAGACAGGAGTGAGCCTGGATGTGGGGCACTGATGATTCAGAGAGGGTGTGCTGGAGAGGACCACCAGTACATCACCACACAGAAAGTGGGGGTAAACACACATGGGGGTGGTAAGGGAGATACAGGCATTCTGGTGATAGCTACAGGCATTCTGGTGATAGCTACTCCGGTTACCAGGCAATTGGGAACGAACTCTGTTCCCTCTAAGAGGGCTGAAGGTTCAGCAGCTCAGCTGAAGTGCATTTACACCAATGCACGCAGCATGGGGAATAAGAAGGAAGAGCTGGAAGCTGTTGTAGGGCAAAGAGCCTATGATGTCGTTGCCATCACGGAAACGTGGTGGGATGACTGATATAACTGGAGTACAGATATGGTGGGGTATAAACTCTTCAGGAGGGATAGGAAGGGAAGGAGAGGAGGCAGGGTAGCCCTCTTTGTAAGGGAGGACTTGGATGCTGTTGAAATGGATTGTGGTGAGGAGGAGATTGAGTGCCTATGGGTTAGAATCAGAGGAGCCCATAAGAAGGTAGATTTTGTGATGGAAGTCTGTTACAGGCCACCCAGCCAAGGAGAAGCAGCTGATGAGCTCTTCTACAAACAGCTGGGGTTAATCTCTAGATTGATGCCTCGTTATTGTGGGAGACTTCAATCTTCCTGATATCTGCTGGAAGTACAATAGAGCAGAGAGGAAGCAGTCTAGGAGGTTCCTGGAGTGCATGGAAGACAACTTCCTTGCACAGCTGGTGAATGAACCGACAAGGGAAGGTGCCCTCCTGGACCTGCTGTTTGTGAACAGAGAAGGCCTTGTGGGGGATGTGGCAGTAGGAGGACGCCTAGGACTAAGCGATCATGAGATGATAGGGTTTTCTGTTCTAGGTGAAGTGAAGAGGGTGGTTAGCAGGACAGTAGCATTAAATTTCCAGAGGGCAGACTTTGAACTCTTCAGAAGGCTGGTTGGTAAAGTCTCATGGGAGACAGTGCTTAAAGGCAAGGGAGCCCACGAGGGCTGGGAGCTCTTCACAAAGGAGATCCTAGCGGCTCAGGAGAAAGCCATCCCCATGTTCTGGAAAGAAAGCCGGCAAGGGGAAAAACCAACTCGGTTGAACAGTGAGATCTTGAGTGATATCAAGAAGAGGAGGAATGTATATGGGCTCTGGAAGAGGGAACAGCCCTCTTGGGTGGACTACAGGAGGGAAGTGAGATTGTATAGAGACAAAATCAGAAGGGCAAAGGCTCAACTAGAAATCAGATTGGCAAAGTCGGTGAAAGATAACAGAAATCTTTCTATAAATATATAAATAATAAAAGAAGGACTAGGGAGACCATACAGTCCCTGTTGGATGCAGAAGGAGCAACAGTGACAGGAGATGAGGGAAAGGCTGAGGTACTTAATGCCTTCTTTGCCTCAGTCTTTAATTGTAAAGAAAGTTGTTCCCTTTCTGTACAAACCCAGGAGCTAGAGGAGCAACATGAGGCTCCCATGGTCCAAGAGGAGGTGGTCAGAGCCCTGCTAGCCCGACTAGACACCCGGAAGTCTATGGGGCCAGATGGGATTCACCCAAGGGTATTGAAGGAGCTGACAGATGTGCTGGCCAAACCCCTTTCCATCATCTTCCAACAGTCCTGGAAGACTGGGGAAGTTCCACTGGACTGGAGGCTGGCTGATGTTGTGCCCATCTACAAGAAGGGTCACAAGGAGGATCCAGGGAACTACAGGCCTGTCAGTCTGACCTCAGTGCCAGGGAAAGTCATGGAGCAGGTGATCTTGAGTGTTATCATGAAGCACATGCAAAAGAACCGGGTGATCAGGCTCAGTCAACACGGGTTCACAAAAGGCAGGTCTTGCCAAACTAACCTGATTGCCTTCTATGACCAAGTGACTCGGATGCTGGATGACGGAAAGGCTGTGGATGTGGTCTTTCTGGACCTCAGTAAAGCCTTTGACACAGTTTCTCACAGCATTCTGCTATGGAAACTGTCAGACTCTGGCCTGGACAGACGCATACTCTCCTGGGTGGAAAACTGGTTGGATGGCCGGGCCCAGAGAGTGGTGCTTAATGGTGTTAACTCCAGCTGGAGGCCAGTGACATGTGAGGTTCCCCAGGGCTCAGTGCTGGGTCCAGCCCTGTTCAATGTCTTTATCAATGACCTGGATGAAGGCATCATGTGCTCCCTTAGCAAGTTTGCAGGTGACACTAAGCTGTGTGGAAGTGTCGATATGCTGGAAGATAGGGAGGCTCTGCAAAGGGACCTGAACAGGCTGGACCACTGGGCTGAGTCCAATGGCATGAGGTTTAACAAGGCCAAATGCCGGGTCCTGCACTTGGGGCACAACAACCCTATGCAGTGCTACAGACTAGGAGAAGTCTGTCTAGAATGCTGCCAGGAGGAGAAGGACCTGGAGGTGTTGGTTGACAGCCGACTGAACATGAGCCAGCAGTGTGCCCAGGTGGCCAAGAAGGTCAATGGTATCTTGGATTGTATCTGAAATGTCGTGACCAGCAGGTCCAGAGAGGTTATTCTCCCTCCGTACTCGGCACTGATGAGACCGCACCTCGAGTACTGTGTTCAGTTCTGGGCCCCTCACCACAAGAAGGGTGTTAAGGCTCTGGAGCGAGTCCAGAGAAAAGCAACAAAGCTCGTGAAGGGGCTGGAGAATAGGCCTTATGAGGAGCAGCTGAGAGAGCTGGAGTTGTTTAGAATCACAGAATCATAGAAAAACCAGGTTGGAATTGACCCACCGGATCATCGAGTCCAACCACTCCTATCAAACACTAAACCATGCCCCTTAACACCTTGTCCACCCGTGCCTTAAACACCTCCAGGGAAGGTGAATCAACCACCTCCCTGGGCAGCCTGTTCCAGTGCCCAATGACCCTTTCTGTGAAAAAATTTTTCCTTAACAACCCCAGCCTGGAGAAGAGGAGGCTGAGAGGAGACCTCATTTCTCTCTATAACTACCTGAAAGGAGGTTGTAGAGAGGAGGGAGCTGGCCTCTTCTCCCAAGTGACAGGAGACAGGACGAGAGGGAATGGCCACAAGCTCCGCCAGGGGAGATTTAGGCTGGACATTAGGAAAACACCCTGGAAGTGTTTAAGGCACGGGTGGACAAGGTGTTAAGGAGCATGGTTTAGTGTTTGATATTAATGGTTGGACTCGATGATCCAGTGGGTCTCTTCCAAACTGGTTTCTCTATGATTCTATGATTATGTCCATGCATGATTATGTGTTGACAGTAGCATTTTTAATTTTGTGTCTATGTTGACCATTTTCCAAGACTTGCTTAGAGGCAACAAGGACAAGCTTTGAATTTCTGAGCTATCAGGCTGATGTATGGAAAACAATAAGATGAACTATAATAGCCATTCTGTAAAAGCTTATGAAATGGAAATTATTTATTCATTATTAATTATTATTGATTATTGTAAGCAGCCACCCTTGAGACTCAGTTTGTGATACATTGGCTCTCAAACTCGATGTTTTTCTGAGAATGATACTGCTCTAAAATTCTTTTTCTCAGATTGTCCAGTATTTTCAGGATTCATAAATATTTAAATCCCAGTCCATCTTAAGTTGATCTTATATGCTTAAGCTGTACATTTTTAGCACATTCCAACACAAATGAAAGTTTGCTGAATTAAGTAAGGTAATAATTGTCACATGTGTATTTTGATAAGTAAACAATGCATCCACTGCCAGGGTTTTTTAACTGTTTTCCACAAGTAATCAGATGGAACAACACTGTCTCAGGGTGTACATTGAACCGTGTTACGTTAACTTTATTTTCACCGTATCTGCTATATGTAGACAAAACAGGGCCTTAATTATAATTAAAGTTGCCATCATTAAAAAATAAGAACAAATACAGCCTTAAAATATAAAGAAAAAAATTGGGCTAAATAAAGACAAGCTAAAATAAGAGGGTATAAATGGGAATTAAGTACGTTTTCATTTAATTTTATACTTTTATATAGAGTAATTTAATATTTCCAAAGTTTAATATAGTGATTAAAATGAAGGATCCATTTCCTTAATTTTATTTCCATGTCAAATAGAAAATAATTTTATATTACTACTGTCTATATTGCTTTTCTTTTAATAAAATATTCATTGTTAGAATTAATTTGGACTTTACATTCTTTTTCAGTCAGCTTTTAAAAAGACGGGAAGTATCTGTACCTTTGAAAATTGAACAGCTTTCTGAAGAACTAGACGCATGGAGAGCTTGTACTCAACTAGAAAAGTAGGTGGAAAAATATAAAATTACAATGGATTAGACTATTAGTGTTTACATGTTTAGATGTAAATAGAATATTTCCTTTGTAAAATTCCAATATGAATGTAAAAGTACTTTGTGGCTCTTTATTTCTAATGCAAATGAAGATGTAGAGTTGAAAAACAAATGTGTTTTGTTCATAGGCCTACCGATGAATCGCCATGCAGCCCGCCATCTGAATCACAGAGAATGGTATATTCAGTACTCGTATCACGAATACAAGAAGAGCCTCTGAAAGGAATGGTTGGACCAGACTATGTCACTGGATCAAATCTTCCTAGTCATTCAGATGTTCACATCTCTTGTTTGACAGGGCTAAGGATACAGGTATGGTTTTCAGGCAGCTGTTCTTTCTCAGTGATAGCATTGACTAGTAGTGAGTTTGGTATAAATCTGAGGTTCCTCCATCGTTTTGGAGGAAAAAAAGGTTTTTCTGTTGTGATAATAGCAGAAGTTAAAGAGAACAAGTGCTGATGGCTATATAAAGAAGAATTGTCCAATGAAATAATTGCCCAGTTTCGCAAATCAAATGTTTTAATTTCCATGGGAAAGACATTTCGTTTGCCAGATGCTCTGTCTAAAGTACATGTAACTTATTGCCTACTACCTCACCACAGTTTGAATAAACATGAAAAATTGAAACATGAAATTATTTATCTTCAGCCACATACTAACATTATTCTATTGTAATTCATGAATAATTAGAACCAGACATTAGAAGACTAAGTATTCAAGTATATGTATTCATCACTGACATAGAGTTTTGTGATGAAAACATACCAGTCCTTATAGCACGTTTGGAATATGTAGTTATTTCAAAAAGGGAAATTACACAGAGCCTGAAAACGCTACTCTAAGGCTGTTGCCTCCAGGCAATGCCTCAGTGCAAATCTAATGTTAAATATGAGGCAGAACCTGTTTCCTCTGTCCAGTACTAGATGCCAGCCCAAAGATTAACAAGGTTGTTCAGGGATTAAACGAGATAGTTTTGCATCAGAAATTGAAGACTGCAAAACACTAGCAGAATTTTTAAGGTAAAATTCACAACTGCACACCATCAGAAAAAAACTTGCTGCCAGTACTTTCACATTAGACCAATGGTCTTTGGCTATGTAAAGCTGTCATTGTTATAATCCATTCAACAAGAATAGCAAAAATTAATCACAGCATCATAAAGTTGTTCGGGTTGGAAGAGATCTTAAAGATCATCTAGTTCCAACCCCCACTAGACACTTCCCACTATACCAGGCTGCTCAAGATATGATTCAATCTAACCCTAAACACTTCCATGGAGAGGGCATCCCCAATTTCCCTGGACAACCTGCTCAGTATCTCACCACCCTCATAGTGAAGAATTTCTTCCTAATGACTAACCTATATCTGCATCCCTCTAATTTAAAGCCATCCCCTTTCTCCCGTCACTACATGCCCTTGTAAAATGTCCCTCTTCTAGACCCCCTTCAGGTACTGGAAGGTCGCTATAAGGTCTCCTTGAAACCTTCTCCAGGCTGAGCAGCTTCTACTCTCTCAGCCTGTCCTTATACCAGAGGTGCTCCAGCCCTCTGATCATCTTTGTAGCCCTCCTCTGGACCCATTCCAACAGTTCCATATCCTTCTTACATTGGGGATTCCAGAACAGGACAGAGTATTCCAGGTGGGGGTCTCATGAGAGAGGAGTGGAAGGAATCACCTCCCTTGACCTGCTGGCCACTCTTCTTTTGATGCAGCCTTCTGGGCTGTGAGCACATATTGCCAACCCATGTCGAGCTTCTCATCAATCACTGCCCCCAAGTCCTTCTCTGTGGGGCTGCTCACATCCCCCAGCCTGTACTGAAACCACAGATTATCCCGACCCAGGTGTAGGACCTTGCACTCTGCCTTGATGAGCCTCATGAGGTTTGCATGGGCCCACTTACTTCAGCCTGTCCAGGTCCCTGTGGACGACATCCCATCCTTCTGGTGTGACAACTGCACCACTCAGCTTGGTTTCATCAACAAACTTGCTGAGGGTGCACTTGATCTCGCTGTCTATACCATCAGTGAAAATATTAAATACCACTGGTCCCAGTACGGACTCTTGAGGGACACCACTTGTCACAGATCTCCATCTGGATATCAAGCCACTGACCACTACTCTCCATATGTGACCATCCAAGCAATTCCTTATCCATTGAACAGTCCACACATCAAATCCATATCTCTCCAATTTAGAGAGAAGCATGTTGTGGGGGACTGTGTCAAAGGCTTTACAGGAGTCCAGACAGATCACATCCATTGGTTTACTATGTCCACTGCTGTGGTTACCCCATTATAGAAAGCCACTAAGTTGGTCATACAGGATTTGCCCCTGGTGAAGCCATGCTGGTTGTCTCTCTGTCCTCCATGTGCTTTAACATGGCATCTAGGAGGATCTTCCCAGGCACAGACGTGAGGCTGACAGGTCAGTAGTTCCCAGGGTTGTCTTTTCTACCCTTTTTAAAAATGGGGACAGTGTTGCCCCTTTTCCAGTCACCAGAGACTTCTGACTGCCACGACTTTTAAAATATCATGGAGAGTAGTTTGCAACCACATCAGCCAATTCCCTCAGGACTCTGGGATGCATCTCATCATGTCCCATGGACTTCAGGTTCCTCAGGTGGTCACGAACCTGATCTTCCCCCACAGTGGGAGGGGTTTACCACCCTGGTCCCAGTCTTGTTTTCCATTGACCCAAAAGGGTTTAGGAGAGCAGCTGCCAGTGAAGACAGGCAAAAAAGTTCTTGAGTACCTCAGCCTTCTCCTTGCCTGTTGATAGGATGTCATCATTTTCAGCCGTCAGGGGGTACATCATGGTGTCATCAGCTTGTAGTCTACAATATCCTTATTTCTGGATTAGTGATCATTAGGAGTCACTGCTTTAGGCACGCAGAGCAGCTCACAAATCACTTAGTTATTACTGAGGTACTGTGGCCGAATTGCTTGGTTTTACAGGTTTTAAATACTGAGTTCAGAGAGCATGACTCTTTAAGAAGGCACTTAAACTGAATTGCAGCTTTGAGATTATATTTTGTCCAATGAAGAAATTAGCAAATAGCTTTTTCCATCAGATAAATTAGTGTTTTGTCCTTCATGCTTTTCATAGAGAGAAATTGAAATGATACATGACTGCATGTAGACTTCATATTTTCGTATTTTTCATATTATCTGTGCTGATCTGTGTTTCCCCATAGAGGAATTATATTGGTTTTTTAGGTAGATGGGGAAACACAGATCAGCACAGGTAATGACAGATACAATGAAGTATGTACTGCACTCAGAATGAAATAAACCTTGTGACCTCAGACTCCAGTTCAGGCTAAATTTAACTCTGAAATAATTGACTAACATATATAAAATACCACGATTATTAAAAATTTAACTCAACATCTAAGAACTGTGAAATATTTGGTCTCCAGATTTTGGAATATAACAAGTTCACTTAATTTATAATGTGTAACTATTATCAAAGCTTTATGTTGGTGAGGTACAATGTTTCTGTGAACGCAGATGATGGTTGTAAATCACGTTTTCGTGTCCTTCTTAGATAAATCAAAACATGGTGTCTGTTGTGATAGACTTTACTCAATACATGTCACTTCCCTTTTCTTTCCTCCCCAAACATTTTTGCTGTGCAGGGTCCAGTGTTCTTCCTTGAAGATGGGAAATCTGCTGTTTCACTGAATGATGCTTTGATGTGGGCCAAAGTGAATCCTTTTTCACCACTAGGAACAGGAATACGACTTAACCCATTTTAATGAAATGTTTTCCTCTGTACTTTGTAGCACTTAAAATAACTGTCGGGGGCTTAATACCGATTTAACCTTGACTGTCAAAGGACAGAAAAATGGCAGTTGATTCCTCTAGAAGGGCAATTACTTGGGCTTTGATAATTGTAAAATGAGAACAAGAAAAGGATTTCTATACAGATCTTTGTTGATAATCCAAAGAAAAAGTTATTTGAAAATCCAAAGAAAACAGAATCCTAACTTCATAGACAGCCATGTCTTTTTTTTTTTTTAAGAAAGAACAGTGTTGTCAGACAATAGACTTATTTCAGTTAACTCTGTATAAACAGATTCCTTGTAAAGGAATAAGCAACTATCTGCACATCATCAAAATATTGATAACAAACTGTGATATCCATACACACAGTTTCAAATACATAATAATAGAATGACTTTATTGATAGTCATTGCAACCTGGTTTTTGAATGACTGGAATCTTGTGGCTGTTTCACATATTTTGTGTCCTCCTTTTTTAATATTCACTGATTTTAACACACAGGATTCCATAGTAAAATTTAAAAAGCACTTATTTAGATTATGTTTTTCATCCATTAGTTATTGTGCTCTAATAGCAGTATAAAGATGTTTACTAATGTTTTGTTTAGATAGGTTTGAATATCTAGATTATAAAATTCTATTTTCTAGTAAGTTCATCTTTGGCAATTGTCCCCATTATTCTTTCACTGGAAGCTAAAATATATTTTTAATTATTTTTTTTAAACAAAGGGTTTGTAAGGAACAAACAGCAAATGAATTGAAATCATTTCAATATGTTAAGCACTTTTAAAATACTTGTTTTCTTTTTATATTTTGTATTAGTTATAAATATACATATTAATATGACAGATCAGAAGTTAATACTTGTGCATATATTTTTATTTAATAAAGCTGTGCTCAAATTGAAATAAAATTATAGCAACAGAATACTAAGAATATTTAAATTTTAAAGCTGTGTCTAGTATGGAACTTAATAATAAGGCAAATATTAAACCTGTTCTTATTAATAATTATTCTTATCAATAATTTTTATAATCAGATTTACCTGTAGAAAAGATATCTTGGTTATAATATTCTTTATTAGCTTAAATGACGGCACACAAACAGAAAACTACTTTATCTGTTGTTATATTTTTTGCTGCTGCTTTAGAATAAATTTTAAAATCCTGATAGTTAAATAAAATGTGAAGAAGTTGCAATTAAAAATTGACAGAACTATCTGAAGATAAACTGTTGTAAAACTGGAAATAACACAGGGTCTCTGTTCACAGACCCTATCCAACAAAATCCTCAATGCCCTTGCTTAAATAGAAATAACAATGCCACCATGCTGGAAAGGTGGGATGGAGATTAGAAATAAACAATTCCTGTTGTCCCCCTGCCTTTAAAAAATTAAGTTCATTCTGTCAGTGTTTTAGAGTATTATTAGAGGGTTTCAGGTGTAAGCATATATTGGGGGCAAGGGGAAGCTTAGCTGTTTTGTAACCTATACAAAATCATTTTTCTATCTACATGGATGCTGGAACAGAATGTTTCACTTTTTGCAGGTATTGTTCAGAAAATGTTTTCCTTTGTTTAACCCTGGGGAGTCTGGGGAATGAGTTGGATCTCAGAAATAAAAATTCATAGTTTCTGAAAGAATTTTCCAGCAGTCAGTATCTGATGGGTTGCTTCTATCAAATGAAAGACTCATTAAGTTTTAGCACATAAACTATACAACCTTGTATATAGAAGTCATTAATACAGAATTGGAGAGCAAAGGTCGGATCTGAACATGCTGCCCCATGACCAATGATTGACTCAACTACCACTCTACTATATTTAAAATCTTTTGCTGTGTCCTAAAGATTTTTACTGATATTTCACAGCTTAAATATCTTACAGTATGTAGTATAACTGCATCAATTTGTTGTGCATAAATTGTGCCTTAACGTGGATCTTAAATCTACTCCCTCTTTAAAGTAGAAAGTGAGACTTAAGAACTCATCATTGACTTAATTTTTGTATTTCAGCAAAGGGCGCTTTTTATAACAGAAATCGATCAGGTAGCAGTCATTGTGAGTAAAATGCATTTTTCCTTAAGGTGAGTGTACATCATGTAGTGAGTGATGGGAACATGGAGAAAAGGTTGTCTACTGCTACAACTGCAGTTGCAACTGTCACACTACTGATTCATCATGTTTAAAAATAATTTCAGATGGTTTGCTAATGTGTGACTTCATTGTCTGGCACAGCTTGTCAAATACAGATATTTCCCCTTAATATTAAAGAACGCTTCGTCATCAAATGATTGTTTGACTCTTCTGTAAAAGTCATATTTCTATCTGAATGAAGAAATCTATCAAACTATACAGCTAGTGCTTTCCAATTACTATTAAATCTCAATTTTACTATAACTTCATCCCTACAAAATTAAATTCATTGTTCTGTCAAAAGAATCTAACCAACATTGCTGACGTGTTTACAGGCTTCACAGTCACATGTGAGACTTTCCTAGGTGAGTTTAAAACAATACAAAGGAATTTGTCATGCAATAAACTCTTCCCATTGCAAAACTTGCCTTTTAAAATGAGATATGACACTTAAAACTCATGTTGTTGAATTTTTTCATTGGGTAAAATCACTTAAATCCAGAGTTACAACAATTTAAGATGACAGTAATGCAAGAAATTACCTTCATTCTTTACACAGAAAACAGAACTAATTAACTAACTCTAGATATCTTTTTCAGAATAGACATGAGGGGTTTTTTTTTTTTTTAAATGTTAAGCCTATACATCTATGTAGGAAAGTAATGAAATCCAGGACCATCCTTGTTCTGGATAAAAATGTCTAAAAACACAGGGCAGGGAATACATCTAGAAAAGCAGATAGGAAGATTAAAGTGCATTTGCACAATAGGTCAAGAAATGAAGACATAAAGCACACTTTAAAATGTAGTGAAAATTTCAAATGCAACAAATATACTTTGTGCCTTCTAATGTTGTATCAGTAACATCACTGATAAAATAGTAAACCCAGCTCTAGGACAAAGTGAAGCTGAAAAGGAAGCAAGGCAGGGTTTGAGAAGTAAGCAAATGACAGTTTGCAGAAATTAAGAAGGAATACCAAAAGTATTTTAGAATATGATGATTTCAAAGAGGCTTTCAATTTGTTTGCTTAATTGCCCCCAAACAGGCAAATATAAATTTCTATTCATTAATTATAGAGAAAACACCACTGTAATCAGAATGGGGTTTGTGTTTCAGTGGTCTCCTGAGAGGTACCAAGCATTCATCTTAACAGGATCTGTCAGTTTGTTTCACCTGGTATTCTTTAGAATGAATACCTGTTTTGTCTTTGGCTTCTGAGGAATCTAGATGCACGTAGAGGCAGGGCAAGTCAGTATATTAAAAGAAACATTGGCTTTGAAGATTCAAAGTATTACATCTCCATAATTTTAAAGTGACAGTGCTGTCTAAATCACCTTTTAGTTTAGTGCACAATTTAAAACAATGAAAGAACGCCTCATCTTTCCTTATGATTATTTGAACCAAGGTAGACTACTGTTGGTGAGAAAAGGGAAAAATTATATACAAAGAACTTGAAAACGGATCTGACTGATCAGTTTGAGACTATTGCTAGCAGCATCCAATCCAGCCAAGCATGTTGATACCTATGTGGGTATGGCGTACTGCCTTGCTACTGACCAGTCATGTCCCATTTTTAATACATCACATGCTACAGTCCCCTACACAGTCAAGATGTCTGTCAGTGCTGTGGGAATTACTGCTTAAGTAAGGACCGAAGGACCTGTCCAATAACACATTTTTCAACAAAATGAAGATCTCCGTTACAGATTTGGAGGAAGGAAAACTGATTTCTGTATGATTAAAGTATCCAGAATAAGTCAAAGGTCTGATGAAGGTAATAAAAGCACTTTTGAACGTCAGAATAATTTATACAGCTGGCATTCCAGGGAAGAGTTCAAAGCAATTTTATGTTTAAAAACAAAAAATACTGGCAACCCCCTCTAAACTTCCTATTTTGTAAGAAATTTTATCTAATATCTTCAAATTTTAAACACAAAATCTCTCTGTTGCCTTTACAGCAAAAGTAAACCAAAGCCAATAAACATTACAATGGGAAGAGATTAAAATGAAGACTTATGTGATATGAAACACAAACTTACTTGATATGACAAACAATTTTTAATTTGGGATATGATCTATGTCTTTGAAGGATTTGGAGCAACAAAAATGGCGAACTGCACCTTGTCCCAAAATAGTTAAATGTTAAACTGGCCTTTAAAGCAAAAATCACAAGCTGTTCATTTCAGCAGTATGTGAAGCATCTGTTCAGTTACTTGTTCAGTTTTCTAGTTCATTTGCAGTTACCACCCTTTCCCCCACTTGACTTAGACACCCAGGTGATCTTGGTAACTGTACAAAATGAATACTACTCCCCCCAAAAATTAAGCAAAGCTCCCCAAAGAGAAGGGGAAACATTAAACAGGTTGTATGGTAAAAGTGCACTATATGTCCTTTTTAAATTTAACATCTTGTTTAAGTTGAAAAAAACTAAAAAACTAAAATGAGATGTCTTCAGCATTTTGGGGACATGCATGTGATCATGATTAGTTATTTGAAGAGTAAAATAACAAAGTTATTTTAGTTATCATCTTTCTTGGCAAAGCCAGTTCAATACTGAAGAGAAGAAAGAAAAAACAACCTGTAACAAACTGCGATCATACACATCCTTCTGATGACCCAGAACAAATTTTTCATCTGATGCCTGTCAATCAGTATGCCTTATTCTCTTCAGAAATTTTAAAGATGCAGCTAAAAAAACTGACTGGCCTAAAGTTTAATGTCTAAATTCATCTTGCATGTGCTTAATTTACTCCTGTAACTACCACTGATATAAAAAAGCTGGAAGAACTTGTACAGTCCTAGTACATACAATGCATGGTACATTAAAAAAAATAGGAGAGGAGATTTTTTTACCTTAGCCTATGGAAAAGAGACTTTTATGGGACTGTTAGGCTCCATGTTGGTGCAAGTGTTTTGAGGACACTGAGAAGTCAGTGAAGTGCAGAAAAGGGCTCCAAAATGAAACAAGGCAGATAACTCTTTTGCGCAACATCTTTGATACAGCTGTGTTGTTTTTTAAAAAAAAGACAGAGTATCTTCCAAAAAAGTAAAAGGACAGGCTATAGTTAATATACTGGCCAGGAAACTGACTGTAAAAAATTCAGGTGACACAGGAGATCAAACCAGACAAGCTAATGATCTCTTTAGACTTCAAAATATCTGAACAGGTTGCAGTTAAGCCCAATACAGGTACAAATATGTGCAAGATCAGATCCATACAGGAGTATTTTTAAAAGGTCATAGTTTGTCTTACAGAAGAAAGGAGTCATAACATTAAAATAAATGGAATTATAAACTCAAACTTAATTACTTTAAAATATTCTTTAACTCTTAGAGACCATTTGATAATACTACTGATCTAATTCCTAATACTTATTATCTGCATTTGTTAAATTAATCTAATTAGCAAAAGAAGGGAATTATTGGCTACTGCATCATCATTTCACCTGCTATTCTTAAGACTGAACAAACCAAATCCTCTCAGTCACTCCTTGTATGTCAGCCCAGGCAACACCTTGGTGACCTTTCCAGGATTCTCTCCAGTATGTTAACAGAAGCTTTGTACAGCGTGGTCCAAAACTGAGTGCAGCAACACCTGCCGAGGCCACACTGGGGGCACTGGTCCTGCTCTCCCCAAGTTCTCCCTTACGTTCCGTAAGGTTGTGTGAGGGGCCGGTGTGGCATTGGTTCAGCGTGCCTTGAGCAGAGCTCCAGCAAGGCTGCAGGATTTCACAGCTGGGTTTCTTTGCAGAATTGAGACTGTAATTTTGAAAAGGCCTTGTGATGCTTTTCTACTGGTATAATAATTCCTAGATCAAGAGATACTTCAGCCAGTAAAGAAGGCTCCTTCTACTCCTGGCTGTGCTGCAGTGATCTTTAGTGGTGTTCTGGCATGGTTCAATGTTTTTTTTCAGATCCTGGGTCCTTATATTTTAATACATTATCTAACATTTATTTCATACTGCGAATTCAATCCATCAGAGCCTCACTGCATAAACACATACTAAGATCAATAGCAAACCTGTTTCCTTTCACTTCTGGCTAAGCAAGGGATCATTTTTTTGGAAAGAATTTCACCAAACGCTAATGTCAGGTATTTCATTACAATATATTTTCAGTATGTAGCATTAGAGTGATCTGATGTACCAGAGACCTGTTCCAGCACAGTCCTGCCAGGGCAACATCTATTCCCTACTTTCTTTGTTCGTGTTACATAGTAACAGAACTGATGCCCATCCAACTTGGCTCAGGCTGCCAAAGTGACGCTATTTTCATAGAATTATCTGGTAGCACAAGACTAAAGATTATGTCGAGAGCAGCATCTTGCCTGAGATTCAAGTCATAATACTACTGCGTGCTAGATCTGGATTACTCTTCCAGCAACCATGCTGCAGAATTGAAGAGAAAGAAGAGTAGCACTGAATACCTTCTAAACTCTTAAGGTGGTCATGTTTACTCCTTGGATGACTGCAAGGATCGGAAGGAATGGTGGGGTTAGACCTTGCAAATGCCATGAGAGCACAACCACACCTGTTTACAATGAGGTGGCTTGGGCTCTGGCGTGACTCTCAGCAGAACTTCTAACATCATCTAGTTTTGTTTCCAACAGGTGTTTTTCAGAATAGCCATGCTTGCTGAAAATGAATCCGATTGTATGAAGAACCTTTTTTTGTATGACACTCTTCCTGAGTCAAACTTGAAAAGCTCTGCACACATCTGGGAAAGTGAGGATCTAAATGATCTCATTCAATGTAGAAAACAGTGCCATGCTTGGCCTGGCACTTCCTTGTTTCTTGAAGAAACATACAGTAATGGTATTGCACATAAAAACACAAATTAGCAGTTTCTGGATGAAACACAAAACCACCCAACGTGCTCCATTACAGAGTATGTGGATTATGGACTCCTAAGCAGTTCCTCTTACATGCATCCAACTTTACAGGGAGTCTAGAATAGGCCCTCACAAGAGTTTTTTCAGGTAACAGAAGCAAATTAAGATAACTTTTAACAAGGGCAATAGTCAAAAGAGCTGCTTTTTTTATCAGGTGGATATAAATTAGCAGCTGAGTAAGCATTCTTCCTTGTTAAATAGTTCATTTGTCACTTACCATCTTTCCAGTAGAAACATAAATATTGAAAGGAGTCATTGAAAAGGAATGGAAGAGGATGAATCACCAAGGGCAGGTGGCAAATATTCCAGTGTCTCATGCTTTGGTTTGCAGGAATTGAGTATCAGTCACTGAGGAAGTCACTGTTCTCAAAGGAAGACCAAATGAAAAGGCTGAGAGCAGCACCACAGTATTTCAATTGATCACCTTCTTAGATGTGACTGGTAATCATGCAGGGGCATGAGCAAGGCAGAAGCCCTTCGCGATTTCGCATGTTACTTGTGGGTGTCGGCATTCCTTCTCTGTCGAGAGAGTTGAACAACGAAACTCCAACCTGATCACAGCAATGCCTGCTACAGCATTCAGCAATTCTTCAACATGACTTGTGGGGCTGGGTAACTGTTTATAAACTACACACTGAGAGATAAAATGTCCTTCTCAGAGCGATATCTGCCCTGATACAGGGAACTGATATATTTCTGGAGCCTTGCATCCACCTCCTGAAATTAAGGTTCAAGGTTGACACTGGGGAGACTGCACCTCAAATACTATGTTCAAGTTTGGGTCCCTCACTACAAGAAGGATATTGAAGCTCTGGAGTGTGTCCAGTGAAGAGCAACGAAGCTCACGAAGGAGCTGGAGAACAAGTCTTATGAGGAATGGCTGAGGGAACTGGGGTTGTTTAGCCTGGAGAAGAGGAGGCTGAGAGGAGACCTCATTGCTCTTTACAACTGCCTGAAAGGAGGTTGTGGAGGGGAGGGAGCTGGCCTCTTCTCCCAAGTGACAGGGGACAGGACAAGAGGGAATGGCCACAAGCTCCACCAGGGGAAGTTCAGACTGGATATCAGAAAAAAAAAATTCACAAAAATTGTCATTGGGCATTGGAACAGGCTGCCCAGGGAGGTGGTTGAGTCACCATCCCACATTTAAAAGATGGATAGACAAGGTGCTCAGGCATATGGTTTAGTGGCATATAGGAATGGTTGGACTCAATGATCCTAGAGGTCTTTTCCAACCTGGTGATTCTATTCTATGATCCATATCTCCACAATACAGCTTCAAAAACTGTACGGACACTACACCATAATATATGACCATAATATATGACTTTCTCTGAGTCGTGATGCATGTCCATGAGTTATGATTCTATGCTGTTATGAAAAAATAAGAAAGTCCAGAGAGTTCTCTTTTACAAGAGGAGATTAACAGGATCTCAGCACTAAGGCTGTGGAGAAATATTCCTCTGGAATTTTAAAGTTACTAATTCCACTAATAAACATAGAATCTATAAACTGCGCATAGCAGAAAAACTTGTGATTTTGTCCCCTGCAGCACAATTCCAATCCACAGCACAAGCAGTGAGGAGAAATAAAGGAAGTTCTTCATTGTCATTAATAAATTCCACATGTAAAGAAAAGAAGAAAAACTGACATCTGTTTGTTTTATTTTAATCAATGTATATAGTGTACCTATCACAAAGTACTTTTAAGTACACAAACAATAGAAATTTAAAAACACATGAAACAATGACTCCAAATGGACAAACTTAAATAATAATGAAGAAACTCCTTGTGGCTCACATGTGTCAAATATTTTTAAAGTACAAATACAATTAAAATTAACAGCACTAGAGCTATTTAGTAAGTGTTAAGCTGAGGCTGTACAATCATTTCCTACAGTATCAGCACACTCAATTCAGCCTTATTAGCACCTTGGTACCAGTTGCTGAATGACTTTCAATTATTACTATATAGGAACAGCAGGTGTCAAAGACACATTTTATTTTTAAGTAATATGCAAAAGGCTTTTTTTTCCCGCCCAGCAGTTCTTTAGATAAAAGGTACAATAAACAAAAAAAAAGAAAAAGAATGTGTTATTCAAGTTTCGAAAGGTTAATCTATGTTATCTATACTGTAAGAAATTCTTCAGTATTGTTGGCAACTGGAGTTGTGGGACAAGATGCAGTCTAGCTCTCCCTATGTAATTTCGGATACATAGTCGGCAGAGCTGACAAAGAGATGGCGGTGTGGCTGCAAACAAAAAAGAGAAGAGTTTTATTATACAACTATAAAATACAGTACTTTGTTACAAAACAGTCTTTGGAAAGCAATGCAATTTCTAAAAAAAAAAGTTCACATTTTGCATAATTATCCATTTCCTTCCTTCCTTCTCCTTCATTGCCTTTTGCCCTCAAAGATAAAGACTAGGGCTGCTGAAACCTTACTAATAATCAGGGAAATATTCAAAAAAAGTGAGGTCAGGTCAGCAAATAATTTGTGACTTTAAATTAAAAACCTGCTCCCAGAAAATATCAACAACTTGACAGGGTTGTTGTTTGTTTTTTTCTATTGTTCATAGAACAGGTCAAATACAAGCTATGATGCTACAAGCTGTTCCATCAATGCAACTCTGCAAAAAGAATAAGCAGACAAAACACCCTAAGATCCTTGGACTGTGTTTAGTGGTCTTAACTAGTTCATGGTAATGCCTTTGTCCCTTGAGGACTTCCCACTCCCTACTATCTCCCTACTATAACACACTGCTATCTTTCATTATCCAGAGAAGAGCAATGAAACTGGTGAAGGGGCTGGAAAAAAAGTCTCATGAGGAGCAGCTGAGGGAACTGAAGTTGTTTAGCCTGGAGAAGAGGAGGCTGAGGGGAGACCTCATTGCTCTCTACAATTACCTGAAAGGAGGTTGCAGGGAGGTGAGTGTTGGTATTTTCTCCCAAGTGATAGGTGAAAGGACAAGGAAAAGTTTCTTCACGGAAGGGGTTATCAAGCACTAGGACAGGCTGCCCAGGATGGTGGTTGTGTCCCCATCTCTGGAAGTGTTTGAAAAGCACATAAATGAGGTGCTTGGGGACATGATTTAGTAGTAGACAGGTACAGTTGGAGTTGATGATCTCTAAGGTCTTTTCCAACCTAATGTTTCTATGATTTCTCTGGGCAATAAAATGTTATGTGTTCCACACTAATTTATTGATATCTTTGCTGTGTTCAAATCCTACTAGCCTTGGTAGTTTTGTGAAAACCTACTGTTTTTAGAGGGGAGTTTAACAGCATTCAGACTACAGAGATGTTTTCTGGAGGAAAGCTACTTGTTAGTTAACTCTAAAGAGAGGCTCAGTTACTTCAGCAGTTTCTCCCTTTGTTTCCCCATTAGGTCCTGTGGCTTTCTTTCACTCTATACATAGGTCAGTCTAAACAAATCCAGTTCCCCTTGGTATATTCTCTCCCTCTCTAAGGCAACAGACCTTTAGGAGTTTTAGAGAAACCTTAAGTGTTGACTCTTATTTATTGGGTACTTACAATTCAGTAAAGAAAATGTAGAAACTGAGACTTTAATACTTTCTGCTTATAATCAAAAGAAGTGTTTTATAGGCACTTAAAAATATTTTTGAATATTGTGAAAACTGGCCAAAACTAAATATATTTTTAATCTGAAATGGAAGTAGTCTGTTTCTTTTTAGCAAGGTCTGAAACAACCAATAAAAATGCAGCTTTAACACCTAATTTTGTAAACACTCAATAGACATAATCATAGAATCACCAGGTTGGAAGAGACCCACCAGATCATGAAGTCCAACCATTCCTATCTGCCACTAAACCATGCCCCTCAGCACCTTGTCCACCCCTGCCTTAAACACCTCCAGGGAAGGTGAATCAACCACCTCCCTGGGCAGCCTGTTCCAGTGCCCAGTGACCCTTTCTGTGAAAAATTTTTCCTAATGTCAAGCCTGAACCTCCCCTGGTGGAGCTTGAGGCCATTCCCTCTCGTCCTGTCCCCTGTCACTTGGGAGAAGAGGCCAGCTCCCTCCTCTCCACAACCTGTAGTTGTAGTGAGCAATGAGGTCTCAACCTCTATAATTTTCAATGCTACTTATTAAAAAGGCTGTGGCCTGAGACTAAATACTGGCTATATTTATAGTTAGAAAGGATTTTGCCTGACAATTAATATAATCATTTCATAAAGCATGATGTTAGCTTCTATAACATGGGTTGGTTGGGTTGTTGCCTTTTTTTTTTTTTTTTATTAAGAGAGTACAGTTTAAGAACAAGTTACAGTTGCAAAAACTTACCTTCATGGAGGAGCAGCAGTCTCTCCACTAAGCTGCTTGGAGCAGCTAAATCAACAGGCCTCTCAAAATCTGTATTTTTGGCATTTATGTCTGCTCCAAATTCAAGGAGTAAGTTTACGATCTCTGTACTAGAATGCTGGGCAGCAGCATGGAGTGGAGTTTCCAAATGCTTTCCTTTCTGCACATTGGCACCTGGTGGGTAGATCCAGATGGTCAATTAAATTATTATTAAAAATGTCATCGAGTAAATAAGATGTTAAAAGAACCCAGAACAAACCAAACAAAAAAAACCAAGCCTCAGCTTCCTTAGAATGCCACAGTGCATTGAGCCACTACTAATTTTATTGCATAGCAATTATAGCTAATCATATCAGTGAGTTTTATTTAATCCATATACTTATCCTAGGTTTTAGAACCTAAGATTAACAACTAGATTTTGAAGGAAAATATTTCATAAAAAGACGGAGAAGAAAAATCAAATTAGGCTATGTGAACATCATTGCTTCCCCGGTTATATAAAAGTACATTTTGTTCATGTTTAAGAAAATCTGCACTACATGAAAATATACTTTCCTTATTCAAGTCTATAAAAAAAGAACACTAAACTGAAGTTTAGTCTTTATATTTTTGCAAGTACACCAACTCAAGAAAGAACCTAACGGGGACACTTTACAGTTCTTCATGTGTTGAAGCTCAAGGATTTTTTCTATAAAGGACCACATTTTAATTAAGGTGGGGTACACAGTCAAGAAAGCTAATGGGAGAAATAACCAAAACCCAATCCATAGAATTCTTACACTTTTGTATTAATAAGTAATAGCTAATTTATTTTAAATTAAAATGGACGAAATTAATTTGCAGTAATTCATTCATATTCAAGAAAAATACATACAAGAGAGAAACAAAAACTAGCTGATGTGAAAGAACTTCCCTTATAGGCAAGCCATTAACCCTCCTAAAACTGGGTTTCCAGCAAGATTTTTCTAGATTATTCTAGTAGAAGTAAAACCCAAACTCCTTAAGAGAACAATATTGATCTTGTGAGAAAAAAACTTCTGTACCAGCTTTTCTCCCTAAATTTCTAAATGATGGAACTCAATTGCTAATAAAAGTTCTGTTGAAAGCTCAGTGATTACTATATAAAATTCCTTGCCAAAACTGATTTTTTTACCTTTATTTTTTCCTAGAGAAAATGAACATCTACAAAGCTGTAATAGGCTCAAAATTTTTGAATACCCATCCTTATTGCTCTTGCTTCCTTTTTCCCTCATATACTTGCTATGACAAAAAAAAAATCCCTGAAAATTAAAGAAATACATCTTATTATAAGAAAATATGAATCACAGAATAAATTTAGAGGTAGAGCCCTGCAAGCAAAGGGTTCTAGTTTCATCAATGAGCATAGCTCACTTCAAAGGTGAGTACAGTATGCTTATTTTACAAACCATAGTATTTTTATTTAAATGATTACATACCTGCATAAAGAAGCTTTCGAATACAATGGATCTGCTGGGAAACACATGCTACATAAAGAGGTGTTCCTAAATGAGGAAGATCTTGGTCAACATCTATACCCCAGGATATCAGTACCTCCAGACATTCACTGTGACCTATCAGTAGAAAGCATGAGAGAGTTTGCTCAACATCAGTAACCTCTCTCATAGACAAACCTGGACACATTTCTTAATACTATTATTGGGACATTTGTCAACTGTTCCATGTTTGTTCAGCGGGTATTTTCTTACCTCTGCTGGCTGCTTCATGAGTTGGTGACGGAAGACAGGACTCCCACTGAGCTTTGGCACCATACTCTAACAGCAGCTCTGCACATGCTGCGCTGCCTCTTGAACATGCATTAAAGAGCGGTGTCACTCCATCAATTGTTGTAGCATTTACCTAGAATATATAAAATCTATTTAAGAACAGAATTGAAAGATAGGCAAATTTTAAGACAGGATGTAGTCTGAAATTGTATTAAAATACCAAAAAATTTACTGGTTAGAATAATGTAGCTATTCTATTCCTCTCATATCCCTCAGTTGAAATCTATTGACTGTTATTCTTGTTAAACTACGTTGAATAAACCAAAATACACCTGGAATAACAAAGAGCACACGTTAACATCTGGACAGTAAATAAGTTTCAAAAGTCATTGATTGCACTTACCTTGTTTCATTGGCACAAAAAAAGTCTACACTTTGTTTAGTAATGTCCTAACAGGCACCTTCTCACTGCCACTCTGTCAAGATTACAAATTCTGTATTAAGTGTGAGAATTATTTTCCATCTTGTTCTATAACTTTAGTCATAGAATAGTTTGGGCTGGAAGGGACCTTAAAGATCATCCAGTTCCAACCCCACTGCCATGGGCAGGGACACATCCCATTATACTTCCGAGGATGAAGACAAAGCTCATAGTACAGGCTTGCTGTTTTAATGAGAACCTCACCACCTCACTAGTTAACTGAATATTCCCAGTGTGAGTGAATGGGGAGAGAAACTAGGCAAATGTGTAATGGCTAATACTACTAAGTGAAGGAGCATAGGTATTAGGAGAATGCTCTTTCCAGGATGTTGGCCTGTCCTCTTCTATGCACTCCCTAAACCCACCAAAACAATTAAAAGTACTAAAAAAATTCAGATAGGAAAATAAAATTTGTTCTTACAGTTTTGTCTATAATATCTACAGTTTTTGATCTTTTGAATGCTTGTGCTAGCTGAAGTGGAGAGTAATTTGTTTTGGAAACATCTATGTGTTTATTTGTTTTTTCTGTAATAATATAGACATATTCTACGTGGTTCTCAAAACCAAACTGTAAGGACGAAAAAAAAAATTTCACCACAAAGACCAAAGCTTTGGGAAACTATGCATTTGAACTCTGATGTCAGTAGAGATTGTGGTGAAAGTGGCCTGTAAAGTCTCCTTTTTGATGTGGGATAATAGACAGACAGCCTGTGGCAGGGGTATGGAAAAGAGCCAGTGTTTTTTTTTGTACTTGGATCAAAGACTCTTAAGAGCACACAGGTGCAGTGTGATAAAATACGTTCTGGAGATTAAAAGAACAAGCCATTCAGAGAAAGAAGAAACCAGTAGATGATGCATCCATATTTTAGAAGAGAAATAATGTCATGAACTTCAAAGAAGAAATAAGGCTGGTGACATACTGCTAGCAGATTCTCTCCAGCACATTACTCTGTCTCAGAGTTTGCTCAATGCCCATCTACTTCCCTGTTGCTCTTCTGTCTGCTCTTAAACATATAAATATGTGAGTAGATGCGTTTTTGTCTTTTAACCTAACATCTTTCTGATGATGTTTCTTTGTCCCATCAAATGAAAGTATGTTTCCTTTGCTAGTTTTCAGATAACATCTTATTTTAAGTAAAGGACATCAACACAATCACTAAATATATTGTCTTAGCAATGGACATCATACAAAACAAACAAACAAAACAACCCTTACATTTGCTCCTGCTTCAAGAAGAATTCTTGCACATCCTACGTGATCTCCCAGGCAGGCTTCATGAAGAGGAGTTACTTGGTCAATTGTTAGTGTGTCTACATTGTACCCCTAAGCAAGATATGAATGACATAGAAAGATCATACATAAGCTTTTAAAAGTCATTTCCTTGCACTACTGCTCAAATGAATAGGTCACAATACTCTAAATAGGCTTAAAACTATTTGCAATAAACAAGTTTTCAGTGAGCATAAAAAAAGTCTTTCACCAATGTTTATAACAGTATAAAAGTAAGTTGTCAGTTCTTCTTTTCTCTAAAATAAGAAACAGGAATAGAATATAGAGGGTAAAAAGAACATGGAAACAGACTGTTGAGATGCACAGTGACAGGACAAAAGGCATGGTGAATTCCATTCAGTTATATGGGAACAAAAATTCCTTGTTGGGACAGTGAAATGCTGGAACAGCAGAATGGTTCGTGCATCTTCAGTCTTGGTAATCTTTAAAACTCAACAAGGCCCTGATTCTTAGTTGTCCTGTGATTCCCTGAATTCAGGTCTGAAATATCTAAAGTAATGAAAATTAGCAAGGAAATTTTTGGATTGATAAAATCCATCACATCCTTGAAATTTTCTGCAGTAGATGTTGTTTGACTCTTAAGATCCAATAATTATATCTATTTGCTTTCATCAACAGCATAAATTTTCAGTATTGCAGTAACTAATATGACAATACTGTAACATTAACATTTAGTGGTTTATAGTCTCTCTGTTATCAAAAAATACTTTTTTTAAAATCACAACTATGCAAAATGCAGAATCTTTCAGTGATTTTTTCCACCCAACAAGTACCTTCCTGACTAGCTCTATTTACCTGCAGTCTTAAAACTACATTGATTTATACCATGCAAGAGGGGAAGACTGATATGCATTTAGATACAGCTTTGGTAAAAAATTAGGGAGGTAGCTTATTTAAAACATGCTGGGGAAATATTTTATATATTATCTTGTATCTTATTATATAAAAAAACTCCTAAACATGTATTGCTGTGAGACATTTGAGTGAAAAAAAACAAAGCAAAGCATAACATTAATAATCTGTTCTGAGAAATTAAGTAACATTAAAATGAAAGCAAACAAAACAACATGAAGAACATGGTCTTCACCTGTGACAATAAAGTCTTTAGAGAAAGAAGACGTCCTTGACTTGCTGCCTCATGCAGAGGTGAGCGATCAGCCCAAGAACCTATATAATAACAACATTTATTGAGTAAACCATTTGAATTGGAAGGATTTTGGAATGCACAGAGCAAAGCAGAAAATATAATGCACAGAATCAAGTTACCAGTCCTATGAAATTAATTTTTCCTCTTTAGAGACTATTTCAAACTATCAGTTTCTAGACAATAAAAACTGCTCTAACAGTTAACATCTCTAATAAATGATTATGTGATACAAAGAGCAAAATATTGATATATCGATTTTAGCAATCTGATTTAATAAATTAATCAATTGCCATATTTCCTACTTCTATTTTTGTATTGTTTATTCAAAAAACCCCACCCCATTTTTTTTTTGCAGATGGCATATAGAAATTTGTAGACTTCAACAGACTGAAACTTGACATAAACCTGCCTGAAAAAGTCCTAAAAAGCTGATATATTTCAATATTGAAGTCTTTATGTATTATAAGATTAATCTGCAGCTACTACACAAGTGCGAGTAGAGAATTACAGTGAAAATCATACTAAAAATATTGCTGTAGTAGTAATAGGATATTAAGCCTAAGTTCTTATTCTAAGAGGCTGTTAGGGCTAGAAGTAGATAGACATGCTTAATGTAAATGTTTGGCATTTATTTTCATTTATTTATTACCCCAAAAAAAGAAGGGGGGGAAGGGGGCAAGAAAACAAACAACTCTGTTTTCACACACATACCCTGTCTGAAATCCCAGCCCAGGTCCCAGAATCATCCTGTCGCTCCTGATGTAGAATCTGCCCTTTTCTCTAGAAGACTGGCCACTGACAGGTCCCTTCTAATCACACAGGGTTGCAGGCATAGCTGATACCAATTTATTGTATGAATTTTGCAAATCAAATTTGCAAGATCATGCAAATAAGAACCATTTCCAAAATACATTATAAATTATCATTATTTATTCCTGTAAGAAGAAAATTGCTGGAACTGTAAAACGAGTGAGTTATATCAAGCCACCGAAAATCCCTGAAGAGTCACAGAGACCGTTAGCTAAGTACAATGAATTGGTAACAATGGCAGACGAATCTCCAGTGTGTAAACATGTTTGATTTTGTCTGTTGCAATGGACTAGGACTGCCCGCAAAGCCAGTTACTGCATTTTAGTGACAAGTCAAGACACTTTAAATGAGAAAGCTATTGGTTAGTCACTGGCAATCATCAGTCTAAGTTTTAAGAACTACTCACTAGAAACAGACCTTGTTTCTGTTTTCTATCGGACCCCTTCTTTCCACAATCCTGTTTCAGAAAGTACACTTTTGGTTATAATTGACTACCCCCTCAAATCACATGAGAAATGGCCAAAAAGGTTAAGATTGCTCAATCTGAAAGAAATCAGGGCATAGTTCAAAACATATAAAATAGTGCACAATATGGAAATAGAGATAAAAACCTCCTTTTTCCTAAAGGTATAAGTGAATGAAACTAAAACTTACTCAGATGTAATACTATCTTCTCAAAGAACATACAACTAACCTGTGGAACTCAACACTACTGGATTCTACTGAGATAAAAAACTCATCAAAACTAAAGCTCAGCTGAGTATTTAAATTATCGTAAGACTATATAAAGCTGATCACAGAAGTAAAAAAAACATAGGAAATTAAAGCTTTGTAAACCTGATGTTAAAAATGCAGGGAGATTTCTATTATGTCAGAGTATCCAGTACCCATGAAGCTCCGTGTACTCTTTCATCTGCAGGCAAGATTCAGCTTCCAATACTTCCAAAATTATTTCCAGTAAGCTCTGATCACATGTAGGTATATACACACATACACTGTTCCCCATACTTTTTTCGTTAGATTTATTAAACATAGTATTTTTCAATGCTTATTGCTAGTCAGAATAACAGCTACAAAAACTATACACAAAGTGATTTGGGATTTTAAAAGATACTATACGACAAAAACCAAGCTCAGAAATCTTAAAATGACCTGATCTTGACGATCTTTTCATCCCAATAAGCTCAGATACATTTAACCTATTGTAGGTTGGATGTGTGCAATCATTATGAGAATTCTGACGAAAGTTTTCCTTCTTCTATATTAGTATCTGAACCAACATTCAAGTCATTCTAAATCAAATAAATTAGATTCAATAAGTTCTACTGCTGGGAGCTGCAAAGTACTCCCAAAAAAACCCAAACAATTAAAAGCTGTACTTAGAGGCTGCTTTTGAAATTTTGGTCCCCTGTCTCTACACAGATAGGAACTTCCCTCTCTTGACAGTTTATCCTACTCCTAGCCACGTATAACTCTAAACAGGACACAGATGCAGATAGGATCTGAAAGTAACATTTTCCCCACCTTTCTTTCCTTCACCTCCTTCTCTCTTGGATTGCTCAGGAGCCTGTCATTACTCCAGTGACATTTGAGAAACAAATTATGCCAGATCCCATTATGAGCTCTGTTTTGCACCTAGACTCACCTTATAACCCCATGTTAATGTAGCAACATCCAGCAGCAAGCTTGTTCTACTAAATCCATTACATACAAAATGATTACATCATCTTTACTAGAAATAAAAAATAAAAGCAAAATGTTGCAGAAATATTTTGTGCAAAACAAGTTCCGAAAAACTTTCACATTTCAACTGATTTATTGATAAACAGAGTAATTCATCATTAAATACCACAGGCATAAAAATATGCTTAAAATAAATATGTATCATAAATAAACACCAAAGGTATCTTACAATAAATTCTTTGTCTAGACTGCTGCCTTCCACTAATACACAAACTTGCTATTTCTCTCACTTAGAAGGGCATTTTTAACTTCATTGTTGTCTGTAACAGCAGTATTTGCAAACATAGCCTATTCCAGAACTGTTAATGCATTAATTCCCTACTGATGTAGTTTCTGACAGATGCTGGATACAAAGTATCTCTCACTATATTTAGAAGTCACTTAGTTCCAAGTTGTCTGGTGTCTAGTTTACCAGGAATGGCTGCCTACATTGCTTTGTAAACAGGAACATTCAGAACACATTAACTCTATTAACAGGCAAAGTTAAAAAAAAAACCACAAAAAACAAAGTATCATACAATACCTAAATCTCCATCTCCCCATGGCACTTCCAGCCAATTGCAATTATAAATCCTACTCATTTCTTTCAGTCTGGAAAATAAAACAAAACAAAACGAAAATCTATTGCTGCTACTTAGGCCTGTTCTTGATACACTCAGCTATGTTTGGAAGGAGATCAGTAGCTTGCTGTAATACGAACTTTCTCCCTTCAGTAAACACGGCAGATACAAGTTGCCAGTTGCTTTTCTTATGCTAAAGGACCATGGCCTTTTTGTTCATTTTTCACATTACTTATTTTAATATAACTTTTCAAAGTGACAGTATCTTTGAATGTGCCTTCCAAGGCAACTAACTGAATTTCAACACAAGAGAAACTCATAAGGAAATCAAGAGAACCTTGAGATGAACAAGAATTGCAGGACAAACTCAATTTTTAATCTCATGCAATGAGACACAGTTTTGTATCTGTAAATACTGGTATTAGTACATAATTAATAAGGGAAGCACTGTCAAACATTCATATGTTGTTTTACTACTTACACATAATATACTTAGAAAAGAGATAAATTAAGAAAATCTGAACATGTTTCAGATGCTATTTGATCTGCATGCTGAACTGTGTTTTTCTTTTAGCAGCATTTTTTAACTATTTTCAGCAGTTATTTTCAGCAAATGGGGATTTACAATTCTGTCTTTGTTCCATTTCAAAGTCATTGATAGCTTTTTTAATTCCGATTTTCCTGTGGATTTCACAGAATCACAGAATCACCAGGTTGGAAGAGACCCACCGGATCGTTGAGTCAAACCATTCCCGCCAATCCCTAAATCATGCTCCTAAGCACCTCATCTACCCTAACCTTAAACACCTCCAGGGACGGTGACTCAACCGCCTCCCTTGGCAGACCGTTCCAATGCCTAACCACCCTCTCCGTGAAGAACTTTTTCCTAATCTCAAGCCTAAATCTCCCCTGGCGGAGCTTGAGACCATTCCCTCTCGTCCTGTCCCCTGTCACTTGGGAGAAGAGGCCAGCTCCCTCCTCTCCACAACCTCCCTTCAGGTAGTTGTAGAGAGTAATAAGGTCTCCCCTCAGCCTCCTCTTCTCCAGGCTGAACAACCCCAGCTCTCCAAGTTGCTCCTCATAATATTCGTTCTCCAGCCCCTTCACCAGCTTTGTTGCTCTTCTCTGGATTCACTCCAGAGCCACAACATCCTTCTTGTGGTGAGGGGCCCAGAACTGAACACAGTACTCGAGGTGCGATCTCACCAGTGCCGAGTACGGGGGGAGAATAACCTCCCTGGACCTGCTGGTCACACCATTTCTGATACAAGCCAAGATGCCATTGGCCTTTTTGGCCACCTGGGCACACTGCTGGCTCATGTTCAGTCGGTTGTCAACCAGCACCCCCAGGTCCTTCTCCTCCTGGCAGCTTTCCAGCCAGGTTTCTCCTAGTTTGTACCTCTGCTTAGGGTTGTTGTGCCCCAAGTGCAGGACCCGGCACCATTTCAATCCTTTACTATCTGCAGTTACCTGTGAGTCACTCCTGCAGTTATGATCATAGTAGTGAAATACTAAGTAAAAATATTTTCATCAAAGCCATTACCTCTAGTCACCTTATCCTTTCTAGAAATCTGCCTAGTCTTAAAACCCCCCAAAAGAACAAAACCAAATAAAAATAATCTAACAACAAAAAAAGACAAACCCACACTAGTTTAAAAGGTATATTAAAAAGTTGGATTTTCAAAACAGCAAGGACTGGAAATGAATTCAGGTCTTTGTACTGACTTCACTGGGAGAAGATTTATGCCAGGGCTCAGCAGTTTAGAAAACACTGCTCTAAGGGTAAATAGATGGTGTCCCAGCTCTCAGAAGAAGCAGTATCATCAGATAACTGAAAATAGAAGCCTGTCACAGTTCATTACTGGGAGATGAGAAACACAGACTACTTGGGAAATGTTGTAGCTAATATTTATTTCCTCAGGACTATCAAATACAATGTATTAAGCTCATCACTGTTACCTTTTATTCCTCAAGATACATAGAGTGTTTCAATTTGAGGCAACTGAAACAACAGACCAGATCAATAACTGTAACAGTAAAATGCTGTAACATTATAGTCCCAAGATCAACAGACTTATTTCACTCCAGTTGTTAAAGCTGCCTGATATTTTGTATATGTAATTAAGTTCTAACAAATTTTTACAGTGCTACTATAAAATTATCCCCTCATCTAAATCCCTTGCAGGATGAAGAAGTGTGTCAACTACTCTAATTTACACTGTATGATAAAAACTATTGAAAAGAATCTTAAGTCAACAATTAAAAGTTAAGAAATGCATCTGTGGTGCTTAACTGCTATATGTTCAGCAAAACTGAAACCACTTCTTTTTAATAAATGAAACTCCAGCAATCAATAGTGAAGAACTCCAAAAGAATCAGAAATTAGGCTACAGGTGACTAAAATATGTCTGAGAGAGAAGATGTGGTTCAAGTGATGTTTAAATATTTCAGTATTTCACATAATCTTTGTTTTCAATTGACTGAGAATTATATAAAAAACCCAAATATACACACATAAATCTATAAACCTATGCATACAAAAAATGAAACCTTGATTGTTTCAAACCAGTATTGGTTCCAATGTTTATCTTCATGTGGACTTTCAAAATATGAGGGTTTCATTCCAAGTGCAAATGGTTTCATAGTCCTGTAAACCATTCAAACCAAATTTATTTTCCCATGCATTTGTTTATGATGCATCCACATCACACGATCATACTTAAGTTTTGCCATTCCAGTGTTGTATTCAGTGAATGAGTTAGCATTCAAATTATTTTCTATCTCCCTATTTAGTAGGTTCTCTCACTCTTTAAGACATGCTATCCAAACCATACTGACTATAACATTGTTAATTTTATATTGCCTTTTCCATGGTATTCTCCCCATAACAGAAGAGTACTTCAGAACCCTCACTTTATCTTCATATTATCACTAAGGAATTAAAAGACCGAGTTTTAATGCTTAAATTGTAAAAACAACCTAATAGCTTATTTTTTCCTGAGTACCTAAGCATTAGAGTGTACACTGAAAGTCTAATTTAATACGTTTATGAGAGCTCTGAGCTTCTGAAATTTCAGCCTTAGATAATAATAAACATGATCAGTCAAGAAACTTCTAGCTTAGATGATTGGTCTTAGAACACTCAGGTGCCACAGCAAAGATAGGGACAGAATTTGCTTTTAGGGACATTAAAACATTAACCTTTTTTTTCCTGCTATTCACTACATGTCTTCTAATCTTTGCCATGCCCAGGAAAACACAGGGTGTATTTTTCTGAGTATAAACCAAATGCATTCTCAGAACATCAGCCACCTTACACATCAAAGGAAGCAGGGGCTTTGTGTAGAAGTACAGTATGCGACTGTTGTCAAATACTGGGTTATACAGTGTTAGAGAGCCAAATAAGCGTGGCACAAGCAACATTACTTTTAACAATTCCTACATTTGGAGTGCTTTGACACTGCAATTTAACATAGTTTTTACACAGAAACATGAGCCACTAAACAGTATTAAAAATTTCTAACAGCAATATCCAAACCCAGCTCACTTGGCTCTCAACAGAAGCAGCATCATGCTAAGTGAAGGCAACGGTAACAACGGCTGCAGCAGCAGTTGCTGCTGGCTTTGTGCCAAGCCTCGCAGACACAGAAGTGTGTCAGGCCACTTCTCTCATCACATGGAAACACAGCAATAATGTCCCTCTCCATTACTCACATGCAGTGTGTTTCTCCTATCTTCTTGATGGATCAACAACTGGCTGGGTATTTTTCTAGCTGAAAGTAGCTTGTAAACTCTGTGCCACAGCAAGAGCCATAGCTAGAGTACCAGGGTATAAAATCATAGTAATCTGTTAGGCCTACATCAGATTTGATTCAAGTACATAGTGCAGCTATGGCAAGTCTCTAAAATGGAGTAGGAGTTTTTCAGTGGTCTTCCCAACTAGTGGGTGACAGAAAAGGCATACAGACATTCTGAGCTGACTTCAGACTCTGGAGGACTTTTATCTGGAATAATTTTGCTCCTCAGATGCAATCTCTGCCTTAGTCCAGACTGCAGGCCATTTTCCCCAAGCTGTGCTAAGAATCCCCAGTATTTTTCCAGCCTGCCAGAGACTGACTGCAGCACATGGCCTAACCTCTAGCCTTAAGAGCATACCCACCTGAGTTGCAAAGCTGGAACTAGTGCGTAGGAGATTTTGGTAAATTAGCCTGGCTGTAGACCTTCAGACCAGTTGGCTGAAAATCTTTTCCTTTTTCTGCCCTTCTTCCAAATCTTATCACGATGTGATTGCATCACTTTTAGTCCATTTTCCAATCTGCATATTCAATTACATACTGCATACATACAATATGACTTTCTCTTCCTTTCTTCTGTAAGGCTGGCTGAAGAACAAAGTCACATTTGGATATTTCCATGGATGGGAACAGAGAAGGAAGAAAAGATATTCGATACTAGATACAGCTGTTACTCAGGTTAACTGCAACAAACAGTAGCTCCAACTGCAATGGAAGTCTCTCAGTACTTCAAGATGTCACTCAATAAATATATGCACCCAGTCTGGCAATCACAAAGAGGCTGGAAGTAGCTGGACTCCGTTAAGATGGATTCTCAGAAAATTTTACTTCCCATATTTTACTGTGATTTTGAAAATTTCAAAATTTGATTAATTGTAGCTATTTCTTTATAAGAATAGGAAAAGACCCTAACCCTGAACCATACCAAGGAGTGGCTAGTGCTAACATTGATAACCTTCTGTAATTTCTTTTCCGTCTTAGGCAAGTATCCTAGTTTTAGGTGGAACTACTGACCTAATTAGCTGAAAGGTTCATAAATAAAAGTTCCTGTTGATCGGGAAATTTTA
The DNA here is from genome assembly GCA_033459285.1 of Clamator glandarius. Classification (NCBI taxonomy): domain Eukaryota; kingdom Metazoa; phylum Chordata; class Aves; order Cuculiformes; family Cuculidae; genus Clamator; species Clamator glandarius. The sequence continues at coordinate 98,194 of JAUNZM010000020.1, forward strand.
GCCCAAACAGTGAACAACACGAGGGTAAGAGACATACTGTGTATTAAAACTGATGAGTAAATATAACTTTACAGCACCATTGCATTCAGTCACTTGGGAAGCTTTGGTAACTGCTGCTTAAATTCTTGAACACTGCTCAGTTCCAAAACTGGCAGTACTGGAAATTAGCTTAATTAAGCTTAATTCTCATCTGGCTATGCTTTACGTGGTAAATTCATAATTATGTTTATGCATAATACATCCAATCTCTCTCTCCTTTCCTTGATTATTTTAAAATCTTCAGGTTTTAATTTGATATATTAATAAGTATTTCAAGTTTGACTTGTTTTCTTTTGTTTCACACCAAGGCTTCTGATATAGTCAATATTATTTGGAATTATGATCACTCTCTTAAAAAAATCCCACTAGACTCTCACAATTACTCGAAGCTCCCATCTACCCACTTGTATTATGAAAAAAAATAGGAAAATATGGCACAGACAATAGCATTCCTGAACACTTTATTTATAATAGTTTATTTCTCATTGCTGAAAACATCAAGTGTCTGGCAACTTACATAGCTCTTAAGTACTTCTTCAAGCAAACCCTCACAGTTGTATCTTTGTCTTTAGTGTCCTAGTACAGGATAATAATTCCGTCACTTGTAGTTCCTCCAGTGCCTACTATTTCAGCTACCTATAGACTTCTCTTTACATATAAAGTTATATAGTTTACTCCTCTCCCTCCTTTCATTCCCCAGTTCCTTGTTGTAAACAATTAGCCTTCAGTATGGTTCTGACAGGACAGTGAAAGTCAGAGTAAGTCAAGCCTTAAACACTTGCATAAAACAAACAGGGCAGATAAACAAGAAAGGATATTTTAGATCAGCTGATAAGCACGCAGAAAGAACAAAAATAGCTTCAACACATTTGTGTTAACCCATGCAAGACTATAAAAGTGCCACTATCATAAGCATGCATTTATATTACAGCTAGGAAAAAAAAACCCAAACTAACAATAAAAACAAATAAACCCAAATATTTTAGAGCTAGACCATCATAAATTGGGTCAGTTTAGCATATTTCAGTACACAGCTTCTGAAATGGCTGCTATACTAACCTTGGCTGGTCAGAATACCCCAGCTAGCTGTTCGTTTCGCAGGACACTCCCCTATACTTTCTAGGCGTCTTTTGGGGAGATTCTGGCTCATCTGAACAGCAGTGTTTGTTGTCATTATTTGTTTCTTGAGGAAAGCCTGTTTGTCATTGGTGCAGGTACTCTGGTCTGACGAACAGCCACAAATGGATTTCTACTACGTTTTTTCCTCCTTTCGCTTTTTCATAAAGGATCTTGCTGTACTTACTGCAGAATGGCTACAACACTGAAATCCATTCAGTAACATTTACTAGCTTGGACTAGTGAGTAGCTAGTGGGGGAAGGGAAGGACTGCTCTAGCATTTTCTATTTTTAAAACAGAGAAAGAATCAGCTTAGCTACAGCATGAGTCTTAACTGCATGATTTAAATGGAAATAAGGTGTTAATTTTTTAATCATTTCACCAAAAAAGAAACAGAGTCTTAAAGCATAAGTATTCAATGCTTTATTGCTTGAATAACAAGCAATCTAGACCAGAAAAACTCAAACTGTTTTATCAGAATGGAAATTCTTTTAATAATATAAACAATTATTACTGCATCAGGCTTTATTCATATGTAACTTGCAGTTAAGATACATCTTGGAATTCAGAAGAATTCATGAAGCACTGCTGGAGTTTTATGTTTGTTTTGGGGTCTCTGGGTGTTTTGAGTTGTTGGGTTTTTTTGATTGTTTTTTAATAGGGGACAAGGTATCCTACAGATGTCAACTGGAAACTTGAATAAATAAAAGCATGTTTTGACTACCAAAACAAATTAAGATATTTAGCTGGTTATGTTGAAAGCCTGATCTCATTATGAAAGTAAGGCTGTAGTCTTGTCAGAAGCAGCACAAGTCAATATATTTTAAAACAATAACAAAAATAGGGTCAACCAACCACCAGCAGAATTTTTTTGTTTATTACTATGTATAATGCTGACAATATACAAAAGAAATCTGCAATCCATAATAAAATTCCAGCATGGATAAAGAAGACAGTGATTTCTCTGTACTAATATGTTAAGACGTCACCTCTACCTCCCATTACTTCCTTCTAGTATTTCCTCAATATCCTCTTCTACTGATCTAAAACCTAGTCATTTTAAAAGGAAATTAACATTACTGGATTTCTTTGATACTACTTGACAAAAATTAATTCCTAATATGTTGAAAAAATAACACAGGTATTTAATGAAATTTCATATATCCCTCATTTTTCTTTAAGAGAAAAATCAGAGGCAAGATTATAGTTAGGCAGGGTAAGGGAAAGGAGGAGCAGCTATGAATTTTACCTTCAAATTACAAGAACTGCCCCAACAGAATGGTGCTACACTCTGTACAGAGCAGAAGCAGGCGGGCTACTGCTATTCTCATGAGAGAAAAATCCCTGCATTCTCCCAGACATTACACAGCTTTCAGAAAGTTGTTTTTCTCAGGTATTACCTAGATGAATGAACCAGAATACCTCACAGATTGAAACAAACACTTCTACATATTGAGCAATCAGACTCTGCCAGTAAGTCTTGATTAAAGGTTTCACAAAAGGACTCATTTTAAAAGGTCACAGTAGAAATATATCACTTTAATCCTACAATTACTTGTTAAATTGTCATCTTTTCTTCACATGAGTAAATACTGGAAGATGACTCAAGAGGAAAGCTTATTAAGGACACATACACATGTGCCTATGTCAGAAAGGTATCAGCACTCTAGGTCAGAAATAACTGATGACAATTTCTGTACTTGCCATGGCTCTGAGGATCATCTCAGTTTTACAATTCCTTTCTATTTGGAATGGAATCTCAGGACTTTCAGGAGAAGGCACTGAGGATCAGAATCAGGCAAAGTATCTGGCATGGCAGGGCAGAGATTGACAGTAGACTGGGAAGACAAGACCTACATCTTTTTGAAGGAGTTTTGAGGGTAGGGCTGTCAGCTGAGAATTAAGCTAGGTCCTTCTAGAGGAGTGGTACAAACCTGAAAGTAATTAACACATAACACATGTCTTTGCTTTCCAAAGACATTCCAGCTCACATTCCATTCCTTACTAGTCTCAGAAGCCTGACTTGCAAATACAAGGAAACCAGCAGATACACTGACAGCTTCCACAGTTTCAAACAAGAAGAGCCCCAGGGGACTTAGCAGCAACTGCTCACTCTTATCCAGAGGACTACGTTGGAAGCAATGAGCTACCAATGGAATTAGAATCCCTCCAAAATCTGCCACCTTCAAGGCAAGGGCACTAGGAAAACACCTCTTGACACTTGCCAACCATTAAGTTATTCTGAACACTTTGGAAGACATAACATAAAACAACACATAAAAATACACACTATCTTCTTCCATGCTTTGAAGAAGGCAAAGCTTATCCCATTCAGGACTGCAGAAGTAACTTTTCACTAAATTATGTCAAGTACAACCATTCATCCTCCATGCAAAAGCTATTGAGAATTCCTATCAAAACCATAAATAGAAAAGGAACAGCTAGACCAACATCAGAAATCAAATGGAAATCTGTTAAAAATATAATTGAGATATTAGTATACAGAGGGGATGAATATACAATTAAAACCATGGAGTAAGACTTAAGAACTTGCTATTTTACTTCCATCTCTGACATGGAATTGATACATGATCTTCCTCAATTCAGCTACCCATGCACTAGGTTACATTCGGTATAAAACAAAAATCAGTTTTTCTTAACTTCATTAGGTAATAAAATTGTTAACATCTGAAACTACTTCAGCTTAGTAGAATGATTGTGTTCTTCAGATCTTTAGAAGACACACACTTCCAAAACGCACTAGCAAACCTAAAACAGAAATTGAAGTAGATATCCAAGGATACAAAATATACAGTAGGCAAACAAGCAATTAGGGACAGTATTTAGATTATAGTTACTCATGGATGCAATGCAGCTATCTGTACAAAAAAGGCAGCCAGAGGAAGGAGCAGATACTATATTCTGAGAGAAGGAAACTGTAGGATTTTACTGATGAATTTGGAATTCTGACTTAATTTAGCAGACAAGCGTTAAATAAACCACTATGTTGCATTTTAACTTTTATAACCCAGGGGTAGAACTGTTAAAGGAAGCATCAAAGTGACTTCCTTCTTTTTAACCAGACTTTTACACAAAGAAATATCAGTACAGTTCCAAGATTTCTGTATCTGCAAATAGCTCTGAGTTTACAGGGGCATAAGTTCTTAACAGCTGGCAATGAAAATCGAAAGAAAGAAAACACTTCTTAAGGCAAAAAAATATATAATTGTGATAAAACAAAAATAGTATTAATATAAGTGACAAAAGAACTCCAACACCTTTCAGCACATGATACAGCCCAATAAAATACATTCCAAACTTCAACAACAATTACTTGTCCTAGGAAAAACAGGACAAAATTGCGCTATATTCTTATGTCACAGAGAAGTGTTTTGTGTGAAATCTTCCTCAAGCTAACCCACAGATGAGCCACCTTTGCTTCCTCAGGTGTTCTGTACTTTGAGATTCGTTCTACTTTTCTGACCAGGATTATTATGGAGTCACTGTGACTGCATGGAACCTATCCAACTAAATTTTGGAACTGGACTAGAAGCTGCCTCTTCCTGCTAATGTGACCCACAGACTACAACCGTGAAGCTGAAATGATTGATAGGCTCCCTGGATTTCAGTGCCAGTACCCGAAAAGTTGCCTGTCATTTGACATTGCCAGAAATGAAATAGCAGAGATCTTGAACATTCCTCCCCTGTAGGAGAAGCCAAGGTGAAGCAAGTTAGAAATAATTACAGAAACGTGGTTACCGACAAGAACATAGACTCCTAAACACGGGCCAATATTAAATCCTGTTGTGCCAGCTCAAAACCAAAGAATTTAAATGCACCATAAAATTAGTGACTGAGCTCAAACAGCAGGACTGGGAAAGGACTGAAAAAAAACCCCAGCCAAACAGATTCTTGCATTAAGCCATACTTCATAGCCAACCAAAAGCTCAGGCACTACCCAGGTGTCACCACTAGCCCTCTGTCCTCCACATGTTGATAAATGACAGCAGATATGCAGGTAATACTTAGACGGTCATTAGTTATTTAAGAATAAAATGACATTTCTTTATGCCACTTTAAGCATTTTAAAAAGTAAGCCTATTACACGTCTGTTCTTTATACAGTAACATCACTTTCTCTGCACTGGAAATTAAAATTATTGCTATTACTGGTACTACTATTATTATTATCATAAAAGCAGCAACAGCATCACTAATAATTTTCCTGCCTGTTCCCCTGATATTTTTACAGTTGTTAGGCCTTGTATCCTTGGATGCTGGCAATTAGAATAGAAGACTGAGAAAAGATTCAAAATTCTGATATAATTAAAAGACTCTGTCTCAGCCCCCGCAGAAGTCAAATATGGAACACTTAATACATTTCTTGGCCTGTGGATTTGCAATATGTACCCACCAGACATCTTCAGCCAAACAGGCAGTGGTAACACAGAATATTTGCCTATATGTAAGCTAAAGTAAAACAAATCACAGCAGTCATGCTGATAAATCTAGTCAAAACGGTTACCAAGCAGGCCTGGGCTACAGATATTGACAGAGAAGAAAAACACAAAGCCTGAGACCAATGGTCAGCAGAAGAGTCGTACACGGCACCACAGATGAATCCTAAGCCAATTACCATAAGAGAAAAGCCATAAAGAGAGGGACCATATCTATTGCCAGAAAGATTCTGAACATAGCAAAAAGTAACATCCACTAGTGCAACAGATGCAGCATACCATACTGGATTTATGACCAACCAGCCAGTATTGCTGCAATCCTGCATAGAGCTCATACTTAGGCACGTAACGCATTCCCCCACAGCCATCATCATCTAATCCTGCCATTAGTTCACTCGCTGCTTGCCTGCATTGCAAATGTTTGAGAACATCCCCTACAAGAGAGAAATGTGAATAGCAGAACCCTGGCCATAACAAGTCCATAGCTGAGGGAAGGAACATCACCTTCAGGGAGCTATGCTATTTTAGTCTTCCCTTGTTGCCTTGTTGCTTTACGTCCCATCGATGAAAAAAGACCAGTGCACATGGTTATATTTGAGCTTGCCTCAATCAGTACTGGTGTTTCCTAAAGTTTTTTCTTTAACAATAGTTCTCTTTAAGGCCTTTCAGACAGATTGTGTCAGGATTATCTTTTAGTCTCATTGCTATATAACTTTAAGACCCCAGGTTTTAAGCTATATCAAGAGCTCATAATGTTTAATTTTGTACTTGTTTGGAGTTCATTATTAATTTCAACCAGAAAAATAAATCAGCTGATGACAGGGATTTCCATGCGAGTTGATTTAAGAATGTGCACATCAAGCAAGCCAAAAGGATCAAGGCTGGTGACAAGTTAAGGTCCATCTTCAGAAAAGACACATTTCAAGGAGATGCACATAAACAATACTGAACATAAAATACAGCTTGTGGCAATGCCATTCTCAAGGAGATCCTGACATTCAAATACAGATAGTAAATAAATAAATAAATAAATCCACAAAGGAATACGCTGTACAGGATATCTCGGTTCCTTTCAGGGAAGGAAGTATGCAAACAGGCTCCAGCAGATATATTCACTAGAAGTTTCTGTAGCCTCAAAGATTTTCTTTAAGGTGAGGAAGAGTCAGTGCTTTCCAGCAGATGTGCCTTGGTTCTGTTGCTGAAAACAAGTCAGGGCTCTGGCCACACCAGTCTAGTCACATTGTATAATATTTACTAAAATTCCTTTACGGAAGATTATGTACTTCAGAAGAGAAAGGCTCCGGTATCTTGTTGATACGTGGTGTCATTTGCCTTCTTAAGATTTATTTTGAAGTATGACTCTCTGGCAGTTATTTGTCATACCAGGCAAAGTTATTTAGCACATAAGAGAAGATGATGAGCTCCATCAAAAAAAATCTCCCTTCTGAACTTTCCAAAAGGAACATTCACACTATCTTAAGCATTTTTACACCATTAGCTTCCATGCTGCATATGAGAAACAATTGCTAAATGTGGTGCCTTACACATGTGGTGTGGTGAATAGGTATGTCGTACAATATTCCTGTCATTACTAAACGAATCTCTATTGTATCCAGGAAGCTAGTGGAGAACTTATATGGCTTTTATTAATAGAACTGTGATCTCTGTGGAATGCAAGTTGAGAAAATGCCTTGTGCCTATCTTCTCTACCTAACAACTGTTGCTGAGTGACATTATCAATTGCAACTTGTTAGAATAAAACAATAGGAAAACTTTGCTCTTATCACTCACGACAGTTCAAAATGTAATCAAGCTTTCCAAACAGAGGATTTCCAACAGTAAAACACAGCATTATTTCCTATTTATGAGTTACATTTAATGGACTGGTTTCTTAGGTCGACCCAAGCAGCACCCAGTGTAAAGAAAAAGAAGGAAAGAGAAGTCTTCATGCTATTTAAAAGCCTCATAATCCTGAAAGGAGATGTGGACTCTAGACTTGAACTATAACAACCCTATGGATGTCTTAATTTAGGGTAACTAGCAATAACTAGTGTACTGAGCATTCCTACCATGACTGGCCAAGGCAAATACAGCAAAGACAGGTAGCTTCAAATTTGCTATGCCCACGGAAGGGCAGACATTTTAAAAACTAACTTAAATGAAATCAGGGCATATTCACCTGTCCAGCTCTACAAAATCAGTATAATATATTTTGAGAAGCTGTACTTAAATTTTACAAATTCTGCTTTCAAACAACTTTGAAATACTACTTACAAATAGTATAGTTATGCATAAACTGATATTCTATGAAAAAACTGCAGTAACTGACACAATTAAAAAACATGATATTAGAGAAAAAGCATTTTAAGTTGTCAGATCTGCTTGGCTAGTGTATCAGACTCCAGGTATCTGTATAGGTAGAAACACAGAATTGTTAAATACTGAAAGGATGTAATAAGGTCTCCTCGCATCTTCTCCAAGCTGAACAACCTCAATTCTCTCAGCCTCTTCTCACAGAGAAGGTGTCTCAAGTCTTTGACCATATTTATGGCCTTCCTCTGGACCTGCTCCAACAGATCCATATCCTTCCTGTGCTGAGGACTCCAGAGCTGGACACAGTGTCCAGGTGTCGTCTCACCAGAGCAGAGGGGCAGAATCTCCTCCCCTGATGTGCTGGCTATGCTTCTTTTGATGCAGCCCAGGATGCAGTTGGCCGCCTGGGATGTGAGCACACATTGCCAACTCACGCTATGCTTCTCAAACACCAGGACCCTCAGGCCCTTCTCCGCAGGGCTGCTATCAATCTATTAATCCCACACCCTGCATTCATGCTGAAGGTTGCCCTGACCCAGATGTAGGGCCTTGCACTTCACCCTGTTGAATCTCACAAGACTTTCACGAGCCAGCTTCTCCAGCTTTTCAAGGTCCTTCTGGATGTCATCTTGTCCCTCAGAGGTGTCATTTGCAGCTAAAAGCACTTCACAGGTACTGACTATAAGGTTTAATTTTAATAAAATAAGACTCTTGCCTCACAAAAGTTTACAAATGGGAATTATACAGGTTTTTATAAAGTTATCAGATATATTGAAGTACTGACTCTTGCATGCATCCAAGCTCTTCCCAGTATTTGTCAGCAGAGCTTATATCTTGGAGACTTAAAACATCTGACAATAAATTAACTATTAAAATTTGAAACACACTTCAAAATCACTTCATACCACAGATCTACTGCCTTATCCTAAAGCAACTGAACTATAAAACTCATCTGAAACTCCAACTCAGTTCTTGCATATATGGAGTGCTTCCATGATGTGACCAGCTAGGTGGTATAGTACAAAGAGTTTAAAGGTTCAGTTTGATCCTTTGGTTTGTATCTAGCAACAGCTGTACAAACAGCTGTTAATAACTTCACAGGTCTGGAAATACAATGCAAGAAGAAATTTTGCTGTGCAGATCACTGTCACTACAGACAGCCTGCTAAGGAACTAATTATATCCAAAGTCAATTTGCAAGCTAGTTCAGTTTTGTACATTAGTTTGCAGGACATAGAATTTTAGAATTGAATAAACATATACATGCTATGACATTTTCCATAAAAAAAAGACATGAATAAAATGTAGACTTTTGCAAATTTTCTACTGTAATGATTAAATACATTTTTACTTCAACACAATAAAAAAAGAAAAGCTAAGCACCATAACTTATTTACTACCCAACTACAGTCCCTGATAACAAAGCACTTATCTCTAAATAACTCATCAGTCCTTTTCAGTTCAGTGGGGCAAGTATGTGTATACGCATAAGCGTTTACAAAATTAGTGCCAAAGTTAAAAATAATCGAGTAAATGGGACTTTTATAGTAGAACAGATCCCTTTGTAATTTAATTCTTTTATGGTAGTAATACCACTGACTTCTAATTCTGATAGTTTATTAAGACATGGGTCTTTAATTAATTTTAAACTAATGTAAAAGACTGCAGAGCTCTGTCCTGCATTTGTTGCTATTTATTTTTTTAATATTGTGGATGATACTACTATTGCATTTATCGTTATAAAATACAGTAAATTACACTAAACTGCAGGTGCTGCAAGAGCTTAGACAGAAACAATTCAAAATAAACTTGAGTAAAATGGAGAAGCTGTCTTGTTATCAAGAGCATGACATTAGCTGAAGGCCAGTATGAAGTATTATACTTAGAAGAAAATGCAAATGCACAGTACAGTGGTTTTGTTTTTAACATGCAGTTCATACAATCACCAGGTTGGAAAAGACCCATCAGATGATCGAGTCCAACCAGACAGTATCCTTAATACTTTACTGTTGGAAAAGAAACAAGGAGGAGGGTCCAGGACGTATTACACAGGGTATCATATATATGGCACATGACCTAACTGTTCCACTTTCATACAACTAATAGTTCCACTGGTTGTACTAATAAAGTCTCAGCTGGAGCACTCAGTTTAACATGGGGAATTACACAGCAATCAAGTTTTACTCCAACTTCATCTCAATTAACAACTTAATGTGACTCAACCCATAGAGCTTCTATATGCACTTTTCTGTTCTTAGCTGATGCTGAACATTGATCTTCATAGAATCACATATTCACAGAATAACCAGGTTGGAAGAGACCCACTGGATCGTCGAGTCCAACCATTCCCACCAATCCCTAAATCATGCTCCTAAGCACCTCATCTACCCTCACCTTAAACACCTCCAGGGACGGTGACTCAACCACCTCACTGGGCAGACCGTTCCAATGCCTAACCACCCTCTCCGTGAATAACTTTTTCCTAATCTCAAGCCTAAATCTCCCCTGGTGGAGCTTGAGGCCATTCCCTCTCGTCCTGTCCCCTGTCACTTGGGAGAATAGGCCAGCACCCTCCTCTCCACAACCTCCCTTCAGGTAGTTATAAAGAGCAATGAGGTCTCCCCTCAGCCTCCTCTTCTCCAGGCTGAACAACCCCAGCTCTCTCAGCCGCTCCTCATAGATTTGTTCTCCAGCCCCTTCACCAGCTTTGTTGCTCTTCTCTGGACTCGCTCCAGAGCCACAACATCCCTCTTGTGGTGAGGGGCCCAGAACTGAACACAGTACTCGAGGTGCGGTCTCACCAGTGCCGAGTACAGGGGGAGAATAACCTCCCTGGACCTGCTGGTCACGCCGTTCCTGATACAAGCCAAGATGCCATTGGCCTTCTTGGCCACCTGAGCACACTGCTGGCTCATGTTCAGTCGGTTGTCAACCAGCACCCCCAGGTCCTTATCCTCCTGGCAGCTTTCCAGCCAGGTTTCTCCTAGTTTGTACCTCTGCTTAGGGTTGTTGCGCCCCAAATGCAGGACCCGGCATTTGGCCTTGTTAAACCTCATGCCATTGGTCTCAGCCCAGCAGTCCAGCCTGTTCAGGTCCCTTTGCAGAGCCTCCCGATCCTCCAGCAGATCGACACTTCCACCCAGCTTAGTGTCATCTGCAAACTTGCTAAGGGTGCACTCAATGCCTTCATCCAGGTCATTGATAAAGACATTAGACAGGACTGGACCCAGGACTGAGCCCTGGGGAACCCCACTTGGAACTGGCCTCCAGCTGGATTTAACTCCGTTTACCACCACCCTCTGGGCCCGGTCATTCAACCAGTTTTTCACCCAGGAGAGTGTGCGCCCGTCCAGGCCAGAGGCCGACAGTTTCCGAAGCAGAATGCTATGAGAAACTGTATCAAAGGCTTTACTAAAGTCCAGGAAGACCACATCCACAGCCTTTCCTTTGTTCAAGAGTGTAGGTACTCAGTCATAGAAGGTGATCAGATTACTCTGGCAAGACCTGCCTTTCATGAACCCGTGTTGACTGGGCCTGATCACCCGGCTCTCTTGCAAGTGCTTCTTGATAGCACTCAAGATCACCCGCTCCATGACTTTCCCCGGTACTGAGCTCAGACTGATAGGCCTGTAGTTCCCCGGATCCTCCCTGCACCCCTTGTTATAGATGGGCACGACATCAGCCAGCCTCCAGTCCAGCGGAACCTCCTCAGTCATCCAGGACTGTTGGAAGATGATGGAAAGGGGTTTGGCCAGCACATCCGCCAGTTCCCTCAAAACTCTTGGGTGGACTCCATCCAGCCCCATAGACTTGTGGGCATCTAGCTGGGCAAGCAAGTCTCTAACCACCTCCTCTTGGACCTTGGGAATCTCATACTTCTCTTCCAACCCCTGGGGTTGTGCACAGAGGGAACAATTCTCCTTACTGTTAAAGACTGAGGCAAAGTAGGCATTGAGCACTTCAGCCTTGTCTTCGTCCCCTGTTACTCTTGTTCCCTCTGCATCTACTAGGGACTGGAGATTCTCCCTAGCCCTCCTTTTACTGTTGATGTATTTGTAGAAAGACTTTTTGTTGTCTTTCACAGTTTTGGCCAATCGCATTTCTAGTTGGGCCTTAGCCCTCCTGACTTTTTCCCTGCACATTCTCAATTCCTCCCTATAGTCCACCCAGGATGCCTGCCCCTTCCTCCAGAGGTCATAGACCCTCCTCTTCCTATTGATGTCTCTTAGGACCTCCCTACTCAACCACGCTGGTTTCTTACCCCGCTGGCTATTTTTCCGGAACTTGGGGACGGCTTTCTCCTGAGCTGCTAGGAGTTCCTTCTTGAAGAGCGCCCAGCCCTCATGGACACCTTTGCCTTCAAGGAGCGCCTCCCACGGGACTTTTCTGACCAGCCTTCTGAACAGCCCAAAGTCTGCTCCCTGAAAGCTGAGGGCGACTGTTCTGCTAACCTCCTTCTTCATTTTACCCCGCACTGAGAACTCTATCATCTCATGATCGCTTTGCCCCAAGCATCCTCCAACCTTCACATCCCCCACCAGTCCTTCTCTGTTCACAAACAGCAGGTCCAGGAGGGCACCGTCCCTTGTCGGTTCGCTCACCAGCTGTGTGAGGAAATTGTCTTCCACACACTCCAGGAACCTCCGGGACTGCTTCCTTTCAGCTGTATTATACTCCCAGCCTATATCTGGGAAATTGAAGTCTCCCACAAGGACTAGAGGTAGCGATTTTGAGACTACACTCAGTTGTTTGTAGAAGAGCTCATCAGCTGCTTCTTCTTGGCTGGGTGGTCTATAGCAGACTCCCATCACAATCCCTTCCTGCCCATGGGCTCCTCTGATTTTCACCCACAGGCACTCAGTCCCATCCTGACCGTAGTCCAGTCTTGTTCTTACATTTCAAGATCACATACACAGTACAATAATTTCTAATTAATTATTGGGATGCTATGCCTCTCCAGTTGTTGACATATATACAAGATTCAAAGGATGGACTTAACACAGTAGATTGGTGACTAACCACAGTCTGAAAATATTCCTGAAATATTAAGGAACAAGATATGACCTGTTTCACTATTAATATGTAGTGACAAGACCACAGAAGGCAGATGACATGGGTAAAGATATCTCCTTTTATTCAACAAAGAACAAGCCACGAAACAAAGGAAGTCGGTCATGAATGTGTGATCCCTGGGCCTCAAATCCTGTATTGACATGTATACCTTCAGTTTCATAAAAGGAGTTCCACCAATTACTATGGCTGAGTACCTGAAATGTCCTCAGTTATACAGGCTTCATAAAAGACAGACTTCTTTTAATTCAAGAGCTCAACTCAGTAATCATAAAATAATGCCTATGTTTACTAGCACTTTATTTCCAAAGCCTCTTTTCTTCAAAACTCTAGCACTCTATCCTAGCCAAGCCATTAAAACAGCAAAAAGTACTTTTTCAACTACAAGCAAACTGAAAATGGCAGCACTAATAGAATTTTAAGAGTACAAAATGAGGTTAAAAATAGAAAATTAAAACTAATATTTCCTCTAACTTGAATTTCTTTTTGAATCATTATAAACTACAGTTAGGCGATGATAGGGTGATTTTCTGGTTTAGATTTTGTAGATTTTTCCCCGCTGAGGCTTCTCTGTTGCTTAATAAAAAAAACACAGAACAGTATGCCTAATTAGAAGGATACTCAGTATTTAATTTTATTATTTAATGTTTCATGCTGTAGTTTCACATTTCTTATTGCACATCTTCTAAATATTACTTTGAACATATTTTGCTACATGATATTGTATAAACTCTACTGAGGTATCTCTGAGTTGTATTTCACAAATATAAAGAAATCCCACAACATGGTGTGAGTTGAGACAGTAACACACTCCCCTCTACAAACAAGGAAATAGAACAAAGAGTAGAAAAGATGAGATAAATAATTTTGAGGAGCCTTCCAAAGAGCAAGGACTGGTCCTGTTAATTACAAGCGGCTGAATTTGCAGATTACATAACATTAGCTGCTTAGGACTGTGATAAATCTAGACCCAAACACTAAGTTGGGCAGTGAAAAATGAAGACACAGTGGTGCTGAGTGGCAAGAAGTACAGTTTAAGAACAAATCAGTTGCATGAACTGTTTACTTTTAATAAATTAAGCAGAATAACTGAAAATCCACCATATGTTTAAGCTTTTAAATAAGCCTCTGCTATCTGAGCAAAACAGTAGCCTACAAAAGTGATAGATTTTCATGTTTTGCATGGGCCAGAACGCTGACTACACATGTATTTAAATATAACATCTCTCACATCTGATGAATGACCAAACTTAAAAGTTCTGGATTCAGCAATGGGTAACAACATAGAGAATATTTTACTGTCCATCTTGATGAATGTTATTCCTTTCCCTGTAGTTTTTTTTCCCAGATGTTTTCTTTTCTTACTCTTGCCAGAATGAGCCACCTTAGAGCTAGCCAGTAGTTTCTGACAAAAAAATTCTTGATTTCAAGACACTACATTCTCTGTGAGTATTTCTGCCAGTGGAATTAAACAGTCAGTCCTTCCTGTTCTACTGGAGTGAATACATATGCACCTACACATACTCCCATATATATATGTCTCTGTACAAATACACACAACACACATGCACAATTGTTCACATGATGTCATTAACAACATGTAAAACCCCTGGGTTTCAGAACTTTCTCAATAATTGTGCAGAGAACATATGATATAAATCCACCTCAAGTAAATTTGCAGCAAAGCAAGCTAATTCCTGCCTTAGAATGGTACTGGCTCACCACATACGAGCTTATGGAAATAGTAGTGCCCACAGTTCTACTAGAGCAAAAAGAAAAAGGAATTTTCACACAAGCTTTCAATCCAGTGAAATCTGATGGGTTTCCACACATCTGCCCAAAACCTCACCCTGACAACCATAAGCAAGCCACCTGGTATGTGCCAAGACACTGACTTATTCAAAGTACAGAAGGACTAAATCTTCTCAAATAAGTTACTATAAGAAAACTTTAACTTAGCAAGAAATAATTCTCAAATATTTAGACTAGTTTCACTGAAGTGTTTCAAAACAATCACATACCAATCACAGAAAAATTTAACCACACAGATAAGCTGGGGAACTTCAGAAGGAACTGGGGAAATAGTCTTAGACTGGGAATTATTTGGTAATGTTAAATATATTCATCTTAAGTACAGGCCTCCCTCCTAACAGGACACTCTTCTGTCAGTTTTATTCTGAACTTAATATTAACAAAAAAATTAAAAAAAAGGGCAAACAAAAAAGCCAAACACCCAAACATCAACTTAAATAATCTAACAACATTCCTTCATAATTTTTTTGTTAAAGAAACACAGCAAGCACTAGAGGAAAAAAAAAGACTCGCCCTCATCATTTGACAAACTGAATATAAATGAAAGGCTAGCAGATAAGTAATTACCTAGTAAAGAAACAGTAACACAAAAACCCCAAACAGCAGTGATAAGATAGTAAGTACAAATATACCTTGTCCTTGAGGAACTCCGTAAAATTCAGCAGCTATCCTTGCTGCTTCCTTACGATTCCCTTTCACAATGTAGAAGTGACTAAGTATAGCAAGGCTGATCTTCACAAAAAGTTTAAAACAAAAAAGTGAAAGTATAGTAAAGTAGACATTGGATAGCTGCTGGGCGAAAGGGCGACTTTCTTCTATGACAGTCATTGCTGCAGCAAAATCTCTCAGTGTTTGGGTAGGGCTTTCAAATGTGTTGATAAGATCAGATGGCTCCAGCCACGCACTCTTGGGAACAACTGGTCCCGGCGAAAGAAAATATCAGCTGGTCATGATGCTTGCTGCTCAAAATATGATGATTATTTATACTGTACATAGTATTGAGTTCACCACCTCTCCTGCTAGCCTGGTAATATTCAAGGGGGAAAGAATATAACAGACAGGTTCCAAGACCCTGGATTTACTTGTTCCACTTAAAAGGTCTGTTTCATTCCATATTCTGCATTTCTAATTCATTTATTTACCCTCTTAATACATGTTCAAAAATAGACTGTGAAAAGTATAATTAAAAAGAGCTACAATTTCATGTACTAAACCAGGTAACCTGGGTAATCAGTTTTTGCTAAACTTTCTCTTGCTTCTTAAGTACAACCGCTTTTCTGTGCTACTTCATTTTATATTAGACTAATATTTTATCTTACAAAACTAGAACCACATCAGCACATACTTGAAATACATATTAACAAAGAAACAGAGATTTAATATATACCAACTGTGAATCTCTTATTATTTTGTCCAGACTGAATGAAAATATCTAGTATACACTGCCTATAGCATTATACAAGAAACAGTATTCAAAGCCGATTATAAGAATCAAACTGCTAGGTAAGTTTATAAATAAGATCCTGGAGCATCTAAATTAAACTAATTCAAATGCAATTACAATTAAATAAATGCAGTGTAAACACACCATATTTCATTGCACTGTACTGTATTATTCTAAACCTATGGCATGACAGGCTTTATTTCTTGGCCAGTTTTAAACAGAGAGAAAGAGAGTAATCTAAATTCCTCAGATTTTTGAACGAATTAATTTATATACCATAAAGTTATTACTCACAGTCATCAACAGTTACATACTCAAGTTTTTTCCGTTACTGTGAGTAATTGCCGAGTATAGCATGGTGTCACCACCTGATACAAACTGAAGAAACTAGTTCTGTCCTGCAGTGCCTAAGAAAGCTATAATCCTAATATAAAGGATCAAGGCAGCATAGGAAAGAGTCCTACTCTAAACTTTTATATCTCCTTTTAAAATCAAAGAAATATTGTCTTGAATTATAGTTAAAAATACTCTACCCGTAATAATCTTAAACTTTTTCCTGTTTATTCTATCCTGGATTCTCTTGTATGACAGTCAGGAAAAAAAATATTTTAGAATGTAGGCAATTGTCCATCAGTAACAGAGGGTATAATCCAAATGTGACTGCATCCACAGACCCCGCTGACTTCAATGAAGAACACAGCAGACATTAATGATATCATACAATACAAAAGTTGTATTTCTGAAAAGTAAGCCGTAAAATAAAGAACCTATTATAATCTGGCTCCAGATATAATTTATTAGAGTGAGAAACTACAATGTTTTCTGGAAACTACATTCAAATAAACCTATATAAATGGAAAAACAATTATATAAGGAAATATGCTTGGAAATAAATACCAAGATTATCAACAGACAGGAACTGAATTGTGCTTATCTTGAGACAAAGACACATTCAGACCTTTTCTTTGAAATAAATTAATCTACATAGAAGTCAAAATAGTAACTAGAAATGGCAACTAAAAAGCAGTTTACAGTGTAAACTATATTAGTCTGTGAAAAAGATAGACACTAGAAATGGCAACTAAAAAGCAGTTTACAGTGTAAACTATATTAGGCTGTGAAAAAGATATACACGTTTTCTCCTAAATTTCATTTATAGACCATTTTGTCATCCAGACAGAATAGGAACTGCTCTCCTCATACCATAGTTAGAAGCAGGAGTGAGCACTTAAAATGCCAAATGAAAATCCCTTTTTATATTTGGCACATTGTTATCTGACACTGAATTGAGGTATCATGTTTTCCAGAAGGATAAATAGGCATTATGTTCTGAAACAGAAATTGGCAGTGGTGGCTCAATCATTAATAGAAATTATATTTTCCATAGTAACACATCCAGTATTGGAATTTCTTACTTCCACATTTCTATTAGTATTAGTAAGCTTAACTGAATCAGCCCACAGAATTTCCTAGCCACTTTAAGTACCTATTTTGCAAATTTACCATGCAGAATAATGAAGAATCATAATTACCTTGTGGGAAACCTTCATCTTCTATATGCCAGTTATGTTTTATCTGACACGTTTTTTCCTGACTGCACATTGTGTCTTCTAGTAACTGTGCTTTCTCATCTGGGATTCTCCCATGTTTTGTTAATTATCAAAAAGAGTCTTTCTTTGTAGAGGCCAAAAATTCAAAGAGCAATTACTATAAATAACAGCTGGAGTTAACAGCAGCACTCAGAGTTAATCTTCCCACTACAATATTGTTTCCTGCTTCTTATAACTGCTGTAGCTAAACCACTGAAAAGACATTTCTCAGTTTTTACGTTGTCTTCTTCACATCAATTTTTTTCTGTAGAGGCTTAACAAAAATAACAAAAACCTTTTCAAAAACAGGGCTGTGGATAAGTGTAATATTTTGTAAGTGATCTTTCAAAAAACCTCATTGATGATCTGCTTTTAGAAACACCATGAAAACTGAACAGGAGGGTTATCCCTGTATTAAAACTGGTCTTCCGTCCTCTCAAAAGTTTCCCTCCTTAGCTACAAACTACATAAGAATGAAGGAAATTATGAGTTTTGAGAACTTCTGTTCACACATGCTAATAAGAAGCCAGCAAAATTATTGTCCTAATAATGTTTGTTCTTTTCTAAAGCTCTAACTCACATGGGCCAGCTTAACTGCAGACTCTCCCAAATGTCCAGAACAACTGAGTTTAGTAGGTTTGGATTAGGATAAAGTTCTGCAGAAACTGCCATTACCAGCTTGTTGGCAAACCCATGCTACAAGGCTGTTCAGATACTAACACTCACGTGGTATTTTGGAAGAATCAACAGTGTGAATACTGAGATTTAAAACACAAAAGAGTGGAGAGCAAACCCATGCAGACTGGGAGAACCAGGAATAGAAAGCTACAGATGATGTAACAGAAATCAGAACACACAAATGTAAGTAAATAAATGCAGGATCTGACGGTCTGGAAGTGTTCCAGATTTTCCACTGCATGACAACATGAAGTTAATGGAGTCTGGTGTTGCAGCAGTGCAGGGTACTAAGAGTTTCCACACGGAAATGAATCAGCAACACATAACAAACATACAACATTATAAAACTATCAAAGCACTTGAAAAGAGCAGTGGTTCAATCTGTATAGTTATGACGTTGGCAAATGAAATTTCACTGCCTCCTAATGGACTTAAAAGGACCACTCAGGAGGAGTATTCTGAGCATGATTTAATGGTGGTTAGCAAACACTCAGATATTCTGGTGAAAATAAAACAGAAACTAGTTACATAACTAATAATTTTTCTTTTAATACAAAATTTGGATAACAAAGCTAATTAAAGTGTACTACTGAGTGTTCATTCACTTAATGGATACAAAAGGGATGGCATTATTATGTAGTTATTATAACAGTAAAGGTTTAACCATAGCACACAGGGAAATGGCATCAAGCTACTATACAGATTAACAATATTGGGATTTTTGTTTTATTTTAAGAACATAGTAATAGTGTGACAGATAAGATATTCCCAGCAAATAAAACAAGAACAATGTCATAATTCCTCTGGTATGTGTTCCCCATTTTTGGAAATAAACTATTCTAATTTTAAAGCCATTTTAAAAACTTCAAATGCTGGAATTAATGCTCCTAAGTTCCCTTTTAATGTAGCTCAGTCAGTTACAATTTCTAAAGAACACAACCAGTATATTGCCTTCTATGACCAAGTGACTCGGATGCTGGACAAGGGAAAGGCTGTGGATGTATCTTTCTGGACCTCAGTAAAGCCTTTGACACAGTTTCTCACAGCATTCTGCTACGGAAACTGTCGGCCTCTGGCCTGGACAGGCACACACTCTCCTGGGTGGAAAACTGGTTGGATGGCCGGGCCCAGAGAGTGGTGGTAAATGGAGTTAAATCCAGCTGAAGGTCAGTCACAAGTGGGGTTCCCCAGGGCTCATTGCTGGGTCCAGCCCTGTTCAATGTCTTTATCAATGACCTGGATGAAGGCATCAAGCGCACCCTTAGCAAGTTTGCGGTCAACACTAACCTGAGTGGGAGTGTGGATCTGCTGGAGGGTAGGGAGGCTCTGCAAAGGGATCTGAACAGGCTGGGTCAATGTGCTGAGTCCAACGGCATGAGGTTTAACAAGGCCAAATGCCGGGTCCTGCACTTGGGGCACAACAGCCCTATGCAGTGCTAGGAGAAGACTGTCTAGAAAGCTGCCTGGAGGAGAAGGACCTGGGGATGTTGGTTGACAGCCGACTGAACATGAGCCAGCAGTGTGCCCAGGTGGCCAAGAAGGTCAATGGCATCTTGGCTTGTATCAGGAACGGCGTGACCAGCAGGTCCAGGGAGGTTATTCTCCCTCTGTACTCAGCACTGGTGAGACCGCACCTTGAGTACTGTGTTTAGTTCTGGGCCCCTCACCACAAGAAGGATGTCGAGGCTCTGGAGCAAGTCCAGAGAAGAGCAACGAGGCTGGTGAAGGGGCTGGAGAACAGGCCTTATGAGGAGCAGCTGAGAGCTGGGGTTGTTCAGCCTGGAGAAGAGGAGGCTGAGGGGAGACCTCACTGCTCTCTATAACTACCTGAAAGGAGGTTGTAGAGAGGAGGGTGCTGGCCTCTTCTCCCAAGTGACAGGGGACAGGACAAGAGGGAATGGCCTCAAGCTCCACCAGGGGAGATTTAGGCTGGGCATTAGGAAAAAATTTTTCACAGAAAGAGTCACTGGGCACCGGAACAGGCTGCCCAGGGAGGTGGTTGATTCACCTTCCCTGGAGGTGTTTAAGGCACGGGTGGACGAGGTGCTAAGGGTCATGGTTTAGTGTTTGATAGGAATGGTTGGACTTGATGATCCGGTGGGTCTCTTCCAACCTGGTTATTCTATGATTCTACGATATTCAAGATAGCAATATTTCCATTTATAATGACTGTAAAAGTGGCTAATGTAAAACTCCAGTGTTCAGACAAAGTAGCTTGCCCTTTAGTACCTTACTGCACACGGGCCAAAGGCAGATAGAAAGGATTCAGCAGTGGCACCTGTTTAGGTTAATACAAACTCTTTGTGAAATCTAGTGCAATTTACCCACAACTTAAGGGAGTAACTTTTAGAAAAGAGTGTTCATCATCTTATATTATTAATTATATGACCACGTGAATAATTTTTTTAACCCTGGTAATTTCTCCTCAATGCTTTAGAACACTGGTACGCTTAATTCTCAGTAAGGCAAAAAAACAACTGTACGATATTTAGTCTTTGAAAGCATTCTTGATATTAAAGACTGTAAACTCCTTAGAAAAATTAGTTCCTTATAGCATATGCTGTGTCTTTAGTTGTGGAAAATACAATTATTTCTAATTAAATCTTTTAAAGTAACACACTTAGATTACAGACTCAATAAATAGTAAAAATACTCACAGTACAAATTTTGTTACAGTTAGTCTTAACAGTTTTCTTCCACATTTTGGAGATGCATTTAAATGTCTGAAAGTAAGAATGTTTTTTTTAAAGAGGAGATATGCAATGCAGCATAAGGAATTACTTGCATGACACTTCACCTAGACATCCTTCTCCACATATAAGAGATTTGGCTAAAAATACACAAGAAGATAGCTATCCTGGTTTTGAAAATTCTGGCTAATAACAAATGTAACATAAGATAATTTAATTTAATAAGATGCCAGGCAGAGGAACAGGAACTTTTAGGTGTTTTGAGAATGAATTATTTTATACATTATAGACAAACCACTACAAGAAATTTCTAAAACAGTGACCTCAAAACAGTGTTTCAAATAAAATCAACAGGAAGCCACTGGTTCCAGCGCTGAGTTGCAGATGTAAGCATACAATACTCAATGATGGACTCAGAAACACTGAGAAGTCTGAGCTACTAAAATAACAATGTCTAATTCAGCATGAAAAATGACCTGCCTATTAAAATTTGTATTTTAATAGGTGTACAGGATGCTAATCAACAATGGTTAAAGTTTCACCTGACTCATCTAAAGTTACTGAATGTTATTTATGTCCTTTGCTCCTTGATATATGTTCTTTAAGCACTTCTTTTTCTATAATTTCCTATTCAAATTATTTGAACTGAATAAATCTAGACATCAAGCAACTATTTTAAAATGCATTTGCTCATATATGTTGTTATGCAAAATACTACCTTGTGGTAACATTAAGGTCGAGGCTAAAAAAGACAGATAAAAATAATCTTTTAAAAAATATTAAACATTCTTTTTAGTAATAACTTTCGTAAGTTGAGGATATTATGCATCTACGCTTCGGCACAGGAAAACAAACAAATCATGTTTATTTGATAGCTACAAGAAATTAATAAATTGGAGTGACTGGAAGCCACAAACAGCTGCAGAATCCTTTTCCAAACGGGAACTAAAGCCCATCAGCACAACCTAGACACTACTATTTCTTTTTTAATATGAAGTGATAGAAGAAGTACAAACTTTGTGCTGCTTTCTAGGAGGAAAAAAAAAGAAGTGAGGGAACACAAACTTTGGTCCAGAGAAGACCAAGCTCAGTTTGGATCTGAGCAGCTTTTCCCCCTAATCCTAATCTAAATAAAGGTAACTGAACTTGGTATTTTTTTGCAGGTTTTACAATTATTCTTTTCATTAATAAACTGCAAATGTCGCATATTCTTATTAAATAGCTGTCTCTAAATAAACAGGCAAACAAACAAAGATATAAACACAGCAATAACATTCAAATTCCAGAAGAGCTATTTTTAGTCATTAAACAGCTACAGGTTTCTTTGTTCTGAAACAATAACAGATCAGTCCTTGAATAAACGACAACATCTGTCTTCCCAGGCATGCTTTTAGGTGACATTTATTTAAAGGTTCCACTTAAATAAACCAAAACTATATGAGCAACAGCCAAACCTATTCATTTGTCTTTAACAAACTTGCTAAGAAGAATTTCTCTAAACCATTTGACTTTGGCCTTCTTCAGGTACTTGACTGCTGCTTTGGAAATTTTACTACTTCACTCCCACAAGTTCTGCCTTAGTTACTTAAGTTTTCCTCACCATCAGAATTGTTTAATATCTAATGCAAAACTCTAAATAACAACTGTAACAAGTAAAAGAAAAAGGAAAAGCAATGGAGCTTTTGTTTCCAGACACAAGAAACAAATGGCATTCACATTTGGATTTATTTGATTCTAGTAGTAGTTTTGCAACTTCTGAAATGTTTAGGTTCCCCAGTTTGCAGTAAATGTTTCCTTGTTGTTTCAAAGTCTTCAAACATTTTGGGGAAGAGCACACACTTCTGAGTAACACTTACACAACGCTTCAGTAATACTACATTCCAGACCACAAATCAAAAACCTTTACCTCACAACTATTAATGTTTTGAACAGCAAATCAAAACACAAAATAATAAGAAATTGACAGTAACCTTTACACAAGAAACCCTGCATTTCTGGAACTCTTCTGGAATATTATGAAGACTAAGAATTACCAAATGCAAACCTGAGAAGAGTTTATCATGCGAATATTGCTAAGAAGCCTATCCTCTTTGGGCCTGTGACCAATTTCATTACTGCAAACGCACAAACACAGAAATCAACAGCATAGTATTGCAGAATGGCCTGACACTTCATGCTTCCTTCCCCTTATCCTTCAGTCATCATAACCTCTTCCACCTTTTAAGACCCCTATACCTGAGCTCCTTTTCCTATTCCCCCCATTTACAGCACTTGGGAAACTTATGGCTGGAAAGAAGTTATATTTAAATGAACCACTGCTGACACCTGTTGTCTGCCTCAAGAAATTTGTGTTAATCACGTCTGGTGCGCTTCACACAGTGAAATATGTTAAACAAATAAACAAAAACCCACACAAAATAACCAAGCAAAACTCTAAACAAACAAAAAATAAAAAATGAAACCCAAAACACTGTATAGGTTGAAAAAAAAAGTTTCCTCACCTACGTCTACTATACAAGATTTTAGAAGGAACACGCTTTCTCACTCCAGTTCTCAGATGCATCATTTTGCAGGTCTAGATAGCAGGAGTGAGAGCTAAGCTGGGGCCTGAGATAATGAGTTAGAAATAACCTCATTACACAAGCTAAGTTTCGCTAGCACCAGTTAGAAGTGAAATCCCAACCAACTCAGAGAAGCAAAGGTGAAAAACTGCCTCCTCCCTGAATAGTGTAGGATCACAGAGCCACCTGGCAAAGAAAAAGTGTCCCCAGCTACTAAATGACGTTTTTAAACATGATTTACATAACAAATTTGTATGTGACAAAGAGGACCTGGGTAAGAACATCCTGTAAGCAGCATACTCAATAGCATAATGCCAGCAAAGGGAAAAAGTAGACAAGCGAAAAATCAATCCTAAACCTATAAAGTTATTTCCATTTTATGGCAAAAGGAAAAAATCCACCAGAGCTACAACTACCAACTTTCCTCTAAAGCAAATGCCTTCAAAACATAGCAGGTGACAACCAAACAACAAAGAAAAAAAAGCTCCCACACATAACCACCTCCTTCTTCTTCAGAAGACAGAAAGGAACTAAACCACCAACATACTCCGAGCACTTACAGTGAGGATGCAAAAAGCAGCCCCACCCCACCACCGGGGTCTCATAAGGGGAACGGCCGCCTGCGGTGGGGGCGTGGCCAGTGACTTGCGTAGAGGGCGTGATCAGTGTTCTCTGGGGGCGTGGCCAAGGGCATATGAGGGCGTGGCTATACACTGTGGGGCGCGCTCAATGACGTGAGGGCGTGGCCAATGGCATGTGGGGCGTGGGTATATACGGTGGGGCGTGATCAATGCCGTCTGGGCGTGGGTAGTGACATGTGGGTGCGTGGCCAGTGGCCTGTGATGTGCGGCCAATGGAGAAGGGGAAGTGGCTAATGGCGGCGGGGGTGTGGTCAATAACAAACGGGGCGTGGTTATTTGCTTGCGGGGGCGTGGTTAATTACCTGTGGTGTGAGGTCAATATTATGGGGGCGCGGCCAATGGCTGGCGGGGCGGGGCTAATGGCTGACGATGGGGGCTCGGCAGCTGGGGGCGGGGGGCGTGGCCAATGGCTGGCGGCGGCCGGGCCGCGGCCACAGTGGGCGCGCGCATGCGCGGCGCGGGAGGCGCGCGGGCCCCGGCCTGCGCGGGCTGTCGGCGAGGCCGCGTCCCCTCATCCCTCCGGGCGCGCGTGCGCAGCGCGGGCCGAGCGAAGCCCCGCCCCTTGCCGGGCGGGCTCTCGGCGAGCCACCCACCGCCACGGTCGCCCCCCCACCCCCCCCGGCTCAGCCACCGCCGTCCGCTTCCTGCCGCCTGGCCCGCTGGAGCCGTCCCCCTGCCCCCCGAGCAGCGGCTGGAGCCTGGGAGCTTGCGCGGCGGCGAGCGGGGAGATGAACACGGTGCTGTCCCGGGCCAACTCGCTCTTCGCCTTCTCTTTGAGCGTGATGGCGGCGCTCACCTTCGCCTGCTTCATCACCACCGCCTTCAAGGAGCGCAGCGTGCCCGTCAGCATCGCCGTCTCCCGGGTGGTGCTGTGAGTGCGAGCGAAGGGACCTGCGGGGAGGGGAGAGCGGGGGCCTCTGCTCTGGGAACGAGGTGGGAGGGTTTTCCCGGGAGCTGCGGCTCCTCCCGGGCCGCCGAGGGCTCCGCTTCCTGCCCCGCTCCCCGCCCGCCCGGCCAATGAGGGAGCCCCACGCCGCGCTCGCCGGGCGGGGGCTGGGCCGCCCGCCGCGTTTCGCTGCTGGACGGCGCTCCCGCCGCCTCCTCGGCCAGGGGGGCAGTCGGGCGAGGGGCTGGTGACAGGTTGGCGGAGCAAGAACCTAAGGGAGCGTTCGTTTTCTCTCTCTACTGTGTTTCTTTTTGTTAGTTCTTTTAGACTTTTTCTCTGGTAGCGTTTTTTCTTTCTTTCCAAGCCTTGTCGCATAAGTCAGACAACTCTTTTAAGATGACTTCATCTTTTTTATGCCTTATGTTTTATCTTAAACTTAACAAGTTATTTGCTGTATTTTAAAATAAGTATCTCTTAAATCATAGAATCATAGAATAGTTTGAGTTGAAAGGGACCTTAAAGATCATCTAAATCCAACCCCTCTGCCATGGGCAGGGGCACCTCCCACCAGACTAGGCTGGCCAAGGCCCCATCCAACCTGGCCTTGAACACCTGCGGCGATGGGGCATCCACAGCCTTACTGGGCAACCTGTTCCAATGCCTCACCATTCTCATTGTGAAGAAATTCCTCCTTATGTCTAGTCTAAATCTGCCCCTCTCCAGTTTATACCCATTGCCCCTAGTCCTATCACTACAAGCTTTTGTAAACAGCCCCTCCTCGGCTTTCTTGTAGCCTCTTCAGGTATTGGAAGGTTACTGTAATAAGGTCTACTCATAGCTTTTTCTTCTCCAGGCTGAACAACCCCAACTCTCTCAGCCTGTCCTTGTATGGGAGGTGCTCCAGCTTTCTCATCATTTTTGTAACCCCCTGGACCTGTTCCAACAGTTCCATATCCTCCTTATGTTGAGGATTCCAGAACTTCCAGTGAGGAAGCAGTTTACTGCTTGAGGACTGCAAAATTGGCAAAAAAAGTGTATTTTTGGTGTATTCCTTGGAGCTTAACATCTGTGAGGTAGCATAGTGCCTAATTTGGATGAAACTTATACTGTCATTGCCATCTGGGTTGCACAGATGTGATATCAATGAGAAGCACTAGATCTTAGTTGATTTCTTAAACTTCTTTGAAGTGTTGCAGGTCCCAGTTTATTGCTTCCTCACAAGGGAAGGAGAGAAGCAGGAGCTGATCTCTTCTCTCTGGTGACCAATGATGGGACCCAGAATGGCAGGAAGATGTACCAGGGGAGGTTTAGGGTGGACTTTACGAAGAGATTATTCACCCAGAGGGTGAGGGAGTGCTGGAACAGGCTTTCAGAGAAATAGTCATGGTGCTGAGCCATTCAATATTCAAGAAGCATTTCGACAATGCCTTCAGACACATGGTGTAAATTTTGAGGTTTTCTTGTGCAAGAATAGGAGTTGGACTCATGGTCCTTGTGGATCCCTTCCAATACAGGTCACTCTATGATTATTTCCCAGTGAAATGCACCAGGTGTAGAATCTGTGATTCCACAGCTAATGTGTGTTGCCCACAATACACAACGTGCTGATGCAAACTTGTTCCAGGGGAGCTTTTTTCAATTTTGGTTTGTTTTTTTTTTCCTGAAAAGGAAGGCTTTGTCACAGAAAATTCCCTTCAGGTTAAGTATGTGTGCTGTGGAAGGTTGTAGTTCACAAGCAGCTGAGCACCTGCTGTTGCCATCAAATAACGGAGGTCTTTGCTGCTGCTTCTGGGTGTGTGGTCCTTTACCAGAGCTGCACGGGGGAATCGATTTCATAGGATACTTTACTGAGATACTTTCACTCAACTGATGAGTTAGGTTTGGATTTGGCTGAGTTAGTGGAGTCAAGCAGCTAATGGATCTTTTGGAGCCACCACTCACACACAAGTGGATGGCTATCAGCAGGGTTTGAAAGAGGAGATAAATGCAAATAAAGCCTGAGAACTGCTGTCGCCTTTTGGATTTATTTATTTCAGGAAAATAATCCTGTATTTGTGTTAGATTGGGGGCTGCAAACAGCGTAAAACTGACATAAAAGCTTGGTTTTGGAGTGTTCCAGTGAGGTCAACATCTATTAATGCCTAACTTGGATGAAATTTATACTGCCAGTGCCATCTGTGTTGCACAGATGTGATATCCATGAGAGACATTAGACTTCAATTGATTTCTTGAACTTCTCAGAAGTTTTGCAGACTCCAAGCTTAAGGCCATCAGACTCCATCAGACTGGGATTCAGAATTCAAGTCAAGTGATTGATAAGGATTCTTATGTTGCTTTTTGCAAAGGGATAGAAATTCATAGCAGATCTTAAACTGATAACTTTTGGTTATGTTTTTCTTAACTATTGTCTGGAAAAGTGTTTTTTCTGCCGGTAAAGTTTTTTTTTTCTTTGATTTTACTAACCTGAGTTTTAATGAAATTATGTTTCAATGGGCTAATTTTCAAACTGGAATAAATGTAACTAGGCAATTAATAATTCATAACATTTGTGTTACCTGAGGTATTTAGATTCATAAAAGTTTTGTCTTTGTAGAGGATAAGGTTAGCAAGTCAATAAGCTTTGTTGATACTTAGTGAAAGTATCTGTTGTGTCTCCAAATTTTTTTCCTAATATAGCAATTCCTAGTGTAGCAATTCCTCCAAATATGGATTTGTAATAAAGTCTTCCAAAATGATATGGTAATGTGTCATAATGTAGAAGAAAATTTTCTTTATACTGCTTCTTAAGTACATTTCAGGGAGAAATCTGCATAAACTACAAACAGAAACTCTGTTTTACCAGAATGGTTGAAAAGTCTTGTGTGAGACTAAGCACTAGAGACTTTTTCTTTTTTTTATGGAAAGTTGAGAAATAATATTGAAAATGGTTGCAGCAGACAGCTATCCTGCCAGTATTCCAGTCAGCCTTATATATTTGGGCATGGCCAACTCATATTTTACTAAAATGAAATGTAGTGCAGTTTAGGTACTGCTAGATAGTTTTTGTTAGCAGGAAAAAGTCTATAGGCTACTTATGGAGCTTAAATTAGTGTTGTTACTGTGGTGTCAAGGCCTGTCATTGCAGACTGGGGCTCCATAGATACTGAAAGACAGGTTTTATTTTGTAATGTTGATTATCATAGAATCACTAGGTTGGAAAAGACCCACAGGATCATTGAGTCCAACCATTCCTATCGACCACTAAACCATGCCCCTCAGCACCTCATTCACCTGTCTTTTAAATACCTCTAGGGATGGTGACTCAACCACCTCCCTGGGCAGCCTGTTCCAGTGACCCTTTCTTTGAAAGGATTATATTTTAGCCAAAAGTATTTTAAAAAAAGCACAGAAAATGGATGAGGGAATTATGTAATAGGAATAATTTATGTAACTCATGAAATAAAAATAATGAGAAAGGATAATCTTGTGTTTTGTTTTGTCTTAGAAAAAATGTAGAAGATTTCACTGGACCTAGAGAAAGAAGTGATCTGGGATTCGTCACATTTGACATTACTGCAGATATCCTTAATGGAAAAAAATGGTTTGCAAACATTTTGAAATAAGAATATCTTGACATCTATTTTTGTTACCTTATAATCTTCAGATATTCAAGACTTGAGGAAAACTAGGAATTTGTCTTCAAATCTAAATCTAAAGCAATGACAAGTAGTATTTTACATAGTGAGGGGCAGTAAAATAGAACTTGAAATAGCTGTTCTGTCTTGAGTAAATGACACTGGACAAGTTGTTCTCTCTGTTTTTCATTGCCTATTTTTAAAATCGGGCTCTACAGTGAAATGCACTGTATCTAATAATGGGAAGTGCAGTTTAACATCTGGACGGTGTTACCTTTAAGTGAAGTTTGTATTGCTGGTGTGAAGTGTGAATTACTTATAGGGTTTATATGTCATGCTATTTTGACTGCCATACTGAATCTATAAACTGATGCATCTTTTGGGCTCATTTTATTGTGAGGCTTTCAGAGTTCTGGCCACATAATAGTTGCGTAGAAGTACTTGTCTTCCTTTAAAAATAAGAAGACCTTGTCCTCCACTTGCTTAGATGTTTAACTGTCAAATCTTAAACACCGAGTAGCATGACATTCATTGGGAAGTACA
Organism: Clamator glandarius; assembly: GCA_033459285.1. Taxonomy (NCBI): domain Eukaryota; kingdom Metazoa; phylum Chordata; class Aves; order Cuculiformes; family Cuculidae; genus Clamator; species Clamator glandarius. The sequence continues at coordinate 127,646 of JAUNZM010000020.1, forward strand.
TGAGGTACTACAGAATTTATTGCATTACTTTTTGACCTCTTTTTCATTTCCCTTACCTTTTTGCAGCTTTTCTTTTTCTCTTGTTCCCCATTAATCTCTCTTTTTTTTTCTTTATTGGGGAATGTGGGTGCTGTGTGGGTGGTTTTGCTTGGTTTTATTTTGGGTGGGTTTTTTGACAGTAGAAGGGAATCATTCTTAGGATTTAGGGTGTTTATATGAAAAAAAACCAAACCAAAAACCAACAGTGTGCTTCTGCAGAAATGTGTGTCAAATATGAGGCAGCATACTTTACCTGAGTGGTTGCACTAAGCCTTGCTTTGCAGCCTGGATGAGATTCCTGGGATTTTTCTGTCTGCTGTTATTTGTAACTGCATTAGGCAAGACATTTATCACCTCTGTGTTTGTTTCCTTGTTTTGAAGATTATTACATTGTGTAAGCACACCAAATAAAACACAAATCTGGAATTCATGTGAATGCTGGATAAACAGGCTAATCAGATTTTTGCAGGTGTGTGTTGCACAGGAATAGGAGGGATTTGGGTTTTTTATCAGCTGGAAATAGGGAAGGTGAACTCCTAAGTCCCAAGTTTTATCTCTGAATCTATTAAAACCCGAGACTAAAGTTCAAAAGTAGGTAATTATATACATAGTGTATATAGAGGAAGGCAAAGCAAGGTAGGCCAGGAGCTCTAAAAGGAATGTTCTTAGCCAAAGATTAGTCTGCAGTATGTGCATGTAAAGATTCCACCCTTTAATGACTTCTAATAGTAGCAGTGGTTTTAAGTAAGTTGTGATAAAAAAATGTTATCTTTCATGCCTGGCACAAATAAATGTCGTGGTGTGTAAAGTTCTAAAATACAGCTTCATGGTAGGGTTTTTGGACAACATTTGTGAAGAGATACTTGTACATGTGTTCTCTTAACAAGGAAAACCAACTGTTAGTCCTAGTAAAAATTGAATAAAAAGATGGAAAAGGAAACTAGAGAAAGGAGAGAGGAGAAGATAGTTATTATGGACAGTTTTTAGCTTGCTTAGTTAATGGCTAACTTTAGAAGGGGTCAAGAAATCCCATAATGGAGATCTTCAGAATCTTGTTTGGTTTGAGTTAGATGCTGAAAAATGTTCAAGTCAAATAGCTCCAGCTATCATTGCAGTAATGGTGGTTCATTATTTAATTCTTTCCTTACTTGCCTTGTGAATTAGTGGCTTAAAACAATGAAACAGGCAGGATGAGTGGAAGAAGAATGATTTTGAGGTGTGCTGGGGAATCTATTTCATATGGTTTTTGAGATACTAGCAAATAAAATAAAACAGAGAGCTTTGAACTGAAAGATTACAGCTAATCTTTCTTGTGAGTAAAAAGGTCTTTTCCTTAGCAGTCACACATGGTGCATTTTATTGCTGTATTCGGCAAGAAAGACAAGTATTTACAATATCAGCTTTATTAAACTGACAGTCCCAAATGGCAGTCTTCGGTTCTTTACTATTGATAAAAAATCTGAGCAGAATTTTGTTCCAGGCTAATAAGCTGACTTTCTTTGTAGTAAGTAGGTAATTAAATTTGCTAATTCCTAGTGTCCCTTCCAGTATGAAATATTTCCTATCTACTAACTTCTCTAATGGGTATTACAAGCTCTTCAAACTCTCTACATTCTGCCAGTTTTGTGTGTGTATATTGTTTAATGCTATTGTATCTTGACCCCCCCAGTCAAATACTGGGGTTCTTCAATAGTAAATAATCACTTTTAAGATGTTTACTGAAGAATTCTGTCTTGCCTTTTGTGTTTAAGATTTTGTAATAGATTCTAATAGATTATTGTTACTAGCTTGTATTGTCAAATATAGGACTCTTAAATTATTGGAGGAAATAGCTGTTAGATTTCATAGAAAACCCATGTGCCAAAAAACCCCCGTTGCTGCAGTATGATTAATAACTGTGTTGGAGCTTCTGGAAGTGCCTTCATTTATAAATAAGGTGAGGTGTCTTGAAATGCAAGAACTTGGTGTAATTGTCATGGTCTATATTGTTTATTTAGTAAAAATAAAACAATGTTATTCAGTACAATATCATATTTTTCTTAACTTGCATACATCTGCAGAGTATATTTGACTGGAATGTTAAACAATTGTTTGTATATTTGTCTGTAGAATATTCAACGAAAAATAATGTAAGTATCAAAAAGAAAATTGAAGTAATTACCCATTTTGTACTGCAGCTATTTTTAATATTCTGAACTTCTGCTGGGAAGAGTTAAGACACCAGCATTTCCTTCTAGCTTAGGCTGTTTTTACTAGCATGCATGATTGTTATCTTCTTGACAATTTAACTGCAGAGTGGGAAGTTCATCTAATTTAGTATGTGCCTGGGTGAGTGGGACAGAAGTAAAACATACCTTGCTCATTTACAGCGGGCTGTAAATGAGGTACTTTCACCTGTTTGCTCACTGTTTTAGTTTTCCCTAATGTGCATATGACTGCTCTTAGGAGCAAGATACAGTGGCCTTGGTCTGGCCAGGTGTGATGGGTCTTTGCTTCATAGATCACAGAAGCCTTTGCTGGTACCAGTTACTGTAGCCTTGTAGTACACTTTGTTATCTTGTCTTACATAATTGGCCTTGCTGCATCATTTAAATTGTTTGCTACTGATGTTTCACATTGGATAGCTCAAGACTTTTTTCACTGATCTGATAGAAGCTGTATGAGCAGCCTATGGAAATTAATTATTTTAATGAAACACTGTGCTGCCACGGTATCACTGGATTCTAGTTAAAGCTACTGTGGTTGCATTGCAAGGATATAGTGAAGGCTTAGGAATTATTTTTAACTTGCTACACAAAACTCTCCCTACTATTTATTTATTTTTTTAAGTATCTAAGTTATTTTTATACATGCTGGTGGATTTAGTGTGTGTACTAAAATAGGTTTTAGGGTTCTCATTGTCTTGCTCCATTTTTTAGATTTTTGTTTCACATAAATGATTAGTTCTCACAAATACAGAGAAATATTTTTTATGAAGTTGTGTAAGGTAATAAAGAAGACTGTTAAGCACATAACGACTTGAAAGAACAATATGAAGTTTCAAATATTTAAGAATTTGGGATGAGTGTTTTGAATTCTTTGTACAATTGTTGGAGTTCTGTGTGCAATTCAAGTAGAGATTTTTTTCCTTTAAAGTTGGAAAAATGTTAAATACCTAAGCAGTGTCATGGTAGCTCAATTTGTTCTGTATTTGAAGCAAAGCCTAAATACTGCTTTAAAAGCAATTACTTGTACAATTCAAAAGCCAAACCCTTTGTACTTTGTAAGTATTTGAAAACTTATGACTTTTCTAAATGGCTTTCTTATGTTTTATTGAGCTGTTGTTTTATTAAATTAGTTACAGGTTGTAAACATGTACTTGAACATCAGAGTTTTTAGATAAATAACACTATGAAATTCTAGTGACTGAATATGATCTTGTAAGGTACCATGCTGGCTTAATTACAATTTTATTTTTAGGCTCTAAACCAGGTGGTCCTTTGGGATAAAGTCATCTTGAGAGGGGATAACCCAAGGCTGTACTTAAAAGACATGAAGTCAAAGTACCTATTCTTTGATGATGGAAACGGTCTTAAGTAAGTAAATCCTTTTTTTATTAGTAGCATTCATGGTGTTGTGATCTACTTGCGTACTTTGCATTTTATGTGGTTTTATTGCTGTGGTAAAGTACCTATATTCTATCTGATATTCTGTCAGTTTGTTGCATCTTTGTAGTTTGATATTTAAAAGATGAGCTTGGGGTACAAGATATCCTGTTTTTTCTGTAGACTAAGATGCGCTGCTAATATGAGCAACTGGCCTCTGGGTTTCTGCTTCCAATATTCTTGTCTGTGGAGGATTGGGTCTGTGATTCACTGAACTATAAGGATTAAGTAACAGTAAAAAAAAAAAAAGTTTTATCTGGAAAATAGGTAATATTTCATTAAGTACCTACGTAAAAATTTAAAAGCCTGTTGTTTCTGGATCAGGAAAGCAATTTGTATCCTAATTTATTTAATATTATTAATTATTAACTGAACTGTTTAGTTTGAGTATTTGTATTGATAGTCCTTTGTAACTTTTGCAGGGGAAACAAGAACATCACTTTTACTCTCTCCTGGAATGTTGTACCAAATGCTGGCATTCTACCTCTTGTAACAGGATCAGGACACGTGTCTGTACCATTCCCAGATACCTATGAAATTACAAAAAGCTATTAAATTATGATACTGAATCCTAAGCAGGATATTTTTGTACTTGTATGTTGTGAATAAATTTTATTGCGGTTTCTTCTCACATCCCACGCAACCCTTCAGTGGAAGGTACTTAATTTCCTCAGGTCTCGTAGCATAGGAAAAGGAAATGGAAGTTCAGGTTTTTTGTTTTGTTTTGCTTTTATAAATGAAACACTGAAAGCTGAAACTTAATGGCAGAGTGGTGGTTTGGGGGGTTAAAACTGAGGAATTTTGGATTTTTTTTTTTAATTTCTTCTGGCCATCTGGGTATGGATCTCCTTTTCTTTTAAATAAAAAAATTTAAACCAGAAAATAGTCTTACTGTGGTTTTTTTGAGGTGTTGTGATAGTTATTTAATCTGCGTAGAACTCAAATAGACCGTCTGGAGTCTGTTTCTGTGAGTGTCTGAAGGAAATGGCTCTTCTCTGTTACAACACGTGCTTAGCGTTTTAGTGTAAGGTAGGGTTGGTACTTTCTGAGATTGCTGATAGCTGCTTTGAAAACAGACAGCTTATTACCTGTCAGTCAGCCTGTAGATCTTGTTTTGAGTGCCACTGATGTAGCCCACATGCAATTCTGTATTATAAAACATTTTAATAACTCCTTATAATGCAGCTAACTGGAAGACTAAAAATGCATCTTTTCAGCATAGGAGGCATAAGTCAGTAGGAAAAGTAAAAGCTTTAGGAAAAGAAAGACTGTCTTAAAGTAACCACTTGCTCAGCAGGAAGAATGAACACCTTTATTCCAGAGAGTGCCGGGACAACTAATGTTGGAGGGGCCTTTCCATAGGAAGGAATGGGACAGATATTCTCCAAAACAGTCTGGGTAAACATTTAGGAAATAGAGGATTTCCCATGGTAATGTGGATAAATTTAGAAAGATTAACCAGCTTGAATATGAGTCTACGTATAAGTTCCCATGCTGATGCGCATCATCCAGGAAAGATATCAAGCAGTGCATAGCCAATCCAGTCAGCACTCTACTGAAGAAGTGGCCTCTCTGTGTCTGTGTATCCTGCTCTTGGTGTCTTCCTTCACTTGCCTCAGCTGCAAATGCTTGTCATGGTTGGGAGGATAGAAAAAAGAAACAGGTTTCCAGGATTGCCTCTTGGCAATAATGATGGTTTGTGCTTATTGACACTAGTGTTTCTTGCTCATCATGTATCCAGAAGGAGGAGTGTTCGTCACTATCGCCTTCCTGCAATAATTCTTAGTATACACGTGTACATTCAAATAAAGTCTGATAGAAGTTAATTTATTGCCAGATATTGAGTGTTCTGAATGTGCTAAGGACTTAGAAAAAGAGCAAACGTGGTCTGAAATGAAAAACTTAAGAGTTTTAGTACTGCAAATCAGAAAAAATAATAGGAACAATTATTAAATGGCATGTGACAAACATTTCAAGAGAAGAGATAAAAAAATTGGAGCAGAGTCTTCTCCTTTGTTGTGAATTCACCTAAGAGCTGATTGGTTTTGTGGAAGCCAACTTGCTTTTTAAAAGAGATCTTTCGTTACTATTTAAATTATCCCTGAGTGACTACCTCTTTATCTGAATAATATAAAACAATCAGGTTAAAGGACTTGCTTGAACATATCACATAAAACAAGGAAAAAAAACAAGGCTCTGAGGGGCATGTCTTCCACAGCCCTACATAAATGAAGGAGAAAATACAAGAATCAAGAAAGGGAGGGCGTTATGTTTGGCGTTTTTTTTCTTCTTAATCTTCCTTCTCCTTCAGATGAACACTACAGATTTAAGGTTCAAAACATAGGTGATATTAGAAAAACCCCAGTGGTGGTGTTCTTCTATGCACGAGTGTTTCTTCTCTACAGTGCTACTAATGGACAGTCATCAGTCATAGTTAAGTTTAAAATAAATTTTAAAAAAATGCAAATAGGGAGGTTTGAATAGAAACCTCATAGAATTGTAGAAACCTTGGGCAAAGTAGACACTTTTTTCCAGAGGAACTCAGCCTTTGCAATTTCAGCTGATGTGACCTGGATTTGCAGGAGGGAAACAGCTGGTTTGTTTGGAATTCATGATTCTAAGCAGGAAATTCACTACAGTCTTTTATATGAAGGTAATGGCCAAGATCCAGATGCAGCCACTTTGAAAATAATGTAGTAAGTCCTACAGTCTGATTTTTAGAGCAAATATGTAACTTAGGAACGTATTTAGAAATACAGCAAGTTTACCCACATTTTCGCCTCAAGAATTGTAAGTTTTGTTATCTTCCACTTCAGGCAGACAGAATTAGCCAGTTGTGCTAGTCTCAAATAGCCATTCTGTCTCACTCTGCCTAGCCCGTTGCCCTGCATAAAGACATCTGGGGTTATACTGCACAATATCCACTGCAGATAGAAGACCCCCTTGATTCCAGTGCCCTGTGTACTGTGTACTACAAAAATCTCTCACTTCTTGTGACTATAGCAGCAGCACATTGTAATTAAAGAGGCAGCTACTGAGCTTGGCAGTTGTCTGCCTAGGCAACAGTTTGCTGCCACATCCATCTGTTGTTCACACTGCATTTGTTCTTCCCTCCTGTTCTTAGTAAAATTTGTTGTTGGCAAGACAGAGGCACAATTCTACCTTTGCATTTATGGCTTCTTTTAACCAAAATTTAGTCACGAGGAGTTGTTCCTATCAATCTTCTCTAATTATTAAGATCTACTATCAAAGTGTATGGATATGCTCTTTTAAAATAGAATTACATATAAAAAAGCAATTCTAAAGAACATGATATTGCAATTTCATTAGGTTTTATTCCGTTTCCAGATTTATAACTGTTCTGTGAACTTTACTTCAGTGCAGGACATCTGGAAAGCCCATGCAGCACCAGTGTTCTTGAGATTTTCAAGTGGGTTCTAGGAATAGGGATCAGCCTTGGTTTATACCACTGTCACCAACCGGAGAGCTCATGAGAAGGTAGACGGTCTCTGTACTGGGGTGTAGGGCCTTAGTGGAGCAGGTGCATGAGATTACTGCAAATGCACTTAGAAATCAATTTTCTAAATTACGAAGGACAGCTTTTTTGAAAGGAGCAGCTACTCCCAGCTAGTCTCCCGCATATAACTGTAATTGTTGAGCTTTTCATCAGTTCTACAAACCTGGCTGATGGCTGATCTTCTTGGGTTTTGGTTTTTTATAAACAACCCCACACAACAGAAACGTTTTTAATACAACCAACCAGAATGGTCCTGGGAAGGTGTCCATTTTCTGTTTTCAGGTATGGAAAATACCTTCCTAGAAATGGAGACAACACTGTTTATTCATGTTATAGAGATCAAAGTGCAATGTGGTGGGCAAAAAATCACTTCTAGTTTGCAAACAGACAATAAATCATGTCACAGATTTGGCAAGAGCAGCCTTGAGACCAGTCGTATAACTCTGCAAAACTCCAAGCAATTCTTTCTCCTTCCCACTGACAGGTTTCAATCTCATGCAGTAAGCAACCTCAGAATAATTTTTTATTTTGGAACATTGTGTCTGGAGTTCTTCAAAAATTGGTTGTGGAAGATAAATATTCTCAAGAGCTAAATGATTTCCTTCTTGGGAACCAGTACTTCAGCATCAAAGAGTTTACAAGGAAAAATGGGGTTTATCTGAACGGCAACACATTGCTAGAATGTGATTTTTTTTTTTTTTGAAAGCCATGTTACCCACAGGTAAATATGTTTATTTTACTAAAAATGTTGCATGGAGGGGAAGGGGATGTCCACCCAAAATGAGACATATAGCTTTGCCAGCTACTTCTCTGGTTTTCTGTTTACAGTCAGCTATTGGAGAAAAAAAGTCCTGCTCTACAACACCCTGAGGGGCCCGATTGCCCCACTGACTGCAGAGACAGCCTGCTGGACTCCCTGAGCTGTAAAATGGGATTTCAATCTAAATTGCTCTCTGCCTAGTGTCACTTCTGCATAGATGGCAGTCTTTGAAGGCTGTCATACCTCCAGGCTGCATCCAACATCCTTTTCCATAAATGGCCTCTAATGAAGGTCATTTTGAACAGAATTTTTTGCATGAGACAATTGCATAGTTTTGTTCTTGAGGTCAGTAATATAGACAGCCAGGGTAACTATGTGCCAATGCCACTGGGATTTTAAATAAGTAGGTGAAAATATCACATCTTTGGGAATTCTGGATAGCAGCCAAAGAATATGATTATCCCATTTTTATGTTGATTCTTCCATAGAGCAATTCCCAATTTAAATAGATAACATGAACAGAAAAGTCAGGCCTGTATTTTTTCAGATTAATCTAACTTTTAGATATGCTGTTGCTTCTAAAATTAGGCATCAGATATTTCTCTTAACTGAAAGACAGCAATGATAGTAACTAAAGCTTAAGCAATGACCATCAGTAATATTAAACGATGAGGTAGCTTTGGGTAAAAAAAAAAGCAAGTATTTTACTTTTATAAGTAACACAACATATAGTTTTGAAACAACAACAGGACCTCATTAAATAATCCTGAGCAATTCATAGGTATTAATAAACAATGTGAAAATTCTCCTTTAAACTTCATTTTCTATAGAAAGGGATGAAATCCTGAATATTTCTACCAATTATCACTTTTCTGATTGTAATATTCAGCACTACCTTTTGGCGGGAGGTGGGGAATACCAACCCTAGTAGTTCATCTCTTACATTGTAATGCACTAATGAAATTTCAAGCGATCTTTCTTTTTATTCTACTTTTCCTTCTTTTCCTTTATTGAAGGATTTTGAACATGTTTTCACTGAATATGGAAACTGCGTCACTTTTAATAACAATGATCTTCCAGCAAGAAGAGTGAGTTTGGCTGGAAGAGGCTTACATTTGCTTTTTGATGTCCAACAGGTACATCTTTCCTAATGATTATAAATAACAAACCATGTAATAAATTCTGGATGGGTAGAGGTGATTTGGTTTAGTTTTTTGTTTGGATGGGTTTACCCAGATCTTCAGAATTTCATGAAGAAAATTCTGTATCAAGACTATTTGAGTGAAACGGTATTTTAAAAGAAAGATCTAATACAGATTTTAAAATTCAGAATCATTAACTGTCCCCATGCAAATGGTTTGGAAAATTATAAGTGAGTGTGTGTATATACACAGTTCACCTACAACTGAAACAGATCATCAGAGCAGTAGTTTAATATTGTGCAATCAGTTCAGAACAACATCTTTTCATTTTAATATAAGGCCCAGTAGTGAAGGTCATATGGTGTCAATTTCTAAGTAGTACTGAGTTTTAGTTGCAGCAGCAGCTGTAAGTGCTCAGTGCCAGCTAAGATCTGGTCTCTGCGTGATAGTAATCTCTGACCTTGTTAGAATTGTCAAGAATAAGGAAACATCACCTTATGATATCAGTGAAGAAAACCAAAATCTAGAGTGATAAGCAACTTACAGGTTCACTTTTGTTCTCTAGGAATTGTGAGAGGAGTGACAGGTTCTGGAAATAGTAGGAGAAAGTTTGCTGAAAGTGATGGGTAGTTGCAAGTGAAAGGAAAAACTATCCATGTTATGAGTAAATGTCCAACTATACCTTCTTGCTTTTGAAACTGGGAGGTGACAGAAGGAATAAAAACCCTGAATGTTTATAGTAACTGGAAGGAAGCTCACAGAGGTAATCAACAGAGGAAATCCAAGTCAGTTTGCTTTTATACTTCTCTGTAAATTGCCAAAAATGTGACTACAGATGCAAGACAATTAAAAAGCAAAGCGCCATTTTAAATATACCTAAGGCTAAGGTAAGCAAAGCTAAAATGATTTTAAATCATTCTTTTTTTATTAGGAACGATTCCCTGATGAACCCGCTCTTAGTTATACTGATGCTGGTATAACTTTTGTTATCCATTCGCCCAAAGAGCTTCCACTCTTTGATGGTTTAGGTTTATTAATCCCAGTTGGCATGCATGCACACGTTTCAATCTGCCACCTGAAGGTAAGGACTTTGTCCATCACAGGGAAATACTGATCTTTACCTTCATTATTTTAAAATATTTGTTGCCCCAAAGCGACTCCTAGAAATAACATTTCCTCCAGACACAAACAAAATTAGAAGGAGGGGGGGATGTAATTGGTCTTCATAGCCTGTATTTACTACAGTCTTTCCTAACATCTTACAGTCTCTCTGACCTATAATGATTCTATGACACCACAGCATTTCTCCATCAACACATTCTGCAACTATTAAGGTTGCCTCAGATTCATAGTGGAATCCAAGTGAAGTGGAATACACTTATGTACCATGCTGTCTGATCAGGTCCTGCTTTGGCTGTGAGAGAGAGAAAATGACTGTATAATCCCAAAAGCATGATCTGTAATTGCCTCCGATTCAACCACAATGTTACTGCTTATTTCTTTAACAGACTTCCTTCAGCACTTTAAGATGTGACAAAATAATATCTACATTTGGAACAGAGACAAAAAATATATATATCTTCTGTTATTATTACCCTACAGTCAATTATCCAAGAATACCCATGGGGAGAGTGCAAGCCTGGTATAAAGCTTCAGTACCAAGAGATTTATAGTACTAATGGATGCTTGCAGGAATGCAAAGCCCGATACGTACAAGACTGGTGTGGCTGTTTGCCATTCATCTTTCCAGGCATTTCTCAGGAATGTCATCATACCATATACAGATCATCTTGCTATATACCTTACCCGTTATTGAACAGTAAAGGTGGTGGGAAACATGCTTGATGGATACCTATAGCTGGAATTATTAAAATCATATAAATTTGCCCTTTTTTAATTCAGAGAAAACAAGGTATTCAGTCACCTCTAGACCTAGCACCTGGGTCAATGGCTGTTCTTATGATACAGAAGAAAAAAAATTGAAAGAAAATATGCCTCAGAGATGTGAGACAAGTGTGTGGACTTCCTAAAAAGCTGGAATTTAATCTATAAGAAGTCATAGATTTTCAAGTGTACTGCAGAACACCTAATTTGCAGGTGTTTCGCAGCTGCAGCACAATTTATTACTTGAAGACAGAAATGCAGGTATCCTACACAAACCATGGAAAGATTTTGGCAGAAGAAGAGGGGTCTGCAAAAGCCGAAAGGCCACATGGAGCCACCTCATCAGCACAAAATGCAGAGTACAGTGTATGTCGTAGTATTCCCCTCAAGAATCCAAGAATCGTAATCATTCTAGAAATGTAAAGCAGTAACACTGAGTCTTGGCCAGTCTCTCTCCTCCCACCTTCTCAGCATTAAAAGTAATGATAATACTGTCATATCTCTGAAACAAGAGCTGGAACCCAAATCCCTGCTCTCACAGCCCTTTGTTTCCACAATTAGTGGATGTGAAAGCCACTGTCATGCCAGCAATTTCTGATTCAATGTATTTTTACATCCCCAAACAAGGTAGAATGTTTTCTAAGGAACTAAGGCAGACCTATTAATGAATAATTTCTATCCGGATTGTTTGACAGCCTCTTGCGAAGGTGGTTGGCAATCTCCTGGGAATTCTCATGGAAAAGTGTGTGAGAGCTTTATAGAGTAAGAGTTATGTAAAGGAGGGCAATGCATCCTTTAACTCTGTGCTAAACCTCTAAGTAATAGTTTCATGAAAGGAAAAAAAATGGGGTGAAACTGAGACCATCCAAAATTGGAAAATTTTGGTGTTCGCTCAGGGTGCCATCTTAACCCTCAAGTCTCCAAACAACTCTTGCAAGAAGTTCAAAACTTTTGCTGAAACAAATAGTGTGTAATCATATATCCCATCTACCCTACTTTGTTTTTTTCTTTTCCTGTAGGAAAACCAGAAATTCCTGGCTTTAGCAGGCTAACACAAAGAGTAAGCCACAAGCTTAAAGGTAGTACTGGCTGGCACACATAACAAAGGTGCTTGCTCCAACAGCAAGCCTCCCGCCTTGGCCTTTTGTCTCTTTTCACCATGTACCCCTTTTGGTACACATAGCACTGTGCTATAACGATAAACATGAAAGGATGTTTGTGACAGAAAAGTGAACAGCACAGTAATAACAGGTTTGCTAATTGACAGAAAATCCTAGAATGGTTTAGGTTGGAAGGGATCTTAAAGAGCATCTAATATCAGCCCCCTGTCATAAGCAGAGAGACCTTCCACTAGATCATGTTGCTCAAAGCCTCATCCAACCTGGCCTCAAACACCTCCAGGAATGAGGCATCCACTAATTCTCTGGGCAACCTGTTCCAGTAACTCACCACCTCACAGTAAAATATTTATTCCTACTACCTAATCTAAATCTCTCCTCTTCCATTACCCCTTGTCCTATCCCTGCACTCCCTGACAAAGAGCCCCTCCTCAGCTTTCCTATAGGCCCCTTCTAAGTACTGGAAGGCTGCTATAAGGTCTCCCTTGAGCCTTCTCTTCTATAACACTCCAACAGATCCATGTCCTTCCTGCGCTCAGGACTCCATAACTGAATGCAGTATTCCCAGTGTGGTCTCACCAGAGCAAAGTAGAGCAGCAGAATCACCTCCCTTGACCTGCTGGTCACACTTCATTTGATGTAGCTCAGGATACAGTTGGCCTTCTGGGCTGTGAGCACACACTGCCAGCTCATGGTGACCTTCTCACACACCAGCAGCCCCAAGTCCTTCTCTTCAAGGCGACTACCAACCCATTCCCTGCTCAGCCTGTAGCTGTGCTTGGGATTGCCCCAACCCAGGTGCAGGACCTTGCACTTGGCCTTGTTGAACCTCATGAGACTGTCATGGTGGAAATATGTATATTATTGTAGTTAATGGATATTCTGTGACAAGTATTAAATTAGCTTAGCAATAACACTTAGCAATAAACAGAAATAATGCTTTAAGCTTCAGGAAGTTTTTTATGCCTTACTATTTTTCTTCTACATTAATTTTCTCCAACTTTCCTAGATTTCTATGTTTTCTTTCTATTAAAGCCTTATCAGAACAGCCAGACCTGCAGAGTTTTGTGACGTCTCTTTCGTATTTGAAGAAACAAAGCTGTACCTAAGCCCTCTTAGCTGCATGAAGCCCAGTAATCAAGTGGCAGGCAGGGGCTAAGGTAAAGTGAACTTTGTTTACTGAGATTTTTACATAGTTAGCTGATGATAGTAAACTACAATGGGCACTGCTTCGGAAGCTGTTTCTGTGCATTGAAAAGAGCTTGGCAGACATCAAGGCATCAAGGCCATCGATTAAGTACCTAAATATGTAATCAGAAAGCTAGCACAGAAGATGGAAAGTCTTCTGTTATCCTATGGTTTAACCGTGGATGAGAAACAGTAAGCACAAAGTCCTCACAAAGGCAGAAAAATTTATAGGCACTAAATTTCTTTTGAAAAAGTGAACAAAATTCTCAACCCCTATTACTGTGCAGCATTTTCCCAAATGCCAGTTACAAATACTCTTTCATTCCTTCAAAACTGGGAGGTATCCATTTTTTTAAGGATAAATAACCTCTATCTTTGTCAAAGTCAGTTAAAGACAATTTTGTAAGTTAAAAAAGGAGTCTTAAATTTATAAATGTTATGCAAATTCTTTCTCCTCTAATTTCAGATGATATCGAGAAAAATGGATTATGTATAGTAGGAACCCACAATTCCACTTGCCCTGTTGCATGTGAAGAAACAGATTATCCTACCACTATCACCTATTCAAGTTTTGGAGGATAAAAAGCCATAAGATACTTTTCTGCAAAACTGAAGAAAAGCCCAAAATACATCAGGTAATCTGACTTGCATGTCTAATTACAGAAATGATCAATTACTTCTAAGTTTGCCAACCAAGTGCACGATGTAAATGTGATCTTTTAAAAAGATACTTTTATGATATTAAGAATGTTGCCTATGAGATAAAATAATCTCTTAGATAAAATTTTTTAAGATTGGTACACTTACTTACATATAAAATATTCTTAGATGTGACTAGGTATACTGTCTTAACAGTATTAACCACATGTTTTATCCAGGAAATGGTGTTAGGACTTATATTATGCACAGAGCTGTGTCGTTCAGTAGTAGTGCTGAGCTAACATAATCAGCATACTTTTAAATTCGTTTGTAGTAGAGATAGCATATATGATTGTACTTTAATGGAGCATACGTGCCTTACAGTTACAATACAGTAAATTCATGCCAGATTTCCTTGCAAACACAATCATTATATGTCCAAAAAGAGAATGATTTCCATTTTTTGCTAGAAAAATACAATCTTGTTCTCACTGTCTTGTCAAAGAGCATTTAATATATCTTTATAGACTGAATTGCTTCTTGCTCACAGACATAGATGTCAGCAGTAGAAATAAGTATTAGCAAGTGCTGCATGAACTCATAGTATACATGACATCAAAATATGTCTATAAAGAATTGTAGAAAATTTGGCTAATGAAATATCCGAGTATTTAATTGTTTCAACAACTTCAGTTTTCTTACTCTTGAAGCCATCAGTCTGCAAATGCTTGCATACGTTTATACATGAAGAGCAACTATAGGAGTAATAGAATAGTTCAGGTGTGCAGTGAGCACAGGCATTTTCAACTAACCCAGGTTGCTCAGTGCCCGGTCCAAGCTGACCTTGAATGCTTCTGGGGATTGGGTATCTACCTCCTCTCTGTGTAACCTGTTCCATTGTTTCACCACTCTCACTGTAAAAAAAATTTTCCTTACATCTAGTCTGAATCTACCCTCTTTTAGTTTAAAACTATTACCCCATGTGTTATCACTACAGGCCCCATTAAAAAGTCTTTCCCCCATGAAGATTATGAAAATCAAACCTGTTGTTATATGTAAAAGATATAAATCCTTTGAGGACATTTTATCTTTGTTGATTATTTTTTCATCTGTAATCATGCGCAACACAGTAATTATTCAATTAAGCAAATGAAAACATAGAACATTCCCATGCTACCAAGTCTAACCAACAGGAATCCTGCTGTATTAATGAGTACATATTCTGAACCATAAACCAGAGATTCATTGATTTCTGAAGACGCAAGAAGGGAAAAGTTAAGTATTTATTGGATAGGTCTGCTAGCAACTCCATGACAATGGCAGGAAGGCTTATTAATAAAAGCCACGAGAATAAGATTATTTTTATTACTTAGTGCTACCTGAGTTGTAAAATAAACACCTAAAAAGACAAAAGTGATTATTTGGTAGAGCAAATGTTATTTTCTGTGAATATTGTTAGTGAGGTCATTACCACTGTCAACCCAAAAATCAGTAGCTGTTCACACTTCTGAAGAATAGCCACGACTTTTATTCTTAAAGGTCACAAGATTGTGCGTGCAATCAGGTTTTGTGTTTGTTTTGTTCCACAACTATATTCTATTTTGGAGTTATGCAGAATCTTACAATAGACAATATCATAAAGATGAGCTCTTTCCTCACACTGGATCATTCCACAGGTATTGCTCCAACCAAGATTTACCTACTCTTCCTCTTTTGCAGCAGGCAAGAATATGATTAGGTAAGCAGAAGATAGAACTAAACATCCAAGTATAGGACAAAGACTTGTCTGCATAAACATGCTCATTGAAATAAGCACAATTAAATAAAGAGTTGCATATAATCAAGAACAGTAGACTATACTTTGTATCGGCTTTAGGTCAGGATCCTTGACGCTTCCACTCAAGCTTATCTCTGCATCTCTAGAAAATAAGGAGTCCGTCTCACAGTACAGATCTAGAGTTACATTTTCAATATAACCTGAAGATATACTCCTCTGAAAAGCTCCTGCTACAACAGTTGCTATTAGGACACTTTTTCTTCAATCATCTAACTCATTTTGGTAACACTCATCTATTTGTTCTTTAGAAGACACCATTACTCTTCCTGAATTCAGTCCATGCTGATAAATGTTGCTTAAAATGAAACGGTCTCAAGTAATACCGTATGTATTTGTTGTTAGGCAGAACCTTGAGCATATTGATATTAAATATCATGATCTCAGCTACAAAATAACACATCAGTAGAAGGCCTTGACTATATCAGAGTTGCTTGGTAAGTGAATGTTTCTTATTTCTTTATTGCAGATTAATCATTAATCTGAAAAAATTGAAACAAAAAACCCCACACAAACAAACTTGGGTTTTTGTCCTCTCTCCTCCCGAGTCATAGTCTACATGGGCTTCTAAAGAAAAAGAAATATCTTTTATATTATAATGGTAATACTCAAGTCTGCCTCATGGTCATTTTTGATACTGTGTCCTGTCATTCCATTAAAGAATGTGCACAGCAGCTAAGATTTAAGTCTAGCACAAGTTTGTAGCTGTATCACACACGGCAATGTAAGAAGATTGATATTTATGGGATTTAGAGGGGAAAGGGACAACATACAGAGAAGGAAGAGAACTGTTAAAGAGGCATAGAAGTAGGAAATAGTTTGAGCACCTCTTTCACAAAGGAATGTGCTGCACTTCACTTGCTTTATTTAGAATCGTAAGAAACACATTAGTCTCCTCTAGTAAACATTCTTAAGAATATTAATTCTGTTTTCTTAAAGTGATGGACTATGTATATTGTACTTATTTAACACTTGAACCTGACTGGATTTTGTTTGCTTGCTAGACTAAACCAAACGCTTAGGATGATGTATGTTTATTTTCTTCTATTACAGCTGATGTAGGTGGCCAGCTTGGATTGTTTTATGGTGCCAGTATGATTACAATCATAGAACTGTTCGAGTATATTTTCACTAACTTCTGTTGGATGTGCCTCTTTCTTCTGTTGAAAGCTCCTGAAATGCCTCAATGGAATAATCCATCCGAGAACCAGCAAATACACAAGGAAAACAAGAAGGGAATACAAGAATGTTAGTGGTTTGAAGAAGCACAAAATTAATTGTTTCTGCAACTTCCTTTCCTTTTCAAGACACCAAAGGAGGCAGTAATATTTTGCTTTGCTCCCTTCCCTGCACTCCTTATTTTTCCTGCTTCTTTTACTGCCTAGAATTACTTAACTGTGGTAAATACTGTTACAGAGTGAACGTTGGAAAATCCTCACTTTCTTTCTCACGTGAAGAAAATGTATTCTTTACCTAAATTTTATTTTAAAGAATTACTGACTTTTTTTTTTAAATAGCACAGCAAGGGATACTGACATACAATGCAACTTAGCATTTCTGACACAGGTTTATTTGTGTATTTTGAATAAGAAATTGTATGTATGCCAAATTAACATGCACAAGTTTCTTAATCACCAAAAAGGTGGAGAATTGCTGAAAAAGCAGATTCCTTATTAATGATGAAGTCTTTGTTAGTAGGTTACCAGTGTCAGATGCTCCAGTGAAAGATATCACAGCTTCACCTATCAGAATAAGGAATGTGCCTAATAACAATGACTTCTACAGTGTATTATCTATCCAAAACATGAAAAAAAAAACCTCATAAGTCTGCCAACTACTAGAGAAAACCGTAGGGGACTTGAGTGGATGGCAGGTGGGCAAACACAGGCCAAGTTCAGCATTTAATGTCACGAAAGATGATAAACACCAAAAGCTTCATTTAAGTCTTACTAAAAAAAAATCAGTAAGAGTAAGAATTTTGTGCCTTTGGTGCTGAATCTGGCTTTCCAAACATTTATTCCTTTTAAAATGTTCAGAAAACTTCGCTGCTTTCCTATGTCTGTGTGGGCCTATGGAGCGGTAGTGATTTAGAGCCTTGTTTTTCAAGACTAGATTTCAAGAATAAAAGATTAAAATAAACTTCAGAAGTTTATTTGTAAAGTGTAGTGTAAACAGCCACTCTCCCCACACACACATGCATTAAAGCTCACAGAACAAATGTACACTAGATGGGGGTGTTGTGCTCTTTTTGAGTACCTCATCTTAGCAGCATAATAATTTTAAAACGTGCGAGTTCACAGGATATGATCATTTCACTTTACACAATGAAATTATACACTACACCATTAATACATTTCTTTCTCTAGAACAGGCCTCTGAATACAGTTCTGACAAACCTGTGCTTGCCTAAATCTCCTACCAGTCTGTCAATCAGAGTTTTTGATGTATTTGGGGATGCTAGGAAAAAAGCCTGGATGGAAACCCTTTAGGAAAGGTAGACAGAAAACAGTCTTGTAAAAGATGACCCAAGACTGCTTTTAAGACTATATGATAAAAGACTGTCCTGATTCAAAGCACTGGCTTCTATTCAGTTAACTATATGTAATAGTCTAGAGTTCAGGCTAGCAATGTATAGACTTTGCTAATTGAAACATTTTTACATTAGAAGGCTCACAAAGGCTACAACATCACAGCTTCAGAGCCACTGCTCCCCAGTCAGTTCCTGGGCTCCTCTGTCTGCCCAGGACTGCACCCTCTGTGCTCTTAAATAGTGTCAATGCTGTGCCCAAAACTCCAGGTGTGCATTCAGCCATAGCCATGCTCTGTAATTCATACTATTCTTCCATACCATCTGCTCAAATTCAGCGACTCATAATAGATTAGTTTCTACAAAGAAAGTAGTAAGTGTGCTTACTAAGCAGCCAAGTCCTTAAGGTTAGATATAAAGTAATGAAAATGCTACCATTTGACCATCATCGGCAACCACTTCCCTTCAATGTAAGCCCTAAGATGAGCAGTTCAGGAAATTCAGGAAATCTTTTTGCTTCCTAGAAAGTGATGCCTGGATAGACTTTAATGTAAACAAAGATTTTGTTCCATCCTTTTTTTTTGTCATTTCTGCTGGGACTTCCCCCTCCCCTCTATTGCCAAGCATATACATATTTGGAAGAGTGGCTGTACAAAAATCTCTTATTTAACCCCACTGTCTGAGGTGTACATTGGCTAGTGCAGAGAAAGAACACAAATAGAGCAGACATATTGTAATGTTTTGCTAAAGGTTTCAGATTACATCAGAAGAAAGCAGGAATCAGGTATTAATCTGGCTTAACCAGAAGTAAGATTAAACATAGGGATCTAGCATACCTGGTATTTCAGAGATCAGTGTTTTGTAGCTGTCAGTCAAGACGATTTTTTTGTCTTTTGCTTCTACTAAGGGCTAAATAAAGGAAAATTAGGATTGTACAGACTAAAAAAGAGAAAATTGATATTGTTTCTGTGGTGCCAAAAGGTTAAGTGAAATTAAGTACAAAACATGCTAAAGAATCAGGAAAAAAAAAAAAAAGGCCAGTTCCCAGAAAGGGAAAGTATTTGCATCTTTGCTTAGTTTGCTTAACAAGACTAGAACGACTTTTGCTTACTCTACTAACTTCAAACAAGGACAGCTGAAATCACTGCTTGGTTACAGATTGTTCTAACAGACATGGCAGAAGGAGCTCTGAAGAAAGCAAAAAGAATAGTGGTTTTGCTCAGCGTCAAGTGGCAGATTCCAAAGGGTTTTTTTCAGCAATGGCTTCTGATGAGATTATATAAAACTATTGATTCCCCAGCAGAGCTAAATATAGCAAGTGTGCTGTGCAGCACAGCAGAAGTAAGTGTGCTTTTGTGTACTGATGCATTACTACTGTCCTATTAAGGCAACAGAATTATAAAAGTTTAAAGAAAAGATTTGGCCTTACTAGATAGGTAAAGATGACATCTCTGTAAGGGCAGCAGAAGCAAGGTATTTTGACAGTTTGACCAGATCATCTCCCAATTTAGCATTACTTTGCTGTTTATTTGTTAGCTTTTCCCTCTCACAAGTGCACATTCATGTTCCAAGCCCAGATATCAGCAAGATTTTCCCATGCTTGTTGTTTGATTCTAAAATGATTCTAACAATGAAATCGGTGACATGATTAAAACAAACAAACAAACCACACCCTTGGGCTTCTTCCAAATCTATGTCTGATGCGCACAAAGAAATGCAACATAGAATTTTGTAGCTAGAAACACGAGCCTGAAAATAGAATCATAGAATAACCAGGTTGGAAGACACCCACCGGATGATTGAGTCCCACCATTCCTATCAAAAACTAAACCATGCCCCTTAGCACCTCGTCCACCTGTCCCTTAAACACCTCCAGGGAAGGTGAATCAACCACCTCCCTGGGAAGCCTGTTGACATACTCCAATTGATCCAAAGTAGTAAGCGTTGCACAACAAATAAAATAAAAATGGGATAGAAGTCAGTAAACTTTATTTAACACTGAAGAGAATACCATGCTGTCCCATACAGCATTTTCTGAAGAAGGCAGGCAGGCATTTGGGTTATGTGGATACCAGCCTGCGTTTGGATTTTATGTCCATAGGGTGTGGTTGCATTCATTGTATTAATTTTCACACCTTTGGGCAGTGGATAAGAGTATCAAAGTAGCACCTCATACAAAGAATGCAGCTTTATAATCTGCCAGATAGAGAATCTGCCGTGATAGACTGGAATGGGTGAAAGCTGGAGACTGTTGAAGAGTTGCAACACACCTTCTGACAAGTTTCTTTAGCTCATTTCTTTTCTTCTAAGATATTTCACAAGACTGATTTGCAGTCTTTTGCCACTGTACATGGCAGACATCTGTAAAGACATGCCATAAAGTAAGGATTTATTCAAGGAGAAACTGCAATTTTCGCTCAGGAAACAGGGCTGGCATTTGCTTATTTGGCGAAGAAAAATGAACACAGAATGGCCTGTACAGGAGAAGGATATGGATCAGACTTTTACGCAGCAGATTAATTCATTGCCACATCTCACCAGTAGATGTCCCACTTACCTTACGCTTCTGTTCACAAGCCTTCTCACATGTGGAGTTGATTTTTCAGCATTTATTATGGAATTACTCAGAACAATTTAATTCAGATTGTTTGCCTCTGATCAATGATATATGAGCTGGGGAAATACTTCAAACGAGCTACTGGCAAAACTAACAGTACTTAGCCTGAACTAGGTGACAGATTCTTTGCTGCACAATATTTAGAATTATTTCTGAGGTAAACAAACAAACAATATATTGCCACTCCCATTCTGCATCAAAATAAGCTGACCAAAGTGTCTCTTAAGGAGCTTATACATGCCAGTTGACCTACTAAGAAAGCGTTGGTTAAGGTAAAATAAGGATCTCCTTAATTCTTACCAATTCTTGAGGCTGAAACTATACACACAAGAAGGAACCATTCATTTGAACTTCAGGAAAGCAGCCTTCCTCACTTGAGTTGTACCCCGTGGTGGGGGTTCTTATGCCTCCTTTCCAGTTTAGCACTCCTCTGGGGTTGCTCTGTGTTTTGAAAATCCAAGGATCATCATGCAATTCTAAAAAATCTCAGACCAAGATAGACCATAATGGTTCACTCATGCTGCCTATCAATGTAAACTGTTTTAGAGGTCTTCATAAATGACCTGGATGCAGGATTTGAAGGTTTACTAAGTTTGCACATGACATGAAAATAGGAGGAAGCTGTTGGCATGCTTGAGGACAGAGAGGCCCTGCAGAGGGATCTGGGCAGATTAGAGAGCTGGGCAATCAACAACTGCATGAAGTTTAAAAAGGACAAGTGCCAGATTTTGCACCTGGGAGACAGCAAACCTGGATGTGCATATTGACTAGGGACCAAAAGGCTAGAGAACAGCCCTGCAGAAAGGGATATGGGGGTTCTAGTTAATGGCAAGTTGAACACGAGCCAACAGTGTGTGCTAGGGTGTAACAAGCACGGCATTGCTGGATGCTCAAGGGAGATGATTGTCCTGCCCTCCTCTGTGCCGCTGCAGCCCCACCTTGAGTACTAAGTGCAATTTTGGGTGCCACAATATAAAAAGAATATCAAGCTACTAGACAGCGTCCAGAGGAGGGCCACAAAGTTGATGAAAAGTTTAGAGGGGAAGCTATATGAGGAGTGGCCAAAGTCACTTAATCAGTTCGGTCGGGAGAAGAGACTGAGGGGAGATCTCATTAGAATCTACAGCTTCCTTGCAATGCAAGGCAGAGGACCAGGCGCTGATCTCCTCTCTCTGGTGAGGAATGACTGGACCTGAGGGAAAGGCAGATGTGCCAGGGGAGGTTTAGGCTGGATATTAGGAAAACATTCTTTCTTCAGAGAGTGGTGGAGCACTGGAACATACTGCCCTGGGAGGCAGTAATGGTGCCAAGCTCGACAATATTGAAGAAGCTTTTGGACACCTTCAGACACATGGTGAGGATGTTGGGGTTGTCCTATGCAGGGAAAGGACTAGGACTCAATGATCCTCGTGGGTGCCTTCCAAGTCAGAAAATTCTATGATTCTAAGTGTACATCACCTATTACAGCATAAACATCAGTACATTTAGTCACTTTAAGTGTATCCCAAGTTAAACATATTCTCAGGCTGACAGTTGATGTGCTTATTAGACTTAGGATACAGAAAATATCTGCAAGCTCACATTGTAGTAATTACTTACTTATGACCATGCTGATCCTGCTAACTCTCTTGTACTGTAAGTCTCTTTATTTGCCAGAAGTACCCCACTAGAAACAAAGTCACCACAAGAAGCGAAGATTATTTAGAAGAGAAAAACTCCCAAATGACCCTTCCCACTACAAACACAATTGATATCCAAACCTGGGCTCCCTTCTCATCTCAGGGCAGAGGCACCCAAGGTGATTTATTTTTATTTTTTCCACTTTTTTAAAAAAAAACAGAGAACTGCGTAACAGAGAACTCCTTGGGGATCAGGAGTGTGTTTAACTGTAGAAAGAGGAGAGAAATCCACACAAGTAGCTGTTCTTTCCAGACCGAAATACTAAACACCTTCTAACTGTAGAAATGTGTATCAGTTTGTAACCTGAAGCCTGGTTAAGTGCATACCTACTTTTGCCTTCCTAATTGTGAGGTTTGCATTCAAAGAAATTACCTTGAGTCTTAGGAAAATTTAGTATTAATTCCAGTACATTGATGACAAAATCTGTCATTTGCATTATAATTGTCAGTATTTCTGGTTACTTTCTGACACTTTCAAAGATACTCTTAACCTAGCCAGTGGTTTTGAGTTAAAGTGATGAACAACTAGATTAACAAAGCCTGTATCTGTAATGGATCTCAGTCTAAGCACAGCATTGCTTTAGGAACAGCATTTGCAATAAATTTACCTAATTTAAGGCTATGTAAATAGGCATTCAAGGCAGAACTGATGATTATGTATTTGGCTATTGCTTCGGTATTCATCATGCAGTTAAAGGATTCAATTTAAACTGCAAATCAACTAAAGATAAGAAATGGAAAAGTTACAAGGAGGAAGACTTTCATACACAATCTGTGAAAAACATGGGTTTCTCAGGGCTGCACATGTCCTATAGGATGCACAAAATCTGTTCATTAAAAGCCAAAATTTGCTTCTGATGTTGTTCAACTCAACCCATATGCACCTCACAACACTGACTCAATTCTTACTGCAGTTTCAATAACTAATACTTAATAAATAATTTTAGCTAAGAATTTTAATATAACCTTTTTTTCCTAGGGTAACCAAGAGGTCTTTATGTGCAGTGGCTGCCACAGAAACCATATTTTAGAAAGCCTACTACAACTCCTGGCTAATAGGGCTAGCCCTGCTGCCCTGGAATATTTTCCCGTTTGTCACATGGCCTGCTACATTTGTAATCCTGAATGATCATACAGTCATAAAATGACCAGGTTGGAAAAGACCTCTTGGATCATCAATTCCAGCCATTCCTATCTGCCACTAAACCATGTCCCTGAGCACCTCATCCACCCATCTTTTAGGTACCTCCAGGGAAGGTGATTCAATCACATCCCTGGGCAGCCTATTCCCGTGTCCAATGACCCTTTCTGTGAAAAATTTCTTTCCGATATCTAGTCTGAACCCCCCCGGCAGAGAGTGAGGCCATTCCCTCTCATCCTGTCCCCTGTCACTTGGGAGAAGAGGCCAGCACCCTCCTCTCCACAACCTCCCCTCAGGTAGTTATAAAAAGCAATGAGGTCTCCTCTCAGCCTCCTCTTCTCCAGGCTAAACAACTCCAGCTCTCTCAGCCACTCCTCGCAAGACTTGTTCTCCAGCCCCTTCACGAGCTTAATTGTGTTGAGGAATGAACCCTTAATGTTTCTAGCCACTGTCCATAGAACTGATATTATTTGTCACGGACTTGATCCAGAGTTCAGTGGAAATTTTCCAACCTAAAAATGCCAAACAACTTCAGTCTAAGCCCTTACAAACTTCCAGTTCACTTACAGATTGTGCAGTCTGAAGTGTAATATCACCTGCAGTCTGAATAAATGGAAACTTTTTGGGGTTGTTTTATTTCAAACTTCTGAGCAATACATGAATAAAAATGGCAAACAATGCCACACGTGAAACAAACCAGATACGAGGAAAAAAGTGGCTATTTAACTGCAGAAACATCACAAAATGTCTGTTTTAAGACTAATTGTAAGAAGTTGTTCACTGTTGAAACATGAAAAAGGAAAATCCAGCAAACAGTAACAAGTAGCCAAAAAAAAAAAAAAAGATCTGTCACTGAGAGACCTACATAATTCTAATAAACAACAAAACCCTAAGGGAGACAAAGAAACAAAATCATGGGAAAAAAAGAAGCATAACAGCACCATATTTTAGAGACTTCATTTATCCTGAAATGTCACTAGTTGCTCTTTACTTTCCAGTATCCTAGTTCAGATGAGGACTCTGTTGTGTGGAGTACTTCACCAGTTGTGGACCCTGTTTCAAAGGCCTTTCAGCCTTAGAAAACTATTATAAAGTATCTGTCTTGCCCCCCAATTCAAAGCACTGAATTCAAAGACCCGAAGTATTTTGGGATGCCACTTTAAATAGTCAGATAGGACAGTGGGCTAGGTCAGCAATGGCTATTACCTGTTCCCTCCTTCCTGTGGCTCACTAAGACAGCTCAGATGTCTTAACATAAAACAAAAGGCCTAAATAGTGAACAACAACACTGCCACGGGGATGGGCATGACTCTCCCCAAACCTCTTCCCATGTGCAGTTAAGACATTAAGCAACTGATTTGTGAAGAGGGGAGGGGCAGCGTGGGTTCCAGTAGTGTTGAATAGCCCAGCTTCCTGCCACTCAATCATTTTGACCATATCTTTGAGTGCGCTCCAGCAAACACTCACCCATATAACCTTTACTGGAGACATTAGCTGGATTGTGAAGTTCATACCTAAATCCAGAGACAACCTATTAATTCTTTATTGCTGATACATCACTAAATTCTCTCTAGTTAGCATTTCCAGTTTCTGCACATCCCATGGGTTGTTTTCAGTAGAAGTCAATAAGAAAATTTTGGCAGAAAATTCTGTCTGAAAATCAAGAATGCTATAAGCAAATTAATAAATGTATTCAATACCAAATATGTGTCTAGTAGAGGAAATAAGGTCTTTGTGCAAGAGAAAGGGATAGTTTTGCTTGTGATACTTCCAATTAGAGGCATGGTTAATAGCTCTGAGGAAAATAAGTAAAACTGAGGATACAAACAGTTCCTGTCATATGGGAAAAAAATAGGCATTTGCCTTCTTTTTTATCTTCTGTCTTTCATGAAACGAATGAAAAGAAAAACATTTGGCTTCCGAGAACTCCCACACTCTGCAACATCACCTCTGTGCCTGGGAAGATCATGGAACAGATCCTCCTAGAAACTATGATAAAGCACATGGAGGACATGGAGATGATTAATGACAGCCAGCACGGCTTCACCAGGGGCAAATCCTGTATGACCAACTTAATGGCTTTCTACAATGGGGTAACCACAGCAGTGGACATGGGTAAACCAATAGATGTGATCTATTCAGACTTCTGTAAAGCCTTTGACACGGTTCCCCACAACATCCTTCTCTCTATTGGAGGGATATGGATTTGATGAGTGGACTGTTTGGTGGATAAGAAACTGTTTGGAGAGCCGTATTCAAAGAGTAGTGGTCAATGGCTCAAAGTCCAGATGGAGATCCATGGCAAGTGGTGTCCCTCAGGGGTCCGTGCTGGGACTGGTGCTGTTTAATACCTTCGTCAATGATATTGACTGGGAGATCGAGTGCACCCTCAGCAAGTTTAAAGATGACACCAAGCTGAGTGGTGCAGTTGCCACACCGCAAGGATGGGATGTCAACCACAGGGACCTGGACAGGCTGGATTAAGTGGGCCTGTGCGAACCTCATTAAGTTCAACAAGGCCAAGTGCAAGGTCCTACACCTGGGTCAGGGCAATCTTCATTTTCAGTACAGGATGGGGGGTTGTGACACGATTGAGAGCTGCCCTGCAGAGGACTTGGGAGTGCTGATTGATGAGAAGCTCGACATGAGCCAGCAATGTGTGCTCGCAGCCCAGAAGGCCAACAATATCCTGTGCTGCATCAAAATAAGCGTGGCAAGCAGGGTGAGGGAGGTGACTCTGCCCCTCTGTTCCTCTCTTGTGAGACCTCATCTGGAGTACTGTGTCCAGTTCTGGAATCCTCAACATAAGAAGGATATGGAGCTGTTGGAACGAGTCCAGAGGAGGCTACAAAGATGATCCGAGGGCTGGAGCACCACCTATTTGAGGACAGGCTGAGAGAGCTGGGGTTATTCAGCCTGGAGAAGAGAAGGAGATCTTACAGTGACCTTCCAGTACATGAACGGGGCTTACAAGAAAGCTGGAGAGGGACTGTTCATAAAGGCTTTTAGTGATAGGACAAGGGGGAATGGGTATAAACTGGAAAGGGGCAGATTTAGACTAGACATTAGGAAGAATTTCCTCACCATGAGAGTGGTGAGGCCCTGGCACAGGTTGCTCAGGGAAGCTGTGGATGCCCCATCCCTGGAGGTGTTCAAGGCCAAACTGGATGAGGCCTTGGGTAAACTGATCTAGTGGAATGTCCCTACCCATGACAGGGGGGTTGAACTAGATGATCTTTAAAGTCTCTTCCAATCCTAACTATTCTATGATTCACCAAAGGGCTGTGATCAAAATGAACTTAAGGCACAGAAACAATGTGTAAAATGGACTGCCCTGCATTGGGAGTGGTAATATTGGTCAGTAGAAACTGAAACTCCTAGCACAGAAGTGAGCACTCTACAACAGAAGACACTCCTGAAGGGCACTCCTTTGAAACAACTAATTTCATTAAAATACCAGATAAATGCATCATAGTGATGCCCTAATATAACATTGTCTTGAAGCTATATGGCAATTGCCACAAGTCTCCAGGTTCATGGGGGTAATAAAATCAGCTGCAATGCAAAAGGAGATGACACAAAAATCCTTCCATGAGAAACTATGCATGAAATATGAAATTAAATGCTTAGAAAGATGTTGTACCTTAAACAACTAAAACAAATAATTACCTCTTAAATAGGACCTGCTTTGTAACAAGTTTTAGTTGTTCCTAGGACACTTTTCTTCTAAGAGCTTCCTGTAGAAGTAGTTATGGGAATACTGCATACTGCTTGGGAAAAGTTTAACTTATTTATCTTGAATTAGGCTTGTTACATAACACGGTTGTTACATAATCCTTACCAAAAAAGTTACTGAAGATCAATGGCATTTTAACTATTTCTTATGTAGATACTGGATTTTTTTCGTGTTCATTTGAAACAGTAGCTTCTGCTACATCCTTTTACACACAACAGCTATTACAATGCGAAGTATCAACACATCCATTAGAGGCAAAACATCTGGTTTGTATATTCCTGAAGTAAAATGTAATGAAGCATAAGATCTATGGGTTTTCAGTAACATTATATTGCCAGAATGAGATGAACCAACCACAAACATTAAGCTGATATCCAAAGTCCAAAGCAGGGTTAGAAGTCAAGGTAAAGGCTTGTGACTTTCTTGGGCGTGGCTGGGGCAGGCAGGGCTAAGACAGGAATTCAGCACTTAGTGAAAACAAAGCCAATGAACCAAAAGGATGGAGAGTGTTCCTGGACAGGTATGCAGTGTGGTTTGGGGACCACTCCCTCAGGAAATGTGGCTCAAGTGAAAACTGAGATTGAGCCCCGCACAGATCCACAGATCCAATGGTTAAACCAGCACTTTTTTCCAGATAGCCTCTCTTTCAACCTTATAAGATGAGCAATGAAAATTAATGGATCTAATTCTGTACTTTGACAGATAATTATGTGATGTCATAATGATCTGTCAGGAAGAGAACTGAGTATCTCTGGAAACCAAGATCTTCCAACAGCTGCTGCCTTTCAACTCTGCAGTCTGTATGCACTCTTTCTATTCTATGCAAGAGCGTACAGTACACAAATGTGTGTACACTCAAAGGCACCTGTTTGGACAGTGATTAATTCCTCTTTTTTTTTTTTTTTTTTTTTAACAGGAGTACTGTAGGCACAGTAGAGGGCTAACTGCTTGCTAGTCAGGTGAAAGCCTGACTAGCAAGGTGACCCTGTGCTTCTACCCTAACAAATATTGTAAGATCCTGCTACCTCCAACTAAAAGCAAGTCTCCAGCAACCAAGGTAAGCATCTTGACTCCAGGCTGGTGGCCAGCTGCTTCTCTGTACTCTTTTGCCAGGATGGTGACAGCATGGGAGGTTGACAAGACCCCAGAGGTGCACAAACCTGCAGCTGCAGAAAGTTCTTTGCCCCTTCCCTGGCTGGCAGCAGAGTCCTTATCCTGTGATTGCAGATCAGACTTCTGGATGCCTAAGAGAAACATCTGCAGTTTTATGAACTATATCCAGGCATGATCCACCTGTGGAAGTTAATTATTCCTAAGGTGGAAGGGGGTTTGTGCCAGAATTTACTGTAGCAGAATTTCTGTGTCAGAATTTACTGGATGACTTGAGTGAGAATTTTGCCTGGGTATAGTTGCAAACTCTTACATCCCGTAACACAGCTGCAGTCTCCACTCCCAGTAAAGAGAGGGCCCAAGACAACGGCTGCCAGCCAGGAGACAGAAAGACAACACCCCCGCAACAGGAACACTGCCCAATGTGTTTGTATTCATGTCATGGCCAAACAAACAAAGTAACTCAGCATCAAGACACAGCCCCAGTCAATTAGTTCCTCTTTTCCAGAGAAAGCTTTATGTTAGTCATGTATAAACAGACAATAAACATTAAAACACAATTGGGTAAAACTGCAGTTCACAGTACCTTCTTCTACAGGCTGCAGTTTAAAAAACAAACTAGCAAACCAACCCAAACAAAACAGACACATTTCTTCTTCAGACAGTTCTTTTTCCACCTTTGGATGACCTGTTTCAGACTGTTAATGCCTTTTTTTGCTGTGGTCAGAGCAAAGCTAAGCCCTAATGTTACTTTTTCCTGATGTTTCATAGCACATGACACTTACCCTTTAACCAGTTTTGAGTCACTGTCCATGAAAATTTACTCTTCCTATTAAAAATTAAAGAATTGCAGAAGAGAAGCCCAGACTAGTTGAGCAAATGCCTTATCAAAATATTTCTGACAATGTTGTGGACCTCCAGGAGCTGGCATCCACTGCCAGGCTGTGTGCAGAGCCAGCAGAGCCAGCATAGGTCCAGAGCAGCTGCAGGTTCTTGCTTCAAGCACAAAAGCCTCATACCTTTTGCAATACTAACACCCATTCAGCAACCCATCTCACTGCCTCCCTTTAAGTTTCAACTGAGAAAAGGTAGGATTCCCATTTCTCAAGTGTGTTCCTCCATCCTATTTTATTATGATTTTTCAAAGTGAATTGAAATTGGTTTTGGATGGAGAGTAATTTACTCAGGTGGTATTACACTGGGATACTCAGGCAGAATCATGCACAAAGCAAACACTACAGCTACATCGTGTCATCCCTGCAGAGCTTTCAAAATGTGACACAACAGACTAATATGATTTCCTTCTTGTTTTCTTCAGGACTGTTGTAATGTGCTGTATAGATTGGCTGGTATTATTGTAGCAACACAGGGAGAAAATATTAGCACCCTGCAGTGTTTGATTAGAAAATATGACATCACTTGACTCAGAACAGGCTCTTTCATTAGACAGGAAGGAATATAAAATCTAGGGACCGACAGCTGTGTGAGTGAGGATCTACCCAGTCAGAGTTCTTGGCTGGCTATTGCATGCTCTCCCATGTTTCAAGAGCTCCTCGTTTTGCAGGATCTTTCTGAACAATTTATTGGAGAGCTTTTAGCCTCTTGAGGCCAGAAGTTAAGAAAACATAATGAGACAAGGAATGAGTGGCTTTTCAAAGTGTCAGATTCACTTTGGCTCTTTTTGAAAGGCTATGGCACTCAGTCAGAAAGTAACGTTTCCTACTGCTGCAGTGCCTTGCTGCCAGGAAAAATGTGGTCCAAAGATGATAAAGTATCATAGTTAAAATGTGACATACCTGGCAATGCAAGAGATAGTGGAGATTGCCTCCAACTGTAGTGCTCTGTTTTCTAGCTGAAAATACAAGTATCACACCCACAAATATCACACTGAGAAAATTAATCATGCCCTATAATGAGCGCACGTAAAAAACCTGTCCTAGGAGAAGTATTTAATAAATAAATGTTGGCTTTATCTTGACATCTTTATCCATGACAGAACAGTTCATTATAGCTTAAGAAAGTACTGCCATTTCCTTTTTAACAACGTATGTACATCAAACCTTAATTTCACACAGTATGAGCCATAGATAAGAAAATGTTTGTTCACAATCTGAGATATGTTTTGATCATTCTAGTTGGAGCTCAGGTGCTCCTTTTCTGTCCCTACCTGTGACTTTCCCTAATAACTACTCCTAAGATTGCTCATACATTTTATGCTGAACAGTAAAGGACTGCAGGGATGGGGACTAGAGAGTAATTCCCCAGGCCCTGCACAGTGCCTTCATCAGGATTACTGCAGTACTATTGTACTTGTTTTACAGGCCTCATGAGCATCATCATTTTTCCTGGACATGGGCTCAAGCAGTGAAGAAAGAAGAAAGGTGGCCTACACAGAAATTAAATTCTGAGATATTTATTTATAGATATAGATCTATTTGTCTCTCTATATATATGTATTCATAAAACTTGAGGGGTAGGATGATGTGGGAAAGGAAGACTTTGTGAAAAGGCATGTATCCTCACTTTGTGGACAAGTTTCTTATCTTCTAGATCATTACATGTTTGCCCACAAACACAAAGGACAGAAGGTAAGGCTTTGGTTTCTTGTACAGGCTGTAAAATCTCTCTCTCCACTGTTTCCTCTGTGGAAAAAAAGATACTTGCTCTTCAAATTCCTAATATATGTTTTTTGAATATCAGATTGTTTCTGAATGCTGTGCACATTAAAATTGGCATTTATTAAGTTGACTTGCACAAAATATCTTAAACTAAAAGAATATAACCTGCCTTCCTTTCTTTCCAGGAACCTTACGCACAGTGTATAGGACATGTGAGAAATAGATGTGCGCTTATTCACACTTAGTACATTGAGAGATTTATGAAGGCAGTTTGATTTTTTTCACACAGTTTTTTAGAACATTAAACTCATATCGACATAGGGGCTGAAGCCATCAAGACTGAAAACAGAGTTCTCTTTTTCATCTGAAAATTATGGCCATGCAGTTTTTGTGGGGGTTTATTTGTTTTGTTTTTATTTTTAAACAAAGACTCAAGGACTATTGACTTAATTGGTCTGCAGTTCAGGATTATGATTAACGCCAGCCGGGAGCCATGAACACTCTCAGTCTTTTGTTTGCACTTGTCCAAGTTCTGTCATTTTAATCACAAAGCAGTTCTTTGAGCACTAGACAGGATACCGCATTTATCAAAGTGTAAAATCAATTTTGGAAGGCTAGAATGACCCTGAGAACCTGCAATATAAAAACCCACACAGGCTTCATGACAGAGGTGTCTAGCATGCGAACAGATGAAAACAAATGTGAGCTAGCATTGGCTGACTGCTGTGAGTTCATAGACCTTCATTACACAAAATCATTTCCCTTGAAAGTACAATTGTACTGCAGCATAAGATTTGTATTAGGTGCTTTGTATATATTGAAATCCCCATAATCATCTCTGCAAAAAAAAAAAAAAAACAACATAGCAAAGGCAATGTCAATCTGACTGCTGGATATGCGAATAGTCTGGAACAAAACCTTTATAACAGAGAACATAGCTTCATCCCAGAATAATAATCACAACATTGTTTTTACATTCCCTGGTTATCCTTATCTCCAAAACAGGCACACTAGCAGAAAGACCCATCAACCATTACAATGAAAATGAACATTAGCCTTTTCCTGCTAATAACAAAGAGTGAATTGGTGGAGATCGTACTCATTGTTGCAGTTTTTCCACAACTGTCAACCAAAGCCAGACAGAAGTCTGAAGAACAACAGTGCAAGAAAATAGCCTTGTATGTAAAGCTATAAACCAGGGAATGGAACCACTTTTTTTCCCTTTAGTTAGATTAGCATCGCTCTGTTTACTGACTTATTACTTGCTCCCTCCATATCGTTTGACAGGTGCATAAAATGACAAGTTTCAGCCTCTCCCCATAAAAATAAAGGATCTTGTTAACTGAGAAATAATAACATAGACCCTCTGTGTAACACTAAACATACACTAAGTAGGACTGTAAATCCAGTAACATCCTTCTACTTGGAGATGATAAGCCAAGTGACTGACAGAATTCCTTCACAATGGTCCATAAGCTCCCATTTATGCCACTATGCCGACTGTCTGATGACTGTGGAGAATACGAGTACAAGAGTCTTCAAGTTCCCATACTGCTACAATGTAATGACCCAACATTTGTTTTAGAGTAAAAGAGTGCATATTGCAGTGCACAGCTTGGCTGCAGCATACTGAAATGTTTACTAACTTTAGATTTTACCAGAGCTTTGTTCAAAGACAAGATTCTGGGGCCTCAAGCTCTACCCATTTCTTACACATATCATAGAATAGAATCATAGAATGGTTTAGACCATTCTAGTTCCCTAACCACAGTAGTACAACATTTTAATTTCTTTTTTTTTATTCAAAAATACAGGAATAACTGTTGGGATAATACAGTAAATAGACTTTCAAATGAGTGTCTCATTAATTGTTAATCATTCTGTTTTTTCCCCCAAAAAGCATCAAATGTGAAATTATTTTCTGGGAGTTTGTTCCCACTGGGGACTGGATTTACAGTTTTTTCCTTATAGCATACCAACATAAATAAAAATCAACTGCATAAAGCTCTTAGCCTGTAGTATCCCAACAGAGCTTGCAAGAAGTGTATTGGTGATTAAAAAGTAAATGTAGTAATAATACCTCCCTCTTACTATGGTAGAATTGATGATATTCTTGTTAAAAAAATAAACATGTGTATTTGCCTACCATAAAAGTCTTTAAAAATCAAGTTTTGATAGAATTCCACATGGGGAAGGTCAATGAAAAGATCAGCATCCAAAAATATGGACAAAATTACGAAACGCCTTCATTGGTTCTGGAAGTTTTTATAATGTAACTTCTAAAGATTGACAGTATGCACTTAATAAGCTTGTCTCAAGATTTACTGAAGACAGTAGAGTCTTTCTGCTGTTTTCCAAGCCCTGTATTAGGAAAAAAAAGTGATATTATCCAAGAAACACTAGCAACAAACCACTCAGCTTTGCATTATGGAAGCCAGCAACAATGCCAACTTTAAGACAGCAGCAGAGTCCCCCGCATGGCCACAATGAAATACAGCTTTCACCAAAAAGAAAATCCAGAAATGTCTCTAAGTAAATGGAAAAAATAATTTATTGCCATTTCTTTCGCACATTAACATGAAACATTTATACATATATAGTATATGCTGATAAGGTATACTAGATATAGACAATTTTTATACACAAATAATTGCACTATCCTATTTTATAATGCAAATATTCAGAAATTATTAGTCAGGTAAGAACAGATATTATTCACATAAAGATGCGCTGTATGTTGAAGTTATGAAAGGTCTATGCATCTGAAACTTTGTCCACTTTTACCAACTGTATCAGCTGATAAAAGACATAATGTTCCCTTACAAATTTTACATCCCTTAATTCTGCCACAATGCGTAGATTATCAGGTCCACCCCACGGCATAAAAAAAAGATCATTTCTGAAAATCAGCAAGACCAAACAAAAAGGCAACCATGACAACTATGTCCCAGCAGAACATCTGTCCATTCTGGGGGCTCCATCAGAAAAGAATCAAAGCACCGTGGGTGGTCTAAAACTGTCCAGCAATCTATTATTGACATGACAATTTAACTTAGTTAATATAAGTCAATGAGAAATACATTGCAAGTGAACAGCATTTCAGTAGAAATAGATTGGCACATGCTTCAAATGGCAGCATCAGATAAACAACTGCTCCGTTTCTAATACAGAAAATGTTTACACACCATTTACAAAGGGGAAGTGCAGGATGATATCAAAAGACAAATCTTTTCCTAATCAGGAATTTACGGTGCATCACGTGCTATTCACACATTGAATGGAAATCATGGTAGTAGCAGAATAAAATCTGATAAACAACATTTATATAATATTTTTCATGATGCTGCTTTAGGTATTCTTTTTTCATTGTTCTGCCTACCAACTGAAATATCTAACTTTCCAGAAACGTCACTGATCCACAAAACCACTATGCTTCAGAGATGAAGATGTAAAATATCAGACTGAAGTTGCTAGTTGTGGCATGCATACTAAAAAAAAAATCATTCATTATTATCTGGTGGTAGGAAGGGCAACATTGAAAGACGTGCAAAAATGCACACCAAAGAAAGGAAAGCTTGAAATACATGCTCCTAGCAGAGATGTAGCAATACCATACATTAAGAAAAAAAGATAGCAAGCAAGTCTGGAGAAAAATGATGAGTGCGATGTCAAGAGTAGGGTAAAAGACAATGGTACTGCACACAATAATGGGAGATATGACACGAAATAACATCCATAACTCAACCTTACTGCCTGGCACCCTAATTGGAGACAGTATTGCACCCTATCCAGCGTCCTCTTCCTCTTCCCTCAGCTCAGAAAGCATCTTGCTTTGTTTCCTTGAGTGCATGCAAGTAGAATTTGAGAAGTGAGGGATTTTCTTAGAAGCAACAACATGGTGACTCAATGCAGTGACAAAATACATTTTTTCAACTTGCAACCAACATCAGGAAATAATAAAATAATAAAACACAACATAGGTAATGCACATATTTCTTTCATAAGTGTTGTATGTAGAACACACAAATTCCAACATTCTGCAATGAACTACCAGTTCTGACTGAGATATTTTAACTTGTTCCCATCAGTAATGTGAGGACAGTGCAGAAAAGAAATATATGTGAAAGTCTGGAATGATAGAAACTGCAGTCAGACATCTGAGGCTCTCTGCAAGCTTTATTATTTACAACAAATCAGCTTCTCAACAGAGAAGCTTCAGCTGAACCTCTGTTAAAATAATAATTAAATAATCATAGTAATAATCTTACAACATGCAAACAAGTAGATGCAAATTGAGTTATTGGTCACAGTTGCTTTTATTCTATGCATATTTCTGATGCAATTCTAATTTTGCTGGGATGGTATAATGGAAGAGATATCCTAAATGGAAAAAACCGTCAGAGAGCAGCACTCCAAACCAACACTGACTCTTGTAAATCAGGTCTTTCTCAGAATTAAGTACTGCTCATGGCGACTGACATTAGAGATGCCAACTTAAGAACCAAGTTTGAGGTATGCTGAGCTGTCATTTT
This sequence comes from Clamator glandarius, assembly GCA_033459285.1. NCBI lineage: Eukaryota > Metazoa > Chordata > Aves > Cuculiformes > Cuculidae > Clamator > Clamator glandarius. The sequence goes on from JAUNZM010000020.1 coordinate 163,371, forward strand.
GTACAGGGCTAGCAGAGAGACAACATATTTTAAGCCTTGGTTTCACATCTCTATGCCAACTGTATTTTGTCCTCTTTCCTCACCATATATTAATTACTGGGCTTCAGGGTAAAATATGCTAATAGATTTGCCTAATAATTTTCTTCTAAGGGATATAATGAAAAGGAGAATATATTGCTAATGTGAATCTATCTTAGATTTAAAGATATTAGAGGTACAAAGCTTCATGGTAAAATACATTAGGATGTGCATGTCTTTGGAAAGTCAGAGATAATAAGACTTTGAAAAGCAAAACAAGTCTGCACCCTTGCCTAAAGCAAAGCAATTACTCTAAGGTAATAAAATATAAAAAGCTGGATATCTCATTTCTGCTTTAGGATGCCAAATATTGTGTACAGCCTATAAAGTGCCAGAAATAACATGAAGAGTAATTTCACAGGCCAAAGAGAAATTGCAAATTGCAATTCAAAAAGTTTTGCAGGAGTAAAACTCAGTGCACCTTTTTGTGCATGGACAAATGAAACTGTGCAGGGAGTGAAAAAAAATTAAAAGATTAGAGGATTATTTTCTTTCACTTTTCAAAATCACCTCTGACAAAATGATTATCAGTTCTAGTCACCACATGAATATATCTTTCTAGTCTCCTGCTCTCCCAAATGGACTTCAATTTAGAAAAGATACCTGTGATGAAAGAAGTCCTTCTATCTAAAGGAATTACATGTATATCTTAACTTCAGAATGAAAAACTAACAAAAAATTAGAGATGGCTTTTTGCTGTGCTTAACCTCTGAGTCTTAAGTGCTCCTGAAAATCAGGCTGACAGTGTTTTTCTGTCAGGTTTATTCCTGCCCCATGTACCCCTCTACAAATTTCCAATTACTAGATAATACTATCAGCAAGTACCAGTCAAGACTTCTGTGAGGACTGATAAAATCAACTATTGTACAAGATGTCTAAAAGGAAATAGCAACATTTAAGATTCTAAACTATTTGAACCCTATATTCATATTAAACATGTGACACTGAAACAACCCAAAATATCTACCTGACTCCACACCCCTCTGAAATTTTACATTTAAAATTACAACGTGCCTTGCTACAAATGATACAACACAATTTATAATGCAGGAAAAAGTGAAAGGTGTTTAGTTAAAATATATTTTAAATACAAATATAGATTTGAAAGAATAGTAGCCATGTGAAATTATAATTGATCTTGATATAGAATAAATATAGAAAAGTATTATCAAAAGTGGCACCCAGAATATTATTGTAAGTAATATATACTAGAACTCAGACTTCAGCAGAGTTAAAGTACAGGCCCTCCCTTGAAGTTTAATACTGGGAGTTACTATTAAAAAGTCAGTATTCATATACTTGGGTACCACTGGTAGTAAATCTGGAATAACTCTCCTAAAAAGCTCAAATACAGTCTGCATTTAATTTTCAGAAGTGCACGAATAATCAGAAATGTAATTAATGTCTTATGACTTAAAAGAATTATTTCAGCCAAGGTAAATGATGACTTCCATTATCTTAGTCACGTGTATTTTTAAGATTAAATACATTAGCTTAAAACTCAAGCTATATAAATTTCTTTTACCCTTTTTTCTCCCTATTGGTACGTATGCACCCACTCGGCTATGGCAAATCAGCTGGCATACTGCAATCTAATTAAGTGCCTAAGTTTGTCACACACTTATGAATCTCGATCTCATTGGCTTTTAATGACATTTTGGTTAATACGTGCCCAGACTTCTGAAACTGAGTCATAAGCCCGAAGACCACTCAAGTGCTTGAAGAGCTTAACCCTACAACATTTTGAGGATTTAGGCTCAGATGCCATTCAAAAGAAATAGTTTTCACTCTATATACTTCTAAAGCAAGACCTCTATCATGCAACAGCCTCTGAACAAGGAGATCCATCTGAGGTTAACAGACTACCATATACGTCAGGTGTGAACCTGCCTGCAAGTAGTTGCTAGACTGCTTAAATATTTGAAGGCACGTTTATTCACTCACCATGAGAAAGCAAATACTGAATTTTTGAAGTGCTGATAACCAGACATGCCAACTAAACAGAAATGGACATTATATTGCAAAATCTTCTCTTACAGTGGAGAAATTCATAAGAAGAGGGAGATATAAATATTTAAGCACCTGGCATTTGCTCAAGGACTTTTAAAATACAAAAGTATTCTTTCAGGGACTGCATAAACTGCGTAGACAAATAATCAAGAACTTTAATGTGCTGTCAAGATAATAAATGCATTAATGAAATTGTGTTGTACAAAACCCTTCATTTTTTCTAGGGAACATTTACTTTTGCAAATGCGAATGGGTCTCAGTGGCTTAGATTAAATCTTTTATGTTTATGCCTCATTGAAAAAAAAAATTACACTCTGGTTAGTCATACCTCTGTCTCTGTACTCTTTCTGGACAAAAACCAAACCTGCATTGGTTCTTTTTTACCCTTCATTGAGACTGGACCCCTGTATTCCAGGTGGAACTGAGGATCTGAATTTTCTGGTGTCATAAGGCACCTGGAATTGAAAGAGAGAACATATAAATGTATGTAATGCATGCACACCACACACACTGCATAAAATATTAAATATGCTACAGATATATGAGAAAATTAACAAAAGAGTCATCTAGATCATTTTATTATATTTGCATACCAATAATGGTATATCACAATGCAATCTGCCCCAAAACTCACGTACTTAAATAATGTGTTGTGGGAGTCTTGTCACTTTCAACTCCAAAGACAATTTGGTGTTATGCTAATAAAGAGATTTCTCTTAAGATGTGAACATCAATAAAGATACTCACCTGTAAGTATATTCAGAGACATTGATCTTTCCCTTTTCTCCAGTAGTTTCTGTTCTGCTTGTTAGATTGACAGTATTTCCAAAGAGACAGTAACGTGGCATCCTTTGGCCTATGACACCTGTGACTACCTCACCAGTATGGATTCCTATTGTTATCTTTAGAGAGAAAAAATTAAAATCTGAATATTCAAAATCAGTTCGATGCTTCTGACTAAACATAGATATTATACCATATCTATCTACTGGAGTTTATTTTCATCAAGTGCCACACCTGCCTCTTCAAACCCTTGCATTTTGTGGTTTGTGTCACCTTTCTTTATTGCAGTCACAGCTCTGCCTTCCACATGAAAGAACAATCTCCATATTTTTCCAGCATGCATGATGTCATGCCACTAAGTACTGTGAAATTTAAAAAGTGGAAAAAGAGGAATCCACTTCAGCTTTGTGTTTAATGAGTGCTCAGAAGATGCAGAAATGGATGGCGTAGGTCAAGAAAAAGAGATATTTCTCAGAAGAAACGTGGTATTTTGCATTTAAAAGCTCAAGAGATAGGCAGGGTTTTTGAGAAGTTTATTCTTATAGCACATAATGGTTATTTTAAAGCCCCAAACCAAACCTCACTTCTTTGTCCAGTGACAAGTACACAGTTTTAAGCTAGGTGTTAGACCAATTACATTCATGGCATATGCATCACATTCATTACTTATTTTTCTCTCACAGACTACTGATGAGGACAGGTCATTGCAGCCTCTCTGGTTCCATATAATGCCACAATATCTTCATAAAATTCCAGAACAAGTGAACTTTCACTAATATACATTGTTGCCATTACTCGTTGCCATAACTGCCTATGGAACCAGTTTTCTTTTAATATTTCAATATTTTCTCATGCTGATATGATGCTCTGAAGCACGATCAAAAATATAATTGAGGGAATACTAATGTTCTATTCATTGAGATGAATAAGACTCAATGAATTGTACTTGATGTGCAATAGAAATTTAATTATTAGATTGAAACGATCAGAAAATAGACATCAACAATGCAAACTTAATTTAGTCCTTTAAAAGGTTAAGCACAATAATTAGATTTTAAGGTATGAGAACTGCAAATGTCATATCTACACATGACTTCATATTATTTGTAGGTATCAGACTCAAAATCTAACAATAACAAAGCTCGCATGAACTTGGAGTTATTTTTCAAAACATTATCACCAAATCAAAGAATAGACTCTTCATTCAAGTCCATATATTTACTAACCTGTACAGGCTCACCATCTACTTGAACTTGGCCTGCTATTTCCATCATATCCAATGCCAGGTGGCAGATAGATCGTGCATGATGAATGCAAGGTTCTGGCAGACCACTCACTGTCATATACTTGTCCCCAACTGTTTCCACCTATCAAGATACACACTTTTCAATTACTTCATTATCATGGGCTTTTAAGTACTAGAATGGATATAGTGTTTCCTACAAGCCTGCTTGTCCTTTCAAATACTTCCCCTACACTTTCATTCATATCACCCCAACTCCCATCATCTCTCTTGTTATTGAAGAGAATTTATTGTATGTCAACAATGTAATCAATAAAAATGACACTGTGAATGGGTGAAGTGGAAGATCTCTTTTGGGGTCTTCTGCATTTTTGTAGAAATGGAGCACTATGTTAGTTTTCATTCACATCCTTGATTCATGGCACAGAAATAAAACTTATTTATATTAAAAGTTAGGCAGGCATTGTATAAATATAAGCACACAATCATATGCATATATATATGGGATTTATATGTATCTCTCTCTCCCTATCTACCTACTACCAGCCACATTGGCCGCTACACCTAATTCCTAATGAAGGAATGAAATTCACATTGAATAACTGAACCGTAAGTGATAATTTACAACCAGGAGATGCAGGTATATGACCGAAAAACTTAAAGCGTGGGTTCATCAAAACTACAAACTGCTTTTGTAAGTGTTCACATTTGCTAAACATGGAAGTAGAATTACATATTCAATCAGTGGCTGTGTAGAAACCCTGTCCTTTATGTTCTTTAACACATTTAGAGTAAACAACGTACTCTTCTTAAACTATGTAACAACAGATAATACAGTTCAAAGACTAAGAGCATAACTATTTTTTAAAAAAAGCTTACAATTCAAAGGATGAAAAAGAGTGACATCATAGTAAATTATTGAAAAGTCAGATTAAACACTTTGAGAATCTTCTGCTTACCTTATAAACAAAAGGATTCCTTCGTGAATCAGTCAGAATATCAAATCGTGTGTAAAGATCATTTAAAAGATTAACAATCTTCATGGCTCCCTCTCCAGAGGCATGTTTACTACAAAAGGCATTGAATCCAACAATGCCACTGAAAAGAATGGTCACATTGTCATACCGCTTAGCTGGAACAGGACGCTTGTGTCTCAGCTCATTTGCCACTGATGGTGGTAGAACAGAGTACAGTAATCTAAACATGTAAGAAAAGAAAGGACAAGCAAAACAGAAAGAATGTAGAAAAAGGTCTTTACATCAGCACTCTTCAAATATTAACTTCGAACCTCCCATAGGGTTTATAATATACTTGCATCATCAAAGAGCAAGATATTTACTGAAGAATATGTTACTTGGGAAACAGGAACTGATCTACATCAGCATCTAAAACCATGACAGATTACACGTAGTACAATACACATTAATACATCCAAATGACCACCAAAATGGAACATATTATATATTATTAATTCTCCTGACATGATCTGCTGATACTGTCTTGGATCATTTTTGCTTCTTGCTTAAACATTTTGGCCATATCCTCAGCTCATATAAACAGGTTTTGCAACTGATAACATAAACAGCTGCAAAAAAGGCCATGAAGAGATCAAACAGTTTTCCACCTTTGATCCATTAATGCATCTCTCCTCTAATGCATTGATGCATCTCTTCTCTAGAGAATGCTGCTTACAAGGTTTATTGCTTTTTTTTTTTTAATTAAGAGTCTATATGACATACTAAAACTTGTTCATATTGCAAATAGCACAAATAAAAATCCAAAACACACACAAAGAGCTTCACCCTATACTCGATTATTCCTTCAACATTATAACTGCCATCTCAAGATGTATTTCTCTCCTTACATAGCTAAGTGGTCAAGCTGAACACCTCTCACTGTTTCACAAATCCTAAGCATCATTTTGTACACAGCCTTCTGCACAAACTCACATTAGTTGCACCTTTGCAAGTTCACTACTGCATGAATTAAAATTAGGGAATACTTTGAGCACATGGTATAGAAACTGACACTGTCTGTTCCAGCAGCGGCAAAGAAGGCTAGAATTCCTGAAGAGAAAATGACTTTATAAAAAACTTCAACAGAAATGAGTAGCAAAAATATTTATTTAGGCTTCTCTGATTCTTCTGTCCAACCCTTTCAAGTCTTTTTACAATAATTTCCATTAGTCTACTACAGAAAAAAAAAAAGTCGATAGAATTCATACACAACATAGTGTTAATCCACAAGAAACTCTATTATACAGATGGGAACTGTGTTTAAAAAACGAGTCATCTATCAACCCCAAACCCTTTGTCATACGAACTTTTGTTTAATTTAACTGTCAGTAGTCCTTCAGCTAAGCTGCCACACAATAATGCTATGAATTTTATTTTGCAGTTACCTGCAGAAATGGATTTGGGGCCTCATGTATTTATTATTGTAATGTACTTGTAATACTATCTAGATATCCCAAATCCATTTTCAAGGAAAACTATAAAATCAAATGCACAGCATTAGCCTTGCAAAACTTCACTTTTACATAAACTATTCTTGGGGTTTATAAGATATGTTTTTCTGTTCTATTAGCCTATGAGTGTGGCAGTCAAGAAAGACAAAGTGTTCTACAGGTGGCTTACAGACCTCTGTCAAACAGTAGCATTTGCACATTCACCAAATTCATCTTAGCTACAAGGACTGCATGTAAGAAAGTTTGCAAACTACTGGTTTAGGTAAATCACAAAGCAAAAAGGTTGTCAACTTACTTCTCACAACTTTCTTTATCAGGGAAGGAGTCATCAAAACACCTGTGCATGTAACAGCCTAGACTGCATATGACATTTGACAATCTAAATAAAGAAATGCTCTATAAAGCCTTAAAGTAAAACGTTCTTTCTTGGCTCCAAAATTATCAGTCCTGGAATATCTTTTATATTCCTTCCATGATTCTGTCATTTTTTGAAGAAGGTAGCTATAAATAGTATATTGCTATGACTGTTTCAGCTCAAAATCAGGATTTGTTTCTTACGTGTCTGTCTTTTTCTTTTCATCTTCCAGTGCACGTAGTGTGTGCTGCAGTCTGTCAGTGAGGATCTCAAGCTCTTGAGTCAGTTTATATTCCTCTCTGAATTGTTCTCCCAAAAGAACCAGATCACGGGTAGCATCATGCAATGGAATATCACTCAGATATAAACCCCTTCGTGTTAAATCATCCAAGTTCATCACACTGCAGTGTGGAGAAATAAATAATATGGGTGCAATTAAAACTTGCCAAAGGAGAATTTAAAACTCAAATGAACAGTAGCAGCTGTGGAACAACAAAAGAAAGATTATGCTCCCGAACTTCTGATGAGCTGTACAACATATCCCTTCTACAAAATACCTTATTTGTGTTCATTCATGTTAACACACGGCTCAGAACTGTCATTGATGAGTTCTATGAACATATCAAATGCACATTCTTGAGTATACAAATAAATGTGAGATTACATTAAGTTATCCTCTTCCCTTGCCGTCTTCATCCACTCTCTCCCTTTTACACAGGAGATGGAACACATCATAACCATGTAATCTGGTGTGTTAGCTCAACATGCCCTTAGCTAAAGAAAGCCTCCATTCAATCCTCTATCCCAATCACTTCACTATAAGCATCACTGCTTTATTACTTTAAAACTAATGCAATGAATATATGCATATATTGTGACATTTCTTAGCACTCTCACACTAAGAAACAAAGGACAATTCTTGCCAGAAATCATAGAATCATGATGAATTCCCTCTTATACAAATTAGGCCAGAGCACCCCAATGTTTACGTTGAATTATTTAATATTCAGTCAAGTTCCAAAGTTTAAATGCTCCTCCCTCTTTTTGTATAAATACATCAAAATCAATGAAATCAATATCTGAATCAATTAATCTCTGCAGTACTTTCATAAACGTTCTTAGGATTAGTAATTGTAAAATGAAAATCAATATTATAGAACTCTTAAGATTTAAAGTACCTTGGTGAACAAAGAAAGAGAATGCTGTCTGCTTCAGGCAAGTAGATCATTTGCCCTTTCAGGCGTAAGCAGCTGATTTCTGTGCCAGTCAGTTCATCTTCACACTCCAGCTTTTCCACATCCAACAGCCCCTCCTAGTGATGACAAGTCACAATTATATAAGGACAATGGCACATGTGTTACACACCAGGCCACACATGTAAGTGCCTTCACTACAAAGACAGTCAGAATGTTTGAAATAAATTTACAGCCCTTATTAAAACCCAGTTAATTTCCCATTTGAACACCATACACTACCTTTATTTTCATACTGTGATTTGCTACTTCAAAGGTACAAAGAATGGTTTCTTTCTTTACCTTCATGTTCATAAGTTCTTGTTTTCTTCTGTATGATTTCTTAACAATAGCCCAACAAAAGCATCGCCTATTCTATGGAGTTCTATCAGTGCCTGGAAGCATTCCTAACAAATCTTGTTAGTTTCTCTCAGGTGCAGTTTCAATAAATAAAAGAAGCTCCTTGACGTAATAGGTACTACTCTACATGCTGCATTCATTCATCATCTGCCTTCTCTCCTGCTCTCTCTTGAGAAAATGACACAGAACAGTGTATGAACGTATGCACCCAAGCAAGAACACATTTCATCTTTGTTTGCCACATTTTTATGAAGCAAAAGTAAATGTGATTGCCTTTTCTGTATTTACTTGGGTATAATGACATATAATGGGTTGGATCCTTACAAAGAAAGCATCAGACATGAAGTATACGTACTTCACCACTCCTATAAAGCATTCTACTTTAACAGCTGCACGTGAATTCATACCTGTGACTTTTTCTTGGCTCAAGACTCAAAAGGGACAGAGCCTACTACTGTGTCAGTAATTTTTCTGACAACTTCAGCACTTCTCTCCAAAGCATATTTACTTAAAGAAAAGAGAGGTGAATATTCTCTAGTTACCTTGGTCCTCAGTACAAAGACTGTATTGATATGTGAGAGGATCCCATGGAAACTAATATCAATATGAGGCCGGACCAAGGAGAAAACTGACAACAAACTGCAATTTCCTGGCTGCAGCTAGAATATATGAAAAAAACAAACAACATATATAAATATACAGAGTGATTATATTCAATTTGCTTAGATGACAATAATGAATGGAAGAGAATACATACATTTCTCCATTAAAACACAAGCTTTTTAAAAATAAGGATTTTACAGCAGAAGTGTAGTGAATTCAAAGTGCAATTCTACACTGTCAGATAACTTTGTAAAATTGTGTTAGACTATCATATTGATTATGTGTCAAACTGTTTCCACTCTACAGTGAAAAAAGCTTTCCATTGTTTTCCTCTTAAGTGACCTCCTTCTCCCTTTTCAATAAGATATGTTCTCTAAAGCACCAACTCTGGTACTAAGTATTGCGATGGCCATCCTCAGTCAGCTTAACAGCCGTAACTGTTCAGTGAATGCCCTTGAGAAAAATCTGGCAGAGCTACTTACACAGCTCTTTCAAACCTTCCTGCAAAATTCGGAGAGAAAACACAAAAAACAAATTGCAGGGATAAACAAATAATATAAAATTGCACTTTAGAAGTATGTCAATGATTCAGAAATATCACAGTTATGTGCTACATTTAGCCTACATAATTGTAAAGATCATCTGATCTTTTCATCATCTTACCTTTTGCTTCTCTCAAATTACTGCTTTTACCTGTTGTTTATTTTTAGAAACACTCTCAGCTCTTTCAGGTAAGAATTGAGGTATCCTATTCATACACAGAATACATAACATTAAATGGACCACTAAGTACTCTTTCACTGTAAATAACCAGAGGAAATTGCAGCAGCTGCATTCAGTTCAGAACACATTAAATACATCACAATTTAGCTCATCTAAGTTAATAGTGATGCTTTTGATGTAAGAGCCAAGAAAATATACTACAATTTCTGTTATTCTGCTCCTCAGTTATTTTGCATCTGACAGCCGAAGTATTTGAAAATATTCCTGTCAATAATGTATTAAAATATACAAATACTTAGCCTCCGTACATGCTGCTACACTGTATGGTAGTATGGGCAAGACCATGTCCTGAATCCCAAGCCGTCGCACTGACTGTCACACATTCACCTCAAAGAGTTCTGCCACTTTCATAGCAAATGTATTTTGGAGTGAGATATGACAAAGAATCAGGTATCAAGCTAACACCTGCATAGCGAAGGAATCGTATTTTCTCTGCTCGAGCTTACTCTCTTACTGCACATAGATATGATCATAAAGAACAGAGCTGTTGTAGAATCAAGGCTACTTTCATAGTCTTTTTTTCTAAGAAGAACATAATGTAGTAAATATTATACAGTTAAGCAATAATACTTTTTAGACAAGAGAATTCTAAACCTATTTTATTCATCTTTAAAATAAATTTGTGAAGCAACCAGCAGTATGAATCTCTATGATTACTCATGCATGAAAATAGTCTAACCTGTGGAAGGACTCTGTATATAGCATTGCCACACTGCGTGACCACCAGATCTCTGTCAAAAATTATGTGGAAAGGAAAGGCCTTGCAGAAAGTATAGGGACTGATGCGAGACTCTTGGGTGCCATTTTCTTCAAATCTGTCAAGGTCTTCATAGTAGTCCTCTTCTTTAGACTCTTTTTCCTCAATTAAAAACTGAATGTGGTCACATTCCTCATTTCTCTGTTGAATAACCTAGAAAAATAGAGGTAAAAATGAAAAGCTGAAAACTCTGCTACCCGTTAATAATGGCAATGCTACCATGAAGACAGGAATACATTAAGAGTTGAAAGATGAATTCAAGAATGATAATGCATCTTGAAAAATATTATATTCTAATGAGTATTTGTGATTTTAGAGAGTCTTTACAATTCCAGGTGAATAATCATGCCTTTGCTTAGCCATAGTTGCTCTCTGCACGAACAGTGTATTGAAGATCACTCAAATATGATTTATAAAGCCTGAGTGAAATGCACATTCTGAAATTAGGGGTCCAGGCTCAGCTTACGCTTGCTTTTATGAGTACATGCCAGAAAACAGGACTCTCCCCTCTCCTTGAATAAACATGAGGCAAGTCTTGAATTACACAGACCACTTGAATCTCTATTTTGATGAAAGCTGTTTGCAAGGTGTATAACACAACAGCAAACAGTGCTGACCAGACCATGTGTATGTCACAGTCAGCCAGACAAAAAGTGGATAGCACAAATACTTGAATACACAGTACTTACACATTCAAGCAGTGATGACTGCAAGATCAGGACCAGTAAATAAAATTAAAAGTAATTACGACCTTCTCCAAGCTGCATTCCATATTAAATGTAATCATAGCAAAACCAAAGTCATGTAACATAAGTTGAATCTCAGGTGTCTTGAATATAGCATTTCACACTTTACTAATTTACACAAAGTTAGTAAAAAGTATGAAATTACTAAGGATGATTTTGTTTGCAGTGAGAATCTTGTATTCTAGTATAATCAAAGCCAATAAGTAATAGAATAACACAATTTGCCTTGAGAGGCCAAATTCAACTCTTCTCAAGCCTAATTAGATTTAATGACTGGAACAGAACAACTCTATTTACACGGTATTGTTTAGTGGCAACTTTCAGGAACACGTTGCACCTGATTCTCCTTTCATGTAGAGTCTGATCCTAAAGCCACTGAAGCAAAGAAAGACTTCTTAAAATCTCTAACGCATCCCGATTCTGACATTTACACATAGTCTAACCACAGAAATAAAAAAGTTACAATATGAAAACAGAATGGATACACAAAAACACTGCACTTGATTCCCAAGACGCTTACTTTGTTAAATATTTCTCCTCCACAACTGTCAGCCATGCTAGTGTATTGCTTAGGGAATGCTGACTCCTTTATTTGTTCCTATATACATGGAGGACTGCAAAACAGCAAAGCCATATTTATTGCTAAATGATGCTTAAGTTAAGAAGGTAGTGTTCCTTGATCTCCTATTTAACTATCCATTTAAAGGAAAGTGAGGCTTTTCTAGAGGACAGTTCAGAGCAGGAGTTCTGATTTACATTTACTATGTGCTGCACTAGCCTTCCCTTTCTATGGTATACCTAAGTACGTTAGAGAAAGATCAACCTACTGAATTTACCAGCTAATGTAGGTACCTAAAACTGGATGTACTAACAAGTTCAAATGTTAATGACAATAAAACCTAACTTCCTCAAGAAACTGTGTTGGTAATCCATATAGCTGTGTGTGGAAAAAAGAAGGGGGAAATTATGAGCTACCCTAAGGTAAACCTCAGAAAGAATATGTGGTGAGGAAAACAAGTTATGTGGTTTGTCTAGGAAAATGGAACACAGTGTGGATGGAGACCTAGTTTTCTGAATTCAAGGTTTAAAGGTTCTCCATGTCTTCCTGTTCTTTTAAATCATTATCCCTGGGACTGTGAGAGACTGTTACAGAACGCAGTTACAGCAGTTACAGTCTTAGTTCTTACTTTCTAGCATTCATACACACTCCCACAGGTTTTACTTTATTATTACTGCATCCAGAAATAGCTGAGATTATACACAGTAACAATTGTACAGAATTATCACTAGAACTGATCTATGCTTCTACGTAATTTTCAGTCTTGTATCTTACTTCAAAGAGATGCTCTTGCCACAGCTGTAAAAAAATGCATACTTTGGGTGAAAAGCTTCTTCACTTGGCAGTCTAAAAATTCATTTTTAAAGATGTAATAATTTTATGGGAAATGTTCATATTAACAGCATATCACTTTCCAGATATATTAACATTATCACCTAGTGACCATTTTAGTTACTGCATATTAGTATTCTATTACCAACCTACACCTATACTTACAGGTTTTTTCCTGCTAATATGCAGCACCTAGTGGATTTTCCATAAATTCACACTTTTCCCCATTTATTAGAAATGAAATATGCATCAATAAATAAAACTGAAGTGTTGGTTGTAAAACAACACCAATAAAAATTCAACTGCTATATGTTTCATGACGTCTAGCTAAGTTTGAGACATGATCCTCCACAGACCCTACAAGCTTGGACAGTGATAAGTCACTTATCACACACAATGTACTGTTTTCCTGGCTTTTATAGAATACAACTGTGTCAGTAAAAGAGCAAAGCTGCAAATTTCTCAGGCATCTTCAATCATCTTCATCTAAAATAGTTCATTTGCAGCCTTGTTTTTGACTAGACTCCAGGGCAGCTAGAAATGCTTGCTGTTCTAGTGAATCGTGTTAGTGCAGCAAATGAACAACAGGCCAAACACATTGAAGTGTGCCACATCTACAAGACAGCCATAGCTGTGGACATGGCTGTTTTACTGAATTTGATTCTGGTCATCTATGGACAGACCTATTAACAGAAGCTACAATCACACCCTTCTCCAGGCTAAGCAAGCTACTGATTCATCCTTAAATATCCTTTCCATTGGATATGTAATTTCATGATGTCTTTTCTGCTCACATAATTTATGCACTAACTGATCTTCCTATCTCGTGATTTCATCCACCTTGTCAACAAATTTGTAATAAGTACTTGTGGCCATTAACCAAGGATGTTAAATTTTATTACTTCAGCCTTCTACCTACAGACCCAACCTCAATGTCCAGATACTTATCTGTCATGAAGACCTGCCTTAGATACTATGCAAACTAGAATAGAACTTATCTATTATTTCATTCTGCAAGTGAAGTTCACAAGCCATGGAATTTTCATATCATTTAAATATGGTTGAAGAAGCCTCTGTTAAATGTTTGATAAATGAAGGTTCTGTGACAGATGCAAAAAAGTCAGGAATCAAGTCTAATTCTTCCTCCCCCTACAGTCTTTGTTGGTGAAGTGGTATCAGTTCACGACCTTCAAGAGCTCAATCACCATAGTAACTGCATTTAAAAACTGAAGGAGAAAAATTACTCTCCTAGTTGTGAAGAGAATATATAACATCTAACTGCTAATCTGCCTGTGCTTTCCAGAAGATGTATCTTCAGCATTTGTCCTTGTTTAGCCAAGTGAAAAGTCACACCAGTATTTCAAGGAAGGACAATTCAGAGAATAGTTATTTTAAAAATATTTCATGGCTTAATATATTTGGTGAGCTTCACAAAAGACATTAAATCAAGCAGTATTGCTGTGACATTAAACTTTCACTAATGTATTTCCAAGCCAAGACTCAATTCTATAGATAGGAGCACGTGCCCAAGATACACTTGTATCTTATCACAGGGGAGGGATGGAAGGGATCTTTTTCCATCAGATTGTGAAGTTTAATATAAAGTCAGGGGTTTGCCATTTAAAGGTCAAGACCAGATGAAATTCTTTATCTCTTCTGATCAAAACTGACTGTGCAATACTACTTGACAAACTTCACTTCATGATGACCCTGAGGCAATGTTCACTGTGGAAACGGTACCACCCATAGCTTTGCAAACTCAAAGTTAAAATTGCAGGTACATCTCCACCTAGCAGCTAGTTTCAATGCAGAGGCTCTCACTGCACCAAACCTCTCAGCCTACAGCTAGCAGTTTCCTGCTGCCCTTGTGTCAGAATTAGAGGTTGATAATGCTCCACAATTGACTTCTCTTCATAAATAGTTAGCATTTTAATGTATGGACCAGTACTGCTTGCCCTGCATAACAAGTATCTAAGCAGTTTTTAGGTCAGCTCTCTAGCTGGTCACAGTCTGGTTTTGTTTTTAATATGACTATAAGTAATGAAACAGTCAGAAACTACATCTTGTCAAGGATTCCTGGTCTTTTCTCATTTGATATTGCCTACCATATTCCCTGTCTAAAAGAAAGATTTTTGATAGTCTGCTCTCAGATAATAACAGAACTGCAGGAACCCAACAGATTTTCGGGGCTTTGTAGGATTGTACAACATTCTTCCTTAACCTTTACCATTTGTAGCCTTGAGGAAATCCCTGTCCTGACTTCACCTTCACATGTCACCCTCATTAATACACAAACAAACTCTGAAGTAAAAGGAGGCATAGCCAGAAGGCTGCTTACAGATATCTCATGCTAAAGCTGATTACCAGCATCATGAAGACTTTTAGTTCTCACACTGAGACTAGCAGAAATTAAATATTCTTAGCATGTTCTCAAAGGGAGCAACTATTCTTGGAGAAATACTTGCTGCAAAAAACATATAGTCTTAGCTCTATTTAACTAAAAACGGGTTACCATGCCAGGGAAGATAAATTGGACTTGAAATGATTAGGCAATTAATGTCAACCTAGGCATTCCTGAACTATTCAACTGGAATTGTGAATCCACATTCAAAACAAACTGCCTTCCTTTCAGTACTAACAGAGTTTAACAGAGACAAACTAAGACCTTTTTTTTTCTGTACCTTCAGCACACACCCTCCCCTAGGTGTTACAAAAAGGCACATTTACTGAAGAACACCATTCTGGATAAAGAAAGCCCTAGCCTTCCAAAAAAGATTCTTCCTTAAGCAAAGTTCAAAAGCATCAGTCAAAAATTTTACAGAAAAGGCATTGATTAGACCACAAAAACTGAGGGAGTGAAAAGTAACTCCATTATTTTTCTGTGCTGTGCTATTTCAAACAATGTATCACTAACAGTCTGGAATACAAAAGCATTAATTTACTAAACTATGAGCATGTGATCAAGATGAAAGTAGTTAGTCAATTTTTCTTCTCCTGCTCTTGCTTTTGTGAAGAGTATAAAAGTAACACATAACCACAGTGGCAGACTTACTCTGTTATAAAATCCTCACTCTGTACCATTTATGATTAATAATTGACCTGTGGAGTAATGGAGGGAGACTTTCATTGTCTGTGTGGATAAGCTGCAAATTTTGGCACTCTCACCTTACAGAAACAAATAGCTGATTATTCTCTGCTTATATCCCACTGAAGTTTGTGAGTACCTGTGCAGTAAAGTACTATTTAATGTCATTAAATGTGTCAAAAGCTAGGCTTTATAAACCAGTAGAGGCAAGAAAAAGTTCAGGGTTGAGAGCACATGACTTTCTAATAGGGGCCATGGGAAAAAAAACAGGGTAATAGACAAAATGAAATACAGATAATATGCACTTTCTTCACTTTAGAGGTGATACCTACCTACCTACCTACCTACCTATGTTGCACCTATGTGCTTTTGGCTCAGATGGTCTGGAAGAAGAGTTTGGATTTAAACTAAACTTTGTGCTCACTCACAATAGGTTTGACCAGTACTATTAAATTACTATTTAACTGCAGTACAACAATGAAATTTCCAGAAAAGCCTAACATAGTCAAATGAAAATGAGAAGTAAATTTACAATCAATATTTAAGCCTTTTTGGAACATATATTATTTGTGAGAAATTCTACATGGAATTCATCACTGTCCAATACAACATTCTCAGCAAAGGGATATTCAGGCTGAGGACATAATTTGTCAAGTTTGTTCTGGTTGCTGATTTCTACAATCCAGATTTCTCCTCTGTCCCACTGAGGAGTTTTGTCTTTGCATGACTCCTCAACTATGCTGGCAGAACTCAGAGACTCTGACAGACAGAACACCAAATCACATAAAGGAACAGATGTGGGTAAAAATAACCCAGAAAAAAAATGTTATTTTGAACACAGTTCATTTCCTCAGTATAGTTTATTGCATAGCTTCGCAATAGCTGGAGAAACACAGCTGAAGAAGCTGTCCTAGGACAAGCTTAGGCAGTAAGAGAAGGGGGACTGCATAAGCTGCCTGTGCTACCAAAAGAAAAGCTTGCCAAGCAACAGCTTTAGCACTCTTGAAGCCAACTTTCCAACATGGTTCTCCTTGTCTGTCTCAATGCTTTGAATAAACAGGGATCTAAGAAGAGGATTGTTTTGATTCTGCTGCATCCTTCCGTATTTGATTACTAACACCTGCTGCAGAAGTTTGAACTATGAATTTCTACAGAGTAGAATCTAAACAAGGACATCAAGTGTACCACCATCACTATGCAGAACTAGCCATTCACTATAAGCCTGAGCTTGCTCACAACAAAAAACCTAAAAGCCAAATACTCTGATATAGTAATACAAATATGTTTGTAATTGGGTTCCTTGTAAATCTTCTGTCCGAACAAGACCACATTTTTGTGATACAGTCATGAAACTGGAACTGATTATCTGAGCAATTATACGAAGAAGCTCTGCTATAAAAGTAATATGACTACAGAATAGTTAAAAAAAAAAATGTTCACTGTACCTGCTTGGATTCTTTTCTACTTGATGAAGAGTAATTTATATCAGTTGCCATATTCCTAACACCAAAAAGCTTTTATTTGCTGTTTTTTTCCAGATATATCTATACCTTGGACCAAGCTGATTTTATACCACTACATATTCAAGGTGTGATGAATTAAATATTTTGGTTGCTCTGTATGGACACAAAGCAGAAGCCTCTTTCCCATTTCACAAGTGACTTGGCACACTTGACACTATGCAAACTCTGCGACTGATGAACATTTTTCCACTTCTGTGGCTGCAGGTGTATATCCTACCACATTGCCACACAATGGTAGTATGAGACTCACGAACACATCTTGGTTCTGGGACTTGGCATGCAGGCTGGGAGGAAAATACTCTGCTTGCCAGCCAGGCCTCATCAATGCACATCAGCCTCACAGTTTGCACATAGATAAGAATCTAGGACACAGAGACAAAAAGTCCATGTTCTCACATAACACAGTAAGAAACATATGCCAAATATAAAATGAAGCATAAAAAAGCATCTGAAGTAACCCAGTATCTAATTACTGTACATGTAAACTCTATGTTTAAATATTGTTCTGAACTGTTCCAGATTGGTTCTGTTTGTAAATTAGTGCTGGCCCTGTTAGCGCATGGCTAACATTTCCTTAAAGCAATACAAATAATGATGGCTCTTCCTGAGTCAGTACTGATGCCCCTGCTCCACAGAGGACAGTAACAATGAAAATAATTGTTTTGTCATCACTTCAATTTTTATTTTCTTGATTTTGTACTAATAACATAAACTTTCAATGTATAAATCCCTTCAGGTATTACCTTCATATCTATTTCTGTACCGTGGATCTGTTGAGCAACTGTTTTGATGATTCCAATGACAATATCCTGGAGACCTTCTCTTTCAGAATAGTAATGCAGAATGAGGCCCTTCCCCTTCTCAGCATCAGTGCATCTAAAGGAAGGGGCTCGCATACCCGGGTAAATAGTAGCAAGGTGGTCATGCAAAGCATCCAGGTTCTGAAAGAAGAAATTCAAAATATGATTATAAGCCATTCACTTATTAGTTCTGAAGAAAGTAAATGCATATTCTGCTTAGTCTGAACATCCCTTTTCTCCTACTGCTCACACTCCCTGTGCATTTATCTTATTATCTGTGGAACTGTCATCATTGCAGGTTTTTCAGGTAGCTTGCGATGCTCTTTCCATCTACTGTGGTAATATTTGGACAATGAACAGCATGAAAATTAGCACTATTAAAAACTACTCCAGATAGTAAGAATTCATGCTTCACTGTGCTGTATTTTGAAACACTTCAATGATTAAGGACCTTGTATGTGCTTCTTAATCCTGTACCTCATCTATTTTCATCCCTTCCAAATTCTTGTCCCTATAATCTCCTCTTCGGATGTGAATTTAGGAGTCAGATACAAGTATGCATGTCTGAATAAACACAAATCTTTTCCCTTATTCTCAATGAAACAGGCTACTTCTGACAGCTTAACAGTAAATCCAAGTATACAGGGCCTGACAAAGCCTTTTTAAAGTAAAAATTTAAATAATTAAAAGATCAACCTCAAATATGTATTTGCTTGGAGAAAAACTGAAATCCATAAAACATATCACAGCTGCTGTAATAATGTTTCAGAACATGTTATTCAAGAAAAGGAAGAGGTTGTCTGTTTTTCCAGCTGATATCCTCAACATCTTATGTGCTTAACTTTAAAACTGACCACACAAATTTCTATCTGCAGAGGAAAATAAATGATAAATTGATAGGTATACCTAATAAGGACATTAAAGGGAACAATGAGATCAAAATCCCACTTAGAACAAAACACTGCTTCTGACCTTGATTATGAAGCAATTATCATGGCTCCAGTTTGCTATTTACTGTACAACTTGCTTTACAGAGCAACTGAGAGCAACCTTGCTGGGTGGTGTTCCAACCCACATAATTATTTATCTATGTTGTAAAATTCATATGACTCCTTTACATCTTAAGTCCAGAACATTACTTCATACTTTAAATGTTGTTCTCCCACCTCCTCAGGTAACTGCTAGCACTAGGCTCAGCATATTGTTTTCTGACAGCACAAGGAGAAGTGAGGTGAAAATATTTTTGATGCGCTTTCATGAGCATCTGTCAATCATTTTTTATTTCCATTTTTATTTCCAAAAACTTATGGAAGCATACTGAACTTGATTTCATCTGAGCTGTCAAGTGCTCAAATAGCTGCCTCATCTCCTGGGAGGCCTCCAGAAGACATAAGAATCTTAGAAATTAATTTCACAGGATGCATTCAGCCTGGAACTTCTTCCTTCAGTTTTTCAGTTAGTTTCAAATTCATATTTTTGTTGCTATATCAACATCTCCAAACTAAAATTGGAAGAGGCAACAATCTGGGAGTCAATTCTTTCCAGCTGTTAGTGGGCATTCAATTGTAAAAAGTATAATGCTTGAAGGCAAACTCTGTAAGAACTTTGCAGGCTTCAAGACAATAAAACTGGAAGATACTGCTCTGAAAGACTGTGGATGAGAAAAGAGTGAGAGAGCTGACTGGCTCTGAGCAATTGCCCCGCAATCTCCTTAATCTATTGGAGAACTACTCTTCCAGTGCATATGCCTCAGGAACAGCTGGAAAAAAACTCTTGGGAAGATACATTGGAAAAAATAATAATTTTCCAGATACAAAGTCATCAACACCTGAAGAATTTCAAAAGGAGTTTGTGACAAGAAACGGCCAACATCAAGGACAGGATTTTTATAAGATAGTTGTCTAATTATGAATCTGGCACAAGTGTCGCTAACAAATGGCAGTAGCCCCATTCTACAACGCCACTTTGCCACCCTACCACCCCATTACTGACTATGTCACAGGTGACCCCATGTGATATGACCTTCAGTCTTGATTATCTAATCATCCAGAGTGGGGAACTTGCCCCAGGATGTATTGCAGCTGCCTTCCAGTCCCCTGTGTGTATTTTCTGCTCATACATAGAGATCATTGCATGAGCAAAGAACTCAATGTATTGATAACTTTGCTACAACACAGTCAAGAAGTACCAGGGATGTGCTTCCAGATCAGGGAGCTGAAATCACTCCCAGATCCTGTCATTTGGACACCGTCATTGTCACTCTCGATCCTATTTTCTGTTGTTTGATCCATCCCATATTGATACTGCAGCTTCTGGAAGAACAAATGTGTCTGTTTTTCTAGTTTGTTCACCGTCTGTGGACCAGAGGTGCAGTTAGGTACAGATAATAATAGGTTAAGCTCTCTACCTGAATTGTCGGCTCCTGGACTGCTCAGATGTGTGCCAGAGCACACAATGGAATCGGAGATGCTAATTCTAGAGCTTTGGAGAGCAGTGATCAGCTCCACAGTGAAACACAAAGGGATCTCCAAATAAGAACAAGTAGTGATACTAAATCAGGCTCATACCGGCATGTCTAAAATCAAAAGTTGTGATTGGCAGCTGAAATATAAAGATATGCAGTTCAGCTCTGGGTAGTATAGAGCATCTGTAAACTATTCTAAAAGAGGAATTAGTCCCTGAAATTTATTGCACTGCAATTATGAACAACCAGATAGCTATGCAAATGATCCCCTAAACTAGAGAACTAACCACTACTCCAATGTTTGATTTTCATTCAGTAGAAAGTTACTGAACATAATATAAAAGCACATTCTGGGTTTCTTAGGAGGTACCTCTTTTCACACTGCTTCCTCTTGGCACAGCATCTTTCAATATGACTTGCACTTTTCTAGCCCTGTGCTTTTCATAGAAAGTATAAATATGAGGTTTAGTTGTGCTATCTTTTTCCTTTTTCATGAATCCTGAAGTACCTGTGTTTCATCTATGAATAAACTAAGTTTTCCCTGAGATGTCAAGGGAAACAGAACATAAATACAAGAATTACCTTGACATGCTTTAAAAAGCTGCAGCCCTCAATTATTTTGGATATCCTGGACTCAGTACAGATTTCAAGAAGCACCTGTTGGAACTCTGTTATATATTTTAAGAATGTGACAAAAGCTCAGCAGCTTAAAACCGATTTGCACCTATTTTTATAATAGGCATATAAATTAGTTTCCTGACCTCATCTGACTGCTGGAAGACGCAGAAATAACAAATCATGGATAATGTTGATTTTCCATCATAATAAAAAGCTAAAAAGTACACTTCTGGCACAGCTAGCAACACATTAGTCCTGATACAATTTACAGAAGTATATAATAGCTCATGTCATCTGTTAACAGTGAAATTAAAACAAAGCAATTTAAAATACTGTCACTAGAAGAACATAAATGTAAGCTGTTCACGCTTTTATGGAGGTTTGGTGTGCACTACAAATATGTCAAGTCTTTCCACCATCAAATATGGAAAAGATTGGAAAGAGAAGTACACTATACAAAAATGGAATGAGGGAAAGGAAAAAGAGAAGGACTGGCCCATCCATGTGTACACAAAGATATGGATCAACAGGCCAGCTACACCTTTTTTTTCCTCCTCATTTATTCTTGCTCAACCCCAACTGCAACTTCAGTACAAGTCATTTTTAAAAATTACATTTATCTGAACACTTGCTTTGAGGGCAGCCTGTGAATGAAGCTATAAAATATAAAGGACGGCACATCCCACAGACAGACACTGGTATACAAATCACACATAGTATACACATGTTGGAGCACACACAAACCCTACCTGTCTGCCCAGCAATTACAATCCATGGGATTCATACAAGGAATCTGGGTTGACTAAATCTAGGATTCTCTGAAACAATCTGTGTTTGGGGGCAGGTAGTGAGATACAAAAGTAAATATTCTACTAATCCAGCAAACAATGCACTCTGGTCTTTTCACGTACTGGTGTTGGAGACATTTTAAGGGAATTGATGACAAGAAGCTGCTAAATATACAGTGCAAATCAACTGAGATTTGAAACTCAGCTTTTGGGCAATCTCCCATGAAATCTTAATCAGTTCCATGTTTTTAAACTCATTACAGCACACAGTTCTCTCAAAGAGTGACATATAACACAAATCTTAAATCCAAAGTGTTTTCCTGAAGTGAACAATTTTCAAGTGACAAAAACGGGAAGGCTGCTTTTTCTAGAAATCACACTTTAGAGAAGTCAATATATTTCTTCCACACTATTGAAAAATTCTTTTTGATTTCTTTTATAGTGCAGTATCATGCTGTTCCTCAGTTAAGAAAACACAAAAATTGACTTAAACACTGCTGCTCTATCCTACCTCAGTTCATGGAAAAACAATACTCTCTTAGAAATAAGCTGTGTATGAGCCTTACCTCTGTAAATAATGTACAATTAGAAATAATCAGTAACTATAATTAGTCAAAGAGAACACAGGAGAAGAAATATCCTATAAGTTGGAAGAACACATTTTCTATTAATATAAACAAGAGAAGTCTTTTTACTTCACACAAAATCAGACAATTTGAACTGGTGGATTTTTTCACATCTCTTGTACTCCATACTTCTGTTACATATGAAAATACCTGTTTAAAACTTTTCTTATTTATGAATCCATCTGCAATCACAGCTTACCTGCCTTCCCACTCCTTTTTTTATGAAGCTGAACACTCAAAGATGCTATGAGAAATTTATTACTCTATCAGGTAACTGAAGAGTTTATTAACTGAGAGGGAAAGAGGACAATGCCAAAACTGCTGAGCAGTGGAAAGCTCTATAGAACACCAATACCAAAGAAGGAAGTTTTCAGACACCTGTCCACAAATAACTGGGAGATTATAAAGTACAATCTGAATCCCTAAATTTCAATCTAATCTGTTGATTAGATTATACTTCTGTCTAATATCTGAAATAACTTGGCAAAGAATTTTTACCTGCAAAAACTCTCTGACATTTGAGCCCAAGACACGTAGAATTGTATCATAACCAGATTCTTGACAAAACACAAAAAACATCTTCCCAAACATTTGAAGAATTTCTCCAGCATTCAGATCTAGTTAAAACAGGAAAATATGATTCAGTCCAAAAACTGCATTTCATGTACTCTGCTTACAACTTTAGTCTCATATTCATAAATAAGGAAGACAGTAGGCCAAGAACATGAGAAAAACAAGACTAATTGTGTACTTGGCAAATAATGAGTATTCAATACAGGAATTTCATCAGGATTTACCAATTATCATTATGCCTTTGCTGTGTTGTGCATTTCGCACATCTACAGCATTTTAGATTTTGATACAGATAAGAAATCACTACTTGAAAATAAGGGAATTCAGTAGTTAGTAGTGAGTGCCTTATGAGAGTTGCTTCTGGTTTACAACAGCATGAAACCACAAGCTGCTCCTGTTCAACATTACTACAGTTATCATAGTCTTACGGGTTCTTGGCTAATTATTGATTCAGAACAAATCCACCCCATGCTTGGGTCTGCAAATAAAATAACGCTGACGGACATAATTCTGCCCTTTCAATTCCAGTTCAGAGTTGCAATGACTGAAAATGAATGTGACTCAAATCAGTGGCAGATATGAAATGAGATGTGCTTATGCCACAAATATTTACGTAACTTGGCATCCTTGCTCAGAAGAGAGATCAAGGATTCGTTCACAGGCAGCTCTTGCAGCCATGGTTGAAATCTAGGTGCACTGGCAAGGTAGTTACAGCACTATATTGTTACTTCACAACTGTAACACTGACCATGCTCTGTGGATGACATGTATTACTACAGTTCAAGGTGCACCTATGGTTTGGAATACTTTGGAAGTAATAAAAATCACTTCAAGAAATAAAAACATCTTAGATAATTTTTAAAAAAACCTTTCTTCAGCTATTTTTATAAAATTCCTTCTTTGACCAATATCCCATTTTCACTTCCTCTATGCTAAATCCTGTTTCTCTCTGCTACATGGATTTTGAGGGAGGTGGAGATGGACACAAGGGTATCTTTTGTGTGATGTACGGGCAAAGAAGATATACATGATACTTACTAAGGACCTTGCTTGCAGCTGCAACCAGATCATAGGTTTTGGAATCATCGTAAATTATTCTGACAAGAAACTGCCCTTCTTCATCCAGCTGTGCCTCCTTCCTAAAAAAAGCAAACAGAACAAAATATTTTGGGCTGAGGGAGAAGCACCATTTTGATATTTAAATTACATATTATTTAGTATTAGTCCTTTAAATAAAATAAGTTTATAAGTAACTTCTTATGGGTAGAACCTAAGGTAGAAAATTAGGAAGAAATCTGTTCTACATCTCACTCATTAAGGTACAATACAAAAATTTCAGACCACATGTGTTCTGAAAACAATTAGCTGCGAGAAAATAAACATTATTTTTGCAGTACAGAGCCTCACAAACAAGTTGCTGAACCAATAAAGAAGGAAATTGCATTTTAAAACAGGGGAATATCCAGTAATCCAGCTCAAGATGGGCTCTTTAAACCCTCTTTAAGCAAGTGTTTTCATTCATTCCAATTTTGATTACACTTTATTTACAAAACGCATGTAATGCTTTTAACAACCATTTGCACATGTCTTCAAAGAGGAACCTAAAATCCAGATGTAGGTACCTAGATAAATATGATTTTTCAGAATTCTGCACATGCCCAGTAGATGGGGGAAAAAGAAAAGGATGCTAGGATTTTGTAAGGCCTTTTTCTTGCATTGCACTCCCTACAGAGACAATGTGCTTTGCAAAAATTGTGACAAAAGAGAAGACATTTGTAGGCACTCACGCTCTAATTCATGTGCTTAGAATGTATTTTGGCTCAGTAAAACTAATATGACCATGGCATCTTTGAAGATGGAGGGTCACAGCTACCTTATTAAAAAGAAAAGATACCCTTTCATCTAAACACAGCTGTATGCTGCAGAACACTTCAGAAAGAAAAAAAAAAGAGGTGAAAAAAGAAAGGCGAAGAGGTAAAAAAAGCCTACAAAAGAATGACTGAATCAGACCTCCTTATGTCACACCAAAAAGAAAAAAAAAAAATAGAACATGGAGTTGTTCTTGAGGAAAAAGCCTTAGAATTAGAAAAGTATCAAAACGGCAGATGATGAGGTAGTTTTTTATAGAAGCTAAGCACGTCATGCAAAGCAAGACATTCATTAACTCAGGACTTGAACAATTATTTTTCTAACATACATATGAAAGAGAACAATGAGTAAAAATTATTCACTGGTACCATGGTAATGGAAGGTTTCTACAAGAGTATGACAGAAATGCTCCTTGAGATAAGGCTGAAACATACATTTAAAGAGATAATATTTGTAACTGCATTAAACTTCTAGTGGTCATCAGAGGACTTACCAACCTGTAAAAAGTAGATTCTACACCTGCTACATAAAATCCTACACCCCTTTTTAAATTAAAAACTTTGTCTCTATCATCACATGATCAACCACCAATTAAAACAGTAGTCTTTAATAGAAACTTAGATTCTAATTCGCTAGAGCTGCCAGAATTTATTTTAAAAATTACATGATACAAATTAATAATGCCTACACACCAATTCCAGGATTTACAGTTGTAGTGGAACTAAACAGCCATATAAACAGAAACATTTTCTGTGTTAAAGGGAAGAGAGGTCTCAGAATTAAGTGCTCTTGTTCATCTTAAAACTGCTACATGGCAGTTGTTATCGCTGATGAGGTCTGGTTCCAATCTCATATGGCAGCATTCTATTAATCTAAACAAAATTACTTATCATTTAACCCTCCAATTAGCAACCATCAGTCTTTGATAATCTGTCCACCTCTCAGTGAAAGTCTGGAACCCATCTTCCTTTAATCCTGCTCACCACAATCTTATGGCTGATCAAAAATCGTACCACATTGGTTTTATATTTCAAAAACATACCTACCATTTGTTATTCATTAATGAAGTCTTATAGTTGCTACTTGACATACACATTTATACGCTAACTCTATGAATGCACATAATGAGATAAAACCAAGATAATCGATTTTTCCAAAGCAATATGACAAGGCAAGAGGGGAGGTGAGACTAAACATTCTATCTTATTCTAAATAAAAGGAACATGATTCTGTATTCAATGGCATGATAAACATTAGTAAAATTAATGGGTTGTTTTTTTCCCTTATACTTCTTGGGACCTTACCCAAAAGAATGAAAGAATGGACACAGGCAAGTAGGTCAAAATTAGCTGCAAGACTGTTCTCAGAGACACAAAAATATAAAGTACAGTGTTATCTTTTTAAAATAAGTAAACACAATAATTTATTCATTACTTCAAGAAATAGCATATTTATAAGGAAAGAATCAGAGATAGCATGTGTACACATAAGTCTCCTAAAATTCTTACTGTCATACTCCACTCCTTTTAGTTCCTTTCCACAGTCATTCTCCAAAAATTTCAGATCAGCCTGCAGGTTATCTAGTCTCACTGACTCCTGAAAACATCTCCCATGTCACATATTCCTTCTTTCCCTAAGTAAGGGAGAGCTGGAGTTAGTAGTCGGAAACACTGTCTTGAAGAGTAAGAGCTACAGAAACAGAATCATTAGATTGGAAAAGACCTCTGAGATAACTCTAACCATACCCGTCTGTTACTAAATAATATACCTAAATACTTAATCTACCCACCTTTTAAACACCCCCAGGGATGATGACTCAACCACCTCCCTGGGCAGCCTCTGCCAGTGCTTGACAACCCTTTCTATGAAGAATTTTTTCCTAATGTACAATCTAAACTTCCCCTGATGCAGCTTAAGGTCATCCCCTCTTGTCCCATCACCTACTAGTTGGAAGAAGAAACCAACACCAACCACTCTGCAATCTCCTTTTAGGTAGTTGTAGAGAGCAATAAGGTTTCCCCTCAGCCTCCTCTTCTCCAGGCTAAACAACCCCAGTTCCCTCAGCTGCTCCTTATAAGACTTGTTCTCCAGCCCCTTCACCAGTTTCATCGCTCTTCTCTGGACACACTCCAGGAAGTCAATGTCTTTCTTGCAGTGAGTGACTCAAAACTGAACACATTATTCAAGGTGCGGCCTCACCCGTGCAGAGTACAGGGGCAGAATCCTTTCCTTGGTCCTGCTGGCCACACTGTTTCTGATACAAGCCAAGATACTATTAGCTTTCTTGTCCACCTGGGCACACTGCTGCCTCCTGTTCAGTCGGCTGTTGACCAACACCCCTAGTTCTTTCTCAGATGGGCAGCTTTACAACCACTCTTCCCCAAGCCTCTAGCATTGCATGGTGATGTGGTGTCCCAAGTGCAGAACTCTGCACTTGGCCTTGTTAAACCTCATCCTGTTGGCCTCAGCTCATTGATCAAGCTTGTTCAGATCCCTCTGTAGAGCCTCTTTACCCTCAAGCAGATCAACACTTCCTTCCAGTTTAGTGTTGTTCGCAAAGAGGTCAGTTAGGGACAAGAAGGTTTACCTTTCCTAAAAGCTGAACCAAAATTAATATGAGAAAAGAAAACTGTCTTGATTCTTTGATTCTCATAACATGACATGTAACTGCAAGTCAGATGCAGTTTGTAGGGAAGTTTGCAAAGGGTGAACAAACTTTCCCACATCTCTGATACACACTGTGCTTTCTTTTAGTCTCTCTGATCTCAGCCAAACCACAAGGGATAACATACACATCTGGAAAAGCAATGAACATCCTCAAAAATACTGCGCACATGCACAATTCAGTACACATAGGTTTTTTGTGTTTTCTCTATTAAAAATTGACCCAATTTGATGATGATGGTGTATCTTTTGAAACCTTTCACATTTCTTTCCAATTACATTGACTGGAATTTTTCCCATTTCCTTCTCTTTGCTAAGCCATGATTCCTTTTTTCTTATTCTAATCATTTTTAGTTTACTTACTCAAAGATTTTAGTCAATGCCTGCAGTTTCTCCAAGCCACTACTTTTTAAAATCACCGCTGGTTATTTCAATGCCTACCCTTTTCTGCTGGATGGATTTCCCTGGCTGCTTCATCGGCTGGCCACAGAAGTTGCCCTGCATACAATGTATAGCCAGACAGAGTGGCTAAGGACAGGATAGGTTGTTCAGTGAAGTCAGCTAAAGCCTCTTCCCCACCTGGGTCTGCAGCTTCTGATGCCTTTCTGCCTCTCTCAGTAATGTGACAGCAACGAGAACTCCCTGAAATACTAGCCTTAATACTACATGTGATGGGGAAATGCTGCTGTAAGCTTATAGAAAAGAGCCAATGCAATGTGAAAACATTCCTATTTTTACAGAGGCACACATCCTTCAGCAGCTTGACAAAACTGCATGTCCTCCAATAAACTTGTTTTAGAGAGCACAGCATAAGAGAGACTGACCATAATGTGACCACCAGCAGTCTAGGAAAGAGGGCAAAGTCACTGAAATGTTCATTCAGGTGAACGGCAATCCCTAAATTGTTTCCTCGGCTGCTGTTTTCACATCTAATTACCTGGCACCTACCTCATCTATGAAACCTGCCTGCATTTACACTAAGGAACTGGTTCTACAACAGGCGTGACACAAAGAAATATATGATAGTACTGTGAAAATGGTTATAACTAATACTAAAAGTGAGGCTGCTTTGTCAGCTTTCTGGTACTGCTGTGTTTGTCTGTCCAGCAACAGTAATTCCTCCAATGTGACATTTTAACTACATAATCTAGGAGTATCATGTATGAAAACAAACTTGACTGCATGGAACAACTGACTGTGTAAACCTCAAAAGACCAGAAGGCTGCAACTGTTCTTATCTGAACAGCTTCTCTCTCCTGGCTGACATATGGTTCATGAGCTGGGATTAGAAATGCTGTATAGTATGGCATCCTTAGATGCAAAGAATTTAAATTTGGCTGACCACATTTCATAGAAAACTTCATAATCTATAATTCCATGAGAAACTAAAGCATTTCCCTTGAAATGTTTTGCTGCAAACTTTGTTCCCAGTTTTTTACCAGATAAAATTATGGTAGTAAATTAGCATAGCTCTAATATTTTCTGCAGACCGCAGTGTTTGATCCCAAAAGCATTAACAGCAATAACATGTTGGTGGCTTTCTTAAGGGCTTGACTGGAAATGAGTCAAAAGCAACAAGCTCTGGCAAATTCCCAAGCCCTGGTTAATTTTTTAGTAAAGCAGCAGCACTACAGTAGCAAACTTCTATGGCCTTCCTTTCAAAATTACTTCTAAGTCAAACAGAACCAAATTTACACTTAATGTCTCATTTACATTTCTAGAGACAGAAGTGTGCTTTTCTCCCCAGTAAGTTTATGTTCAAAATGTTAAAAAAAAAAAAAACAAAACAGGATTTTAATGCTTTACCCAAATGGACTCCTGTTGTCAGCACATGGGAAGTGATATTTCATGGTTCAAAATTTACATCCTATGTTATGCCTGTCCTAACTGCTATGGTCTGGCAGCCCTTTTTATTTACTCTAGACTAATTCTGTATTATTACACAGAGCTATTTGAATTGTGGGAAACAAAGATTCCAGCCCAGACTTTTCTAAAATGCCCTTGTTTTCCTCCAGATTGTTTATATTATCCAGGTTAATGTGAGGAAGTTTACTTGGGAAAAAGAACCTTGACCACTGCACCATGGAAAATAACACAGTTATAAAGAGGTCATTTTTCACGTAGAGGCTTGACCTTGTAATCAACGGAAAAATTCCTTTTGAGTAGATCAAAGCAAGATCTAGTCTTAAAGCAGCCTTTCCTCCATCAGTCATGCTAACACCTCCCAGATTGCTGCTGGTCTAGCAGCACAGAACAGTGTTACAAGTGATACTACATGTATATAATAGGCCCTTTGAAAATGAAACTAGTTTAGTATTTGAAAACACACTATTAATGTTTAAAGGTAATTCACACATATGCATGAAATGTTAAATGTGGACAAACATGCTGACAAACAACATTCTTAAAATCAGAACAACAGATCTTGCACTGCAGACTTGTAAACCACAGATTGCACACATTTTTATTTCATGTAGAGGAAACATTTTCTCTGATTTGATGTCATAAGGATTTTTTTTGCCATCTTTAGAAATTTTACAGACAACACAGTTGGACTAGATGCCACATCAGGTTGGTCTTACTTATATAGCCCATTCTGCATAAAGTGGGTCAATCTCCAGTCAGATTGTAATACTTAAAGGGAATCTCAAAAATCATAATCAAGAAGAAGGATGTTGCTGTCAAGACATTTTTATTCATGTGAAGTAGCACTCACTGCTCTGTCTCCGTAGTCAATCATAAAGCTGGAATTTAAAATAAAAAATCTCTTACAGAAAAAGAACCCTTCCCATGAGAGAACTTTGTATTCAGTAAACATTAAAAAATGTAATAGATACAAACATGAAAAAATGGTGAAATAAAATGGCAAAGAATAATTTTTTTGTATCCTGAAGATACACAAGCATCTCCGTGATATGACAACATTATTTTTTAGAAGCTTCTGTTATCACTTTTACAGATCACCTACTGTTCCAAAAGCATAGCTGGATCCCTTCCTATCAAAACTCCAGTCCTAAGTGCATGCCCTGGGTGTGTCACCTTGAATACACCACAACAGCAGCTAGTTCCAAGATCACCTTTAGGACTTCTTCCATGATAGGCATTGTTTCTGTTGGGACTTCTGCCACCATTGTGCTTAACCATTCTTGGTGTACCAAGGATGGAAAAAGTGCTTGCTAAATTGAAGAGACCAGTCAAAACAACCTTAAAGACAAAATAACACTACTGCAATTAGAAACCCAGCATGGTTCTGATCTCACTGACAGGAGCATGACAAGTTTAATTCTGTTCAAAGAGTTAACACTATTTAAAAGAATTACATGTGTCAGAACTAAAAATGGAATCGGTGAAACCAGAATCAACGCTGTTGCATCTCTTTTACATTAAAATGGCAAATTCACTCTTACTACATTATTTCACAGATGGTTTATGTTTGCAAAAGGCTTCTCATCCTTTTTTCCATGTATTTCAAAGAGATGCTTTCCTAAAAAAAATATTAAAAATATTGAAATACCCTTCTCACTTATCCTAAAAGGAAAAAAAGAAAATAGACTTGTACTTGTTGTGGATGGTCCAGAGATATTTTAAAACATTCAGCTGGGAAAAACACAAATTATATTAAGCTGCAAGATTATATAAAAATGGGAATCTGTCCAGGAAAATGACGTTCTAGGTAAAGTAAATATGTGTATTTATAGGCTTCAGAGCTCTGAGTTATTTCCCAGTTTTACAGGCTGGATATTAGAGTGTTTAATGTAGGTTTTCAAAACAAGATAATCCTAGAAGATAGAGTTAACAAATGTACAAATTCTTCGCTACTACTCCAAATACTAAAAATATTATTAAAAATTAAAGCTCATACTATTTTGCTTCCTTTTACATAAGTGGACTAAAAGGAATGGTATTTACAAAATACTCCTTTAAGTGTTTCATAAGTCATATGTTTCCAATATCTGGTATCCTGACAGGTCTAAAAGCATTTCCCAACCCTGGGAAAACTGCAAAGCACCTGAGAGCTAGTGCAAGAAAACTTGCGCGATGTTTTACAACATGCAACTATTTCTTTTTAGCCAAGTTTTCCTACAAGAATTACAGAATTTGGCAACCACACAGTTAAAACTCCTGACCTCCAAGCAGGTCCATCTGCTGTGAGGAACTGAAGGAGCAGGAACTGTAGTGTCCTGGCCCTATAAATCTTGTGAATATTAACCTCTAGAACCATGAAGCACCCACCATCTATTCACCTTTAAGAAAACTCAAAAAATACTGCTTAGAACTTTGGAATACAATGAAGTAGGGACTTACAAACAACAAATGTTCCTACTTAGTGCCACTTTCTGGATGAACAGTAACTAACGTGAAGAGGTGTATAGATTAAAAAAAAAACTATTGTCCTTTCACCACTAATGGCTTTCCAAACTCTCTTTCTGATATCTATTTATAAGTAATTTGTATTTTTTTCAAACTTGTTATGAGATTGATTGAACAGAACATCCCATCTTCAGCACTGTATAAACCCAAATGGTGCTAGGGAGGCAACAAAAAACCAATTTTCATGTTTTCTTCACAGATCCTGCAATTAATTATAACCGACTCCTACATAACCCAAAATAAATATGGACTTCCAATCTAAAACTCTAGCAAAGAGTTTATTTTTTCATCACTATTCATGGTGAAAAGACAATTAAAATTAATGTAGTATGCTTGCAATGTTTTAAAGTATGAAAGAAGCAGTAACTTTAGGTAAACTGCTAAGCAAGCATCCTTTATAATAAATTAGCTATGGGCTGGGAAAGGGAAATACCAAGCAAGCTCACAGCAGCTCCACAAAACAGGAGTGATGACTTACACGGGACTGAATACCACCACTACAATATACAGCTACGTATATGCAATAAAATCCATAACCCACTTGTTAGCGTCCTTAACTTTTCTACAGTTCCTGGAAAGAGAATTGCATAAGAAAGGAATAGTAAAGCCAGCAATTTGATGGGATAAATCCCAAAAGCATTAATTGGATAAAAAAAAAAAAGAAGCCTTAGGCACATCCAAACCTACACATAGATGTTTAAAAGGTGTTTGGCATTAAGTCTCTCTTGCAATCAGCCCCTGTTAAGAAATGCCACAAATAACTGGAAGGTCTTCCACTTGCTTCAACTACAAGCCACCTAACTGAAATGCCACATTTGTACAGATCTTTGATTCTTATCTCATGTTTAGTTTGCATTTTTAAAGCCTGGGCCACACTGTACTTATGTAGACATAATATGCAGACACACGTGAACATACCCATAAATATTGATATGTATATGTACCTACATATACAAATATTATTTCTCCAAATAATTTACATTTTAAGGTGATGATTATCCATCTTCTCTCCTAGCAGAAGCAAATCTGTTAACACTGTAAACAGATTGGTATAGACTACGGTACTGTTTAACATGCTTTTTAAAGGCTTGCCCCAGATATAGTAGTAGAAATTATAGTCAGCTGAAAACTTAGGAAACATGACATTTTCCAGAATGATTATGAAGAAGTAAAATGAGTGTCTCATAAAGAGTCATAAGCATTTAAGGAAGTTTTGTTGTTGTTGTTGTTTCATGAAAGCAGGAAAGACGGGAGTTGAGTACCACTCATCACAAAATTAGTGAAGTTGCTCCAAACCATATTTCCCTGCCTCTCTCTAAGCTTTCATGGCAACTTACCAGTCACATCCATGAACCCACAGAACCTATTCATTTTCCTCCAGGCCACCAGTACTTTCAGAACTGAGGCTAGATCCTACTCATTCAACGCAGAATTATTCTGCATTTTACTTTATCCCATGCATCGACATACAACCTCAGGCTTGATTTAGAGCACAGTTTTCAAATCTAGCTCTGAAGACAGAACTATTCCTTTCTAACAAGCCTTCCTGTGGAACTGATCCCTATTCTATTTGTATACATACGCACCGATTACCTCTCCAACAAGCCTGTGAGACAAATTATACCATTTCGATTTTAAATGGGCAAGACTACCATAGATCAAAAAGGTTTTATCAATTCGGGATGCCCAGCTGGAGACCTGTGGACCTGTTTTTAAAAAGCACTCAGCACTTTCTATGCTCAAAACACAGCTTTCAAGGACTTTACATGCCACCAGCCTCAGATCTGTAAGTTTTATGAATTCCAACACCTCTTAGAAGATTAGTGTTGCAACTTCTAAAAACAGTCGTTCATTACAGCTTTTGTGCTTATTTTTCTAGGTTTCTGAAAGGGCAAACTATATATGAATTATTATTATTGTATCTAAACATTGCACTAAGCAACAGTAATGGGCCAAAATCTTCATTTTTACAGGATTTATCAACAGATGTAAATTGTGTTTTGTCATATTAGTAAGCAGAGAAAAAAATCTTTGACAAGGTGACATTCTGAACTCAGTATACAAACACAATAAGCCAAGCTGGTGTCTTTATTCTGCCACTATAAAAGGTTTTCTATTACCTGCATTGTTTAATAGGTTTTGCTATACCAGAAATTCCTGGGAAACAACATGAGTTTAAAAAAATAAATCTAATTCTGTCCTCCCAAAAAATATTTAGTACATATCCTTAAAAGCAGAGGCAAGTAGATTTCCTATTATATTATTTAATTTTATAATGTTTACTGTTTTGGAATATAACTGCAAATCAAATTAATCAGAATATCACATCCTATCATTGTGTTTGTAAGTATCTAAACTGTAGCGAAAATGAGGGCAAGATGTTTTTAAATGCATAAAGGAATAAAATCATCTAACTCCTCTGACTTAACTAGTTGACCTGCAACAACCCTCATCTACTTAACTACTGGGAATGTCTTTGAAAATTCACCCAATAAACATGTATTCTTAAATCATCTGCATCTTACTTGAAAAGCCATACTGAGTAACTGAAGTCTGACCTGACATTAACCTTTACCGATATGATGCAAAAATTTCTGTGCCAGTTTTCTAATGGCAAATGACAGACCTGCAGTTCATTTCACTCCTCTAAATTGTACACTGTTTACATTGAACTCAATCTGAAACTGAAGAAAGAAGCTTTCCACTTGCTTTGCACCAGGATAATTTCTCAACTCCCCACGTTTCACCATTTTAACTTTAACAGGGCAGCTACAGAAAAAAAATTCTGACAAGTCAACTAGCCTGGAGCCTTGGTAGGTGTTAATGTGTCAAGTCTGATGGAGGACAACAAAGATTTCCTTCCCCACAGGATGAGGGATTGACTTTTGCTCTTCCATTGTATGCACTTCCACACCATCGGGTCTGTGCAAAGTTTGTCCACTCAGCAGGTTCCCCGGACCCGGAGTCCTGGCATTTAAAAGTATGAGTGGACAGCACGTGTCAACCTAAACCACAAAAGGAGGGCAAAAAAGAGCAAAAGCAGGAAGATGCCTTAATTCTACACTAAGCACTGAGCACCAGGAAAAGAAGATTATTACTTGCTTTCTGCAATCCATGCCAAGCTATAGCCAGCAAAGGATACGTGGCTTTTGAGCAACAAAATGCCTGTTCTGGAGCTGTGCAAGTTTCAATACAGATTTTGTTTTCTAGAACCAATTAAAAAGTGGTTTGACCTCTAAGCAGTCACTGTTTGCAAACACAGAGTTTTCAACTTCTATTCTAGTGTTTCTGCACTCATTGGGCTATGCATTTTTGTGGGGACTTCTACCATAGAAACATAAGGAAGATGAAGTCTGCAGTTGACTGGTTGTGCCATTTCATTTCCCAAGAACAGATCCTTCATGTACCTCTATGGCAAAAATGCTAATTTATCCTACAGTCTTCTGATGAGGCATTTATCTTAAGATATTTGAGTTCTCATTCCTTTTCTTGGCAACATATTCAGAACCGTCACAGTTTGAGCATCTACCCTGACCTAAATTCAGACTTAGGGGCCCACGGGAAAAACCTATATGCATTTAAACAAACACTGAGGAATACTGTTGGGAAATACAGGATAAATGACTATGTACACATTCCCTGCTGAAAACATATTGTCTTGGAGCTGTTTCAAGAAGACATCCGTGTTAACGCTGCAGTTTGTCACACAATTAAATCTTGAGAACTGCTGAATGGAGTGCTTGGAATTTCACATATACTGGCTGTTCAGCTCAGGCAGATGTGACACTGGTTTGCAGAAGAGCTCATATTTGTATGATAGAAGCCCCTTTGAAAAATATGCATCAGCAACATTGATTCAGAAACAGATGGCTTTTAATTGCTTTGGGCTTTAAGCATTTTCATTCTAGTTCTTTACCAAAACCAAGCCATATTTCCATTGAGCCAATAAAACTGACATTCAGTAAAATTTCAGAGCAAATACTGTAATTTTTCCATGAGCTTAGTGCCTTACTGTAAAGACTGCCTAATGTGTAGGAGAAAAGAAAAAAAAAAAAAGAAAAAAAAAGCCTGTTGTTTAGGTATGCTCTGTTGTAAAAGTGGACAAAAAGAACACAGAATCTAACTTTCCCAAGAATACCACTCCGGGACACTTAAAAAGATAATTAGTGTAGATCTTTTTCAGAAAAACTGTGGTTTCACAAGAATCTCGAAAAATTAAATAGCAGAAACAGAGACTTGAAATCATCACTCTGACTCAGATTTTGTTCTGGTAACAAAAACACCACTCACACAAAAGCATCAAAATCAACTAGTTGGTCTCCCAAACTCTGTATTTAAGAACTTCGTTCAATGTCACTTTTGACTGAAGAAGCTACAGAAAACATGAGTTTTCATGCTTCTGGTAGAGCCTAGCTTTTCAATACAGTATTTAACTTATCTGAATGAACTTTTTTTTTTTTTTTTAATAACGACTTGTTTTCATTACTTCAGTTTATTCAGTTCTATGTTTTCTTTTCACTTCTATCAATATTAAATACAAATTCACCCACTGGCATTTGAGAATCACCCAGCAAACCTACCACTCTGCAATGCTGATTCACAGCTTCTGCAGTGACTTCAGAGAAAACAAAATAGCCGTATGTGATCAGCCTAAGATGAAAAAATAAAACCCAACAACTTATGTGTCAAATTTTGCACTGAACTATTCAGAGGCCTTTCTGCTTCACAGAAATGCTTAAGTTGTTCTAAAATCAACCACACTAAGAGTGCAAAGCTTCTCTTCTGTTTTTTTAAACAGTCAGAGACTGTTGACTTTAACAATCACTCCTCCAATTCAATTATTAGTGATTCAACTGATTCAACCAAGCATGCCCCAACACTGGACTATATCTTCCCATTGTTTCCTAAATGTTTTAACAATTCTAACAAAGCCTGTGCAAGAAATCTGTGTTCGTTTACATAAGGTAAAACATCTAATCTCTTCTACAACATCATATAAGTGCACCACAGCATCTCACAGTTACTAAACCAACAAGTATTTGGTGGCTACCAGTTGACCCTGTACCATCAGCTAATCCAGCTCAACCAGGCCGTTCCAGTGAGATATACAGGGGTCTGTTTGCTGGTTTCTAAATTCTAGGATGCATTACTTTTTAAGATAAATCCTGCTGCATGAATAGTCTGTTGCAAACAAGTTTGGCATAAGGAGCTACAGCAGCATTTGCACATACATGCAGATCACGTTCCATTCTTCTGTTTGGGTCCTACTGTGGTACAGTTTGCTTCCAGAACGATATCTTCTCTATGAGTTAAAAACAGAGCCTGCCTCTTGGGCTGCTACAAGAGAGAAATGTTTCTCAGCTGAAAGACAGAAAGAGTATGTAGCAGCTTCCTGAATTTTCACTGATGACCTTTAGCAAAATATTTAACATCTTTCTATTACATTTCTCCACTACATTAAATGAGTAATACTCCTCACAGGCTGCAGATATCTTCAGTATTCTGTTAGGTGTGTGTAAAATCTTAGAGATAAGATGCATCAGGAATTATAACTGGATTCTGACAATCTGCAGCCTGATGTTGTACTAGAAGATGAAACTTTACATCTTCTCATATGGATTAATTTTAAACACAAATTCTGTTCAGTGGGTAATCTGGACAAAAGTGGACCAAAAATACTCAAAAGCATGATGGTAAGGGATGGCATGCCAGGAAAGAGTGAATATTTTTTATTCTATTTTATTATAATTTTCACAGAAAATTATGTATGTATCATTTTTATTTTTACTAGGTTGCTTAACTTACACATTATATACAATGGTATCGAACCATAAGAATTCAAAACTCATCAGTGTGTTTAGATAAGGTATGTAAGAAAAATAAACTTACATAGTTAACTTACTGTGCAAAACTGTAACATTCACTTAAGAGTCACCCTATGTGATCCATATAACTGTATTTGCAAAGTATAGTTATAAACTGTCAGGGATCACTGGAACACTGAATGTCTGCTGAACCAGAACTATGGACTCTCCATATTTGGTGATGTTAAAAGACTCAGATAGTCAAAACTCATAGCTGAGATTTGATCTAGTCTTGTTAACTGCCCTAGTTGGAACAGAGTCTGGACTAGATGACCTCCAGAGGTCCCTTCCAACCAATATTTCTGAGATTCTCTGATTTCATGGTATCGCGTAAGATTACCTCATTCTTAATGAAAAAAAAAATGTCACAGTCAAGAGCAGTCCATTAACTTCAAGAATTTTACTGGGGTAATGGCAAGACATCTACGTTGGCATATTACAATTGGCCAGAGTCAGATGGGAGAGAGGAGCATTACAGGAGAAGCTGTCCAGTTAAGAGTACTTTCTCCAGACTAGATTATCTACTTCTCCCTTAAAACATATGGTATCAACAGATCGTGTTAA
The DNA here is from genome assembly GCA_033459285.1 of Clamator glandarius. NCBI lineage: Eukaryota > Metazoa > Chordata > Aves > Cuculiformes > Cuculidae > Clamator > Clamator glandarius. The sequence continues at coordinate 201,987 of JAUNZM010000020.1, forward strand.
CTATTTCTTCTAACCACCTGAAGGCTTAGAAAGTAAGATTACAATTCTGTACTTATGTCTTTAAAAAAACATTCTTTGTAGTTTTGCTAAGTAGCAATAGTACCACATTTATGGTACACAGAATTTTCTTTGCACTTCTCATTCCAATCTTTCTGTGCAATCCCACAATTCATCAAAAGTTTGAAGTGAAGACAGCAATAATCTCCCTGGGAAAATGCTAAACTGCTAGACAAGCAAGGGTTGGACACAAGACATCTGGTTTAAGAGAAGACATCAAAAAATCATTCTTATACATACATACTTTTTAAATTTCAAGAAAAGCACATTACCGAAATCTCACACTAGTTTTAGATACAGTTTCCTAGCTAAAAATTGTATTTTGATTCCATCAGGAATACCAAGAGATCATAGAAACATAGAATCATAGAACACTGTGGGTTGGAAGAGACCTTAAGGATCATCTTGTTCCAACCTCCTGCCATGGGCAGGGACACATCCCACTAGACCAGGCTGCCCAAGGCCCCATCCAACCTGGCCTTGAACACCTCCAGGGATGGTGCAGCCACAACTTCCCCGGGAAACCTGTGCCAGTGCCTCACCACTCTCATGGTGAAGAAATTCCTCCTTATGTCTAGTCTAAATCTGCCCCTCTCCAGTTTATACCCATTGTCCTGTTGCACGGTTCATCTGGTGGTCTGACTCAAGGAAGGGCTTCTGCGGTTTCTGGGACAATTCGCCCACTCCTTACTTCTGCAATATACTTTGTATGATGGAGGGAACTGCAAGGATCAAGGTGATCCACGCTACGGCTCCTAGTAATCAGTAGAGATGAACAAGGCCAGTCTTTGCAGCATTAAGAAAGGCCTCAAGCAGGATAAAACATGACAAAAGCTATGCCAGTCCTGTCACATGCCAGTATGGACCTGCCCGTACCGGGGTACTGCCCCTGCCCTGACAGGTACCCCATCCCTGCAGCAGGGCACCCACACGGCATGGGCACGGGTATGGCACGGTCACACGCACAGCACAGACACAGGAAGGTCACACGCATGGCACAGACACACACTGCAAGGACACGATAGTTGGACTAGATGATCCTGGGGGTCTTTTCCAACCTAGTGATTCTGTGACACACGCATGGCGAACAGCATGGACACAGCACAGACACGTGCACAGACACGTGCACAGGATGGACAAGCGCACAGCATGGACGGGACACACGCAGGGCTGGGACACACGCACACTTACTTGATGTCCTCCCAGACGGCGGGGCCATAGTTGCGGATGACGAGCAGCTCCAGGGCGTGATTGACGAAGCCGTACTGCGGGCAGGGCGAGGCGGCGGCACGGGCTGGCAGCGGGCGGGGGAGCCCCTGCCGCCGCCTCGCAGCATCCCAGCCCTTCCCACCCCACCGCATCTCTTCCCACTTCACCCCATCCCACCGTCCCGCACACCACCCCACCCCACCGCATCCCATCCCATTCCCTTCCGCCACATCCCATTCCACTTCACCGCAACCAATCCCACCCCATCCCATCATACCCCATCCCATCATACCCCATCCCATCCCACTCCACCTCACCTCACTTCACCTCATCCCACCCCACCCCACCTCATCCCATCCCACCCCATCCGACCGCAGCCCACTCCACCTCATCTCATCCCATTCCTACCCCACCTCGTCCCATCGCACCCCATCTCACGCCTCCCAGCCCGGTGCCGCTCACCCCGGAGGGGATCAACTTCTCCGAACCCCGTCCCCCCCGCTTCCCGACCTCCCCCCTAAAACAAAGGGCTGGGGCCCGTCTCTCCTCCCGGTTGCCTCTTCCCACGCCGATCAGGCCGCTTCTCTCCCACGGCGGGCCCGACCAGACCCCCCGTCCTCCGCCAGCCCTGCTCACCATGGTGCCGCCGCCGCGGACCGTAAGCTCGGTCCCGACCGTCCCCACCACCTCCCCCGGCCGCGCGGCCCCGACTGGCACCCGCGGGCAGCCAATGGCGGGCGCCGCCGTAGCAGCCAATGGCGGGCGGGGCCGCTGCCGCAGCAACCAATGGCGAGGGCCCTGCCCGGCTCGGGGGCTGTGGGGGTCGCTGTGGGACTGGGCCGAGGGGAGGGATATAGAACCATGGGATGTCCTGGACCCACAGGGAACGTCGAGTCTGACTCCTGTCCCTGCAGAGGGCAGCCCCAACGTGCACACCATGGGGCTGACGGCGTTGGCCGAGTGCTTCTGGAACAGTCATAGAATCATAGAATCACCGGGTTGGAAAAGACCCACAGGATCATCGAGTCCAACCATTCCTGTCTGCCACTAAACCGTGTCCCTGAGCACCTGGTCTGCCCTTCTTTTAAACACCTCCAGGGGTGGTGACTCAACCACCACCCTGGGCAGCCTGTTCCAGTGCCCGATGACCCTTTCATAGACTCATAGAATCACCATGTTGGAAAAGACCCACTGGATCATCGAGCCCAACCATTCCCATCAATCACTAAACCATGGCCCTCAGCACCTCGTCCACCCGTGCCTTAAACACCTCCAGGGAAGGTGACTCAACCACCTCCCTGGGCAGCCTCTGCCAGTGCCCAATGACCCTTTCCGTGAAAAAATTTTTTCTTAATATCCAGCCTAAACCTTTCCGTGAATAGTCAGGCTCTGCACCATGACTGCTTCCCTGGGGAGCTGCTCTAGTGCTCCACCACACTTTGGGAGCAGAACCTTATCCTAATCTCCAACATAAACCTCCCCGGCACATCTTCCTGCCATTCCCTCAGGTCTTATCGTAGGTCCCCAGCGAGAAGAGATCAGTGCCTGCTCTTCCTCCTCCCCTTGCGAGGAAGCTGCAGACCACAATGAGGTCTTCCCTAAGTCTCCTCCTGACTGAACAGACCAAGTAACTTCAGCCGCCCTCATACAGCTTCCTCTCTAAACCCTTCAGCAGCTCTGGCCCTCCTCTGGGCACTCTGCAGTAGCTCGATATCCTTTTTATACCATAGTGGCCCAAAATGCACACAGTACTTGAGATGGGGCTGCACTAGGGTGTAGAGTGGGACAATCACCTCTCTCAACTGGCTGGCAATGCCATGCTAGGTGCACCCCTGGACATGGCTGGCCTTCTTGGCTCTCAGGGAAAATTGTGGTCTTGTGTCCAACTTGCTGTCAATACATACATCCCTCTCATTTTTTTCCACAGTGCTTGCCTCAGTGAGGACCCCTTCAAACAACTGTCTTACAGTTCCCTGTGCACTGAATTTCCAAATGCTTTTCTCCAGCTGGAGTCATTGGGACTCACCTGACACTGAGAGGACTAATGGAAGTACCTGGCAGGTTCACAGTGGTTCAGGAGGGCGATGTGTGCCCAGGTGTCAGTGCCCTTTGCAGTGCCTTCACAGGAACAGAAATGCTCCCATAGTTTTTTTGTATCCCAGTGCCTGGCATCAATAACCTCCTACATGTGGATTCTTAAACAGGTTCTCCAAGTAAGGTATGACCCTTACAACAAGGGATTTTGAGCAGAAGATTGCTGACAACATGCCTAGGACAGTTCAGAAATAACATGCTGTCATCATATATTACCCTATGAGGTCTGACACAAAATAACCCCAAGACTAACCCTATAGCTCAGGAACCAAGAGTGGGAGTGGAGGGACCGACGGCTATAGAACATATTCTATTCATGGTTTCAATACAGGATGGGGGATGGTGTGATTGAGAGCTGCTCTGCAGAGAAGGACTTGGGGGTGCTGACAAGAAGCTCAACATGAGTCAGGAATGTGCGCTTGCAGCCCAGAAGGCCAACTGTAACCTGGGCTGCATCAAAAGAAGCATGGCCAGCAGGTCAAGGGAGGTGATTCTGCCTCTTTGTTCCTCTCTTGTGAGACCCCGCCTGGAGTACTGTGTCAGTTCTAGAATCCTCAGCATAAGAAGGATTTGGAGCTGTTGGAACGGGTCCAGAGGAGAGCTACAAGGATCATCAGTCTGATCTAGTGGGACGTGTCCCTGTCCATGGCAGGGGGGTTGGAACTAGATGATCTTCAAGGTCCCTTCCAACCCAAACTACTCTATGATTCTTTGAAACCCTGCTAGTAAGCCACATAGACATAATAATCAATTCTACTTAGTTTAACAAGTTCCAAGTCTACTGGGAAAACCAATTCTGGAATTCTAGAAAGATGACCAAGAACAAAAGTTTCAATATAACCAGTTAAAACCATACAAGTAATATGCTGATTTTGAAGAAAGGAAATAAAATGTTTAGAAACCAAACTAATGGTTAAAGATAGCTGTGTGGAAAAACAAACAAAAACTGAAAAGGTGCAAATCTGTAATTATCTCTTCAATCCCCAGAAAACTGGCAAAAGAGATGACATAGTAAATCATAATGTTGTAACCAGACAGAAGGACATTTTTTCCCTGTAGCTGAGGAGGGGTCAGCTTGTCACCAGTTATTTAGGATATGAGCACATCTGGTCACCATCTACTTTTCCGTTTTGGTAGGAAGGAAGGCATGTTGTCAGCAATCCTCTGCTCAAAACCTGTTGTCGTAAGGGTCATACCTTACTAGGAGAACTGGTTTAAGAATTCACATGTAGCAGGTTATTGATCCTAGGCAATGGGATACAGAAAAACTATGGGAGCATTTCTGTGGCTACTGAATCTACACTAATGCAAGATCTAAGAGAACACCTGGGAGCTTCATTCTCTAATGTTGTATAGCCTCCCTCTTCACACACCTATAAAATAGTTCTGAGGATACAAAATACCGATGAAGTCCTGCCAGCACAGCTCACAGGCGGGAAGCAAGACTGGACTGAAAATCAGTGGTAACAACATTCCTATTCTTCTTAAGCGTCATGGGAATTAATTTGCTCAGTCTGTATATGGGGTAAACCTTCAGGCTCATAAAATGATACTATAGAGATTACCTAAAATTCTTTTTGCATATGGTTTTCAGAAAGTAGATTATCTTGGTAATTTTTTGTACCTGAGTGACACTTTTTTAAAAGTGCTAATACCAAAGTGCAAAGGTTAAAATTGCTTTAGGCAATTGTGAAATTGCCTTTCTTCTGATATGATTCAGGCTCAGTAGGCAGACTCTTCCTACAATCAAGCCATTGTAACACAAGCTGAAGTTCTAGCATCTGAGGTGACATTTGTAAATGTGAAGTGAAAACAGTATGGACAGACTAAAAGCAGATAATGATTGATTTAGTTTTTTGTACCAGTGATCCCCTTTTAAAAGTCTGCAAGATGCTGGATTAAAGAATTCAATAAAGTAATTTGCTGAGGAACCAGCCTCCATTCCAGATGCCTGCTGAATCACGACTGTCTGGTAGGTCTCAGGCAAGATTTAGTTTCAGCTGAAGGAAAGGCTCCAAATCAAGAAGATAAAAGTAAAAGGCAGACTAAGCTGTTAATACTACAGTATGTTTTCAAGGCCCAACCCTGTCAGTATCAGGACTATTAGGTCGGATGCCTTAAGCACATCACATACCCATTTAGACTGTATCTGATGCACATCCATAAAGCCTGCAGCTTATTCATTACAGCACAAAATCTTATTCCCATTTGGGGACTCTCATGCACTAGGTACAGCTCCTGACCTGCTGCACAGCTGCTTTTTCATATTCAAGAGCACAATGCTAGCTGTAGCACTAACCACAAGTGAGACGTGCATGGGATGGAATGCTGGTGTGAAATCAACCTTTTAGAAAATGTCATATGTAACTGAAATCCTACAAAGCAGCTTCTTCACTTTGTGTCCCTCTGAACATGTTTCTCACAACGAGTTTCCTGCAGTGGCTATCAGAAAGCCAAAAGAGTTGCAGTCAGTGGTTACAGGAGAAAAACAACTGATATAATTTTAAGTGATGGTACACATGTTTTTTCCTGATCTGAGATGATAACTTCATCTGGAAATACTCATTGACAACCATGAAAGCAAAATGTAGCGTAGGATCCTTTTAAGCTGTACGATAAGGCAGCTGCTGAGACAGAAATTTAGGAAAAACACTAGCTAGCCATCTACATTCAGATCAATATGGTTTGTGTTAATATACATGCACTATAAAAAAAAAGAAAGAATTTTAATAAGTTGCATTTTTTACTTTGGACTTTGCTCTTACAGTTTATATTGTTATTTTAATACTAATTCAGCAGGTACTGTAATACCAATTTAGATACTGCTGAATTTCACTTACTTAAGATGAAGTTACTTTACTGACATCAAACTGAATCATGGGTATTTTCTATTTATCTGTTTCATATAATTATGGTCTGAGCCTTGATATTTGGAATTGCCATAATAATCCTTCTCAGGTGCAGAAATACCACTCGTAAGATTACTTCAGCAAGATTTGTTGTATCTACTCTACCACTATATGCTATTTCACTGTACCATTACATTCGTTTTCCAATACCAGTATTGAGAAGCTATGACTGACACAGACCTAAGTATACCATTCTGTTCTGTAACACAATAACCTGCGTAGATCTTAAAAAGCCTGTGGGCTCTGTTGCATCATGCAATCTCGGAAAACAGAGCAAGTTAAATATCATAGAATCATAGAATAGAATAGTTTGGGTTGGAAATCTAATCATCTAGGGGACATGACCCACTAGATCAGGCTGCCCAAGGCTCCATCCAGCCTGGCCTTGAACACCTCCAGGGATGGGGCAGCCACAACTTCCCTGGGCAACCTGTGCCACTGCCTCACCACTCTCATGGTGAAGTAATTCTTCCTTACGTCTAGTCTAAATCAGTCCCTGTCTGGTTTATAGCCATTGCCCCTAGTCCTATCACTACAAGCCTTTGTAAACAAAATATACGTCCATGTTAGGGGTTCCCTAACACCTGTTGCAGTCAATGGAAAGACTCCTGTTGATTTTCATAGGCTTGTAGTCTAAAGCCCCTGGGAACATTCTTTGTCTTGATATTTCTTTGGAAAGTTTCGTTTGGGCTGAAAAAAACAGAGAAGTAGAAGCGTGTCTATGACTTAATCTGCCCCTTTTCACATCCTTGGGATGTTACTGCATGTATTCCTCTAGGTTATTTCCCATTACATACTGTGTGTGTAAAGCATGCTCATAGAAACATGGCATTTGTTGGTATAGTGGCACAAGAATTTGTAACTTTGTACTGCTCAGAATATGGAAAACAATTTCAGCACAGATCTTCAAAGAAAGTCTTATAAAGAGGCTGTAAAACAAAGTGCTCATTTCCATTTATACTAGAAAACCACTGGCTCAAATTTACTGTCAGCATAAAAAGTCGGCTGAAGAAAATTAGACACACAACTTTATAAGGTTGTTTGCTTTGGTTTAGATTCTTTCACAGTTTATTATTTCTTTGACTGGCTCTCCAACTTCTTGTTCCAGCCCTGCTGCATATTTAACATTCAGATCCTATTGTTTGTGCACAGGAGAGTACTCTTCTTTAATTGTTGCATCTGGATTTAACAAAGGTACCAGAACCATTGAAGACCTTCCATCTTTTATTTGTGCTTCAGTATAAAAGCAATGCTAAAAAACCTAAGACAGTGAGCTTTTTGCTTTGCAGAAAAGGACTGACAGTGAACTCATGCAAATGGGATTAGGAAATAAAAGCAGGAGGGGAAAGGTTATATCTGATTATTTCCTTCCTATGCAGTTGTGAGCAGCCATATCATCAAAGATGGCTTTAGAGGTCTAAAGACTGTTGTGGTACACATCTTGCAGTTTTTAGATGGTGAAAAGAGAGCCCTGGCTTTCATTTCAGAAACAACCTCAAAGTTAAATCTGTTTTCTGCCAAGCTGGCTTCTGATAAACTGCAGCAGGGCTTTGAAAGTAACAGTGCCTTGAACACTGTATGGCAAATAGTCACAAAAATTATTTCTGTTTCAGGAAACAAAAACTCCCCTTCCACTGCTTTTGCAGAACAATGAGCACACATGAAAAATAGTAGCAACTAGAGTGGCCTGCCAGGTTATAGGATGGGTGGGGTTTGAAAAAGGGGCCCGTTGCCAAGATTCAAGAGAAATTCCCCTTAATACTGATGGCTTTCAGCTGGAAATACTGATTCTGCCTCCTGTACTATCTTCTGCAGAGAATGCAGAAGAAAATAATGGGAGAAATAAACTGGTTTGGGGGAAGGTCTGAATTCTACCTTTGTTTTTGCACAGTAGTGTGTTTGCTTTGATTTTGCACAGTAATTCAGAGAGAAGGAAAACATCAACTCCACATTGATTGCACTTCCTCTAAAACCAGCAATGAGATTTTTTCCCCAGCATCTCCCTGCAATCTTATCAGGTCTTGCCTGAATGAAATAAAATTAGCTGAATTTTTTTGCTATAGCTTTTACTTCAGCCATGTCACTGTTAAGACTCAAAAGACCCACTTTATTTATTTCAAGGGCCATTTACACTTCCTTGGCAAAGAAACTGCAGTATGATAAAAATGTATCTTCCCTCACATAGTGTAAATGTAAACAGGAATCAGCCCAACAGAATCTTCATGAACTAATAAAAATTGAAATAATAATGAAGCTGTTTCTGGATGTAATATTAAGATATTTATACAAATAGCATTGCATAGTCTCTGAAGACTTTAACAAGATCATACAACATACTATACAAGGCATCAACTTAAAAAAACTGTTTTATTTCTATGCAAAATCTTGTAATATTGTATCAGTTAAATTGCCTTCCTTTTGTTTATCTCAACCATTTGCTTATTGGATTTATCTGTTTCCTTTTTTCCCATTGCCTTTAATTTAAGTGAAAAGATTAGTTAAAAGGTGAAAGGACTAAGATCTAAGTGAAAAGATTAGTTAAAAATAACTGTCCCTTTATTAAATACATATTAATTCAGCAAAAATCTTAAACAGAGGAACAACTTCAACGAGACCTGAATTCTTGTTATACCCAAAGCTAAGCATAGACTTGTGTGGCTTTTTGCAAAACACAAATACATTTTAAAACACTTTCTTGAATCATTGTTTTAAGACATACCTAAGTCCTATATACTTCACTGAGATACCAGAATACTGTTCTATGTGCACACTTAAGCACCTTATCAGGATTCTTCTCTGAACTAAGGCTGAAGTCGACATGGGAATGTTTTGAACTTTTCAGAAAAAAAAGTTAGTGAAATAAAAAGCAATCCTACCCTAGCTGGTAATGTAGCCTTGGGTGTATTAAAAAAAAGAGAAGAGCTATAAAAAATAAGGATGGAAGATTAATTTCAGCTGTAATAAGAACTTTGGCCAAGGGCATGTTTTACTTTATGGAGAGATGCTTAGGAAGGTGTCAGGAACTGCCAAGGTGAACATTCTTCTAAATGACAGTTTTATATGAAATCTGGCTTTGAGAATGGCCATCACCCAGTCCAGCAACAGTTCTTTCTGAGGGACAAAAAGAAATTCACTCCTAAGAGTCCATTCCATTTGGCAGATACAAAGAAAGAAATACTTTTTATTTAAAAGCCCATTTGTTTGCTAACATTCAACAGATGACATGGATGGATAGATTCCTTCTGACTTCAGTCATTACTGTCTTAATATCATGACCCTGCTGAAAAGTCAGTAGTCAAATACTCTCACATTTCAAATACTCTCACATTTTGAAAACGAGGAGCACTCACATGTGACTGCTACTAGCCTCTGGGTATTTATGTCAATAGAATAAAATTTTGTGACCAAAATAGTATTTCAAAGATCAGTTGCCAAGATCTGCATAATTCTTGTTTCCTTGAAACACTGCTATTAAAGTGTAATAAATATGTTCTTGTGCATGTGTTTGTACATATGGCGCATGCAAGAAAGAGATGTGTGCATATCTATAATACGTAGAGAGACTCTCAGGTTCCATTTTTGTGTCACAGTATTATTGTTTCTATGCATCTTGGACGGACAGAGGAGACCTCAAGCAGGATTCAGTGTTTCAAGTTTTTCTATTTCGTCCAAATGCTTACAGCAATTCTGAATTAAAATATGCTTTTAATATATTTTTGGTGCCAGTACCTTGTAAGGACTTTTCTCAAGGCTCTAATGGTACATGTTCTGTACGAGTTTCTGCTGCAAGACAGTAAGATAAAACACTGCACTGAGCTTCAGAATGAACCAGTGAAGTTCAGAATATGAACAGAATGGCACCTTAGTCTAATGTAATTGCTACCAGAAAATATTCAGAGGGCAAAATCCGATTCAGTGGAAAGTAGCTTTTATGGCTTGAGTTTAAGAGGTCATAATAATAATATCTGATACTACTGGAAATAATTGTATATGCGTAAGCAGTGCCATTCTCCATCCTGCAATTGGCATCAAACTGTGCAGCACAGAGAAACTTCTGTACAGATGGACTTGCTAGTTAGAGAGGCAGAATCCTAAACTCAGGATTTGTAACTAGCTCTTGTTCTGCCAGTTCCAGAGGCAGATCCTTGTAAGTTCTCCACTCATGTTCCACAATCTACAACAGAAAAGCTTGTACTCTAGTAAAATTAATACTTCATACATGAGTTCATATGTTTTAAAGCATTTCTGTTCACCTGCAGATTCCCCTGGCAACTCTAAAAGGAGTACACCATAGGTATGTCAATGACATGTCATAACCACATTGCTTGAATAATGATCATAGCTTTAAACTGGTGTACTTCTGTTCCATTTTATACAGTCTGACTGGAACTTCCTTTCTAAGCAGGTGCTCCAAAGCGTGTTTTAGTACACTCCTTTTAAAAAAATTCAAATTTAGATGACAACAAAACCTCCACATTTATTGCTCTAGTACATAATAGCAAGTAGGTATTATTATTTTTTGTAAAGTATTTAAAAAAAACCCAAGAACTAAAACATTATTTCATGATTACAGAGACTTTAGTATGTGATTATACAGTGCTTTAATCTATATTCATTTTATACAGAAAATACAGTTCATGAAAGAGTAAGCAGCAAACTCTTCTAAGTCTATGTGTATTAGCTACAATTAGTAGCCTGATCCAGAACATGCTGAGCACTCTCTACACATGGACTGCAGTCAGTGGTAGAAGATGGTCAGCAGCTTCTAGGATAGGGTCCCAACAATGCACTGAAAGAAGTATGTGATAGCAATGACAATATTTTAATGGATATTTTCTTATGACATCACTAAGAAAATATGTTTTAATAGTCATTGATAAGCACTAGCTCATAACACTGCATATGGCTGCATCACTTGCACGTTACATTTCCTGACACACTGCATGTACGATACACTAGAATTGTCAGCACAGAGAGAACTGAGAAAGTTGTTACGTAGCACTTACAAATTACCACAGAGAAAATGTATTTTTAGTAGCATTTTCAACAGTGAACTTGCACTATTATTTCAGTGACTATGTCCCTTATGCAAAGTAAAAGTAAAAAGTAGTCAGTGACATACTTCCTGAAATTTTAATACTGGCTTTCAGGTGTTAACAATCTAAAGTGCTTCCATGTTTCATACATTCTAAAAAATTTTCAATTTATACAAAAAAATCAAAATATTTATAAACTTATTACATTGTGAATGTACAATTTAGTCTATTCCTGTTTCCTCACCCAGAAAATTGGCATTACTATCTTCCAAATCCCTCTTTTGAAACCAAGTCTGTGAGTTTGTTCCTTGAATATAAGTGTCCAGAAAATAGCAAATTCCAGGGATATCACTGGGAAAATTTGGTGGAAGTTCTTCTCTTGAGCGAGGTGTGAACACAAAACCCGGATATTCTTTTAACAGCCTGGAATAAAAATGAAATATCTTGATTAAAAATTAATTAGTCACTAATTGTTACTACAAGTGCAGTAATTCAATAATTTTTCATGTATGGCAGGCCAGAATCTAATTGAATATGTTTTAACTAAGGAAATACTAAAAAGCTTATTTACTAAACTATTCAGATCCTCTTACCAATTCTAATAATTTTGCATTTCCACACATGGGTCCATTAAACCCAGCAGTCTATGTCTGAAACACACATTGCTGGTCTACAGGGATAAATACTGATGACTGGTATCTCAGCTTTCAAACAATTACTGCAATACAGAGGAATCTTGCAAGGTGCCCTAATTTAATCAGTAAGTGTTTAGAACTGGTGTAGGAATCAAAAAGAAAAAAAAAAAAACACTAAAAAAGGAGGTTAACACATCATCGATTCTATCAAAAAACCAAACACATCACAACAATAATAACAATAGTTTAACCAAGTTGCGTACTTTCTAGGCACTCAGAGAACTAATTACCTTTTTTTATTTTTTTTCAACAGTATACTCATTTCAAATATTCTCTTGAGATGAATATACAGCTATGCAGAAACCTACTTACACCACGAAGAATAGGCAAGTCTTGTGTGGATGTTGTGTCTAATGGTCTTAAGAGTGTAGCCAGTATAATTCAAAATTATTTTCCAAACGGATATGGAAATAAAATCACTGTTAGCCAGCACTGTTCTTCTGGCATACATGAGCTCTTGCAATGATAATGCTATCTCTGTATTTGTTTGAAAAGGTGACTTGCTGTGTCATTGTGCTACTTTTATCTATATCACTTATATGAGATAATCTAACACTTGCTACCCTGTAAGTCATACAGCACATGCTGCAGGGCATGTCAGGATCCTGTACCAAATTCTCTGTCTGATATTGGTCACAAGATCTTGCCACAAGGCATTATTGGTTATTCGGCAGTGGGTTCAAGCTGAGTAGGAACAACTGATCTCCAGGCTACAGTGAGGGCAACAGAGCTTCCTTTAATGGGAAAAAGTAATTTAAACACATATTTCTGCTTATTTTAAGAAAAAGAAACAACTGACTGTCAGCTCAGTGGCACAAAATGAAGACCTGGAGTTCAGATGTAAACTGCTGTTACCATTGAATTCAAAACAATTTCTTATTATTGGCACCTTTAAGACACTACTACTTGGCCACGAACATGTTGCAAGGTGATTTTTAAGAAAAGTTAAACATATAATACAAAGGGAGTATTAGGTTGGAGGACAAAGGAAAGATGCTGCTTTTGCCACTGGAAAGCCTGCTAGCTGTCTGCATAATCACATAGCACACATTACTAGTAATGTCTGATCTGACTGAATAAATAATACCCCCTAAGTTTCATACCAAAAGGCTTAAACTGAGTTGGAATCAAGACCTGTATAAGCTAACACAGGCATGGCTGATTCATTGCAACCTATTCATTCATCTTCCCTAAACAAAAGTGAATGAAGATGTGTAGGGTGATGCTTAACAATTCTTCAGTTAGGTTGTTATTTTCAAGGGCACCTGTGGCCAGACTGGTGTCCAGTTCACACTGAAAGCCACATAACTCAAAGAGGAGCCAACTATAAGAAAGAAATAAAAAAAGAAGAAAGCAAGAGGTATACAGCTGCAGGGTAGGAAGCAAAATATGCCCAGGTGGTCCATTTATTTAAAATGTAACATCTGAAAAATAAATATCAGCTGTTTCATTTCACCCTTTTCCTAGTTGCTACTGGTTGCATTCTGACTGAAAATAACCCTGGTGTATTCATGAGCAGTCAGGTAAAAAAAGAGAAGGAAACTAAACAGCAGCATTTCACAGGGGAAAAGAAAAGAACAAGAAGATAATGAACTATTACAGTAACTACTTCAAGTGGACAATTTACAGATATGAAGCACTGTACCTGTAAGTTGTTGGGCTGACATTTATTTTTCTAGGTACACTACAAGATTCAAACTTATTGGCAAGGGTTACATTATTTCCAAAAAGGCAATAACGAGGCATTTTAACTCCAACAACTCCAGCAAAGACAGATCCAGAATGAAGACCAATGCGCATCTTTAAATAGAAGACAGAAAATATCATTATTAGGTTACACTAAATTGTTAAAGTCAGTTTTATAAATTATTCTTCTATTAAACAGAAGGAAATAATAAGCTACTAATATAAATTGAGTTAGTACAGTTCCCCTGATATGTTTGTATTCTGATCATCACTGATCATGGAGAAGAAACTAGCTGATGCTTAGCTTGCCTTGCATTTATAGCAAATAATCCTTCCTCTGGTATGACTGTGATAACACTGATTTCTGTGGCAGTAAATTCAACTAGAAACATCATAATTTACTATGACATTTGAATACTTTCCTGGCAAGAACTACATGACACAATGTTGTTAGGCTGGTGATCATTAATACCAGCACTTGCTGTTAAGGTCAGAAGACAAGTCTTAGGAACAGAAAAGTCAAGACATATATGCTGTAGTTCCAACTGAACTCTATTGACAAGGTCACACAGAGAATAAAACCAAAGCCTTGAGTACAGAATTTTCATATTTGAGCAAATTATTCAGAAGTTGACATGTTTTGATATCTCTTCTGTGTACCTCTTGCTCATTTTTTTGAGGTTACTTAGCCAGTGCTGTTTTCTGTGTTGATTTCTGGTTTTACTTTGAGATGTGTTCTTTCTCTTATGTGCATTATACATCTGTAGACATGTTTGTTTCAGAGTAGCACTTACACAATAATGGCATGATGTCGGGAAGCTTGTACATCTATCATGTGTGCTACTCTTTAAATATCTAGAGAATATGAAGAAATCACAATTTCTGATTTTGAGTGGAAAAGCAGAAAAACTTGGAACAAAAGCAAAAAAGTACTCACACAGCAAAGATGGCTGAAATACGTGCATTGGTATAGAAGACTGATTTAAAGATAAGTGTTTTGCAGTCACACCTTTTTCTTTGACAATTTATATAGAAAATAACAGTAGACTGTGTGACATATTTGTTGCTTTGCAAAAGAACCAATGCTTTCATGAAGCATTTCCTTACAATAGATGCATACTTACATTAAAAATAGATCCTTTTTTTTCCTAAGAAGCTTCTACTAGATGCCTATACAATCCAATTTTTTCTTCCTTTCTTAAAATTGCTTTTTAAAATATAATAGCATTCCTCATTCAAAATTAGAGAGGTTGCACTTGCGTGGAAATTATAAGCATGTAATACTATTGTCAAGATGCTTCCCGATTTTTTAAGCATAATTTAATTTGATATTGTGAAATACAAAGAGAATGACATTTATTTATAAAATAATACTGTTCTCTATGATAAATGTGGAGCATGTAATCCTCTTAATAACAATTTTTTTGTCTTAGAATATAAATATTCCTTAATCTAAAATCAAAGAAGCCTAAAGTTTTCTAAAGGAACAAGTAAGTAAATGTTAAAAATGTGCAAATGAAAGACAGAGTGAACTGAGACACCCATATTAAAAATAATAGGACCCCCATCTCAGTACAGTTGAAATTGGCAGAAGGTCCATATAATTTGTCATGCTCTCAGGCCTGCCTTTTTTTTTTTTCCCTCAGTGAGAAGCAAACCTACATGAAAAATTCAGTAGATGTGTATGTCCTGATTGAAAGGAAACCATAAATATAACTAACACTGAATCTAACAGTTGCTTTGACAGCATTAAGACCATTATCTTATGGTAGTGGTTCGGTGACTGTAAACCAAGAAGAGTAACAGAATCCTTTAAAAATGTGTGGATTAATGCAATCAGACCATCTTTGATTATTCATATTTATATCTGTTATCCCAAAAGGCTTAAGATATTCTCACTGGGTTTAATTTTGAGAGAGGATTAATCTCCTCATTAAAAATCAATAACAGAATATGCCGTGCTCCTGACAAATTTATTGCTACTGAGACAAAACCTGTAGTGTCTCAGCATGCACCTATTGATTCCGTTGAATTTAAGTCTTTTAGGTTGATTTTCAGATCTGTTTCAACTTTACCTCTCCACAAAACTCTCATTCATAGAACTAGGAAGAACAAGAAACTTCTCCAGCCATATATTCTTGATTCCCCAGCTTGCCTGAGTTAATGCAATGATGTAAAATTTCCTTAAGACAAAAATCCCAAAAGCAACTAAACAAACAAAAATGCCCACTTTAACCATATAAAATACAATAACAAAATATATGACCTTGATAGGCTCTCCATGGGGAGACACCACCTCATCTGACAGCTCCATCATCTTCAGGGCCATCAATGCTATTTGAACGGCATGTGTTTCACTCTCTTTGTGTAAACCTCCAGCAACACAGTAGGCATCTCCAATAGTCTCAACCTGAAAATAGGCATACATGTTCTTTACTGTTAGACTAATTGACTTATAAAAGAATCATCTGTAGTTTCAGTATGAATTCTACCTACATATTGACTGAATCTTATTTGCCCTGCTAAATTACATAAGTCCTGGGCAAATCCTGCAGCAGCATTCAAAAGGAAAAATTGTACAACCTTATTTATTGCTGGGCATGATGTGAAATTACTCTTCCTTGCTCACTGGCTGTCAGACACCCATTGCTACATTAAACACCTATCTACTCCAGATCCACAATATTGTCACCAAAATAAATTTTTAAAACTAGCTCCTAAGTTTTGACCAGTTTCCCTCCTGGCTGCATGAACAGCTGATTGTGTTGACTTTTTTGTTTTGTTTTGCAATTTATCTTATTATATATTTCTTTTAATGAAGGTTTAGGTCAAATTAATTTTTGGACTTCTGTTATCCTCCATTTCATTTAGTCTTGATTCCCATTCTTGCCCCAGAACTCCATAGAAATGCAATAAATTGTGTACCTTGTAGACATCTAGCTCTCCACACTGGTAATCAAAGCGAGTATAAAGCTCATTAAGCATGGTGATAACCTGCATAGGTGAGCATTGGGAACAGATGGCAGTGAATCCAACAATGTCAGAGAAAAGCATTGTGACGTTATTAAATTTCTTGGCTTGCACAACTTGTCTCTGCCATAGCTGCTGAGCAACCTCTCCAGGAAAAATTGAAAACAGAAGATCTACGGTCTTCTTCTTTTCTTCTTCAAGTGCTTGGTGGGCCTGCTCAAGAGTTGCTTTTAATTTTCCTAACCTCTTCTTCAGTCCATCTTGAGCTCTGGCCTGCTCTCCTATCAGAACAACATCTCTCAATGCATTGTGAATGGGGATATCTGAGAGGTACAATCCACGTCCCGTAAAATCTTCTAGTCTATCCACACAAGGAGATCCCAAGAACAGGATAGCACTGGATTCAAAAATATAGATCATTTGGCCTTTAAGATCCATCACCTAAAACAGTTAAAGAAACAAGAATTCATGCAAAACATGCATGGCAAAGGTTTAGAAGTAAGAAGATTCAGAGGAAACACATTTTGCTGAATTGCAGGAAAATCAGACTGGTCCATAGTCCTTACCTTTTCATCTTCTTAAGAGAAAAAATGGGGTGCTAAATCATAGAGCCATCAAATACGTTTATTTTGCTTAGCCTTCCAGTACAAGAGTTAAACCACAACTTAAGGATAAACACCTAATTATGCTTGAGTATCACTATCATTTTTAGCTTAAGAAGAAAAAGTAAGCAAAAAGAATTTTTGTGCATTTTCATCTGTTGATAAAACATTACTGACTGTAGTGGCCTATGAATTTCTGCTAATAACTCTATTTCACACACCACTTTCTTTGTAAAATAAAGTGAGAAAATATGCTTCAATTTTACCATAGGATGTTCAGTACTTATGGCGATTAAAAATTAACAGCATAAATGGCAGAAAAGAAAACATTTTAATGATCTATAAAAGCAATATATTTGGTGTGAAGTGTTTTTATCTCCCTTCTGTATTCAATTGTGTAACACGTAAGGTGCTCCAGAGCTCTTTTTAACATTGCTTTGAAGATCATTTTTTGAAGAAAACCTGTTACTTGCTAATAGATATTTGCCTATATAAGTACATAAAAAAACAAAGCAGAGTCTACTACCCCCTGTAATCATTAAACTGTTGCCTAGTGTACTTCATCTTGGATGAAGTAGCTAATCAGTGCTGCATTTTTTCACACTTCATTAATAACTAGGTGAAAGCTTTTTTTTACTGTTCTTCGTTTAAGTTCTTGGAGTGTTGAGCTTGAACCAGTAATTCACTGTGGATTGCCTCAGGTGTAAATAACCTGGAATTCAGCTGGGGCTCATGATGAATAAAAGCAGTCATTGAATATTCAGTGTTTTTTACTGGGACAGATCATGTGCCACAGACTCAGCAAAGTCAGTAAGTAAACCCATCAGCTGAAATGAAGTGGGACCTTTGGCAACTGCATGTGATGAAAGCATCAGAATATCAAAGACAACAAAATACCAAAGTCTGAAAAGAGCACAGGAAATGTTTACTTCTTTCCCCAAATCCTAGAGCTGTTGTTTCCAGACTTTGTGTTGGAGATGCCCTTATTCTCAGCACCATGGAGTGTCATTGGCTTTGTCTTAACTTCCTGAGTTTATAGCAATATTCCAAATTTTTTTTTTAAGAAAATAAAGTTAACAGTCAGATTTTACTTGTGTAAAAGTCCTAGAAAAGAATGTTGATTGAATATTTGCTTCAGAATCTGAATAAAGTTAGAGTGCCTTCTTTATTCAGTTGTATTGGATGTACTTTAAGAAAACAAATTCATCACAGACACAATGGTTAGGAAAAATCTCTTACCATGGATGATTTCATATCAGTATTATCCCATCTTCTGACTCGTACAGTAAACTGCATATTTAGCATTGTCATTATTCCACTAAAAGTGCAGCTTACTTTGGGGGTAAGAATTTCAAAATACTCTTCAAAATTGGGTTTAGCTTGAAATTCCCTCCTGGTCAAAAGTCTTCTTATTCCATTTCCAATTTGAAGAACTGACATATCCTTGTCAAACATAAAATGAAATGGGAAAGTCTTACAGAACATAGAGGCAGGAATCACAAGTGAAGACTGTGGTTTACATGGAGATAGGGACGGTTTTGCACTTTTGACTTGTATAGAGTACAGCAAATAAGGCTGATTAGCAAACTCAGTGCAGTCATTATGGAAACAAGGAGGCATGAGCGTCACTTCCACCTCAGTTTCATACAAAATATGAGCTGCTGCTTTAATAATACCAGATAGAATAAGACTTGTAATTTTCTTAGGAAAGAAATAATACACATTTAAGAAGTCCTGATCTTTCTCCAGGCATAACATGGAGGCATCTTCAAGTCTGTCCTTTTTCCCTGCTTCTTGGCTGTGGCCACTCTGCTTCAGCAACGTAGTGAAACTGTTCAAGAAGTCCTTAAGGGTTCCTCCAATAACCCCTAATATGTGTTCATCCTCTTCATAGCATATTTTGAACAGCTCTTCCCCAAGAGACTCCCGTAGACACTCCACGGAGACACCTGCATGGAACCACATTTTAGTCAGAACTGCACACATTAAGCTGAACCTCAGGCTAACCTCCACTTTTCTTCATGCTAGACCAAATCAAATTAGCAATATCCTTTCCTGATCCAGCACTGACACCTGAGGGCTCTCTCATTTAGGACTCCTGCTGTAACCAAAAACATACTCATGGTGCTTGGAAAACAGGGAGACAGTCTTTTTTGTATAGATGTAGACAGAATAAATGCACATTTTGGCACATGATACAACCCAATTCTTTCAGCTTTATATATATATATATATATATATGAAATAGAAATAAAATAAGAATTCAAATATTTAAAATAAAAATAGAAAGTAAGGCACATGCAACTGTAAGTACTATGCCTGATCCAAAAAATTAAACGACCTTAAGAATATTCGAGGGCACTGAAGCTAACTGGCACAGAGCAGCTCACATCTTTGCTGGTAAATTTGTTTTGACAGGATAGATGCATGCAGACTCACTGCTGCAAATGTTCCAACTCCCCAGCTGTTACTGGGAGTTATTTGGAAAAGTGTTATCTGTCACAGGCCAAATGTATGCCAAGACCGGCCTAACAGTTTAAGTGTAGAGAAAATCACGATTTAATTCCTGGAAATCATGTTAATTTACTATTACTGATGTAGCCAGAGAGATCCATATTGTAAATCACAGCTGTTCTCTTCCAAGTGGCTATAGTCCTTCAGAAGATGAAAAGGATGAAACAGTTTTTCATGAATATAAACCTGCAGCTTATCACTGAATATGCATTACAACTCCCTCTAGATGTTGCATTTGGGGGCTGATGATTCTATGCTAGCTCTGACTTGCGAAACTTCTTTCTTTAGCTCAAATTTTGACATTCTGAACTATTCATTGCAGAGATCAGAGTTTAGCCTTTGTGTTGTCAGCATCACTGCAACCCTGACATCGAGAAAATTATTTCTTAGTAGATGTTACTTTATATTTGTAATCTATATATAATCTATGCATTTTACATATATCTGTTATTAAATAAGCTTACATTACCTGCTGCATTAGCATGATCACTGATTAGTTTTTCAAAATCTTCTCTATCCTCAGTTTTTCTGTAAAGATCATAAAAATATAAATAAACCTCATGAAAAATCAAGATAACCATGGTAAAGCCAGTAAGTAACAGAAGTTACCTACTCTGTCTTTAATGTGCATAGATCAAGTTTTGCTGATCAAATAGTCAGTTCTTCATTAATTCAAAACAGAGTCTTAGCTGGATCTTAGATTATCCTGCACATTTGTAATAAATTAAAGTTTTAGTTGTCTGAGCTCAGATTATAGATTGAGGCCAAATGCTATAGACTATCATTGATTAAAAACTCTTAGGCTGCAACAGTCCTGTTTTTAATTTGAAGCCATAACTATATTGCATATCGTATTATAAAATTTAATTGGAATTTATATTCAAGCATTTATTGGAATTATAGTGCATTAAATTCAAAAGAAGAGAAGGGTATTTTTGTTTTGAGAGAGGAAACACCAATCACAATGATTAACTTCCAAATTACTTGTTTATTGGTAGCAACTCAGGTTCTGTGATACCAAACTGCTGCCCTCTGAGTTCTCTGAGGTCAATAAACCCAAATGTCAGGCCCAAAATACTGAGAAGGACATGTAGCTTAAATTAACCTCCATATAACAATAAGCTTTAAATACGCGCTTTCTGAATTTTTTTACTTGAAATACTTAGATATATTTATACGCAAAAGCGATACTGACATTTAAGATCTGTTGTACATTTGCATTATTACATCATTCAGAAGAGTAAAATAATTTTTTGTCTCAAACTAATACTCCAGGAACCAACAAAAAAATTAAAGATAGGGAAAATATGCACAACAATAAGCCAGTCAGCAATTGTAATGCACACCTGACCAGCTGTCTTTGGTTCAGTCAATGCATGTAAAGTGCGTTAAAAATATCAAGTATAATTTTAAAAGATTCACTGTAATTATTTATTCTCATCAACATGAGAAACAGTGCAGTTTCCATCTTCATTATTCTTCTCTAGTTTTGAAAGGGGATTTATATTGAGAGGCTTATTTTTTCAGACGCATCCTGTAAATAGAATCCTCTATGTATGAGATACTAAGAAATTCTCACTCCCTACAAGGCTCAAATGATTAGTAGTAAAGAGTGTTGAAAATCAAGCTGAGGTCCTCAGAAACAGAAATCAGAAGCTAAGTGAGCCCAGTGAAACATGTATGTCACTATCTGTAGCGTATGATTGTATTAGAAGCCAAATTTATTTGCGTAATACTAATTGTTTGCATTTAAAATTCTTCTCCAAGGATCTTAGAAACGCTGGATTAAATACATACACAACCATGCCTACCTTTCCACCTATACCTAATAGTCTCTTGAGTTCCTCCAAAACACTTGCTCATTTTAAACTAAGTCCTTGCCTGTATCCCTACAGAAATGGCTAAATTTGCCTATTAATTAAACTTTGTGAGTGACATAAATACTTGTGAATATTTTAAATAAACTAAATCATTATTAACTTACAGTACATGAAATATTACACACTGATTTGACAAACTAATTGAAAACACACTTCAGACAATCCAAATTCCAGTCACCACCACACTCCATATGAACTGTCTGCAAAACATTTTTGCTGCAAAGTTAGTTGCAAACCCATTATACATACATACCTGGTTTCTTTAATTCTGTGTTTTGCAAGTGTCCGCTGAAGTGCAAGATTTAGTCTTTCAAACTGGGGAAGAAAAAAGGTATGCTGATTAAAATGTCATCGGTGAAAATCAAATCGTAAGAATAATATTTTTTGCAGAGAAGAATTACTTCTCTGTAAGAATTACTTCCTTAGGACTAGCATCTTTTGTCAAGATGCTTTAGTTGTTAGAAACATTGTGTCATTTCTGTGTTTGAGGCTTGGTTTATGTTGATGTCTTCAGCTCCAGTAACACTCTAATTAAGCTGTTTAGCTGATGTCCTCCAGTGGTTGTGCCTTATAAATATTGCAATGTGCTTTACCTCCAAGTTGCAGATGGAAATAAAGACAGTGCTGCTAAGAAGTATGTAAAACTAACTTAATTTTCTATAATTATGTGCATCCCCCCAAACACCCTTCCATGGATGCAAAATGTAGAAAGAATTTTTTTTTCTTAAAATATATTCTCCTATCAGAAAGAGCCAGTTATATTCTGCATTATGCCCACAGGAAACCATTAAAAAGTGGCTTTTCTAATTAGTAACTTTTCTTGGACTACAAAAAGTTCAATTTTTTTCAGGGCAATTTTCAGAAGTGTCAAGACTGAAATTGCAAAAGGTAACAAGAATTTCAAACGCAGCTACAAAAGATCAAGAGAGATGCTGTGCTTCAGATTACCTCTTCTGTTTTCAAAATTATTGCTTTTCAGGATTATTGCTTTTCAAGATAATGCTATTTATTTTATATTTATAAAAAAAATAATTTTGGCTACATATGCTGCAAACCCAAATTTCCTACAATGAAAAGCTAGTCACTGTAGACAACCTTTGTTAAAGGACTCCGTAATAAAAGACACTTTGGAGTATCACAAAAATTTACCTTAATTTACCTCAATTCCATGGTTCCACATCCTTTCTGTAGTTCCTAATTGGAAAAGATACTTTTTCCAAACATGCATATTTCAGTTTGTTTGGGCCAGATAAATGGTCTCAGGTATGTACTCTCTGATCACTCAAAACTCAAACTTCCCATAAAGACAGGGTGAACACTGCCATTACAGAATTTGGCTGCAAGACTTGCTTGGTCTGGCTTTTCTCTGGTTCTTGTTCCCTGAAGAAACTAATGCTCTCTACTGCATCTTTTACTTTTTGTATTTTCAGAAGCTTGCACATGTGACGAAATTATGACAAAGAAAGGCAACATATTCTGGAGACCTAAACTGAATAACTGTTCTACCACGTACATGAGTGCAATGTAAATTACATCTCTGTGTATACTGGTACAGTAAGCCTTCCAATTCATTACTTATCTCCAAGTAATGTTCTACATATTTCTGTAAACACCCAAAGAAGCAAAGAAAACAATCACACACATTACATTATACCTCAAATTTAATCAACATTTATTCTGGATTCACTACATCCTGAGCTTCAGTGCAGAACTCACTGTTTTAATGAGGAGTTCATGGATCAATCAGGGTCATAATGCACCCACTGTTTTGGGTTTCCAGTTGGAAGTAAGATGATGTTAGGTGCTGATCATTAAGTAAAGTAAGGAACTATTAAGTATCTATGCGATGAAACAGATTTTTTTAAAACAAGCAAAAAACTTCTATGGAGAACTGGGATTGGGAAGATGCTTAGATTTTGACAACAAATCAGCATGAGACTGCTGTACTTGGACAGATGTTCAAGGAATATGACTTGAAGAATTGTAATAAACAGTGACAATTACCTTGAACTTCAGCATCTCCTGGGGCACATGGTCATAATACCCTTGACTTTACCAAGCTTTTGTCCCAGCTGATGAACTAGCCTATTGTGATGATAACATAGGCGACTGCATACATTTATACTACTCTTAAAAAGAAAAAGAATACTAATTATTTCATTAAAAATCCCACCAATATATATACTACAAAAGCAATACAGCAATTGGAACACCATAGAAACGGTGCTTTGTCAGCCAATTCTTGAGTTAAAAGCCCTTTCCTTTATATGTTTAAAGATTAGTTTGAAGTTATGGATTTCCTCCATGGAATTGCAGCAGCAGTAAAAAGGGGTCTATTGAAAGGTGATGAGGTAGAGTTTTAATGAAAGACTAATAGATGAAGAGTTGTGAAAACAGATCTGCAAATAGATATAACAAAACTACAGCACGTTTAGTAAGGTGCATTAAATGTAAAGTAACAGTTAAGTGAGTACACAGAGTTGGCCATTTGCCACTTGCAGTTCCAACCAGTCAGTTCCTTCACACCTTTCACAGAATCTGAGGCAAGACCCTGATAATTGTTATGGAGATGCCTTTTTCATGTTCTTTTTACAGAGAAAAACCATGGTATTCATGTCCAGTCAAGCAAATCACTGTGCATGTTCTGTACCTGTTTCAGCAGAGACATAAGAATACCTCTGTGGCAAACACAGACCGTATTTAAAAAAAAAAAGTATGACATAAGGTTAGCATCATAACAGGTGAAAAAAGCTATTTTAACTTTTGTGATAATGACTAATGCATGTAGCAGTATGCATTCAGTTACGTGAATTGATGAGGCGATCACATAAGTTACATAATTAGGTAACAAGACAGTTTCTCTAGGTGTATGTAAAAGAATCACTACAGAAATATATGGAACAATTAAAATGATCAGTGAAAGGTTCAATTACAAGGTAAAAATATAAGGAAATACAGGGAAGGGATGGTGTGAAAGTGTATAGAACTGATTGTGGCAAAATTTTATCCAGAAGGAATGGAAGAGGATGAAACAAGGATTTAAACTATGTAGTACTACATAAGAACACAGACTCTGAAGTCAAAACAATTTTTTAAAAGCTTAAATCTGAAGGCTTGCATAAAATGCTTAATAACTATAATTAAATGCCACTAAATGATTGTTATGTGGCATCTATTTACCTCTGGAAAGATTAGTTTGCAGATGCTTTCAGTTAATGTGTGCAGGTACACTCTACTTCTGCTTGTTTTCCTTTGTGGAAGGTTTCCTTGAGCATCTTTTTCATGGACTTCTTTGCAGATGGGCACTGCTCTAGAGCTGGTTTCTGTGCAGTCCTTGTCATGTTCCTCAGTATTGTGACTTTGAGTCAGTAAGGAGAAAGGACATTCCCCTGTGATCTTCAAGTCTTTCAGTTTTGTACAGAACATACTGTACGAAGTCTCTCTCTTGGGATTAAAAGTACTTGGCTTTGTGTTCAATAGTTCTCTTCTGTTTACTAACAAGAGCAGAAGATGCTGAAGTAGTCGATACAGCACCCACTATGGAAGATTACTGGTAGCTACAAACCAATACAGGAACAAATGTGTGCCCCTACAAAACAAGAAGAAAGAAAAAAAAAATTAAACCCATTTATTTTGTCTTTTAAATTCCCATGACATGAGTTTTATTATCTGTGCATCAAAATAATGGCTTTTCTAGGATATTGCTCCGGAAAGCACTTAAACTTGCATACCATTTTAAGCATGTAATCCTTACTGACTTCAGTGGTTTAGGTAATTAAAGTTGCATGCATGGTTAAGTTCTTGGTTGAACTGGGGCTTTACTTTTACCTGATATA
This sequence comes from Clamator glandarius, assembly GCA_033459285.1. Lineage (NCBI taxonomy): Eukaryota > Metazoa > Chordata > Aves > Cuculiformes > Cuculidae > Clamator > Clamator glandarius. Next base: position 227,475 of record JAUNZM010000020.1, read on the forward strand.
TCTTTGGTCACATTGACAGGTGACGTTTCTGAAAGAGTAGAGAGCAGAATCCTAATGAGAAAACCTTTTTAATTCTTCATAAGCAGCTATTAAAAGCTACCTGATACAACACAAAGAAACTGATTTGTTATGGATCCTTAAATCTAAATTAACATGATGCCCAAGATACCCACTTTGCTATAGAGAAGTGTATGATTACAGCTAGTACTTGGACTACTGCAACAGCAAACTGTCCAAGACCAAAAGGTTAGCATCTCATGTAAAAGCCACTGACTGGTGACAACTAACACCATGGGAATGTGACCACATAACTGATGTAGTCGTTTGGAAATACTATGGGATTTTTGTGCTTTTGAAGGTAATATCTTTCAAAGACATTAAAAAAAGGGGTCTGAACTTCTTATCTTAGTAATTGTTCAGTTAGTTGCATTTATTTCAGTAAGACTTAATATGAAAAAAAGCTCTTCCCTTAAGGTCTTCATTTTCTATTGACTGCATCTCATTGAATCAGATCCTCTCATCCTCATATAATACTCTAACAAGGTAATCTTTCAGAGAGACTCTGGAAGCAGCTGAAAGTATTACATTTGTCTCCCTTAAGATCCAGCACAGTAACTATTTCTTTCACAGCGCTGTAGCTTTAATCAGCTTGTGAACCACACTGCTTATTTCTGTCCCTGAGACACCCAAAGGGCTTTTGGGGTCACACAGGAATTGTACCAGGGTTAAAAATAACTAATTCCTTGACACAGGTTATGAGCTGCTTGTTTTGAAACAGCTGGAATGAATGGCACAGCAGAGGAATGCTGCAGCCCAGTGCCAGTGATAGAGATAAGAGGAGAAACAGGCAGAAGCTACTTTGGCTGGACCTGCTGCTGAAATAAAATATTTGGCAGAAAAGGCCCTTTTAAAGTATGCTGTAATACTGATGGTGTCAAGCCAGGTTCTCAGGGACATCTGTCAAAATTATTGAAGTATTATTATAAGAATAAGCACAATGCTAAGAACAAGAGGCTGAAGAATGTTGACATAACATATATTTCTGATTTCAGTTTTTACATAGGAACTCATTTGTTTCTACTGCACGGAGAGCGGTAATGCTTTGTATTTTAACGCTGTCCTGTAGCGAATGAGGCAGTAAAAAATTTCAAGCTAGAACCACACTCTTAATACAAAATATATATGATGCTTTCTTCATTATGTAAATATTGTTACATACATGTAAAAGTATTTTTATTCAGAAGCCATTATATAACCTTATATTACTTTACTAAAAAAGAAAAGCAGCCTCCATTCCCCCCATTTTCCATAGTTACACTGTTCAGTGTACTGAAATAAACTTACAAAAAATAGTAATATAAATATATATGGGCACCATTGGCAAAGGGTAAAAAAAATATGGCTTTGTTATATCTTACATATATACTGATGTGTTTTTCTGAATTTTGGTCTTACATTTCAAGATAAATCCTCATAAATTTTATATCAAATATACCAGCATTTTGGAATAAAAAAAAATCTTAAATATATTTTGGGGAAAAATGTTTAATAAAACTTTTAAAACATCTCCCAGTGAATGTAATACTCTATTTATATGTGCTGCTATTTAAAAAGAAAAGTTTCTCTGTGAAGAATGCAAGATGAATTAATGGTTAAATTAGATACCAACAAATATTTACTACATTTGCATTACACTAACAACAAAGAAAGTGAATGACCTTCAGCAATTATCAGCAGTTTCAATAGTTTGGGCTTTTTCCTGCTGGTGGAACTGTTTCTTTTTTTCTAGAAGACAATAATCTGGAATTATTTGGGGCTTCACTTCCATGCTACTACACAGTATTTTATTAAATTACGCTTCATGTGGTAGGAAAAACATCCAGGCAAGTAGAATCAGCTATGTGAAGGAAGAGATGCCCTTATTTTACATCTGGAAAACCTGCAAGTTTCTAGAAGCTGCCAAGTGGGAAGGCGAAGTCCCAGAAGATGGTCAAGGGCCAGGACTTATTCAGGGACAAAATGGACACTGATACGAAGGCCCCTGAGCCAACAAACCTGCTAGACATGAGCTACAATGATAGCAAGCTCTTTTTGCGGTGCAGCCTGGCATCCTTTGTGCTGCAGGACACCTGTATTCAGCCTCTTTCTGCCCTGCTGGGGACTGAAATTCACACCCATTTTCCGAAGATGACCTTGGGCTCTTTCCAGTTGTTACTTATGACAAAATTATCACCGGTTTGCAAGAAAGTGGAGATCCAGGATACTTCTAGTAATAATACTGTTGTACAAACCCAGTATCATTAATGTATGCATCTTTAAATTCCAAATATCAATGGCACAGATCCTAAAGAAAGCTTCCTGCAGAACTCTTTTCTAAGTATTCTGAAGTTCTTGTTTTCTCAGAAGCAACTGGGATGGTCCTTAGATAACATATATCCCAGTTCAAAATCATCATCAACAATAGGCATAAAAATTTTCAAGCAGTGACCAATTCAAGAGTCTTCCTGACTCCTGCAATTACAAGTCCCTCTAAATCACATCTTTAAAGAAACAAAATGGAAAAAACAATTCCATTACAGCTGAGAGGATTCAAATAATGAAAAAGAAAATCAACATACTAGCTCTTCCTTTATGAAAACATCAAGTTTATATCTGGCATCCTAAATTTATCTTGAACTTAATATTACTAAGATTCAGGAAAAAAAGTCTACTCTGTTGCAGGAAAATCTGTCTTGTTCAAATGTCAATAAGAGAGTTGTTTTAAAGGTTTGACAGGAGAAAGATAATGAATCACCAGTGCAGAGTGAACAGATGGAATTTCAGCAGTATACTAGACCTTAAAAAGGTATGAGAAAGATGATGGCACACAATACAGGTTAAGTGAAACATTTGCAAATGTTTTTCAAGAATGATGAAAGCCAGCCCTCCCATTGTTCATAATGTTTAAAGACACCTTCTGACCATAACAAAAAAGTAAGAAACATAAGGAAATACGGGAAAGGGTTTAATTCCTCTCCAAATATACTTTGAGAGAGCTCACCTCATGGGAGAACCAGTGTTTAATGTGATTTCTCCAACTCTGTCATATTAATTGCTGTTATATTTGTCTTGGGAAGCAAATTTAAAATTAAAATTAAATAATCTGCCGTGAGATCAATACAAGCAACCAATTTATTCAGTGTCTGGCTGAATACAACATGGCACTGTGCCACTCAGAAAAATGAAGATGACTTTACATAGTATAGTCATAGTAGCAGAATAACTTAACAGTGCTCAAAATACTTTGTGCAAACATTTCATTGTATATTTACATCTGCACTTGTCTTACAGCCAAAATGTCTTCCTGTATGCTTATTTGTACTAGTTGCTTCTGAATATTTCCCTTCGCTAAAACATATCCTTGACAGTGCCATAAAATAAAGTGCAATTTATCAATCAGGCAGTAAAACCTACTAATACTAACACAGTCATTTATAAGAATTCAGCAACACCACTTCTTAACAGTAGCTAATCTTAGCTTATGGACACGGCACAAAAATTAGAAGCAATATTAAATATCTTTTTCACATTACAAGCAATCCCTCACTTAGAGCAGGACAGAATACAGTATTATGCTATAATGACTTCTTATTCTTAATTGTTCGTATCACTTTGTTAGATGAATTGATGCCTGTTAAGAAAGAATTTAAAAAAAAACAAAAACAAACCAAAACCCAAAACCCATTAATTTGTTTTGCAGTAGTCAGAAAACAGCACAGACTGAATCTAACTTTCTCCGGCACAAGGAGGATTGTGACACTTGCAGGAACTCAGTGTCGTCTGGGAGCCATTGCCTCAATAGAAGCAGCTGTTAACTTCTATCTTGTCTTTATATAAGATGGTGGCTTGCAAGTCCCACTCAGCTCTAATCTCTGCAGGATTCAAAGTTCACTGCCTTTTGCCCCTTGCTGGTCAGTATGGCTCATCAGGAAGTCAGGCCGGAACTGATTTTTAAACACGCAAAACGCAATCGGCTTCTCGCAAGACAGGCTAGTACCCATCATCCCATCAGTCACTGTGGATTTAGCAGTTGTGCCTGTCAGCAGAACAAACACAGCGAAAATAGCTGAAGCCTACAATTTTATCTTATTAATCTGAAGAGCAATATCCACACTTCTTTTTTTTTCTACTTCTAGTGCTGTGTGTAGCAACAGAATCAAAGCCCTGGTGATCTGTCCATTTCCAAGGATTTTAAGGAGGCTTCTAAAATACTCAAGAGAAAGTTGCTCAAGTCTGCGTTGATATACAAGATAACAATTTGAGAAGTCAAAGTAAGTGTTTATTAGACTTATTAAATCCTGTATAAAAAAGTAACCTTCATTGTTAACTTTAACATGTTCAGAGTCGCACACCTTCAAAACATTAATTTGTTTGGCCATTGTTGCTTTGGAAAGCACAATATGTTAGTAACTGGAGGAGATGGGCAAATCTGTTTACAAATTTCTCAGTGGTAGTGAGTCATAGCTAATGGAAAAATGCCAGTTGTTGACTTAGGTAGAGGACAACTTGGAAAAGATCTGTTCTTGTGATGAGGAGTGAGATGTCTCCCCAGTCAGAGACTAACCAACTGAAATTTGAGGATGCCTCATTTACCCCTTCCTCGTAATCTGGTGCTGTCGTTAACACAGTAAATACATCTGCTAACCTACCTGGGGAAAACTGTTCCATTATACAAGAATAACGTAAAAAACAAATTGTGTGTATCTTGCATATTAGGTACAGTGCACAGTAGGTATAGTACTTATGAATCTGCAGCAGGCACACAAACATAATTAAAACATAAATCAGATGAAATTGCACAGAGGATATAACTCTATAAAAAGAAAATTGCAAAGCCAAGGAGTCAAGCTTGAGGAATCTCAAATAGAGGTGACTATTTAATCCTGAACCGTTACCACCCTTATGTAGATATAGGCTTTACTAACACTAGGAAGTAATAACTTTTTTTCCCAGCAATATTCTAGCCTCTTTCACAGATTTTGGTTATTTAAGTCAAGGCAATAACAGATAAAAAGGTTTTTATGCTCTCTGTAGACCAGGATGAGACATGACATTGGAAAGCAGACTTCAATATTATTTACTGGTATCCAAGAAATTACAAGATTCAGCAATCTCAAATTCCACTCTAGCTCTCAAAAGGAATAGGATTTTTCAGGCATTAACTTTCCTGCTTGTTCCCCCAACCTCCACCCTTCTTTCTGACAAATCATCCCTAGTTCTGTTTGGTCTCTGCATCCCAGAATCCTTTAGACTAGTATTACTCTAATTGCCATTTTGTGCTGTGTAAGCCTGGTTCCAGTGAACCTACTGCCAGAAATAGCTCTGTTTGGAGATATTTCTAACAGAAGTATACTCAAAACATTTACAGTAAGTCACAGTGCACTTTTGATAGTAAGGAAATACCACAGAACACCACAGCACTTACTGAACTATCTAGTGGAATCACAGTGATTACCAAGCTAAGTACAACGTAACAATGTAACTAGGATAAAATAAAACAAGTCATACCAATCAATTATTATTTTAAGAGTCCATACACTTTAGTAAACCCAAATCAGTGTTGTAACTCTTCCCAGTGACTATCCAATATGACTGCTTAAGCTAAAAATCTAGATGTTGCTTACAATACTGTAGAATTTCCTCACCTTTCTACTTTTTTTAATTTAAGAAGTTTTAAGAAACAGAGACCCACAATCAAGTATTTCCTCTGTGCTCTAAGTGAAATGGATTGTGATCTGTATTGCTGCAATATTAGACAGCAACCAAGTTAGGGCACAAAGAAATTACCTTTGTTTTCTCAGAACCTAAGTTATGTTTTTACTACCTTGTCCCTATTGTAATCAGCAGAAAATGCATTTAATGGGATACATAAGTAAGCTTCAAAACTGCAAAAATATCTCACTCTAAGGACATCATGAGAGACACACTGCTGCTTTGAAATACTAGCATTCATGTAATAACACCAAGCTCTATACCTTGACAGGGAAACTAGTGTTTTTGAAGACAAGGAAGACCCCTCGTTTTAAAGTATCACTGAATTTCTGATACTGTTTTTGTGATTGACTCATTTCCCACTAGTAGTCTGAAGCAAATCCCTGGATACACATATAGCCCTGGGAGAAGCCTAGACTCCAGACGTAAAAGTTACATTGCAGCCATATCTCTGGGTTCAATTAAAGACACGGAGGTAACCCTAATTACTATACCCATGTTTTGGCATGTAGCTAAAGAAAGAACTGATTCTGAAATGTTGCTTATAAAATTCATATTTGTCATTTTAAGTATCACATGTACTTTCAGAGGGTAAATATTTTTCCTATGCTAGGACCAAATAACAGGGAGACATGCTGAGAAGAGAGCGTGGGAAAAATATTCTCTTCCTGTGAGTCAAACCCTATCTGTGAAAACACTCCATAGCAAGCTCAGCAGGCAGCCTCACAGCACCTGATTCTCTGCTCTCCGCTTACAGGCTCAGGCAGAAACCGCAGCCCACAGATGTGTCAGACTCTTGCACCCTCACCCCTGGTCCAAAGCATGGCTTGTACCATCAGCAAGGCAAACAACAAGCAGACACTGCCCCCATATATCCCAGACTCCTTAACTGTGGGAGCTATTGAAGGTGACTGCTCGTGGGCTTTTTTTCCGGAGGCAGAGGTAGAGATACCCCACAAACAGGAGAAGCAACCTGCTATATGTAACTTAGAGAAATTCTCATATTTATGATACCTTAAATAATCTCGCCAACCAGATGAGGAACAAACTGAAACAGAGGAGGTGCTGCAGTGAGCAAAACCAAAAGCCACCTGAAGTGTCTGGAAACCATGGAAGTACAATACTTCTTTGAAAATCGTAAGAAGAAAGCTAAAAAATAAATTTATGTCTTCAGAACTCTTTCTGCCTTTCCATGAATTAAAACCTGTCCTCAGGACACGCAGTATTCATGACAGTTAGCAGGAGTTTATGTAAAGATTGAAGTCTTGCTAGAAGCCAATGGAATGTAAATTAGAAGACACAAAATGAAACACTGTGTTTCTAGCATATGAAGTAATTCTCAATTGTTGTGCTTACTGATTCTTTCCTAATGCCTCCTTACAGCTGAATCTGCCAAACTTATCAATACATATAACTTTACTCATTTAAGTAGACCTCTAACCTTGAAAGTCGGAAAAATTTTATTTTTATTTGGCTGACAGATCAAAAAATTTTTAGGAGCAAAGAAAGTATTCTACAAGAAAAGTGAAATCTAGTAACTTTTTATCTTATAAAAATTTAGCTAGTATTCATGACTTAGCCAAGATTGCTGCATCTTCTGTAATAAATGAAACAATAAACTGTTTAAAAATTCCAGCTTTCTAACACATGAAGTAACTTCTTGTTTAAGAACTATGGTCTGGATTAACTATGAAGCATCTTCAGAGATGATAAAATAATTCTTCTATTTCTTCAAAGACTCTTGTCTGGCTGAGGCTTGTACATGCACATATTCTTCTAATTGAAGTTGAATGTGAATAACTGTTAACACAACTGACACAAAAGTTTGCAAAAATACCATTATTGTTACTGTTTTCCCAAAGATACTGGAGAATTGTAGGGCAATATAAAACACTGATTGTAGTGTCTTAGAACAGTGTGTGTAGTTAAATATTCCCTTACCATTTCCACAGCTTTAAATTATAATGAACAGCAAGTTATATAAATAATGGAGTACTAAAAGTTTCCCTGAACTTCATAGTTCTTAGGCAACTGTTTGAAAAATAGGTCTGTAGGAAGCAGTGCTCCATTAGTAGATTTCAGCTGCCAAGTTTTCGGACTGAATATTTGCCAGCTGCCACTTCTGTTAACAATGTCTACAAAGTCATTTTCACACTGAAAATCACTGATATCTACCTTTTGTATTTTTTCGTAGTTAAGCATTTATGCCAACTCCCATTGAAGTATATAGCAGGTTTCTGGATATATGAGGGATAGGATTAAATCCAACAGCTTTGTGACCGATTAGCATGTATTCTTATTTCTCAAGTAAAATATGGCCTTGGCTTTTTTCATTTGGGGGTTTTTGCAGGCAGGTGTGCAGATGTGAGGGTAAACACAGAACTGAGGTCATTTGAGATTCTGGTAAAGTTACTTACTGTGCACAGGAAGCTAATAACAGGAACTTGTAATTAGTAAAAATAGTTTATCCTGCAGCAGTGAGGTCATGACCTCATAATTTTTCTTATAGTGAAAAAGCATATTGATTGGAGAGGTATATCCAATCACAATAGATGGTTTAAGAGGTGTTTTCACAGCCATCTTGCAGCTACTGATCCTGCTTTAGCTGGAGCTCACGGCAAAGAAAGCAGCTCTGAAAAAGAAGAGAAATCAGCTACTTTCCCAATTGTTCTCTTCCATGGTATCGGCAGGGTAGGACCAGCAGGCACCTTTCTTTTTCATTAAATGCTTACAGATGGTTTCTGCTAAAAAACATGTTTAAAATAAATGGAATTGCTGCTTGTGCACTGTATATTAGTACCTTTGTTTTTCTGTTTCACTGATTGGCCTATTCATAGCCCATCCCTTTCAAAATCTGCTATTTTAAAAAAAACTCTGAGTACACCAAAGCAGTGGATCTTACCTTTGTACAGCATAGTTCCAAAGGCTATCAGCACATCTTGCGAGACTGAATGCTTTAGGAATACATTACAATACCAGTTTCCCTGATAAGTATATCACTTAGTTGCTTTCTAATACTTCTTTTGGAAAATAAGGAGATATGCATTTTAAGCAGAGAAAGCTAGGTAAATAAGGGAAATATGTGGATGAATATGATCTTTAAAATGATCTTTAAAATGATCTTTAAATGATCTTTAAAAAAATAGACTTTTTGTCACTAAAATGAAGCAAAGTAAAGGTGAGAAGTTTTGTGAAATACTTGCTTGCACATGTGTTATTAAGACAAATTAATGTTGTTAATTAATCATAGTAAACACACACTTAACAACTAACACTAGACTGCTGTTATTGTGTATCACCTCTGTAACAAAATTAAAAATTTAAATCAAGAGGCAGATTTCGGCTTCCTGTAGAATAGTCAGTCAGCGATGCTTGTTATAGTCTCCAGTGCAACTGCTGAAGTTATCACAGCTGCTGATCTTTAAAATCCCGCCTTTCCATTTATTCCATTTTTCTTTTAAGCATGTGAAAGAAGTCAAATTGCATGGAGTGTTTCTCAGATGGCTTTTGCATAGGAAAGTAAGCGCACGTAAGCAACAGCACCAAGGAAATGCAGGCACGCAAAACTAACTTGCAGAGAACTGCAATATTCACCTCATACGCTGCATGTGGAACCTTCACTTGGCCTTGGCAGCAGTTTCATTTAAAGACTGAGGTGAAAATGTAGCCCTGTGGAAAAATAAGCTGGAAATATTTATAGGTAGTCATTCAGCTCTGGCAACACTATTTAAAAACAAAAGAATTGCTTTGGACAGATTACAGCAGAAATCTAGGTTATTCAGATCTAGAAATGTGAGATCCTTCACAAATAAATTTCATTATAAAAATATAGCTTCTTGTTTTAATATTTTCAGTGAAAAACAGAGGGTCATTAAGGCATTGATCATGAGGAGAACATGCAAGCTATATGCTGCTTTTCCAAACCTTCAGTAATATTTCAGTGTCAGAATGCCAGGCACAGACTGGCACAGAAACATATGCTTGGCTCAAAATGCTTGTAAATTCCATTGAAATGCACTGATTTCTGTGCCAGGCTTTTCAGATTAACAGAGATTAAACAGATTAAGAGATTTGATGAAATGGAAATCCAAGAAAGAGTTAACAAGGAACTCCGCACAGGACTTCTGGTCATATGTAAAAGCCACTGACCCCTAAATTGAGGTACAAATTCAGGTTCAAATAGGGAGGTAAACTAAATGTATTTTAATCATAAGGATTCTCCTGCTACTTTTCCCATAAACTTTTGTGACTTTCTGGGCAAGACCCTCAGGTCTTTTTCATTGGGAAAATGCAGATAATTTTTCCATAAAACAAGGCAGTTGATGTCACCAGAGGACTTGTATTTCCCAAAAGTCCATATGAAAAACTTTTCCCAAAAAACATGTTTATCCTTCAAACTAATATGCTTCTATGATACAGAACCTGAACTTTGTGCATTACATGAATCATAGGGTAAACTTCCTGGAGTTATTCTAGGTAGAATACCTAGAACTGTCCACTGTTTTTCATCTAAAAACTTGTATAATTGCATTGACTGCAACAATGTTAACATCACAGTATTCTTGCCAAAGTCTGAAAGATCAAAGCTTTGCTCCACTTCTCAGATAGCATAGTTTTTCTTATTTACTGTAGCATTATTTTGCAATATCTACTGTTCTTTATGATATAAGAGAGAAAAAGGAAAGAAGGGAGATACATACAGAATAAAGGAGCAAGAAGGAAAACCCAGAAGACAGTAGAGAATGAAGCCTGTAGAAGGACAAGAGCATTAAAAAAATCTCTAAGAAGGAAGGAAAACATGGGCAATAGAACAAAACTATTTGCAAAGGCACAGACAGTTCTCTTCTGATATATTGCTTTTTCTCTACTACAAATCCATCTGAGATGCCAGGATGGAAGCACTACTCACCTGGCTTCCTTGAAGACCCTGACTCACATTAGAGTGGGGCAACACGTAACTGCGCTAGTGTCAGCAGCCACTAGGAACTGTGAGCCAGACCCTCCTCCCATAGTGCCACCACAAAAGGTAGGAAACTCTAAAGGCTCTATTCTTAGTTCAACGTGTAGTAATTTATGCTTCAGTGCCAAGAGTCTTTGGGTTACAGTGCTCAGGCAAAATGAGCTTGAACCACAGCCCAAGAGCATTGTTCTAGAGGCTAGGGCTCCAAAGGAAAGAGTCAGCTAAAGAGAAGCAGCAGTGGAGAGGCATATGGAGATGACAGCCAACCAATGGACATTCAGTGCCAGTCATACATGAATGCTGCAATCTGAACCCTGAAGGAGCAGGCAATGACTGTAGAGAATCTCGGCTGCTTTGCCTTTACTGATGTAATGGGGTCATCTCAAATTTACTTTGTTCAGAACCAAAACTAATATCATATGTAATTGATAAACAGCACTCTGTCTCAACATATTGTATCACTTTAAGTGTAGGATTTGTCCCACGCCAAAGGCCATTCAAGTGCTATTTCCCACCAAATAGTTACAGAACAATCACACTGTATGTGCTGTTTTCTAACTCTGTAAAATGGGCATTTACAAGAAACACTTGGTTTTTTATTATATTAAGAAACTATGTTCATTTCAAAAATTATGCCAGATAAAAGGTTGCCTCTAACTTGTTATTTTACGTACTGATGCTGTGAACAGTAACCCCAAGCCAGCACAGAAAACAGTTCAGCTATTGCAGTGGTGAAAGGGAGAGAGACTGGACAGTGAACTGCGGGAGAAAACCTAAAACTGAACCAAAATAAAATTCTCGCCATAACAAGTCCATGTGTACTCAGAGGAGTACCTCAAATAGGTATTGAATGTCATTTGAATATTAACTTGAACAGAAATGCCCCTATGACTGGGAAATTAAATTTATTGTTAACTGGGTCCTTGATAAAAGGAATCCCATAACAAATAATGGGCTCGATGTCTGTGTTTGTGCATGTGCACAGAAAGGGGATGCTACAGAGGAAGCTTTTCCTTTTTCTACAAATGTATGAAGTTTCGTAACAAAAAGGTTGAGAGAGCATGTGTATAGTTGAGGTAGGGGGAGGGAATGAGAGGCATGAGTTCCTGGAGGATATAGAATCATAGAAACCAGAGACCTAATCTGAAGGATAAATAAAGGTAGCATCTCTTTCATGAAGAATTTCCTGCTAAGATGAAGACGATATTTTTTTAAGACTTTTGGTATTCTAGAGCATCCAGAAGCACCATTAATCTTGTGGACTATGCAGTCTTGGTGGGTAAAAAAAAAAAGCAGGGAGGAAAGAAAGTTTGCTGCACCGTGTATAGTCTTCCTCTGCAAGAGGTCAGAAAATTTTGACATTTCAGTTTACAGCTTGGGTTTTGCTTTGGGTTTTCAACTCTTTTTATAACAGACATCTAAATCCCACACTGCCCATAATATATTAAACTGACAATGAGATTGCATTCCTAAGTAAAGCAGCTTCTTTGCTGGAAGACAGAGTACCAACCTAAGCTTAACATTAAAGACCGGATGCTTTTATTAATACTTTAGTAAAGATTATGAGTGTTTTCCATGGTTGTAGAGTAACAGTTGGAAAAGAAAACAGTGAGGGTATGTTATATAAATATTTGTATAAAGTGTCTCTTTTTGTATGTTTATTCCAGCATTAGATCAACCTTTTACAATACAGTATATTATAGTAACTCCAATAAAATCTAACTTTATTCTTTAAATAGATCAACCCCATTAGATACTTTTCTGCCACTACTATTCTCATTTCAGTTTCTGTTCTTATTTTTTTCCCCATTACAATTTATTGCTAATAAAAATCAGCCCACAACATAGGCATTCATTCTTTATCTTTTGCTACGTGTAAATCATAATCCTGTATTCCATCAGTACTCCTTGCTCTTCACCACTTCAAAGCCTTTTGAAAAGATATTTTTACCCTTTAAATTCCCTCTATGTATTGTTTAAACCTATTTTTCCTTAGAACTCAGTATTGCTTAGAGTTGCAAATTATTTTCAAAGAGTAAATGGAAGGAAGATATCATGAAACCACACTTCATATATTGTATTAATCAACAGTTCATAACATTTTTACTGGTATTTGCTAGTACCAGTCTCTAATCTAAGAGAATAATTATTCTCTTATTCTCATGATATATATATATTCCAGTGCTATAACTTCATACATGGTATAGTTGCACACTTCAAACTTTGATTAAGCATGACTCTGTTGGTTCTAAGATTTACTACTGTTATGGTCAATGACCTTTTCCACATATAGTTGACTGTCATGCTGCATCTCCCACAGCTCTGGAGCATGTGACACGCAGAGTAAACACCGAACTTATCTAAATTTACACTTAATTTTCAGATCAGCTGTAGATTTACAGCGTCACACTACAAATGTAGTCTCTGCCTCACAAGAATATAAAAATGTTTTGCAAGCCATGCCTGATCCGTGATCAGAAGGCTGCTCTCCACTATGCTGTTTCACTGCTACCATATAACCAAATGGTTTTGCCTGGGAAGGGAACTATTTCATTACTTCTTAGCATCCATGTAGGCCACTACCCAGTCAGTGAGACTGATACTTGGTGAACATGTGATAATTCTTATGGAGCCTTTGCTTAAACTGAATTACTGGTATTTAACCTTCTGTCTGGCAAGTTCATCCTTGGGCAGATTGCTCAGCAGAGAAATTGTGTCAATGTTATCTCACACTGTGCTTTTTCTCTGTTTCTTGCTAGGTGTATTATCTGTTTATTTTACCATGCCAGAAGGCCTAAATTAAGATCAGGGCTGTACACAAATATACAGTAAACAATACTGTTTGACCGGAAGGGTTTGCCCTGTGAATAATTAAGATAGAAAAATAGGATATGAAAGGAAGGGTTAAGACACCTCTTTTAGAAGCAGAGAAATAAGGCATGGCGAAGATCACAAAAAACTGCAACTGAGCTAAGAAGTTAATCCAGATCTCTTAAACAGAGCTGCACAAGTTTTTCTTGGCTATGACTTTAGTAGATCTGACTGATTTATAAAGATCAGGTCAAGCCTTAAAAAAATTTACAGTCACATTTTAAAAATAAAAATGGGATAGAAACATTTTTATATTTCTAGAAGTGAAATTCAAAGTGATTTTACAGGTAGGATTCATTAAAGGGTGTAGCTGCTACATACAAAAGCCGAACAACGAAGATGTCCTCACTCTGTAACTTCATGCCTGACACACACCAGGTTTAACTTCATTCTCTTATGTCTGAAGGCTCTGTAATAGCTTATAGGAAAGGCATTTCCTGCAGGCTGGTTTTATTGCTGTAATGCAATGTGTTTGGGAAGATTTAACTGCATCAAAATATGCATTTAATTCACTCTAAAATTAATTGTAATTTCTCCTGTCACGATTTCCAAAGTTTTTGAGAGGAAAAACCCAGTTCTATACTAACCAAAAGCCTTGCTAAGTTTAAGCCACAAGACTATGCTTCCCTTCATACTATTGTTCCCACATGGAAATTCTAAACTCCTACCTCTAAATATGCTTTTTGAGTTCTATAGAATAATGGCCGTATTTTCACTAAAATCTGAACAGTTTATCAATCCACTAGATTTTCTTTCAACATGAGGCAAGTAGTTTTGCACTTTCAGCTTGCCAGTGCAAACAGACAACTACGAAGATAATTTCAGCAAAAAGGAAAAAAGGGAAAATTAAAGTTAGATAGATGCATGTTTTCTTCAAAGACATGGAAATTTTGCCATTTTTAGCAGTGCTATTTAAAACAAGAACTGCCTGCAGTCAGGACTAAGCAGCCACACAGCTATTAATATAAGCAGACACCCCTCCCTATTAACCAGAAGGCAGCAACTGGATATATTGTCTTGTGTTTTCAAAATACAGAAATAATGAGCAAATTCAAAATTCAATTTTTTCCAAGTAAAACTGGAAAACTTGCTAAAGTGTTCCTCTGCTATCGTCAGCTTTTTACTAATGCTCTTTCATGTGTGAAGAGTTTCTGCATTTGCTGAGGATGGAAATCAGCTTTCCCTGAACAACTTTTGTCAGTTTCCATCTGTATCAAGTGCCAAATGAAATGCAAGGTTAAAATGAAATTAAACACATGTTTACCGTGGTGAGCAGTAGAAAGGCAGTCATCACACTTCTGTCTAATACACCATAAAGAAACCTTTTTCTGAGATCTCAAAATAACTGTGCTATTGTTCATTAAAAGTGCAAAGTTTAGCAGCCATTACTGTATTTGGCATCACAGAAACCATAAGTTATACCACACCCTCTGGAATCGATGACATTCAAGAATTACACCAGAAGATTCTCACACAATATATTTTTCCAAAAAGAGTGATATATTTTTGTTCTGAATAACCTAGAACAGGGCTGAGGAAGAAAACCACTTCATAAACATATGTTTCTTTCTATTTCCATTTGTAGAGGAGAAAGTAATCCAAGGATTTTTAGCACTCTGCCTTATAGTAACACATTTTTACTCAAACTGAAACAACTGGATGACTTGCATGGGATATCACCTGTAACTCTAAAAAAAAATAGCTGTCTAAGGGCTAGATTCTGCAGCGCTTGATAAAATCTTTGGAACTGGTTCTTGCCTCCTCCATGATGATGCACACACCCTGCTTTCTAGATTACAACCCACACAATTAAAGCTCTCTTCCTAAGCCACTGCATGGCTGACCTATTTTCTATACCGACTTTGCCAAAACAATCAATGGTCATAGCCCAAGAGAGGGTTTCAGACAGCTCTCTGCCCCATCGCTCCATGCTGCAATGCAAGTCTTTGGGAATTCTTCTCCTTGCCCTCCTCTCTGAAATAATAGTTGAGGTCACAACTTGGTTATCATCTAGGCTTAGTGAGCTGCCTGTAAGGAATTAGCCTACTGGTGCTGGCTTGCATAAGGAGGTGGCTTGTTTGAATACTTTTACTAGCAGGACTCCCTTCTATTGGAACAGCTGCTTCCAATATGAACGTGCAAGAGGAAAATCAATTCACAAGTTGGCTTTAACTAACACAAAGGAACTAATTTAAGGAGGGAGTCAGAGCAGTAAAATCAAGAATAATGGCTACCACAGTACTGCCAAATTCAAGGAGCAAGGAGGGCACCTAGCAGGAGCAGTGGGGGTCTGAACTACACATAGAAAGGGCCATTTCAGTCAAGTGAGAACTTTAATTAAATACCCCACAGTTAAATGTGAAAGCAATAATATTCTTAGCAAAGGCATTGATTCCACTTAACAAAACTATCATATAATAGGAAATACAAATGAAAAATAGGTGGAACTGAATATCAAAAAAGACACTGGTCTGAGAGGGTGAGATCCTCCCAAAGGCTGAAGGCCTATGGAAACCCTAAAGCTCAAATTTATTTGAGGTCTGAAGCAACAGACAGGACTTGGTGAAGCCTCTCTACAGTAAAGGAAAATGAATCCCCAGAGAACATATTTGTTCTGACGCAGGTCATGGAGCAGCAGAACAACTGACAACAACGCACTCCTATGAAAAGGGAATAGATGGCAGCTTGCCCCAGCTCCTGCATCGTGTATGACCCACAGACCATAAATGAGGAGCCAAAATGGCACTGACCTAAGAGTGGCATCACCTGAGTAGGACAACCAAAAATCTGGAAGAACAGCATGTTACCAAGTGAGTGGCAAATAATACCAGCGTTACAACTAAATGGATTCTTTAAATAACTACGTGGCCCCTTCAATTGTTTCACAGCAGATGCATGTATAAGGAAAAACCTTATAAAACCCCTGCTCTCGCTAGTAAATTTTTCTGCCTTTATTACATAAAAAAATTTGTACTTTATACCCTAGCCAGAAGCCCTACTCCATTTATGCACATGCTTAAATCCTATTGGAATTTTTAAATTAAATAGGTACAAATATTCTGTCCTGAACAGTGCTGCTTTCTTGAACAACGACTTATGCCCTGATCACTGACTTCAAAAACATTAATATGTGTTCAATGGTAAATTCGAATCTCTACTCCAGGAATAACCAGTCATGCAAGACTTGATGAACATATATGATACATACTATGGCCAAATCTGAAATGCTCAAAACATTCTGAAAAGAATATTTGAAGTAACATCAATGTCAAACATGAGATTTGACTTATTGTAAATTTTAAATGCTAAAGGATTTAATTGAAATGCTAAGCATCTGAATACATGCAGAGAATTTTAATAAACACACAAACAATAAAGATCTTTAAAAAGGATATAGTACAAAACATGCAAGGATTTCCAGCAAAGAAACTCTAACGGCAGCTCTCCACGTCTCAGTTTCCATTTGCAAACAAAACGTACAAGCTGAACCATAATAATTCCTAAATAACATTACAACAAAATTCCTTAAAACACGTCCTTTAGTTTTCAATAACTATTTTTAAAAACATTTATTTTTAACTATACTGAATTTTTCTTAAATAAATAGGTTTGTATCAAAAAAAGGAAACTTGCTGCTTGTCTGCAGTCTAGATACAAAAATATGGCCAGTACCTCATCATACAGATTTCCTTGTAGATAATTTAGAATATTTTGTCTGTTTCCTTAGATTATGAAATGCTTTATTTTTACTTTTTAATATAACCAAGATATCATTTACTACACCTTTTTGTGTAGCAGCTCATTTCAGTTAAAAGGGAAATAGCTGTATTTGCTACAAACTCTACCTTGACTTCTTGGATTGCTTATTTTGAGTCTTGGCATTTTTTTACAATTTCAAACAGATGGCATTATCTTCATAATGGCTGTGATGTTTTACCTTTTATTATATGACATAACCAGCTTTTGACTGCTACTGACATTTTGAGTATTTTATTATAAACTCTTACTTACGTTTTGATTTCACTATGGGATCTGTTTTGAAACAGACTGTCACAGAATGGTTAAAGGCAGATTTTTGAAAGAAAGCATTAGTCATAAGACAAATATACAAGACTTAGTACTTACTTTTATGGACATGACATTAAAGACTAACCTTGTCTTCTCATTTTTAATGGCTCATCTAAAACTTCATTGAATAATTTAAGTGAATACTCAGCAAATGAACCAGTGGGAGAGGGGATGGTGAGCCATTTTATTGAGAATGTCAAAAAAGGATAATAAATACACTATAGAACTAAATTCCTTATTTTCTCCTCCAATATCTGCCTCACAATCTTGCACTGTCATGTCTTGTAATAGCTGCAAACAACATAATTCCATGGAAAAAAAATACAACCAAGAGATCTCAAGATGTGTTTTCCTTCTTTCTCCTTCCTTGCTTTTTCTGCCTGCTTTAGATCAGCATGACTTCAATAGCTGCTTTTGTCTCCTGAGAATGAGGAGCATAAAGTCCTTCATATCACCATCAAAGTATTTCTCATGTTTCCTTATAATCATCTAGTTCATTTAAGGTTCTTGCTATTGGCAAACCAAAGAGAATAGTCATTAGAGCTGCAGACTGTATGACCATATGCAGCGCCCCAGAGCAACACAATCCAAGCAAGAAACTTACCCACAACAAAGGGAATTTCCCATGCTTGCATTTGTAACATACTTACACTCACTCTCTGGTTGCTTAAATTCCCCAATTAATTATGTAAAATAGTCTGTTACTGGAATTTCTTTCTAGCATGGGCTGTCATCACCTTTTGCTCTTAACCCTAGTAAATCACCACATACGTGATTAAGTGTACACTTCCTTGCGCCTACTTTCAATAGCTTGGGAACAAAATGTCGTAACTACAAGAAAATAAAGTGTCTCCATGAACAGTTTTGACTTAGGGAAAACGATTAGATTAGACCACTTTGTTCTATTCATAGAAAGATAATTAAACTCTTACATTTGTAATGAAAAGTTGCTCTGTTACATTTTTCTGTAACTCTGTACTCTGAGACTTTACAATGGAAAATCTGAGTGAATAAAACTGGCTTCTTCTCCTATTAGCATTTCAACTATCAAAAGCTTTACCATCTCTCTTTAGACCAACCTGTATGCAGCACAGTGTAACCTGTAGTGCGGTGAAAGTGCATAGCCCCAATACAGCATTATAAACAGCTCATTTCACCATAATGCTCATTTTTAGTAACACCACATCCTTACTCGGGACTTCTTTCCTGTTAATTCACCCTTCCAATTTGGAAAGCCATCTCATTACATGCACAGAACAAGCGACTGGCTCTGAAAACAAAGCCATTCTGGAAGCAGCATTAGATCAAGCCTAAGAGAGTTCATAAGAGGTATAAAAGTACTTCTTTTCATCTGAGATAAAAAACTCTTCAAGTCTCTCATGTTTACACATAAATAGATAGTTTAGAGAGGGACAATTATACCTAGGCTAATAATGGTCACTGAAACTCAGCCACAGAAACAAGTGTCCACCCAAAAAAGGAACTGCAAGCCTCGAGTCTTGAAAAAAACAGAAAGAAGAGCAGAGCTAAGACTGCAAAAGAAAATTTTCAATTGCAATTAATACAACACAGTTTGGGGCTTCATTTATTCTTCCTAGGAGAAAAAATGAACAGGAATAACACACGCAAAAATGAAATTATCATTCAAGCGTCAAGCCTGCGATTAAATACCGTGTCCGATTCACGGGGTGCGATGGGGTGACCTGTGGGAATCCGCGACCATGGCCGGGGGGCTGGAACTGGAGGGTGTTTGAGGTCCCCTCCTGCTCAGACTACGCTATGCTGCTAGGATTCTGTGATGCTGAGATGCTGTGATGCTGTGATTCTATGATTCTGTGATGCTCTGACGCTGCGATGCTGCCACGCACTCCACCGACCCAGAGCCGGTGCAACGAGCCTGAACGGCACCACTCCCTGAGCAAATTCTTAGAAAGCCTCACGGTGCACAAAGGCCGCCCGGTTCCCCTCGTGCCCGCAGCTCTCACCGAGCTCCCCCACCCCGCTCCCCGCCCCGGATCGCTACCGTATTCCGCTCAGCATCGCGTCTGGCTCGGGGCTCGCTGCAAACGGGGCGTCGAGGGGAAGGGGGAGCCGGGGGGAGGGACACCGGGGGGCGCTCAGCCCCGCGCGCGCGTCCGGTGCCTGCGCTGTCCAGGGTCCGCACCGCGCCCCGGGCGGCGCTCACTCACCATAGCGCGGGATTGGGGGGGTGGGGGGGCGCTCCGGGCAGGGCGCGCCGCGACCGCCGCCGCCGCCGCCGCCAAGGTGTTATTTGGGGAGCGGGAGCTGCGGCGGCAGCGGGGCCGCCCGCGCGGGAGGGGCCTCCCCGCGGGGCCAATCAGGTGGGGCCGGGGGCGGGCGGGGGGCGGGGGGAGGTGCGCTGACCCCGAGCGCCCCGCGCCGGATTCGGCGGGGCGGCGGGTGAGGCCGGGCCGGGGGGCGCGTGCCCCTGTGTCGTGCAGCCCCGCACTGCGGGGGCTTCGAGAAGCGAAGGACCATAGAGTCACCGCGTTGGAAGAGACCTCTGAGGGCGTCGAGTCCAACCGTACCTGTCTGCCAATAAACCTTAAGCACCTCGGCTACCCATCTTTTAAACACCTCCAGGGATGGTGACTCAAACACCTCCCTGGGCAGCCTCTGCCAGTGCCCGATGACACCTTCGGTGAAAAATTTTTTTCCTAATGTCCAGCCTGAACCTTCCCTGGCGGAGCTTGAGTCCATTCCCCCTGGTCCTGCCCCCCGTCACTTGGGAGACTAACACTCACTTCTCTACAACCTCCTTTCAGGTACCTGTAAGAGAGCAATAAGGTTTCCCCTCAGCCTCCTCCAGGCTAAACAACCCCAGCTCTCTCAGCCGCTCCTCATAAGGCCTGTTCTCCAGCCCCTTCACCAGCTTCATTGCTCTTCTCTGGACTCACTCCAGAGCCTCAACATCCTTCTTGTGGTGAGGGGCCCAGAACTGAACACAGGATTCAAGGAGCAGTCTCACCAGTGCCGAGTACAGAGGGAGAATAACCTCCCTGGACCTGCTGGTCACGCCGTTTCTGATACAAGCCAGGATGCCATTGGCCTTCTTGGCCACCTGTGCACACTGCTGGCTCATGCTCAGTCACTGTCAACCAACACCCCCAGGTCCTTCTCCTCCTGGCAGCTTTCTGGCCACTCTCCCCCTAGTCTGTAGCACTGCACAGGGGTTTTGTGTTCCAAGTGCAGGACTTGGCATTTGTTAAACCTTGTCCCACTGCTCTCATTCCACCAGTCCAGCCTGTTCAGATCTATCCATAGAGCCTGCCTACTCTCCAGCAGATCAGCACTTCCTCCCAGCTTAGTGTGATCCGTGAACTTGCCAAGGGTACATTGTACATTCAATGCCTTCATCTGGGTCATTGATAAAGATATTGAACAGGACTGAGCCCTGGGGACACCACTTGTGACTGGTGCAGTCAGGAGCTTCTGTTTTCAGCTCCCACGCTGGTAGGAACCAGTGTCATCAGGGACTTTGAGACGCTGTAGTTCTTGAAGTCTTTTCCACACAAGTATCCTCCCAAATACTCTTCAATTTGAAAATTGTGTGCTACCATATTTGTTTTAATTGGGCTTTTTCTACCATAATTTTGATTTTCTTGTGCCTAGTGATGTTTTGTGCAATCTATAATATATAAAATATGTTTTTGCTGTACATACTGTATGAAATAGCTAAGCAATGACAGAAAGGGAACAATGCCTTCCCAAATAAGCACAGAAAAGAAGAATCATTCAAACAACTTCAGAATATCATAAAGACAAATTAAGTTCCATTTAGAACACAAATCTATAGAACGTTTTTTATAGAGTAGCCCAGGTCCGAAATCATATGCTTAATTCTTGCATGTCACCATTGAAACAGGACAACTGCGCAATTTTTAGATCTTCACAAATACCATGTGTTATTCATAGTATTTTCACTGTGAAAATGTTGGATGGCTTTGGGAAGCTCAGGGTCAGAAACAGTGGTTTTGTTGGACTTGGATAACTAGCAGTGACTGACCTCACAATAGGATTTGTTGCCTTATCAAGTCACATGGAAACAGATTTCACCAAGAAAAACACCTGTTGGAAGAGGAGCGATAAGTTTGGGGGCGCGCCATCCGTAGTCAGCAAAAGAAGAATGGATTTTGTTATTTGTTGCTCACTGTCACAGCTCAACAATCCAAAATGAAAGCAGCACATCTCCAAGTGGTTTTGAACTGACCAGCTTTACACAACAGAGGGTATCAAAGCTCAAGGTGTGAATGCTTTGTTGCCTCCTGGACTGTCAGAACTGAAAAACAGTTTAATAAGTATATCAGCTTCACACCATGCTTCCCACCCTGCGGTGTTAAGAGAAGCTAGAGTGAAGAACTGATTAATTCCTTCAACCATCAGTTAGTTAACTGGAAATAGTCTGCTAAAGCCCAGTTTGTTGCCATTTCTGAAGTTATTGACAAGCCATGAGAAGCTTAATTGAGTGCTAAATAGTCTAGGACATTGTGTGCCTCATGAAATTACTGTATTAATACATAATGTATTGACACAGTCTCTTGCCTCTAGAAACAAAGATTAGACTCAAGGCAAGGCACCATCTTGCTAATGTTTGCCCTTGCCTGCAAACTTCTCTAACTCTTGCTGTTCTCTTTCACTTTTATTGCCTCAGGGAATCAGTTTTTCTGTTTAAAAAAAAAAAAAAGAAAAGTAGAAATGGCTTCTGAGAAACTGGTATAAATGAATTCCATTAGCAAGTTTCTGTACCAAGAAGGAGTAAGAGCTTCTGTTGCTTAGATAAGGTCTATTCTAGGATGCGCTGTGCAAGTGTGGATATGATGATCAGTGCAGTATAAACCAGTTGTGCCCAGTGAGACATAGTAATGCTAGGCAACGAAGGTACATTCGGACATTTGTTGGGTAATGGGATCATCAGAACCCAAAGGTCTTCTAGAGTTCTTGAAAAGCCTCTGTTTTCCTTATCACATCAATCACTGTGTGTGTACTACTAATGACTTGCAAATTTGCACCAAATAAAATCTAAAAAAAATGCTTAGGAATAGCATATTTGCAGTGAGTATTTGGAAGAAGAAAATAATATTACAAATTAGATTAATTGAAATATTGCAAGACCATATTCATTTTACTTTAGCCATTGAGAAGTTAGTTTTATAAGCAAAATCAGATTAGTCAGATTTCTTTCTTCATCACAAATACCAAAAAGATAGCATGTTTCCATCAAGAAACACTTATGTCCCACTTAAAAATGGCTACATTTTCTTCAATTTCTTTTTTAACTTAAAGGTCTCTTTTTGACCAATAAAGTAGAAAGATTATGTTGTGTGTGATGATGCTAGGGTGCATGTATAATCAAATATAAAAGCACCATAATTCAGAACATAATTAGCACTCCTAAACTGCCATTTACTGGCATCTGCTGTATTTAAATCAAGTTCTCAAAATGAGATGTCTTCAAAGAAGCGCCTCTCAAATTTGTCATCTCCCCCGTGGCAACTGAAATTTCTGAAAATACAGAAAGCTGCAGTCTTGGTTCTGAGCAATTGATAGTTCAGCCCCAATGACTTCAGGCACCAGCATCATGGAACTGGAAGTACTGGCTGATAACAGATCTGCAAAGAGGCTGTGACTGTAAGGTACCTCTGCACTTCAGCCCACCTAAGCCTGCTGCTCCAGCTAGGGTCACTTAAAGTGTATTGTTCAATGACGTTTTCAGTCACGTTTTTAGTACATCCTAGGATGAGGCCCTCCACAACTTCTGTAGGCAATGTATTCCACTGTTTGACAAACTTTACAGCAAAAAAAAGTTCTTTTCTTGTGTTTAAATGGAACTTCCTGCATTTGGATTTGTGCCTGCAGCCTCCTGTCTTTGCACAGGGTGCCACTGAGCAGAGTTCAGCCCCCCATTATTTTCTCTCCCATCAGATATTTATACACGTAGATAAGATCTCCCTGAGCTTCCTCTTCCCTAGGCCAAACGGTCACAACCATCTCAATGTCTTCTCATATGTCAGGTGCTGCAGACCCTTAATCATTTTAGCACCCGTTGCTGGACTTGCTGGGATAAGTCCTTATCTCATACTGGAGAGCCTAGACCTAGACCTGGCACCCTAGCTGTGTTTCACCAGGGCTGAGAAGGGAAGCATTACCTCCCTCTGCTTGCTGGCTTTGTTTCTCCTGATGCAGTCCATATAATGTTTATTGCGGTCCAAATGAGATTATTTGCATTTATCACTGATGCTAGGAATGGCATTGCTGCAAATGTGCAGTGTTCCACTTCAGTTAGTAGTCTATTTGATTGTAGTGCTATGCTCACTTAGGTTTTCAGCTTTTTAATCCAATCTGGTCAGTCAGAGTCCTCATGGATTCCCTGGCTCAGTTCACATCTACTTTGTGGATTATTAAATCCAGGAGTGATGTGTCTATGCTGTGCATCTTTTTTCAAGGCATGGCCAAACCATATTTGCCTTAACTATAATGTTTGGCTTTGTATAGTAGCTTTGGTTATTTTTTCATCATATTTGTAATGATCTATTCCACTCCATAACGATACATTTTCAGTACTGCTATTCAATGACATTTATTTGAATCTCACATGAGGAACACATTAGCTTTTCATTCCAGTGGAGAGGAGGTGCACATGACACAGAAAGGTGACAGTCACTTGATCCATGGCAATAATAATCTAATTAGATTTCACAGAGTGATAGATGAGAATTATTCCTGAAGATGTGTGAAAATACAAAACCTAAAAAAATTTATATCTTACACTGTATCTATTTAGGAGCCTTCTAAGATCAATTTAAGTGCCAGAAGGTGTACTGCAAACTGAAGAGTTAATTTCATTTTACACCATCTAAAATACAATGTTGTCCTTTCTTGACATTGAATTATCTTCTTGAGAAATTACTTGTCTTTAAGGCTCACAAATACCTTCTTTGGGAACACGTGTCTTGTTGTTTGGAAATATACTGCATTTCAAAAGGGTACCGATATTAAAATGTTATTCCTTTGCCCTTTTCCACTGAAAGACTCATTTTCAAATAGTACATGTCATATTTTTACTGTTACTCAGCTTTGATCAGGCAAATCTGAGTATTTATCAGAAGTCTGCATTTTCACCAAAGGGAGTTTTGTGCAGAGTTTCAAGCCTGCCTTGAGGCAGGGTTTTGGTTCAATGAATTAATAAAAGTTCTCCATTAATAAATGTTCTCCATTTTTTTATAGACTTCATACATGTCAGGCGAGCTGTACTGAACACAAGATTTCTGTCAATAGGATTTTTGTTGCTGTTGCAAGTTTTCTTGGAAATATTACAATGGTTCTAACAGCAGGAACAGATGAAAAAGGACCCTCAGCTTTCTTTTGCATTGGAAGTTACAAGTAAACTTCCTAAGAAAACATCTTCCTGCTAGTTGGATTTGTTTTCTTGCCCTGCATACTTATTTTCAGATGGAAGATGAGTATAATGTTTCTTTGTACTGATCAAGTATTAATACCTCTTTTTAGATAAGGAAGCAGTGGTATTTCTTTTCTGAAGTCATATTTAAGAAGCTCTCAACTTTAAATACAAGTTCTAGCTTGGGTGACTGCAAACTTTTTGCATCCTCCTCTGATTTAAACTGTTATGGCATCCTTCCTGTCCTAAGTGAGTTGTTATGAAAACTTTGTCATATGTTCTACTAAACATTGGCTATGCCTATGCAGTGTGATCCAGAATAATTTTTCAGCTCCATACTCCAGGTGCGTGCCGCTATGACGCCTTGACTTTGTCTTGGATGAGCTCTGCAATTACATTCTTTTCCGTTGTGCGCTGATTTCCATTCAAAGGAAGCCTAGGCACATGAGCAGGCAGGAAATCAGCTACAGAGTGCTCCCAAAGGTAGCACAAAGCTCAGGGAATTAGGACTGAAGGGAACAAACACTATAAAGTGAATTTATTCTGCAGTAAGTTTTAGCCTTTTTCACATTTTATTTTCAAATTAGTAAGTAGATTCCTGTAGGTATAGGAAGTCAAGTCTAGCAAAAGCTTTGGTACTTCTTTATATATAAGAAATTCAATATTTAAAGATTGGATTATTCATTTATTAAATACATTTCTTAGAGCTAGGGAAAATACAACTATGTTAGACAGTGATGGAAAAATTGTGCTGAGAAAATGCAGCCATTCCAAACTGATTTCCCTGCTATTTAACTGTCTTTCACCGATACTGTAAGTCAGTTGCTATACAGAAAATAGGTTTATTTCAAAACTGTTCAGTTTTGAGAAACACTTGTTTTATGTATAGTATACTGCTGCTGTAATACAACCCCTTCTCCATAGTCTCTAATTATCAGCTTAAGTCAGCAGTTAAAATGAGGTAAGAAGCAAAAAAACCTAGGCACAAATCGGCACACATCTGCAGCACTCATCTGCTATCTTAGAAAATACGATCAAGTATTATTCTTGTGCATAACACTAGTTCTCATTCATTATTTCAATCTCTGATCTTCTAAATTAGATGAAGTCCCATAATTACATCATTATAAAAATTACTCATTTGCTTTTTGTTAAGGAGATTCTGTTTTCATTGTATCAAGTACAATGGGTTCCAAGTAATTTTTTGCATACTTGGATGCTACAAGAGTACAAATAGATGCTAGGATCCACTTCCCTATGCACAAAATCCCTCTGTTTTTCTGTATAAACAATTCCTTATGAAAACATTCTCAGACAAATTAATGAAGCTCCTCTTTTGGATACTGTTTCGCAAGCATCTGGATTCACTCTTGATTTTATGGGAAACTATCATGAGTAGTTAAAGGGACTTTATTCCAGAAATTCTTTTGTGTTAGAAGAAAATTGAACATAGTACTGAATCATCAGCACTGAGAAACTAAGAGCGTTGCTTGCAAATAAAATTAGGTTGACTTCTGTTTTGCAAATGCTGGTTTGTATAGATGAAGGTTTCTCATTTATTCTAATTACTTGCCATGGTAAAATTTACTGACCATATCGTAAACAAGGTAGGGGTTCTTGTTTTCAGTGTTTGTTCATGGATCATTTTAGTTTGAAACTTTGTAGCTTGGTTCACATGAAGTTAAAATGAATGGGCTGCTTACAGAGCAAAGGCATTATCATCAGCGGAATCTAGCTTTCAGCAGTTGCTACTGAATTCTGGAAATTTTAGATAGGCTTATCATACTGCAAAGTACTTGTTGGAGTTGGCTTTCTAATTCATCAGAAAAAGCCAACAAATGTTCCCTCCCCTCCTCTGGTTAAATTGTGCTCTTTAATTTCAGTAAATGCAAGTAAATACTGAGCTACAGTGATCTCATTAATCTCAATCCACCAAGTTAGAGAAATCATGGCTAGATAATGGAAACCTAACTCAAAATTCATATGGAGGGAAAAAAATATTTTTTTTTCAGATTATCCAGTTTGAGAAAAATAGAAAAATATCAGAGAAGGAACCTGCTGACATGCAGACAGTCCTATTTTCATCTCTCTGAGCACTCAAGCAAATGGGAACTGCACTCTTGAGGAGTTTTCTGTAGTTTTCCTCCTCCCTGTCAAACTTTCCTTTTTTTCCCCTTTCACTATAATCCCCACCCCCATCCAGTTCACTCATGCCTTTTTTTCCTCATTTCCTTCCCAGCAACAGTGCAGGCTACTGTCAGGTAACTTTCCTCTTCTGTCATTGCCTCTTCCATTGTTTCTTTCAGTTGTCCTTTCATTGCTTCTTAATTTTCATCTTTCTTTTCTGGTAAGGACTAACACATTATAGAGAGACAGAAATGGAGTGGCTTACAGAGACCTAATGAACTGCCTCCTGTGTCTCTCTGCAGCAGCAGCATTTCCTGTGAAATAACACCATGAAAAAGCTGTTCCAATAATGTGTGTGAAGCCAAATGCATTATGGCATCTGAGCACTGATGGTCTAGGAACAACTGCATATTCATTGGATCAAGAGTGACTACAGATGAAAGTGTATTATCACCTGAATTTAACACATTAAGCACATTAGACTTTGATTTTTTCTCCAAAGTAAAATGTTGATTTCTACCCACCTCCCCAAAACGTGTATCTGTCCCTTATTCTAGAAATTCCTGAAGTCATTTTAAATATGTCCCACACATCAGCAGAAACCTTTTGTTTTATGTTAGGCATGAACATTTGTCATTTTCTTTTCACCTCAGAGTTGTATTAATCACAAATAATTACTTCTTTGTGGTGCACGTTGTCCTATAATGAGCCTGATACTCCTTTTGTTCTGTAGCCCTTTCCACAGAAAAAAGTCTATCAGTAGATTCACTGTGTAAATTCAATACAAAATAAGACTTATACTCCCAGTTTTGAATAATTAAATATGATAATAAGAAAACAAAAGATGGAAAACTGAGATTGACTTAATACAATGACATGAATAAGAATAAGAATAAGAATAAGAATAAGAATAAGAATAAGAATAAGAATAAGAATAAGAATAAGAATAAGAATAAGAATAAGAATAAGAGAAAAGATAGACTCTGAGAAGTAAAATGAGTTTCTGGCCAAGAGAAAAATTTTGGTAAGAAAAATAAAAAAAAAAATGTGATTAGTAATAAGAGAGCAGCATTACTTGAGTGATTTTATTCTTTTGCCTCTGAATTTCAAATTCCATTCATGTTAGCTGTTCTATTAAGTTTTCCACTGCACTTGCTGCAAGATAGTCAACAGTAAACATATCTTCCTGCACTGCCTAGTCTTTTATAGTCCACATGGCTAATCACAAAATTAATGGGGAGAAATTAAAAAGTTTCCAAAGTGGTGTTCTGGTATTGTCAGCCCTATAATTAGCTTGATATGAAAAGGGTTCAGACAGTTAGAGCTCTGTGTTAGAGGTGTTTTGCATGGCCAGATAATGCATTTGTAAAACTGAGGTAAAAGATGATCTTTAGTCAGCAGGTTAAAAGACATTATTCCTCAAATAGTAGACATCATATGCTCCTGCTTTTATCTTCATCACTTCCTCATGTATTTATTTAGTATCATTAGGTTAATGTGATTTTTTTTTGAGGTAGCTCCCTAGGTGAAAAACATTAAGAGAGGTAAAAAGAACATTTTATTACGATTGTGATTATTTTCAACTTATATTCTCTACATTAGCAACCAGGAAAATAGAAATCAAGACACATCCACTGATGTTCACTTTCCTCCTGCACATCCAGTTTCTGCCACCAGGGTAACCCTGTGACATTTCTTCTAACAGAACCAGAGTTCCTTTCCCTGGTATCTGAATTTAAAAAGTCTTCAGTTTGCAATCTGTTTTTAAAGTGAAAATGCAGAAGGTGGAAAGACATTCTGTTAGATATTCTGTAATGTTTCATTTTGTTTACGATAAGTTTAGGTGTCTGGATGGGTGAGTGAGGTTGAGAAGTTGACTGATCTTCCCCCTAAGGAAATGAGCCCACTGTGTAGCCATTGGCAGAACCACCACCGACTAAGTTATTTAAAAAGCTATGGATTTTCGAGTTAGAAAGGCACTATAGTATCATAGAATAACCAGGTTGGAAGAAACTCACCGGATCATCGAGTCCAAACATTCCTATCAAACACTAAACCATGCCCCTTAGCACCTCGTCCACCTGTGCCTTAAACACCTCCAGGGAAGGTGAATCAACCACCTCCCTGGGCAGCCTGTTCTGGTGCCCAATGACCCTTTCTGTGAAAAATTTTTTCCTAATGTTCAGCCTAAATCTCCCCTGGCAGAAACAACCCCAGCTCTCTCAGTCGCTCCTCATAAGATTTGTTCTCCAGCCCCTTCACCAGCTTTGTTGCTCTTCTCTGGACTCACTCCAGAGCCACAACATCCCTCTTGTGGTGAGGGGCCCAGAACTGAACACAGTACTCGAGGTGCGGTCTCACCAATGCCGAGTACAGAGGGAGAATAACCTCCCTGGACCTGCTGGTCACGCCGTTTCTGATACAAGCCAAGATGCCATTGGCCTTTTTGGCCACCTGGGCACACTGCTGGCTCATGTTCAGTCGCTGTCAACCAACATCCCCAGGTCCTTCTCCTCCAGGCAGCTTTCTAGACAGACTTCTCCTAGTCTGTAGCACTGCACTATGTAAATATCATTGTAGCTTTATTAATATCATTTGTAGGTGGCATGTGAAAACCTGTCTCTTCCTAAATACTTTCCTAACTTCAGAAGGGTTATCATTCCTGATTAGGAAAAACACTAACACACACCACAAAAAAAACCCCAACACACACCACAAAAAAACCCCCAAAACTCCAAAACAGATGAAAAAAACAAACCCAATCAAAAGCCAAGGCAAAAAAACCCTAAAATGTAAAATGTGTTGATGAAGTTAAAGGCAGCTTTATGATCCTAGTCTGTCCTGGTCTCCTTCTGTTTGATTTTTTAGTTGAAAGACTTATTAATAGACCTTTCCAGCACATATCCAAATAAGGAAAAATTTTTCAGGACTTGGGAGAAAAGATTTAAAAAGATTGTTTACCTGCCATCCTTACTAAGAAAGATGCTTAATTTAGCAAGCTTTAGAATGAAGAATCATTTCAGAGGTTCTGGAGGTGGTGGTTCATCTGTTTGAATAGTTGCAGATAGGACTGGCAACGTGACCTTGGCAGTGATCTAATTTTTATTTTTCAGCTTTTAGTATGTAATTTAACTTCAAATTTAATTAAATCATAAAAGTTTCGTTTTATTCAAATCTACAAATGCAGATGTCTTGAATGCCATTTGCCTAAAATATAGTTCTACACTCTCTAAAAAAGTTATGATTCTAATAAAGAGTGGGCTGCTGAAAGCATATGAGAAGCAATATAGGCAGGCAGCATGCAATGAACTGGATGCCACCAGCTTCACACACCTACTGTTTTTCACTCCTCCTGATATCACCTCAGCCACGCGGAAGTCATTCCTTGATTAGTATAATTTTTTGTATCACAGAGCAATAGTAATTTACAATGTACAAAGCACTATGACATCCTGAAAGTCAACATGTAAAGCCTCAAGGCTACTTTACATTAAAGTCAACATTAATCACCCCATTACAAACTTACAGGAATCAGGGGTCAGTTCAAGTGTCAGAACTACCACACTGGAATTTTTTTTTACAGCTGGTCTAAATTGAGTTTGAGCACAAAAATTGCTTGTGTTAGTATACAAAATGGCCACACCTTACACTCAGATCTGAGCTCTTTGGAGCTGGTGCTGTTGGAAGAGCAGTTTTTGTGTTGATGGGGTTTGATTGTATACTAAAGTAAATAAAACAAAAGAAGCTCTAGAATATGTTGAGAATTTTCTTTCAATTATTTTTTTTAACCAGACATCCTGTCCTTAATTTGTACCATTTGCTTGCATTTTTAAGTTCTTTGTAACCACTGTGTGACTTTTCCTAGTTAACATAAAACTGAAATGGGCAAACTTACAAGCCAGCCTACTTGCATGTGGTGGAAGCATATCTAGAATCAGATTATCATTTAAATAGTATGTTCCCTTACAGTCAGGAAAAAGCCTGACGAAAATCTGCTCTTTCTGTTCACAGAGTGTAAACTTCCAGCAGCTGATTCTTTTGTTCCTTTACTCACCTTCACAGATAGTCAATCCAGCTTCCAACTAAGTCCGTAATGAATGGATTATTTATAACTGCTTACGACTGTTTATGGGCAAAAAAAATTATCTGCTTGCTGCTTTCAAGAATTAGCTTAAAATTAAAAATTCACTGTAATCATATTTCTTTCCTAGCTATAGTTGTAAAATTGTCAGAACTGATCTGTTATTGCATTGCTTCTCTTCCTTTAATATTAAAGTTACCCGAGAGCTCACAATTACAAAAAAAACTCAAGATAAGACAATTCATATGCATAAGACATTTTAAGCAGGGGTAAAGTTTCTTCCATCTGCTTTGATTCTATTTCACTGAGTGTATCACATCGATGTATAAACTGCTATTGTCCCCCAGGTGGTCATTTGTCATTTGTGATGCAAAGCAGTCTCATGTTAATATCTCACTAATAGTTCTAGAATAACAGATGATGGTGTCCTATCGTAGAAATCCATAGGTGTGTAACTTCTGAAATAGAGATGGCTGGGCTGTAGTGTACAGTTTTCTGTCTACCTTTCTGCAAGGGTGTGGGTCTGTAAAACAACAGCTGAAATACTAATTGACCTCGGCATCCAAATGCACTTCCTCCCTTGGGTCAGAGCAGGACACAAACTTATTCATGCAGAGTAATAGCAGGTGGTATTCACATAATAGCATTTTTGAAATAAAACATTCATAAGTGGGTGAAAGTGAGATAAAGGCGCAAAAGATGTTTAATGTCAGGAAAAAGTAATGGAAAAATATATGCAACTAGCTACATTCCGGTTTTAGATCTTAATGTCTATGAGGAGAAAAACCAACTCAGTATGATGTTCTTAATTATTCTATGACTTCTGGACTTAATTATTCTATGACTTCTGAAAGGAGTAAGCACTCGAGACTTTCCAGAGAAAAAAGCCAATATCCCTTGGTAATGAGCTACACTGGATGGAATAACGTGTTGTCTTCCAATCAAAATATAACAGATCTGTCTTTTTATAAGCAGTACTATTATGGAAAAGGCTAGTTAGGGAAATAAAAAGATATCCGGTGTCCTATGTTTCTGTTAAACTCTTTGTTCCCATTAAACTATCAGTTGGATTATTAACATGCAAGTAAGTTACTTTATTATCTGGGACATTTTGTCAGCACTAAAAGTGATCACTCAGTGTAGGATGACATATTCAGAATAAAATCACAGTAGAAGCGTGTTGAGGGTTACTTGTTCATCACTATGGACTGTGTGCCTACTGAGTGGGATATGTGTGTGGCAGAACTGCTGTCAATAATAGCTTCCAAGTGATACACAGAAATGCAGCAAGATACAACAGTGTACTGTGTTTTGTATTTTTCCTCCTGGTATGCCTGTGGAATATTACTTGCTTGATTATATTTTACAATAAATTCAGAAATAACTAAATAATTATTTTAAGGTACAACAACAAAACTGTTAAAAACTCTGGTCCAAGAATACTTTAAATTTTTTTCCCTGGTCTTCTTGTTCCTAATTTGGAAAATATGAGGAGGACCCCTGAAGGAAGAGAAGGAAAAGAGGGTAGCTATACATTTGAGAAATGTTTTTAAACAATAATATTGTATTATAGGGGAGAATTCACAAACAAATAACAAATGAGGAAACTAACCAGTTCTCAAAAGTAAGGACTGAAAAAATGTTCATTCCTCTTTATGCAGATTTACTCCATAGCTACAGTTCTCTGTGTTATCCTGTGCTATTGTAAATACTAAATGATTATCATTACTGTTTCTACAGTGATGGCTACTGGATATGTCAGAAACCGACATTCAGCATAAAAAGCTGCACTCAATGATCTTAAGAGTCTTTTGCAATCCAAATGTTTCTATGATACAATAGTTTTGTAAATGCCGTATTTGTATCTATGCTCTACATTTTTGGGTGCAAAATGTGCATTTTTAATCAACTAGTCTGTTTTATCCATACCCTGAATAAAATCCAGCAGGAACTTAAAGGGGTAGTACTTTTTTGTCTTAATATCTTGAAAGGCACAAGGTCAGGTTGGAACTTGAACCAATTCACTGTAGTGAGTGGAAGAACGACTAAAATAAATGCAAATAAACTTACCAAAAATATATAATTGAAATATAAGAAATGTGACACATTATTATACAAATAATATACTTTCAACAGGTGTCCAAGAAGAATATGGACAACATGAAATTAGATCTTCACGGACATATAGTATCTTCTACCAGGAATGTATCAACTTCTATAGATAAATAGAAAAACTACACAAAAATGTGTTTCAGGCCAGAAGGCAGA
Organism: Clamator glandarius; assembly: GCA_033459285.1. Lineage (NCBI taxonomy): Eukaryota > Metazoa > Chordata > Aves > Cuculiformes > Cuculidae > Clamator > Clamator glandarius. The sequence continues at coordinate 261,018 of JAUNZM010000020.1, forward strand.
TGTCAGCATCCACAAATTTTGCAGGCTTACTCTATTCACATGCAGCTTCCATGCCTCTTGACCAAAAATCTCTCATCTGAGTCTTGGAATGATAAATTAGTTTATTAACTTTGGTTTTGGTTCAATGAATGTATTTTCTGTTGGAAATAGATTATATGCTTGCAATTGGATTATGTTTCCTACTTAAAAGAAAATAAATCCAGCAGAAAAGTACATTTAAAAATGTAATTTTCTTCTTCTGTTGGAAATACATTAGTTTGTGAGATAGACAATTTAATATACTAATTGAATTGAAGCATTGGTGGGACCTGTTTGAAAGCTTATTATGCAATTTCAAAAGAACTTTATTGAAAGAGGGATGAAGGCTTTTAGTCATGAGCAAAAAGATTTTTTCTTTCTTCAGCATCTAGGGTGGCAGTGCTCTTTTGTACCTGTCATATTCACATCTGCTTAGGGAAGCATTGCACAAAATATTCAAATTAGCAGTGAGGCAAGCTCTTTTGTGAATATTAACAAAAGACACATAGAGATGAGCACACATGCTTGGGAGAAACCCTCTGTGTCCGTTTTAAGTGATATCTCTTGAATGTCAAGCTACCTTATGACTTTTGTCCCTAAACATCTAGCCACTGACATTACTAAGACTATTCACAAACATGGAGTTGAATGTAGTATTTGAAGAGTTTGGCATTGAAAATGATCAATATACATCTCTTTCACCTACACAGGCTACTGTAAAGTCCATATCTTGGCTCTTCATTGAAGCTCCTAGAGAATTAAAAGAGCTAATTGTTATAACTATCAAGTATGTAATCTCTTAGTATCCCATGCATTAATAGAAGGGCTTTGAATTTGAAATAATTATTGCATTAGCCTAACATGAAAAATATTACAAATAGCATGTTGGATTTTCTTTAATTATTAATATTGCCTTCTGGTTTTCAAATGAATAATGCAATTTAGGTGTAACTTTTGACTTCAGAATTGCAGAATAAAAGAAAAACAATCAAATAAAACACTGAAATTTTAACAAGAAATTTTGGTTTGAGGGTGTGTGCCTGCTAGTCTCTGAAATTTACAAAAATTTGTGTGTGTTAGCTATAAGAGAATACTAGGTTTTATGGAAATTATCAATTACCTACTATGTGAGTTACGGATTATTTTTCTGTAAGTAACAGAAATTTTTAACCCATAGAATCTTTATCATCAATGGTATACCAGGAAAAAAAAAGATTTGGCTGAATTTTAATGGACACAGATTTACTAGAAGCAGAACGAATAGAAATTAAACAGAACAGAAACAGAAAATGGGAAGTGTGAAAAAGAAGGAGGAGAAGAAATAATTTTGAATATTTTAGTTCTGCTCTTTGATCTCCTCTATTGACTTTGTAAAATATTACCAGCAGAAAAATCATGTCAAAAATTTCACAGAAAGAAGATAGCAGACATAGGTTAAATGTAGACACAGAGCATGGGGGGGGTTATATTTTTTGCATCCTGATATAGTTAAACACATAGACAGGCATCTTTTTAAATGGTTTTGAAAAATGGTTTCTTGATACAGTTTCATAGCCGCTGAACTTCTTGTTCATCAGAAAATCTCCATCTGTAACCTCCAGAGGGAACAACACATAGGCCACCTACTTTTTAAAGACAATTAGGGAAATACACTCAATGGTGTCAGAAAAATTATGTATCTGGGGTAAATCCTATCTTTTTACAACTTGGCAGATTGGTTTGATCACTGCAACTGCCTCGTTCCTATCTGGTCTCTTGAAATAAGGAAAAAATTCTTCACGGAAAGGGTGGTTAGGCATTGGAACAGTCTGCCCAGGGAGGTGATTGAGTCACCGTCCCTGGAGGTGTTTAAGGTGAGGGTGGATGAGGTACTTAGGGGCATGATTTAGGGATTGGTGGGAATGGTTGGACTCGACGATCCAGTGGATCTCTTCTAACCTGGTTATTCTGTGATTCTGTGATTCTTCCCCTCTTGCCCTCCCCTTGCCTTGAACTTCTTAAGGTTTCTTAAGAGTATCTTAAGATATGTCAGACTTTTCCACTCAAGGAAAAGTCACCAGGTGCACTTCTTTATTGGCCTTCCATATGGATGAGTTGTTTAAACCAGATCTTGCTTGGTAAATTGTGTGGGATTCTCCTCCAACCTGCTTCTGTACAGACATTTTTCCTCTCATCTGCAGCTTTTTCTGGTTATTTTGACAGCAGCAACAGTTGTTTCCATAGTAGATCAGCTTTAGGAAAGTATTCTATGCATTTCCAGACATCTTGTAATGCAACTCAGCTGCTAGAAAATAGGAGTGGGCAATATCCTTAAGTCAGCTGAATTTCTTCAATGAACAGCTACTCTGTGGAGCCCTAGTGTTTCCTAGGTTATAGCTTGTGAAAATCTGGTCTGTGGAAAATCTTGTAGTCTGCCTACATGGGGTTTACAGGATAGTTTTGGCAGTATTTGTTTGCATTCAATGCGAAGCCTACCTTTGGTCTGGAAGGAGATATTCCTTACTGTGATGATTATAGGAATCCTTACAAAATGTAAACTGCAAGTGTAGGAGGCACTAAGTAGTCCTAGCAAGCCGTTTCTTGCTGTGATCACTTCTTTGTTTTATTTCAGTGAAAGACTATTGCTCATCTCCATTGTTTCCTCTAAAGAAGCAGGATATAACACAATAGCATTACAGTGTATTGCACCACTATACAGTATATTGTATCTCAGGTTCCAAGTGAAACAATTATTTCCATAAGATTATTTCTATAGGCTTCTGTGTTCCAAAAGGTGATTGACTGTGTCCTATTCTCATATATACAGACTTGTAGCAATCTTGACATTTCTTTTACAAATAAGCTTGAATACACATATGTAATGTTCAGAATGAATGAGGTTTTTTATCCTCTGCAAAGGAATATTTCACAGGATTTATTGAAGCTTGCTTTATATAATGGGTTGACAGGCACTGACTAAATCTGTTTTTAACTTTCCTGTCCCTTGAGGATATCACAAAAAATTAATACGTTATCTCAAAGGAAATATTTTTACTCCTGCAGTCTTTAATGTAGATAAACCTTTGAGTTTATCATCTGAAATGGTAATTACTTGAAACATATTTCAAGTACCCTCAATATTTTGCTGAATGGAATGTATACATGAAGTGCTTCGATATTCCTGATGTCATGTGTAGGTGTGGGCATTCACAGCCATAGCACAGACTAAGTCATGTCACAACTTAATGCTAACCTTGGATGATCAGTGTTAGATCACGGAAGACTAGAAAGCTTCTGTTCTGAAACATTCACCTGTTTTCCCACCACTTACTTATCTTAACAGGGAGGACATCTGGGTGCTGTTCATCAGTCAGCATATACTGTATTGCCGTAATTATCTTGTAAAATCTCATCTGTACTCATTGCATCATACTTTGACAGCCAGATACTCTTAAGACAGACAGATACTTACCTAGTTTGTCTTGGGATGTACTGCTTTTGGTCTGGATGAAGCATTTTTCCAATGTTTTTCTTGTGGAAATAACACACTAAAAACAGTTTCTCCCTTTCTGCAGTTTCAGGTCTTTACTTATGAACTTTACGTCCATTTTTCTGGCCTCAGTTCAAGTAATTACATTCATAATTAAAGCAAGAAAGACTTACACCATTCATTTGCATTGCCAACTCTCACACAGCTGTTCTGGGCATTGCAAATGCATGAAATACAGTGTATATAACGTAGGACTTATTACTTCTATCTGACTTTTTGGAAAAAAGTGAAATTTCTGGTGAATAAAACGGGCTACTGCTTATGGACTAGTACCACACTCACCTACCATTATCATTATATGCAAAAGAGACTAGCCCAAGAAATTGAAGTGCAAAGCTCTCTTCACAGTACTTTCTAAAAGGTTAGGTTCGAGGCCAGACATAACGTATACAGATACCATAAAGATGTAAGGCAACACGTAATTTCAATATCTGCTTTCACTATTTTATTTCTATTGACTTCAATAGTACTACTCCTGGGATAGGTGGATGGTACACATGAAAGATTTTTTTTTTTCTGGTTTAGAAGTTTTAACTACTGAAATGAGAAGCATAGACTGCCAGAGACCCAGGATCTGTTGCTTGCTCTTGTAGCCAAGGGTAACTTCTAATGCCCTTTCAGGCATGCAGCCTGTTCTACAGGGATGAGGCTCATAGCCTGTCTGCTTTCCCCTGAAAGGGAAGGAATGCCTCTGGAGTTGCATCCAACCAGATCTACTACTAAATTTCTGCATATTTCTGTTGCTGGCAAGAATTAAAGTTGTAAGACAAAACAAACCTGTAATTGTTTGGGTGTTTTCTGTGTCTGTGAGCACAAATACCCAGTTATGATTATGCAGCTCTTTTATTATATGTTTTGCTTGAAAAGACTATTTGTTGAACAAAAGCTTGATGCTTTCTATCTCTTTGCTTTCAATACCGTCCTTTAAAATTTTAAATTTGTTTCAAATTTCACTTCAGTTGAACAGTATTTTCACAGTTATTAAGGCAATTCTAATAAAAAATCTTGACTGTGTGCTAATAGAGAAAGTAACATGTCAGTGTTATGTGGCAAGCCTTAGTAACATGGCCTTTCTCTTTAAGACCCAACTAATGGGATTCTATTTGCACTGCAGACCCTTGGCATTTATCTTTTAGAATGTACATATGTGTTTATTCAAGATGTATTTCCAGCTTTTTGCCTTAAATATTGTTTAATAAAGAAAAGGTCTGCAAATGCTAGAGAAATTAGCTTTGCCACAAAATAAAATTGAAAATTAATTATTTTGACTATTTGATAGTATCCTTTTATTCAAACTTGTGCACACAATTAAATTTGTGCCATCAACATTTCATTATATCATTTTTAATGATAAATTTTTACATTAATTAGTCTGCATTTTGATAATTGTAGGCAAGTTGATGAATATAGAAACATTATTGCATAATTTCCATGTATTTTATTAGGAGTCAAAGGCAAAGATTTCTAAGGTTTACCCTTCCTTTTTTCTGTTAGTCTTTATCTGTTCTTCCCTGTCTCAGTGCTGGAATTCATAAGCTCTCATAAGATCCCCATATCATGCTGTCCAACCAAGGAAGGACATGCTTCTGTCAGACATTCATAACTTAGAGAAATCAAATTATTTCCATTGTATCTGCCCATCAGCAAGATAGATTATATTCAATTTTAGGATAAAATCATGTATAGAAAATCTGTGGGGAAATACAATACTGTAAATCCAAGATGTGGCATTATGCATATTTTCTGAAGCCCAAGAGCCTTCATGAAGAATGGCCAACCTGCTAGCACTTTCTGTCTATGAGAGGCCAACTTCATAGTCAGGACCATGATAAAGGACAATAAACCAGATTGCCTAGGGAGGTTGTGTAGTCTCTATCCACAATTTAGATTCAGGCATAAAGGCTCAGACTGATGAAAAAAAGGCACTTTTCCTACTCATTTTCCTACCAAACCAGAACAGTTATAACTCTTACCCTCACAGAAAACGTGGTCTTATGAATTGCAGCTTTCAGGAGGCCTCTAGATCTTCCATATAAATATCTTCCCATATAAAGAAAGGGTAAGTAACTGAGTCAAGGCTTGCATTTAAAACGAAGTAAAAAACAGGCAAAGTGGTATAGACATGGAAAACTGCATCCTATGATAAATCTTCTGGAGAAAAACCCTCAGGCTCTCATGCTTAACTTCTTATTGTGTTTTATAAAAGGAGGGAGCATCATGCCAGCACCAGGTGCTAATATAACTCCATCAGTGTGAATGGCTGTTAACCCCAGTGGATGACACTGTTTGCAACTGCTGGTTGCAGTTCTGTACAAAGTTGCCATCAGCTGGAGCTTATTCATTTGCCACATTTGAACAGTTTCAAGGTTGTAACCCTAGCCCAGCTGAAACTGATGTTAGTGAGACAGGGATCAATCACTATATACTGGCTAGACTTAGACAGCAGAGGTAAAAGATGGAGAAAAAGGACACAAAATAGAAGTTGAGGAAATAAATGTTGGAGATTCAGGGATATGCATTTCCCCTTTATTGATAGCTCAGTCAAATGTGTTTAGTTTAATGATTATTTAGCATAACCACACCAGTTTAAATGAACTGATTTGGCATTTGCACAGGTGCCATGTTTTTTTCCAAGACCTATCAATTCTAATTGCATTTACATAGTGGACCCGACATGAACTGTTTGGGCTTAAAATCAGGTTTGGCAGCTGCAACACACAAACCAGATTTCTATCCCTTCTATGGGGCAAAGTGAGCTACAAACTCCTAATCATTGCCAAAAGATTGAATCAGCCAAAATCTTGTCATTGTCATCTATCTGTCTTCGCATAGCTTATCTTTATATATTGTTGTGCTTGCTAAAATAAGTAGCAATACATTACATAAGCTTCCACTTTACTTAAACTGTGAAACATGAAGATAAAGGATTTGATAATCAGTTTCCAAGATCTTTGTCTAGAAGGTGATACATTCCCTGTGTTTTCAAAATAGGGTCTTGAGGCTGCCCAAAATTGGCAGATGAGCCGAGTGTACAGCAAATAGACTGTCAGTCTGAATTGTTGGTTCTATGGACTACGCTGGCTTGACAGGCTGTCTTACTGTCTGCATTCTTGTTATGCTTGCACTTCTCTCCCTTTCCCCAGCAGAGGAAATAAATTTTCTAAGGAAGCAGGAGAAAGACAAAACGTATTAAATAATAATATATTAATATCAATGTCTGTTATGCATTCTATAAGACTTCAAGGTGGTTGAATTAAAAAATGGAGGCTTGTATTTCCTTCCCTCAGAATAATTAAAAAAAAAATCTTTTATTATTCTGGCAAACCTAGAGGAGATAAAAGCAGAAAATAAAGAAAAAATATCCACTTCCTAGAGTACTAAATATTTTAATTCACACTGTTCCTTTCTGCTTTTTTTTTTTTCTGTGAATAACATTTTGGAATGCAAAAAAGAGTGAAAGGCCATAGTTCGGATTTCCTTATATGCTCCAATGAGACACTGAAATAAAGCTTAAGGTTTATTCTTTTTGTATCCTTCTCAAACAAATCTTTATTAATTCTTTGTTTAAAATAGAACACGTTGTGTGTCCTCATAATGGGCCATATCCTGCTATCAATATTTTAACAGATCCCCCCATGGACTGTAATGTAGAGTCTGCTAAAAAATTGATGGCACCATTATGTCCAACTGCAAGTAAATTTAAAATTAAATTATTTTTCTTTATATTCATTCAAATTTCTGTTCATGAGAACAGAAAAGTGCCCTGGTTAAACTAATTAATTGTGAACATGTTGCATTTTGTTTCTTTTGGTAACATTTGCTTAATCTGAAAACCCATCAAGAACATTCAAGCTTTCCTGCTATGGATTAGCACACAAAAATTCAGCAGCTTAGTACAGATTCAAATTTGCCATAATTATAGGAAGAAATTGCTGTAACAAAGTATAATACATGTGCAAGTCAAGCCTAGTTGAACAAAGCTATGTAATAGGGAGGAAGGAAGGCTAGAAATTGCAGAACTATAAACCCATGATAAAAAAATGAAATACAAAATTTATGAAAAAAATCTTGGTTTTGGCTTTCTGACTTTCATTGGGGTTTACAGAGCTAGGGAAAACAGTCCATGAAATTTTGCTGAAAAAATTCTCCATGCAATTTAAAATTAAGCACACAGATTTATTATGAAAAATACATTTATTTAATGAGGAACACTTTCCAGTGCAAGAGAAACTTTGGGGTAAATTTCTGGATTGTTTTACATTAGAATAAATCTTTTAGTAATTGTTTCCTCTTCCATTTCCTTTCCTTTTTTTTTTTTTTTTAGAAAAAGAAGCCCCGATGGAACTAAATGTGTCCAACGGCATTAAGGGGTACAAGAGAAGCTTATATAGTTATGTTGATGACAAAGGGAAGACTAGGAGGACTGTAGGCCTCCTCCAGGAGGAAACAGGAGACCTGGTTACCCTGAATATGGGGAAGGATGAGGTAGTCAATGACTTTTTTTTGCCTCAGCCTTTACCAGCAAGAGCTCAAGCCACACCCCAAAAGTCACAGAAGGCAAAGGCAGGGACTGGGATTTTGAAGAACTGCCTGCTGTAGGAGACTATCAGGTGTGAGACCATCTAAGTAACACGAAGGTGCATAAGTCCATGGTACATGATGAAAAGCATCAGTGGATCTGGAGGGAACTGTTGGATGTAGTTGCTAAGACATTATCAATCATGCCAGTCTGGTGAGTTCCTACTGACTGGAAAAGGGGAAACATAACCCCCATGTTTAGAAGAGAAAAAAAGAAAGATCCAGTGAACTAAGGACAGGTCAGTCTCAACTCTATGCTCAGCAAGATCATGGAACAGATCCTCCTGGAAACTCAGATGAGGTACGTGGAAGATAAGAAGGTGTTGGTGACAGCCAACATAGCTTCGCTAAGAGCAAATTGTGCCTGATGAATTTGGTCACCTTCTATGGTGGGGTACAATGTTAGTGGATAAGGGAAGAGTAACTGACAGCATCTACCTGGACTTGTGCAAAGCATTCAACACTGTCCTACATGACATTCTTGTCTCTAAATTGGAAGGAAATGGTCTTGATGGATGGACCACATGGTAGATAAGGAGTTGCCTGGATGGTCACACTCAAAGAGTAGTAGTCAACAGCTTAATGTCCAAGTGGATATCAGTGACAAGTGACTTTTCACCGGGCTCAGTATTGGGACCAGTGTTGTTAAATAACTTTGTTGTAGGCATGGAGAGTGAGATCGAGGGCACCCTCAGCAAGTTTGCTGATGACACTAAGCAGTGTGACACAGTTGACACACTGTAGGGAAGAAATGCCATCCAGAGGGACCTGGACAGGCTTGAGAAGTGAGCCTGTGTGAAGCTCATGAAGTTCAACAAGGTCAAGCACAAGGTCCTGCACCTGGATCAGACCAATCCCAACATAGTTACATGCTGGATGGAGCAGCCCTGACGAGAAGGACTTTAGGGTGCCGGTGGATGAGAAGCTCACCATGAGTCAGCAATGTGCACCTGCAGCCTAGAAAGCCAGCTGCATCCTGGACTGTGTCAAAAGAACTGTGACCAGCAGGCTGAGGATGGTGATCCTCCCCCTCTCCTCTCTTGAGACCTGAGCTGGAGTACTCATTCAGTTCTGGAATTCTCAGCACAGGAAGGAAATGGATCTGTTACAGCAAGTCCAGAGGAGGGCCAGGAAGATGATCAGAGAGCTGGAGCATCTCTCCTATGAGTACAGATGGAGAAAGTTGATGTTTAGCCTACAGAAGAGAGGTTTCCAGTGAGACCTTATAGCAGCCTTCCAGTACCGAAGGGAAGCCTATAGGAAAGATGGGAAGGGGCTCTTTATTGAGAATGTAGTGGTAGGATGACATTTTAATCTGAAAGAGGGTAGATTTATATCTTATTAGATCATTTTTTTACTGTGAGGATGGTGAGGCACTGGCACAGGTTGCCTAAAGTAGTCATGGATGCCTAGAGGTGTTCAAGGCCAAGGTTGGATGAGGCTTTGAGCAACCTGATCTAGTGGAAGGTGTCCCAGTCAATGGCAGAAGGGTTGGAACTGGATGATCTTAAAAATCCCTTCTAATCCAAATCATTCTATGATGCTATGATTCTGTTGTTCTATGACTTATTGATGACCTTATATGCTTATTTCTGATCATTACCTACCACTGACAGTTGGAATTCATATATAGCTAGCTGGACTTCAGCCTGTTCTGTCTTTCTCTTCTGTTCTCACTGTTTATCTTGGTAGCTTCTTCAATTTTACCTTCCTTCCTTCTCTTTGGTGCTGTGCAGTTTCTTTTGCCATGTTTGAGCACTTGGGAATATCTTAATGTGCTAATTTTCAGAAACCATCAGGAAGATAAGGTATGATTAGGTTACTGTCAATGTATAAGATGATCAAAAGCTTTGTGACTATAATATTTGGAATTACTTTTTTGCAGGATATCTGATTAATATTATTAAAGTTTCTAGAAATACATATGTAAGCCTATTTCCAAACATTTTTTTTCAAGTGTTCAGAAAGAGTATATCATTGTAGAAGGTGTATATACCTACATATAGGCTTTATAGGTATATTTTTTAAAACATCTAATTTTTAATGGCCAGATTATTATGTATCTCTTGGACCATTTTTATTCAGCCCATAATAGAAAGCAGGATAAGTCAACTTAGAGAAACTGAAGAATAGAAAAAACATGTTGCTTCACCCTTTTGCAGTCTTATAGCTAATTTGGGAAACATTGGGCTACCCTCTCTGAAATGCAGAGTACTTCTCACACAAACATTATAGATGGTGTGGGGTTCTGTGTGTCTTCACAGAATCACAGAATCACCAAATCACCAAATCACCAGGTTAGAAGAGGCCCACAGGATCATCAAGTCCAACCATTCCTATCAAACACTAAACCATGCCCCTCAGCACCTCGTCCACCCGTGCCTTAAACACCTCCAGGGAAGGTGAATCAACTACCTTCCTGGGCAGCCTGTTCCAGTGCCCAATGACCCTTTCTGTGAAAATGTTTTTCCTAATGTTCAGCCTAAACCTCCCCTGGTGGAGCTTATGGCCATTCCCTTGTCCTGTCCCCTGTCACTTGGGAGAAGAGGCCAGCTCCCTCCTCTTTACAACCTCCTTTTAGGTAGTTATAGAGAGCAATGAGGTCTCCTCTCAGCCTCCTCTTCTCTAGGCTAAACAACTCCAGCTCCCTCAGCTGCTCCTTGTAAGACTTGTTCTCCAGGGTCTTAACCAGCTTCGTTGATCTTCTCTGGACTCGCTCCAGAGCCTCAACGTCCTTCTTGTGGTGAGGGGCCCAGAACTGAACACAGTATTGAAGGAGCGATCTCACCAGTGCCGAGTACAGAGGGAGAATAACCTCCCTGGACGTGCTGGTCATGCCGTCTCTGATTCTAACCAGAAAATCTCTTCTTTCTGGCAAAGTTTCTGACAGGAATGGAAAGTGGCAGGTTATGAATGACAATTGTTGCTATGAAAATGGAAAACCACTTTATTGTAGCTTCCCAGGTTCAGGCTCAACATAAGGAAAAAATTCTTCACTGAAAGGATCATTAGGCAGTGGAACAGGCTGCCCAGGGAGGTGGTTGACTCGCCCTCCCTGGAGGTGTTTAAGGTGAGGGTGGATGAGGTACTGAGGGACATGGTTAAGAGATTGGTGGGAATGGTTAGACTTGATGATCTGGTGGGTCTCTTCCAACCTGGTGATTCTACGATTCCCATCTTCACTATATTAAAGCTGGCCTTTTGTATCCTTTCTTGGATGCAGTAGGAGGACACATACAGAATTCCTTTTTATGCTGAGTGCACTCAAATCACTATTCAGTAAATATCACTGAAAGGATATGTTGCAGTGGCAACATGCTGTTTCAATGTTGATCATCTATAGTGTGACTCAGTCTGTGTACATGATCCATTTGGCAAGTGTTTTGCAGTGGCGCTTGCTCTCAGAATCAGACCTTACCTTTGTATGACAGCCAACATTAGTTTATGAGAAAGAGGAGCCAACCGAAACTTTCACATCTTTACTTCCCAGTAGTAAATCAAAAGAAACAGGCAAGTCTAGGAACCATTTCCTTTGCTTTTTACAATGCTACTGGACCAATGTAGTCAGTGCCAGTTGCTTAATGAATTCTTTGGTCAGATAAAACACAGAGTTTAAACAGTTTTCTTATTTATATATAGAAGTAAATTTATAAATCTGTGTATGTATGTGTTCATGCATAGAAAATCACCTAACTTGTTTATCACAAGATATAAATGAATCTTGCTTCAGCAAGTTAGAGAATCCAATATCCCATAGTAGAGGCAGGCTCCTGCTCTTCACAACTGCACAGATGTCAGTTGCTCAAAATGGGCAGAACGAAGAAAAGATAATCTTTGTTCTACATGACAAGTACTGCAGTGTGGGTGGTGTGCACTTGCCATGTATTTTTGGGCCACCAGTATGATACGTGCATCTCAGAAAGTTACAAAAATAATTACACCAAGGTCTTTTTCTGGAGCTTCTATCTTTACATAGCTTCTTCAGTCTGCTGGTTGGTGTAAACTTGCAATATGAGAAAATATCTTGGAAAATCTTAAAACAGCTATATACAAAACTATATTTGTACAACACAGTGCAAGTGGACATGCCCAATATGATTTGCTTATAGTTGCTTTCAGCAGATCTGCTTAGAAGTGCTGTATATTGATAGGTCTTAACTGATAAGAAATGGGCAGTAATAATCAAAATATGCAGGATTTTTTATGATTGTCAGAGGCTTGAACTGAATATTGCCCCTTTCGTACTCACAGTTTAAACATGACCTTACTTGGTGCTTATGCTGCAACATAATGTTAAGTAAAGATATCAAAAAGTTAATTACAATTTTCAAGGCAAATGCACCAGTGTCTTATTGTTGAGATGCAGATTTTGTACACGTGCATTCGCACTAAAATGTAAAATAGCGGGGGGATTCTATTTAATACTATTTCAGAACATAATAAATTTCAGATAAAGTATTAAATTTCATAACTTTAATAACGGCACTACATTTCTGTAATAAAGCTGATCCTACTAACTATATGATAATAAGCCTTACTTCAATATCATTTAAATGCACTGTAATTATAGATAAAGCTGAATTCCAAACACCTTCCTTAGCTGATTACAATACCAGATCAACAGTAAGCATGGCTTCGAAGGGGTAAAATTAAACCTCTATCACCTACCAAACCCCTATGACAACTCTAGCAAAGCTGCGGGAAAAGGATTATAAAATAGTTTAGTGAGATAGGTTACAAATAAAGCATCCAGTTTTCATGTATTTACAGTCTTACATGTGGTGAACATCCTGAGATTAATTTTTGTCAGCTTGAAACAAAATTGCATGCTCCACATAGAGGTAAAGTAGAAGAAATTCTAATAACCTGTCTTGTACTAGATTTAAGATAGCTAACATTAGTGTTACCTAGCACACAATGTTAACTTATCAATAGCAGTGGGTACCTTTCCATTTAATGCACTTCTTCATAAAATACTGCAGATTTTCTTAGAAAGGTTTCAGTTGGAAAACACCTTTAAGATCATCGAGCCCAACCATGGAACAAGACTTTTTTTTTTGATGAGAATCTGATGCAGATTTTATGTATTAAATGTGTCTTAAAAATGGATCAGATGAATCAAAGGCATAGATTCACCTTGTCATCTCCTACTCTAAGGTTAGCATTCAATCAACACAACAGAATGTGATATGAGAAGGAAGCTTTTCAGGTTCCAGTCACAGTGAATACAGCTAGCTCACCTGAAGACTATGTCTATATTGCACATTGCAGTACAATGTAGAATTACCAGAGTTATGTATAAATGGAAGAGCCTGAATACTAGAAGTAATAAAACCAAATTAACAAAGATTTCTGCTTAGATTAATTCATACAGTTTTTAATCATTCAATTTGCTTGCTAAAATGCCAGTTGGATTAACATCAATCAAAATGTTGCTAATTACTTCTAGCATCCAGTCTAGTGCTAGCATGACCCTACAAAACAACTAGAGCAAGTTTTGTAGACACAATTAATATATATCATTGTCTTGGATCCATGTTATTTGTTATGTAAGAGTCACTTTACCCCTACACTAGTCATCTCAAGAATTCTGTTGCTTTTCACTGGCTGAGATTGAGGATGTTGCAGAGAAATTGCCAAGGCAATATCTCATGGGCACTATTAACCATTGTTCACAAAAAAAAGTGTGGGAAGCATGCTTGGGAAGTTAAAAAATGTCACTAAGCTGGGGGAGCAATTTTTTATCCTGGAGTGTATCTGTCCACTTTTATGTTCCCCAAGTCATTTACAAACTGGAGTAAGTCCAGTGGAAAACCACCAGAATGTTTGGCAGCTGAAGCAGATAATACATGAGCAGAAGCTGAAAAACCTAGATCTGTTCAGTCTGGAAAAGAGTAGGCTCATGAGGATCTCATTGATGTCTTTACCATTTCATGGATGTCTATAGAGGAGATGGAGCCAGAATCTTCACAGTGTGTGCAGCAAAATGAAGCAAGAAAATGGATATAAAATCACAGAATCACAGAATCACAGAATAACCAGGTTGGAAGAGACCCACTGGATCGTCGAGTCCAACCGTTCCCACCAATCCCTTAAATCATGCCCCTAAGTACCTCATCCACCCTCACCTTAAACACCTCCGGGGACGGCGACTCAACCACCTCCCTGGGCAGACCGTTCCAATGCCTAACCACCCTCCCCGTGAAGAATTTTTTTCCTAATCTCAAGCCTAAATCTCCCCTGGCGGAGCTTGAGGCCATTCCCTCTTGTCCTGTCCCCTGTCACTTGGGAGAAGAGGCCAGCACCTTCCTCTCCACAACCTCCCTTCAGGTAGTTGTAGAGAGTAATAAGGTCTCCCCTCAGCCTCCTCTTCTCCAGGCTAAACAACCCCAGCTCTCCCAGTCGCTCCTCATAAGATTTGTTCTCCAGCCCCTTCACCAGCTTTGTTGCTCTTCTCTGGACTCGCTCCAGAGCCACAACATCCCTCTTGCGGTGAGGGGCCCAGAACTGAACACAGTACTCGAGGTGCGGTCTCACCAGTGCCGAGTACAGAGGGAGAATAACCTCCCTGGACCTGCTGGTCACGCCGTTTCTGATAGAGGCCAAGATGCCATTGGCCTTTTTGGCCACTTAGGCACACTGCTGGCTCATGTTCAGTTGTTTGTCAACCAACATCCCCAGGTCCTTCTCCTCCTAGTAGCTTTCCAGCCAGGCTTCTCCTAGTCTGTACCTCTGCTTAGGGTTGTTGTGCCCCAAGTGCAGGACCCGGCATTTGGCCTTGTTAAACCTCATGCCGTTGGTCTCAGCCCAGCAGTCCAGCCTGTTCAGGTCCCTTTGCAGAGCCTCCCGAACCTCCAGCAGATCCACACTTCCTCCCAGCTTGGTGTCATCTGCAAACTTGCTAAGGGTGCACTTGAAGCCTTCATCCAGGTCGTTGATAAAGACATTAGACAGGACTGGACCCAGGAGTGAGCTCTGGGGAACCCCACTTGTCACTGGCCTCCGGCTGGATTTAACTCCATTTACCACACCCTCTGGGCCCGGTCATTCAACCAGTTTCTCACCCAGGAGAGTGTGCACCCATCCAGGCCAGAGGCCGACAGTTTCTGAAGCAGAATGCTGTGAGAAACTGTATCAAAGGCTTTACTAAAATGCATCAAAGGAAATTCTGACTACTGAAAGGAAAAAAATCTTCACAGTGATGACAGCCAAATATTGCAGCAGGTAGTCCAGAGATGTAGCAGTCTCCAGCCATGGAGTTATGGAAAACTCAAATGAACGGGGGCTTGAGCAATGATACTACAGAGCAGGGGTCTGGACCAGAGGTCCCTTCAAATTGAAATTATTCTGTGTTTCTGATTTTTAATGGGCCATGGAGTTTTCTGTGGCCCTGAGACGTACATAATCATGTGCATGCATCTAAACTCCAAGACCCTCAGAAGGTGATCATATGCACACTGATCACTGGGAACAGTCCCTGGCCCACACTGTCAACTGAACTGTTTGGGAAGGGACTAGCTGGGGCAAGTCCAAATCAAACCAGTGACTCATTAATTTCTGCAAACTATCGAAGTTGATGAGACATTGGTCAACTGTGTGGTCTGACTGCCCAATTTCATTAGTATAACAGCTCATGTAGAATCATATTAATGAGGATAAATAATGTAGTTTATAATAAGATGTGATCATCTAAGTGAGTTCATCCCACCTGTATATGTTTTATATTTAAAACATTCAAACAGTTGCTGCGGTGTCTCAATTCTGTTAACAGCCTTTCTGCTAAAAAATGTAAAGATGAATTAATAAAGTGCCCTGTAAATATAATTATCTCCTATCTAGCTGAAAATAGCTATGCAGTTCATAGATGTTTAAAATTCTAGTATTTTTTTTAAAGTATTTTAATATGTGATTCTGTGGTTTTCCTAAGGCTGGCTTGACTTGAAAAAGTATTGTCTAAATAGAAAGTGTGGTGAATCATTTTGGCAGAAATACAAAGGCCTTTGGTACAAAGTATTTTCCACCAACTGGTCTGAAAGGCTTCTCTCTGTTTTTAAGTTGTCATATAGGCAAATTCTGCTTTTATACAGAAGCATGTGGCTTCCCTGCGGTCAGCAGATCTGAAGTCATTAGAAGCTGCATGTGTACTTGTAATTGTACAATTTGACACAAACATTTTAGTACTTCTGTCTAGTCTTTTCCAACAAATTATTAATTAATATCAATGCAAACTTTTATTCTAAATGCTTTTTGATATATTCTGTGCAGTTGACTGATACTGAGCTTGTAAGAGTAATGAGTGGTTGACCTTGCAGTATGATTAGTAATCACTGTGTTTTTAGATGAAAGGCCATTTGGGCTCAGCCTTGCAAAGAGCAGAGCATTATGATTTGAGTCTGCCAGCTTGGTCAACATACATTTGATATTAAACATCTGAGTCAGCTCTCAGAAATAACAAGGTTGCTCTTGTATTCAGAGATAAACACACACTGAAATGTTTCTCTGTGTACAACACATCTTCCCACAAGACTGGTTTTCTATCTTATGTACTTATGCATAACCATCAGCTTCGCTGCTATCTAGTAAACTACAGCGTTACTCTTATGAGAATGGCTGACAGCAGCTTGGTAAATATGGATTATTGTGGTAAATATGGATTATTGTGGTAAATATGGATTATTGAACCTGTCAAGAATTTGTATTACTGTTTGCTAAGTAAATTAATAAGGTCATAACCACAATTGATACTGATGTATAGGCACAATTAATTGTCTGCATTATAGATTCTCACAGAAATTATTAAGTCAGAGGGCATTTCTTGTAGGTTAATAGACAGCTGATAGTCCAAGCCCATTTACAGTTATAATGAGAAAGATAAATAAGTTTGGTTTTAATAGTGCTGCAGCTACAGTGGTAGAAGTATGTGATATCCAGAGCAATGGGAAAATAGAATCTGTGTGCTCACATTCTCTCTCACAGTTGAAGACTGCTGTTCAGTGAAGACTCGGTGAAATCCTTCTTTCCTGGGATGCATGTGCAAGTCATATTTTTCTGGAGCTTGTCCAGAGATGCAAGTTGTCTTTTCCCTGTTTTGTCTTTTTTGTTTTTCAATATGTATCACATTACATCAGATCTAGTAGGACTAGTCAGGCTAAAGTAAAATTAGGTCCTTCACTCTGTCTTATTACTTGCTACTCTTACTGCAGGCTTTAAACATGAACCACATCATTACTTTTGAACAGAGTAGTTTATTTTATAAACCAACCACAGCTTCACAGACAATGGCATTCTAATACCCATACAAAGCCTGCTTTTCTGCCAGGTGTTCCCAATTCAAAGTGAGAAGATTTAGAACATTTTACTGGTTAGTTTTGAAATCCATATAGTTGATGATAAATAGGTTTTGTGAGTGGCTGTGTTACACTGTGCTTCTCTGTCCTCTTCTGCAGGGTCTGGCTGGATGTCCTACAGTAAAGTTTAGGTTGTTGTGCTCGTGCTTACTCCTCCTTTAAACCATGACTAGCAGATTGGCCAAGGTGTGAATCCTGAGGGTACGTTTTAAAGCATTTTCAAATTTGAAAAGCATAATGATGAATTAGCATATTCGCTACTGAAGAGGTTGCTGACTGAAAATGAGCAAGTTACAGACCTTTAGAGCTAACTCTGCCATCCATTAAGAAAACTCTTGGTCTGTTTTTCTCTCTCTCTTTCTCTCTGTCATTTCAGAGTACACTGTGGGAAAGAGAAGTTCCAGTTGAAATTCAAGCCAAGTAAAACAGAGGAGAAAAATGTTGTTTTCTGTGAACTGAAAAACTGGGTTACAAGTTTGCGTAGATGGAGAGGGCTCCAAAGGGTCAAATTTTGAAATCCTTCATAGTGTTTGACAAATATGTAAAAATACCAGTGAAGTTAAGAGTTCGGGGTTTTTTTGTTTTGTTTTTAATTTTTACTTCAGCAGTTCTTCTACACTTTAGCGTATTTGCCACTGATTACAATAAGGAACTTGGCCCTAAAATTATGTTTTTAATAAAAAATCAACATCTAAAGTCATCTGGTTAAGAAATCTGTGTACTTACTCATTTCCATGTAATAGATATATATTTTGAACATTTTCATACCACCAAGGGCATTCCTGTGCCCACAGATGCTATTAGTGGATGCTGATGACAGAGCTTGAGAACAGTTACGAAGCATCACCCAGTTTAGCTGGAGTGCGTACAACATGCTTAATATTCCTGTAGGAAATCTGCTGTGGATTGCTAAAATCTACGAGAGAAATGCAATAGCATGTTAATGGTAACATGACACATTGAATTGTGTATGCTCAGAACATTTTTTTCTGTGATTTGCAGCCTTTAATTATGTTGACCAATTGCATAGCAGGCTTCAGGGATAGAAATGTGGAATAAAATTTTGGAGGATGTCATAATATTGCTAATGGACAGCATAAAGAAACAGGACTTCTATGATTAATGTAATTTGCTTATATACTGAATATAAGCAAGAAAATACAGCTGGACAAGGAATTCAGAACCTGTTAGTTTCCATGTAGCGTTGCAAGGGAAGTAGCTGGGGCTTATTCTTAATTTTCTATCAACATATTACTTATGTCAGAAGACCCCTGGCCAAGCTATAAATCGATCTTTATTTACATTGACAGCTGTGTCTGACCTTAAGATGTTCCTCAGATCCATACTTGGTGATTATTAATGTTGTAATGAATCTTCCCTAGTGCTCCTGGAAAAACAGATTAATTTCTAGTGTCAGGTCAACAGTGTTATTGCCAAGTTTTTAGAATTTATGTTTAAGCATTTGCATGAGCACAGGAAGTTTAAAACTCTTAACATACTAGTTCAAGCCTTTTGACTTGCAACACTGTTCCCTACCCCTTCTCTCGGTTATTGTAAATAGACACAACTCAGATTGCAAAGGTGCCCACAGGTTTTGTATTTTGGAGGGCAGTGTCCTTATTTTTCTCCTCTAGATTGACATTCCTGGCTGAACTACATCTGTCTGCAATAAATCAAAGGCAGATTACTTTCTGCCTGAGCACCAGAGTGTACAGGAGAGTCAGCGCAGCTAACTGTGAACTGTGGAAGGAGATGGTGCTTTGAATTCAGTACACCTTGGCTGCTGGTGGAGTTGAAGCTGAATTGATATTAAACTAGCCATCTTAGGACAAAATGTGGCTATGGCAGCAAGTAACCCAGTGCACACTGACATTGCCTGACATGTTTAGCAAAAACCTGGGATATGTGAATACAGATGAAATTCTGTGTTGCCATGACTACATGCCCTGCTGTCTTCTTAAACCAGTGTCATTATTTTGGTTCTTTGTTAATGTCTGAATGATCATGAAAATAATAACAACAAGTAAAATTCATTTAATGTGCTGTTTGTATTCTGGATTATGAGAAGTTACAAAAGTATAATTTGTCTTAAAATGTAAAATCCCCACACAAGGCACTAAAATGCCAGAGCTGATTTCCAGTATTGATTAAATTATATAAATGGTTTATTCAAGATTTGCTAACCTTGTACCTTGAGTACAACTGGCTTTTTCACTTGCAGCTATTCAAACATGACAAGATTATATGTAATAGGTGTAGCATTTAGCCAATGTAAAAATAGTGATAATCTGACTAAGTGCTAAGTAAACTTTATTAGTCCTTTTGACAGACCAAGTGAGAGAGGCTTTCTTAAGATATGGTTTAGTATAGCATTTAAAAGAAAGAGTTTACTGAAGCTTATTTAGTAATAAGTAGTTGGAGAGTGACATAAGGCCTTGCTGATTATATAAGGCAAGAAAATATAACAATATGCAACTCATTACAAAAACGTGGTAGAGGAACTGCCTTTCAGGTTGTTTCTGAAGAGTGAGGCTTAAACAGTTCTTACAGACTGGAAAGAAACTGTGGGAATACAAAATCTTATTACTGCTACTGACAGCTTTCATCTTGGTCTGTATATTTTGTAGCTAATTGATTATTATACCCTAAAACTTGAGGGCTAGGTAAGAGATCAAGAATCTATGACCAAGACACAGAGACAAGTGGCCCAACACTGACAAGCGGATAGTGTTTTGCCTTCCTGGAAGTCCTGTGAAGGTGAAAGACTTCTCCTATAGCAACAGTACAATGCAACATAAAGATTACATTATTACCTAGTTTTATGTATTTTTTAATATTAGCAATATCTAGAGAAATTTAATTGTCATCAGAAGAAAAATTAGGAAATTTTCAAGGTAAAAAAGCTCAAAGCTTCGTCCGGAGCTGATCTGTAACATGCCTCATTTGCTACTTTTGTGACTGTAGAGCTCTTAATTAAAGTATCAACAATCAACTATATTAACAACTATTAAATTATATAAATATCTGGGAAATTGTGTTTTAAGAGATGATCAGTATAAGAGTTGAGGATAAAAAAAAAAATACCAGCCATATAATTGACTTGCTGAACTATTCAGGCAAATCCAGAGGTATCATATCGCCAAAGAATCTCAAGCCTGGTGGTCGTACTGGAGGATATCAGATGTTTATATAACTCATCTCTATCTTTATGGAAAATCGAACAGATTTTTTTCTGAATTTTCTCCTGATTCTTGCTTGAACTTGGATTTGTTTCAAGCCAAGCTCCTGTTTCATTGACTCATAGAAACACAGAGCCATGGAATCATAGAATAGTTTAGGCTGGAAGGGACCTTAAAGATCATCCAGTTCCAAACCCCCTGCCATGGGCAGGGTCACTTTCCACTAGAAGATGTTACCCAAGGCCCCATCCATCCTGGCCTTGAACACCTCCAGGGATGGGACAGCCACAGCTTCTCTGGGCAACCTGTGCCTGTGCCTCACCACCCTCATAGTGAAGAATTTCTTTCTACTGTCTAATCTATATCTTCCACCTTCCAATTTAAAGCCATTCCCCTGGTCATGTCACTATATGTCCTTATACAAAGTCCCTCCCCAGCTTTCCTGTGGGCCCCTTTCAGGTTCTGGAAGGTCGCTACAAGGTCTTCCCAGAGCCTTCTTTTCTCCAGGCTGAACAACCCCAACTCTCTCAGCCTGTCACAGAATCACAGAATCAAGGGATCACAGAATAACCAGGTTGGAAGAGACCCACTGGATCATCGAGTCCAACCATTCCCACCAATCCCTTAAATCATGCCCCTAAGTACCTCATCCACCCTCACCTTAAACACCTCCAGGGACGGCGACTCAACCACCTCCCTGGGCAAACCGTTCCAATGCCTAACCAACCTCTCCATGAAGAATTTTTTTCCTAATCTCAAGCCTAAATCTCCCCTGGCGGAACTTAAGGCCATTCCCTCTCATCCTGTCCCCTGTCACTAGGGAGAAGAGGCCAGCTCCCTCCTCTCCACAACCTCCCTTCAGGTAGTTGTAGAGAGTAATAAGGTCTCCCCTCAGCCTCCTCTTCTCCAGGCTAAACAACCCCAGCTCTCCCAGTCGCTCCTCATAAGATTTGTTCTCCAGCCCCTTCACCAGCTTTGTTGCTCTTCTCTGGACTCGCTCCAGAGCCACAACATCCCTCTTGTGGTGAGGGGCCCAGAACTGAACACAGTACTCGAGGTGCGGTCTCACCAGTGCCGAGTACAGAGGGAGAATAACCTCCCTGGACCTGCTGGTCACGCCGTTTCTGATAGAGGCCAAGATGCCATTGGCCTTTTTGGCCACCTGGGCACACTGCTGGCTCATGTTCAGTTGTTTGTCAACCAACACTCCCAGGTCCTTCTCCTCCTGGCAGCTTTCCAGCCAGGTTTCTCCTAGTTTGTACCTCTGCTTAGGGTTGTTGTGCCCCAAGTGCAGGACCCGGCATTTGGCCTTGTTAAACCTCATGCCGTTGGTCTCAGCCCAGCGGTCCAGCCTGTTCAGGTCCCTTTGCAGAGACTCCCTACCCTCCAGCAGATCGACACTTCCACCCAGCTTGGTGTCATCTGCAAACTTGCTAAGGGTGCACTTGAAGCCTTCATCCAGGTCGTTGATAAAGACATTAGACAGGACTGGACCCAGGAGTGAGCCCTGGGGAACCCCACTTGTCACTGGCCTCCAGCTGGATTTAACTCCGTTTACCACCACCCTCTGGGCCCGGTCATTCAACCAGATTTTCACCCAGGAGAGTGTGCGCCCGTCCAGGCCAGAGGCCGACAGTTTCCGAAGCAGAATGCTGTGAGAAACTGTATCAAAGGCTTTACTAAAGTCCAGGAAGATCACATCCACAGCCTTTCCCTCGTCCAGGAGTTTAGTCACTCGGTCACAGAAGGTGATCAGATTACTCTGGCAAGACCTGCCTTTCATGAACCCGTGTTGACTGGGCCTGATCACCCGGTTCTCTTGCAAGTGCTTCTTGATAGTACTCAAGATCACTTGCTCCATGACTTTCCCTGGTACTGAGGTCAGACTGACAGGCCTGTAGTTCCCCGGATCCTCCCTGCCCCCCTTCTTATAGATAGGCACGACATCAGCCAGCCTCCAGTCCACTGGAACCTCCCCAGTCATCCAGGACTGTTGGAAGATGATGGAAAGGGGTTTGGCCAGCACATCCGCCAGTTCCCTGTCCTTATATGGGATGCACTTCAGCCCTCTGACTATCTTCATAACCCCATTTCCTGGGGCTATTTTTTTTCAGTAGAAATCAACTTAGATCATTCAAAACTAACTAATAACCAGTAACCAGTAGTTCCACAAGTCTGCTGGTGTATGAAATAAGTGGTGAAACCACTTTCTTTTACCAAAATAGGAACAGGTGAATAATATTGTAAATAGAAAGTGGGTTCTTCTTTCAGCTAAATTTGGCTCAGGAATGAAAGTCAATTTATTTATCTTACTTAAACCCTTAAAACTTTCATGTGACATCTATTTAGCCTGAATCAAAATGTGACTACAGATGTGCTGTAGTCCCGCTACAAGCATTTGCTATTCAGATGAATGAGGCTAATGATTCTATATTACATTAAAGCAGTAATGTAAGTGTAACAGTTTACCAAGATTCAGATTTAACTAGCTTACATCCATGTAGATCTCTGTGTCTAATGTTTACTACTGTTTGATGCTGGGACTGCATGATGACTTTTAACCATATCTGAAAGTTCACATAGGTTTGTATTAGAAGGTGCACATATCAAATGAATTATTAATAGAGCAGGAAAAAAGAACTGTTTTGTTTCCTATGGGGTGAAATTATTGCTATATATAAATCAGCAAAGTTTAATCCTATGATTCATTAGGGCATATAAGGAAAAAAGTTATGTTTGAAGGATGCTGTCTCATTAATAGAATTCAATAGATAAAAGCAACTATTCTTTTTCTAAAACAATACAGAGCACCCATAATTGATACTTACATTTTCTCTGATCATACAAGGAACTTAAAAAGTCAGGATAATATGCAGTAAGGAAAATACTATTAGCAATTAAGAAGAAAAAGAAAAGAAAGGGTAGATTCAGATCAGATAATAGGATGAAAGTTTTTACTCTGAGGGTGGTGAGGCACTGGAACAGGTTGACCAGAGAAGTCATAGATGTCCCATTCCTGGAGGTGTTCAAGGCAAGCCTGGATGGGGCCTTGGGCAGCCTGATCTAGTGGAAGATGTCCCTGCCCATGGCAGAAACTAGATGATCTTTAAAGCCCCTTCCATCTCAAACCATTCTATGACTTTATCATTCTATGACTTTATGATTCTATGACATAATTACATGTTAAGATTAATTCATTTCCTCTGCTGATTTCATCTAAGTCTAGCCTAAAACATGTATTTCTTACCCTATCCATAGCATAAATTATTTCCGTACCACCAGTTTCAGAAAAATAATTGACTCAGGGCTTCATATTTTGCTCTGACTTTGAAAAAGTTGTGCAGTGAATATGTCACTCTAAAACTTGTCTCAAGAAAGTTGCAAGTGTCATTTAGGGAATTTAAAATAACTGTTGTTGAATCAAAGAAGAGCTTTGATGGCAGCTATTATGACAAGTTATTTAAGTGAAAAGATTACTGGTGAGAACTGAGGAAAGGTTCTCACAATAATTAGATGTAGTTGGCAGATAATAGATAATAGAAGTAGTTGGCAGAGCAACATAGCATGTTAATTTCCCTACAGTTATTTTTGGATTTAACTGCACCCCAACTCAGCAGATAATAGTCAGATCCAAAAGCAAACAGTAAGCCTCTTCAGAGGCAAGTATATAAAAATGGCTGGTTTACTTCCACAGTTTGTGAGACTGCTCCATTCCTGGAGTATTGTTTAAACTACAATGCAAGTCACTAGGTCAAAGATGGAACTAAATCTGGACCCCTACCAATGGTTGTCATCTGTTCCCCATAATAGTTTTCTATGAACAAGGATAAAATATAAGAGTAATTTTATGCTTCCAGTTTTTAATCAAATAGATCTGGGAATACAAATCCCATGAGTATTTGCTAGCTAAAATATAATGTTTTCAGTCTAGCAGAAGTATTAGTCAGAGATAGAAAAATTCCTTTTAATGTATAAATAAATGGTACTGACTGGAGCTCCACTTGAAAAAACTCAACTCTTGTATGACTCCACAAAATAGCAAAGGATGCATAGACACAGATATGTGTGACTAAGTAACAGCTCCCAGTGTGAAAGGAGAGTTGCAGGTAATAAATTGGAATGGCTAAGAACATAAAATATTACCAGCCTTTGTGAAACCAATTAGGAAGATTTAACCCACACTAACATTCATTTTCCTTTGATTAAAGCAAGGTATGTGATTTTGTTTACAGAAAAGGAAGTTGAGGTTAGATCTGCAAAGAAACTTAGTGAAATACATTTGATAGTTTTGGGGAGAAAGGGCTCACCAGTGACTGTTTGGTAGAGGGTGAAACATTAATTTGTCCTCCTTCTGTCTAGGGTTGCTGGGCTGGGATGTGTAAGAGGGACGGTGTTAGTCATCACTGGGAATGAGGAGCGGTGGATGCATCCAGGGCTGAGGTCAGTCCCAAAGGATTGGGGATGTCTCCAGGATGGGACTGTCCCTAGGGAGGGATGGCAAGGCTCTGGAGCGAGTCCAGAGAAGAACAACAAAGCTTGTGATGGGCCTGGAGAACAAGAGGAGTGGCTGAGACAGCTGGGGTTGTTTAGCCTGGAGAGGAGGAGACTGAGGGGGGACCTCATCTCCTCTCCAGCTACCTGAAGGGGGGTTGTGGAGAGGGGGGAGCTGGGCTCTTCTCCCAAGTGACAGGGAACAGGACGAGAGGGAATGGCCTCAAGCTCCTCCAGGGGAGGTTCAGGCTGAATATCAGGAAAAAATATTTCACAGACAGGGTCATTGGGCACTGGCAGATGTTGCCCAGGGAGGTGGTTGAGTCACCTTCCCTGGGGGGCTTTAAGGGACGGGTGGATGAGGCGCTGAGGGACATGATTTAGTGTTTGATAGGAATCATTGGACTCGATGATCTGGTGGGTCTTTTCCAACCTGGTGATTCTATGATTCTATGACAGTGATCATATTTCCAGAGGACAAGGTTTGGAAATGATATAATGGGAATATAACTAGCACTTCTTCCATTGCCTATGCAAATGTCTTTACAATAACTTCAATGATCAGGCCATGCTATATATCTATCCATAACCTTTCTCTGTCAGAGGATCAAAGGATTATACTGAGCAAAATCATGAGTGATATCTATTTTCATATCTATATTTAAGAACATGTGGCAATGCATGCCAGGTTTCTCAGTTTTCATTTATTGTTTTGACATCAGCAAGAACAAGTGGGAGTCTTACATCACCATACAACAAACAACAGATGATACTGCACAGTTGCTGTGGAAACTGCATTACTGAAAAATAAGTTTGCATTTGTGCTTTTTTAATGAAGGTAAACCATAGCATTTTTAAAATGTGTCTATCACTATTTTGATGCTACGTTTCCAAAGTTACAAGTAAAAACAAGGCACAAGAAATAGCTGTTTTTTTTTTTTTTTTTACAGAATTCATTAATATATGTGTCTAAACCCCATAATATTCTACATGGAAGAATCAGATTTTCTAGTAAGAAGATGGCAGTTCACAGATCTTGATAAAAGTCCATTGAAGACAACAGAAAACACTCACTGTTTTTGGTGGGAAGTGGTCATCTGATCTAGGAATTCAGAAATATATGTTTTTCTTTATTCTGAATTTGCTAAGTATGGATTCAGTGAGGTCTACACCTGTAAAAATGTGTGGTTACAGAGTAGGTTGTCCATAGTACAGCAAAGGTTGATAGCATTACAATAAAGGTTGTGAAACTAAAAGATTTTTTTGATAAATAATATGAACCCCACACTGGCCAAGGAAGAGCTAAAGGGCTACTGCATGAGTAAATTAGCCCTATGCTAATTTACTCCTGAAAGTTATTGTAGAGGAGGAGTGTCAGCCTAGCTCATAGAGGCTGGAAGAAGGTCTGGCTCTCCTTAGCAAATGTCTTTGTGGAAGTCTAGAATGTGATAGTCATGGCCAGGTTTTCTCATCAGCCAGCTACTGCCAGTTATTCTTGCAAAGTTATACAGTGTTTCTAACACTGTGTGGGACTGGTCTTTTTGACACATCAGAATTGTGGTGATCCAATTATGCAGATCCACTTCAAAGAACTGGAAAAGCAGATGTAAATAAAACACTTGGAAGAGGTAGTCTGTGGAGAAGTCTGTGATGATTTTTTTATAGAGAGATGTGACTACCTCCATTGTTGCCTGGTGTTTTATTTTCCTCCTTTTCAGTGAGTCATTATTATCACATTAAGTGACATAATGCCAAAGCCTTGTTGAGTGGAAGGTACATCTGTGTTGAATGTGATGTTGAGCAGGTGGTCCTGGAAGGAAGGAAGGAAGTGGTGTCAGTACAGAGTGCTACTTAGGCTGGGCAGTCCTCTGAGAAGCAGCATTAATTGGTGTCTGCACAGTGGTGTGCTAATGCACATCTCCAGTATCTCAAAATAACAGCTCCTTGAAGAGATGCAGGGTCACATGCATACAAACAGAGGAATTTTTAGAGTCAAAGCATGGAGCTCTAATTAATTTTGGTGCTTGTCCACTGCAGGAGGAAAAATCATCCTTTCTTTCAGTGCTGAGTCTTTTATGATACACTCAGATTACTGAGGACTCTTCAAACAAACAAACAAACAAACCAACCACAAAAAACCACCAGCCTTGAAAGAGCTCTGAAATCGGTCTTTCATTAAAATTGTGTTTTACTTGATAAATATTCAATGTGTGCCATTGCACAGTGTTTAGTTCATCATAAATTCCTTTGCTTCCAATGGGCTATGAGGTTAAATAACCTTGAAGGTCACTTTAAACATAGCTCTATTTCCCTAGTCTTGCTTAAGATTCATATTTCCCAGGAAAAGAGCATGCTGGAATGTAGCAGCTAAGAAAGATCTGAAGAAAATCCAGGACAGACCAGGAACTGTATATTTTTAGTGAGTACCATAGAGCACACAAGAGTTAGATAATCTCCAATAGTCCAGATCTGTCTTGGGTTTTATCCTTGTCTTTTGCCACTACTTTCACATATCATGTGACTGACAGCACCCTTGCTTCTCATAGCCAAGGGACTAGACCGGAAAGTTGACCTAGTGTCAGATCTTCCTGAGCCTGGGGGAATTCCAACTCAAATGTACCGCCTTGCATTAGTGTTATTCCCATAGGCTCTATGCTATGTATTCTGAGGCAGATGCTTTTTCAGCTCATTGTTGAACTGTGCCACAATGCAGGAAACCCCCCTGAATCAGAAAGTCCTGAAATGAAGGCTGTTTTACATTAAGCAGTTGATTAATGTGGACTGCTCTGAGAGTAGGAGCCAATAACTTAGACTGGACTGTATTCTAATCACAAATTGTGGCCATAGTTATGTGAACTTTTTTACTGGACCAGGGGTGTTTTAGCTCAGATCCTGATACATGAAGTTGTTTTTTTTAACTCTTGGAATTTACAAATTCAGATTTGTCTCATTGCAAAACTTGTGTTGACTTACAGCTACATCTACTCGAAACAGAGTAACAGGTACTTATTTGTCAAAGTTTTTATTATAACAGTACTTCAGGTTTCACTATGCACATTAATTAGCAGGCATATTTTATCTTGCCACATAGCTGACCAGAGGAGAATTTGATTTCAAAATTACTGTAAAGATTTTAAAAAAAAAATTTTATTCACCACGCTCTAAGTTGCTCTTTTTTACACAAAACAAAAGGTTATTATAAATTGTTATTTCCCTATAGAAAACCATAGAGTTCCTTTTCTAGTCAGAATGGATTAGGCATTCTGAGATTTCAAACTTTACTGTTTAAAAGCATCTTTGAAACCAAAAAGTTTGGCTTAAGTGAAGTTGCAACATTTGAAAGACCACAAGAATGACATTTTTCTGAAAAAATTCTATCATCAGAAACAATCCAGATGTGATTCCTCATGTTAAAAGTACTGATAGAGGGAGAGAGAAGCAGTTTGGTTTGTGTTATGTATGGTAGGCTTCTTTAACGTGACTGTGGTATAGATATGCTTATGCAACTGTAGCTCTGTCCTGTTCATGCTGCAAACACTCTCCTTTTGCTTGTGGACACATTGATGCACTGTGAGTTATTCCTTCTCAGAATTGCCAGCAGCGATAATTACTTTGAAAACAAGCAGAACTGGGATCAAGGCTTCCACATTTGTTACATTCTGTGGTTTCTGAGACAGACAGCCAGACAGTAGATGTATGTCCAGGTAGTTTTGATGTCAATCCTGATTCTCACCAAGGGAGGCTTGGCTGCAGGTACAATAATGGCACTGCTAATCCTTATGATCCTACCTAAAACACTCCCAAAGGAGCCCAGAGCTTTAACAGAAGCAGGCAGCTGGAATCAGGCTATAGTAAGCAATATACTTTAATGATTTCTTTTAACTTGTCTTGCAAAGACAAGCAAACCAATCCAGTCTGTGCCTCTCTAGATATTCTCCCCCACCTCATCACTAATTCTAGCACCTATTTTGTATACGTGTTTTAATTAGAACTCAATCAGTCTCAATTTATTTTTTTTTTTTATCTTGGCACAGTAAGGAGTTAACTCCCCTCAATATCCTTACAGTTGTCCTTACATACCTCCTCTGTTTCATAAGATTGCTTTCAGGTCCATCATATGCCAAACTTACTGATTGTGTAGCCGTCCAGAAACTCGCGCTCAGGCTTGTAGGGAAACTGAGGCACATATAGAATGCTATTTCAGCCTCCAGTGTATGCATTATTGTCTTTAGTACCCCTTTAAAATAACACACCAGATTTTTTTTTATTCTATGTAATAAGTATTTTAATTTCGCAGAAGTATTTGTTAAAATGAAAAGCAATGTGCTTGGGACCTATGTCGCTGAATTCCACTCTGAATCTATATATTTACTTCCAGGCTGCCTATATGATAGCCTGGTGCTCCTGCTGCTTTAAGAATGTCTTCAGATCTTGTCTCACTGCATGAATCCCATTCTCTCATTACTTATCAGATTTGGTGGCTACTTTCCTTTAAATTAAAAAAAAACCCGAAAACCCCAAAACTCAATACCGAAGAATGTGGCTGAAAATGTTTTTCAAAAAATGGGATGATTTTGCCATTCTTAAGGGACACACGTTCTAAAATGGTCATCAACAGAAAATATGCATTTTACAGCTGCACTGTGTGTGAGTTTTACAATGAAAAGAAGGTAATAAAGTTATTTTTTCATCCTTACACATAAGTAAAAATAGATACCTATTGTGTCTATCAGTAGAAAAAAACACGTCCATGACCACCATGAGATAAACTGGTCTTTACAATATATTCTTTTTATCAACAGTTGATTTGATTAATGGAAAAATCTTAGAGTATGGTATGGGAAAGTTAATACTTACCTTCAGAATGAATGAGGCCTTTCAGATTTGCTCCAACGTCCCCCTGTGTCAAACAGACTGTCACTTCATGTGCACAGCATGTGGACATCTTTGCACTAAAATGAAAGAATTTCAGCCTGTACTTTCTTTACAGAAGTAATTGCATTGTACTACAGCCAAATGTGAGCAGAATATTGGCATTTTATCAAAGTAAATATTCAGCATAATGAAATTCAGTGAAAAATGAAAGTTGCTGTCTTTGACAGGATGGATCATTCAAAGTCTATGAAAAGTAGAGTTAACATGAAAGCCTTGATTCTTGATAATGCCACTAGCTTGGAAATTTGGGCAGAGCAATGTGAAAAGGAGCTGTTGCCTGACATTTATTTTAGTCATTCAAGCACGTAAGTGCTTATGGTCTGTGTTCCCATGTTTCATACGTACTTCTGTTACAGCTCAGGGTAAATGCAGAAATCCAAAGGAACGCTGTAAAGTGCAGGCTGGCAGAGGAAATGCTTGCTAGTGTAACTAGTGAAAAGGTCAAGTCTTATCTGGCTGAACCACTAACTTTTCAGATTTCTTATTGGAGAGCTGCAAAGTTTTGCCTCAAAACGTGAAGCTGAAATTTATAGAAAACACTGGTGCTTTACCGATATTGGCAATAAACTAATACTCAGGAAAACAGCAAAATGAAGAGGTGAAAGGAGATAATGTTACACTTGTACCAATTGTTAAATTTTCTATTTCTAGTAGCATAATTAGAACAAAGCCTTTTTGCAGAAACATCGAGTCAATGGAGAAGGTTGAGATAGAAAAGAAAGGTGAGTGCAACATATCTTAATGTTAATATTGGATGTGGGCATGGTGGTGTTGGGCTGATGGTTAGACTCAATGACCTCAGAGGTCTCTTCCAACATCAATGATTCTAATCAATGATTCCATGATTCTAAGATTTCTCTTTTGCTAGACCCTGATGGAATTCAGTATGAACAGGACAAATACAAAACTAAGAATCTATTCCTGTGGTAATCAAATTGTGTTTAGGACATTGTGGTAAAGTTACAATCTTTTTCCAACTTACAGTTACTTTTCTGGAACAAAGTCACTATATGCAATAAGTAACGGCTCATCTATAGTATAACTTATCTAATCTGATGCAACTAAAAAGTCTGTACAGAGAGTAAACAGTGTAGTAGAACAGCTTGTACAGTGTTAATATTCATACTATATGCATTTATTAGAATATTTTAGTTATGTATGCTTAAAACTCTTGTTTCTTATTGCTGCTGTTTTGGATTACATAAAAATAGAGAGTAGGAGATACTGTCAGCACACAGGAATTTTGCTAGCCTAGATCTGAGCATCTTTGATTCTGTGCAACAAGATACCACTAGCTATGAAACTTGTGCTAGTTGTTATCTTCCCTGTAGCTTGTTAGAAGTAGCCAGAACGTTCTTTTACTGCCAACAACACAGTAAACCCCTCCTCAAATACTAGCAACCTGATATATAAACAATAGGGAAAAAAAAAGTAAATCCATATAATCTCACACTTGGAAAGCAGGACAGACAAAGATTGGTTTAGAATTACTTGTGCCATGCATGGCACAAGCATTTCTTCAACTTGTATCAATACTGTTTATTAATGCTATTTTTATATTCTTCTCAAATTGACACTAAGTAAAGTATGATCATTGCACTTGTAATTTGAAATTTATTTTTTTCTGATGAGAATATCTTGCAAGACCTTCTTCCCGCCCACTTGCCCCGCAATGTAAAATCTATTCTTGTGCAAACAGTAACTCAGACTTCCCAAGTAGAAGTCTATATTAATTTCATAGGGTATTCATTTTCCATTTAATAGCTTTCCCAATGTCTGGGCAGGAAGAATTCATTCTCTAATATGAAAAATTAAAATACAATAGATCACCTTCAATGGGATCTCAAGGAGAACCTTTGTTTATATTGATCAGATTATTCATGTGTCAAAGAATGTTATATGACATTTTACAAAATCATACTTTTTTTTTTTTGACTAGTGGCCCACAGTAGCAGGACTCATAGGGTGAACTCAAGAGCTCAAAAGTGAATTTGTAAGCAGTGTAGGAGTTAGAAATACTTTCAGTATGGGGAACTGGAATTCATGATTGTAATTTTAATTAACCCTTATTTTTTTTCCAGACCAGAGAGGTACATGACTTTTTTTTAATAACAAGGCCATTCTGGCCTGTCTTGCATATGTGTATGGAGGCAGACAGTGCAGAACCACTTTTAGGTGATCAGTTAATTTATTAATCTTGTGCAGTGTTTTATAGTGCTGTGGCGTGCAGCTGGGACACTCCTAACAACTATTAGATTTGTCAATTTCTGACGGAGGATATAAAGTTCTACTGGATTTTCTTTTCTGTGTTCTTCCTTTAGAATTTTTAGTAATGTTGCTATATAATGATGTACTCTGTGTTCTGCCATTTCAGTACTGCTGTTGCTGCTATATTTCATCAAGTTCCCAAATTGTCACCTTAGGTTAAGTATCTGTAAATTACTGACTTTAATTTTCAGAGGTGCTGAGGTGAAAACACTGGCATAATCAGAAAAAAACTTTAAGAAAATAGATACTGGAAAATTGCCACTTGTGAAGCTGTGTTGCATTGCATACTATTGCTGTCATTTCTGCAGTGTGGAGAAATAATCTGTTTCACAGATCATATGTCTCCATTCAATAACTTGATAAGTTCTCATGTCTCTTGGCCAGTAAACATTCTCAAGATTGGTACAATTCCAACAAGAGTTCTCATTAATCACTATTGAGAATGTACTTGTCCATGAGAGTTAATTGTGGAAACTGCTGTGAAGTTTTCCTTTGACAGAATTTTTCCACAGGTACAAGTGGGAAAAGTAGCAATAATTACATAACATATAGGAAGCCAGATAACTCAAGTGACAAGTAAATTGATTGTGTTTGGTTTAGTTCAATTCAAATTTATTCCTGGGGGAATACTTAAGTATTCTGGAACATTATATACTTCATGATTGAATAGACCAATGCCCTACAAAACAGACTATCGATTTGTAAATAAATACAATAAAATTGAGCGAGTATACAATAGAACAAAAGAATAAGGAGAGGGATCATTTCTTAGTTTGTTTAGCACTCAGTATATATTGACATCATAGTTGCCAGATCATAGGTGTTTCTGCCTCCAAGCTTTCCATCTAAGTGAAGAACAAATTCAAACATTCAGGGAGAAGAGAGGAATAGAAGTTTTAGGCAAGCTAGCCCTAAAATGTAAAAATGAATATATAGTAATGTATTTAAAACATTCCACGTGATGCATTAATTGAACAGGTACCTAACTAAGCAGTAAGAGACAAGATGGCAAATATATGGAGCAGATATTTGTAAATCATTGGAGAAATGGAGTTTTCTATGCAACATCAACCTACAATTTTAGATACTCTTACATGATCAGGATTAGAAAAACCCATCTCCAAACATTTTTATCTATGTCAGAAGCAGATAATTATAGGCTCTCAATAAATGCTGTTATACCAGACTTTTCCAGACTTCAGTGACTGTAGTTGTAGATAGAGCCTTATCCACCTGTCATGGCATGCTGTTTTTTTCACATAGAAACTCAGACATGAGGAGGGTTGAGTAAAGGAAAGGAGTGTATTATCACAAACCTGGTCTCACTTCACCCACAGCCTGTGCACTTTAGAGCATGCATGTGGTCTCTGCATCTGGTGCTTGGTAGAGCACCCAGGTTTACTCATAACTTCTGTGATGCTAATGAAAGCGCAAAGCATCTCTTCACATATGTAGGAGCCAAATACCTTTTAAAATTACAGAATCACAGAATGACCAGGTTGGAAGAGACCCACTGGATCGTCGAGTCCAACCATTCCCACCAATCCCTAAATCATGCTCCTAAGCACCTCGTCTACCCTAACCTTAAACACCTCCGGGGACGGCGACTCAACCACCTCCCTTGGCAGACTGTACCAATGCCTAACCACCCTCTCCGTGAAGAACTTTTTCCTAATCTCAAGCCTAAATCTCCCCTGGCGGAGCTTGAGGCCATTCCTTCTTGTCCTGTCCCCTGTCACTTGGGAGAAGAGGCCAGCTCCCTCCTCTCCACAACCTCCCTTCAGGTAGTTGTAGAGAGTAATAAGGTCTCCCCTCAGCCTCCTCTTCTCCAGGCTGAACAACCCCAGCTCTCCCAGCCGCTCCTCATAAGATTTGTTCTCCAGCCCCTTCACCAGCTTCGTTGCCCTTCTCTGGACTCACTCCAGAGCCACAACATCCTTCTCGTGGTGAGGGGCCCAGAACTGAACACAGTACTCGAGGTGCAGTCTCACCAGTGCCGAGTACAGGGGGAAAATAACCTCCCTGGACCTGCTGGTCACGCCGTTTCTGATACAAGCCAAGATGCCATTGGCCTTCTTGGCCACCTGGGCACACTGCTGGCTCATGTTCAGTTGTTTGTCAACCAACACCCCCAGGTCCTTCTCCTCCTGGCAGCTTTCCAGCCAGGTCTCTCCTAGTTTGTACCTCTGCTTAGGGTTGTTGTGCCCCAAAATGTTCTACAAAATACTTGTTTACAAAGAACACTTGATTGACCCATAGATCTTGATTTTTTTTTCAAATGAGTTTTGAAGGACTGTGAAAAAGAAGAGTGTGGGTGGACCTCCATTCTACTATATTCCATATTTTTTTGAACTTCCTTCCCACCAGGTGCCTGAAGTAGGAAACGGCTATTATCTTTCCTATCAGTTACCTCTTCCTAAAGTTCATAACCTTATGAACAACATCTGAACAGGCTGGACATAGCCCCTGGGCTATGACCAACAGCATGAGGTTTAACACGGCCAAATGCCGGGTCCTGCACTTGGGGCACAACAACCCTGCGCAGTGCTGAAGACTAGGAGAAGTCTGTCTAGAAAGCTGCCTGGAGGAGAAGGACCTGGGGGTGTTGGTTGACAAACAACTGAACATGAGCCAGCAGTGTGCCCAGGTGGCCAAGAAGGCCAATAGCATCCTGGCTTGTATCAGAAACGGCGTGACCAGCAGGTCCAGGGAGGTTATTCTCCCTCTGTACTCAGCACTGGTGAGATCGCTCCTCGAATACTGTGTTCAGCTCTGGGCCCCTCACCACAGGAAGGATGTTGAGGCTCTGGAGTGAGTCCAGAGAAGAGCAACAAAGCTGTTGAAGGGGCTGGAGAACAGGCCTTATGAGGAACGGCTGAGAGAGCTGGGGTTGTTTATCCTGGAGAAAAGGAAGCTAGGAGGAGACCTCATTGCTCTCTACAACTACCTGGAAGGAAGCTGTAGAGAGGAGGGAGCTGGCCTCTTCTCCCAAGCGACAGGGGACAAGACAAGAGGGAATGGTCTCAACCTCCACCAGGGGAGATTTAGGCTGAACATTAGGAAAAAAATTTTCACAGAAAGAGTCATTGGGTACTGGAACAGGCTGCCCAGGGAGGTGGTAGATTCACCCTCCCTGGAGGTGTTTAAGGCACAGGTGGACGAGGTGCTGAGGGACATGGTTTAGTGTTTGATAGGAATGGTTGGACTCGATGATCTGGTGGGTCTCTTCCAACCTGGTGATTCTATGATTCTATGAATATATCTAATCATCACAGGTTAGTATTTAGAAATAATAGTATATTTTCAACTGTGACAAAACTACTGCATTGACTGCAGAGTCCTCCTGGAACATTATAGGAAGGTCCTCTTACTTCTGTGGTATGGGAAAGCCTGCCATTCAAAGGGCAACGGTTAGGGGAGAGCTCTGCAGTACCATCTTCAAATGAAATGAGTTTTATTCCCGCAGCCGTTGGAGTGGGCTCAGATCTGGGAATGTGCTTCTAGCCAGCTGGAAGTGCTGAAGTCAGCCATAAATAATTGCATCTTTCTGGATACCTAGTGCCTGATGTGCTGTACAAGTGAGCCTCAGGCTTTCACTTAGGTTCACATTCCAAGAGAGAGGCTAGGTCCCTAACAAAGCTGCAAACTAATGCTAAAATAAACTAAAGTACATAAACATCAGGGTTAAATGTTCAACTTTTAAATAGTTTGTGAGACTGATGGTGGATCCCAGTGTTTTGTGTTTTCTGAGCTGCCAGAAGCCAGTCAGAAGAGTGGTCTATTTGTAATTGGATCTTCTGTGTTTGTACACAGTCAGTAAGTACTTGGTGTGATGTTGTTTCTCTCGGGAATGCAAGAGAAATTTGTTATCATTTTTGTGAAGAAAGATGCAACAAAACTAATAAACATTTACAGACAAGCTTGCACCAGTCAAAATAAACTACCTTAGCATTACATCTTTCATTAGATGACTGCAGCTCCTCTGTATACAAGTTCAGAGTCAGGTATTTGTAGGAAACTGAAGATTTACTGTAAAATTCTCATCACTGTTATTGAGAAGTAAAAGGCAACCATTATTGTAGCCAGATTGCCCTATGAGACAAGTAGTATTTCATCAAAGGAAAAACTAAGAAGGTATTCCACTGTTATCTCTGTAAACATATTATGAAATTATCTCAAAAGAATGTAATTGTTAGAGCAGTTCATGACAATCAGCTGCTTTCAGAGCAATGTGAACCGTTCAGCAAAAACTCCTCTCCTTTAGAATTCTAAGTTGTTCTGTCTCTTGTAGCCCTTGTTCAGACTGTCATCCAGACTGCTTTTAAAATTCTATTATGTTTCACTTGATTTTTTAATTACTTTTATTTTTTTAACACAGGCATCAAACTTAATCTAATTTTTAATTTAATTCCACTATATCAATATCCTTCTTTCAAATAGTCACTGAGTTGACAAGCATCAATAATTTAGAAAGTACCTGAAAGAAATATTTAGAAATATGTCAATAATACTCATTGTTCAGAGTGTCTAAAAATCCCTGAGGCTAGAATAGATCTGATTTATGTGAAGACTGAGATGAAGAGAGTTATTGCATTATTCTGGCTTATTCTCCCTGCCAGTTCTGCATTCATAGTAACTGTTGTCTGAAGGGTCACCTTCCCTGGAGATGTTTAAGGGACGGGTGGACGAGGTGCTAAGGGGCATGGTTTAGTGTTTGATAGGAATGGTTGGACTTGATGATCCTGTGGGTCTCTTCTGGTTATTCTATGATTCTATGATTAATATCACCTATGTTAATGATTGTTCCAAGCAAATTATATAGTCATTGTATTTCATACATCCAATGACAAAATAGTTTTATTTCTATTTGGGCTATGAAGCCAGGATTCTTGATGTTCACTGTAGTTCCATATCCTGTTTCCAGTGTTATCAAGGCCATTCATATCTATAAATCTTGAAATTGTTCATTTACTATGTAAGTGCTTTGACATTCCTGGTAATAGTAACTGAAAATAGATTTCCAACGAATTTTTAATCACTATTATAATATGTCATCTTTCTGGCTAGATTCCTCAAGCATGTCAGCCTTAGCTTTGAATGAGAAAAACATTTAAAAAAATGGGCTACAATCTGCTTTGTACAACAGTGTACACAACAAAAATATGAATCAACAGGAACAAAAAATTATTAGGGCCAGTATGTCCATTAATCTTATTTCTTACAATAATGTGCAAAGAAGATTTGGGAATTAGTGCTGAAAATTACATTCCAGGCTGACCATACAAAAGCAGTTCAAAGACAGTTCTCCCTCTTTACCACCGTGAGACAATTCCACTTTGGGTTGTCAGTACATTCATCTTTGGATAAAACTTAGATTCATACTGATCCTCACAGTGTAGAAAAACAGGATCAAATTCAAATACAACTAAATATATATCAGCTCACCATAAACATGTTAAGTGATACCTTCGTGCTTAGATTCAGACCTACTATACTTCCATAATTCAGAGCATTTTGGAGACCCATAAACAGATAGATTTTCTTTAATCTATGCTTGTCTTCATGTCTATTAATTGTGCTAAGCACTCTTAGGTGTCAAGGCTACTAGATGCCTGTGACAGTCTGAGACTAATCATTTTCCCTGTTACTACCACTTTCTCAGACTTTGCTCTCTTGACTGAACGGGGTTTTTATGATTCATCAAAAGACAGCAGGGGTAACAGTATGTGACTTTCCTCCCCACTTTAGTTTGCCATCTGTTCCTTCTTATTTCTCTGCTACAAATGTGTATGTTTTATCTGTTCTATGCCCATCTGCAAATCCCTTAATCTCCTAACTTGCTGTTTGGCTCTTTTCTGTATTATACAAGCTGTGCTTAATCTTGTCTGCCTTTAAAGAAAAAAATCCCAATGTCTTAACTTTCTCATGCCTCTCCATCCAGGATGGAAATTTTATTCACAAGGAACTATCTAAACAAATTTAGGCCACTATGAGCAGTTAAAAATCAGAGGCTTTATGTTAAGTTTCATTTTGTTTTTTTGTGTAATTTCTTTATGCCCCCCAGGATACCACTCGTCTTCTTAACCACGAGGGCACACATCTGGGTCTTGGTTAACTTGTGATGGCCTCTGGAATACATCACAGAGCTGACTTCCCCTGCTGAGTTCATCCTAGTAGCTTTGTTTCGAAGCATGTTGTGCTGTGCCCATCAGTGAAACTGCAAAATTGCGGAGTTAGTTCTTTGATGTTAGGTCAGCAAAACTCCTCCACAGACTCACCTTCCTTTGCCTTCCCTGCTTCAAGACATGCTGCCCACATATTTAATTTTTGTATGAAAGGCAGAAGGAAATAGCTCCAGTAATTGTTAATGCTAATGAACTACGGAAAGAAACTAAATTTAGAACTATCCAGTCCTAGGAATTGCACTACCTTTCCTTTCCTTTATATTGCCTTTCCTTTTGGTATAGAAACCCACTATAACAGACAAAGCTTCAATTTCCCTCACTTTTTCTATGTGTCATGTCACTGCTGGGACCTAAAACTGTTCAATATCTTCTCACAGTGTATTCCTTGTTCCCTTTTTTTTTACTTGTACTGAGGACTTAGGTGTTTGACTCCAACTAGAGAGTAAGTACCATATGTTGAAAAGTCAGTCTGTTCTGCCTGGTATTAGACACCTACACATAACAGAAACCATGAAATGTCTTGCTCAGTTTCTTGCTTTAAAGGGTTAGTTACCAATTTCACATTTCATGCAATAGCACAATCCTGCCACAAAAATTTTAGAAGGTTGCCTTAGAGTCACCTGGGAAATACTTCCCATTTACTTTGAAAAAAATGATGAAACCAGTTTGCTTTTAAAATGTTTTGCTTGATTTAAAACTTATCAAGCAATAAAATTTAAGAAGTTTTGAGAGCTTTCTAACATAAAATGTACTTGAATCTAATCTAGATCTATTGCATACACTCATGGAAATTTCCAAGTACCAGCATTACAGAAGCTTTCCATTTATCTACTTTTTAGAGGTGCTTAGGTTCTGTAGTCATTGTCAACTGCCAAAAACTCCACCCAACAAAAGTGGGATCCAAAGTTTGTAAGTGTTCCTTGGAATGTTCAGATTGTGTACTTAGTCCTGCATGGGAACAAGTTGTTACCCTGCCCTTGAGTAGGACCATGGTCCCTTGGCATTCAGGGCCTGATACTCAGGAGCTGTGACTCACGGGGGCCAGAAACTTCTCAGTCAGCCCGGTCCATGGTGAAGAAGCTGCTAGAATGTTTGGTTTCTTCTGTGGAAAGCAGCACCCCTCTGGGCTCCTGTGTTTGAGGGTGACCATTTCATGTTTAAAAGTAGCAGTGGCTGAATATTCAGTCTAAAATCTGGTATCTTGCTTTTAGATACAGACGAGGTAACAGGGGCTGTATTTCAGGGGAGAGAGGGAAAGAAGTTTGTCAGAAGCTAGAGCTATTGCTTGCCCATTGTAAGATTTCTTAAGTTCCCCCAGCTGGTCAAAAATTTCCAGGGGAAATATGTCCAGGCTGCAGTAGCAGCCTAGACTGATCTAAACCTACAAGAATGTACAGTTTCAAGTGAAACATACACAATGCACATGAATAAAATGAGCCTTTCAAAGGACAAAGGAATATGTGCTTTTATTAAATACAGAAATGCCACACAAAACTTTGGCTTGTAAGAGGATCCATCAATCACTTCCAAGGCTGTAAGGATATTGGTAGGAAGGAACTAACATTTTTTGTTTGTTGATGGTGGCTTTTTTTGCTTGAGCTTTGATAGCTATTTCTTCATTCTGAAGATATTTTTGCCCAAAACAAATTATTTATATGTGCCTTTTCTTAGAATTTCTTCTCCAGCAACCATTTGTTTTCAGAAATAAACTAAGTGGAATAAAAAACCCCAAAACCCCAGAGGAAACAGACCAGAGACACTTGGATTCTTCAGTCTGCTCATTGGTTGCTCAAGTTTATATTCAATTGCTATAAGGTATGATTGTTAAATTTCTGTTGCTGTTCTGAAACTACTGGTATTATGCCAGTTTATATTAGCAGAGAATTGAGGACAATATCATCATATTATTCTTTTAACAGTTTGGCTTCCATTTAATCAACACAGAAGAAAATTAGAACAGTTTAATAAACACTTGGAACACCAATGTTATGAGTAAAATACTTCAGTTTTGTATTAAAACTCCTGTAATTGAGTTATGTCTGTTTACTAGATTTCTGCCAAAAGCCATCAGGCAGCAGGATGCTTTGCAGTAACACAAGCATAGCAGTTTTATGTTGTGAAGGAGTTTGATGCAGTTACTCCATGGGGATATTTACATAAATAAATTAGATGAACAAATTTTTGTTATTAAAAAAATAAGAAACTGCAAACAAAATCTATTTCCTCCACTTGTAGATTCATTATTAAAGGTGAAAATAAATTAGATTTCCACTTCTTAGCTATTATGCTGATCATTTAAGGCAGGGAGAGAATTTTTTTGAGGAGACAAAGACAGCTTTGAACAATAAAAATTCATGGTCCTATTTCTAATGCAGCTTCTTCTGCACATGCCCTTAATTTGCGTTTTGATACAGTCAGAGATAAAGTAATACTACTAGCAGTTTTGTCTTCAACCCCAGACTTTTATAAAAGGATTACACAGAAGGGAACCTGGACAGCTTTCCGTATACCTTGTAGCAGTGGGAACACCATGCTGGGCAATGTGTTTGCAAACAGAGAAGCTGTAAAAATCACAGTGGGTTAGTGGCATTGAGAAGACCTTGATAGAGCAAAGCTCTGTTAAAATACTGACATTCTTGAGCTCTTAAAGAAGAAAATATCAGCTTGATGTAAAAGCATAATTCAAGGTCTCATCCATTTAAATTGAGGTTAACCAAATTGAAGTCCTGTTCAATGCACCACTTTAAACATTAGGCCATAGAATTACTGAGGCCCTTGCTCAAGTATCCAGTCCCTTGCTCAAAGCCAGATCAACACGGAACTCAGACATGGATTGGAACACATGATAGTATTATGGAGTCTTAATAAGTGATCTGAGATTTAAAAAAAATGTTCAGATGTGTGGACCCTCAGGTCCTTTTTCCTCAGTCAGATGGATGATATTTTCCAATACAAAACAAATCTACATTAGTTCCATAATTGGAATTGGAAACAGAAACAGAAATGTTGATTATTTAAGATAAACAGACAAGAAGGATTCCGACCCTCTTTGACAGGAAAGTTGATCAGGTAATATTTCAGGAAATTCTGAGAGACCTTTGTTTTGTCTGTCTCTGCAATTGAACTGCTTTCTATAGTTGTCAAATTTTGCTACATACCTGACTATAAGTGATATTTTCACCAGTTCAGTCCTCCTGGAACAAATTTCCCAGATATATATCTTTTACTGATTTAATTCTTAGCATGGTGTTATTACTGTCTTTCAGGGCTCAGCTTCTTGGTTTGTGAACATTAACTCAAAAATCAAACTAGATTTTCTTTCCTGCTTAAGCTTGAATATAATTCAGCCCACTTTCTCTGACTGCAAAATCGTGATTAAGAGTGCTAAATAAGCCCTTCGTTCTCCATAGCATTTAGTAAACTGATAGCATTGCTTAATACAAATTTCTAGACCACCTACTAGCTAATATTTAAACAACTAAGTGGAGCCATTTCTTCCCCTCCACAACCCATAACAAACAAACAATCAATAGGTCAGTCTGACATTGTACACCCCTATTAGAAAAGATAAACTGTTCCAGAATATTGTGTGGAAGATCTGCTTCTATTCTTGACTATTTAACACCAATGGAATTAGCTAGAGACATTACACTTCTTGTAACCTCTCTTCAGTACATAAGTAAAATGAGTAAAACCCAAAACTACTGCTGCAGTGTCATGGGCTTATTTTGTAACATCTGTCCAAACAGAAAATTCTCCCAGTCTTTCCCTTCAGGGTGTCTTTCTTTATTTAGCAATCAATTTTTAAATTTAGTTTCTAACCAGCCAAATGATTAAAACAGCATAAATATTTCTCTTTTTTTTGTGATATTTGACCATTCATCTGTTGCATTAAAGTGTTTCTTTCGTCAAAAATATTATTTGCTTAGATCATTGACTCTGCTGTACAGCTCTCCCCTCTGTTTTGTGCTGTTTCTAAATTTCATGTTGCAGATTCAGCAAAGAGCATGCTTTGTCTGGCAGCAGTTTCCTGTTAAAGTAATGGGAACAATGTCACTGTCTAGAATGTATTGATATTATGATGTCTGAGAAACAAGATGCATTTTTTCTTCTTTTTAAATATGTTTAAAATCTAGTTTTTAAAAAGTAACAGCTTCATTCTGCTCCTTTACACAAAACATAGAGCCTTCTATTTCACTAGTAAATCTAGTAAAGATAAGAGCCTGTATATTTTCAAATAAAAGTGATATGACTCATTATCTTTTCCACACACTTCCCAGTACTGCTAATTGGAGTGTGGCCAGAATTCAGCTCTTGAGTTTCAATTGCATTATAACCCAATCATTTCTCTTTTGTGAGTCCAGTTTTCCAGTTAGTATTTCTTTTCAATATTTATCCTGGTACAGGCCTTCAGGGGCACCAATTGTGCCTCCTTTACTTGATGGTTCAGAGCAACAGAGACTACTGAGCTTTATTGGCAGGAAGAAATTTTCTAACAAAATTCTGGCTCAATTAGTTCTCATTCTATTTTTATAAAACCTCTCACCCAGTTTGAACTGGGCAAACTCATAATCACATACTGTATGTGACAGCAAAACGCTGTCATGTATCTGTCCCAGGTATAGATGCCACCAAACTGTGTATTTAAATGTTTTTTACAGATGAGGGAATTTTATGTGTCCTAAATAAATGCAGGGAATGAGAAACCATGTCAAATAATTCTTTATCCACTATTTTTGCTGTTTAAATTCAAATTAAAACACAGGTATATCTCAGTCTAAGTCCTATAAATCTGTAGCCTCAAATAGCTTGCTGGAAGCAACTGATAGCTGAACTGATTTATTTCTTGTCATTTGGCAGCATGCAGTTTGGAAGTAGAAAACCTGTAAATTTTATACTGTAATTCTGAAGATGTTCTTCAAGCACATACCTACCAACTGTCCTTGCCTGCCGTATGCAAGACTAGTGCCTTGGTTAAGCTCAGACCAAGTACATTGTTCCTTACATTATGGACCAGAGGGAATCACAGAATAACCAGGTTGGAAGAGACCCACCGGATCGTCTAGTCCAACCATTCCCACCAATCCCTAAATCATGCCCCTAAGTACCTCATCCACCCTCCTCTCCACAACCTCCCTTCAGGTAGTTGTAGAGACCAGTGAGGTCTCCTCTCAGCCTCCTCTTCTCCAGGCTAAACAACCCCAGCTCTCTCAGCCGCTCCTCATAAGATTTGTTCTCCAGCCCCTTCACCAGCTTCGTTGCTCTTCTCTGGACTCGCTCCAGAGCCTCAACATCCTTCTTGTGGTGAGGGGCCCAGAACTGCACACAGTATTCGAGGTGCAGTCTCACTAGTGCCAAGTACAGAGGGAGAATAACCTCCCTGGACCTGCTGGTCACACCGTTAGAAAACTCTCTGATTGGAGGCTAAAGAAGAGAGGATAGACTACCTCTTAGGTGGTTGATAATGTATCACTGTAGTAACTGTTACAAAACTTAAACAGAACATTCAATGGGAACGATAGGAGAATAGCAAACATAAAGAGAAAAAATGTGCTTGGCTTCCCATTGTAAGAGCCAATAAATTTCTCTATCAGAGAGGTGTATATCTTGCAAAATTTCATCTTGGATTGGATAATTAGAGTAGTCTATCTAGTAATCATTCACAGTTATTAACGATTTTTTCTCAATAACCTCTCCATGCGAGAAGAAATCTTTGCTGTCCCATTATTGCAGAGAAGGAACTGGGGCATAAACAAAATGTGACTTGTTAGAGATCACATTTAGTGTCTGTCATCTAGACACTTGAAGTCATTGCCTGGGATATAATTAATTTCTGAGTTCAGGAGCCAATAGTAGTGGCATGACTAGTTAAAATTATCTCTTCTTTTAAAATTACTTTTGGGGGGGGTATGTATATCTATTTATGTGAGGCTGTATGCAATGGGAAACATCAAAGATTTGCATTTTTCTGTCTGGAAATATGTAATAGAATAACTATTTATTTGTTAGAATTAAGTAATAAATGTCTGTATCTGTTTCTCAAAACTACTGTTGTCAGGTCTGTTTATGTCTCTCTTTCTTGCAGATGATGGAAAAAAAGAACTTTTTATTCCCTGTAGTTATTTGATGGTAACACATCGATGCACAAAGAGAAAAAAAACCTTGAATTCTACTTGAGACTTGTGTACTATTTTTAAAAACACAGGAAAGAAAAAGAGCAGTAGAAAGTGTTCCTAGGATTCTTCTGTTCCACTAAATAAATATGTATTTGCAAACCTCAGCTCCCAATATGCTATGATGTATTCATTACTGTGTGATTTATTCCTTTACGAGGCTTCAGAACATTTAAAAGTTTGCAGGGCTTGGTGATGGATGTG
The DNA here is from genome assembly GCA_033459285.1 of Clamator glandarius. Lineage (NCBI taxonomy): Eukaryota > Metazoa > Chordata > Aves > Cuculiformes > Cuculidae > Clamator > Clamator glandarius. The sequence goes on from JAUNZM010000020.1 coordinate 305,925, forward strand.
CATCTCTGAAGATGCTGTCTGTCTTAAAAAGTAGGTGCACTCTGGCTTTTTTTTCAATGGATGGAAGTGAAGGTACAGATAAACTCTGTTGGTCAGATGGGATTCATTGATGTGCCAAGGGACCGCTTCAAATTCTATGCTCTCTTTTCCATACACGCTTTAAAAATCAGCCACATCTCCTGTGTGGTTTTAGAGCAGCAAGGGCAAGTTAGTCTATTTTCTTCTGTGTGTGTCTGGAAAAGCAAAATATTTTTTGCTTACTTGGAAACTCAGAAAAATCAAGTGTTGCCAAACTCAATGAAAGGTAGAAGCCAGATTCTTTTCTCTGGTAGGAGCAAAGAACTTCTGCTCCCATGTTCTCACTAATACAGAGAGCACCAAGCACATGAGTTAACTGTGTCTCAATGGAACTAACTGAAAAATCAACTCCTGCATATGACTCTATTATTTTTGTTGAAAATGAACAAAACACTGGCCACTGAAACAGTGTGTTTTGTGTAATTCAGGTGAGTGTTTTCAGCTTTAGAGGACTAGTGTAAAGCAGAATGTGAAAATGCTATCTATTTTGTACATATTCTCTGAGGTCTGTCTCCCTTTCATCTTAGCTCTTGGTTTTGTATGGTGCTCAGAACAATGTCCAGTTTTAGACATATTAGTCCTCCTGTCATGCACGTTCAAATCAATAATGCCATACTTTGATTTTATTTCTCCACTTTACTGCCAAATGGATTTTGGTGGAAGAAATATAAGTATTAGTTTGTATCAAATAAACAGGGATTTTTTAAACTATTAAATGTGGGGAGGTTTTGTATATCCGAAAGAGCCAGGAACTGCCAATTATTCATTCCTATGGGACTCCTACATCAGACAAGATGTGAAGGTTAATTCGTTATGAAACTTTTTTATTCTTGCTTTTCTAAACAGTATTTAAAGACTAAAATGATCATCAGTAACTCCTTTTGTGTGGGTAGTGAGGAGGAGAATTTTTTAAGTCATGTATAAACTCCTACATAGAGTGTTATTAGGAAGGCTGAAGACATAGTGACTTTCCAGCTAAAAGTAACAGAAAGAAGGAAAATGTAAAGTCATTTCAGACTACATATTTTGCTGTCATTTAGGAGAGTGAGTTTATTCAAAGTCATGAAACAAGAAGTTTCATCTTCTCAGAAAAGATAATTTGATCTCAAAACAAACACATTTTTAACTGTGTACAAGGTTTTTACATTTGCCATATTAAGGGAGAACAATTGCCTCACACTTGCCTGGCTCATCAGTTTGTCTTAAGGCTCCCTAATAACTGTACAACAAGTTGAATTTCCAGTGAGGGCTACTGTTGATTTCCCTGAAGTAATTGATGCCCGTGTCTGCTGAATTGTTATAATACTCTAATTCTCCTCTGTTGCTATTTGGTCTCCTTGTGGGGAAGTAATCCCAATGAATTGTCTGTTTAAAACCAACCAAAAAAAAGAAGCTTTTATTTTCCTCGAAGGAAAAGGAAGCCAGGATTTTCTTGTGGTTTTCCAGGAACAGCATTCTTTTGGCGTGTATCCAGAAATGTCTGTGGCTTGCAGACGATACAGGGTTTCATTACGCATCCAGTAAAAATAATATCATCGCATTTGCTAAAAGCTTGAACACATACAGATGTCCACAGTGATAAAAACTAGTTGATGAATAAGATAAAAATAAGTATATCATCTTTTTTTTTTTTTTAATTCCGATTGTCCTTCACAGGATTAATTTCAGATAGATGATAACTTAAAAATAGCCTGTATCTGCATGTTTTCTGAAAACATATCAAAACCCATTAAGTGGATCTTACACTTGAGTATTTAAAAATAAAGAAATTTATTCCACAAACTTCTACGGGAAGTGAGAAAGCAGGGAGGTTATATTATTTTAAATTTAAATGTTATTCATATATCTCCTGAGATAATTGTGAACTCTTATGGGGTTTGGCTTGCTTATAGATATTTTTCTCCATGATTATTTAGTAGAAATATATAGCTTTGTCAACTGCACTCATTCTCATACTCAAATTAGGTACCCAAAATTCTGTTAAAATTTGAACTGCATCCCCATGAGCCAAGATAAACATACCTTATATCTAGTTACAAATATAAAGTGAGAATGTTTATGCAGAAGAGTATAAAATATCACCTAATTATGTCATCACATTAGTTTAACATTTTGCAAATTTTGCAAGGTTTAGAGGAACTATTTTTTTACTTTTCCTAAAGCAGGTTCCCACTTAGCTTCACTACAAACATAAGTCACAATTAATACTCTCATTTTATGGAACTTTCACTGTTAAGAAACTGTTAAAAATGCAGACTATTTGCATTTTTAGTTTCATGTGGCAATGTGATCTGTTACCTAATCTCCTCATTTGGGAATAAATAGAACACAAGCAGGCACAGATGAATAGATTGTTTAAGGTAATTGAAGAGCATTTTGAAGTAGGAATACGAATTCCTCTCTATCTCATTGCAATTAAATTTCCCTGTAAGTTCACATGTTCAGAACCACCTGGGAAGAGAATGTAACAGACTGTGACATGAAACTAGGGCCCTTTCTGTAGTCCTGTATTATACAGCTGTTTCACACCCAAGGAGAACTTCCTGCACCAACTGCATGCTTCAACCTTTTGGACTAAATACCAGTAGTAAGAGCAGAACCAAGGATAAGTGCCTGTTTGCAACTATGCTTTGCCACTTATGCAAGTCTTAAGAAGCATAGTTGCTACATCATACGAAACTAATAGTGTTCAAGTAGGTTTGAAATGAAACAAAGAAAATGCATCTGCATCTGTATTGCTGGCTTACTGGGTTCATACAAGTCAAGTAAGTATTCATGGTTCAGGCGGAAGCCATTTCACTTTATTATTGTTTCTAATACCAGAAATAGTTCCAAGAGCTGAGGGGGAAATTGTAGTATTGCTGAGAAGCTGTTTAAATTGATGGTTTGAGAATATTTTATTCATCTTCAGAGTTAACTTTCATTTGAGTTTCGTCTGCCCATTCCTTTTTAATACCACAATATCCTAAATGAAATAGCCATTCTTTGTCCACCAATGCCTTTCATTATGAACTGCTGCTCTGATTAGTTCCCATGTTATAATTTTTTTCATGTTTTCTGTGATCTATACTGTTACCTGCATGAATAATTGCCCTCCTGTAGTTCTATTACCTTTGTCACATTTGGGTGTAAAATCTCAAGTAGAGTGGCAGAAGCAGCGTGCTCTGCAGAAATTATAGCACTGTGCTCAACTGTAGCAGCAATCTGCCAATAAAGAGCAATCTGCCAAAATCTCCAACTTCCATTCTTATGTTTAGTAGGTGTGATCTGTCAGTAAATTTCATAAACACAAACTAACTTTCCTTTGTCTCTTTGCAGAGATGGACAGCCAGCTAGAGACTTATTGTGCCCCATGGGCTCCTCTCAGTTAGTCTCTATGGTTTCTATTAAGACTGTCCTCGTTTTTTTCCGAGTTTCAAAAGTTTGATATTTCAGAGTTTTGAATTTAATTTTGAATTTTTAAAAAATTACATAAATTGAAGATTATCTGGTGCAGTTCCACAAAAGAAGTCACAAACTGAAAAACTTGTTCACCAAATCATTATTTTTCAAGGAAAAAAAGCCTTGATGATTCTCCTCTATCAAGTAACCAAATATTGCAGGAAATGGGAAAATCATAGTATGTCCAGTATATGATAGGCAATGGCACATCTAGAAATACTTTTTCATTAACTTTTTAAGGGAACTAATGCTCATAAAAATTACTTACCAAGTATTGAGGTCAGCTCGTCTTTTGTGAAGAGTAGGACCTGAGCTGATAAAAAGTATGAGCAAGTAGAGCTGCAATCTTGGAGTTCGTGAATATAAACATATTCTCTCCAGTGTGTTCAGCTGACTTTCAAGCTGATTTCTGGACTGAGCAAAATCATTTGTGTCGATGAAGATCTGAACCTGGAGAACCTCACTTAAAAACATAAATGAGTGCTCATGGTTGCTGTCTGCATCCAGTATACTATACTGAATCAACTCTAATTGACAAAAGAAGGCTGATGCACCTTAATGAGTGCTGTTGCCAGAGTTTTCTAACTCTTGATTAAATTAGATTTAGGTGAAACCACTGTTTGTGGTAACAGATGCTAATTTTCACTAGAGCTGACACACTTGTCTATAATCATAGCATTACCTTGTCTGCTTGGAAGATGCTTCTTTTAAAAAATACACCTATATATTTGTTGAATTTAATGCTGGACTTCTAATTGGCATTCAGTGGGTAATAGCGTGAGCTTTTGTAATGGAAAAGAAGTAGGATATGAAGTATTTTCTAGACAGAGAAAAATGACTGTATTTTCTTTCCCATTGATCTCTCCTTTTGATGGATTCCCACGAACAACAGGAAATGGCAGGTGCCTTTGGTACAAGACAGACGACTCTGGTTCTCCTGTCACAGCTGTGACAGGAGGAAACAGCGCTGCAATGGTGTGATGCTGTATGACCTATATGAAGATGACACTATCTTTTGAAGTTTACCAGGACTTGTGATTTTGAGGATGCACATACTGTGCTTAATTTCAAAGCTTAGTCACACTCCTAGGAGAACTCAGCAATCACACAGCAAAGAAACCCTCAAGCAGTTTTCCCTTCCCTCTGCTCCTCTTCACGCTCTCTAGAAGGGAGGAGTTCATCCAACTGTTTATTTTGGAGCCTAATGTAGGGCTGCAAATCATGAAAACCACCAAAGGTGCTTTCCAGTACTAATTTGGAAATTCAACAGTTTTCATCTTTAGGAAATTAGTTTTTCAATGACTAGCTGAACCAAAGAGTATCTAAAAATTATAATTTTTGACATGTGTCTAAGAGACTTTATTCCATGCCTTACTGTGAGAATATTGACAGAAAATGTGTAATAGTTCAGTGACTCTCATGATGTCTTTTCTCCTTAGTTAGAAGCAAATATTTCCTCAGGTTCCTCATCCCCAAGACCTGTGAGCTGTGAAGAAGATTAACTTACTGAAAATTTGAAAAAGCATGAAATTTATACAAAAAAGAAGCTCAGAATGAAAAACTTAGCCTGTAATAAACACTGATGGCATAGTAAAGCAAAATTGTTGGAGAATTCTCTAATAGCCAGCCCCTGTTCATTTTTCTACCTTAATATATTGTAATTAATCAATTATTTTAGTTTAAAAACATGTTTGCATGTCAACATGAACTGTTAGTATATATAAAAAGTAGACTTGATCTCATAGTTTTCTATTTTTGAAAAAATATTTAGAGATTTTTACTTATAATGTTATTTAATGTACAGCTTCATTTCCAAAGCTGACTAGTGACAAATTTGCTTTTTATCTCATCTTCAGACATGAAAGTAGAGAGTATTAATCAGAGGTAAAAATAAACTAAAACTTACAAAAACCAGAACAATAAAAGAAAAAACCCACAATAATTTAAACTATATCCACATAACAAGCACTACTGACAAATAGAACACAAAATCAATTTGTTCTGACCTTGCTTCCAATTTCAAAATAAAATAAAATTAGATATAATCACTGCAAAATAATTTAAATGGAAATGTGTACTAAGGCATTGGTAGCCTAACATTAATAATGTACAGTATGAGATATAATTAAATCTCTTGGTGTAACAATTTTTGCTTCAATAGACTGTTTGCATTGCTGAATTTAGTTATCTTAAATTTAAAAAGTGATTCCAGGAAAAATATACAGTAAAAGAATAATCCATAAAATGCACTCTCCTGGTTAAAATACAGATATGGATTCCTTAGCTAATTCTTTTGAGCAGAAGTAATTTTTTAAATCAAAATCTGTACAGCAAATAAAAGGAATTGAAGAATCCTGCAAGCCCATATCTGCAGTCTCCTCACCACTTATATCCTGCTATGGCGTGTAGATGAGTAAAGTGGAAGATTAAATCTTTTTGCACTTTTAAACCAGCAGTGGGCTAGGAGAGATTCTGCAGCAAAAGTTAATGGTGTTGTTAAGTTCAATCATAAAAATGAGGATGTTCAGAGTCACAGTCTCTGAAATCTTCCTGCTATGCTGAGGGCCAAATGGAAGCAGGAAAGAAAAGATGTAATGCATGGTTGAGAAAATAAAGGAGGGTCAGATTTATGGGGAGTGGGGAGAGGAAAATCCCCAAGTTTAGAAACAAAGGGAGCCTGTACAACAAGGGAATAAAGACTTCATATAAACCAAAGTGGATCAAAATAGTTACAGGAGGCTTTCTTTTAAGGGGAAAAAAAAAGAACGGAAGAAAAACTTTGAACATGAAAGAAACCATTTGAGAAGATGGATATTCTAGGGATTAAATCAAAAGCATTGTTCTAACTTTTAGTGAAAGGGATGGTCCAATATGTGAAATTTCTGTATATGACATAGAGGCTACTGGAAGATACCACATCGGAAACTCTCATCAGGTGCATGCTGCCTATCCTAAATTAGGATATAAAATTAGGATATCTAAACCAAAGATAAAGAGAAGTAATTAAGAACAAGAAAGCTACTTTCGTAAAGCTGAAATCCTACGTAACTGAGAGTATCAGTCAAGGCCACAAGCGCTGGCATGTTAAATGTGAAAGTATGCCAAAGTAGATTTTGAGAAAAAACTTGCAAAGACATAAAAAGTAATAATAAATTCTTTTTCAAACACATCAGAGGCCAAAAGCTTGCCAGAGAAGCATGAGAGCCAATAGATAAGCGAGGCATAAAAGCATTTGCCATGGACAAACAGGGAATTTTCCACGCTGAAATCCTTCTTTCTGGAGGAGGTGTTAGAGAATCTGTCACGAACTGAAGTGTCAGTGGAACAGATTATAGAACAAATTGACAGAATGTTCAAGTCACCAGGATGAGATGGCACCTGCCCAAGTTCTAAGAGAATGTAAATGTGAAATGGCTGAACTATTATTCAGAGTACATAACTTCTCAATTCAAGCCACCTCAGTATAACGTGGCAATGGGAAGGGCAAGATGACTATTTTTCAAAAGGATCCAGTGAGTAACACAAAAGTACAGAGAAAGATCTAAGTTTTCAACAGCTTCAGCATAATAAGAGCAAGGAGAAAGATCAGAGCTTATGAGACAATGGTTTACAGAAAAAGACTGAAGGCAAGCTATTTTAAATTAAAAGATAACTGAGTGAGTACATAAGTTTTCAAACACCTGAAAGGCTGTTGCATAGAGGTAAGGAACTGTTCTTCATGTCCTTTTAGGACAAAAAGGAATAAGCTTCAGTGTGCAAACAAGTTAATAGCAGCAATAAATTTCTAATTGTAGGGAAGAACTAGAAGAGATTACTTGAAAACCCCGTACAGCTGCCTCCATTGGTAGGATTTCACAGAACAGATGGTAAGATTGGTTGATGCTACAATAAGATACGATGATGGCCTATACTGATTATGAAGGCATATTCTAATCTTATATCGATTCTGTTGCTCTTTTGCTTTCATTAATATTCTTTCTCCTCTTACTTTCACTTTTTATGATTATTCTTCCATGTTTCCTACTCATCTATTTAAGTCACTGTTTTACACTTTAATCTATTACTTCCCACATCTGAAAACATATGTATGACCTGCGAATATTCCTTAAGATAACTCTTATCCACGACTGACAGGTACAGTTTCTTCAATCTGAGCCATACAGAAAAGGAATACTAAGAAAAGGATCCTCCAAACCAATTAAAATAGTCAGGCAGTACATGCTAGTCAGATGAGTGGTTCGACCGGTTAACTGTTGTATTATTACACAATGATTTAATAAAATAGTCCAAGTATTTCCATGCAAAAAATCACCGACCCAAAAGAAAATGCTGTATATAAATCAGTTTGTGGTGTGTAAATTATATTTTATCTGTTTTTGTACTCCAAGACCTCTATCTCTGCACCAAGCAACCTTATATAGGTGCTTGAAAGGAACGAGCACATACTTTAATACATCTGGGCTGGTATAAACTTAGAAAGCAGGCAACAATGTAAGAACATTTTGAGCAAAGCATGTAAACATTTAGCCTGAGATTTTTTTTTTTTTAATGCCAAAACTAGTTCTTAATTTAGCCCTCTAAAAAACAGCTTTACTTTCAAAAATCCTGGATTTGGCAGGCAGTGGACGACACCCATAGGATCTGTGGGTGCTGGCAGTGAAGCCAGACTAGGCACTTCTAATCTAGGTATCTAAATATGGATTTAGCTGTGTCTCTTGAGGCACCAAAATTTGAAAATGGCTGGCTGCAATCCCTGCTGAAGCAGCTCACACCATTCTCTACATGGCCTCTGTGCATTGGTTCTAGTAGCAATTGTTTTAATTGGAAAGAGTTTAGTTTTCATTTTTCTGTTGAGAAAATTGGGCAGTCCCAATTATGGAAACAAATCCTTAGCATAAAACTTCTTCAAAAAACAGAAATTCTCCTAGGGAAGTCACAAGCAGGGCAAAACTAGCTTTTCCAGAAGAGTTGACAGTTGTTTACATTTTAATGTGGAGGAATCTAGCAAGTCTGCAAGTTTATTTTTAGTAGTTGTAAACTGACTTATTTAACTCTTTTTTTCCTGTGACTAGAGCTGAGACATAAAAATGATTAATATAAAGACAAACTGGTGCCTGACCTCATGCTAGAGTTTGGATAGTAATGAATATTGCATTAATCAGAATGCAGTAGAATTCTTTCACATTATATTTCTTGTGATGCCTCATCTAAATATTTGCAATCTGATAGCTTCTGTACTTAGAATAGCTCTGGTTGCCACAAAAAAATACTAGGTTGCTATCTCTGAGCACGATGAATCTGCTTCCCTCCTTGTGTAGCAAAACTGGCAAAGGAAATTGTGTTACTGGTGTTCTCGCTTCATCACTGCTAGTAGAAGTCCTGCCAGATGGAGCACTGAAAGCTGTGGCAGTTGCTCTGTCAGGGGCTGTGGATGAGCTAGCATAAACCAAAAGCCACCTAAGCCTTGCTGCGAAAGGACATGAAGGACCTCTTCCTGTTAGTGTCACCAGTGGTGCTGGACTGTGGCTTAAGCTCCTCAGCATAGTGCCAAGAAAGGCACTCCAGGCAATGCAAGCTGCTCCCTGCTAGCAGAAAACCATCAGTTCAACGCTTCTACTCCTGTGTGCTTGTCTGATAAAGGAGTTTACAGCAGTAAATTAATTCCTTTGTAAATATGAAGCGCTTTCTTGTAAGATAGTAAACTTGTAACACTTGTGTAAAATTGGAATTGCTTCAATTATAAATAATCCAGTTGCCAGAACTCAGTTTGGAAATTACTTTTTCTAAAAGAACAAGGCTGCTTTTTCCTCCCAAACCACCATCAGGGACTGCATCCCGGGTGTCAAAATCATTCCACCAAAGAGTCGTATCAGGAATGTGTTAAACTAGGCATACAGGAATCAACATTTCTAAATAATGCATAGTGAGAAAAATATTCATCAGATTTCACTGTACTATCACGTGTCTGTGCTCAAAGAAATAGCTCTAATCAAAAGAAGAGAAGTACTCGCATGACTCAAAGTGGATGGCCAGTAGCTGCATGATTTAACTTCTGTTCGTAATGAAGATCCAGATTTCTGCCTGTTTCTCCACCACCTTGTTTAACCCCAGAGTCTGTTTCCACATCTATCTCCAAAGCTGTGAAACTTAATTAGCTAATTTCCAAGGGGGCTGGAACAATACTTATAAAATATTTGCTGAAGCTTTTGATCTGGGAAGCACAGCAGAAGGGCAAAGTAGTATTTACATGGGTTTTAAAGGCAATTACAAGCAATCTTTTTTTTTGTATGGTTTTAAACTGAAAGGCAAATTACATTACAAAGCGCTGAGCTATTTTAGCAGAAAGCACAGAAAAAATTCCTACCATGTTAGTTGACTGAAACCTTTGCTGACACCGTCTCCTTGCAAGTCTTGCATATTTCTCACTGTTATTATTAAATCTTTTCAAAGTTTGTCAGAAAGAAATGCATTTGAAATCATACTTAGGTTAGGACAAAAGCCTCTAAAGTGTCACTGGTTCTGTATAATCTCATAAAGAATCCTGGGTGGAATTTTGCATGGCATACCTTATACAGACCACTGAGGGCAAAGCGGACAATTTTGATACATCTGGTACTGTCGTCACTTTCTTATCTCATTTCTCACTAACACAACTTCTTTACTGGTGAGACCAACAGCAGTTAAGTTATTCCAGAATTACTGCTCTGTGAGAAAAATTAATAAGAAGAGGCTAATATCTGTGTGTTTCTTTCTAAAACACATGTGTATACAGCATTTTCAAAGGGATTCTTTGTCTTTGATCTTAATAATGAAATGTGAAAGGCAGGTGAGCAAAGCTGAGTTAAGATTTTCATTAGAATTTGGGGTGGGTTTAGCTTTCTCTGTTTAATCAAACAAACGCTATCACTTCACTTGATTGGAATTGCAAACAATTACAATCTGAACATTTCAACATAGTCTGACAGATACTAGCAACACCATTCAGCCTAAAGAGAGTAGATTTAGATGAGATATTAGGAAGAAAGTTTTTACTGTGAGGGCAGTGAGACACTGGAACACGTTGATAAAAGAAGTCATGGATGTCCCATCCCTGGAGGTGTCAATATCAGTTTGCATGAGGCTTTGAGCAAACCAATCTAGTGGAAGATATGCCTGCTTATGGCAGAGGGTTCGGATCTACATGATCTTTAAGGTCCCTTCCAGCCCAAACCGTTTTATGATTCTATTACTCTATAACCGTCATCTTAATAGTAGAGTGTATTGTCTTCTTGTCTATTGCTCCTTGTAAGTAGGTGTCTAACAGGTCTTTGATTGGCAGTGACTTAAACATGTACCTCCCAAGTACTGAAGGAAGGGGGATGGTGGATACGAACTTTGAAGTTATAGAAAGCTGTGCTCAGTAATATTAAATTACTGGCCCAAAATAACAATCACCCCAAGAGAAATTTGATTGATCAGGTCACGCAAGATAGGTCATGCACATTCATGTAAATCTCACATATTGTCATATGCAGGAGTGCATACCGGACTTAAAGGGTTAGAAAACTCTGATCTTATTTAATGAAATAGCCCCACATCACAAACTCTAATTATAAAGATTTTAGACTCGCCTGAGAGGAGGAGAGAGGGACTGTATTTCTGGGTAGCATGGGACAAAAGTTTTGATGGGAAGGACAGACTGCTGTATGTATCACCAAGTTTAAATTACAGGAAATATAAATCTGTATTTGTTTAAGTACCTCTTTACCCCAAAAAAGAATCTTCAAAACAGGTGTGTTGTAGGATAGATTTAATATTATAATCTCCTCACTTCCAGCCAAAGTACATAGGCAAAGTTGCCTTGTGCCAGTGAGGAACAGGGCAAAAGGTTTCACTGTGTAATGCCTATTAAGAAGTATCATTCACCTGACCACACAGAACACCACAGTCAGTAAGAAAGCTTTCTTTGCAGCTTTTAGAAAACTTTCTAATTAAAATTTTTCATGTCTCTTTTCTTACTGGAGATTAACTGATGTATCAAGGCAAGTGTTTATACATTAAATGCAGAAAAATAGTATTCCCAAATGATGGAAGTAAGTTTTCTGTAGAAAAGGACAAGAAGGACACATTGTTTGTGGGAGGTATACATAGTAAAACTATCTCTTCAAGTTGAAAAGAGTCCCATGGTCTCTCTAGTATAGCAATAATGGGTGACAAACAGTAAGATACTAAATTCTAAAAATAAACTGACAGATGGAATCTCTGTGATTTAAATTAGGTTTCATCTTGTAATAAAAAAATGACAGTGCCAACTGTTGCAGCCCAGCCTGGACCGTCCACGAGTCACTGGGGTAAGAACCTGGATCTCCCTATAAAATTTAAGGGTTCAGTACCCACCAGGCTAAATGAAGGTAAAACGATGCCAAATTATTGGTCCAAAAGGCATTTATTTGCATAGGCATTTTTAGGAATAAGATTGGCATTGGCTTGCTAAATCTCTGTTAAGGGAAAAGAAAGAAATGGAGAAAAGGGAGTAAAGGGAGGGAAGGAAAAAAGTGCAAGTTCATCACAGGGGCTTCAGTCCTCTTCTGCTCCCAGGATGGATGTTGGGCACGCTGTAAATGGACCCTCTTTATAGTTTTTGGTGGGCCTGTGCAGTGTGTCTTCTAGGAAAGTTTTGGAACTGAGTTCAAGGAGTGGAATTCTCATGCCAGAGGGCTCTCTGGCAAATCTTGGGTACTGTTCTTGCCCTGCTCTCCCTACCAGTAATACTGCAGTATTACCTATCTGGTCAGCAAGTTCCTGTGCTCCAGTCTCAATATTTGAAAACAAATTATTTAATGCAAACCATCCAAGCAGCTAAAATCAATCTCTGACACCAAATCTCAAATGCAAAGCTGCCATTACTGGTAGAAAAATCATTTGTCTGAGGCTAACCTTGGCAGCACTTAAAGATACTTATTGTTTGGAATGCAAATTTAGCAGAACAATAAAAAGAGAACATTACCATTTAAGTGCACAATTTAGGGTTTTTCAAGTGACTTTTTAAATTGCAAGACAATGAGAAACAAATTACTAGAATGTGGATAAACTTTCCCATTGGGCAGGCTATCTTAATCCCACAGAAAATATTGCAAATGCACAAGATAAGAGCTATCAAACTAACTCTGCACTCTTTTTGTATAAGAACACCATTGCTTGCATTCATAATTGTTTAATGTCTAATTTTTGTCTTTTATAACTCATGTGCTTTCAAGATGAGATCACTTGAGCCATAAAAAGATGTTGAGATTAACCCTCTGCTACTTTGTGCAAAGCTTGTTTCTCATTAAAATGCTGCTACTTAGTGCACAGCTTGTTCCTCATTACAATACAGGGTATAAACATTCTGAAGATGATAGTTAAGACTTATTTAAACATATATTCACCTTCTGGGAGAGAGAAAACAAAGCAAATGCAGAAAATTTACTATAAGAAATGATAAATGTTAGTACTGATCTGGTCCAAAGTCTAAATATTCATAGCAGAGAATAAATAGTCAAAATGGAAGAAGGGATTTTATTGCACGTTTCTGACATGCTGGATAGAGAAGTGTGTAAGAAGAAATGGAATACAAAAGAGGGCAGGATTTAGATGGTAGGCTCAGAAGTCAGTCACTCATGAGAATCAACTAGTGTTCTTGGAAAAATTAGACAGACTATTAGGCTAACAAGCTATAAAACCTGAAGAAGAGTTTTCTGCCAAAACCCATTTTTACTACCTTTCAATTATGTTTTCTGGCTTAACAGTTTTAATTCTACCCATAAAATATCCATAAAGCTTGTTAATGCCTTTCCCTTTACTGCTGATATGTAACAAAGCCTCTTCACTCCCAGACCATATTGGGGTATGTGCCATATGAAGCAAGATTCTCACTTTGCTGGGCAGCATGGATAACTGAACAAATTCTTCAGTAGACTAGTTTTCAGTTTTGCATAAAGTAACCAGCTAGATACCATCATTGGTGAGAAATTAATTTTCTAACAGATTTTTTATGCAGAGATGCATAGCTTTTAGCGTAGATGTTGTTAATATAATAAAAGGCAATATGTTGGTACTCAAATCAGGACTGAAACTGGTGGTGTTTTCTTAGGCAGATAACGTTCTATTTTGCAATTCAGGACTTTGAATTATATTACAAACTGAGTCTTTTTAGGGGTTTTTCATTAAAATATCATATGCAATTATTTTGCCATTTTCCTAGTTCTATCTTACATTTATTTATATATGTGACTGAAATGTCTATGTACTGCAACAATCCTCCTACCAAATATTAGCAAATGGCATTCCTTAACAGCATATTCTCTGGAATGTAACCTGTGGTAGGGTTTGTTTGTATTTTAAGTACAATGACTGTAGACAAAGGTCAGAGAAAATCAAATGTGGGCCTCAATCTTTCCCTTAACTGCCACAAACCTGAGTGTTCTTGCTGTTCAGGGGTCTGAAAGCTCCACTGGGTAAGAGCTTTGCTGTGTAAGGCACTATATGGACATATAAGCAGACAGTTCCTACCCAAGAGAGTTTGTCTGCTTAACCTGATTAAATACATCTTGCAATCTCTTTAATGTGACCTTCCTTCCTTTCTTCATTATCTGTGGTTGTGTATCATACCATGCTGGGGACTAGACTCCATGATATTTTTATTTTGAATCAATGTTTCAGTGAAGTAACACCTTCTGGGTCTTGGGAAAGGATGATGATCTTAACAAACACATAATGCATGAATTTTTCATGACTCTGCAGCAAGAAATAGTGTCACATGCTGGCACAAACTAGCTTTATTTTTATTCAAGTCAGTGGACAAAACCCAAGGTTCTTCTGAAACATAAATCCACCATTCTCGCTCTACCATGTCTCTAAGTGATATAGGAAAGGCAAAGTTACTTCAGCAGGAGAACTGGTTTGTTCACCATTCCAATCTTTGCACTTTACTGAAAGGGCATGTGGCATTTTTCAAACAGCAAAGTGCTGGTTTGTGTCACTTATCTGAGGGAAGGTGAAAAAACAATTTTAAACACCTTAATTGAAAGCACTTTAAATTAATCTTTTATATGGATTTTTTAAAAAGGAAGACAGCCAAGGAAAACATAATTACTGCACACCACTCTCTCCTATTTCCTTTAATGTAGTGAGAATTGTGTTGTGCCCTTCAGCATATGTATGTGCTGTCAGCACCTATATGGGGCCATACATTGTAAGAAATATCTTGGTGTCAGGACTTGTGTTCACTACTTCATTTCTCTGCCCAGCAGGAATGTAAACCATATCTATTCTGATTAGCAAGAGAGTCTGCATAGACTCGTGGGAGTGATGTGATATGAGAAAAAGCACAGCTTTAACTGGTACCTAGAGACTGGGAGTGGGGTAGGAGCACGGATTTAGTGGAAATAAGTGGAGCGTAAATCAGAGCATAATTGGGGCCCAAGGGATGACTTAAATCTTGGTATATATGTCCTGAAATATACCTCCTGAACTTTAAGCCCTGCTGAAATAGAAAAGAACAGATTCCTTATACCTAGAGCCCAATTTAACTCCTATCTAGCTCCGTATTATAAAAATCCACTGTCACGTATATAAGCACCTTTAGTGTTGAAAGCCATCAAGGATTTGAAGAGTTTAAATAACTCAACTAAAGGCTGAAAAAGAAATTTGCAAGCATCACAAAACAGTGTTGATTACTGATAACCTTTCAGATATCTGAAAAGGCACAATATTTCTCATACATTCTCCTGTCTTCTAGTACCAATAGAGGTTTTATCTGAGTACCAGCCCAGAAAGCCTCTGTAGATAGAGAAGAAATGAATTGCTCCAAATAATATTGTGAAAATTGTTTTCAATCTGCTGAAAGATTTTAAACCATAGTTCTGCCACCCCATTTCATTCTGCATCCTGCCTATGCCCTGAGGGTTTTCTCCCTCAGGAGAACATAAATTTCTGGGGACAAGGCAGGATTAAAAGATCATTGAATAAGCATTGAATGTGCTTGCTCGTGACTGTTCCTCCCCAGAGAAATGCACTGCCCTGAAGCAATACAATCCTGGAGTTTGGAGAACAGTAACTATACCCTCCATGACAGCAAAGATAAACAGACCAACTGGGTCACCACATCGGCACAGTTCTGCTGCTCTCATTATCAGGGTTATTACCAGGATCTTTTGACCAGGATACTCTTCTCCATTATCAGAGGAGATTCACATGAGGCCTTCCATCTGAGATTAAATCCTCGACTTTAACTTCAAAATTGCTAACAAAGACATTACAGAATTTAGCACTGTATAAAAATCTTGGAATTTATGGGTGAGTTTATAACTGGCGAGCATTGTTCTGAGACTTAAAAAAAATTAAAAATCCCTCATTCAGTCACAAATTATTCCTCAGTTTATCAAATGTAGATAACTGGTGATTGTAATAATGGGATAATGTTCAGTGCTTAGCACAAATTATATTACTAGTCTATAAGTACCAATACACGAACAGATTGCAGTTGTTGTCTGCTGCCACAGAGAACTAGAGCCCATGGGGCTGCTCCTAAAGAGATGGTAATGTGGCCATTACATTTATCTGTCAGAAGATGTATGATTCTCTTTTTCTTGAATTACTTCTTGTATTAACCTTGAATTTCTGCTAGAAGCAGAAAATACACAGATCCACTGTCTGCCAATCCTACCACTTGAATGAAGAAGATTGGTCTCCAAGATTAATAAGATTTCCTTCTAGTGTTAAAATTGATTTTTCAGGAGCCTATCTGTGTCTCAGCTTAAAAGTATGTCTTTTCCTTCTGCAGTCAGGTACCTATAACATACATGAACACTGGAATAAACGTAATGGAAATTCTGCAAGGTGTGCATGGGAATAGCTCTTTTCTGGGTACCCTCAGTGGGTAGTACAGTCCTTACCTAAAATCTTCAGCTGTGCACATTAAACCAGGAAGGATTTTTTAGGGAAAGACACTGTTAGACCAGGTTAAGCAAAGATACTAACAATATAATTAAGTAGTTAATAAAATATTCCGCTGGACTGGAGGCTGGCTGATGTCGTGCCCATCTATAAGAAGGGGCGCAGGGAGGATCCGGGGAACTACAGGCCTGTCAGTCTGACCTCAGAACCGGGGAAAGTCATGGAGCGGGTGATCTTGAGTGCTATCAAGAAGCACTTGCAAGAGAACCGAGTGATCAGGCCCAGTCAACACGGGTTCATGAAAGGCAGGTCTTGCCAGAGTAATCTGATCACCTTCTATGACCAAGTGACTAAACTCTTGGACGAGGGAAAGGCTGTGGATGTGGTCTTCCTGGACTTCAGTAAAGCCTTTGATACAGTTTCTCACAGCATTCTGCTTCGGAAACTGTCGGCCTCTGGCCTGGACGGGCGCACACTCTCCTGGGTGAAAAACTGGTTGAATGACCAGGCCCAGAGGGTGGTGGTAAATGGAGTTAAATCCAGCTGGAGGCCAGTGACAAGTGGGGTTCCCCAGGGCTCACTCCTGGGTCCAGTCCTGTCTAATGTCTTTATCAACAACCTGGATGAAGGCATTGAGTCCTCCCTTAGCAAGTTTGCAGATGACACCAAGCTGGGTGGAAGTGTCGATCTGCAGGAGGGTCAGGAGGCTCTGCAA
This sequence comes from Clamator glandarius, assembly GCA_033459285.1. Classification (NCBI taxonomy): domain Eukaryota; kingdom Metazoa; phylum Chordata; class Aves; order Cuculiformes; family Cuculidae; genus Clamator; species Clamator glandarius. The sequence continues at coordinate 323,074 of JAUNZM010000020.1, forward strand.
AGGGACCTGAACAGGCTGGACTGCTGGGCTGAGACCAACGGCATGAGGTTTAACAAGGCCAAATGCCGGGTCCTGTACTTGGGGCACAACAACCCTAAGCAGAGATACAGACTAGGAGAAACCTGGCTGGAAAGCTGCCAGGAGGAGAAGGACCTGGGGGTGTTGGTTGACAAACAACTGAACATGAGCCAGCAGTGTGCCCAGGTGGCCAAGAAGGCCAATGGCATCTTGGCCTGTATCAGAAACGGCGTGACCAGCAGGTCCAGGGAGTTTATTCTCCCTCTGTACTCGGCATTGGTGAGACCGCACCTCGAGTACCGTGTTCAGTTCTGGGTCCCTCACCACAAGAGGGATGTTGTGGCTCTGGAGCGAGTCCAGAGAAGAGCAACAAAGCTGGTGAAGGGGCTGGAGAACAAATCTTATGAGGAGCGACTGGGAGAGCTGGGGTTGTTTAGCCTGGAGAACAGAAGGCTGAGGGGAGACCTTATTACTCTCTACAACTACCTGAAGGGAGGTTGTGGAGAGGAGGGAGCTGGCCTCTTCTCCCAAGTGACAGGGGACAGGATGAGAGGGAATGACCTCAAGCTCCGCCAGGGGAGATTTAGGCTTGAGATTAGGAAAAAATTCTTCACGGGGAGGGTGGTTAGGCATTGGAACGGTCTGCCAAGGGAGGTGGTTGAGTCACCGTCCCTGGAGGTGTTTAAGGTGAGGGTGGATGAGGTACTTAGGAGCGTGATTTAGGGATTGGTGGGAATGGTTGGACTCGAGGATCCAGTGGGTCTCTTCCAACCTGGTTATTCTGTGATTCTGTGAAAATATCCACAAGCTGGATATTATTTGACAAGTCTTTCACTCAGTTTTGTCCTATCATAGCACATACATCTCCTTTAATACAGGACTTTTCTCAGCAAGCAAACCATACTGACAACTTGGTGAACATCAGTGAGCCTTTCTATATCCCATGGATGAATACTCAAGAGATTTCTGTGCTACAGCTACTGATTTATAATGAGATCCACACTACAGTCCACTTTATCACTGCTCCTCCAGCTTGAGCAAAGCCTCTGTTAACATCTCTGCATAGCATCTTTGCAGCCTCATTTAGGAAGGACCCATTGCGTGATCCTCCTGGCAAAATCCTTGATGTGTTACTTGCCTCTTTTCCACCCTTCTTGTTCCCCTCTCCCTCTTGTCTTCCTTCCCTTCTCAGCTTGATGCTTGATTTCCCAGTCAGTACGGCCACAGCACAGGCTTTCATTGAGTTCCTGAAGTGTCACTGGCAAGTTCAGAAGCATGTTTCAATTTATCTTCTCTGGCTTTAATTTTTCTTGACCACTTCTTATTTAGAAAGATTTGCCCATGCTCGTTTCTGTATCAATCTTCTTACCTTTGAATGTATGGAAATCCCATTATATCAAGCTTTACCCTGGTCCATGTTCTGAGAATCACAGATGGCAAGTAAACCTCCAGCTTCTCTTCTTTTTAGTGGAAACTCACCAACACATATAGTGGAGACAAAAAGGAAAAGTTGATGTGGAGGGTGATTCTATCTTCTTCCTGCAGAACATTAACAAAGCATTTTCTGAGAATCCTCAGTTTCTAATTTACATGTTGAAAATCTTTAATAATACCAAAACTGAGCTTTTTTTTGTCAACTGGCCATCTTCTCAACACTTATAAAGTGGCTGATGCATGGCGTTCCTGAATATAGAAAAATAGTAACAATACTCTTTAAAGCCAGACTGAAAACCTTTGAAAAGAAATTTTCTTGAGCCTGCCACAGATGATTACAAATATTAAACTGTGTCTACCTCCATGGGTAGACAGACTGCTGTAAGCCACTTGCATAATTTGCTGGATAATTTTGTAAAACAGTTGAAAAGAAGACAGTATTCAAATGAAAGGGCCTTCTCTTGCAAGGCACTGATTAACCTCCCTCACATTCCCTATCAACTTCAACCCCTATATCTTTCAAACCTGGACACTCTGCACAAAAGGCAGATTTTTAGCACAACAAAATATAAAGCAGATACCTGATGAAGTCCTTCAGGTTCTAGATTGCTTTACAGCATCATAGCATAGAAGTACTTCTCATAAAAATGTAATAAGGATGGCAAAATCTTTTGTTTTCAATCCATGTACTTTTCAGTTTCCTCTTTAAAATTTCTCCATTTTTGTAATTATGAGTCTCCTTGGTGGGTTTCTTTGGGAAAGGGAAAAAGTGACGAAGTTGTTTTCATTCCCAGGAGTGGTTAGAGCACCACTTCACTTCATTGGGATTACAGGGGGGCAGCCTCTTATTGAAGAAGGCCAAACTTGATTCCCTCTCTGAATATACAAACTTCCTTTTTTTTAATGGCTCAGGAGTGAGCTATTGGAGCACCAGCTCCCATACAGGATTTGGGTTTAATGTCTCCACCACAATCTTTGGCCCAGAAGGTCTGGGAGCGTGGGACAAGTTCAAGACCTGAAACTGAATCCCTTCTGGGAAAGTGCATTGTGCTAACTGAGAGAGACTCGTGGGACAACCCACTTTAAATAGCATTTGTTTCTAAGTGCGATAGTTCATGTGAAAATGCATGCAGCACTAGTTCTTACAAATGTTTCACCTCAGACAGTGCTCTGTATAAAAAAACATCTCAAACAGTTGCTGGATTTGCAGGATATGAACAGGAAGAATAAGGAGGAAGCAAAAGTTCAGCTCTTGTAATATGCAGGTATAGAAGCTGGATTTTCATTGTTTCCCAGTGCTCCCTCTCTCTTTTGGAGCTGTGCAGGGCAATGTATGGGAGAAAGCAAAGCTGTAGCTTCCCAGAACACCGCTGCTGAAGTTTGCCAGACACATGGTGACCATCAGAAGGTTGCAGTGATTAGTCTAGTTATATAAATAAACATGGCTGAATTCTGCCCCAACAAAATATTGTTTGCTCTGTGTGACCCTGCTGCACAGAGCATGCTTAGGTCAGTGCTGAATGGAAAAGAAAGAAGAAGAGGTGGGATTGAAAACTCTCCCATGTAGCAAAAGCAAGAGAGAGAGAGTTTTTCACTGGCTTCTATTTTACTACATGGAGCAGGAAGAGTACAAAGAACACCTCCCCCAAGGGTCTAGTTGAGCTGTGTATTTTGCGAGTCTGCTTTTTATGCTGTGTTCACCATATAGCTCTGCCTGCTGCATTGCCTTTCATAAACCCAATCTGACTGGGCATTTTCACCAAGTTGCCTTGTGAGTACTTTGTGATAGCACTCAAGATGACCTGCTCCGTGACTTTCCCTGGGACCAAGGTCAGACTGACAGGCCTGTGGCTCCCTGGATCCTTCCTCCAACCCTTTTTGTAAATGGGCATAACATTTGACAGCCTCCAGTCAAGTGAAACATCCCCAGTCAGCCAGAACTGCTGGTAGATGACAGAAAGGAGTTTGGTGAGCACTTCCACCAGCTCCCTTAATATCCGTGAGTGAATCCTATCCAGCCCCATTGACTTGTGAATGTCTAAATGGCCAAGAAGATCTCTAACCATTTCCTTTTGGATCATTGGAGCTTTGTTCTGCTCTCCCTCCCTGTCTTCTGGCTCAGGAAGCTGTGTACCTGCAGAACATCTAATGTTAGTATGCTGCTCCAAGGATTACTCTGAGGCTACTCAAGGGACTTCATATAAATTGCTGAAAGCAGTAAAGCAATAGTAGCAATGGACCGAGTTTACTCATGTTGGTGCAGAGTTATGCTGACACAATTCTGCTGCTTTCAGGACAGCAGCTGGATCTTCAGAATGCATTAGAGCACTGAAAGCTACTTTGAATTAAGACACGGAAACTGCCCAAGCAGATAATACTGTTACTGGAATCTGTGCTAACTGACATGGACTGGGCTGAAAAGTCTCTCTGTAGTGCCACTTTTTATAATATTATAGAGATGCACATTTTGTGCTATAAAAATGAATCAGCTTGTTCAGAGTTAAGCTTATGCACTGAAAAGACATTCCATTGCAAAACCGAGATATGTCTTCAATCACTCTTTCAGACTACTTGGTAGTCTATTTGAGGCCATTATTCTGATGCAGTCTACATCAGCAGACCCCAGAGTCCCCTATTCTGGAGGATGAAGATTTCAAATTAAAATCTGCTTTCATTTTGCTATATCATGAGGTAGTGTCAGCAAGAGGGAATGTGCATATAAACATGCATTCCAACACAGGGTACCATAGCAACAATAGCTACAGTAAGACTCTCTAACAGAAGATATGAAATAAGAATATTCTGAGTCTATTACAAGTTGCTGAACGCCAAGTTCAAGACAGCTCCACTTTGGCTTAATGCTTTTTATAGCAAAACATTGGAAATGTCATTCCCTCATTTAAAATCTGTCTCCTGACACAAGACTGTACGTATCTTGTACAGCTGCTTCTATACAGACATGTTGTTGGATTTTGTTTTGAATGCAACGAGAAAGACTTCACTGAAAAAAAAAACGGTTATATGACTATTTGGGACTTTTCCTTGCTAGGGCTGTGGTATAATTTTCTGTGTAGATCTTCATGTCAATAAGGCAGTGTATAGAAAGACCCTGGAAAGGGTAGGAGAAAGATGAACATCAAGTTCTGCTAACCCAGAAAGAGTAGTACACTAGACCAGCTCCACTGCTTCCTGGGATGACGGCTCCCATGCCTCATTTAGTGAGATCACATGGAAGCTACGTGACATTCTGCATTTTCATTTATGTTGTACGGTGGCAAAAAAGTAACACTTTGGTTTGTTCAGGTTGCCAGTGGGTCTCCCTGTCCTGTGCAGCACAGGCCTTTCCTTCTGTACCTCACACACATCCACAAAGTTGGAGCTGGAGAATACTGGCTGTGGTTGTGAAAATGGAAGAGCATTGAGGTGATGACCTGATACTGGAATATCCTGAGCCTGGTGCTCTCTAGTTTGAGACTCCCATGACTGACAGCATTTGAAAAGTATGCTGTCATCTCTGCTAGCTAATCTTAGTGACCTCAACATCATACTGTAAGAATGATTTATGTGGCACAGATTTTTAGTTTAACAGTGTTACATTTTATGTAATCTTTTCTCTATGTGAAGTCTTATCCTAAAACCAATGAATTGTCAACAGTAGATTCTGTGATAAAGTTAAATATTACTTCCTTTAAAAAAATCCCTTCTTAATTTTGCACTATGGCGCTTATTGTTTTTGCCATCATGCACACATATTGCTATTGTTGTGATCAATAAGTAACAAGTCTGTTCATTGTTCATTAACTAGCCCTTTCAAGTTCCCAGATAAATAGAAACAAATATGTTTTCAGGCTGTTTCACACAGGCACCTTTTTGTTGTGTTCTTACAGTAAATGGAAGGGTTGATAGAAGCTGAAAATTTCATATGAAGCAACTTGTTAGCCTGCTGCTTCGAACTGCTCCCTCACAAGAGGAAATGTACCTTCAATGTTCCCCCACTTCCACCACGATAGTTAACATCATCTTTGTTGTTTGACATCTCATCCTTTCCAATTTGCTGCAATCACCAGAAGGTAATGCCACCTTGATGATCATGACTGCCACATACTATTATTTATGATTGATTTCTATGCATTCATAGGATAAGCAGTATTTTGTGCTCTTTGAAAGCAAACATGAATATGTTACTAGCCAACATTTGCAGAACAACAGCAGAAGTGTTTATATCTTCAGAAAAAAACCTGCAAGTTTGTTGATTGGTTTAGGTTTCCATATGGCATCTCTTTTATACAAGTTATAAGGATTTAGAACTGTATAAAACAATGATCTTAAAACATTTTCCTGGGGAAGTCTGTCTTATCAAATATTACTTAAAAGGGATGATAATTATTTATCTTCCTTAGATGAAGAAAACAGCAATAGCATAGTGATAATAATAATTCTCTCAAGAAATTTAGCAACTTCAGATATAAATTTTAACACCCCCTGAACAACTAACACGCCAGTGAACTCTGGTCCTCAGGCTAGATTAGCCATAAAATTTAACAGACTGTAGGCATGCAAAATGTTTTCTATAAATTGCAGATTTTAAAAATGATTGATAGGTTTTGAGAAGACACACACTGTTCCTGAAGTCTAAACTTTTTTCCAGTAATTACCACAGGGAAGGTATGACTCATTACAACACTCTGTATGCTACACGATATATGTAGCAGACAGATACACTGAAGAGTTTTGATTTAGGTGTTCTCCATTTGGTAGAAGGAGTTTAGTAGAAGGTCTATTTTTGGAAAGAGACCTATGTGCCTGAAGGCTGTAGGCTGAAAGTCTTTGTACTGTGCTTTGTAGAATCAAAACATTTTCTGATGCTGCTGTAAGTCAAAGTCAAAGCTTTCGAATTCATTAGAATAGGCACAATTACTCAAAGTGTAATTACAGTATTATTATTAAAATTGCCATCCCTTTAGTTTAGCACTGCAAGTGGTTGGCATGCCAAACAGCAGTGGTAGGTTCTCATAACAGAAAAACGGTAAAAGCTGAACATGGCAAAACTGTTGAGATTCCTGTTGCCTTCATATTTTCATCCTCTTAAGGCAATATCACTTTTTCAAGAATATTGATCATATAAGAAATATTTGTAGAAGCCTGCTCATAAATTATTTTTGTGCATACATAAACCACAGGGGAAGCCTGTTCAAATCAGTCAGGAATAAATAGGTAGCATGAGGCAATGGGAGTAATTCTTCTGCCTCTCCAATGCTCCATCCATGTGGAAAGTGCTTCATTGAATTAGCTTTCCCCAAGAAGTATGTTAGAAATTACAGTGGCAGAATTTGTGAAGTAAAGGAGTGACAATGAAGACCAGAAATTCAGATCGTTACCTGAAGAAAATCAACCTTCCTTAAGCTAGTCGGAAAAAAATTGGCTGGTATTCTTCACATGCAACAGAGCTTCATGGGTTTCTGAAGATATTCATCCCAGAAAACAGATTAAAATTCTTTAGTTCATAGTTAACTGTTCTGATTGGTGCAAAATAGTGAAAGAAGCGAGCTTGAAGTCCATCCATTCCCCACCATCCTTCAAATCATGGCCAGTATAAACCTTAGGCTCCTTGATAGAACTTGGATAAAAGTATTGCTATTAGCTCTAGGATAAGAGGAAGAGGTATTGCCTTGTATCTGTTCTCGAGCATGGTGTTTCACACTTCTTATCTGTGAACTATTTCACATCCTGGAGCTTTGCTGCGATGAAAGCAACATGTCTGGGTCTGGGAGTACCTCCATCCATAATTGTATGTTTTGCCTCTCAAGTTTGGTGGCCAAAATTGCCTGGTAGCCCTACAAGATACATTCACCAAAGTTTCTTGTAGAAAGTTTTACAGTCTTGAGCTGAGGTGGAGCTTACAGAAACACCAGTTGGGGAATATGTCATTAAGAAAAAGAGAATGATATTCTTCCCTGTGTCTTGGCATGAAATTAAAATTCTTCACTGCATTCTTTGTAGGTGGCAAGGTTTTTGGTAGAGGGGGTCGTTACAGGGGTATTTTCTATGGTAGGAGGTCAGGGGCTGCCCTGCACTGGACACAGCCAGTTACAAACCACTCTGCAACAGACCCACCACAGGACACAGCAGAGCACAAAGGAGGGAATGAGGGGGCAGTGAAAGGAGGTGAAGAAAAAGAATGAGAAACAACAAAAAGGCTGTGGATGTGGTCTTCCTGGACTTTAGTAAAGCCTTTGATACAGTTTCTCATAGCATTCTGCTTCGGAAACTGTCGGCCTCTGGCCTGGACGGGCGCACACTCTCCTGGGTGAAAAACTGGTTGAATGACCGGGCCCAGAGGGTGGTGGTAAATGGAGTTAAATCCAGCTGGAGGCCAGTGACAAGTGGGGTTCCCCAGGGCTCACTCCTGGGTCCAGTCCTGTTTAATGTCTTTATCAACGACCTGGATGAAGGCATTGAGTGCACCCTTAGCAAGTTTGCAGATGACACCAAGCTGGGTGGAAGTGTCGATCTGCTGGAGGTTCGGGAGGCTCTGCAAAGGGATCTGAACAGGCTGGACTGCTGGGCTGAGACCAACAGCATGAGGTTTAACAAGGCCAAATGCCGGGTCCTGTACTTGGGGCACAACAACCCTAAGCAGAGATACAGACTAGGAGAAACCTGGCTGGAAAGCTGCCAGGAGGAGAAGGACCTGGGAGTGTTGGTTGACAACCAACTGAACATGACCCAGCAGTGTGCCCAGGTGGCCAAGAAGGCCAATGGCATCTTGGCCTCTATCAGAAACGGCGTGACCAGCAGGTCCAGGGAGGTTATTCTCCCCCTGTACTCGGCACTGGTGAGACCGCACCTCGAGTACTGTGTTCAGTTCTGGGTCCCTCACCACAAGAGGGATGTTGTGGCTCTGGAGCGAGTCCAGAGAAGAGCAACAAAGCTGGTGAAGGGGCTGGAGAACAAATCTTATGAGGAGCGACTGGGAGAGCTGGGGTTGTTTAGCCTGGAGAAGAGGAGGCTGAGGGGAGACCTTATTACTCTCTACAACTACCTGAAGGGAGGTTGTGGAGAAGAGAGTGCTGGCCTCTTCTCCCAAGTGACAGGAGGAGAGGGAATGGCCTCAAGCTCCGCCAGGGGAGATTCAGGCTTGAGATTAGGAAAAAATTCTTCATGGAGAGGGTGGTTAGGCATTGGAACGGTCTGCCCAGGGAGGTGGTTGAGTCACCATCCCTGGAGGTGTTTAAGGTGAGGGTGGATGAGGTACTTAGGGGCATGATTTAGGTATTGGTGGGAATGGTTGGACTCGACGATCCAGTGGGTCTCTTCCAACCTGGTTATTCTGTGATTCTGTGAGAAGGGAACACCACAGCTAGAGGAGAAGGAGATGCTCCAGGTTGCAGTAGGCACAGCCCTGGAGGGACTGCAGTCTTCTGAGGAACCCACAATGGAGCACAGGAGAAGTGTACAGAGGGAGGAGAAGTGGAGAGAAACAACTACAGCTTTGACAGCAATCCTCCGTGCTGCTCTTTGCCTCCCTGAGGGGATTGAGATTGCAGTGATAACAAGGGGTGAGGAGAGTAGCCTGGAGTGAAGCTGAGCCTGGGAAAGGGGGAGGATAAGTGTTTTAAATGTTTGTCTTTTGTTTGCTTGTTTCCCCTTACCAAATCAGTAGTTAAATATTTGTGCTAACTGGCAATATATTAAATTCTTCAAATTCAGTCTGGTTTTCACAAAACAGTACTTGGTAAGTGAGTTGCCTGTCTTTGTTTTGACAAATTTCTCTATTTTCTCTCTCCTGCTGCTGAGCAGGAAGTGAGTGAATGGCTGGCATGGATTAGCTCACCCCTGTTTTCCCTATTTTCTCTCTCCTGCTGAGAGGGGAGGGAGTGAATGGCTGGGTGGGTGCTTGGCTGCTACCTGGAGCCAACCCACCACGCTGACACCGAGAGAACTTCTAATGAAGACTGACCCTGGGTCTTGAGCCGGGTTTCAAAAACACAGTTTCTTTGTAGTGGAAACCTTAGGAAAGCTCCAAAACCAGAGTGAAAATGCCAATCATATTGAAGTATTTCATAGCCTGAACCCCCAAGCTATAAAAATAACTTTCTGCTGGTGCCTTTTCACATTTCCAGATATAAAATCACCTTCAGATAATGAAAACAAACAAACGAACAAACAAAACAAAGAAAAAAATACTCAAACGAAACCCAAACTTGAATAAGCAGTATCCTACATGTCTTGGAGAAAATATGGTGAGGTAAACTGATTTTAGAAGGGGTAGAATGAAAAAGGAGGTGAAAAGAGCCTGAAATCCACTGTGAATTCTTTGTTTCAGCTGCAAATGGGAACAGCTTACAATAGATATCACTGCTTCAGAAAAGAGTTTTATACTGGTGACAGCAAATTATGCATGATACACTAGTCTATAAAGACTCACAAACATTTATCTTCTGCACAATTGCCATTTATCTTCTGGTATTCTTGTAGATGAACCTGGCTGTCTTCTGTGTTTTATGGTTCATTTGTTCTCCTAAACTAACTGCCTGTAGACACCACTTATGTTTCTCAGTGCTGAGAATACTGTGTAATTGTTAGACAGTGGTTTAACCTATTAAGTGTTTTGCAGAACAGCTCCATGCTCTGTGGTCTGATAATTATTTAAACTCCCATCTGTAAAAGATAGCCTCACTTAGTTTCTGTTGATTTCATATGATTTTTTTTTTGTTTGTTTTCACTACCCATTAAAACTTCCTACTTACTTTATCAAGGATAAGAAAGGTAAATTGACATGAATTTAGGATTCAAGTGTATTCTTGTAATAGAGGCTTACTGAATTCTGCCTAGTACAATCCAGACAGAGTACAGATTTAAAGCCAGTCTAGTGTAACCTATAAATCATATTCTTTACAATATTTTGTTGACATTTTCAACAACTGTTGCAGTCAATCAGTGAGTGATAGAGTAAGTGTTCTGCATTTAGTCTGGTCCTGTACTGTTCCATAGTGCTGCAATATGCTGTGAAATGTTTTTTAAGGACGACCACATGGGCATCAGTACTTGCACAATAGCTCTTACATATGCCTCAGGTTCCTCACGGGCCTGGATGAAATGGAAATATTGATGGGACTCATGCTCCAAAGTCCTTTGAGCATGAAATCCCACTGTTTGTGCCCTTGCAGAGAGAATGAGCTACAGTTTCAATGAGAACAGTTATCTCTTGTCTGTGTACTGCAAACAGTGCTAGGAACTGTCTGACAGGCTACTACAGTGGGCTGCCCCTGCTCAAAATACTTTTGGAAAAGTTTTGATCAAAGGCAGAATGCAAAGAACTTTCAGACCATCAGTGAAAGGCTTAGAGAAGCTGTAGCAATTACTGCAGTTGTTGTTGGAGGAAGAGATTATATTCCAGACATATTTGCATATTAGCAAAGGAAAAGCAAGTTTCTTCTTCCCCTGTGTGATTTGCATCCTTGATGTCCCCTGCATCCCATGGAATCTGTAGTCCCTGAAAGGCTGGAGAAGTGGATGCTGGTGAGGTGGATGAGCTCAGAGTGAGACTGTGTGGCCTGGCCCTCATTTTTCCTCTCTCGTTTCTAAAAGAAACATGTTGTGTTGCTGGAGCATTATTTTCAGGGCAGGCTGGCCCTATTTGGTTTCCCATGTGGGGACACCTGTGCACTTGTTCCCATGTCCTTTGAGGCTGTTCTTCTGCCAGTCTCAGTGTTTCCTCTGCTTTTCCTGATGGCGAAACCTGGGATGGCTTTCATTGTGAGGAAACACTGGCCATGGTGGAGCAGATATGCTGGATAGAGTTACAATAAATAATCTTTTTGAAATATTTTTTTTTATGATTATGTCTTTTTCCCAGAGCCAGGGCTGCTATCACCCTATCTGAGTAAAAACCCTACTCCTTGAGCTGCTGAATTTAGGGAACAGCCATGATAAAATAAGTCATTCTAATGCATGTTCATGAAAATACTAGTGTTGGGTATGGAGGATGGCCAGACCAGAGGAGAATGGCCTGTGCTTCTCAAGGAGCCCCAGTCAAGGCAGAATTTACAATGGTGCTGGTAGGTTTAGGTTAGATGATAGGAAGAATCTTTTTTACTGTGAGGGTAGTGAGGCACTGACACAGGTTGACCAGAGAAGTTGTGAAAGCCCCATCCCTGGAGATGTTCAAGGCCAGGTTGGATAAGACTTTGAGCAACCTGATCCATCACAGAGGGGTTGGAACTAGATGATCTTTAAGGTCCCTTACAACCCGAACTTTTCTATGGTTCTTCCCTTTAAGAAGCCTTTTAGTCATAATTTTCTCATTGTGTTTTGTCCAGCCTTCCTGTGCATCAATGAAACATTACTTTTCTTTCTTTCCTGTGGGTTTTCAACTTCATTAAAAGTCTGGAATTCTAGTCAAAACAGAGAATGAATTCACAGGTCATCATTTTTTCTTGTCTTCCCAACTCCCTGGCAAGATAATCAGCAAAGCAAGTAACTTGTAAGCTTTTTTGCCTCTGAAATATTTTCTTAAGAGAAAAGTGAGAAAGAGGATTTTTTTTAAATATAAAGAATGATCATTTGACTTCTGAGTTCTCTGCCTTTCTGTTTTGTCTCCCCTTCTCATGTGTATTCTGTTGTAGGTCAAAGAAAATTTATGGTATGATACTAAAAATCCATGGAACTCCTTGAAAATGAGCAGACCATATTTAGTGGTTTTGCTGAATATAACAAAGTAAAATAAATATAATTTCCTTGAGCAGATATATACAACTTCATAACAGCCACCCAGTTCAGGGGTTTCAATAAAATTCCAAATTCTCAAAGAATTCAGAAATTCTGGTTCTGAAATGCAGGATTGCTGACCTGGTTAGGTTTTTCACTAAAATGCCTTTCATTATAGGTCATTCCCACAGACAGTCGCCTATTCAAGAAACTACTGGGTTCAAGTACATCTGTTTTAAAAGCAGTATTGCTATATCATCAATGAAAGTGGAAATAAATCTATTTCAAATTATGATGTCAAGGCTCAGTAGCTGAAACGGCATGAGAAGGAAAGAAGTAGTTTCCCATTTGGAAACTGGGAGCATCTAGGCTGGGTTATGACTCTGTCTCAACAGCACTAAGCCCTAGGTCCTCCAACCCTCCATATGGTGTTCCTGGCGCTCTCAAGCATCATTATTACTTTTTGTGGGGTTACTTTTCTTCAGTTTGGTGTCTGGAATAATGTGACCACTCAGCTGTAATCTATCACAGTGGTATTTTTCTACCATTAAACTGAGGATATATATACCAAGAGGTACAAAACCTTCTGTAGTGGTGTTAGATGGATTTGTTTTGATTTCAAGAAATCTGCCAGGAACAGGATTCATAGTGAAGTGGGTAGCTAAATTATTTGACCGGTAATACATATGCTATGAGTGTGTGATACCTTCATAATCGGTTTTACAGACTTTTCCTTCAGTAGGGGTATATGAATCAGTCTTTAGTGATGGTATATGAAGGCAGTTTAGCTGATATGCCTGGCAAAGGTTCAGATACATTTTACATGTCTCAAATATTTTATTTCTTTTTTTTCCCCCTTTTATTTTCCTCTCTTTTTTTGTAGGTGGCGTTTTTAATAGCTGTCTCTTCCTATGAGAAAAGGAATAAGAAGGAATTCTTTTTTGCCTCAGATTATTGTCAATGTATTATTTTTTACCTATAAATGATTCACTGTTCATATGTTTTTGGAGCACAGTGTGTTTGGACAGCCTGCAAATTTCACAGGGATCATTTTGTTATTAAACACAGATTCTTGTTCTCAAGGATTGACTTACATTAAGGAAAAGATTTAGAAATCATGCTTTCTGTGGCCTACTGGTTAGTCAGTATTGCTAATATGGAAAATGAAAGTTTTTGCTAAACATTACAAATCAGACTGATATATGCGTATCTGTGGCATGGTTCTGAGTATCTCTGCTTCTTGCTCTCATTTTAGTGGATATGAGGTTCTGCCATTAGCAGAAACCATGCAGAATTTCTTAGAAGCACTTTGTAGTTGTCCTGTCTATTTGTGTCCTTAGGATGTAATCTTTCTCAGTAACTCAAAAAAGAAAAAAATACTAGCTGACCAGCATCTGGAGTGGTAGTTCATGGAAATACGTGCCTCTGTGTGTGAAGCTTCAGATTCTGATAAGTACTTGATAATTTACAGAAATTAGAACTTGTCAGTGCTTTATTAAGTCATATTGGTTAGACAAAACCTACTGTGAGAATTTCCAAACGCACTCTGTCCCTATCCCAAATCTTGGCTATTTGATACAGGAGAAGTAAAGGCAAAGGACTGGTGGAGTAAGTTATTCTACATTATTAAAAGAAGGCCAATGTATTTGTGCCTCTCTTTCTCAGCTTTTCCATGTTTCCATAAGCTTCTCCTTGAAAACAGCAGTGAGGGTTCTGAGCTTTTGCTTGTCCTTGACTCTGTCACATTATTTTTGAGATAATTCATGTAGATTCAGTTAGTTACTCTGGTGTCAAGGCTGAGAAAGTGAACTGACTTAACTGGATGTGCTCAAGTGGCTGTAACCACTTGAGAATTTGGTAGCATGGCTGTGGAAAGGAAGTAGAAAACAGGATTGCATGTAACTTGGGTACCAAGGAATAAGGAAGGATGTGCAAATCCACTTTATCCTGATGCTTTGACTACTAGTTCATTCCCTCCAAATGGAATTTTAATACTATATATAGAATAACAAATCCCATTGGCATGTTGATGTCATGATACAACATGATTTCTGTCCAGCTGGAGCATCGTCTCTACCCTAACCAGAAAAGCTGTGGTATTAGTAACTGCTGTCTCCTCAAATTGATAATATTTCTAAAGATGCTATTTCTACCCCTAATCACAGCAAACATTAGAGTGTGTGAATCTGTTCCAGTCCTTGGAGAATTTACCACTGGGAGTGGTAAGTGTCTGCATCCAAAGAGATCCTAAGGATAAATGCCAGGTTCTTTTTCCATATCAGTTTCTCAGCTCCAAAGAATCAGCGGCATTCAGCTTTCCTCCTTCTACATTCTTCCTACTCAATGTCCACCCACTGTTACTGGTCACCACAACCAAATCTCTGTTTATCCTGAGTTCTTGGAGATTTTTGGTATAAACTCTAATCTGTTACCGTGTGAGCAGTGTAATGTTATCAGTGATACAGGTAAAGAACATGATATTATTTGTACCAAAACATTGATTTCTGGAGAATGAATCAGATCCTTTTATAAACTTATAGAAGTAAAAAGTTTTGCTTCTCTACAGCTCCAAGAAACTAAAAATATTACATTACCATTAGTTTATAGAAAAAAAAACCCTAGAGAAAACATTCCTTTAATATGAAAACACTTAATTTACCCTAAAGTACAAAGACAGAAATACCTCTTTAACATAATAAGATTTTAGAAATCTATTCTGCAAAAGCTTGCAAAATCATTCTATATTAAGTACATTATTCATGCTCTTGTCTTCACTATTTTTTGTGTGGCTATAAAGCCTGCAAGAGAAAAGAACCAAATATGAAGCACAGCATGTCTGGAAAAAAAAGAAGCTTTAAAATAGCATTTGGCATTTAGCAGTTTATTGCACTAAATGTTAATGTACATTGGGAATTCATAAACACAGAGAAATGATTTAGACTTCCCTTCCTGTATAACAAACACAGCAGGACAAAGAAGTGCAAAACCAGATATTACGGTGTCTACAGCTGGGATCTCATTATGCAAATACTATTTTAATCTCAGTTAGTGTCTTGCTCATACGCTAAGTCATATCTATATTCAACCTACAAAGAAGGGCTGGTTGCAGCACATACAGGATACCTTTAGATTAGCTCGTTCAGGTACAAGTATGTGAGGCCATTTGTATAGATTTTATGTACTGGAAATGAGTTTGTGGTCCCAAGGATTGATGTGTGATGGACCAGTATGTTCCTGTTGTGTTCATGCTCCCTAGTCCAGTTCTAGCCAATGCCAGTTAGCACTCTCCCATACATTTGACAGTGCTAATCTCCAAGTTGTCTCACTCTGCCAAGACTACCATGGATCATCTTGGTGTCAGTCAAATACAAAACCTTGTTCAAAAAAATGAATTCAGCCTGTGCACACACATGTGTATATATATACACACATATACATATATGTATGTGCATATAAGAAGTTATTGATTACTCCTTAATTATTTCCCTTTATGTTCCAGGGTTAGATTACATTCCCCATTGCTGGTTCTATTCACATTTTGAAAGAAATGTCACCCAAAAACATTGTTGGAATTTATTTGTCATGAGAGTAGCTGCCTATCAGATTCATTCTCTTCTGGTTTGACTTAGAATTTGTGGAAAAAAAAATTCAAACAGATTTTTTTACATACTAAAAACCTGTGTGTTTGGCTAATAAAAAAAATCTGTGTCTGTATACAGTGAATTAATTTCATGTGATCCTAGCTAACTTAACAACTTGAAAGATGTCTCTGGCAGATGGCATGGAAAGTTAAAATACAAAGGGAAACCAGCTCTCATTCAAATCATAAACCATCTCTGGTTACATGGATTCCAGAGGAGTGAAATTCCTAAGTGAAAGAGTTACTCCATATCTTCTGTTTCACAGACTGGCAGCATAAAAATAACATTTTAATGTAGATTAAATTATGTATCTTTAATCAAGGCTTCCCATGTTATGCAAAATACTTGCACAAGCTTTGTAATATAACTAATATATTTTATTGTCCATGATAGAACATTATGAAAACACTGACTATATCTATGGGACATGGTGCAGTGTCATCCAAACAGATGCAGCCTTGGAAGGTCAGGACACCATCAGCCAGGGGTCTGAGCTAACCAGCTCTCCTCAAATGCAACGTGTGTTAGCTGGAGCAAAACCCCACAATAACATGGTTCTGCTGCTTCCCAAACTAAGAAGTTATACATGGCACAGCCTGGCACAACAGAGCCACAAACCTAGGATAAATCCTCAGTCTCATATATATTAGTAAAAGACAGAATTATTCCAGTTGACATCATCTGAAGATTTCAATCAAGTTTTGTAACTGAAAGACATGTCAGGATTTAAGAATGAAATGGAAATGCCCAGTGATTTCCCTCCATTCCTGAACAGAAAACTTTGCCAGGTTTATCTTTTTTTGGGTTCTGAAATGTATTGCCAATTTTTCAGTGGATAGAAAGGAGATTTTATTTTGTTTTAGCACTTAGAGACAGTACTTAGGTTATTTAACTATTTAATGACCTATTTAGTGAATCAGTCCAAACTTTTGCTATATACAAGTCTCTAAGTATTAAAAATAAAAGAATGAAGATTAACTTTCTGTTTATTCTTCCATATAATTTTTTAAAATATTTTTAGAACATAGAATTTCAAGTCAAGCAGTTCAGAAACCTCAGTGCTACACTCAGACAGTGTATAGCCTTATATGCTTGAACTGGATTTTTGACATATTTTCTGTCATTTCAATCTGACACATATCAGCATTTGTGAAAAATGCCCATGGTGTTCACTGGCACAAAACCTGGCAAATGATAAAGAAGCTTTGGGAATTATATTTGAGGTTTAAGATCCATAAGAGATCCATAAGTTCTTGTTCTGTATAAATATGAAACTGGGAACTGTCAACAGTTTTATGAAAAATTAAAATAAAAGAAAAAGCCACTGCAAACTAAACAATAGGCGTGTAAGTGATAACAGATTATAGACTGGTTCCTGGAATTTTCTAGTGATGGGGTTGGGTATTACTGTGAGTTGAAAATCAATCTGCATGCTTTCAGAGAGAAAAATTGGTTTTGAGAAATCCAAAACTTGAAGCAAAAAAATTCTACCCATGACATCCATTACTTTTTCCTTGTTTCAACATTAATAAATCCCATAATCAGAAATAATAGTGATGCCCTATTTTCCTTCTCAGTCTGTCATCACTTCTATTACATACTTTTTCCTATTCTGTGACATTAAAATGGTTCAGAGTCACTAGTCAATTTCTTGTTGGCAGTATTATTCTATGTACATTCATCAGACTCCTAGTGCACAGAATTGTGCTCCCTGCTAAGGTAAGGACATGAAAGAAACTGGCTGCTGTCAAGTAGCCTCAAAATTATTCAGTTTTTATTGTGCATGTATCTTCTGTTTCCTATCTGTTTTCTCCACAAAAGATTTGTTGTTACTTGGGTTTTGAGGTAGCTTGTACTATAAGACTATTCTTCCCTTTCCACAAAAAGAAGTTAGTCTTTTCAGAAAGCAAAATATGATTCACCCCCATCACCACATATCTTAATCTCATGGTCCTTTCTGCTTTCCCACTGTATCAGCAAAGGATGATTTTTACTTCTTACTGATTGCCTACAACATTCAGTTTGTACCTTTATCACAGAGGAAGTTTTTCATATTTAGAATTAACACTACTCTTGCCAAAAAAAAAGCCAGTTAATAATAATAAGAAAAACAATAATAGCAATTATGTTTTACTCAATACAGGATCATATGTAGATAAAGATATACCTAGATTTAATTCAAGTATCTTCATTTTTACTTTTATATACATTGGTTTTTATTTTTCCCTTTAGCTGGCAAGGCAGCAAACATATTGCGGACATTAATGAGAAATCGCATTTTCTTATATTCTATTACATTGTTCTGTAAGTTTCCTTTAACATAGATTTCAAGCCTCTTTGAACAGAAAGGCTTCTTGGAACCCTGAGGGCAGACCAACTGCCATTATACAAACTCGCACAACTACAGAGAGAACAAAGCCCTGTATCTCAAAAGAGTTAATGAAATAATAGTATTTCAGCACTGGACATTGTTGTAGCAGGGAGTCATCTCTGGCTGCAATCAGCCATGATGTGGCTGGATGTGCTTGTTTATCAGCTTTGTGGACATTGCATAGATTGATTTGTTTAGATTCAGCTATTGAGCCTAATCAGCAAAGGCAATATGACAACATACTTTAAAACAATGACTGAGATGTCATAGGTATAGAAGGGCAGAGATGTGGAGATGAGGACAACTTTCCACAAGCAACTTCTAAACAGCTGACTTTCTGCCAGGACAACTCTATGTTGTAGCAGGGACTGCTGGTTTGCCATGTTACCAGTTCAAGCTCCACCAGGGGAGGTTCAGGCTGGACATTAGGAAAAAACTTTTTACAGAAAGGGTCATTGGGCACTGGCAGAGGCTGCCCAGGGAGGTGGTTGAGTCACCTTCCCTGGAGGTGTTTAAGGCACAGGTGGACGAGGTGCTGAGGGGCATGGTTTAGTGTTTGATAGGAATGGTTGGACTCGATGATCCGGTGGGTCTTTTCCAACCTGGTGATTCTATGATGCTATGATTCAGTTGCCAAGGGCTGAGGAGGATGGTAGGGTGGTGGAATGGCATGTCCATAATTGCCTCAATTTATAAAAACAGTTGTTTTCATAAACAGCTGATTGTTCAGTTAAAAGTATTAGCTTGATTTAAGGTACTAAAAGGCTACCCAGGGGAAAACATGGCCCTCAGCAAGAGCCCTATTGGAGAAATGAAGGCATAAAGGAGAAGCTTCATGTATCTCTCTTGCACTGCCCAGGAAGGCCCAGCCTGGGGGTGGTCTCTGAGAGCTCATGTTTCACAAAGCTGTTTTTGATCACAATCCTACTTCAGAAGGAGTGAGCAGGAATGATTTCTCAGCCTCACGCTCTTTGTTCCTGTCTTTTGTTGGGAAACCTTAGCTGGTGATGAAGTCTGAACTCCATTAAACATTCACAATATTTTCAAACTCAGTGCACATCTGATAGCACTGAATTCATATCATATTAGCCAAACCTTAACAGAGGTTGCTATTATTACACAAATTTGCTGCTATTATTATCCATTTGCAATGGATTTTAAATCAGCTGAATACTTCTCTGACAGCTGTGAAATGATTACCTATGTAAAACAAGACGATGATAGTGGTAATCCCTTGTCATGCCATACACTTGAAGGGGCTTAGAGGATTTCACAACAGTCCTGTTCTTCTTTTACTTGGTCCTGAATCTGATTTCTCATGCACCGTGGCAGGGGCAGTATACTAACACTACCCATATGGAGCAAAATGAAAACAGGACAACTTGCTACACTGTTCGATCTGGTTTAAATGTGAATTCTTGGCAAGAAATTTAATCACAAGAAAACTCACCTGCATAGATTCTTGCTGGTTTTTAATTGCGTAAGGCAAGAAAACATTAATGCTTAAAAAAATCCAACAAGAAGTGATAGTTGCAGGAAATTTCTTCAGGAGATTAAAGCTTTAGGTGAAGTCTCACTCATTTTATGCATAACACAATGCTGTATAGAAAAATTCAATGTCTAAGACAAATTTACTCAACTCTGTAAAACCCCAATAACATAATTTTCTGAGTTTTCTGTCTCTAAATATTCCTGGGTTTAATTGTCATTGTAGTTTTCATTTGAATTTTCTTTTTCCGATCGCTTCAAAGAGATCTTGAAAAGAACATTTCAGCAAACAAAAAATAATAAATAAATCAGACCAAGAGGACATAGCAAGCCATAAACTGGAGTTCTACAATCAATTTTGTTTCCAATTTTTTAAAAATAGAAGTATATAATCTTTAAATGTTTAGACACCTTGAAAGTTCTCTTTGTACTCTAACTCAGAAAGGCTTTTAAAATTAGTTTCAATGATGATTTCAATCATCTCTATTAAAAAATGGTCTTAAACCTTTCAAGAAAGTAAAAAAGATAAGAACAGTTTGATTTTTTTTTTGTACCACCTTCCTTAGTATTTAGTAGTTTGCAACACTAGTAGCCTGAAAATTATTTATAGTGCTCTTTATCTTTGGGGAAAGAAGAACTCCAAATTGTTAATTTGCAGACATTTCTTTTCAAGTTTTGCATACTTTTCTGACACATTATTATTATGGGTTATATTAAAATGTAAGTCCCTCCTCTTTTGCTTTTCTATAATTTAAATAATTATCTGAATAAAGCAACTGAATTATGGCTTTCACATTTCCCCATTCAATCATGCTAATTTATCTTCTGGCAGAGGATTTCAAACAAAATTACTGTCTCATTCTAAGAAGTGATATTAATAAAATATATTTATTACTTCTTAGAAGGCATGTTTCTTTATCCAGAGTACAAATTTAAAAAGACGTTTGCCAGAAAAGAACTTATTCTGCTTTTGTTCTCCCTCCTTTGCTAAGTACAGAATATCTCTCACTCAGACTCATACAAAAAAGGCCCTTTTTTCTCCTTCTCATTGAAAACCTTTCCATATATTTCTTCTGTATCCTCACTGACCACTGCTGCCATCACTTTCTTTAATGTCATTTAGGATACATTTACTTTGAAAACTCATCTTTCTAGCTTTTAAAATGCGTATGAAGATCTGTAGTGTCTAATCAAAGCAAATGGAGAATACAGACTATATTCTACACTATATAAATTTCTACAAGAAAGGAAATCCTTTCTTACTTGATTCATAAAGTATACCCTGCTGATAAACCAGCTGATTTTAATGAAAATTTTAATAAAGGGCATGCAATAAAAAAATTAAGAAAAAAAATGCTGAATGCATTTCAAAGGTTTTAGTCAGCTTGACTTGTTCAACATTTAGGAAGAAAATGTCTTCTGATTTTGTTATCTGTTTGTCAGTATGTTTAGGAAAGCATGGCTGGATCAGTTTTGAAAAGCCCAATATAAACACAAAATACTTGATGAAGCTTGCAAACTTGTTTCTTCTTTTCTAATGGGTCATGTGGAGGAGGGTTGTATTTTCTTAGAATCGTTTATCTTCACGTTACAGAATTTTCTGCAATTTCACTTGAAATCTTAATATAACCTCTCCTTTCATATGCCTTCTAATGAGTGTTCACTGCAGGTACGGCAAAGAATTTTTTGTAACTTGCAGATGATAGGAAATGCGCCTTCATTAGAGACTAACAAGGTTCTACTTTCATCGCTAATACTGCAGTAAGAGAAAAGTCACATTAAAATTCAGGTTTTGAGGTGGATCTGTTACCCTCTCACAAGGCATTTGTGGGGTATTTGTCCATTTATGCATGTCACATGTAGAAGTATTGTTTACTCTAGCCAGAACTATTAAGTCCCTAACCATCTAAGGGATAAAGATCATTCCTCTCTTCTGCTCCACAACCTGGAAAAAACCCAAAGAATAAAAAGTGCAATACAGATGTTCTTTTCTAAAAAAATGTTTTCTAATGGAGAAAAAGTATCTGTTTTAAATGCATATTGAGATAATTGGCAGTAGAAGAGACAGGGCTAATTATTTTTTTTTTACCTCTTCAATCAGTGGAACATGGACAAAATACTATTCTTCCTGTTGGTACTGCAGCAATGCAAGAGGATATATCACAGATTGGTTCTCTCATAATGAGCCAAAATGACAGAAGAAAACTAATCTAACTTTTCAAACTTTTCAAATAACATGGCCCAGAGATGAGAAGCAAGCAGCAAAGAGACAAATATGTTATGTTTTCAAATGGTATAAGCAAATTATATTAGAAAAGAAATAGACAAATAAATCCCAAAAGGACCAGATACTAAAAATATAATCATCTGTCATTTTCCCTCCACTGCCACTCAGCATTAAAGCAGGATATGATGTCCTCCTGTTTGCTTGGGCACCATTTAATCTCTGCATTTCCCTTATTCGTATTCTTTCGAAGCAAAGCAGGCACCAGACTGTACAGAAGGTTCCATTTATGCTGCCCATACTCCTGTCAGTTTTAACCTTTCTTTGCAGTCTTGTTGCTGTTATTCTGTCTGCAGCAGCAAAAGCTGATGCGTTTCCTCCATTAACTTTGCTCTTTTAGAAGAGTTCCACTTAATATTCTGTACTTAGATTAAGTATGAATTCAAAGCACAAGAAGGGATAACTGTGTTAGTATTCCATCAACTGTGTGTATCAATTCTGGACGAAACTCGGACTTCCCATTGAGTGAGAACTGCCTTCTCCTGGCTGTGCCCTTCATGCTATAATGGATGCTGAAAGTACAATTCTTGCAATGGAACCTTGGAACAGCTGCCAGCAGCCTCACCACTTTGACAACAGGAAACTCCAGCAGCTTTGGTGCGGTGGTATGTCTGATTTCACACAGCCCCAGCACTTCCTTTAATACAACAATCTTTTTATCTGAGAAACAGTGTCTCTTAGGAGGTACTTGCCGCATCAGAAAATCACTCATCTCTTATGTTCGTTGACCTACCTACAGCAAGCCTCACCTATCTGCATTTTTAAATGGATTCTATCTCTATTTGTGTTCATTTTCTAGTTTCTTAAAACATTGATTATTTGCTTGATTTTGCTCTTCAGAATAGTCTTTGTTTCTCTGTTATCCTTAGCTTTGTTCACATTTTCTTCCCAACTAGGAACATTAGGTCCTGCAACTAACACTGGGCCCAATCTTGCATTGAATAGTAAAACCACAGTTAAGAAGAATGGAGGAAAGAGATATTATCCTAATTTATCCTGAGAGCAATACCACTGATGCAAATGGAAGTAAGCAGAGTTCTTCTCTAGTGTAAGCTCAAGTGAAATTTATTTGATCTTCAACTTATTTTTAATTTTAATTCTCATAGTTACATGTTAATTGTAATTTTAATTCCTTTCTGCTTTATGAATTCTTGTTAGAGAGTCACTTGTGAGAAAGAAAGGATGCCGTGCATGTTTAATTAATACATAGAGGTAAAGGCTCATGCACGTATCCACATACAATAAAAACAGATTCGGACACTGAGAGGAAAGCAGAAGCGGAGTTCATTGTTAACATTTTGGCAGAAACCCAAGATGGGATTTTACTAAGACCAACTCAAATATTTATTTCAGATGGCACATAATACAAAGACTGAACTACAGTCAGGAGTGAGAAATAATTTTCAAAAAGCTGAAATCTTGCTCAGGTTTTTTTATTACAGGATACCTCAGAAGCATGTATAGGAACATCAAGCATAAAAAATATGAGAGAACTATCTAGGGAAAGAGCATCAGTGATTAATTGGCCCAAGCATCACATAACTGGACAATGTACAGAGAAGGCATTCAGCAGTCTGTCCTGGTTTAAGCAGGGACAGAGTTAATTTTCTTCCCAGCAGCTGCTGTGTTTTAGAGTTATTATGAGAAGAAAATTGATAATACATTAATATTTTTCAGTTTCCCATTCTCTGCTAGTGAGCAGATATACAAGAAGCTGAGAGGGAGCCTAGTCAGGCAGCTGACCCAAGCTGGCCAAAGAAATATTTGATATCATATAACATAGCATCATGCTCTGTATATAAATGGGAATTTGACCAGGCCCAGAGTTCACTGCCCGATGATCACTGCTCATGGACAGTCTAGGTATTGATTGTCAGGCAGTGAACAATTCATTGTGCATCACTTGTTTTGCATATTCTATTATTATGATTATCATCATCATCGCCCTTACTCTCTCTTCTTTTTTGACCAATTAAACTGTCGTTATCTCAACCCAGGAGTTCTCTTTTTTTCTCAATTATCCTCATCATCCCACTGAGGGGAGGAGCAAGAAACTGGTTGCACTGTCCTAGTTGCCAGCTGGGGTTAAAACTAAGCCAAAGCCTTAGGGAATCTCAGGGGAGAAGTGGAGCCAACACCTCATGCATACTAGGAAAAACAGTATCTTAAAATATGCAATGACTTTTAATATGTGTGCTGTGTGTCAGATGTGTCAATGGTGAAAATATAAGCCTGAGATGAACACAAGATTGCATAGCCTATAAAATGATTTGGTCTTTTAAACCAAATCCAACTCTGTCCTAGAGAGAATGATAAACAAAAAGGAGAGCTCCAAGCTGAAAGTGATCAACATATTTCAGTGTTACAAGATCTACTTTTAATCTTCCTCCTGACCAGACTTAGTAAATATGCTAAAAGATAGTGCAGAGGAAAGGAAAAAAAATCCCAACTCCCTTAGAACAACAGTAGTGTTCTAATTAAAGGATTCCGAACAAACCCAAGAGCAGGCTGGGAAAACTACTAAATATATCCTAATCTCTAACTCACTAGGGTCTCCAGTGGGTATGAAATCAAAATTAAAAGGCTTACTTAGTCCTTTTGGATATCTGGGCTTTCAGCTCTTTCCCCATGGAAGTCACTACTTTTATTATTCATCCGGCAACACATGCTACTGAGTTTTGATATTTCTTTTTGCTTTTCATTCCTATTCCTGTGCCTGGAGTCTCCACATACTATAAAATTCTAAGAAAGTCTTTATTTTTAATTCATATTCAGAATATTTCTAAATTTCCCACAGAAGCAGCTTTCTACCCAATAGTGCAAATTCCAGATGGGAAGCAGTATGAAACAATTTTGAATGCATGATCCTGCTTTCTTACTGCCGGGGCTTTCAGCTTTACCATGGAAGTTAAACAACCAAACAGCCTTTTACCCCAGGTACATAGGGGTACAAGGTGTATGTGCTAAGGACCAAATCAGTAAAAGCCTCACCCTGATCCCAGGAATATTATGTAAATATGGATTAGCTCCATTGTTATGGATTTGCTCCATGGATTGTAAAGATTTGCTCCATTAGCATAAGTGAGACAGTATACTCACAAGACCTGTTTTTTTTTATATGTTCATTTCCATTGTTTGTCATCAAAATGAAATGTTATAACTCTGAAATCAGCCCGTCACATACATAATTTGAAAATGTACTTACTAGAGGGCTTTCAAGCATACTACTCTTATACACATGCACTCCTAGTCATATTAACCTTTAAGTCAATGAATATTTAAGTTTTACATTATTTTCAGCATCTCATCTCTCCACAGTAACTGTATACTGGATAATAACATGGCTGATATGGTGCAGAATTGTTTGAGATGAAACAAAAAGGGCCAAACAACTATTAACTAACATAATAATTAACTATTGTCCTAAACACAGAAAGCCCAAGTCCAAAGATAAAATGTCTGTTAAGTGGTGAAATGCAGGCAGAAATTAAGGACAGAAAAACTCAGGAAAGACATAAAACTTTTTTCCTGCCTCGATGGCAGCACTAAATCTGTGTTGCTAAGGAAATTATGGCACTGGAGGGCGACTGTGATGCTTTATAAGCAGATCAGTGGTATAAAATGCACGTTATCTTCTTTCCAACATTTTCAATAACTAAACATGGGCCTTTATAAAGAGGTATAGAGCTATTAGAAATAATCATCTGATTCATTTTGACTAATGCTATAAGCCTAAAAGCATCAAAGAGAAAAGTCAAGCCAAGAGATAATACTTACATTTAAAATAAGCTAGAGGCTTTCCTTTACTAAAAATGTTGTCTTCAGAAGAGTACCAAAGACTTCTACAATCAATATCAGGTAGTTAAAATTTTCAGTACTATCACTGTTTGGAGGGACAGCGGGAGTTGGGGAAATCTGTGTTAAAATTACTGTTCCAGGTTCAAATTTTGACCAGAACACATACCAGTCCTTAGACTAACCAGGAATGTTCCTATGAAGTTCAAATTCTTTCTTTGTGTCAGGCAGATGAGTGGTTTGAGACTGTCTCATTTCTCAGCTGACTGGCTTACCCACTTCTTGGTTACACTAAACTGGGGCTTTTCCCTCATTCTCCGTGACTTCCAAATGGAGTCACCCCCAAATTTTCAAAACTGCAGATTTTTACTATGATCAAATTGTATTTTCTAAGCAATCTTACTGCTCTGTAAGTCATAAGCTTAAGTAACCTGACTAAACTATTAAATTAAATGTAAACCAGTGTTTCCACAGGTTTGATAGAGAAATATTTAAGAAAGACTGAAAATGCCAATATCTATAGCAGGGAATGACAGGATATTCCTCTGTTGTTAGGACTAGTGGTGTCTCATGTTAATTTCCCTACTGACAGCATCAGCTGGGTTTCTCTAAAAGATTATGAACTAAAGTAGGCAAGTGAGAAGAAAAAGGAATAATGTTTCCATCTGGTTGCAATGGTTGACTTAGAAATTCATGCAGCTCTTTAAGAAAAGCATATCTTGCAAATAGCTGGTGTATTTAGAGGATTTCTAAAAAGATTTAGAAAATTAATTTTAATCAGGAATGTTCCAACTAGGTTTTGCATTTGCTTTTATGTCTTCTTAGGGGAGACGGTTATTTATACTATTATTTTGAACCTATTATTCATGTATTGGCTGTCCCTGTCATGAACAACATCTCAGAGAAGACCTGATCCTGAGTCTAAAGAAGATATACAAATCTAGATCTCAATCTCTGCATAATTCTGATCATTGGAATTTATAGTTATAGCATCTTTCCTTACTAAATGTTTCCTGTGAGTCTGTAATTCCACGTTATTGCACAGGATAGTAAAAGAAAACCTTTAAAGTACAGAAAACAATGTAGAGCAACTGTGAAGAACAGCAGCGATTGTAGCAAAAGCAGCAGTTGCACAAAACCAGACTATTCTTTTGTGCATTCACACATAACCCAAGACTGAAATCCAGCTCAGTTATTTCCAAGTTTACAGAATAAAAGTAGCGACAATGTATTTTTTTAAAAAGACTAAAATTTACTCCCTGTTATAATACTTTGAATTATTTGGTTTTTTTTCAGAGATGTTCACTGCCTACCCACAAGGCACTAGTATGTGCTGGAGAGGTTGCTATCTGATGCTACAGCTTATATAAAAGGGAAATGTTCCCTCTTTTCACTCCACTTTTAGCCAGTAAGGACACCCACATACTTTATGAGTATCAAGCAGGAATATTGGAAGTGTGATAGAGGCAGTGGTTTCTGAATTTCAATAGAATTTTTTTTCCAATCAGGAAAACTAGCTCCCAGTACCAAAAGAACTGTAGTAAGAAAGTAAGACCCAATATTATCTTAAAACTCAATATGGCCCTTTCAGTGGGCAAATGGGAATTTTACATGCAATTATCTAAATATTCTTGCTGATGACAAGTCTGTATTTTTTTAAAAGTAGAATTTCAGTTCTACATAATAAAGGAGATGGATTGCTGATTAAAGTTGTTCAATCACACACCAGCAGACTGATGACCTCCCACTATCTGCTCTA
Organism: Clamator glandarius; assembly: GCA_033459285.1. NCBI lineage: Eukaryota > Metazoa > Chordata > Aves > Cuculiformes > Cuculidae > Clamator > Clamator glandarius. Next base: position 350,574 of record JAUNZM010000020.1, read on the forward strand.
ACAACTCCCTCACTCTCTCAAATTCATGTCGTTACTATTTTGACTTCATCAGTAGTCTTGTGTAACAAAAATGAAGTAATTTGTCTGGTATGCATTTATATCACTACAATACCAGTCCTATATTTTCACAAATTGATTTTCAGAGTGTCATTTTGATGTATGTTACCCTATCGCACATTCCAAAGCTATCCCAAAATAATTATTATGAGATGCTCATCCTAATATAGAGCTGAAACTACATTCTTAACATGAAGAATATATATCCCACATAACAAGTTTCTTTGAAAACGGTTATACAGCAATGTATTTGGGTGATAATTTATTAATGCTATGCACATCTGTACAAAAGAAAAATTTATGTCAGAATAATTAACAATACATTTCACGACTCATTACAATCAGCTCATGAAACTACTGCTGCTGGCAACACAAGTGACACACAGAAGTCAGCTAGTGGCAAAGACATGTCACTCCCTCTAATCCTGGGAAGGGGGGACACGAGATCTCTGCTGATCACAAAGTACTTTCTCAATTTAAATTTAGTACTCATGTTGATTAAAAGGTTTTCCACTTTAATCTTACTTAATCAGATAAAAAGATTTGGTACCATTTGTATGAGGCAGTATCGATGTCTCACGGTAAGCAGCTGCTTAACAGAATGAATGTAGAATACAGTTCTTTACACACAAAAAGGAAGAAATTATGTTTGTAGCTGCACCGTTCCTTGAAAAACAGCAAGGTTCATAATGAACTGCATAATGAAATAGTATCATTCCTTTTTAATCATACATAATAAAAGTAATGTGAACATGTGATACCTTTTTATTAAATGACCAGCGTCACAGAAGGCAGAAAAAAACTGTCCCTTTTTTGAGGAGGCAAATTAAGATTGAAATAAAAAGGTAAAGGTAACTTTCTATAAAAATTCAGAATATTATGTGCAAGAAGGCATGATTATAACTTGTATAGCTTAATTATAGTTTTTATGTATGCACAGTTCTCAGGATTGTATGAACAATCAACTTACCATCTAACTGTTTATTCTGCTTCCCAGTCATCAAGTCTGTAAGGCTGAAAGAGAGATATTAAATCTTAGCACACACAGTTCTGTGGCACAAATATCATCCTGGGTTTCTTGATGCAGTGGACTGAGGTCATGTCTACACCAGAAAGTTCTCCTGGCAGGACTTTGGGCTGGTTACAACTTGTACACATTGCAGTGGAAGGACAGATGCGTACTTGCTGAGCTACCTTTACTAGTGCCACGTGTCCTCCCCCTAAAAGACCATTTTGGCAAAAGATATGGTATGTACACTTCCTATTGATCATAGCAACTCTGCTGAACTCTCAGGGAATATCTTGAAGTGTGTTGTGGATTATCAACAAGGAGCTCAGGTCTGAATCCTCATAATTTCCTTTCTTCCAGCCCACTATTTTTCCCCCATTCTTTGACATTCACATTTCTGGTTTAGATTTTTTATGATGCCTTTTCATCTTTCTGTTCAATCCCTCAGTCAGAAATAGGGCCTCAAAGAGGTAAGTAGCATACCAGAGCCTGCTCACAGACAAACTTCCTGCAAATTCTACTCCCAATATAGCCAGTGGAGCTGTGGTAGACACTAGGTGAAGTGGCTGGTGATGGTGGTGCACGAAAATTGCAAGGTGTCCTACACATCTTTGAGGATCAGCACTGCACAACAGAGAAGCAAGTAATGAGCGTTAAAAAATGTGCCGTGTTATGCTGAGGTACAAATCCAGGAGAATCACCAGTGACCTCAAATTTCATGAAGGTTGAGATGTCCTCTGGCACAGGTACACTGGTGACAGCAGAAGGAAGTTTTTCACTTGTCAACCCTCAGCATTGATGCTGATTGACGTAGGGCAAGAAGGGCCAGGGTGTTTATAGCAGATATAATCCATTGCTTAGCATTGTTGGATGGGCTCAATCTGCTTTGGCATAGCATCACAGCTGTATGGATGCACAGCCTTCCTCTTTTTTCATATCCAAAATTTGGCTTTGTCTGGTCAAGACAGTTACGAAAGGTTTATGAGGTTGGGGCTGGAAAGCTCAGCATTGGAACAGATTGGCAGTCAGGTGTGCCACAACTGTGTCAGCAGGAACAACAGAAAGATTTGGAATAATAGAACACCTGAACTGTGAAAGAGGTAAAACTGTGGTGCATAATCCAGTTTGACTCACAATATTGTGCTTCTGAGTACATAACAACACTGACTCAGACAGAAGGTCTAACAAGCCTCATACCTCTCTGATTGTGGCTAGGAACAGATGCTGAGAGAAGAGGGGAGACCAGGCAAGTGGTGGCAATTCTCCATAACACACTTCCAGCCTCAGGGCTTCCTAGGTCAAAGGTTTTCACATTGCATAATATTTCACAGTCTTTGACAAATTCCTTTTCCAGTTATTTATGCTGTTGCTTTTTGAAATCCTGTAAAATTTTAGTATCCACAACAAGCTCTGGCAAGATGTGCTAAATTTTTTGAGAAGCTGCCCATGGATCTAGATTAATGATCTGGCTTTGAACAGGTAACTAATGGTCATTACAATTTAAACTGAAGGTGACAGCAACAAATTGCTCGCTGTTTACTGTTTCATAGCCGTATGGTACTTCATAGTCTTCTACCCAGGCTTATGTAATGTGAATGCTTCACGAACAGCATTCACTATGTGGGGAATATATATGAAGCTGTAGTCTTATAAATATAAAATCTTTTTCAATAAAACCAACAGGAATACAATTTTGGGACCTATATTTGTGGACTCAAAGAGCCAGTGCTGATCTTAGATGGCCCTTTGTGTACCTTGTCTCTACTAATTAGCAGTAGAGAACCTTTTGCCTTTTTTCTGAACAGGGACAACAAAGTTGTTGTATGTATACCAAGGAGACTGAGAAATCCTGGTAGTGATTCTTGGCTAGTCTAAACTGTAATGAGAAAGTATTCTTATTTCTGCTACTGTATGTTATGTTTTCCATAATATTTGTGGAGAAAAAATTAGCTGGTTGGAGAAATGAATTGTAAGGACTACTTAATTTGAATAACCTGGAACAATTAGAAAAGCTCAACAGGGCTGTAAATATCCCTTCAATGGTCAGTCAGAATTGCACAGCATGCTGCTTTTGTCTAGTTGTTTGCATAGTTGTCTTGGATTTTTTGTAACTCGTAAATACCTGTTATGACTAGGGCAGAGGGTTGTTGGAGCCTGTAAATATGTATAAATAGTAATATCACACTCATTAACTAGTTCAATATTTGACAACAAAATTGTATCAAATTGTGATAAACAATGCACAAATAGCAATACACTTCAGAGCTTATGAACTTGAACACTAATACTGTTTTTTTAAAATTCAGGCATGCCATGATGTGTGTTAAGAGCTTCCTGACACATCTTGTGTTCTTCTCCCACAGTCCAGTGTATGTTTCCTTCTAGCTATTTGTCCTATTATACACTTCCTAGACCTAATTGGTTTTATTTCTTAAAACAGTTTTGTTCTTATGGATTAATTGACATGCTACACATTCCTGCTACTTTAAATTACTCAAATCTTGTCAATCTGAATGCGTCTTCTCAGTCTTCACCAAATATATACATGTCTACCACAACCTCAGTGAAGTAGCTGCTGAACTGAGCCTTTGGTAATCTCTAAGTACTATTTTTCTCAGCTTTTGCTCTCCTATAGCTCCTCCATTCAGTCTCCTGGTGCACCCCATCTCCTTCATGCCTCTTTCTAATGCAATGGTCCACTGCTTGGCTTTCTGCTTCTATTTAGCTTCCTGCTTGCTGTGTCAGTGATTCACCACCTAGTCTTCTATGCTTTACAAGTGTGTTGGATACCCACAGTCATGGAGATGAAGCAGCGAAAAGGACTACCAGGTGAAATTAAATAAACTTGGAAATTATCCGTCTTTAGAAAATTATGCAAAGTCCCTTAATCTCTATCATAGAATCGTAGAACGGTTTGGGTTGGAAAGGATTTTAAATATCACCTAGTTCCACACCCCTGCCATGGGCAGGGACACGTCCCACTAGACCACGCTTAGTAAGGCCCTATCCAACCAGTCCTTGAACGCTTCCAGGGATGAGGCAGCCACAACTTCCCTGAGCAACCTGTGCCAGTGCCTTACCACCCTCATAAAGAAGAATTTCTTCCAACTGTCGAATCTAAATCTTCTCCCTTCCAATTCAAAGCCATTCCCTCTCATCCTATCACTACACACCCTTGTATAAAGTCCCTCATCAGCTTTCCTGTAGGCCCCCTTCAGGTACTGGAAGGCCTGCATCAGGTCTTCCTGGAGCCTTCTCTTCTCCAGGCCGAACAACCCCAACTCTCTCAGCCTGTCCTGATGGCAGAGGTGTGCCATTCCCCTGATCATCTTCGTAGCCCTCCTCTGGACCCATTCCAACAGTTCCATATCCTTCTTATGTTGGGGATTCCAGAACTGGACACTCCAGGTGAGGTCTCACAAGAGTGGAGTAGAGGAGGAGAACCATCTTCCTCGACCTGCTGGCCATGCTTCTTCTGATTCAGCCTAGGACACGGTTGGCCTTCTGGGCTGCAAGTGCACATTGTCTAATCACGTTGAGCTTTTCATCAACAAGCACCCGCAAGTCCCTCTCTGCAGGGCTGGTCTCAATTATGTTGTCTCTCAGTCTGTATTGAAACTGCCAATCGTCCCCACCCAGCTGTAGGACTTGGCCTTGTTGAACCTCACAGGCCCACAGGCCCCACAGGCCCACTTTTCTGCCTGTCCAGGTCCCTCTGGATGACATCCCATCCTTTTGGTGTGGTCAGCTGTATCACTCAGCTTGGTGTCATCTGCAAACTTGCTGAGGGTGCACACAATCCTGCCATCTGTACAATAAATGAAAATATTAAACAACACTGGTAACAGTACGGACCCCTGAGGGACACTGCTTGTCATGGATCTTCATCTGGACATCCAGCCATTGACCATTACTCCCTGGATGCAACCATCCAACCAATTCCTTATCCACTGAAAAGTCCACCCATCAAATCCGTATCTCTCCAATTTAGAGGCTTTACAGAAATCCACATAGATTACATCCACTGCTTTTCCTGTGTCCATTGATGCAGTCACCCTGTCATAGAAAGCCACTGGGTTGGTCGCGCGGGACTAACCCTTGGTGAAGCCAACACCGTCTTGGTGAAGCCAAGACTGGCTTCTTGTCCTGTCATCCTAAAAAAAGAGTTTTTATGGCAATGGTCTTATATAGGTACCAGTGCAAATCAGACTTATACCCTTGAATTTAGTGGAACTATATTATTTACAACTTAGTGTGAGTTCATCTGACATTTTTGCTGTAATTTATGGCTAAGAGAAGAATAAGGTGGCTGTTTACTGATAAAATTAAACCTGACTCATATTTTCTAGGAAAAGTCATATGGGATAACACATGTGTAATTTACCTGTGTACTCTATGTCCAGCCTGTGTTTGGACAGCAAGTGGCATGTCAGTCTTTGCCAAGGTGCTTCTGCCAGTGTGTGATGTTGTAATGAGATTTTACAACAGGTAAAGGAAAGGCTAATTAGTATCCCCTTGAAATTTCTGGCATGCACGCATACAAACCAATTTTTGACAAAACGTCAACAATTTCCTTTTGGTTCAAAACAAGTCTAGGCTTTACTAATAAGGCTCAAGATTATCTGCACTCTATTTTCATTCCTGTCACATACTTCTGCTTTATTTTTTTCATTCTTGTGAAGCATTAGGCTGTGACAAGAGGTACAGCATCCAACAGAGCTTGGTGTAGATTCTTTCAAAATTTATATTTGGAACTTTTTGGAAGAGGCACTTGGTTTCACTTGTTAGCTCTGCAATTCTGACTGACATCTGGGGTAGCTTAATGATCCCACACACTCACATATGTATCTCCTGTTATGCATCAGTACACTTAAGTGATAGAAATGCGCATTAAAACTCAGCCATTTGGAGTTACTCACTCTTCTCCATACACAAAATACTACCTGTATACATGCTCTCCCCCTCCCACAGTGAGACAGAGGTTTAAGCTCCTCCTCAGCTCTGCTTGATCGACTTTTATCTCCTTAGCTGTGTTCCATATAATGATAAGTGACATCGCAGGGTGGCTTTTTGCCTCTTTCCACATTACTTTCAAATTAATTAATATCCTAAGTTTAGAATGTTTAGAAGGTTTTTAATTTTTACTTGGCAATTTTAGTTTGCATACATCAATTTTATCTTTTCTTGGGCTGTATATTTTTAGATCGGTGACCTTTTGGATGTATGATTCATGCTGATTTAATTTTTTCCAGCTGGCACATTTTCACTTAAGCTGAAGCCAATGCAGTGAAACTGATACTTTTGCAGTGAAACCAGCCATTACACACCTATGCTCCCATTTTTGTTATTGCAAACAAATAGATTTTCTTTTCTTCTATTCTCTATTTTTTTCCCAACATGTCTACAAAAATCTTTCAGAGAAAAGAACACAATATAAACCAAAAAAAAAATCTAAACACCTGTACACCAATGCTACCTGTAACAGATGAGGAGCTATTCCAAATCAGATAACACTATCTAATTTGCCATGAATCTATCAAAAATCAAGTATACCTTCTATTTATTAAGGCAAGTGACTAATATAGACTAAATATTTCATGCATCCATTAGACTGCAATAAGCTCTATAAAAATGATTTTGTGAATCCTTGGGTTGTAATCTAGACCTGTGCTTCTTAGACCCACTCTCAAGATCATTAACAAGCAACTCCATCAGCATCTAGACATTCAAAAAAACAAATGTCGTAGGATGTCATTTGTCCATCAAAGAACAGATCTGAGCTTTTAATAAGTTCCTTTCACATAGGCTGTATGTAAGCTGCAGAGTATTCCCATGCTTACACAATTCGGCATGTGCCCTATCTGCATTTGTATTTCATCATGAGAAAAAAGTCACTCTACCATCTCCAGCCCTGGATCTCTCCCTGAAACTCTTCTCTTCCCCTACAAAATCCATACAGACACATACACTCATTCACAGTTTTGAGAATTTGATTCAACCTTAACCTTTGGTGGAAGGACAGGCTCCACTTCCATATTACTTAAATTCTTAAAAAGACAAGTCTCTATCCCTACATTTTCTGCACAAAGATGAGAATTGTAAATAGCAGCCTGAAAAAGAAAAAGAAAGAAATAAAACTGCAACAAGACTCTGAAAGTTAAGGCCTTGGGGAAAAAAAATGGGGCCTCTAGTTTCAAAGTACAAAGGCAAAATCAAACTTCAAATCATATTACATGCAAAATCACTGAATCACTAGGTTGGAAAAGACCTCCAGGATCATCGAGTCCAACCATTCCTATCAACCACTAAACCATGTCCCTCAGCACCTCATCCATCATCCACATGTCTTTTAAACACCTCCAGGGATGGTGACTGTACCACCTCCCTAGGTAGCCTGTGCCAGTGTCCAATGACCCTTTCTGTGAAAATTTTTTTTCTGATGTCCAGCCTGAACCTCCCCCAGCACAGCTTGAGTCCATTCCTCCATTTTCCATGTTAGGAAAGAATAGCATCCAAGAAAGTTTTTAAACTTTGACCCTTATTGCCTTCCTAGCATAGTATGCAGCAAGTAGCAAAACCTGTAAGAAAGCAGCAAGCCAAGGTACCAGTCAAAAAAAGGCACAGATATTGTTGATATAAACAGATCTTGGAAGTCAGCACTTGAATGTGCATTAAACATTTCTATTTGCAATTATATTAACAGTACTCTATATACTGGATTTTTAAAAGTTCTTTGAAATGAGTGCGATGTTCTCGATGGTGGTATGTTTCTCATAAACCCTTCTTGTCTGACATGCTCATGTTTGTCCATTACTTACTTTATGTTTTCTATAAACCCAACAATAAGATTATAGTACAGACACTTGTTGCAACCATGGCATGAATTGTGTATCTTTTTGGAGGACAATGGTATTAAATAATTTTACTATAAAGAGTTCCAGATGTTGACCTCACAGGCCTATGTCTAAACACACAAAGAAGTGTTGATCTTATTTTCTATGAAATGTTATTAGGAATACTTAAAGAGCTGGCTATATTAACCAAAAAGTAATCAAGAAGTACTCTGTAAATGCCAACAAACAGATCAATTGGCCATCAGTTGGAAGTACACTATTATTTGTTGTCAGGTGGTGAAATATTTCGGAAAATGTTACACACTCACTCAGATTTTATATGTAATATCAGGATAATGTTAATGCTGGAAGTATTTAATTATTTTTAACACATAACCTCCACCATTATCTACCATATTAGAGAAAACACAGGCGCACTTTTTGGGAGAGCAAAATCTACCCCCTCTTATTTGAGTGACAGTTCATATGCTATAAATAGTGAGCATCCTTTATGAATAGTTTGCTAGCCACCTATAATCTGAATTTTTCTGAAAAATTTATTTAAAGAATAATTATAAATAATGGTTACCCATGGAGAAAATTGAATTAATTTGCACGTACTTACACACAAAAAAAAGAACTAGAATTTCAAAAAAGCTGTTGGGCTAGATTCCCTTGTCAGTTTTGCAAACGTCAGTGTTCATTTCTTCGAAACATTTTCTGCTCACATCCGTGGGATCACCTTCAAAGTTAACAGACAACAGAAATGCCATTATTTTTTAGCCGAACAAAAGAGTTAGTGGCAAAGGAGTCATCTTTTGTTGTAGTTATAATACTTGCTTCTGACTTTGACTGAGTTCACACCACTCTGCATCACAAAAAGCCTTAATACATTCAATACCATCATATTAATGCAAAATCAAAATAGCTAGTGTCATACAATAATTTAAATTAGAAGGGACTTCCAGAGGTCATACAGTCCAAATGCTTGCTCAAGACAGGTTCCAGCTTCAAAGTTAGGCTACACTGATGTTAAATCAAGTTAAAAACCAAAATAACCTGGTGACCACGTTCATGATTGTCCTCTAGAACTTCAAAGTTGTATCAATTGCTAAACACTCTTCCAAATACCATTTAAAGCACATAAGACTTTATGAGACTCATTTGTTAAGACTGATTAATCATTGGCCCTTTACATGGAGTAGAAATTATATTTAATCTTGGTTCTCTACATTATCCCTTTAAAATCCCAGAACTTTGACTGGGAAAGGTGTTCAAGAGGGCTTCAGTATGGACACAGCCAAGCAGCTTAACAAGTGCACTGCCTAATACAAGAAAAGGGCTAAAAGATAACAGTAAATACTAGGGCAATATCTTGGACTCTTAACACTGAGCTTTCAGGCTTGATGATCTTTAAAAATCCTAGAGAGATATAAGTATTTCAGGAGTAAAACAAAACTAAAATGTAGGAGTCAAAGAAAAATAAAAATAAATTGAGATCTTCACTGTGCAAATGTAGCATTATCATAGTAGTAGCAGCCTGAGACTAATGCTGTAGAGATATTTTTGTTGTAGGACTCATAAGAAAGTGTGAACTCTAGAGATTAGTGAGCTACAGTAACACACATCAGATATTAAAGGGATCACAACAATAGTATGAATGACCCAGAATAATTGTTAATTAAACTGGTAACAAGAAAAAATTTGTAATATAATTTTTTATGGTTATACAGACACTAGATACTTTATATTTGCATTTATATTCTCAGTTTATACATATTTTATTAACTGAATTGATGCCTTATGAATTACAAGTGAGATTGTTTTAATTTCATAAATCAGAATCTCTGCCATAAAATATAAGATGGAGACTGAATTCTGCTGAGCTAGTTCACTCCAAATTACTTAATTGGTAGCCCTACAATTAATGATTCTAATTAACAGATTAGGTCACAAAGGGATTACTGCCCTACTCACCACATATGTGATTGTTCGCTGCATGCTGGGGAAAAGGGCTCTGCATGGTTGCTGCAGATCCTCAGCACAGATGGACAGGAGGAGGTGAAAAAGCTTGAAACTGATGCAAGGGAGCATTTTTCTCTCAGTAGTCCTCACAAGTAGGGTGACAACTCATAGGAGAGGTATAGTCCAGCAGGTAGGTTTTGCTAGATCTGCTAGAAGGCAGGAATAGTCTTCCCATATTGCTTTGCAGGTAGTACAACAACACATTACTGATTGCTGTTGCAGATTGATCAGTAAAAGTCTGGGTGGCTGGCTGGGTTGGTAAGTGATAGCATTTAGCTCCTAGAGAAGGACTTGGGGTCAGACAACAATCTTCTTGTTCATATGGAGTTTCAAAGGTTATTTCACCAGATTGAATGAGAAAGCAAAGCTCAGTTGCGCATCTTTAAATCTTTGGCATTCAGAGTATACAAAATACTTGCATATTTACAGCATGAAAAAGAAATACATGCTAATGGCGTAAGAGGAGAATAGGAGGCTGAGAGGAGACCTCATTGCTCTCTATAACTACCTGAAAGGAGGTTGTAGAGAGGAGGGTGCTGACCTCTTCTCCCAAGTGACAGGAGATAGGATGAGAGGGATTGGCCACAAGCTCCACCAGGGGAGATTTAGGCTGGACATTAAGAAAAAATTTTTCACAGAAAGGGTCATTGGGCACTGGAACAGGCTGCCCAGGGAGGTGTTTGATTCACCTTCCCTGGAGGTGTTCAAGGCACTGATGGACGAGGTGCTGAGGGGCATGGTTTAGTGTTTGATAGGAGTGGTTGGACTCGATGATCTGGTGGGTTTCTTCCAACCTGGTTATTCTATGATTCTAAGAATTTCCAGTAAGCAAAAATAAAATAGCAGTATTTGTCCCTGCCATGATTTAGTGATTTGCTTCTGATTGGGGATTAGAAATGCTCAGCCATTACAGCTTCATCTCCCTGTATTCCATGTGATATGGTTTAGATGCTGTTATTCTAAGATTAAAGCAAAATACATAAGGGTACATTACAACTGAAGAAAAGAAATATGCAGTTTCCTAGATCTGAAGTAAACAGAGGAATTTGTCTGGAAAGAGGAACATTTCTATTTCTCATGCAATCTTACATTGCAGTTCTGTTTGTGGTCACATAGCAATAAAAAACCCTTGTAGGAAATGTTTCAAGTAGATTCGAAAAAGAAGGACACTCATTCTTATGTCCTGAGCTTTCAGTCCTGTCTAGGGCCTCTGATATCTGTTTGCAACCGGTTTGTTGGAGGGCTGTTGAAATTCAGCTATGCATTTTTAACACTGAAATAGTCGAATTAACTTCCTGTGGTAGCAGGTATATTAATGGGCAATGTACCTAAATCACAGTGGTTTTAATAACAATTTTAAAGACTAACCTTCCCCTTGTTTCCTGTTGGGTTCAGCAAGAAGTGTTGCTGCTCTCCTAAATTGTACATCATGGCTTCCTCCATTCATAGGACAAAGAGAATCTGTAAAAAGCAACTTTCAAATGACTGGTTGAGGAGGTGTAGGTGTAGAGTTATTTCACAAATCATTAGAAGAATAATCCATGTGGGTTATTAAATATAAATAGAAATCCATGACCCGTAACTCAGAAACCTTCTGGGCTACACATGGCTACATAAAGAGAAAAATTTCTGAGGAAATATCACTATGTGCTTGCCATGTTCTTTTGGTACCATCAGTGACTGAGACAGGATGTTGAAATAGATGTACCTTTGATATAATCTGACATTCATACAGTTTTATTACCTCAGCTACACTGAATGACACAGACAGTGGTGAAATGTGTGCAACTAGTGAAATACTAGAATTGACAAGAGTATCTGGATCACAACTGAAGTTTGTGTTTGTTACCACATATCAGTCCTCTGTAAAGACCAAAACTGAAAATCAGTTCAAGATCCAGTATTCGGTTTTGCCTGTATAAATAACTGGAATTAAACAAAACTCATATTGTTAAAATGATAGAACAAGCGGTTCAACTTCTCACACTCAAAATACATAAATTTAGATGTTTCGATGTTTTTAAACCCTGGCCTGTATTTCTCGAGAACAACATTCCAGAGAGAGATACAGGTTAAAAATATACAGCATGATGATTACCTTGTGTGACAGGTGGACAGAAAGTCAATTACCAAAAATATTTACCTTTAAGATTTGAGAAGGTTTTTTTTGTGTGTGTTTCATTAATGGAAGAACTATAAAGATTGTTGAGGGATTTTATTTTTAAGACAAAATACAAGTTAAAAACTTGTCACGAATCAGGAAAGGCAGCAGCATCTAGTTTAATGTCTCTAATTCTATGAAGGCGTGACCTCTTTAACCTCTCCGAAGTTCAGTTGTGAGAAGAAAATCAATGCCTTATGGTGAAATCTTCATTAAAAAAAAATCTTGGGAAGGACATGGCTGACTGAAAGACCTAAAATCCCATGCGGAAGAGTAAGGCAACTATGGAAAGAGTTGTTTGTAAAGGTAAATGCTCTGTTCTTAGGTTCACGTGATCTGAGTAACAGAATCATAGAATCACTAGGTTGGAAAGGACCCACTGGATCATCAACTGCACCTTGTCTTTCAGATGGAATGCAGATCTGATCTACAGTCCTTATTTAAAACAGAAAATGCTGAAGCAATTATGACTCGCACAAACATGACTTGTCTGTGGACCACTTCCAGCTACCAGTGACAGTCAGCAGATTGGATGTACCTGTCAGCATCTTCCTTTATTACAGGTTATTTGAAAAGATGATTAAAAGATCTCTCAATTTTGTTTTAAGTGCTCACCACTTGCAAAACTTCAATTTCTTAAGCAAGTCTTTGCTATATCTCACAGAAAAATGACAAAACACTGTTCAGTGCTTAGAGTTTTATTCCAGTAACTGGGGCCTCTGCTATCTGGGAATAACATTGTTGTCACAGTTAATGAACAAAGGAATGCTTGCTTAGACTTTGAGTATGTTTTTGTAGCAGTTGTACAATGCTAAGTGGTCCCTTTCAAGGTTTTAAAATGTAGTTCCTTTTTTAATCTGATTACCACCTCGAACCTAGAAAACAAAAGTATTATACTTTATTCAAAGACTTCATCCTGGACGCTGGCAGAATACTTACCTAGCCATTTGTGAACAGAATCCATATAATTTAAACTTGATTCTCCTCAGCCTCTAACAGCATTCATGTCTGCCAAAAACTTGAGTCTCCCAAGTGTGCATATCCCACCAGTCCTCTTTAATAGGCTGTATATTTTATCATTGCCTTAATATAACTTTAAAGACTGTAGGCATCACAAGAATCTTTAGCACATCATTGTATCTTTTCTTGCTCCATTAAAAGAAAGGAAAAATCATCTGGATATCTGTAATCTAGTTTCTAAGTATAAATCTCTACCCTTCAAAAATATATTCCAGCTTTGCAAATCTTTTGAAGCAAGTGAGAATTAAAAAGAAATTAAGAGTTTAGGAGAAAAATTAAATTAAAAGGGACTTAAGTATTACATCTGAGTTCAACACACTTGGATGATTCCCCCTGGAATATGTTATGGTTTTTGTCCCATGCAAAAGGAAGCTAAAGCTAATTATAGAACACAGCACTGGGCAAGCAAATAAATCAAGCTTTGTACTGCTGAATTCTCACATCTGCAAATTAACAACTATGGGTCTGTTAGTGTAGACTTTTCTGTTAAAAGAAAACGATACCAAATAAGTATAGTTGCTTATCTTAGCATAAGAAGATGTAATCCAAAAGGAATTGTCCACTTCACAAGAATTCATAGCTGTGGGCTAAATCACCACCATCAAGCGTGCATTAGAAGAGCATTAGCTTAGTATAAAACACTGGAAAATGCCATTCCCAGTATATGTGTAAAACCGGTGTATGCAGCATATGATCTTGGCACTGAAAATATAATCTCAAATACTGAGGCTGACATTATTATGCCTTGTATATCATATACATAGTATAGTGTGCATTCAGTAATCTGTATATATAGGGTTTATACAAAAAAATAACATCTAAGTATACACATGATTATGTGGGTGCATACGAGTGTAAAAGAGAGAGAGAGAAACATAAACGGGGGAAAACATGCAAATAGTCTTCCAAACAGAAACTTCCCCAGAAGGTAACACTAAAATTTCCATATAACTGAAACTGTGAAAAAAGCCTATTCACCCACTGCACACCCAAAGACCTGTGCTACAGAAATGGTGCAGGCACCTCCATATATGCATGGCAGGTGGATTAGCAGACTATTTGAACATTCAAACTCAAAGATTAGTTTAAGCAACCACATTGGACACTAGATGCATGGTTTATCCACTTGGCAAAATTGATGTCAAAGTAATTTTTTTTCTCTTTGCCAACAGTAAGAAATTTCAAGCACAAAAAGTAGAACATCAGAAAACATCCAAATGTTTGTGGAGATTAGTTTTGAGAACAAGTACTCTACTGTGCTCTATATATTTTAATGTTCATTGCAGGACTATGCTGTAAGGCTCATTTTCCCTAATTTAAAAGGCAGGTAACACTTACTTGTGGCTAATTCACTTGGTTGATCGTAAGAATTATTAAAGGCAACATTACACTTTTAACATGTGAAAACTTCTATGTAACCACTGTTATTACAGGGAGGGAAAGGTAGCACTTGAAAATAAAAAATTGTGCCAGTTACTTTTTCTCTCCCCACTTTGCAGAAGGGGAACTCACACACCATTTTAACTCTTCCTATTTTTATTCTTTACCTTTGTTTCTGGCTACTTAGCTCTAATCTCTCAAGAATAAGTTCAGTGGCATCATAACTTTGAGGGATAATTCTCATTATAAAACAGCAGTATTACTCCGGCTTTTCTTCAAGCTGATGCATTTAGCCCCAAGCCAGCCAAAAGAACAAAACAAAACCATCCCACCCTGACACTTGAAATCTCACTCAGGTGTTTTACTCCATTGATTTAAACATCTAAATACATTTCTGGGTGTTTTTTTTTTTTTCTACATGTTGCATTTGACTGCAGTCCAGCATAGGTGTCTCTAGCTAGTGTAGCTTCTAGCATAGCAGAGGTCAGCTGCTGAATACATATACAGAGCTTTCAACAGGATTTGTACAACACGTAGGGAAGGAAGCCTCTGTAGTCCTGATTTCATCAGCTTTTTTTTTAATCTGTATTACACAAGATTAACACTACCTAAGACATCTAGCAGAGGAGGTGCTGAATTCTGTAAAGGCACCATTTGACTTGTCAGTGGCACTGCCTTAATAGCTTTGCTGTGCTAAATCTAAACCAGGCTAAAGCCATGTATTTTACAGCACCAAGCCACAGATAACAGACAGAAAGTCTATACCTGATGTTCTTGCTGAGATTAATACAGTAGAAAAGAATTAGAAAAAAACTCCCAGCATTGCCCAAGCTCTGCCCCTTCATAGAACATTATAGTCCTGCTGCTAAAACCAGTAGTGCAGAATTAAGCCATCACTGAACTCTTTAAATCTCTCAAATGCACAGATTAGCATATATGAAAGCCACTACCTCTTATTGCACTGAACCCAGATTGCTTAAGCATGTATAATGGACATCAAATTGCCAGAGATGTTCCTCTTTTTTTGAATAAATTAGATTCTGACTGGATAGTATGTAAAAGAGTAAAAATCCCTGGACTTTTATTAGGGTCTTCTTTCAGCAGCTGGCCACAGAAATTAGAATAAGAAGCTAGAAGGAAATAGATTGGGTTTGGTAGATACTCGCTGATTTCCAAGGATCTCTTGGTGATTTTGGAGAAACATGAGAAATAAAAAGCAAGTAGATAGTACTAGAGAAAATCCGATTAGATCTGTAATAGATACTGTAGTGCAGGAAGCTGTCAGCATCTGTCAGTGCTGCCACTGCTCAGAGGACAATGTGAAGTGAACTGTACTTTTTATTAGCAGTCTGAGTTGCATGGCATTTCCCTAGATGATTTGGAAGTGCAGTTGGCATATTTTATTTGAATTACGAGGTAGATAACTGTGTGTTTGGAAATAAAACAAATAGAAGTGACAAAGAGGCAATAATCTAGTCTAACAAAAACACTGCACAATCCATTTAGCAATTTACTGCAACGTAAATGGGTCTCTCATCATAAGCTAAAAGTTTGTATGAAACATTTCAACTCTGAAACATTGCATAAAAAGATCAGCATGTGGTCACTACCTCATCTTGATCTTCTTTCCATTATTCTTCTACAGGAAAAAAAAATATTTTGATACAAGACAAAATGCAGTTCCCAGCTGTACTTTGTCATGAAATGGCTTTCATAGCCCACAGTTCTACTATCAAGAAAAATTTCTCAGCAGCTGGGTAAAGACATTCTGTTTTGTTGATGCTGCCTGTTGATTTTATATCTAAAGTTTGCCAGTATTATAGAACTATAAAGCTTCAGAAAATACCATTGGTGGGAAGTGCAGTTGTTACACTATGGATAATTCATAGGTAACAGATGAGAAGGATCATGCTGGTTGCTCTTACAAAGAATACCAGGATCTGTTTGCAACATGGAAAGCCCAATAACTAAGTAGACAGGTAGGCCATCAGGCGCTTAGATAGATATTGCAGTATATGTTTTACTGCCAGATTGCAAGTTTTTTAAACCATTTGTTTTAAATATGTTTCAACCTCAGGGAAGAGTAGCTTCAGCATCAGTCAGTCCCTTTACAAGTATCAGTACTGAAAATAAGAAAGAAATTAAAATTGTTGATGAAACTTCATGCTACAAATTGTCTTCCAGATAAATTTTTAAAATATATTCTTAAGTATTGTTTGTAATGCTTCAGTGTGTTGGGTTTGTACCTAGAAATGTTTGCATGTACCACAGGCATTTAGAACATATCTTTATGGCATAAGGTATTGCTGGCAAAAGATACCAGTGTTACTGGTGACTGAATTTTCTTCAGAAATGGAACAGCATGGCTATTAGCATGATCCTACAGTACTAAATATCTCTCCTTCCCACTTCCCTAAAGAGACTGGGTGGACCTATGTAACTGAATGCAATTTACATTAGCTAATCTGAATCTAGGCATATATGAAAATGTACTTAGAGGAGGCACAATCTCTTTCCTGAGGAGTACATAGTAAAAAATATTCTGACACAGGGAGCTCAGTTATCCCCTTCCATTTCCCTTTGCTGCTTCCCCCCAATGCATCTGGCCCAGCTCCCTTCTGCACTGAGATGCTGCTTCTCCCTCCCTTATTCCCTTCTGGGCTCTGCAAGAGCCCCACTTGAGAAAAGTTTGGCACTCAGACCCTCTCCTGCTCTCCATGTGTTTCCAGCATGCCCATTAGAGTCTGTTTGGGACTTTCCTCTGACAAAACAGGCTGAAAAACCCTGGCACAGAGAACCAGTTTTAGGGCAGCTTTTGCTAATCCTCTAAACCGATGAGTAAGCAATTTAAAAAAGAAACAGTAAATGGAAAGAAAGACTACTTGCAGCACAGATTTGGGCTGATGACATTTGCTGTAAAATTGAAGATAAGTAATCTTAGCACCTGCAAAATCTGAAACCAGTTACAGGGGCTGTAAACTAAGTCACAAGTCAAAAGGAAGGAAATATGGAGAACGAGAAAAGATGAACTGTTAAAATTATTTTGATAATACAGAGTTTGTTTTAACGTTCCAGATTACTAACTTGGATTATTTTATTCCAAATCCTGGGGTTTCCCTTAACGAGTCTGAATGGAATGCTCTTTCCATAGCCCTTGTAGAGATGACATACATGTACACAATATCAAAAACATGGAAAGCCAATATAATCCTTAAACCACCAGAAAAATATCATAAAGTAGCATGGTCTCCATTGAAACTGCATAAAATCTGGAGCTTGTATTTTGCAGATCTCTCTAGTGTTACCATTGTAAAGCTCAGCCTGCAGCCCCTGAAGTGACAAGTGAAGGGAAAAGGATATGTAAGTGTCCTGCCTTAAAACACCTTTCTTTTAAAGGAGCAGCTGAGTACAATGCATTTGAACCTAAGGAAATCAGGACTCCAATCCACAAGATATTCAGTGATCTACCCATTTATATGCTAAACAGAAAACAGGAAATGCCCAAGTAGATGTTACAGTCATGTACATATTTCTTCAGGAGTGGATCTGATATTGTAGCTTTCTCTACACATAATTTATTATGTGACCATTACATCACAATTGCATATCCAGTCTGTAGTGTATGCAGAAAAAATGCCATTCATCAGGTCTTTTACTAAAAAAAAGCAATCACAAAGGGCAGCTGTTAGCAAGTGCTTAAACTTTCTATCAAGCACTGAAATACCAAGGTTGTTCCTCAGATCCTTCTACTTCCTGCGAAAGGCTACCTCTGATTGGTAAAAGCTCTCACTTAAGACTTCTGTGAATTTTCTTCACTGGTTAAGGGCATAAGTTAGTGAAAACAAAGATGTTAGAAATCCTCCAAAGTTACAACACCATAGAATCACTTTGCATGCCTTTGGGTCAACGGGACATTTCCTGAGTCTTATCCCTTCATACAGAAAATGAGAATGATTCCCTCTCTCAGCAGTGTAGCAGGGAAAACTGGTTAACTCCTTGAAGACTATGAAGTCCTCAGATATTGTAGCACTGAGGTTCTTGTACCCAGCTTAACCTATAGGCAAGTCAATATAATCAAAAGCTATAAAAAATTATCTTATATGGTCAATTATAAATTCAACACAATTAAGCACACAGTCAGTATTCTTCCAATGGGCCTCAATTTTGCTACATTGACTCAAGTAAAGTAAACATATATATTTATTTGCTAAAGCTACTTGCACTGTCAAGTTCTATCTTCACTTGGATATTGGTAGCAAAATCAGACCTGGCAGCTCGATTTTCCTTTAAATTTTCCTGCTCTAGTGTAACTAGAATAGCACTGAAAATTAAAAGGATACAAGAGAGGAATACAGACGTAAAGAGCAGGAGCAGATGATATTATTGTCATTTAGAATTAGCCAGTCAATCTTTCTGATCACAAAGCAATTTAATTTTGCCTTTTACTGCATCCATTTTCTCTGGTTAATTTTAATGTCAGACTTCTTGTCCCTTGGGGCCAAGTCTTTAACCCAAGCTCCTGCATCCGCCTCTCTGGTGATCCTGCAGATGGAAGCAGCTGGAGTCCTGACACTTCTCAAATGTGCAGGTGATAATCTGACAAGCCTTCTTCCTCTCTCTGTGAAATATAACATTAAGGGCCTTAGTGACTGCTCAGCACTTAACAGCTGTTAGCTTTTCCTGACAGCATTAATACAATGTTAGACATAGAGATGTTTCGACAGGGAGAGATGTTTAATGAAACTGCAGGTCTGTGAATCTTCTATCAGAGGTGTTTATTCAACCAGAGTTCACATCTGCAAGACCTTAAAAGAAGAATTTATACAAAAGATACCAGTAGCTTGAGTCATTTGCACACAAAATTACTCCACTTCATGTGAAAAGGTTTGCCTTTTCTGACTCCCCTTACAGGAAGTCCAACACATACAAGGTTGTCTCTTTGAAAAGTTCATTGTCTGTTACTATGACCAAGCACAACACTAGACAGCTGTGTCTCATTCCTGTGCATTCCAGTGTTTTTCCTTAAAATCACATTTTGTATTATTAACAAAAAAGCAGCTTAAAAAATAAAGCTTAAAATAACTTTTAAAAATAAGGGAGAGGGATTTTTTTTCCCTTGTGTTTTTTTTTTTCCTTTTTCTTTTTCTTCTCCACCGGCTGTTTCTAAGTCCAATGTTTAGGAATAGATTAACCAGTCAGGAATACATGTATTCTTCATAAACTGCTATATAAATTAAGCCCTTGTGAACTTATTAATCTTAATCACCTCACCTTTCTTTTGCCTCAGTTTTGTAGTCTGTTCCTTCAACATCCATGTTTACTCCTCTATACATTAAATTTATCAAATTCAATTTCCCAGGTAATACGCCTAAAAGCAAGAATCTCCTAAGTGATGCTTGCATGCCTTCTTATCCTGATAGCATCCTTCAACTGCTTACAAAGCAGAATCAAGATGTAAAAGTGAGACAATGAATTTGATGACAACATGGATTTCTATCTGATTACCAAGATAGTACATTTTATGGATATTACTATGTTCATTAAGAGTGCAAAATTGCAAACTTTGCGGCACACGTCTGGAAACATGGTAGGAAACCACTGAAAACAGTTCCAGTAAAATAAGAAATATTTTGTTTTCATATCATTAACTTTTCTGCAAGAATAAATGCTGAAGAAAAGGTCAAGCTAAACTGAAGAAAAGGTCAAGCTAAACTTTAAGCTGATGTTTCAATATGATAGTTCTTTCTTGCGGTCCCAGATGTGTTTAAAAACAGAGTTATTTTGTAACTTATGGGAATATAATACCTTTTCTCTATGTAGTGGGGACTCAGTTGCTGTGTTAGCCACTAGTGACAGTTTAAGAAAAATTAAAAAAGATAAATTTTTATTTTTATCCTGAAAACAGGTTTTGCCATGTAAATAAAGTTCATAAATATTTAAATTGAGCTACCTAATTAAATGCTGTATCATCATACAAACGCGAAAGAAAAGGGGGGAAAAGACATCTTCAGCTTTGGTACTTCCTTATTTTTACCTGCTCAGCTGTTCAAACTGAACATTAGTTTAACCATTGTTTTTCTCTTAGAAAACAACTATATCAGATGCTCAAGAAATATACTGAAATCTGGCTTTCCAGAAGTGACTGAGAGGTACAAAACCATATTTTTAGAAGGAGTAATGCAAATCCTTCAGCTCTTGCAGGAATAGCTGTCGAATAATCCAGAGATACTCGTCGTGGACTGCCAATATAAATTAAGTGAATTAAGGTGAGTTGTCAAATCTTTCCTAGTTAGACAGGCAATGTCATGGTTTGAACAGATTGTTCTCTGAGCAAGAATGACATTTACTCAAAAGAATATAGGTGAGGAGAACAAAAGGCTGAAGTACAAATGTGTATTTCTATCCAGTGGTGGGTGGCTGTTTTTGCAGTTATTCCAGAGCAATTTTAACCTGATTTGGGCACCTTTGGGCTCCTGAGTGGCTGAGGTGAGACAGCATGCACTGTGAGCTACAGACTCACCAAGAAACCCACTCAGCATTTTCTGTGCCTTGACTCTACTGGATGCTTTCCCAACACAGTAACGCTGCTATCACTCCCTGAGATTACAAAGGTCAAAGCTAGCTCAGACACATCTCTACTGGATGTCTTACAATGAAGGCATGTGACTTCCCCAGTATATCTAGCCCTAAAGGCAGAAGGTTGATTATAGTTCTGGCTTTACTTCCAGACAAGCAAAGAAAGAACAGTATATTTGGTGAGAAGTGGCATAGCCCTGTAGAATATGACACATTGTAATAGACTATTTTATGTGAACTGGGAAGAAAAAATGAGAAAAGTAATTTTTTAATGTTCGTGGTCAAAAACAGCTGGGAGAGTGACCTACAGGTATAAGATCTTGTTGTTGATTAAAACTGAAGAAGTTACTTAACCCACTGATGATGTTATTTTGTTAAATCAGTAGGTATGCCAAATCCCAGATGTGCGCCTAGCTAGATGTCTAATTCCCACCAATGTCAAGAACAGGAATAGTCATTTATGTGTAAATACTCACACAACCAACACCAAAAATCACTTTCTACAGGAATGTGCATCATCTTGGGCATTTTGTCATGTCACTAAGTCTCTTTTCAAGTACAACTCTTTTATTTGGGAATGAATACCAAACAAGCAGAATATCATTTCTCACCAGGAAGGGACTTTGTACAGTTTGACTCAGAGTGGCTTACAGTATATGACATTAGAATTTTCAGTCTGAACGTCATTTGTTCAGAGGAAAATCTGAACCCAATCTTAACAAGCTCTAGCTACATAAATAAAATAAACCACTTCTGGAAGTTGTTTATATGCTTATGAGCTAGCCATGCGAAAACTCACCATACCTGACTGCTTTCTGAATGTAATGTCCTTCATGCAGATTAGACTTGAATCACATTATTATGCAATTATCCTTCTGGTTTGTTTTAAAAAGCTTTATTTTTAAAGCTTTTAGGCAATGTCAGAAATTAATATACCTTTGTGGCCACCAGAAGTAAAAGCTACTTCTAAGTTTACTTTAGCCAAATTAATATAATTAGTGGTCTTTTTCAGAGTATTTTTCTCAAAGAGCCACTTCACCTTCTGAAGTTAATTTCTTTGTCCGATTCATGTTTGTGATAATTCACCAGTTATTAATTAAATCAGATATTAATGCTTACTTTTGAGTCATAAAATTATCTGGCTTTTGTTCATAATAAGCCTTCAGATTTTTTTTGTTAAGCAGAACTCTTAAAAAACTTTATATTTATACTCAGAGCCTTACATCCATTTTTAGGCATAAATCCCATTCACCTCAATGGGTCTCAATGGGATTTTTGCCTGAGGTAAGACTAGAAGATGCAGACCTGATGTTCATGCGTTTTGACAAAAACATCTTCACACATTTTGAGTTCTTCAGTACTGACAGGATTTATCTTTTTTTTTCTTGCCCCCACATCCTACCATCTCAATGCACTGATTATTTAATAATATAGGTGATATAAGGTCCCACTGTCTGACTCATGTAAATAATATAGTAATTGAAACTAAATCTTCTTCCATCTGTATTGTGTATGCAAGGTTGGAAAATTGATCTAAATGAATACAATGCCTTTCAAAAAATCCCATATACTCCAGTAGTAATGTAAAAGAAAACAGAATAAAGTGGACATTTACAAATTGAACTAATCTTTTAATTTTAAAATATTTTGCTGCCACCTTCTGGAGTTTAATAAAATGGGCATTGGTAACTGACATAATTGAGTCTTCAACAGTTATTGCTGACATTATTACAGAGAAAAGATACATACATTTCTTTTTCATTACTTTTAAAATTCTAAACGAGTATGTTCAATATCATCTTCCATAAAGAGATGAAATAACACAGATTAAAATCTAAGGGTTTTATATGTGAATAAAATAGAGGAGGGGAAACGTGCTATCAAGCAAAACTCTCAACAAATGGTATGAATAATCAGCAGGTGAAACATTATTTGGTCATAAATATAGGTAAACAAAGAAAGGAGCTACTCACAGGTGATACATAAATATCAATTAATCATTCATAGTTTATTTTTAGTTTTATAACCAAAGTTGCTCCTCAGAATTAGGGCCTCTTTCTCCCAGGTGTGTTGTGGTCTTTGCATTAACTGCATTGCTTTTAAAATGTAGTTCTACGTAAATAAACAAGAGATAAACAAGGCCTAAGGCTTTGTGCTCTGCCTTACATATCTTCTCCCTGTTTCTGTCAGAGAGATTTTCTTCTGCACAACATGTGAAAATGTAACACATTTTGGGGAAGATATGCAAATGTAACACAAGTACAGCGATCATGTCAGAAGTTCTTTATTATCACTAAGACAACAGGAGCACTATTCTTATTTTAGAAAATAAGCGATCACAAGCATTTAAACTGGGAGAAGAATAGAACAGGATCTGTACACAGTCCTGAAGTTGTCTGTTTTATTTTGAGGCACAAGATAAATAGTCCCAGAGCATCTTGGAGTTTGGTTGCCTCTATCACTGCTCATACAGTGGACAGGTGATCTCCAGGGCAGGTCCTCTGTGGAGACATGTGATACTTGACAAGATGTGGATTGGTGCTTGCCAGAAGAGTTGCACGACCACCCTTCAGGGAAATAAAAATTAGGAAATGCAAGTACCAGGTGATTTATTTCTATGCTGCTATTCCTTTATCACTGAAATTTAATCCAGATTAATGCATGAGTGTGATGAGATTTTTTTTTTTCCAGAAAGTACTAAAATTAGTTTGTTCCTTATGGGAAGTGCTATGAGAGCACTTGAATTACATGACTGTAAGGGTGGAGTTGATGAACTTGTGTCCTTTCTGCTGCAATGACATGCCCTGAGTGGCATACATACAATCACAGGCTCATTTAGGTTGGAAAAGATGACCCTTAAGATCATTGAGTCCAACTGCAAACCTAATACTGCCAAGACCACCCCTACACCACGTCCCTAAACACCAGGTCCATGCATCTCTTAAATACTTCCAGGGACAGTGACTCAACCACTTCTGTGAGCAGCCTATTCTGACACATGACAACCATTGTAGTGAAGAATTTTTCTGTAATAACCAGTCTAAACCTCCCATGGTACAAGTTGAGACCATTTCCTTTTATCCTATCACTTGTTACTTGGAAGAAGAGACCAAAACCAATCTCGCTACAACCTCCTTTGAGGTAGCTGTAGAAGGTTGATAGTCTCCCTTCAGCCTCTTCTTTTCCAGACTAAATAATCCCATTTCCCTCAGTCTTTCCCTGTAAGATTTGTATTCCAGACCCTTCACCAGCTCCATTGCTCTTCTCTGCACACATATATATGTGTATATCTTGTGGTAACAGATAGGCATGTTATACGTAGGATGTGGGCATAAATAATAAATCCTGTCGACTTCAGCTGGTATTGGCAAAGCACAGGCGAAGTCTGACCACAGCCCAGGTGAGAGAGTTGCTCAGTGCTGACAGGAGGCCTCAGTTTTGCTGCTGTGAAAAGCCAAACTCAATAATCACTGCTAATTTGATTATTAAGCAGGTATTATTTATTGTGTGATGCCGGGCACACAGAGGCAGCTCCACCTAATGTGTGTGTAATTACTGAGGCTGGTTACATGATTTTTATACTGGTTAAATATACGTATTCATATAGATTCCTGGAAACATATTACATATTCATTATTTTTCCTGGAATAAGTATGTCTATTTTAATCAGTTCTCAAAATTTATTTACATCCTCCCCTTGGCCCACATGCCCTGCCCTCTGCAGGTCTCCCTCAGGGGTCTCTGGAGGAAGGCTGTAGGTCTTCCTCACAGTTGAACTTTTCAAGCACCCTTCTTACGCACACTCTTAGACTCCTAGGGCTCCTCTTCAAGGTTGCATCTGGTCCTAGTCCCTGTTATCTGGCTCAATTAGATACAGTCACATTCTTTTCACATTCTTTCTAACTGCAACATTGCTACAAGTCCTTACTTAAGCACAAGTATCCATGCACAGGCTAGCTAAAAGTTATTATTCAAGCTAATCCTACATTTCAGTTCTAAAATCACAAACTCTATACAGAATATTCAAATATATAATAGGTTAGCAACTTCTAAAAAATCAAGGACCAAGTGCAAGGTCCTCTACCTGGGTAGGGGCAATCCCTGGTTTCAGTACAGGATGGAGGATGACATGATGGAGAGCTGCTGTGCAGAAAAGGACTTCAGACTGCTGGTTAATGAGAAGATTGATGTGAGGTGGCAACATGCACTTGCAGCCCAGAAGGCAAATTGTATCCTGGGCTGCATCAAAAGAAGCATGGCTGGGGGGTGTGTGTGTTTCTGCCCCTCTGTTCTGCTAATGTGAGACTCCACCTGGAGTATTGTGTCAGTTCTGGAATCTCCAACTTGAGGATATGGAAAAGGTAACAAGTAACATGATGAGTGGGAATGGCTTCAAGTTGCACCAGGGAAGGTTTAGCCTGGATATTAGGAAAAAAACTCTTCCCAAAGCACTGGCCACTGCTAGTCCTTTGGCTAGAGCCATTTTTGCAGCACAATCAGGAAGAGCGAAATCAGGCTGCACGCGCTGTTACCCAGGTCACACAAGGGGAGCAGCTCCTGGTGCCTGCATAGAAGGAAATCCAGATTTCAATCTGACAGCAAACCATATAGGTTGCATGTGCTGCCTTTATCATACAAAGGAGGGGATTTTGCCCCTCTATTTGTCTCTTGTGAGACCTCATCTGGATTATTGTGTCCAGTTTTGGAATCCTCAACATGAGAAGGACATGGAGCTGTTGGAATGGGTCCAGAGGAGGCTACAAAGATGATCCGAGAGCTGGAGCACCTCCCATACAAGGACAGGCTGAGAGAGTTGGAGTTGTCCAGTCCTGTTTAATGTCTTTATCAACGACCTGGATGAAGGCATTGAGTCCTCCCTTAGCAAGTTTGCAGATGACACCAAGCTGGGTGGAAGTGTCGATCTGCTGGAGGGTCGGGAGGCTCTGCAAAGGGACCCGAACAGGCTGGACTGCTGGGCTGAGACCAACGGCATGAGGTTTAACAAGGCCAAATGCCAGGTCCTGCACTTGGGGCACAACAACCCTAAGCAGAAGTACAAACTAGGAGAAACCTGGCTGGAAAGCTGCCAGGAGGAGAAGGACCTGGGGGTGCTGGTTGACAGCTGACTGAACATGAGCCAGCAGTGTGCCCAGGTGGCCAAGAAGGCCAATGGCATCTTGGCTTGGATCAGGAACGGCATAACCAGCAGGTCCAGGGAGGTTATTCTCCCTCTGTACTCGGCACTGGTGAGACCGCACCTCGAGTACTGTGTTCAGTTCTGGGCCCCTCACCACAAGAAGGATGTTGTGGCTCTGGAGCGAGTCCAGAGAAGGGCAACAAAGCTGGTGAAGGGGCTGGAGAACAAATCTTATGAGGAGCGGCTGGGAGAGCTGGGGTTGTTTAGCCTGGAGAAGAGGAGGCTGAGGGGAGACCTTATTACTCTCTACAATTACCTGAAGGGAGGTTGTGGAGGGGAGGGAGCTGGCCTCTTCTCCCAAGTGACAGGGGACAGGACGAGAGGGAATGGTCTCAAGCTCCGCCAGGGGAGATTTAGGCTTGAGATTAGGAAAAAGTTCTTCACGGAGAGGGTGGTTAGGCATTGGAAGGGTCTGCCAAGGGAGGTGGTTGAGTCACCATCCCTGGAGGTGTTTAAGGTTAGGGTAGATGAGGTGCTTAGGAGCATGATTTAGGGATTAGTGGGAATGGTTGGACTCGACGATCCATTGGGTCTCTTCCAACCTGGTTATTCTGTGATTCTGTGATTCTGTGATTCTGGAGAAGGTTCCAAGGAGATCTTGTAGTGACCTTCCAGTACCTGAGGGGGGCCCACAGGAACGCTGGGGATGGATTGCTTACAAAAGCTTGTGGTCATAGGACGAGGGGGTGTGGCTTTAAACTGGAGAGGGGCAGATTTGGACTAAACACAAGGAGGAAATTCTTGACGATGAGAGTGTTGAGGCACTGGCCCAGGTTGCCCAGGGAAGCTGTGGCTGCCCCATCCCTAGAGGTGTTCAAGGCCAGGTTGGATGGGGCCTTGGGCAGCCTGGTCTGATGGGAGGTGTCCCGGCAAGATGGAACTAGATGATGTTTAGGGTCCCCTCCGACTCCAAGGGTAGCCCAACGCCACAACTCCCCGCCCCGCCCCCTCTCAGGGTTCGCCCCGCCCGCCGCCGCGCGAGCAGGCGGAGCCCGGTCTCTCCCTTTTGTCCCGCTGGGCGCCGTTGCCGGGCGACGGGCGGGCCCGGAGCAGGGGCGGCCGCTTGTCGGGAGAAGGCGCCGCCCGGCAGGTGAGCGGGGAAGGGGCGTGCGAGCGGGGCCCTGAGCTGTTGTGGCATCACAGAATGATAGAGTCGTGGAATGGTTGCGGTTGGAAGAGACCTTAAAGATTATCTAGTTCCAGCCTCCTGCCACAGGCAGGGACACCTCCCACCAGACCAGGCTGCCCAAGGCCCCATCCAGCCTGGCCTTGAACACCTCCAGGGATGGGGCAGCCACAGCTTCCCTGGCAACCTGTGCCAGTGCCTCAGCACTCTTATAGTGAAGAAATTTCTCCTTACGTCTAGTGTAAATCTGCCCCTCTCCAATTTAAATACATTTCCCCTTCTCCTGCCACTAAAAGCCTTGATAAAAAGGACCTCCTCTGCTTTCTTGTAGCCCCTTCAGGTACTGGAAGGTCGCTGTAAGTTCTCCTTAGAGCCTTCTCCTGGCTGAAGAACCCCAACTCTCTCAGCCTGTCCTTGTATGGGAGGTGCTCCAGCTCTCGGATCATCTTTGTAGCCTCCTCTGGTCCCATTCCAACAGCTTCATATCCTCATTATGTTGAGGATTCCAAAACTGGACACAATAATCCAGATGAGGTCTCACAAGAGACAAATAGAGGGGCAAAATCCCCTCCTTTGTATGATAAAGGCAGCACATGCAACCTATATGGTTTGCTGTCAGATTGAAATCTGGATTTCCTTCTATGCAGGCACCAGGAGCTGCTCCCCTTGTGTGACCTGGGTAACAGCGCGTGCAGCCTGATTTCGCTCTTCCTGATTGTGCTGCAAAAATGGCTCTGGCCAAAGGATCAGCAATGGCCAAAAGCCAGTGCCTTGGGAAGAATTTTTTTATCCAGGCTAAACCTTCCTTGGTGCAAATTGAGGCCATTCCATCTCATTGTATCACTTTTTACTTGGGAGAAGAGGCCAGCATCCACCTCACTACAAACTCCTTTCAGGCAGTTGTAGAGGATGATAAGGTCTCCCCTCAGTCTCCTCTTCAAACAAAACAACCCCATTTCCCTCAGTGCCCCCTTGTAGAGACCCATGTCCAACAACCTGCTCTCAAGCCTTCTGGGCTTTGTGGCTTGGAGTCGTCCACTCTGGAGATACGGCTGCATTCCGTCATGTATTTTTAATCTATAAGTAAGGCCAATTGCTTTCAGAACCCGTGTAAATGTGGTGTGTCCGTGATGTCCAGAATATCGGAGGTGGCTTACATGGAGTTCTAGCATCATTTTGGACCTGCCACCTGCCTCAGGTTCTTGTTCTACAGCAGCTGGTGAAGAGGATGTCCCTGTTCACCACCTCTGTCACACATGCCTGTACAGACCTTTTTGTCATACTTTTGCTGATCAAAACATACAAAAGTGGGAAAATGTGATGATACAATGTCATTATTGCGAAAAATGGGAGAGGAATCTGCAAGACATGTTTCTTACGAAGAACAGATTTCAGTTAAACAGGTGAATCTCCTGCTCAGTTTTACTTATATATAGATATGTGTAGTAGAGGGGAATTAGTGCTGAACTTGAAGAAGCAAATCTTCCCTTCTATGTAAAAGTTAATTTGCTAAACCCTTTCAGGATGAGCTACAACAGGCAATTTTCTGCTCACACAACAAGAGAGCAAACAGATGAATACTCAGCTGATTTTGAGAGTGATGAAGATGGCATATTAAATGGTAAGACAATTCAGTATTTTTCTTTGTGTTCTTCCCTTTCTTAACTCATTACTAGATCACAGAGAATCTTTTTTAAGTCGATATGATTTAATGTTCCAAGATTTCATATGTTAACAACTTCTGAATTGCTTAGTCCTCATCTTCCAAGTTAGGAGCAGAATTACCAGTGAAATCAGTGGTGGTGCCAGCCAGACAGTCCATGCCGTTTCCTAGAATAGTGATGCCCAGTTTTACTCCTTAGCCATAATTTTTACCATACACCTGGATAAGATGGTAGTGCACAGTATTGTGAGTGAAACTGGTCATGGGCAGAGGGAAAGCCGTATTCTTGTCTGATTGTTTTCCCAGGCAGAACAATCAGCAAATAAGGGCTTTGGGACATGCCGCAGAGCATGCTTGCCTAGCAGTGTACACAAAGCACTAACAGGTTTAATCTGATGTTTTTTCTTGGGCCAGGATGCATTTGGTGTTGGTAATGTTTATGTTTATTCTAAGAAGATTGGCCAAATGGATCTTCATCCTCCTTCTCCTGATATTATGCTGCACGTTAAGGGAAATATGACTCTTAAATATCATAATGTATTTTTAAAAGGACCTCCTCTGTGTCCTGTTTTTCATTCAGATCTAAAACATGTTTCAAAAGTTTGTGGGATGCTTTGATTTCTTTTTCCTGACAAGATTTATAAAAAAGCTCCTCCTGCATTAAATATATTGCTCAACTATCACAACAGGTTTTTTGTTGTGTTCCTCAAGCATTTGAAATCTAAAATAAAGTAAATTAGAAGTAACAGGCTACAGAAAGATAAAAAGATATTTTTGTTAAATATTGGAATTGGAGCAGATATCTCTTATGAGTATCTTCTAGTAGATTTCACATGGGACAAAAGTGAAAAGAATAGAAGTGGAAGATGGATTCTGGTAAACAAATGTACTTAGCTTTGCTGTTGTTAACTTGCATACACTTCTAAAGGCATTGGAGTCATAGTTTTTTTAGAAAAGATTTAAATTGCATGACAGATAAGTATTAACCAGTGAAAATTTGAAGTATTGTCTTTGAGTTGGGTCGATGGAAACAGATGACAGGAAAGGAAGTAGGATAAGGTTCTAGTTTGGTGGCTTTGCAGACATCAGAGCTGCAGAAAGAGAAATGCTCTGAGACTTTAGTCAGGAAACTGTTACATGAAAAATACCTTTAAATTAGAGAAGATACAGTTTCTGTGACCCATTTTTTTCACTTGTCTCAAAGGGAAGTTGATAATGTGCTATTTTCAGGGACTGGGGAAGAACTTAATGAAAGCAATTCAGAGGCTGAAAGCACTAAGAAATCAGTTGTTGAGAGTCCTTTCTCAGATGATGATGCTTCACAAAAAGCAGAAGATTTGGAAAACGAAGCTGCTGATGATTTGACTTTATCCTTTCATGAAAGGAAACTTCAGCAGATAATGCTTTCAGAAAGTGAAAATGTACAGGAAGACAGAAAAGATGGTGAAGAAGAATGTTTAGAAAATCAAAATGAGGATGATGACAGAAAAAATAATGAAGAGGGTTCAGCTGCTGAAGAAGTACTGTGTGATAATTGTGAAAGTGACCATTGTAACAACTTGCCTGTGTCTGAACTGAAGAAAAAAAGCGAGGAAAACAAACCAATACCAAAGCCACGGGTGCACAGAACAAGAAATGCTTCAGAATCAGGTGAAAAGAATGTTGTTGCTACTACTTGCTTACCTAAATGACAGTATTTTGAAGTGTTGTAGTTTTGGTTATTTTCTGTGTTAAGCATCAACTTCTTTGGCTTGCAGCAGAAGAATATTCAGTATTCTTCTGAAAGTACTCCAGCTTCTAGGGGGTAAACTGTGTGGGCCAAGTAGCAAGAGGTTCCTATTTACCTTTTCCCTTCAGGAGATTAAAAAAAATTGTTGGTTTGGTGCTTAAAGTCCGGCTATCAGTGCATGTCCATGGAATACATGGGAGGGCTACAGAGTTGCCTCCTCTGTACGGGCATAGCACAGGAACTTTATACACACAGCATCCACAGCATCCCTGCACCCTTAAACAGGCATCTCTCCTTTATGGCCAGTGAAGTTGGACCACAATGTTAACAAATATTATGCTGAAGTAATGCAGAGACATCATGATGCTGTAATGTAATAGAATGTCAAAAAATGAACTATGCCAAAACATTTATGAGTGGTAGATTTCTCATCATTACAAAGTTCAAACTTTGAATGATTTCTTACTTTGAAGATACTGAGCCACTCTGGATGTATAGTCAAATACATAAAAAAGAATTTTAATGTTTCATTATAAGAACAGCTAATTCAATTTTAATATACAAAGCAAAACTTGGAATTCTGCTAATTGACTCTGTGTGACTCTTCTGCAAATTTAAAATGTCAGAAGACTTAATATTTTTTTATCTGTTTTCTAATATGAGAAGTGTTTGTCCTGTTTGATGTAAAGAGAAATTTATGGCTGGCTGTTTACCTGTGATGGAAGATAACTTTGAAATTGGTGGAGCACGATTAGTACTGTCTGCTCCTTTTTTTTTTTCTCTCCACACGATGGCACCAAAGTGCTAGGTACTGGAATGTGCATGTGGACACTCCAGATGCCTCCCTTTTTCCTGGCCAGTATGCCTGTGTAGTATTAGACTGACAGAAAAAAAGTTCACGTACTCCTTTTCTTCACATGAATCTAAGTAGTACAGTGATACTAGCACATTGTCTTAAGTAATCCAGCATTGTAAACTCTCTTCTATTAGATAAGTAGATCCCTGTTTAACAGAGGAGATGACTGTGCAAAGATTAATCAGATTTTCAGTTCCTTTCATTTTTCTTGTGATTTACTGCATGGAAAAACTCTCCGTGCACTTGTAGGAATATTGATGGTCCTATGGGGGCCATTCAAGGAATGAAGAGGAAGACATTAAAAGTTTGAGAAATCAGTTTTTGTATTTGACTTATGTCAGTTTTTGTACTTTGACTTATGTCACGTGTGTGTATCGTTGTCTAAGCATCTTTGAGACCTAAAACAAATAATTTTAATGTTATTTCCTCTTACACAATCAATATGACCAGGGTAAATTTTTCACTTCATCCTGCACATTTTTTACAAAGTTGAATACAAACTGAGTAGCACTTTTCTGGGGGTTTTTTTTGGATTTGTGAATGTTTAACGGTTCTTAAGGGATGTGCAGACACTTTAAGAAATATCAGATCTGGGAGCTTCTCAAGAGTATCTTAGTCCCATTTTTCAGACTAGTTACAGAAAAATCAGTGGACCTTAGGTTGAAAAGTAGTGGAATAGATTGTTAGACACTTTTTTATAATTTACTAAGGAAATCATGCTGGGAGGTAATTTGCTGTGTGCAGTACTGTAACAGGTAGGTATCATAAACTGTCAGGTGCAGTAAGAAGAATGCTGACCCTGTGGCCTATGTAATGTCTATACACTATAGCCTGAAGAGATGAAAGATAGGACTTGGCTTGAGTCTAGTGTAGAAGGGTGAATAAAAATCAAAAACTCAGGCAATGTTCTGAGTAGTAAATAATAAATATGCTTAGAACTGTGTTTAGTTTCAGCTCTTTTTGATATTTTGCTGACTCCATGAATTAGGAAATGTGTTTGGTATAACTTGATAGTTTTTAGCATCATTAATGAAACAATGTCTAAACAGAGTTTGTATGGGGAAAAGGATGCATGAGCAGCAGTGTACTGGAATGGGTAGATTCTCCAAGTGCAGGGGCAGCATGGGTGGAAGAGACTAATAAATGTGGCGTTGTCAGGACAAAGGAGGACATAGAAACAAGACAGTGTCTTAAACAGAAGTGAAGGGAAAGGTATTGGAAAACATTGTTTAAATATGACAATGGAGTGTGCAGGTGTAACAATTCCAAGCAAATTGATCAAACTTGTATAGTTTGAATTGTCAAGAAAGAAACTTAGAGATTTTAAGTGGCATTTCTGAGCTAAGCATGGGAAGGCTAGTATTTTGTATCCGTTTTGCAAACAGCCCAAAGTGACTTGCAGGTGAAGTTCTGTGAAGTTCATGATACAAATTGCTCTCAGTCAGGTGTGGATTTGCTGTCAACATGGTCTTGTGCGCTAGGTGCTGCAGCTTAAT
Organism: Clamator glandarius; assembly: GCA_033459285.1. NCBI lineage: Eukaryota > Metazoa > Chordata > Aves > Cuculiformes > Cuculidae > Clamator > Clamator glandarius. The sequence continues at coordinate 383,702 of JAUNZM010000020.1, forward strand.
TACAGTTGTACAGTTTCTCATGCCTACAGTTTATATAGAGTTGTACTATCTAGTAAGTGTAAAGTGAAAGTTTACATATCAACAGAGGATAAAAAATGGTCTATATAAATTCAGAATTCTTGTCATCTTGAACTTACGTTCATCACTGTAGATCTGGGTTAATTTTCTTGGATTGTCAGCATTGATATTCTTTTCTTCTGGTAACTTGGAGTTAACCTCTCATCCACAAGTTGTTTTTTAAAGACTTCCATCAGCAAATTGTGGAAGGCTGTAATTTCATATTTACTATGGCCTTTTTTGTTTTGTTTCTGAATTGATTTATACATTTAGATCTCTGCATTATAGAATCATAGAATCATGGAATCACCAGGTTGGAAAAGACCCATCGGATCATTGAGTCCAATGGCAGTTCTGATCTGATAAAAATGTTGTTTAAGTAATATTAGTAAAAATGTTTCACTAATGGTGGTTTCACTACTTAGCCATACATTTAAGTTGAGGTGACGTTTTGTTTACATCTCTACTGCAGAATCTTTGTGTTATTTTCTTGTGTGTCACATCCATGAAAAATACAATGAAAATAGATTTTGCTACCCAAATAGTTGTACAGACTTCATTAGTAGTTTGCTAGATGTCAGAAGAACTGTTGCTATGTTTACAATGGCTCTTGCTTTTGATTTCTGCGCTAGAGCCATGTTTGGGTGTAAGATGGGAAATTTCGCCTTTGTTATACCGGCACATTCTGTAACACATTAAAACTTCAGTTGCTACTTCAGTTTTACGTTTAAATAAAATGCAAGTGAATAATCTTATTATTATTCCATATAACTTTTAGAAGGAAGTGCCCAGAAAATATATTACATTTTATCAAATTTAGTAATATGTTTTGTAAACAGGTGTTTTTAGTACAGAAATTAAACTCAGAAAAAATAAAATTCTTGTTGATGTGTCTTCTCAATCTTTCTTCTCCCTTCTATCAAGGTCAGAAGAAGATCGGCACCAGTGACTTGCAACTGGAGGACAATGGTAGAAAATCCCCTTCTGTGAAAGAAGTAATGATGACTGCAGCATATGAGAAAACAAGGAAATTAGAGAAGTCAACAGATGACAGTTCAAATGAAGCAGTGAGCATAGTGGAAGGGAAAATAGTAACTGATAAAATACAGGAGGTATCAGTGAATGATCATGCTGAGCATGGGGAAGCAAAGAACAATTCAAAGAAATATTTCATATGTGATTTTACCATTCTTTAGAACAATGTTGTAGGTGCACGGTGAAAATTTCTGTGAAGTTGCTATTAGTACCTTAAACGTGTAGAACTCTGTAAAGCTTGCAACTTACCTCTATCTTCTAGAGCTGAGACTTACAAATTCTGTATGGTTTTATGGCAGATATATGGAATACTTTCTGCACAATAATTTAAACCAGATAAAGATATTGAAATGTACATTTTCCAATCTTAAGGAAATATTCTTATTGAAGTGAAAATGACAAATCTCTATTGTAAGGTTAGCTGAATTGGGATGAGCAGTGTATGTTGCAGAAGATGGTGTGACTGAATAAGATGCAAAGCACTTTATGTTTCATCATAAGAAAGAAAATATGTGTGTGTATATATATACACAATTGTTAAAGCTAAATATTAAAAACAGTTAAAAGTGTGTTGATACAATAACAGGGAAACCCAATGCCCCTTCCTTTGTATTTCTAAACTATAAACTGTGTTTTTACATAATATGAAGAAAAATTTCTAGGTCCCACTTCAAAAAGCTAAAGGCATTCTGAAAGTTTACCTGTTTGTTTTGTTAGGGTTTTTGTTTTACTATCTTACCCTGTACTGTACTCTTTCTATGTTAGAGTGGTTTTCTTGCAAATTTTTCTCACATCATAGAATCATAAAGTAGCTCGAGTTGGAAGGAATCCTTAAGGATTGTCAAGCCCAACTCCCAGCATCCTTGTGAGCTTGTTAAAATGTTTCATCCTGATCTGCTTCTGTTAGATGAAAGACCTTGTAATTTTACTTTTGCTCTGTGTGTCTTAGAAACTAAGTGAAACGAAAGAGAGAGTTCTACAAAACCACAAAGCTTCTTTATCTGACAGGTAAGAGAAAGACACTATGTATGTCAGTCTGCATAGTGTTAGATGCATGTAAGTGCCCTGACAATGCTGCTTCACTTTCCTTTTCTGTCAGCATTGTCTTCACTGCTGACAACCTCTGACCATCTGTGGAAAACAATTTAGTCAACATGACATATTATTATAATGCTTGCTCAGATTTATATCAGGTCAGACTCTTAAGTCTATTGCCAGTGTCTGTGATGAAAGTGTGCTACTGGATCCACCAGTGAATCCAGTTCATGATGTCTTTACTGGACTTAAGCTGTTTTGTAGATGAAAGTGTAAGGAATTTGTAAACTTTCTTGGGTTGGGTATGTTAAGTAGTGGATTGTTCTGGCAATAATAAAGCCTTCAAAGAAAATGATCGCCTTCCTGCTGTCCTTTTCCCCTTACCTTCAGCCAAGTCCAGATAAAAACAGAATCACAGTAGATTTTGGCAAACACTGAAGTAAAAGGAAACTACTTGGTATCAGCTACAATAAAAGGAAAGATCATTAATATGTTTATGTCTTGGTGTTTTTATAGTTCTCTGTCTTCTGCACACTTAAAGAAAAAGACAAAAGATGTTCCATCAGCTAGAGCTGTTTCATCTCAGTATCTGGGAACATTAAAGGTGTTAGAGGATAAACACGAGCAGAACAGTACACGAGTTGACAAAGCAGATAGTTTGCGAGCAGCTGTTTTCCAGGTAGGTGTTAAGAATAAACAAATTAAAAATGAAAAAAACAACCAACAAATGAAGCTGTGCCTTCTATAGGAGTCACCACTTCTTATTTTCTTGAGATCAGTATTTCTGGGTATATTCTGTGCATACGCTTACAGGTGCAGTAGAACTTTTGTTCTGTTGGATATGGCTTTTCCTCAAATTCTGAACTGAAAAGCTGAATGAGAGGGACATATTTTGGTTCATAATTTATTGTGTCAGACACATATGTTTTCCTTTATTTCTAATTCTTCCTTAACATAAGTATATATATATATCCTAAAGTTTCTTTCCCTGATATGTTCTATTAAGTTGACATTCAGGAAAAATGAAAATATGTCTTCTTATTCTGTCCAGAAGGATAATCAATAATCTGTGCAGATTTTGTGTAGAGCTTCCTAACAATTAGTTTGTGGGTTCCAACAGATTTTTGCTATTAATCTGTGTGAGAAAAACTTTCAGTAACAGATGGTATTCGTATTGGTTTGTGTTTTTAATACTTGTTATGATTCTAGAACAAAATTTAGAACCTCAAATCCATTTTATATTGTCTCCACAATTTTTAAAGGTTAAATAAGCTTCATTTAGGACATTTGTACCTCTAAGCAGCATAACAAATACATAGTTAAATCTTGAAAATTTAAGCCTGATTCTGCAAATGTCTCAAAACTCTTTACAGATGCCTGAAGTCTCACTCTTTGCAGTTGGATTTTATTCTCTTTAATTATAGGTATTTGCAAGAGAGACAATAAATATAAGCAAGTGAGAAGAGTCTTTGTTCCATTTATCTTTTTTTAATGCTTACATTTTTAAGTGGTTATTTTAAGATTTTTTTGAAAATATGTTTAAGCTTTTCTTATTTTGTAGCTATGATTCTAGAACCTTAGACTTTTTTGATCACAATATTTGTGTGATCACAGCTTAGTCTTCTACATGGGATAGTTATTTAAGTAGCACATGGAAGAAGTAAGAGTAATTTTGGTGGTCATTCTATCGATGCTGCTCTAGTAATATTTGCTTGTTTTACTAGAAACTTTTTTAGTTATACCTTAAAAAGACTTTACTAGTATAAAAGTCTTCTAACGTTTCTTACAGAATTGGCTGGAAAAGAAAAGAGCATTTCTACTGGAATTAAAGAGAATTGAAAAGGATAAAGCTGAATATCTAAGGAAAGATACTGAAAAGGTTTGTATGTGTTCTTGTTTAAAAAGAAGTCGACAAACTGTAATTCTTTGAAATATGCTTACCTATGCTTTCTGACTAATTAGATCATTCTGCTGTTCTAAGGTGTCTCTAAAGACACAAGGTGAGTTGAAATAGTGAATGACATATCCCACTTGTGTTTGTTGTAAAGATTGTGTGGCTGATGCTTCCCTACACATTTAAATAGAGTATGCTAAAAGTGTACTGCTTAGATTAATTTTCAGGTTTGTTTACAAAGACCTTGGGTTGCTCAGCCCTTCAGGTGTTAAGTTTTAATTTGTCATCTGTTAGAAAATGAGTTTGCTTCTTATCTCAAGAGTTGCATATCTGTAGAGGACTGTATTTTGAATAGTACCATTTAGATTTGGCTTTTAAGTATTTAACAAGTTTCACTTCTAAGCATTTAACATGTATTTCATATTCTTCTATACATATTATGTAGGAGCAGTTTGTTTTATTCGATTAAGTTAAATTAAAAGTGAGGATAGGAAAAAATGTTCTGTATAGTTCAAATTTAATTCTGAGTATTGCTTGGAATGTTGTCTGCAAACCAATTTCCATTTCCTTATTGTTCCATCTAATCCTGCCTTTAACAATGAGTTTTAAGCATACTATTTTAATTATAGTTTTACATTTAAGTATATTTAAATGTAGACTGTTACTTTCAATCTAGAAAGAAGCTGTTAAAAGAGAGGAAGCGGTAGCATCTTTTGAAGCCTGGAAAAAAAAGAAAAGAATAGAAGCAAAGAAGTTAAGTGACAAAAAGAAGCTTGAGGAACTTAAGAAAAACAAAGCAGCAGAACAAACTGACGAGAAAACAAAAGCAGCACAGAAGGTGGTGTGAATGCATATCAGATACAGTCCAGGAGATTATTGAGAATAATTTTTGACTAATCTAGCAACAGGTGGAAATTAACTAGATTCTAAAAAGTTGAAGTGGTTCATTTTTGAATAAAGTTCATATTAGATTCTGTTCTGTAGGTAGAATGTAATGTTTAAATTTGCACACAAACAGGCATTTTTCCGTACTCAGACTTTGTTAACTGACTGTAACATAAATACAGTGGCAATGAACTATTAGTTACTAGGAAAAATTTATTCTTTTTTGTTATAGTAATATCTGCTTCTGAATAATACTACAAACAAATATTCCAGAATTGCAATGTGTAGAAATTATGAAAGATAATAATACAGAATAAGCAAGTGCAGCATTGACAGAAAGGTGAGGGGTATGATTTCTAGTGATCTGTGGTTTTCTTTAGGCCTTTGAAAAATGGAAAGAAAGAAAAATTGAGTATTTAAGAGAGCAAAGAAGAAAGGAAAAAGAGTCTGAAAGAATCAAGAAGAAGGAAAAAGAGGAACTGGCTGCAGAGAGAAAGAGGGACAGCATGTCAGCGATTGAAAAATGGTACTACTCCACTAGGTTTTGGAATATCATAGTTTCCCAAGTCTTTGCTTATAGATGCAATACGTATTCTGTGAGTACTTGATGTGCTTTTAATTGGGAGACAATGGCGTTCTTAGCATCAGGATCTTCAGTCCCAATGGAGAACAAATATAACAATAAAAGTGAGCTGAACAACTTCTTTCAATTCAGTAACTTAAATGATTTCCTCCCCAGAAGACTACTGACTAAGCCCAGGCAGAGGTACTGCAAATGAGAAGATTTATTGACTAGTATGTCTTATGTGATTAGTCTCATGCTTTATTACTAAGCCATAGGAAGGAAGGTAAATCTTTATCTTAATGTTTTGTGAAATATAAAGCATGAATGTAGATTTTGCACCTGGGAGGCAGCAACCCTTTATGTGCATACACACTGGGGAGTGAAAAGCTGGAGAGCAGCCCTGCAGAAAGGGATTGGGAGGTTCTAGCCATCGGCAAGTTGAACATGAGCCAACAGTGTGCCCTGGCAGACAGGATGGCCAACCATATCCTGGGGTGCATCAAGCACGGCATTGGTAGTTGGTCCAGGGAGGGGATTGTCCTGCCCTACTCTGCCCTGGTGCAGCCCCATCTTGAGTACTGTGTGCAGTTTTGGGTGCCACAGTATTTAAAGGATATCAAGCTACAGGACATTTTCCAGAAGAGGGCTGCAAAGTTGGTTAAGGGTTTAGAGGGGAAGTCATATGAATGGCAGGAAGTTGTGCCAGGAGAGGTTTAGGTTGGATATTAGAAAAAGATTCTTTCTTTGCAGAGGGTGGTGGAGCACTGAAAGAGGCTTCTCAAGGAAGCAGTCAATGGCACCAAGCCTGACAATGCTCAAGAAGCATTTGGACTACACCCTTAGACACATGATGTGAATTTTGACCACGTGCAACTTGCCCACAAAAGTTTTGAGTCTATTTTTTTATATCATACCAAATAAAGGAGAAAGGAGTACAGGACAGGTGATGTCATAAAAGATAGGACAGTAGGTTCCTTTAGGCCTTGGTGATATAATATATAAAGATGGACTTTAAAGATTTAAAATATATTTTCTTGATCTTTTATTAAATGTGTAATATATCTCTTTTGACTCCATTTAGTTTGCCAAAAATGCAGCGTTTAGTCCGTTACATTACAATATCTTGTTCTACCCTCTCACTTCTACAGGAATGAAAAAAAGGAAGAACATATAAAACAGAAGAAAGCAGAAAAAGTCCTGGAGAGAAGAAAGCAAGAAATACAACAGGCAAAGATGGAAGAAAGAGATAAAAAGGCTGCAAAGGAATATGAAAGATGGCTGGTATTTTTTTTTCATTTTGCAAACCCCAAAATGATTAATACAGTAATGAGTGTGAACAGTTTTGTATTGTAATACTAATTTATTTTCATGCTGTGGTGAGGTAGGACAGATGATGGCAGCACTACATAGCTAGTCCCCCAAAATTCTTGAGCAAAATTATAAAGCATGGTAAAATACACATGGGAAATATATTCTTCCTACTTATTGGTCACAGAGTTTTGAATTTCATAGTTAGTCTTTGTTTTTTACATTCCGTGTCAAAAGCAATCATCTCTGAGGTGCCAACTCACCACAGCACAAAACCTGCAAAGCCAAACAGCATTGCCAGCTGCAATAGTGAGTTCATGTACGTTCAAGGAAGCATTTAAAGTGGAGACTTGCATACATTAAAATTGCTAAAAGCACTTGTAATGAGATTTGAGATTATTTCCATTTACTAGTAATGGTAGAACTCTGATGCTCCTAATTATATTTTTCCTACAACGGTGTGCTTCAGTAACATTTGTTAAGCAGTAAACTAATCTAGTCGCAACAATAAGACAGTTTTTTTTGTAGACAGAGAAAGACAAACTGGAAGAGAAATCACTAATATTCTTAGCATTATTCTTTTCTTAAAGATGTATGACTTGCTAGTTAAACTTGTGGTTTTCACCCTTATCCTGTGAAAACATTCATCATACTGACTTTCAAGGTTTGCTTTGTTTGAGAGTATTTCTTCCGTGGTCTCTCTTCCTTGTGATTTCTGGCATGCATCCTGTACATTCAGTCTTTGTCACCATATATAAGAATAGGACCTTGCAACTCAGCTGGTTTAAGGTCCTTACAGGGATTAATTTGTACTGTCAATAGCTTAAAAAAATGTTTTATGTAGTCTCAAGTGGGCTTTCTGTTTTTTTGGGAGAGTAATGTAGGGCAGGGATAGACAAGAACTGAGGCAGGCAGATGTACAGGTCGAGGACAGATTTTAAAAGGAGAATCATCCTTTATGTGGCTAACTTGGAAATACGCAGTTATGTAAAACTGCAAGAGCCTGCATGTTTTCCCTTCTCTATGTTTTCAAACCTTTTTAGTCTTAGGTTCAAGTCTTCTAAGATCTTATTTGACCTGGTCCCCCCTTGGAATACCTCTAATTACTGTAATAATTGATAAGGAGTGTTTTCTTTGGTCCCATTTGTCCAGGTCGGTTTTGTCAAATGATTGATGTCCAATCTTAGATTACTTCTTGTTTAGTCAATATTGCTGGTTGCCAAGGAAGGGAGCATTATGCTTTGAGTAGTAGCTAACTCTCTATCCCAATATGCTCTGCTAACTGAGACTATCCTTAATTAGCATAGTTGTGCCAAAGCATGAATGTTACCTCTCATTGTACGTTTTATCATCTGTATCATCTTTATCAATGACCTGGATGAAGGCATCGAGTGCACCCTTACCAGTTTTGCAGGTTACACTAATCTGGGAGGTAGTGTCCATCTGCTGGAGGGCAGGGAGGCTCTGTAAAGGGATCTGAACAGGCTGGACCACTGGGCTGAGACAAATGGCACAAGGTCAACAAGGCCAAATGCTGGGTCCTGCACTTGGGGCACAGCAACCCTACGCGGTGCTACAGACTAGGAGAAGAGTGGCTGAAAGCTGCCTGGAGGAGAAGGACCTGGGGGTGTTGGTTGACAGCCGACTGAACATGAGCCAGTAGTGTGCCAAGGTGGCCAAGAAGGCCAGTGGCATCTTGGCTTGTATCAGAAATGGCGTGACCAGCACGTCCAGGGAAGTTATTCTCCCCCTGTACTCGCACTGGTGAGACCGCTCCTTGAATACTGTGTTCAGTTCTGGGCCCTTCGCTACAATAAGGATGTTGAGGCTCTGGAGCGAGTTCAGTGAAGAGCAATGAAGCTGGTGAAGGGGCTGGAGAGCAAGTCTTATGAGAAGCGGCTGCGGGAACTGGTGTTGTTTAGCCTGGAGAAGAGGAGGCTGACGGGAGACCTTATTGCTCTCTTCAACTACCTGAAAGGAGGTTGTAAAGAGGAGGGTGCTGGCCTCTTCTCCCAAGTGACAGGGGATAGGACAAGGGGCAATTTTTGTTTGAAGGGAAATAAAATAGGAATAATATAGTGGGAGGTATTTTAATAAGTTGTTATTAACATTTAATAGGAAAAAATATGTAAAATCATTCTCAGCTTTCCTGAAACAGATGTTGACCATAATGGATGGGTAAAACAGACAGAAAAATCTCCCTGTAGTTGTTCTAAAATATAAGAAGTTTCTGCTTTTATGTTAATGGAAATTCTGTTACTTACACTTTCAGAGGTCATTGTGGGAATGTTTGAAAATCTAAGTGCATAGAGAAGATTACTTTTTAAACATGAAAATAAATGCCTGAGAAAGGCTATTAACACTTGTAAAATACTAACATGAAAAGGATAATCTTGAGCTGAGATACTTCAGTATTGCTGAGGATATTTAAGCTTCTGATTTTTTTGTTTCTTTCATAGTATTTGCCTCTTGCTACTCTGCAAGTACTCTGCAAGCCAATCTAGATGTGTTGCTTGATAAATGATAATTTTTTTCTCGATAGATAATACCAGTGTCTGGCGCTTGTTATTGACAGGCACCTGTTCTCAGGAGTGCATCGCAGAGAAGAATCATGTAGAAAGTCTTTAATAACAGATAATTTAGTTTCCATTATTTATAAGATAGTAGTCTTGATACCTCTTTTCTGCTGAGGAAAGCGAGTATCCTAGATGTGTTATGTTTTCCATTTTATGTGGTAAACATTAGCCTAATATGAATTGGTGAGGAGAAAGGCTTCTCTCAAATAATTCTCAAAAAACCAACATACTATGGTTAAATGCCCTAGAAGAAGTTTGAAATTTGACCTTGAGATTGACTACGCCCAACACCTATTTTCGGCACTGTAAGGCTGTTTAAAAATATCAGGAAATGATGTACCAGATGAGTGTCATGGATCTGTTACTTTTCTGGGTTAGAAACTGCTGACATGGGTTGTTCGTTGCATGTGGCTTAATAATTTTTCTATCTGAAAATGTTGGAATTCTAATCTCCTTGCAACATATTGGAAATAAGGCTGTTGTTACTCCTCTTAAATATTGTAAGTCTTCTGTACTATCTAAATTTCAATTATTATGTGACAGTCATGCTGCTAAAGAATGTGATCTTCCCAGAATTTTGTAAGTGAAGTGTGTATTCATCTTACTACACTATTGAGTAGGAAACTTCCACAGAGAAATCAAGCCCTACAGTAGAGTTGATGTAGTGTAAGACAAGCTAGTTATTGATTTCATCTTTCTCTATTTCTGTTACTCTTCTGCTGTTAGTGCAAATAACATCTTGTTTATTATTTTAGAGAAGATTTATATCAGTTGTGTCTCATGGGAATGTGGACTGTGGTTAGGACTCAAACATAAAAAGTTTCGTGTGTATTGAAGGCAGGGTAGAAGGCAGTAAGCTTTCATGTCAAATGTAGTTTTTCACAGACCAGTTAAAATAACTGAAGACCCTTCCCCTGGGACTGCAATTCATTTGTGCAAATTGCATCCCCAACTCAAATATTCAAAACTGAGACGTGGTTAAAAAATCCAAAGCAACTTTCATTCCCTTTGTGGATGTATGCTTTAATTTGGTTTGGGTTTTTCATGCGTCAGTCTGTTGTGCAATGTGTATTCAGTAAAGAGTGTTTTATAAACATAAAATATGTACATTTCTTTATAACATGTGATTTCCCAAAACCTGCCAATACTTCTACTATAAATTTAATAAGTTTTCATTTACCCATCGTGTTTTGTCTTTGAATGTCAAATACAGATTCAGATTTTCAAATTTGTAGAATTTGAATAAATTTTTGTAAAAATAAATTGGCATATGTGCAAATTCTCCAAAACAAGAAAATGAATCATATATGTGTTCTGTTACAGAGCACATTCTTCCCTAGCTCATCTGTACTGCTTGCACACACCTTGTCATCTTTTTTTGAAAATATCACTGATAATGCAGTCTCCATTCCCCTGAGGGTAATAACCAGTTGCCTTTAAGAATTTCTGAAAAAAATATCTTGAACTTGTTCTAAAGGCCCAAAGCCACTAGTTGTGTTCATCTGAGGAAGATCTCTATGGAAGGACATGGAAGGCAAAAGTGTAGGATGACAGTGAAGAGTCAGAGTCTTATAGTGCTACAGTTTTCTCAATTACTCCATATAATCCAGAGTGATACAGTATGTACGGAGGGATAATATTTTATATTAGACTAACTGTGATGAACTTTCGTTTCACTTGTTTTATGAAAGGGCATTATTTCTCCATGCTAACCTTACCCTGCTTTTAATCACCTTTACTAGTAACAACATGAAGTAGTTCTGTGCTTGTTTAGCCAGACCAGATGTTCCCAACTGAACTGGATCTTGAGATTTACATTAAAAAAAACCTAAAGGGCACACATTAAAATCATGTTGATAGGGTTGATGCATTGTATGCCTTTTAAAATTTTTGTACACAACACTTGTATAGCTAGCATTAGTACAGTTTGACTACTGCATATGTGTAAAATGAGAAAACTTCCACCCAGGCTCCCTCTTTCTTACAGTGCTTCCAACCCTATTTACCAATCTACTCTCTTAGTCACGGTTACCTCTCTATGTCTCTTCTCAGTTATAAATAACAGGCAAACACTGCTAGTATCTGGGAATTTGCAGGATATACAGCATACCTCAGAGGGACAGGATCATGAGTTATGTGAGAGTTCCAGTTACATTATGGATATCTTCAAGCAATGCTTCCACTGCAATGCAGTTCATACGAGTGAAAATATGAAATTTTGATGGTGCTTCTAAATAGTGGCTGATAGCCTGCAAAAGAGGAAGGGACCAACGTTGAACTTGGTACAATTGATGATGCTGTAGGGCCTTTTATCCATATGTCAGATGGGCCACTGTTTAAGTTATGCCCTGTTCCATGTCAACCTTGATTCCCCCAAGAGGGAGAGGCTACTGTAAATCAGTAAGTGGTATGCTCAAGCATGCACCACAAACCTGCAAATATGATACAAGGAAAATTTGCTCTTACAAAGAACTCTCCAATATACTAAATTGCTAATGCAGATGCACCCTTAGATACCGGGCCTCACAATGGTGAAATGAATCTTTGCAAAGAGGACTACTTACATTATATAGAACAGAACAATATAAAAATTAAAAAATAATTATAAATAATTGCAAAGTATTTTTTAATGATAGGTCTCTTGGCCATTAGTTAATCAGGCACAAAAAGAATATTGCATATATTTCGCTTATCCTTCATAATCCTAGTTGCCCATTGCTTTTTGAAACAATAGAAAATATCATCAGAACCTTGTAGTATCTCTAATAGAAGTTAGATAGATATTTGTTGATAATTAAGTTGTTTAATTTCCAGCTTGTTATGGTGCCTGGCAAGTGTGATTTAATAAGTACAGAAAGTTATAAAGATGAATCAATGTTCTGATATAATAAGAACAGCTTATTTAGCATTGTGTTTTAAGTATCATCTTCAAGAAAAGAAGTAATTAATTATATACAAGATTAATTATATACAAGACAAACATAATTTCTAATCCACTAGGCCTTCTGTTGGGCTTTTTGTTTAGATAGTGCACAAGGCCAGCCCATCCTGACACCAAATGTGCAGCCTCTTGTGATGTGTTGTGCAGTGTGTGTTAATGCGGTCTGTGTGACTGAATCCCTGAAAGGCATGTGTTAAGCTCCAAAAGGCAGATCTCCATTTCATGTTAAATTTTCGTTTTACACAAGAAATGTATAGCAAAGTAATTGTATCTCTTCTGGTAGTAGAGTTAGTTTAGGGGGGTTTTGATTTGGGGTCTTTCTGTTTGGGTGATTTGGGCTTTTTTGATACATCTTTTTATTCTCAGGAAAAAAAAGAGAAGAAAGAGCAGCTTGAGAAGAACCAAAAGAAGTTGCAGACTGTCCGTGGGGGTAAAGCACCTTCTCCTTGGAGTCCACCTGGCAAAGTTACATATTGAAGGAATTACTGAGCAGTCTGTTGCCTTCTATGAGAAAAGATGATCTGCAAAGTTCTGAGAAAGGCTAGCCATTATTTCAATAACAGCTGATTTCTTCTGAATCCATTATAGATGTTGCATCCTTTCCTTTTTGTTTTTTTTTCTCTTTGAAGTTTAAATAGATCACTTGTCCCTCTCCATTGCTTTAGAAAATGCACTAATTTTTGTAATTCCACATTTAACTTTGTTTTGCTAAGTGCAGATTTTCTTCATACCTTTTTGGTGAAAGTGTATATTCAGGATACATAAGGCTATACTCTAGGATTTTTTTCACCCAAGAAGAAGCAGAATGGTAATTTTTACATTGGTCGGCTGCGGAGTTAAGTCTGGAAGAAGTGATTTGTGAAGGAGCAGGTGGTGATGAGCAAGGAGATGCTTAATCTCTTGTGGTGATAGAGGACAAAGGCTAAGTGGTAGAGGGATGTCATTTTCGTATATGAAGAGACAATGTACAGAGAACATAATGTAATTCTTAAGTTGCATTATGAAATACAAAAATAGCTTTTAAATTAAAACTTCATCAAGCAGAAGCAGGGTTTCGTGAGGCAAAACAAAGTCAGCCATATAGTGGTACAAAAGAATTAAAGTAGAATCCAAATAATGTAAAATGATCCAGGACTAAAACTGTAGCTGATAGTTGCATTTCAGGTCTTTGTATGCATTTGGTTTCCTGCTTCCTAAAGGAAACAGCAGTTTTACAGTTCACACAAAATCATGCATAAAAACTGCAAGGGAAGAGCAGTGGTACTTTCACTAGGCAACCTTAGACACTGAAAAATGTTTTTTAACTTAATTTAAAGGCTTCTGTGGTTGTCATTACATGATCAAATAAATCCTTCCCAAGTATATTTTCATCATTGCTAATGAGGTAGTTGCTGTAGTAAATTATAAAAATTTCTTCTGGGTTTTCTGTGGCTATTTGCCTTACTAGTTCAGAAGCAATGGCAAGTCTATGTATCTTTAGAGATCCTCAAATCTCTTGTTTGCCTACTGTCTGATTTCAAGCTGTTATATATATTTGTATTTTCTTATTTGAATTTTAATATACACTGCAGATCAGATTTACTCCTCAAGTGCGTATTCTTAAAAACAAAATCAAAATCAACATCACCAACCAAGTAAAAAACCCCTTGTCTTTAAATTATAGATGTATTTTCTCAAATGAGAATCTTGCTCCTCTTTAGACTGACAGCCTCCTTGGAAAGTCAAAAGAGCGTTTGAAAAGCAGACTTGCTTTTTTCACTTGAGTCCTGTGCTGTTCATAAATCATTGGCACACTCATTAATTCTGTTTTTCATATACCACGGGGGCATATCCGCAGAAAGGAAAAAACACAAGACTGGGAATGAACAGAATTTCTTTAGTTTCCTGATGTGTCTTGCTTGTTTTTTCACATTTTAATGAGAGCTACTGAGGATTTAGAGACATTTGTTTTAGTCATAGCTATCTCTATTGCCAGAATGCTGTACAGGTGAAATTTATCACTGTTATGTATGTAAAAGTGAAATCAGAAGGTTATCTCTTCTATTTCATTGTTGAATATGGTCCTGTTCATTATTAGTAGCATGGACTCCAGTTCTGTGAATTCCTAATTCAGACCTTTTGCAAAGTTTATGATAGGCAGAAGCAGGTACCAGAAAGCAAAAACTTAAAATACATTTCTTAGAATTCATAAGTGAGGGTATAGTTACCATTATTAACCTAACTTCAAGTGTAGAGGAAGGTTTGTAAGTACAGTGTTTCTGTTGCATATGATCTGTTGATAGTGTCAAGAAGTATTTGCTAATCTTGAGAATAATGATAAGGTTTCATCAGTAGTTGTGCTGGATTTCTGTACAGACAAATATCTCACAGAGCAGATTTGATCTAGTGTGAGAAGTAGTTGCAAATTTTATGTGGATTCTTCTAGGCAGTGAAGTATTTGTGTTGTAGAATCACGTCTGAGTATATTGCATGGTATTTTACACTGCATGTCTCAACTTACAATTGCCTTGCAGGAGCTTTTTTCATGGTAAACCTGTTGTATATTGGGATTTTCTGAGGTCTCTGCTTGTCCTGTTTCTTGCTTCTAGTTCTTCCTCAAAAGACAGTTGTACTGGACCTGGATTTTATTCTTTGATTTGTTTCTAGCCTTTTGTCACTGGGCTGCTCACCCAGAAACGTTGTGCTGGAAATGTTTTTGTTTCACAAAAGGGTTTACAGACAAGCAAGGGACTTCTATGACACCCATAATTTGATTATGTGCAGTCTTGATGCACATCAAGTAATGCATACTTGATGTCTTCCAGTGGACCTTAATGACAACAGTGACATTTTTGCCCCTTCTGCGAGACTCAGTTCGTGCAAAGAGTCATCGCCCAAATGCTGAAATTCCAGGTAGGGCTGGTTCATGCTAAGCTCATTGTTTTTAATGTGGGTGGAGGAAGACATTGATCAAGAAGGGAAGGGAGCATGAGATAGGCTGTGGAGTGCTGTCTGGAGCTTTCAGAAGCACCCTGAGGCCTGCAGTCTGCTCTTGCAGAGCACCTGGAGTCTGTCTGTGTTCCCAGGCCATTGGTGCATTTTCTAGGCTGTGTTCATAGTCGTACCCATGCTGAGCTTCCTGCTTTGCAGCATTGCAGTACATAAGCTCACAGATAGGGGATCCTGGATATTAGTTTTTTCTGAGAGATCCAGCAAATCCAGATTGTGACCTGGCTTAAGACAGGCTCTTGCACAGATACTGCAGACAAGTGAATGCAGAGCTTACATAAATGCTGGGTCTGGTTCTGGCTGTTCCCTCATGGCAAGTCAGGCATTTTTGCCAGCAGTAGTGGTATCACAATGACAGCTTCTAAAGCAAAAGCAGAATCCATGAAACTTTCAGGAAGTTGAGAAGAGCAGCTTCATGCAGCAATCCAAGAGATTGAGTAAAATTACAGATACCAGCAGAAGAGAGGTAGCAGAATGAAAGTACAGACATAGTGCAACAGAGCTGCCAAATCAAAATAAATGCACCAAAATTTTATGGAGAAAAATAATGGAACTAAGTCAAGCATTTAGACTGGAGCAGTGATGTACATCATCTGTCTGCTAGGCTTCCAGCACTTGGAGCCTTGAATTCAGGTTTCATTATAGCTGTAATATTATGGGAAAATTAAATATGTAGCAGACAGCAGAGTTTGCTGTACAGCTGTCATGATCAGATCAGGAGAGTGATTATTTTTGCAGTGCCCAGTCAGAGCAAATAAGGCAAGTCCTTGTACTGACAAGTTTATAGTTGAGGGATGCAAAATAAAAGGACGGCAGAAGTAGTGGCAGAGTTAGAAAAGGGACTGTCATGTGCCTGTACCTAAAGTGGGTGCAGCATTCTTTATGCTAGATGATTGGATAGAAAATTTTTGACAGAAGATGAAAGATGTTGGTGACATTTTCAGAGGAGTGATAATACATAAACTCACAACTTTTCAATGATAAAATGATGCTGAAGATCCACAGACATGATAAAACAGTTGCTACAATGGTGTGTTTAACTTTTATTGTAAGATTTTGGGAGCTTTGTCTAATTTTATATTGTAAAAGCTTGGACATGTGACAGCATGATGGAAAACGCAGAAAAAAATAGAGTGGATAAATATGAACATTATGTACATTAATTTATAAAATGTTCATCTATATGTAAATTCTGGTTTTTTGTTTATTGGTGACAGAGGAAAAGTATTTTGGTATTTAATAAAGTATATTTTAGTATAACGTTTTCAATTTTTTTCATCCAATCCCAGGATACAGATTTTTATTTCAAGCTTTAATGCGTGTAAGTGAACTAGATGGTGTCCCTAAGCACAAGCTATTCATTCATCATTGTTAATATGTCAGCTAGATGGGGAACTGTATCACTGAAGTCAGAGCTTCTGGCACTACAGTTCTCCAGCTCACTGACACTCATGTTTGCTTGCTGCCACACCAGTGCAAATAAACAGTTAAAAGAACATGGAGGCTTCCAAGTAATGACCCGGGAGAGGATCACTATCTCTTTTTTCCCCCCCACAGTGTTCTATTCAATCATTAGGTTGTCACGTTAGTGCACTAAAGGGCAGGTTGATGACCCAATTAAACAAACTTTGCCAAATTATGTGCTACATATAGACCTGCCAAAAACTGAAGCCCTGATCCACCAAGTGCTGTTTAAACACAATGTAGGCATATGACAAAATGCCTCACCCATCTTTCTCAGGAATTATCTCTCTGCAGAGGGAAATATATATAAATAAACCAAACGAGACAATAGGATTACATTAAGGGTAAATAATTTTCTGTCCCAATTCTCTCATTCTGGATAAGAAAGATTGTGTGCTGTTCTCTATTATATCTTTTTCATATTTACAAAATATAAAGCCATAATAACACCTTACCTGATGCGTATATCTCATGGTTTGTTTTGTGTTCAGCTGAGTCACTAGAGTCTGACCAATAGGGGTGAACTAGTTTGGGTTGTGAATGCTGATGGCAGCCTTGGCTTCAAGTCAAGAGCTGTATCTTTCTTGCACTGGGGAGCCCAAAACTGGACATGGTGCTCTAGGTGCACTCTCACATCCAGATACAGTCTCACACGTGCCAAATAAAGGGGAACAATCCCTTCCATCAACCTACTGAACACACTTTTGCTAACATAGCCCACAATGCCGTTGTCATTCTTTGCTCTAAGAGGCTATGGGTGACTTATGTTCTGCTTCTTATCCTCTAGTACCCCTAGGTCCTTTCCTGCAAAGTTGCTTTCTATCCTTTTGCTGCTCAGCCTGTACTGTCACATAGGGTTATTTCACCCTAGATGCAGAATTTACTTTGCCTTTGTTGGACTACATAGTTCCCATCAGTCCACTTCTCCAGCTTCCTCAGAATCACCCTGCTTGATTCCATGGAGTTAGCTGTGTCTATTTAGCTGAAGTGCTTCCCGGAAGACAGACCTCATCATTAAAAAAAAAATGCGTATGGGTAAACAGGCAATCAAGTGCCTCAGCGTTTTCTGTGCCTTATGTCACTATCTTACTTGCCCTTTACAGCAACAGGACCATGTTTTTCTGTCACTGTTGATATAAACACAGAAGCCCTTCTTGTTGCCCTTCAAATCCCATATAAGCTTTACCACCTGTTGAGCTTTGACTTTAGTAAATTGTTTCATGCGTGCTCAAGTAATGTCTTGATCTTCCTCCTGGGTGGTAAGTAGTCTCCATCACCCATGTGCTTGCTAATTGTCTGAACTCAAGCAGGAGAGCCCTGTTCATGCAGACCACACTTTCTTGGCTACCCACATGTCAGAATGGGCTGTTGTGCTCCGATGAGGATGTTCTTGAAGGCTAACCAACTCTCCGGAGTCCCTTTGCTCTCCAGGGCAGTCTCCTATGACATCCTGCTAAACAGATCCCTGAACAAGCTACCACCTTCTCTCCTGAAGGCCATGGTTGTGGTTCTAATAATTATGTTGCTTCTTACAGGACTGAGAGCTTCAAAACTTCAGCATCATGGTAGCCAAGTGGATATCAGCTTTTACAATTGAGATTAGCTCATCCCTGTAGCCATGCGATAACAAAGCTCAAGTTCCAAGCACCTCTTAGGTCAACACTACTTCCACCTTTAGATTTCTACTGAACCGTTGGCCTTTAAAGAATAGTTTCTAAAATTTTAATAACATTTTCTGGTTAGATTTTCCCCTAATGGGTAATATAATAATTGAAAAACTCTTACCCCATTCTTTCAGCCTGGGGCATGGAGAAGTCTGCTTATATTAGCAGATTGCATTCAGGCAGTTGAACTGTGTTTTCAACATAGCACATCATTTTAGCACCTACAGTCAAACTAGAAGAAAAGTGCTAATAAAAGTTTTTTGTATTACATGAAATTTTTCTTTTTTTGTTTCATAGTATTTAATTTATGAATAGTGTTTTTCTGTGATGCATTTATTTCTGGGATTCAGACTAGAGCCGTTGAACTATTTTTCATCAATTTTTCATTTAAAGAAGCGAGAACTCCCATTATAGGTTAACCATTTTTTCACTAATAGAAATATAGAATGAATATATATTCATTTTCATGATTATAATCTGAGGTGTCCTTAATAATAACAAATGATAGGAGAGTAACTTTGTTTTCAAGCACCATTAGCTCTCAACAAGTGAAGTAGGATGTTCCACCTTTTAACTGTTTTAACTGCACCTTTCAACAGGAATACTCCGGTTCACTTACATTTTCCTTTGCACCTTTTAACATGGTGTAATACACTGGGGACTCGTCATCATATGCTGCTTTCTAACAAAATAATTAAGGAAAAACAACAGGAGAAAGAAAATAAGTTGTCCTCAATCTATTTCACTTGAAGAACCATCTGCAGAACCATGATGAACAAATAACATTTTGGGAAAAAAAACTTACTTCACCACTCTTAATTCCTATGGACTTCTTAGCATTTTTAATATTGAAGAATAATGAGGATGTGCAGAGGTAATTTAGCACCTTATCTAACAAGCTAGTCATGCAGCTCTGCAGGTGGACAAGATAACTGCCTACTGCATACTGAAGGGCTTCTGGGGGCCACGACTTTGCAAGTTCTGCTCCCTGCCACAGGCAGGACGCTATCCATTCTCCCCTCATCAAAATAGAAATATCTTTTCACTGACAGATGTAGGCAAAATTCAAGCAGCAGCTAACTCAGCCAATAACTAACCGCTGCAGGTAACTTTTTAAACTGCTCAGATTTGACTTCGCTGACCCTTATTTATTGTTTATATTGTCTACCACTGAAGGGGAATGCTATACTTGATTGAAATGAGAGCAGGAAAGATTTATACTACAAAAGCTCGGGAAGCAAAATGAAGACATTCAGGCTTTTATTTAAACATTTTTTGGCTGACACAGTGAAAGAGAGGATACCAGTGAGAAAATAAAAGCGATCAGTACTGTCATAATTAGTTTATCATTTGTAGGAACATTAGTGGTTATGAACATAGTGCTGGATAATGCACAAGCAAAATTGAAAGCCACAGAAGTCTCCCCATCCCTGAAAACATGTAATAGAGTTTTAGTCAAAAGCACAAGGAGAATGAGGATGATCATGGGAGGGCAGTAGCTGTTCAGAACAGCAGCTGTGATACAATTCTATCAACAGCTCCTGGCAGTTTGATTTCACAGTACACCAGCTACTGTCCTTGCTTGCTATCTTGCTTTCAGCAGACAAAGCCAATGTGCTCATTTTTCCCTTGACTTTTCTACTGACTATGTTGTCAAGCAGCGTCTGGTTTCCTTTCTTGTAACATAGCAAATATCCTGTCCTGCTTAGGATACCAAATAATTCTGTCCATTCTTGCTGTTATACGGCACCTCCAAAAGAGATCAGTCTACTCAAGGAATGAATCTGCCATCAGTGTTGCTGTACAGTTTGAAGTATTATTATAGCATTAAACCAGCATCAGCTTGATACTTATTTTCCCTTAAACAGATGGTAGTGCATCAAGCTGTTATATTTCACTGCAGCAAAAATGACATTCAGCCTAAAGTTATTATTCCTCATGTGAATCAATAAAATGTAGGAACACTGCATTAGAGAAATGCTCTTTGCAAACGGCTATGCATTTGTAACTTATCCAAAGCAAGGGCACAAGATAATGACCCCTAATTTTCAAAGGCAAACAGTTTTTTGGCTTATCAAGCATCACTAGAAAGAGCGGTTATGTAAAAACAATATCAGTGCAATTACAGGTGGAAACAAGAGGATTAATAGCTCAAGGATCAATGTAGCAAGTGCACATTTAGTGTTTCACAAAGCCTGTCATCTGATTTAGAAGTTGAATATCCTTTACACTATTTTATTTATGATTCACCTTTACCTTTTCTCACACAGATATTTCTTTTAAATAATCATGTTCAGTGGTTAAAGCATTCATAATAGAAGAAGCAGAGTGATTTTTATCTGTATATGAAAACCTTACTGTCAGTCTATGAGCTACATGCAGAAGTAAAATTACAAACTAAGCATGGATGCAAAACATAAATTGAAAAAAAAGTATAACTGACAAGGCTGTACTACTTAAAATTACTGCCACAAGGGAGGGAAATTAAGGCTGCCAGCTGGCAGCTCAGACTCAGAGCCTCTGCATCAGATGCCACTAAACTCAGTTTCCAGCTACCATTTTCTGCACATCTTTGGCATCACGTTTGTACAAAGGTGTCCCAAGGGGCCATGCCACGGAGCTGCGATGACATCATGAGCTCATGCACTGTCTCTCCACTGGTGGGGTTAAACAGAGCAAGAAAGAGACCAGCCAGTGGGGTTTTGTACCATTCTTCATTTTAGGCTGAATGTCTCCTTTCTGATCTGCCAAAGTTTGGGAAAATGCCTCTGAATAAGCTTCTGCCCACATGTGCCAGAATAGGATTTACTGTAGGCAGGATGTATTATAGTCACAGAATCACAGAATAACCAGGTTAGAAGAGACCTACCGGATCATCAAGTCATGGCTGGCGAGGCTCTGTTTTCATCAATTTAAACATTCATTCCTTTAAAAAATGGATACTCTGCTGCCACAGTAAAATACTCCATGTGAAATGAGTAAGTCTTACTCATGTTTAGCAAAACAAGACAACCAAGACTTAGCACACACATCTTCATTGCTCTTGTATGAGGCTTAGATTACCTTTATATGCTGTTAAGAGAAAGTGTAGGGATTGTTGTTATGGCCACACTTAAAATCTTAGCATCTCAAGGGCAGATCCATCCCACCTTACACATCTTGAAATCCATCTCTGTAAAACAAAGCAAGCTATTTAGATGTTAAAAATCTGAGCTTTCCAGAGAATTCAATTGCGTTCATGTCCAGCCACACTTGGGATAAATTAGGGCTCTAACTGTTCATGGATGGTGTGACACATTTGATGCACAAGGTAATAATTGAAGAGATTCTCCCAATATCCCATGGGAACAGGTTAGAGTTTTTATTCCCCCAGAGGTCATGTGACTTCTTAATTCCTAGACCTCCATTGTCTCCTGCAGATGTTGCTGTTTTTCTTTCAAAGTTTTAACTGTGCAAAGATCATCATAAAGCCTTCAGGTTCTTCCAGTTTACTGACGCATTTACCATGTCATTCCCCGCATCCATCACACGCAGTCTCTGGCTGTTGAGAAGAATGGGAACTTATCGTTCAGATATTTATACTGTCGGGTGTAGAAGAGCTACATAGAGGCAAAGCTCAGCAGCCACCCCAGTGTGATCTGAAAGATGCTTTAAGACACAAATTCTGGAAGTGTTGTTGGTAGTCGATATGGCCCATTTCTAGGAGAAAATGCAGTGCCTGAACATTAGCTTAGTGTGAGGCTAAGCCAAGGTGTCACCAACAGTATCATGCTCTGCTAAGGCTCACAAGATCAATTCAGGGGAATTTACATGGAAAATGAGTGCTGGAGACAAACCTTAAATGGGGCAAGTAGAGAAAAACCAAAACTATTAATTTCAATGGACTGTTACCGGTGAGGCTCACTAGACAGAGATACTGAGACTTGAGGGGAAAGTCAAGAAGTGGAAAGTACCTGAGCATAACCAGGAGAAATTCTTGAAGAATCTGACTATGTGTTTGAGTAAAGTACGTATTAAAATGTTTTTGGGAAGCTGGCAACCATCAACAGACCAAGAGTCATAGGCTGCATTTCCCCTCCATCTAAAGATATGAAAACATACCAACTTCTAAAGATGGTGATTTGTGAAAACCACAAACACAATCCCCTACTGCACTCATTGCAACATGGATATTAGGATGCTTCCTGTAACCAGCACCCAACCTGCCTTCAGATCTGCGCACCCATCCTAAGCAAAAGTTCTAGCAAAGAAAAGTTATGTTTTCACATTTTCTACATAGGTTAAGTTCCAGATGAAGCAGAAACTTGCAGCTGTCTCCCGTTTTTGCAGTTTGGGCTGCTGGATCCCCTGCTGTTGCCATGCCACCAGCCTTGCTCCTGCCTGCCTACTGTCCCCCCATCACCCTGCTCCTAGCACTTTCCTCTCTCCATTAGGCTACAGGCCTTTTGCCCCAGACACAAAATCACTGCACCAGCTCACAAACTGCACACACTCTGCCTGTCGGGGAGCTGTAAAAGCATTCATTATACATTTATAACTACCCCCCGCTGCCTCACTGAGGCCGTAGCCCACAGCTGCCAGTGCAGTGGGGACTCAGGGACAAGGATGGAGCCAATGAGATGGTAGCAGGGAGAGGCAACTCTGAGCCTGGCAGAGACTGCTACAAGCAGAGAGGCTTTCTGCTGATAAGCGTTGCTTTTGTTAAGTTACTTTTTTTCCTGACTTTCAACAGAACTGTTCAAGTATTTGTTGTGGCCGCCGACCCCAACAAAACAGGGTTTTTTTTGTCTGGCTGCAATCTTTTTGAATGCAATTGAAAAAAAAAAACCAAAACCAAACCAACACACTACGCTATACTTAATTTCGTTTCTGATGTGTTATTCAGGCTTTCAGTTCCTCCTGGGAGCAAGACCCCTTGTAAATATGATTATGGTAAATATTTCACTTACATTGCATGTGGTCCATTACACAAAACCATGCGTGACCAAACACCCAGACTGACAGGGCATTTGGGGTCGGCAGCTTTCCCAGGCGACTGCTTGAACAGGACTAAGTGCTACTGGCAGCTGATGCTCAATCGACAAGGAACAAAGCACTTTGGGCAGTTCAGTAAACCCAAATCTTGCATTCAATTATGGATGGGGAACGTCTGTTTTGACTGAGACTCTGAAAATAGCCTAGTTTACTTCTTCTAGGAGGGAAAGCTTTGAAAATCTGTATTTCTGAATTAATTGTCTTTGCAGTACAACCTGGAATAAATACTGCTGCCCTCCCTTAACTGTCCAAAAGAAGCTGATTTTCAGCGGAGATTCACTTTGCCAGCTAATGAGGGAAGTTGCATTAAATGGCAGTAGCGAGGATGGGCCACAGATGGTCCATTACCACCACCCCTCTGGAGAGCAGTCAGGGATACCACTCAGCCGTGCCTGTACCTGGGGTGCAGAGAATCACTTTTTGCCCTGAATTTCTCCTTATGCCAGTGTGGTCCCACACAGAACCCTTGCTCACTCATGTTCAGCACTTGGGCTTGAGAACTGTAATGTGCAAAGCAGTTAGTAGCAATGTTTTGCTAATGGAGTGTTGATATGGCTAGACCTTGGAAACCTAAAGTGCCTTGAGCATGGCTGCACATTTATATTTGTTAACGAGTCTATGTAGGGCAGCAGGAACGGCTTGTTTTTCTTCATTCATGCTTTATATTGATTCATTGGAAAAACAGATATTTCTGTATTCTTATAGCAAAGAAACTTGATGAAAACATTAGGGAAACCAGAGATCAGCCTGTGTTACTATACTGAAAATATTCTAGTTATGTATCCAGAATTTTGACTCTTGTGTCTAACAAAGTTGTGATATATTTCATCATCTCTTGTAATAACGTGGCCTGTACAGTACATTTTTAAAAATGCCAGCAAACACAAAGCTGTTTGAAACTCTTCTCTGAGAGAGGTGGAGGGGAGGAAAGTGACAACAAAAGGCATCACCCCAGCCTATATGTGATTTACAGTGCAGCACTTGGAAAGTCTAAATCTGAATTCAATGTAAGGCTGAGAAGTCCTGATGAGAGTCAGCTTGCTGATGCTTAGCATCATCCTGGTGAATCCCTCTGACCAAGCTTATAGGTTCTCTGCCAGCTGCCTGGTTTCTGTGGGTCACTTACGTTCTGGCAGCAGCACAAATTGAGAGATGAGTGAAGTTACCCGGACATGCTTTATAGAGTCACTTGCATTCAGCAGTAGCTGGAGGATGTAAATGAGAGACAAGAACCTGGGGTGTAAGATGTTCATTGAAAGCATATTCAGATGATGGGGAACAGCTGAGGCAGCTCCCTGAACAGTATCCCCACTGTGGAGCTGAGAAAGAACAGGAGTTTTCAGATGTATGTCCAGGAACCGTCTTACGTTGAGTTTCACTTTTCATGTTGAGAGTGTTGTGGTGTGGATCCTGATTACTCCTGACCCGATTTTTCCTGGACCACCTTTACCTGGATTTTCCTTGCTGGCCTAGGGCACAGGCATATTGCCTGATATAAGTGGTATGGGAGTCCCAGGAAAAAAATCTAGGTATGTAATGTCCATCCAGGGAACACGGATGATGCCAGTGCTGCATACAGAGAATAAGAAAAGGAGGCTGAGGGTCTATTGAGAAGTGGGATGGGCAGCATCACTGAAAAGGATGGAGTGGAAGCTGCAAGTCCTTTGTCTTATATCCCATTTATATTCTTTTCTATTAGACACTTCCAAGAGCTTTAGGGCTGTATATTTGGCTAATGCAATTAGCAACAGTATTATTGCATGGGTTTACCTGATGGGAAATGCATGTTTGTGTGTCACTGCAGAAAGACAACGAGGCTAGGATTTCTGTGGTGTTACCTCTGAACACACATTATGATTATGGTTATGATTATGATTATGATTATGATTATGATTATTCAGTCAGTACACTTCCCACATAATTCCTATATTTTGAAAAGGAAGCATGGGAAGGCTACAAACAATCCCTGGTGAAAATCTGGGAAGAGTTAGGAATGGAATATGATGAAGTAAACTTCTCACTGGGCCTTGCCAGAAGGAGTACCTGCCATAAAAATACACAAATTAAAAAGAAAAATAAATGTAGCAACAAAGTAAGCTTTAATTAAATGAAAGCATGGAAAAAGTAAGAGAAAAGCTGGATTCTCGTACCTAAACTAAAGCATGAAGAAAAGATTAAGATAAAAATGTTGTTATAATTAATAAGGTAGGTGGGAGAAAATGGATGAAAAACTACTAAGAAAGGATTAGTTGGAGCTATCCACTCATCAACAAAAAGCCTCAGGGAAAACTTGGCTTACCTATGCTTGCTGGAGAAGATATAGGCAGTGGTTCTGAATGTTCATGTGCACATCCCCAAAATAGTATTATTGTAAGATTATTTCTGCTAATCATATGATGTTCCATAATCTGTTATATTTTTGCTAGACATGGCACAGCAGCTGTGATGGTATTGGAGTCATGATTTAGTTGTGGTGTTTAAATGTTCTCAAAACTGTGGTTCTTTGACCGTAACAGCAAGTTCAGAGCAACTGTAGTGAAATAGTCTTGTGGAAAGCAGTTCAAACTGCTAAAAGCATGCTTTAAAATTCAAGCTAGTACTTGGCACTATTAAATTACAGCACAGCACCCTGGAAACTGGTGCTGCCACTTGAAAGTAGGATTCACACTTTCTGAAGTGTTATTTCATAGAAAGCTTTAAAAGCAGAAAGGTTAGAAAATCTTCACAGCTAGGGGAAGTTTTGCTCATCTGTGTAAAGTATTTGGGAAAACATGGCTCAGGAGACAGTGTTCTCTTTTTGAAGTGATTCTTTTACTCTCATGAGTAACTTACAAAGTAGGAGTATCCTATGAGGAAACTCTCAGGATCTTCACTGCAGATGTGTCCTGGGTCTCAGTTCCATCATTCACCTAGCTGCTGAGAGCTGAGTTCAGGCCACATTGGTGAAAAGACTGAGCAGAGACCTGTAGAGTCTAGCATCTGTAGTAGTTTCACCTTTGTCCTTCAGCTCTTCAAAGCAACTTGGAAACTGCATGCTAATCTTTAAAGTTTAGTTACATCAATCGTAACTGCATGGGCAGATTTCTCTTTGCAGTTCATGTACATGGTGTTGCCACATAAAGATGCTCTGGTACAGGAGCAACAGTAGACAAAATGCCTTGGAGTGTTTGGAATCCAAGCTGAGAACCCACGCTTTTCCAGGTGCCCCTCTCCTGTCTGCACCACTTATTATTGGAGTTCTTCAGTGGCAAAAAGTGAGCAGGCCAGGTTTCAGGTAGAAACCAGAAAGGCTCTGTGCATCCTAGGGCATCCCTTTCTGACATCACAGGTACCAGTTTAGGTAATTATTTTCATTTAAAGCAGATGAAAGAAATTATCTGCTAGTCTCTGCCGGCATCTTCAAGTTAGCCAAATTCACATCATTCTCAACTTTGTCATAATCTTCACTGCCTCTAGCTGAACACAGTTACACACTGGCCACTGTTCCTGATGCTTAGCATAAAATAACACGTACTTATTGAAATGTGGTTGCACAAGAACTTCTTAATGTTTGCATTATCTATATTAAAGCAGCAAGAATACAAATTAATACCAATACCAGTTCTATGTGCAGTACAGATGGATATATGATGGTATTTTCAAGGGCACAAAGGTAGGCTTCTGACACCTTCCTACTTGTTATGTTTGTTTTCCTGTTGAAATTAAAGATACCAGTACTGTGGTAAGTACTAAAAGAATTTTGAGTGTGGGCCAACTGGAGGCAGTGAATATACAAGTGCACAGGAGAATTTGGGGTGCCTGGCTTGTCTGTGTTCCTCTGTTCCAGTTAACTTCTGGAAAGATGCCTAAAGAGAGCACCAAGGCTATGGAGATGGCTACTTTTTAAAAGTTATTCCAGGGAAATATGGACATCAGAAAGAAATGTCAAAAAAACTAGGTTCCAACATGTGCTCTATTACTTTAAATAAAATACAGATTAGTTATTGCAACGCAGTTCTGAGTGTTTGATTATGACATTCTAGTACAGGAAAACAAATATAAATAGTACCTTTAAAACAAATATCAAATACTGGAACATGTACATTTACAAAACCACATTCCTGGCACATGTAAAAGTGCTGGCAAATGGATGCGTAGGTTAGCCGCGCTAGTCAGATCAGATTATATGAGATGTTCGATATTGTTTAACTGTCACACTTTCATTCTTAGTTGTAGTCTTTAAAGTAACTTTAAAGTACTTTTTTCCATTTAGTGTCAAATGAGATTCAAAACACACGTCTGTAGCCTTTTCTAGCTAAAATACTCTAGTTTCCATCTGGATGAATAGGAAAAACCCAAGTGTCTAGAATAGGAAAAGACTCCAAGAATCGAGTAATATGGACCACAATCATGGTCTTACTCCAGATATCCAGGTGTTTTTGTGTGATCATTCCTACAATAAAATCCTACTAGAACACTCACATTACAAAACTGCAAGAGGGATAACTGTGCCCAGTTTTCTGACAGAGAAGATATTGTGCCAAATTTTCTGACAGAGGAGACCTGCCAAAGTATTTGTTTACATTGTAATCGAATAATTTAATTCCTAGTTCAATTTAATGGTTAAATAATCCAGAACAGGAATTTTGTCCTCTTTTCCTCAAATCTCTTTTTGGGTGTCTGACTGTCTGGAAGTTATTTATAAACCAGCAGGTCTGTGTTTGGCAGTTTGAGAATAACTTGCCTTCTGTCAGCTAATGAAGAGCAAAAGTTCTTTCCTTCTGGCTCATGCTCTATTTGTTTCTGATTAGTCAAATAAAACAAGATTAAAGGGGGAGGATTACAGCCATTAGTTTTATGGAAAGCTGTTTTGGCTAGCTGTTCAAACTGCACTAGTAGAAATAGTGAAGGATCTGAATCTAGGAGAGGGAATGAGAATATGAAAAAGATGAGAAAACTCTTTCTACTGGGCAACTTTAAATCTTCTGCCCTTGAAAATCGTATCTACATTATTAGGATTGTTTGAAAGGGAGAAAAATAAATCAAAATCAGAGATGCTGGAGTCTAGCTGGTTAAGTATGTTTCATTCAAATGGAAATGCCCATTTTAGTGCAAAGCTGCCTTATATAGGACATTTAAAGCTACTCAGTATCTTCAGACCGATAGGGGGTGATTGTGATCTTGAGCTTAATGCAAGGAATATTTCTTAATTTTTGTGCCCTGTCATTTCTTAATAACCAATGTCTGGAGCTGAGAGACTCTTGAATCTTGTTTTAAATCAGCAGGGAATTGGGCTCTTTACATTTATCTGTGGATTAGAGCTCATAGCTCTTCAGTTCAGGTTATTTGATATCCTAGCACCTGCAGGTGTGCACTCAGCAGGACTGATCAGCACTGACAAGCAATCCATAGATCAGGCTGCATCTCAAAGCATTCACAGACTTCACATATAGGTCATGGGGCACAGAATTGTGGGAGCTATGCAAGCTGCACTCACAATTGCCAATGGTGTGGTTCACTATCAACTCCCTGCATAAATTTTTGGAAATCCTGCTCCTTCAGCCATGAGTCACGCAAAATATTTCAGAAGAGATGATGTGTTGCAAATAGTTTATACCCTGGCTCATAGCCAAGAAATATTACCTGTATATGCAGTTGTCTGTTCAGAGTCAGATATATCTGCAGGTGGGACTGGGGTAGAGTCTTGCCTTGTGTCACTGCTCATTCTTCAAGACTTTGTCATGATTTATATCATGCAGAATGACAGCAAGTTCAAGGAAGAACCCCAAAGACTTCTCTCCTGGTTTTAGTACTCTTTTTTCATTTTTGTTCCTCTTCATTGTCTCTCTTTCCAATACTTTTGTACTGCAAGGAGTTTGTATTCCTTTTTCTGTTATCAGGCATGACAGATAGAACAAATTACAAGTATCTGAATAGTTAATGCTTACATTCATGCTTTTATTTGGCTTCATAATAATTTTTTTAACTGAACGAGGAAAATTTCAATCTCAAGTCATTTTTTAAGCTATGTGTAGGAAAACAGAGGTATAATAAATTATAACTGATCTATACCTGAAATTTTGTCTTTAGAAAGACTTGTATTTGCACTAGTGTGTGTTAAGCAGGTCATAAGTGTTTCCTGGGGAGGCTGGGAAGATTTGAAATGTGTTCCAAGCCAAGGAGTCTTTGTCTGTATCAGCTTTTCAGGACATCGCATCTATGAGGCTAGCTGCTGAGCAGGCTGCAGTCATTTTTATTGCATCTTCTAGTTACAAAAGAGAGCCAAAATAAATGAATCATGAAGTCAAAATCAATGCCCACCAGCTATATAAAGAAAGCCTTTGGGCAAAGCTTGTCCTCTGTTAAGCTGTAGTAGAGTCTAATTTCCTTCTGCAGACAGGGCTGGAACGTGGGACAGCCATGGGACTTACCTCCCCGGGTCCCATTCCTTCTCCGTCAGGCATCCTCCTGCCCCAGATTTTTCCCAGGGCTTTGCAGAGCTGTGATGTCGGAGTGGGAGGGATGAATCATGGAGAGACAGGATTTTGAGGATTTTCCTGTGGCTGCAGTGCTGTCCCTCTTCTGCCTTTGCTAAAGTGATTTGAAGCCTCATGTCGCTGCATTCCATGTCATGTGGTGGGTGTTGTTTGGAATTTAGATGGCTCCCCAATGCACCCTGTGAGAATCTGCCTCGCCATTATGTATGATGCACTTGGAAGACAAAAAGGAAGAACATTTGCCTCATCTTTCTTGCTCATATGGAAAGATTTTTAGTCTTGTAAATAGAATAAGTCTAAATTTCCTACAGGAAAATGCAGAAAATTGAATTTTCCTTACGGTCAAAGAAATAGTGTGATACTTATGAGTGTTCAAAACTTAATGGAGCTTGGCCTTTTTCTCAGGTTTTGGGACAAGGGAGAACTTTTTATGTTGCAATAAAAAGTAATTATACAAAAGCAATCAAAATCTGAGCACCAGGATAAATAAAAATATATTCTTATTCACGGTCCTAGGATGTTTGTATAAAATTATGTTCAATACAAGATTCAATATGAAAGAATATACTAGTTAAGGAATCATTTAAATGGGAATTTATTATTTTGGTGGAAAAATAAAGCTTTTTATCAGAAAAATAATGAAATCTAATGCAAGTCTGAAAATTAGTGTGTACTCTTTTGTGTGTAAAAATGACAGAAGAGCAATTTCTAAGCCTTTAATTAATGATTCCTTCTGACCTTCTGAAATACTTCTCTTCTGAATAAACACTTGAAACTATTGGTCATTTATGAAAATTAAGATGCATTCATGAGTAATTAAATGATCTCTGCAACCTGATTCGCTATGGATATGACCTGTGTTTGGGAGTAAGTAACAGCACAGTGCACTGATAATGAGACTAAGTCTTTATTACAAATTCTGTTGAAGTTTTGAAACAGTCTGCATTCAACCAGATACTCAAGGGCTTTAAATGAATTGCAGACAGAAGCCAGGTCTAGTACGTGACCTAACTACTAAGCTTCAACAATTTTCTGTTATGTTGTCTTAAACTTTCTTTCTAGGTAATAAGTCTTTTCGTTTCTTTGGGTAGTTAAATTCTGTGCTAATGGCAGGCAGCACCAGGACCTCTGAGATCTGAGTGGGCAAAAAAAAGGCAGATGGTTTTCAATATGGATT
Organism: Clamator glandarius; assembly: GCA_033459285.1. Classification (NCBI taxonomy): domain Eukaryota; kingdom Metazoa; phylum Chordata; class Aves; order Cuculiformes; family Cuculidae; genus Clamator; species Clamator glandarius. The sequence goes on from JAUNZM010000020.1 coordinate 414,801, forward strand.
AATCTGTTAAAGCAAAGTAATGCTTCCAGAGAAAAAAATAATCTGTGCATATGGGATGCTGAGCTCAAATCTAGCAGCTGCAACTCCAGAAGGTGATGCTGAAGTTGCTAGTTCTCTGAAACCATAAGCAGGGATGTATCTCTGGCAGCACCAGTACAACAGTGCTGGATTTGGGGAGTAAGATGGGAGTAGTCAGAATACTATCCAGGCTTTCCCTAACAGGCTCTCATACTGCTGCTGTGCTTGCTTACTGTTACACAAGCAGACACAACCTCCCAGTACTCTATGGATATGTTAGAAAGGGTGCAAAATTTCTGTTTCCTATAATCTGTAGATTTCCTTTTCTGTAGATGATAATTTGCTCAACATCATCTGTCACAGAATCATAGAATAACCAGTTTGGGAGAGACCCACCAGATCATCGAGTCCAACAATTCCTATCAAACACTAAACCATGCCATATGTATATGTGTGTGTGTGTGTGTGTGTGTGTGTGTATAGATAGATAGATATATATACATATGTAAGAATTGCTGAACAAGACACCAGCTCACCATCAGGCATTGTGTGTGGACCTAGGCATCTACTATAGGTTTCCAACCCCACCATATTAATCATGAACTTGGACAATAGATACTGTAGTGACTAACTTCTAGGTGCCTAGATCCTTTCTGGCTATATTTCATCATTTTGGCAACATTCAGTGATATATGAGAAGTGAGTATCATTTTCCTCACTCTCCTATCTTGCAGAAAATTTTCCAGGTTCTCATTGGGGTGTTTATTGCAGTGGCTGGATTGTTTTATCACTGTATACTGAGACTGAAATTTTTCCATCCTGATAAATCATCTTCTATACTCATTGTTGGACACGGGTTCACAGGAAACTTATTGTTGTGTTTGTCTCTGGAATATAGACAGGAATTAACAGGAGGAGTAGTTTCACATCCCTACCACTGTGTCTTTTCTGTAATGAAGTAAACAATTATTTTGTCATATGCCAAGTTTGGCATATTTCACAGTCACAGATCTAAGAAGATTGAACTATTCTTTAGAAGATAACAATCAAATTATTTTAAGTTTTAAATAGGAATTTGAAAAAGTTGCATTTATTCACAGGAAATTAGGACTGAAAATATGTATATCATTTAAAGCCATGTTTAAGTAACTTGCTGCTTAGTTTTCCATAAACCATTACATGAGTATTCCACATCCAGCCTTTAGTAACAGAGTAAAACACACATACTGATACTGCATATTAAAACAATCTATAATGACTGTGTGTCCAGATTATACATACATCTTCTTTCATCTAATAGAAAACACTTCTAGAAACTTAACTGAATCTTCTGATATGTATATGTGGCCGCCCAGCCTTCTAGTTGCTGCCTCTCACAGAAAGAGAGCAGAGTGCACAGTAAGACTGGGTGAGGCAAAAATATGACACAGGAGAAGAGAGAAGTGAAGCAGAGGAGAGCTCCTTCTCATATCTTGGCTTTGGAGTCTTTACAGATAGCAACTGCCATGTTTCTTCTTGAGCATATGTGAGTAAACACCAAATATTTGTCAAGAGGCAAGGTGGGTACAGGCACTCAACACCTTTTTCATAGCCAATATGTAGCACAAAATCCTCCATTCTGGCCTTGTCAGCAGCTTCCTTGCTACAACTTTCAGCTACATCTGATGAGTGTTTCCTTTTTCAGATATTTGAGTGATATTTCAGGAATCCTAGTAGAACAACACATTTCCTAGGTTTACAGGAGGATATACAGGTATCAGTGTGCCTGTCTATACTTCATATCACTTCCAGGAGATGCCTGCTCTCATTTATCCAGATACATACAGAGATGATGGTGAAGACTAGGTAAAAAATTTAGGCAAAATTCCCATCCTGGATAGAACTTTATCTAAGGAAGAACTTGAATTAGATATCTGGCCTCTTAAACCCTTCTTTTTCCTGCTTTTTTTTTTTTTTTTTTTTTTTAAATCCACCTCCTGGCCAGGATTTTCACAATTTAACTAGCCTTAATTTTAACTCTCCTTCATGAAACAGTGATTGAATAAAATGGCTTTAGGAAATGCTACACTATATGGCATAAGTAATCAGAATCTTTTCCTTTCAAGGTAGAAAACTGAGCTTGCTCATGCCTTGACACTTAATTGCTTATAAATAAGTAATTACCTTAATGTAAGGAAAAAATTCTCCTCCAGCTGGTTGAGTTGGCACTCAGCCATCAAGCCATTGTTTGTTTAAACCAATTCTTTATACTTGTCTGACACCTTTATTTCATTTAAACACAAATTCAGCACCACATTCCCTGAATGCAGAAGGCTAATGCAGAGAAGACATCGCTAGTTGTTGGCAACAACAGTCTGTGAATATAAGCATATGTTCTGTGACAAGAGTGCAGTTGGACTGTCTAGTTGCTCAAATCAGCTTTAAGGGATAATCCTAAAATATTTAAACAAGACCTAGGAACCTTCATGGTAGATTGAGTCCAAGGTCCTATAACCTGTTTGCAACAGCGGCTAGTGCCTGATTTATCAGAGAAAGATGTAAGGGGATAGATTATACTGGAGAAAATGGAATGTAATGTACCCTCCAAATTATTCATTTGCCTTATAATAGCATTTAAGAATTATTGAAGACTGAAGTGTGATCGGAAAAAAGTTTGCAGATACTAGGGAGAATGTTTAGGATTGATTAAAACACAAGTCTAAAGCTGATAGATGTAGCTTTTTCACCTTTTAGAAAAGCTAATCAGAGCTGTTCAGAAAACTATAAATTGCATTTTTTCATGTGTCCTTTTTCTCTTAATATACTCAGAATTGTGCTCTATGTTGCTGTAATATCCAACATCTGTAGCAAATTGGATGCTTAAGTTTTATTACCACTTTCTGAGTTTTAACATGTGAAGTGTTTCTATCCCTTGAAAAGTTATTTTGGCGGTATCATATCACACAGCTGTGTAATCATAGGAGGTATGAAATTAAATAAAATATATTTCCTAACTCCTCAACAGAGTTTTTAAAGCTTTGGATGTAGCAGATAACATAATGTTGTCTTTTGATGTATGAAATAGCATTTAAAATTCCAATTTTACATTCATTGCTAGAGATATACAGTGACTGCTACTCCATCAAACAGGGCTTCAGCATAACTGTTAGATGTTCAGAACAGTCCAGATTCATCATTCAGTGCTCCACCACAACTAGGAAAATATGGTAGATCTGATGTACATTTCTGCCTCATTCCTCTGTTACACAAGGTAGTAATAAAAATGCAAATAGCATGACAAGATCTGTGCAATCCATCCGTAAGACTGAACTTCGTGCAAAGTAAGACATGGTGGTTTTGAGACCAGTTGCTTCAAGGCAGAGTAACAACAAGATGCTTGTAGTAAATATTAAAGGGAAGTTGTTTTCTTTTGTGCAGACTTAGGAAGACTGCAGTGCATTCTGTAATTTGGAGTTGGTATTTCGAAAGCCTTGCTATAGAAATATCAAAGTTGGAGTCAGTGAGAGCTGGTGTTTGTTATCTGTAAATCTCCTCTGTGATAGGATCTTCTGCTGCAGCATCTCTCAGTTAAACTCCATTGTCTGTCTTCTGCAAACAAAATACAGGTAAATCAGTTGTTGATAACATTAATAAATAATAATATGGTGAATGTGACCACTAGGAAAACAATAGTAAAGTCTGCCTAAGGGGACATTTAGAGCATAATTACCTGCAGATTTATTGCTTTCTTACCACAGAAATTTATCTGACTCAGGGAGAGGTGAAATACAGAATTGATTTTTTTCTTCAGATCTGCTCCTTCATCTGCTTAATTGTCACAATAGCTAGTTCTTTAAGTCAGAGAAGCTATCTGTTAGCTCTCATGAAAGGAAATTAAATTTAACAGGTTCTGCCCTCAAGACCAGGGCTAACGTCCATCAGACCAACTGATTTGTAGCTCAGCTTTGCCTGAGATTGGTTGTGCTTCACAGTGTTTAGTAGCTTGCTCCCTTCTCTCATGTGTCCCACGAGCTTCTCCCCTCAGCTCCATTTTGGAGCACACAAACTTGCCCCATGATTGTTATCACTTCCAGTGTGTATCTGTTATGACTAAGTTAAAGGGGCCTGGCTGACTCAGTCTGGAGCTAGATTCTGTACTCTTGACTTAGTGGCCAGTGGCCAGTGCTGGTGTGGTGGGACTTAACTTGTATTTGGTGGTGTGTCTCTTGTGCTGTTCAGTGAGTATGAATGGCTGCACTAGGTGAAATTTCTGTCATCCCTGCCCTCCCTGTCCATCCTTCTCCTCCTTGTGAATCAGCCACTGGGGGAAAATAATGAAGGCAAAAAGAATGAGAAATGCTCCTACTGACTTTCAAACTGCTTTTAGAAAACAATATTAGTAGAATCATGCCAGTGAAAACATTTCTAATGCTTCCATCTCACTAGCTTAGAGGTTTCCTCTTTGCACCCAGTTTTTCCTGTTGTGATGCCTCATGCTTCCGTTGATTCTATCTTTTAGTACAAGAAGACGAGCAGTCTTCCCTTTAGAATAAGTATTTACAAAGTAATGGCTGCCTTATTTATATCTCTAGCTAACCATACTGTCAAATTAATAAATGCCCAAATTTTCAAGTTAAGAAAAGACTGCATGCATCAGGCAGGTCTACATGCAGGAAATGTATAAGAGAGTTAAGAAGGACACTATACTGAAATGCAATCTTTCATTCTTGGCTTTAAAAAATTACGATTAAGATGTACACGTACATTCATTCCTCTATGTAATAACTCTATTTAGCTTGACCATTCTTCACAGCTTTCTCAAAGGGGAATGTGTGCTGCTAACAATTACTTAACTTTTTAGTTTGAATGATTCTAACAGTTAGAGCTGACAATGCGTCTCAAAAACACAAATCAAAACCAAAAAAAACCCCACCAAATCTGGTAGGCACTGAAGGCACTGCAACAAAATGAGAGCAACAAACCTGGTGAAGAAGTCTTATGAGGAGCAGCTGAGGAACTGGGGTTGTTTTGCCTAGAGAAGGAGACTGAGGAGACACCTTATCACCATCTACAACTTCCTGAAAGGATGTTGTAGCGAAGTGGATGTTGGCCTTTTCTCCGAAGTGATGGATAATAGGAAATGGCCTCAAGTTGTGCCAGAGGAGGCTAAGATTAGACATTAGGAATAATTTCTTCTCTGAAAGGATTATCAAGCACTGGCACAGGCTGCCCAGTGAGGTGGCTGAGCCCTGGAGGTGTTTAAAAGATGGGTAGATGAAGTACGCTGGGATATGATTTAGTAATGGACAGGTACAGTTGGACTCAATGATCTCAAAGGTCTTTTCCAACCAAGCAATTCTATGATTCAATATATCTACTAGATCAGTTTCTATGTTATGAATAATGTATCTAATATAATGTATACACCACGCAGAAAAAAAAAAATGCAAATGTCATTAACCAAAGACAGCAACACATTGCATTAATAGTCACAAAAAGACAAAAGGCAAAAGGGAAAGGTTGGGTTAAAGATGACTTACACCAGATATTCCCATTTTCTTTGGACATGGTGAAAACAAAGTATGGTTATATAGACAAATTACTTCAGCCATCATAACTGCTGGTAGTGATCTCGGAGTCTATAAACCTTTCCCTAAACTTTGAGCGTATCTTGGAAAAGACAGAGAAAAAGAACAGCCAAAGAATTATACAGCAGTCCTTACAACTTAGATCCTGGAAATATACCAGAATATACTCAAACAAGCAATTTGCAAGCGCCCAGAACATGATAAGGAGTTGAGTAACAACCAGCATGGATGTACTAGTAACAAGTTATGTCAAGCTGATCTAATTTTCTCTCTGACAGGGTAAAGAAGGGAGAAGCAGTAGGAGTCAAATAATTTGACTTTTACGGATTTTTATGCTCCCTCACCGTGTCTAACAACCAGGAAAATATGCAGTAGGTGAGACTATTAGGAAATGGAGTATTAGAAAGAAAATTCTACTCTACAGTAGAATTAACGTCAAATCAAAAGGATATATAAACATGATTTTTCAAAGACCTTTGATGGAGTCTAGTATTATTCACTATTTTCATCAGTGGTTTGGATGGAGGAATAATGTTTTAACTATGCTCATGATAATAATTTAAATGGTTCTAAGCACATTGGAAGACAAAATCGGGTTCTCAGACCCTTGGGAATGTATCTAATAATTCACTTGAGATGAATACCAACTTCAGAAGAATAGCAGGACAAGAATGCTTGGACAGCAGAATTGTAGGAAAGGATTTAAGCACCATAGAGGATTGCAAGCTAAATATGACTCAACGGTGTCATGCTGTTGAAGTGAGACACATCAGTAGTAGATGCATCATCAGAGTCTTGAAATAGGAGTCCCCTACTCTGTTCAGCACCGAATTCTGCAGATCAGCAGGGATGTACATCAAATGTCAGGGTCTAGAGTGGTGAGGCCAGTGAGAGATCAGAAAACAGGTTAGTGGACAGGTTGGAGGTGGAATGCAGTTATTTCAAATCTAATGATGAGAAAACTGAGGAGATGTAAGTCTAAGTCTTCAATTACATCAAAGGGTGCAATACACAGAGTTAAATTCCCCTCGTGCTGCAGGTAGGACAATGCAGTTAAACAATAGCAAGCAGACTTAGGTAAGTCATCAGAAAAGGTAGCTTAGCACTGACTAGGCACTGATGAGATTATAACATTTCCATCAAGGGGGTTAATATAAAAACACACCTAAGAAATACTAGGAATGACAGTTCTCCATCTCTGGGCAGGATGACAGACCAGCTGATACTGTGATGTTCATTTCTGCTCCTACAATTTCCTTCTTCTGTGGTAAAATATGTTATCTAATTATGTGGATAACTTGTGTGAAAGCTCTACTAATTTATTCCCTTGGAAAACGGAAACAAACTTGAAGCACATTGAAAAGCTGGAGCTAAATGTGGGTAAAATGTTGTAAGAGCTAAGTACAAAAAGAAAGCTAGTGCTTGAAACGTGTAGCAGTTCAGCGCCTTACTGCAGGCAATGTCTGCTTGAAGGCTTAGATTCCAACTGTTATGCATGAATGACTTTGAATATTTAAGCAAACATTTTTTTTCCCAAAATATGCACTTTTGTATCAAGATTCAAATACTTTGCTTAAGGTGATTTGTGTTGCTCAGTCCTCACTAATACTAAATCTGTATGCTCTACTTTTGTAGAAAAACTAGGTCATTCTGCAAAACTGAAGAAATCCCTTTAGGTTACTAAATACCTTCTCATTCAGAGATGCCATGTTTCTGCCCAACTTCTATTGTAGTGAAATAACAGCTTACTTTTTTAGTAATAAACACTTAGTTTTTCAAAAACATAGCAAAGTGCTGTTTTGGATATAGAGGATCAAGTAGTTGGCGACTTACTAACATTATCATTGTTGTTATCATTATCTAATACTAGGCCTTTGATTTTGGGAGAACTGAAAAAAATTTTTAAGGAGTGCAAAGGAGGTCTGAGTTAGACAGTCCAAAACATAGGAAGATTTCTACTGAGTGAAAAATGACACCAGTCATATAGATATACAGTCATACGTTCAAATGATATAGTATATATTCACTTAGTAACTGACTGGTATGGAAAATTGTTAATAAAGTAAGTTGATAAGTAGAACATTAAGAACATTATTTCTAAATGTGAACTACATCAATAAATGTCACAAACTACTAAAATGGCTCTTTCTATTAACTTAATGTGGGGAACAGAAAGAAACCTATGCCTACTCAGATTTATTTGACTAAATATTAAGTTGAAGTCTTTTGGATACATATATTTATTGTGTGCTGTTGATTTTTTTTAAATGATCCACACAGACAACTGTTTTATGTGAATTTGGATTAAAAAAAAGCAATAGCCATAAAAGCCAAGGCAAAGCACTGTGTAAGAAAGCAAAGAAATCATTTTTGTATGTGAATAAACAGAACAAAACTGAGAGTAATTCATTTTCCAACAATCTACAGCATCTCAGGTAATCTAAGAGTTTAAGGGGGGTGCACAATAAATTATGTGCAGTTACTTTAATCTTTGAAGTTGTTGCTGACTCTCCTTGTGCTCTTACTGTGCTTATATGGACACTAAGAGTTCATGGTCTGCCTGACCCTGCTCTTTGAATGTTGGTTTTGGCTACCCAGTACCATTGGTCACCCTTCCCTCCGTGTTTGTACTCAACTCCCTCTGTAAATGAATAAAAAGCAAACCTTTGTTTTGTCATGAGCAAGTTCTGATAGAAACAAAACATTTAACAAAAAAATACTGATGAAAATATTTTCAGCAGTGTACAAAAAAGGTAGTTGAAATGGCAAAACTATTTCTGTGGAATTTGCTTTCTTGATGAAAGCATCAACAGTAAGTGATAGCAGAACTCACTGAAAAACTAGCACTAGCTCATCAGATTCCTTTAATTTTTAAATACAGCAAATGCCAAATCTTGAGTTATAATGAAGGTCCAATAATTATGACATAACAATTCTTACTAAAAAATGTAGGTATTGACTAGATCTGGTTAGATTCCTAGCTGATGTAAATAAGTATAATGTCATGCTGAACTTAACTGAATAGAACAGCTTCAAAACCTGAATATCTTCCTAGAAAATCCCAGTGCCAAATCTCAAGCTCTTGCTCACATGTAGATAATTTCAGTATCTAGCATTGATTCAAACATTTTTTAAAGATGTCAAAGATGGAAAAATTGACCATAGGCTGTTTTCAGGAAATGTAATTTAATTACAAAATCAAAATGTATAGGCAGTTGAACTACTGGGAATGTAACAGGTCTGCCATTGTTTAGATTATTGTGAAATGACTGTGTTGTCTCCTAGAGCCACTACTGATGTCTAAGTGCCTTAGTGGATTGAGTCAGAGTTGGCAGGTGTATTGATGTTCTTCGAAAATTAATAGTAGAAGAGTATCTATAAAAACCTCATAGATATCTGATAGCACTACTGAGTTGTCACATGCCTCCTCTCAGTATTGCCACTATTAGCAAAACACACGATCACAACAAATACTACAATCTCTAAAACTTTTGAAAGGATTTTTACTTGTTTTTCCCCACTCTACCATGCTTAATAACAGCAATGAGCAGTTTCAAAAGCTAAGCTTTTTTTTCTCGTGGTAATCAAGATTTCTAGGTTATTATTTTTTTTTAACAGCTATGTTTTTTGTAAATCTGCTTTGGGAAATGTCTTGGCGATTATGAGGCAACTGAGTCAGTGTTCCATCATAATCATATTATTTTTCCATGCTTCATTTCTAAGGTCATGTGGGATAAAGTATTTTATCTGGAGAAGTTTCTTCCTTTAAAAGTAGTGACTCACAACTTTTATTCTTCCTCCCACAGTCAGGATTTACATTTGAGAAGAGCAGCCAGAGTAACCTGCTGTTTGGAACTATAGTAGAAGTCATTAGCCATTAATGACTTAGCAATAACATATATTCAAAAATTTTTAAGACATTAACTAGGCAATAGCCAAGATTAATGACACAGGGAAGTCAACTGTGCTTTTTCTCTCTTGGGAGAATGTAATGCTCAATTTTGCAGGTGTGGACATAAGTAGGTGCATGAATGTAACACTGGCAGAGCAGTAAGGTACGTGTTCTGAAACTGATGTAAGAAAGTGATTTAACTCTTTTGACTGAGCACATTTTGATAAAAAATATAGTTACATTAGAGAAATCACGTATAACTAATTTAATTTAATTTTTCTTAAAAATAAAAAAACAAGCCAATGGCTGAGAGATTCCAAACTGCAGACGCTTATGGATCTTATTCTTCATGAGTTCACAGTCCAGAAATACTTGTAATATTTGTTAGATTTTAGTTAAAACCTCAAGAACTGGTTCTGCTTGCTCCTTAGTTTTAAAAATGATGACTTTAACATTGTATTTTTCCCGTGTGTGGTTCTAAGTCTTAACATTTTTATTAAGATGTAAAGAATTCAAACACTTTCTTTCAGATAAATCTACCCAAACCTACTGGTAGTTTAACTGTCAGAGATGACAGTCAATGAGATTTCTATGAGAAGAGCAAGTGTGGGTTGCAGTCTTACTGAGAAAAACCTTGTGGTTTGAAACAACTGTTACTTGGCCTTCTTCACTTCCACAGGTAGTGGACAACTTTCCTGGTATATTGCAAAGTAATGAAGCGGCATAATACAGATTTCAAGGGAAATAAATGTGAAACTGGACCAAGCTTTTACTTGAATTATTTGTGAACTGAATTCAGGCTGAGAAGTGTGAGCTTCACTACTAGAAACCTTCTTTTTAAACATTGGGGCTAAATAGAATAAATCTAAGTGTCTAGCAAGATGACAGGCATGAGTAGAGCAATGGAGCTCCAGGTGTGAAGTCAGAGCATATTGCTTTGTGACACCTGTATGCATAGGATTGGAATTAGAAATGGAGACAGCGGAAGAGCATGGAGGGGTTTCTGACCACCTAGGGGGAGCAGGACAGCCTGTGAAAAGCCACTGGCCTGACTAGTCACATCAAGAAAACTCCCAAAGCAAGAGGAATGTGTTCTAGCCAGAACCCTGTTCAATGGTGTCTGTGGTAAGTTATTCTGGAGGCATTTGTGTGGTGAAGCAAAGTTGTGGTTTTTTCTCAAGATTTTATTTTGAGTTCAATTTTCCTGTTATTGACAGCTGATTGGTTGCACATGCTTGTCCAAAGGCCTTTACAGGCAAGCTTCTGGCTTGAGGAGTCTAGTTCAGCCGTATCTTTAATATGGAGAAAGAGTGCCTAATGAAAACCTAGTGAGTAAAAGCTGTAATGCTGTAACTTCACATATGTAGTAATTTGCATTAATTCAACTACTTCAGCATTCAGGACTAGAGCATGAGAAAGTTATTATGTGCACAGGCTACTTGATATCGTGTTCTTAAATATAGTGGAAGGCAGTTAAAAAGAAAGCAGGGGTTATATAAAGAGCCTAAGCTGTGCTAGCTGAAACTTTGTCATAATGTCTGTATATCTGTACAAGCACACCTTTTTCAGCATGAAGCTGACTGTACAGAAACTCTTGTCTACTGCAGGGAGTAAACAAGCTAAGAAAAGAAACTTTTTCTCTAGTCACTTTCCCTTTTGGGCATCTTGGATGTCATTTATAATAATAGCAGATAAAGCTCTTAGAGGCAGTAATATATCTTCCTTTAAATAATGCAAAACCTAAGTCAATCTGTTAACATCAGCCCAGGCTGGGTCAAACTTGCTTGGCACTGTGTTTATAGTACTTGAACTTTTATGCATCTCATTTCCATTATCAGGTCAATTGTTTAACAATTATAATATTTCAGAAGCACCTAATCTTTACTTAGATTTTTTTAGTTTTCTAGTAGATAAGAGAGCAGGAGACTGTGTAGAAATGATAGAGAGCACAAAGGATAGTTCTTAATCTTCACTCAGATGCTGTTTGCTTTTAATCTTTGCCAAAAAATGCCTTATATTGAGACTGAAGTCAGACAATATAGCAATGCTGAGACAGACCTTTCAGCTCAGTGCACTACATATGTGTAGTTGAACTGCTTTGTGCACTTATATCTGCCTAGATAGACCCACACATTGCACAATGATAGGTCCTATGCTACTGTTGGAGCTTTGTCAATACAACCTGCTTTGTACTTTGAGGCAAAGAGATTGGTGTGATGGTGCTGTGTATAACCTTGTAACTAGAATGCCAAGATATTTATGGTGAGCTAACCCATTAGCGGCTATTTGAGAATGCGCTTGCTAAGGTTCAGTAATCTTATGTAACGTATAATGTATTATAAAACATTTATTGAAGCAGTGGATATCTGGTAAATGCTGGTAATCACTCATGTGAGGGTGAGCCATGAAAGGCTGCTGTGTAAATTAGCACTAATGGCTTCCTGTTGCTGCCTCTATTTAGTTTGATGGGAATGTAAAATGCAACTGAATAAATTGTGTTTTCCTGGCACAGCTCTGAAGAGAGGACCAAGGCCCTGGTCTAGAATGGGATCTTTGGGTACTTGTACAATAATAATTATTAACTTAAAATTACCCACACTCCTGGTGTGCGACTTGATACAGTGGGGAAAAAAACTGTGTAGGAGATGTATATAATGTTTTCCCTAAATGACTTTTTCCACTTCAGAAATCCTGAAGCTGTCATAGTTGTTATGAGAACTAGTTCATGTACACCCATCCACATCTTTTGATGAACATGAACTTCTACTAAGTGTTAACCACTGCCTCTGATACCTTGTTCTGCCCAAGGCTACCAACTGGCTGAAACATAAATTACATGCTGTAAATGATAATGAATTTTACTTCACCCTTTAGCAAGGTGAGTCAAAGAAATAAATCTGAAAACATTAAAGTCAAAGAAGGCGAAGTCACTGAAGTGGTTCTGGAAAGTAAAAATGAAATACAGTGTTTCATTTACTCATAGATACTTGATAGTACTAACAGACTCACTTGAGTGCCTACAGACCTCATATGTGTGCTGTGGCAGAAATATGCTATAAATACCTTGCAAGAAAACATGAAGTTAAAGGTCATGCTATGTAGCAAACACCTACAATCTAAATCATCGCAGCTCAATTTCAGTTAGAGCCACAGTTTTCACATTGCTTGCTCTCATGTCCATTTCCATTCTTAAAACATAGAGGACACTAAGATTTCAGGGATAGAAAAAGCCATTTCTGCGTTTCATCACTTCAAAATACATGTGGTGTATGATGACACATTTGAAAGGAACACAGGTAGGAATTTGAAATAATCTATGCCCCATTGGGTATTACAAGTCTTTCCCACATGCATTGTTGCAGAAGGGGTGAGGCTACTGACACAGGGATGCATCCCATATATCATTGACACATTGCAGCTGGTGAATGCAAGTCTCTAGGGGAAAAAGGGGGCAGGGGAGTGGGAATATGCCATTGTGCGCCCTGAGCATTTAGGTATTCTGCACACTGGTGATCATTTTTCATACATGAAGGTATTCTTCTGTAACTGGGAAATAAAGGTTTACTTCTGCTCAGCAAGCATTGAAGATATAAGCAACTCAATGCTTAAAGTCAGCCAGGTTGCAATTATCTTTAAACAGGATTTAGTTGTAACTGCATATTTACACAAAGAGCTAATATTTTTTTTTTGGTAGTGCAAAGATATTCTGATGAGAAAAGGTTGTTCCAGTGTGTTGACTCTGGCTGATATTTTGTTGTATTAAGTAATTCTCATCTTCTGGAAGAATTTCATATATTTCTGGGTCTGGCTTAAAAAAAAACCAAACTGGCTTGTTCTCTTCTATGTTTTTCTATAAGAAATGTAGCTGAGAAAATTACAGAGCTTGGGATGATGAGGAGGTATATAGGACGCTGAAGTCAGATGAAAATTAAATGCTTCTGATGTCTAAGGCATAACATGAAACTGAATATTTGCATTCCTCTATGGCACTTCAGAAGTGTGCAACTTAGTGAATCTAGGAAATCCATGTTTTTTCAGAGCATTGAAATACTTCAGTTCTCTCACCATAATAGCTAACCTAATGCTAGAAAACATACCTGACACTAATGATACTCTTCTAAAATAGCAATATTGCTGAGGAGTTCCTAATACTGATCTTCATCTAAATTCCTTAGAATGAGGATGCTAGAAGCTGCAATAACTTTATAACTAATGAAAATAATTTGATTGCTCACATTTAGAAATCCTACCTGTTTGTGGCATCTCAAGGGACATGAGCACAATACTATGCAAGTGGAAATTTAATTGTCTCTTTCAGGATTTCTAATTCAATGTAAAAATCTAACAGTACATACTTATTTTTAAGAACCTGCTATTTGCTCACAACCTTTTGAGCTGAAGACAAGAATAGCCTGTGGAATTTCAAACATCTTCCCATTCCAACAAAGACTCTGTTTAATATTCTCTGTTATGTTATAATACTTGGTCATTCTGTTCTGAACTATTTTCCAGCTAGGGAGTGAATGTCAATTGACTTCATTTGGTGTAGCAGAATGCTAAGTAATGTTATATACTTCTATCAGGTACAGCCATAAAGTTTTGGAAGCATTCCTCCCTAACTTCTGACTATACCTCAGGAAATGAAAGAATCTTTCTGGACTGTTTAAAGTGAGTTGCTGCTAGTTTTGCTGCTGGTATTTATAATGTGAAACTTAAAACAACAGTTCCATATTTATTTAAAGCTGTTCCTCCAAGGACTATTCTGCATTTCATGTAGTCATCTTCCATTTTTCTGAACCGTAACCTTAATTAAACTCCAGTTTCATAATATTCCTTGTATTTCAAATTGCTCCAGCAGCAGCTCAAGAGCAAAAAGGGAATACAGGAACAATGACAAATTGTCTTGTACTTATTTTTACTATGTTAATATCTCTCAACACATACTACGTATAATTTGTTTTTAATTCCTTGTGCAATTTCTTCACACAAATTAGAGTATGTTCTTTAAAGTGCCTGATACTGTTCATCAGTCATGGGCTCAGAATATGAGAGGTACTCCTTTTCAAACAAACAGAAATCTACACTTAGAAAAATATCTATTTTCTTATTAAAAGCACCTGTTATGGCAGGTACTACTTGTGAACAGCAGGAATACAAAAAATGCAAATATGAACAGCTATATGGAAGGGAAAATTCAGTGAGGCTAAAATTTAAGAATTAAGCATGTGTAGAAGTGCAGTCATTTGTGCAGCAGGAGAGGATAGAAAGGGAACCATATAGGTCACATACCTCAAATGTGAGATGGTAGCACAGACCGTCTGAAGGGGAGAGAAACTTGGAAAGATTGTCCAAGCGAGTGAGTAACTTTTCATGACTCACTAATCCTCTGTAAAAGTTCTCAATAGATCAGCTGAAATTGTATTAAACAAAAAAAAATTGTCCTGTGCTAGCCATTAATTCTCAGTAAGTACGCAGTATTGATCATTATAGCTTAAAATCGGGCTCTTTTTCATCAAGAATTAATGTTTAGTCACTACTCTTGGAGATAAGATCTCTATTCTCAATAAGTTCTCAACTTATTTGGAAACTATAATTCTGCTCTAGTATTTTGTTTATAGCTGAAGTAGGAGGCAAATATACTTGACACCTTCAGAATTCCTTTTATTTTTTCCTTTCCATTTCTCAATCAGCACTTGGTTTGGAATGTCTAATGACTCAAACTTCTTACTACTGCTATGGGACTGAAGTCCAAAGTAATCTGGTTTTTTATAGGTTGTCTATCACACTGTGCTTTTAGTAACATCAAATTCCTTCTTGTTACTTTTTTGTTTATTCATGCTGAAGACAGTGGAAAAAACATGCAGGCTGTTACAGATGTGACAAGCTATTCACTTATCCACACAAGTGGACACAAATAAGATACTGCACAGTACAACCATTATCCCCCCGCATAGAAGGGAAAGGTTCAAGTTTCTTCTTTGTCACAAGCTTAGTGCATTATTAACTGAACATGGAAGTTTCTGTGACTTCTTGTCTCCATAGACATTTGTGTATTCATCAAAGAAATTCTGGGATAAGTTTGTGTGGTCCTGTCAAAGTAGATAACTGAACTGTTTTTTCTGAACTTAATATTTGAGTCAGACTTAAAAACTAGAGCATTCCTAGTAAGGACTCAAATAGTGATGTTCTTTTGCATATTTTCCAGATGAGACATTTTTCAGCTTCTCTAGTTTTGATAGTTTATCAGATTGTGATCAACTGCTTGAACAGATTACAGGCTTTGAGCACAAAACTAAATAGCAGTTGTAAGTCATATTCTTTCTAGTAAAGTGTTTTCTCCCTCTTCTGTGTGCTGTTGCATGTCTTCTCTTTTATCTGCTCTGAATCAGTATAAGTAAACACGCCTAGATGAATATGTTAGTATTAAAACTGTAGTTTCAGTTGTCTCCCAGGAAGATCTTAAGGAGAGAGATCACTGCTCTAGACACAGAGGCTTATTTCCTTTGGCAGATCTTAACAAAAATGATTGTTGACCACTGTTATGAGATCCCTGAAAAGGTTTTTTGCTCTTAGTATGCAAGCGATCAAAAGATTTGAAGTGGTAGCCTCACGTGATGCTGCATCACTTTTACAGTCTGCTTCACAATCTGGTAAATTTTAGACTGATTTTACCTCATTATCAGTAATAAATGTCAGTAAAGCTTAGTCTGTACTTATGTACAATAGTTTTACTGGTTCAAAAGTAAAAAAGAAACTAAGAAAGTAAGGAAGTTGCAGCTACCCAAGTGATATTGGAAGTTAGTACAATTGCTACAAGTTTAAATACAGACAATAAGAAATCCTACTGCCCCAATAAGGAAACTGTTTACACTTACAAAGAAACTGGCTATTAAAGTTTTTGTGATGTTAGCTTCTACATGCATATGAGAAATACCTATTCCTACAGTTCTAATCTGTTTAAAATCAAAATAACAAATGCTGTCACATGGGAAGATTTAGTCTCTTTGTTTAGAAGTGTTACTGTATAGAACCTAGACATTGAAGAAAAGCATTGCAAATATGAGATACTCCTAGTTTGTGCTCATGTATGTTGCTTCAGGCAGTCTTTGTCACTGGCAGCTAAACTATCTAGAATGCCTGAAAAGACATATATTAGGGGAAGGAAGGGGAGAAGTAGTCTGTAAAGCCTTTTGCTCACTGTATAACATCTGCTATGCAATCCTCTTGACAGACACTATGATGATACTAATAACCTAGTCTGGCATCTGATGATAAGAAGGGAGAGTTCTATTTCATATGCTGTAGCAATAATTACTGTTAAAATAACCTTTCCAAAAGTGCATGCTCCTCAGCTGATGTTTATTCTTCTCACATCACTGCATATGTCACTGGAAGTTGATACATGATCAAGATGGCCAAGGCACCAGAATACAAATAGCAGTATTGCAATATGCTCCTTTTTGTGCCCCTGATACCATACGTGGCTAAGTTGTTCTATTGCCTAAAGAATCCTGGATGTGATCTGCATTTTTAATAGATATTCAGTGCCTGTCCTTAATGACCTACTATGCCTAGCATACAAGACAGACTTAGAGGAAGAGGTATAAATACATTTTTTCTCAGAGATTTACAGGCCCACCTACAGAATTATTATTTTTTTTCTTATTCTGGAAACAACTGTAAGGTCAAGCTGTCTTTAAGAAAGAGCAATCTCAGATGCTGTAGTTTACAATGATGCTCAAATACTGCTGTATGCTTATGTCTTCCTTGGACTCACATCAGTCTCAGATGCAACGCTGAACATGGCCTAGTTGCTGTGTCTAAAACCAGTGCAGTTTCAAAGGTCTGATCTAAGTGAGATAGCTGCAGGATTTGGACACTGGACACTTCCTGAGTGAAGCAAGCACATTTTTACTATATTAAACTGAATGCAAGCTCTGGCTGAGCAAGTGTTGCATTATGTTGATGACATTCTGAATTTCCTCTTTTCACTCCATTACTTCTACTTCTTCTTCTATCAAATATAATTCTACTATTCTTCATGTTTTAAGACACATTTGATCTTTTTAATAATTAAATTATTTTCTAATATAATATCAGAGAGGAGGTACAGTTACTCATTTGCAAAGCAGAGGACAGCTTGCATTGGTGACATAAATTTACCACCTTTATGTCACAGGATCTCAAAATGCTGCCCTACTGCAATCCTCAATATTTTCCCATATTATATTATAATAAAAAAAGATATGCAAGTTGCTTTTTTAAAAGAAAAAAAGAAAAGGTTAGTGGTAACTGGTTTTTCTTTAGTCATCTTTTATGACAAAACATCCTGGGTAGCTGGAAAAGCTGCTAAAGATTTGAATTACTGACTGAGGGTCATGTAAGGTCTCTTAATGGAAACAGATTTGATGTACCTTTAACTTGGATGTCAGGACTCAGGTCTGAAATCTTGGGGAATTAATGAACTGTTGTCAGGAGGATTGAGAGGTGAGTGGGACTTGACAGCAGCAACCTTTGGGGCACTATTTTACACCTGCTGCTAATCATTCATATGCACAGAACAGAATCCGGAACAAGACTAAGCAGGCAAATAAAAGATATGATTCATTGACCTGTTTCCCCAGTCTTATTGAAGTGAAACTATAAAGTTATCTAGTTATTAATTGCTGTAAATTAACAAGTAGGAAAACTGTTTATATTTGTACTTTGAGATAGAGATGAAAGCATAAGAGCAGATCTTTAACCTTTGAGGGGATTCTTAACTTCTGTTGCTGCATTAACTTACCAATTAATCTCTTGTTCAATTTCCTGTTTCAGTGGAGTCCAGGAAGAAAACTGGCAATTTAGCAGCACTGCTAAGTGTTGGTGATTTAGACCATACAACTGCAAAGCTAATAACTGTGCACACTTCTATCAAACAAGTATTACATATAGACCCATATAAAACAAATTCAGTCTTAGACTCTTCCGGAATTGTCAGACGTGTTATGAGTTCTGTAATTCAGGATTGTTGATTTTTCAGTGTGAAGATAAGCAGTTGGAGATAAAAAACCTTGGGAGAGTAACTTCAGAACACATTAAAATCACACATGAATTACAATGCCAGCAGACTTGGGAGTTATTTCTGCTCATCAAAGACAAATTTATTTAATTGCATGAAGGCAGAGTTTAAGCTATGTGTTTCCCTCAAGAGCTGGAAACCTCTTCATTTAGGATAAGGCTTTAAAGGCATATGTATATTGCAAAGAAATTATAAGGTATAAGTAGCATATTGATTCACCTTCTATTGATGCAAGTGTTATACTTTGAGTGGAAACAAAACTTATATGGACTTTCTTTCATCTGTAACTACCTGTAGCTGACTGATATTGCTTGACACGATCCATAATGTCATGAGCATAAGTCCTCTGCTATTTTTAAATTGCTCTCCTGAGCTTGTGTTATCAAATACATGAAGCAAACATAAAAATCCCCCTAGCACTTTTGCATTTTCTGCAGCAGTCATCTTTTACAGGCACATTTTGATGAGATCCCTGTAAGTTGCCAAAAAGCACTATATGTGGAGAGTATAGTTGCACGCTGCTTGCCCCATTTAATCTCTATTGGCTTCTGTTATAAATCTGAGAGAGAAAGGAATGTAATGACCTTATTGCCTAACACCTGCATCTTGTTCAATTTGTTACTGGTGGAGTTATTTAAGTCATCTCTTTGCATGCCTCTTGTTGCAAATAACTAACTGAGCAGCACTATCACTTGTTATTGCTCTCTACAACTACCCGAAGGGAGGTTGTGGAGAGGAGGGAGCTGGCCTCTTCTCCCAAGTGTCAGGGGACAGGACGAGAGGGAATGGCCTCAAGCTCTGCCAGGGGAGGTTCTGGCTGACATCAGAAAATAATTTTCATGGAAAGGGTCATTGGGCACTGGAACAGTCTGCCCAGGGAGGTGGTTGAGTCACCTTTCCTGGAGGTGTTTAAAGGATGGGTGGATGAGGTACTGAGGGCCATGGTTTAGTGATTGATGGGAATGGTTGGACTCGATGATCCAGTGGTTCTTTTCCAACCTAGTGATTCTGTAATTCTGTGATTCTGTATAGCCATCTTGTGCAAACAGTCGACCAGCAGTTTTCCAGAAAATGGCTTATACTCTAAGGAAAAGCTGAGGAAGAAACATTCATGGCTGAAACAAAGAAATCAATATTTATCACTACAGCTTGCATAGCCTCAGACACTGTCCTTTTATGCTGCAGGGCACTAATCCAAGCATTCATTTTACCAGTGGCTGCGGCATCCAGCAAGATGAGCTTGGATAAATTGGATGCCATTTACCACTGCCTCCCACTCACCTCAAGGGCCAGCTCTGTTTTCCTGCAGGCAGTCCTGGTCAGCTGCCCTTGGCTGGTGGTAACTAGTACTGTGCTGCTGCTGTCACTCAGTGGAAGCTCCTGCCATTCTGTCCTGTTCTGGGATCTCTTCTCCACCTGGAGCCTACACATATGATGAGCATTCTGATTATGCTTGTTACTGCTTATCACCACCCTAACATTTCCAGTGGGATTCCCATCTTTCAGTTACATCTGCAGTTCCTTCTGAAGTGGCTTTGTAGTTTAGAGATACCCAAGTGGTTTGCTTTGATCCCTCATCTAACTTCTGCCAAAACAAGACAAATTCATGTGGAATGTAGTTGGTTTCATGCTTAAAAAATTTACTCACACGGCCAGAACTGCCTCCACAGGCTTGTGAGAACAGGCTGCCTCACAGAACATATTCTTCTTTCTGCCTCATTCTGACACTTACTACCTTGTTTTGATCACACCCTTCACTTATTCTGTTATTTCTCACATATGCTCTATTTTCACTGTTTTTGATTAAAGTTGTCTTCCTTCACTCACCTTCCCTATTTCTCCTAAAGGCTTTTCTTTCCTATGCTCTCCAGTCTGCTCTGTCATCATTGAATATTGATCTCTGTTGTGTGTGTTGATGGATGAATTTTGTGGCATTAAGTGTTGGCATAACATGTTGATAGATGAAATTTGCAAACCTTATTTTTTTCCATCACAGACAGGATGTTATTCTTACCATTCACTCCAACAACTGCATACTCTACTGCACTGTGAATTTTTCCAAAGCTAATTAGATGGTGGATTGGAAAAGCCTTCATAACCTTTTGTGGGGAATTATTTAATAACTCATTCTTGGTTTGAGACAGTAAGACAATGAAGTTAGTTTTCCAAAGATGTAGTAAACATGCTGTAACACCAGAGAATCTTTTGTTCTGAGAAATAGGATTTAAGATGCATTGTAGCATCATTTTGGGTTATATTATTTTTTTTCTGAGGGGAAAAATCCCAGTGCGTTCCTAGAGCCTGATGCCAGCCAGACAGGGAACTCTATGACCAAGTGGAAGTGCCAAGTGCCTTGAGTGCCCACTTCAATCAGACACAGAGTTCCTGTCAAAGCTGCTTTGATAATGTTGTCTGTTCAGCCTGCCTGAACTGAAGAAATTAGCCCAAAGGACGTTCCATTTCCCTGAAGATTGCAACATTTCAAAAAGAGTTTCTAAACTCTTTGATCAAGTTTTACTAATTACTACAACAGTACTGTAGAAAACATGGCACTTAGGTAATTCTGAGTGAGTCTAATTTACAGCTAGTCCCCCTCATCCTATCACTACATGCCCTTCTAAAAAGTCCCTCCACAGCTTTCTTATCTGGCCCCTTCAGGAACTGGAAGGTCGCTATAAGTTCTTCCCGGAGCCTTCTCTTTTTCAGGGTGAACAGCCCCAATTCTCTCAGCCTGTACTCACAGCAGAGGTGCTGCAGCCCTCTCATCATCTTCATGGCCCTCCTCTGAACCCATTCCAATAGTTACATAGCCTTCTTATGCTGAGGATTCCAAAACTGGACACAAGACTCCAGGCAGGGTCTCACAAGAACAGAGTAGAGGGCTAGAATCACCTCCCTCAACCTGCTGACCACAATTCTTTTGATGCAGCCCAGGATATATTTGGCCTTCTGTGCTATGAGTGCACATTGCCAGGTCATGTCAAGTTTCTTATCAATCAGCACCCCCAAGTTCTTCTCCACAGGGCTGCTCTCAATCACATAACCCCCCATCCTATATTGAAAAAAAAAATTGGATTGTCCTGACCCAGATGTAGGATCATGCACTTGGCCTTGTTGAACCTCATGTGCTTCACAGGGGCCCACCTCTCCAGCCTGTTCAGATCCCTCTGGATGACATCTGCTGGTTCTTTGGAGACTGCTTTTGAGTTCCTTCTGTTCAGGAATCTTCAATTATGCCTAAACACAATTCCTCACCATATGCCTCTAACCTCTGATATATGGAAAATGAACTGTAGTGGGAAGAGTAATTTGCAATTGATATCAAGGATTAAAGTTGTTTGACTGAAACTTTTGAGCTACTTTATTTTAACTGTGTAGATTTGTTTCAAAAGGAATTGCATTTTTGTTCAGGATATATATGCAATTAATGCAGTAAAACAGGTAAATATCTGCGTTGAAAAGTGGGAAGGGCTAGGCTTCCATTTGACTCTGGGCAAATGCCTTTTTCAGCAATTTGGAGTTCATAGTTTTGCCTGATAAGACATAACCCTCAAAACCAGTTTTTCTCAAGCTTTTAAAAATCAAATCATGCCTTAGCATTCCTGGAACAATCAACAAACTGTCTATACAACACTGCTGTAGCTGCTTTCTTTTATCAATTTCTGCAATTTTTGGCTAAGCTTTGAGTTTTTCTTTCTTATTTTATTTATTTCAAATATTATATGTGACACTTGCCTTGCATGTTTGAATGCAGATATGTATATGGAATTGGGTTTAGGAGCTTTTATTTACAGCTATTTTCTGAACTACATTCAGGTGCTTTTCTAGATCATAGAATGTGAAAAGCAAAGATTTGGAAGACATCAGGAGCACAGCACATGTTCTTTTCCTAATTCTTCAATACATCACTCTGTTAATATTTTTGGAAAATTGCATTATGTCTGCACTTCAGGATCCAGCTGTTCCAGGACTCTTTATTAAAGTCTCTAAATAAGAAGATATTACATAGTACTGCCAAGAGCACTGCAAAAAGTGATCTGTTTTGATCCTTCAGCACCACTGTGCTACACAGCAACTTTTAATGTGTGTTAATCTATTCATCTAGACCACATTCCCTGCTATGAGAAAAATTAATGGCAAGGTTTTAATTTGACTGTTTCTATGTTACAAATAGAATAAGAATTAAAAGACATTACAGGAGCCTGTAGAACAAAGACACTGCTGGAATCAGTACCTCACACTGTAAGCATAACAAAGTCTACACGATTCCGAACCCTTACTTAAGGCTTCCCTAACTTGAGGACACCCAATACCTGATTGGTTTGCATCGCCTCTGAAGAAGAGAGGAAAAGAAGGCCCTCATTACTAGCATGCAATTAAAAAATTAGTCTTTAGCTTCAAATTCAAGTGTTTCAAATATACAGTAAATGTGTCTCTAAGATCCATTTACAATATTTACTCCGTAACTTATGTATATCTTTCAGCTGTTTCTGTTGTAAAGCATGCTGAGATAGCACTCTGGACCTTCCATGGAACAATGTCCTTTATCTGTGTGATATAATACGGCATTCTTATTGTAAGCATAGAGCTAGTTGCACTTTATCTTTTAAATCAGGAATAATTCAAAATGGACAGGTCAAGTAAGGTTTCTGTATTACTTCCAAGTTCATGAAACAGCTTTTGGCAAGACTCACAAAGGTTCACTCCAGATGAGCCTATTTTTTTATGATAAAAGCAAGACAATAAAGTGACTGGACTAAATACGTAACTGTTTCTTGGCGATAACTAAAATGAAAGGACAGAGAACATCCGTGACCACAGAAGAACTCAGATAATAGAAAATCAAACAAATTTTACTTTGGAGAACTTGTACTGTATCAAGAGATGTGTCTTACTCCTCCAGTTGCCCTTTCTGTATTCATTCTATAATGTAAAATATATTGGATATTACTTTTCTGTAGACAAAATGTTTTTTATTCAGCTGAATACTAGAATATTTTATCCTGTAAACAGCTACACCTTGCATTGTACCACAAAGACTGTAACTTTAAAACTGTCAATAGAGAAGTACATTGGTTGTAAAATATTTCACAAGTGCTTGAACTGAAGTTTTAACTTTAAATCCAAAAAAGCCTACTTAGTAAAACAAGATGAAAGTAGAGGTGACTATTAAAATGTAATTTAGTACAATTTGTCAAATCAGCTTTGAAAAGGATGCTTGAATGGTAACCTAATCCCTGGAAAGAACAGGTGACAAGTGTTTGAGTGCCTTCTGGACATCATAAATATTATGAGAGGATTTTGAAAATATGCTTTTAATTTGAGGATACAATGTTATACTTATCTAATAATCACATTTGTTACAAATATTCATTAATTACTAGCATTTTGTGTCATGGAGCTAATAGCAGATTCTAAGCCACCAGCCGCAAATGTGAAGTGAAAGGCTGGATTTTATAGCCTTTCTGTGTCCCAGTATATTATGTGTTTCTTTATTCTTAGAGTGATGATTTTGTTATTCACTTGGGACCCTCTGCTTCATTGGGTGTTCCAGTGGCACTCTCATTTATAATGTTTTCTTCCTCTAACCTCAGTTTTGATAGTAGAAACTATGAGCAGATTAAATTCTCTTCTGTGCTATGTCCTTCCCCACCAATCCACCCTGTGGCATTCAGATTTTCATAGAACTGGCACAGTACATTTCATTTGTAGAAAATCACATGCCTGGCTCAAAGGCCAAACAACTTTTAAAATGACTGATTTCCATTTTTTCTATTGGGGCCATTTTTTTAGCTCTCAGGAAAAATATTAAATGACCTTCTACTTTTAAAGAAAAGTGAGTTTCTGACATATTATATACTAGCAAGACCTGTTTTTTTAGGAAAAAAAAGAAAAAAAAAACCATGACTAATGCTTGTGGTAAAACCTTGGGGAGACCAACCTTGATTTTGACCTCTGTAAGAGATGAGACCCCAAAGGACAGAATTACTTGGTCTTTGTTGGGACTGCTCCTGCTGAGGCTGTGTTGAAAAATTGCAGTGAGGTCCTAAGTCTTCAGTCTAATTTTTAACTTAGATATACAAGCCCATGTCACTTAAGTTTCTCCTGCACAGCCATTGCTAATGGGAAAACTTCAGTCTTTTTAACTTAGCTCAGTGCTATTCAGGCTTAGTCCTAAAAACCTGAAATTACTTTGAAGAAAAGAGAATTATTTATGTCTTAGGATACTATGTGTATCCACCAGTTGTTTTTATTTCAAAGGGTAGGAGAGGGACAACACTGACCATGGGTTAAAACTCCCTCTCCATTTAGTCAGGGAGCTGATAAAAAACCAAACAAACAACCTTCTGGTTATGAGCAAAAATTTGAAAAGACTGGATACCAGCAGCGGTACAATTGATTTCTGTTTCAGCTGTAGTGGAAGGGAAGGAAAAAGTTGTGCAGTTTCTCAGGGAGTCAGTATTCCATGATTCAGGGCCAGGCTTCAAGTCCTCATGGTAAATTGGCAGTTTTCAGATGCACTGTTCTGATAAGCTGAAATCTCTTCCACTACCCCTTTGCAGTTTTGTCAGAGTTTATTTATTTAGGCTTACTTCAATGAGTGACCCTTAAATGCATGGGAAAAGATTTTCCTAGCAAACATTGTTCCTATCGTAAGTTGCCCAGAAGGGCTCACCCTTCATCCATCCTAGCACCTGTAATGAGCAGCTGATGGGAATATCCATTGACACCAAGAGTTGCAGCAGAGACAGATCCCCTGGATGAAGTAAAATGCTGAAGCCCTAAGCCTGTGGGTCATGGGGAGGATAAAGGTTAATACCTCAGTGTGGACTTTGGGATGGACACATTCTCCACCTTACTTGCATCTCCATTCAGACTGCTAACCCAAATCATGCTGATTTTTTTTTTAGCTGCCTAACTGCTTATTTAGACAATGAGCATTTTACAAAAACGAAAATTTATTGAAGATTGTTTCCTACTCACTTAAACTGTACCTGTTCTGCAGAATATTTTGTTTCATTTTAACACAAAGATAGTTGCACTGTTCCTTTCCCATCACTGATAAACAAAGCCAAGTTAAACCAAAAAACCATGGACTTCATGATTTTAAAATTAGTTAAAACTACAAAGTTCTATCAATTGAAGTATATCAATTAAAGTGGTGCAAGGAACATGTTGAATTATTTGAGTTAATAACTTAAGTTAACTTAAGTTATTGAAATTAAGCTATTTTATCTTGTACTTCATTGGTAGCATAAAATAATGGACTGAATCTGGAAGAAAATTGTGATCCACCTAATGATTTTCAAATAAAATTTATCTTTGAAAACAAAAGCTAGTCTGTTCCTAAAACACAGCTTCCCAATTCCACCTACCTCTGCTTCTGCTGTAACAAATGACATATTCCTTAAAAGAGAGGATATATGAGTTAGGTGTGACAGGTTTTATTTCGATATGGAAGCAGATTTTTTTTTTATATATATGTACATCCTCTGCAAGAACAATGGAGTACAGTGTACTATCTGCTCATTTCTACTTTTTCCATTTTTATCACTAGTAGAGAGTGAATCTTTTAATTTTTGTCAGTAATCTAACTGAATTTCTTATATATTTAAATATTTTTCCTAAGTCTTGGGAACAGAACCCACAGACAGAACTGAGCAGTAAGCAAATCCACATACAGAAGAGAACAAAAAGAACTAAGTGTAACATTTCTTACTGGTTTAATACCTGACAAATCTGTCCACAGACAATGGCTGAGGAACCATATACACTCATATAAATGAAAGAGCTTCTTTGAATTGAGATGAGCCTTGTAAACCTATTTTCTGGAGACTCTTTATAACACAGTTGCATCCTTTACTTCTGTGACTCAACACCATTTTTAATTCATTGTTTATTCAACAAATAATAAGCAATCTTCTTATGAACATTGTTTGAGGGTTTAAGCTTAGTATAGAAGAATGAATATTGTTATATTACTTTTCTATTCTTATACTCATTGAAAGTCCCTGAGATCTGTGAAAAATTTTTTTTCTGTAACTCCTCTACATGCTTCTGTGCAGGGAGAAAAATGTATTTGTCACCAATAGTCACATTTTGGAATAATATCTTCTTTTCACTATGCTCCAGGGTCAATACCAAACCAGTCACTTAATTATCACAGAATCACAGAATCACAGAATGACCAGGTTGGAAGAGACCCACTGGATCGTCGAGTCCAACCATTCCCACCAATCCCTAAATCATGCTCCTAAGCACCTCATCTACCCTAACCTTAAACACCTCCAGGAACGGTGACTCAACCACCTCCCTGGGCAGACTGTTCCAATGCCTAACCACCCCCTCTGTGAAGAATTTCTTCCTAATCTCAAGCCTAAATCTCCCCTGGCGGAGCTTGAGGCCATTCCCTCTCGTCCTGTCCCCTGTCACTTGGGAGAAGAGGCCAGCACCCTCCTCCCCACAACCTCCCTTCAGGTAGTTGTAGAGAGCAATGAGGTCTCCTCTCAGCCTCCTCTTCTCCAGGCTAAACAACCCCAGCTCTCTCAGCCGCTCCTCATAAGGCCTGTTCTCCAGCCCCTTCACCAGCTTTGTTGCCCTTCTCTGGACTCGCTCCAGAGCCTCAGCATCCTTCTTGTGGTGAGGGGCAATGTTCAGCCATGTATTCCTAATGCAATCTTCCTGGTAGTTTATGGTCAAACCGTACATCTGTCTTATTCCAGAGGTCTGCTACTGGACTAACATGTCCTAGAGAAGTACAGTAGATAATTTTTATTTTTTTTTTTTCCTGAACAGATCCAGATTCTCTCAGGCACTGCTGCTCTTGCAGTCCAGTTAACACCTGCCTTTCTGATAGGCTGGCCACGCTACCAGTAGGGCTCTTCTTGAGGTGCTACACCAAAGTTGTAACTGCTTCTGAGGACTTCAGTAATCAAGGATAGGGACATTTATTTTCTTTCCCTTAATCTATAAAAAGCCTCTTCTTATGTCTGTGGCCATTACCAGACTGCACGAACACAGTAACATGACAGCCAGGCTCTTAGTTCCCATTCAATTTACAGTGAACCATCTCTGAGGACAAGCTGTTCCCTGCGTTTCTCATTTGGTCTTCACAAAAGGCCCAATTTTTTTTTTCTTTTTAAACAAATAACAGTTGATGTAATCAAGAAAAAAAATCAGATATTTCCAATATTTTTTAAAAATTGACCTAGTTTTCTCATTTGCAGTCAGAGATGAAATCCTACTAAAACTGAGTGATTGTACACCCAAGAGATTTAGATAACAAAGAGCTAGAAAAGCTTCTGCAAGAGATATAAGTAGCTGAAAAAAAGAGAGAAAAGCTACCTGTGAGGTCTCTCTCCCTGTAGCTCTCATTCAAAAGGCTAAGCGTTGCAGACAGCCAATTCCCACTGGAGAGAAATTGCAGTAGCGAAGAGAGAGAAGTCTCCACTGAAGAAAGGGAATAATGTGTCAATAATTTGTATTAGTGTTAAATGCACCTCTAAATCTGAGATGCTTATATAAAGCTCTGAATCTTTCTAGGGTTATGAATCATGATTTAACAAATTATGAATCATCATTTGATAAAAACAAACAGCTGGAGGTGCCAAAAGCAACCTTCCAAAGCACAGTAATAAAGGGTATGGAAACACATAAAATGACAAACGTTTAGAGCTAAAGTTTGAATAATCTGTGTGTTTATGGCTAGTAAACCACCCCTTCATCTAATGTACTTCTAATCTGTATCATTTTCATGTGTTTTAGTAAAAAGTACTTGAGATACTTATACTGTAGCTTGCTAATTAAATAAAAGCAGTAATTGGAGATCATGACATAGGTAATAATAAAGTTGAATTAGCAGAAAAAAAAATTGTTGTGTAATCTGGGGTTTTTTTTCACTCTTAAAAATATCATCTCATCAGAACTAGCAGTTAGTATTTCTCTTTGCATTCTGTATGGTGGGGCCAGGGCATTCTAAAGAAAACTGGCTGTCATGTAGGCAGAAAATACTGTAGCTGAAGAAATAATCTATAATGAAGAACTTGTTCTGCAAATGAATCATTTTCTCATTATGGAGTATGTTAATCAAGATTCTTACTAATTTAATCATGCTTTAATTATATTAGATTTCGTGAGGGAGGGGTTCTATTTTTTAACTGTGCAGGTTCACCAATGACAGATTCTTCCATTCAATTGCTCATCATTTAAAACACTTGGATTAATTGTCGCTGCATAGATCAGTTCTGTAAATGCACACTCCTTGGCTCCAAATGTTCACCTTGGGAGAAAGTCAAAATTAGCTTTGAAAGTACTTGCATATAAACTATGCAATTTCATTTTCATTAACACAAGCACAATTAAAGTGTAATTATTTGCATATTAGTTGAAAGTTAGCAGTATTAAAGCTACTAGTTGAATTTTAATGCAAACACATAGTCACAGGACTGTGTTATTCATCCTCCTCTGAAAAATACATTTAGTCAACATTACATCTTTATGTTGCTATAAGTCAGGCTGGTCCCAGACTTATACAAGCTGTTGAATGTTTTATAAAATTTGCTGGTACATCTAAAAGTCACCAGTAAAGATCCAGAGCACATGCTGAAAAGGTTGAAGCCTTCCTGGGGGGCAAATTATTATGCGCAACTCTTTTCTGCCCCAGGTTGCCAACAAGATTGGGAAAAATGACCAATATTGAATAAAAATGCCAGTTCTGGTGTGGGAAATACCTCACCCTAGATGGATCCCCTTTGCCTGACAGATATGAAGTATGGAACTAGGGACAGCCACCCAGGGATCGCGCCAAACCTGGAGCTCTCTGGAGCCTCTGCCGAATTGAATCATGGCTTGAGATACTAGGGAAAGAGAAGTGTAAGCAGTGAGGATTCTGTAATTGATTATGGAAAGAGAAAGGAAAACAGTTGACTAGTAGTGATCTCTGATTAGTTACTTAGGTCCTCCTCAAAATCAGTCCTTCAGCACCACACTGCATGAGGTTTTATGAGTGTAGCAGCTCACATCAGCCCCTGCTGTAGCCTAAATGTAGGTCAAAGTCCCTGATGTCTCTCTTCTCTTCTTCGTGTACATGCTTATAGCCTAATGTAGAAATGTCTTTTTGCTTTGCTTTATGCTATACCATGCTCTCCTTCTTCTCTCCCTGAATACTCTGGATAATATAAAATTAACTCCATGCCATGAGATGTAAAATGGCAATAATGCAACACAGTGGTTAAAAATCACACCGTAGACTTAAAAGACAGATAATCAGCTACAGGCACCAAACTGCCCTGAACTGCAGTTCAAATTTAGTCTAAATGTCAGAAAAGACTGATTCTTTAAAGACAGTGGGTAAGCTACAGATTTACTGTCTGTCTCAGTTTGAGTATTATCCTGGAGCAAGTCAGGAAACAGGTTGTAACTGGAGCCGCTGTTCTTTCATTGATTACTTTCTCTGATTTCTAAGTATGTATGGCAGAGACGAAGGGAAGGAGAATAAATTCAATATGTTGATTTTATGTAAAAACTAGGGATGGATCAGTCTACACTGGCTGCACTCTTCACAAGTCAGACCCTGATCCTTGCAGTCTGACATCTCTGATCCGGGGGACCTCAGCAGCAGTGACTTCTTCCCTTCACTTCTCGAAGAGAGGCATATTAGAAATTTTTTTCATAGAGATGGTGGAAGCAGATTGCTGCTACTCCAAGGCTGGAATATGCCTGAGGTTAGAAATTTGGGCCATTTATCACTGTCTTGGCATCAGCTTACTCCCTTACAACATGACTTTTTGTAACCTCATCAAAAAAAACCAACAAGGGGGTTCCAGTCAGAGACACTTTTTATTTCCTTCTCATCTGCCTTGACACCACAGGATATATCTGATCTACCTTTGTCAAAAGGGGAAGAGAGTATCTTTCATCCCTTGAGCCACTCAGGGCTGTGCCACAGGATAATTTCACATAAGTAAAGGAAAGAAAGAATCTCTTGTTTGTGTCCAGATTGCCTGGCTGGCTGACTGACTGCTGGCAGCCTGTCTCTCCCCAGGCCACCTGCTGGCAACCTGACATACATCAGCCTCATTGTTGTCATGAGTCCCCTTTGTTAGAAAAAACAAAAAGAGCATTTGAAGGCTCCTTGTCAGGCTTACAGCTGGAACTGGGAATCAGACAAGAAGTTACCTGAGGCTGATGTGGCAGACTTTGACATGGCCTCATTTCTTAGGAGAGCTCACATCCCAGACAGCAACAGAAGAAGGAAACAATAGTATTGCTGTGGTTCTGCATCCTTGACTTCTCTTTAGATGAGTGCTGTCAATCTGACCCAGGATAAGAATGAACAACTCACCCTGCAATCCACGCTGCAGCTGATACCACAGACTATTCTCACTCTGGTCAGTGCCTTCGCTGGGAGATGATCTTTAGGAAAATACAAGATTAGGAACAAAATAATGAAGCAGGAATGTAGCAATGACTACATAGAATAATAATTAGTAATAAAATGCTTACTTTCAACGATAACTCATGGGCAGCAGCAAAAAGTATACTTTTTGTTAGTTGATATAAATAATTACTATCCTTCTTAATAATATTGTTTAGATTTTCTCTTCCTATTAGTAACATACAACATTTGAGTTTTCTTAACTAGCTTAACTAGATGGGTTTTCTCTTCTAAAGTTAATTTCCTATTCTTCCTATTTTCTCTTCTTAAAAAGAGTCAAAACTTTCCTGAAATCTGATAGCTCTGTTGTCCCAGTCTAGAGCAGACAGCCGGTTTTGTTTCATTGCCAGTTAGTGATTTCTGATGCTGACAGGTGTGTGAGAGTGATAGATCAAATTAATTCTAATTTCTGAATGGAGCTGGCATTTGAACCCAGCTAATTTAAAATGTTCTTTCTGTGTTTAGTCTGCTCAAATCATTTAACTGCAAGTCTCTTTCTCTCAGTACTGTCTTCACAGCTCAAATGGTTGGATACACAGCAGTGAGACTTAACTGAGTATTTGTTATGGCAAACAGATGTAAGGAACTTAGAAGTTCATATGCATGTGATTCCCCATGTTACTTGCTCATTCTGTTTTACAATAGCTTTGTAGGACCATGGGGCTGCTTATCTTGCCTTTCGTTGGTGGACAGCTACTCCCCAGCTGGCCACCCAAGGTCCTCATGGCCATCACTTGGGGAAAGGCAATGAAGAGTACAAGCTCTATCCATCTCCAGAGACAGTTCTCCATTTGATCCTATTATTTTCTTGCTTTACATGACTCAGAAGCCCTACAATGCTATTTGAATCAGCCTAGCATAAACATTTTTTTAAAACATTCATTTGCCTTTGTCTCCACAGCCTTCCTTTCCAAAGCTGTTCTCATTTCTCTCAAATCCTGTCTTTGCTATTTCATCATGAATTTACTTCCAGGCCTCTTTCCAAGGTATTCTAATGTATCCACATCAGAAAATGGCTCTTTTTCTGAAGACCCTCTATAATCTTAACTTCCAATAATGAAAGTCTAAGGTAGTTTTTCAGTGAGAATTAGATATATTAATTTAAATTGAAACCATACACAGATTATAGAAATTACTTCAATCAAAATCTCAATTTTTCACTGAAATATTCATGAGGTAGAATATTTGACAAGTAAATGTAGGCAGAAAGAGAAAGTTTGGGTTTTGGGGTTTTTTTGACACTGGTTTACCATTCCTGGCCGCTTGCAGATCCTTACACTTTAAATTTGCATGATATGAAGTCATTGTCAATTATGCTAATCTTTTTAATACACATTCTTCATGTTGATAATACTGTCATCTTTAAGACATTTAATTGTTTTCACATTTTATCTTCCTCTAGGCTTGACAGGCTATGAATCCTTTTCCACACTTTCTTTACTTTTGGGCTTTCCCTTATAAAGTATGTGGTCCTAATACAATTTGACCTAGTTCTGTATCTGTCTAAAAAATGTGTGTCTACCATAGCCAGCTCTCCTCATCCATTTTCTTTACACTTATCTGATTCTTAAAGGAAAGTGGCAATTTTCCCAGTTATTCCATGTTGTAGATGATATTTTTCCTATAGTTTAGGCTATATTGAAATAAGTTAAGGAGACTACCATTACATACTACTGGAACACTTAAAAAACAAAATGCCATGGAGAACTATTTACAAAGAAAGGAGTCATTTTACACCTTTTCAAAAGTTTTGCAATTTCTTTTTGGAAACTTGGAAAGCTTCCAGACATCTTTGCCAAGAAACATTTTTCAATTTCCCTGGAAGTTTTCTTTGGGCAATGCACTTTCTGCTCATAGTCAGGTGCTGCCAGTCTGGTTATTTGCATTATTATCTCCCCTGATGTCTAGGGAACAGGAGACAGCAGTGTGCTCCCACTGCAGCCACTTGCAAACCATGCCCATGCCTTTACTCCTTCTGCAGCTACAGTCAGAGCTCTATACATAGAATCTACATCTCTATTGATTTAGAGTTTTCCTTTCTAAATATCTTCTTCCTAGAGGTTATATGCCTTTAATCCAGTTTCATTTATAGCTATTTGTAACTTTGATATTTCATTCCATCTTTTCTTGACATTGTATTTTGATTTTGTGATCAGAGACTGAAGAACGCTGTTATCTCTCTTAATAGTGGACGCTCTCAACACCACCTTGGGAAACATTAGCAACTTCTAAGATGGCACTTTGAAACTCTGTTGCCTTATATATTAAAACAGTCATCTTGCAGAAAAATTACACTGTGTGAACTACTGTTATTTTGTTTCTAAAGTTGCACCATTTAAATGAGTGTTCCTCCAAACAGAATCATATTGTTTACTACATTGGAAGAGAGGTACCAGTATGTGACAGGTCATAAATAAATATTTATCTTAGTAGCAAAGTCCATAAGCTGCATACACTTTCTTTTTTTCCCTTTTGCCATGACACCTTAGCATATTTTAGCTTTTATCAAGATTTGCAGAGAATGTATCAAATTTCTGTTTCTACTACATCAGACTTCAGAGTTCATTATGAGTACAGTATGGTGCTGGTGTCATTCCTGAGCAGCATCATGTACCGAATATGTAGCAATATGAGGAAATAGACTATCTTGACATAGTGAATCCAGAGTTTCAAGTGAAAATCATTTGGGATTCATTTCAACACTGTTTTTCAGATAATCTAACTTGTTCAATATCTTGAATTTATTTATTTTTTCTTATCAGTAATGAAATACTTAATTATTTTCTACCTGAAAACTTGAAAAATTGAAGTCCCACTCATATTGGATCAAGTTTATGTACATATTGAACAACTGGAGAATAAAGTTTATTGGAAGAGACCATGATCATACGATGTGACACTACTGTTTAATGAGGCTTTCAAAAAGATTTTTCTTCATTGTCTTTGTTTGCTATCACTGAATGGTCACTGCAAGGGTTACAAATTCTGAGAACAGAAAGTCCATGGGCAGTCCTACTGCTTACTGTATAGTTTGAATTGATTTTTTGTTTTGTGCCATTGGATGCTGCAGCTGCAGAAGGTGACTGTTTCCAGTTTTATACAGAAGATTTTTTTGCTAGACATTTTAAAGAGAAGGAAAAAAAGTCTCTAATGCATTCCACATACTTTTTTAATTTTCTTCTTACAAGCTGGACTGCAGGTAGGTAGGGAGCCCTGTGAAACTTCCAAGGTAACAGCATCAGTATCTTTATCACAAGTAACAGATCTTCCATACACTAGGCAGACAATTCAGAAATTCAGTAGGAGCCAGAACATCCTCATACTGATTAAGGTGTCAGAACACTTCAGTGAGTGTTTGGGAACAGGCAGCTCTTTCCCTTCACACAGCTGCTGCACTTTAGCCCTTTCTTGCTCAGAATATATGTGGGACTGGAAGCTTCCAGACCATTTTCCTAGCCTGGTTCAATATGTGCTATCAAAGCAGGATTGGAGGGTCTGGGGTACTAAGTGAAATTTTTTCCAGTGTGCTTTTAAAACATCTTGTCTGTGCTCTGCTCTTTAATCACGATGAATTTTAAAGTCCCGAGTCAGTTCTTAAAGAGCTAGTATATAGGGCAGGT
Source organism: Clamator glandarius (assembly GCA_033459285.1). Classification (NCBI taxonomy): domain Eukaryota; kingdom Metazoa; phylum Chordata; class Aves; order Cuculiformes; family Cuculidae; genus Clamator; species Clamator glandarius. The sequence continues at coordinate 449,395 of JAUNZM010000020.1, forward strand.
GCTATGTACAGGAGGAGTGATGGAGAATCCTACTGAAATATGAGGAAAAAGATTACTCATCCATAATGTACCTTGTGCTCCTTGTCTGTACGTTTATAAAAGAAAAAAAAAAAGATTTCTTAAAATAGTCAGCTTTAGAAAAATTGATGACTGAAGCTGTGAAAGCATTAGTTTTCTCATTAAATGCCAGTTACTGATAACACTTGACTGACCTATATACCTCTCAAACAAGAAAAAGGTATTTCTAGAATGCCTGGGGAAATTAGCCATGGCTAAATATTTTTTAGATTTCAGAAATGGTGTTAGTCATTTTATGCCTTCAAGTTTCATAGTGTGCTTTGAGTTAGAGCTGAGCAAGACAGCTGTTACTTATGCTGCTGGCCTCAGACAATGCAGTACAGTTATTGCCTGAATGAGAGCATTTGGTGCACGTGGAAAGTGAATAAAACACAAACAAGATTTTAAATACTGAAAGAGCCCATGCCATAGTATAGACTTAGCACAAAGGAAGAGTGGATATTAATCAGTATTGCTTTTTTTGCTGCCGCTGGGCACCAGATTCCCTGCTGTCCTTCATATGGTGACTTCAGAAGTGACAGGCAGACATAGGACTTTTCTGCTCACCAGATGCCAGCGTTTTTGGCACCCTCACTCCTAGTTACCATGTCCTCACTCTGGCCAGGAGTGCCCACTGCTCTCCTTCTCAGACCACGGACTCAGCACTAGGCAAGGGGAGATGCAGGTTGATGATGCACTGCACTACTTTCCATTCCTTTCCATGGGATTTCCCTGGTGCTTTGTCTGTGGGATTATAGCACCTGCAAGAGCTAGGCAGGAGGGAATTTTAACACTCCACAACTGAAAGATGAATTTTTCCTGTATTGTGAAGAAACCTTCGGTAAGCTCTGGCTGTGCACTTAACATTATTGTTTAGAATTCTTCCATAAGCTGTGCTAAAAGGTTGCATGCATCTGTCTGTACAATTCAAGAGCTGAAATAGTCATGTTTATGTGGTGTGATATAGTTCAAAATATTTTGCAACAACCACCAGTGACTTGGGTCAGATAGCAACTTAAAAGACAAGCCTTTAGCCTTGTTATAATAAGGCAATAGTTCAGAAGGATCTGACATTCATAGAATCATAGAATCATCAGGATGGAAAAGACCTCTTGGATCGTTGAGTCCAACCATTCCTATCAAACACTAAACCATGTCCCCAGGCACCCCATCTACCTGTCTGTTAAACACCTCCAGGGATGGTGACTCAACCACCTCCCTGGGCAGCCTGTTCCACTGCCCAATGACCCTGTCTGTGAAAAAATTCTTTCTGATGTCTAGTTTGAATCTCCCCTGGCATAGCTTGAGGCCATTCCCTCTTGTCCTGTCCCCTGTCACTTGGGAGAAGAGGCAGCTCCCTCCTCTCTACAACTTCCCTTGAGGTAGTTATAGAGAGCAATGAGGTCTCCTCTCAGCCTCCTCTTCTCCAGGCTAAACAACCACAGCTCCCTTAGCCATTCCTCATAAGATTTGTTCTCCAGACCCTTCACCAGCTTCCTTGCTCTTCTCTGGACTCGCTCCAGAGCCTCAACATCCTTCTTGTAGTGAAGAGCCCAGAACTGAACACAGGATTCAAAGTGCGGTCTCACCAGAGCCGAGTACAGGAGCAGAATATCCTCCCTGGACGTGCTGGTTACGCCATTTCTGATACAAGCGAAGATGCCACTGGCCTTCTTGGCCACCTGGGCACACTGCTGGCTCATGTTCAGTTGGCTGTCAACGAACATACCCAGGTCCTTCTCCTCCAGGCAGCTTTCAGCCAGACTTCTCCTAGTCTGTAGCACTGCACAGGGTTGTTGTGCCCCAAGTGCAGGACTTGGCATTTGGCCTTGTTGAATCTCATATCATTGATCTCAGCCCATGGGTCTAGCCTGTTCAGATCCCTTTGAAGAGACTCCCTGCCCCCTGGCAGATCGACACTACCTCCCAGCTTAGTGTCATCTGCAAATTGCTAAGGGTGCACTCGATGCCTTCATCCAGGTCATTGATAAAGACATTGAACAGGGCTGGACCCAGCACTGAGCCCTGGGAGACACTACTTGTCACTGGCCTCCAGCTGGAGTTAACTCCATTTACCACCACTCTCTGGGCCCGGCCATCCAACCAGTCTTCCACCCAGGAATGTATGCGCCTGTCCAGAACATTGGCAGCCAGTTTCCTAAGCAGAATGCTCTGATAATTCAGAAGACCAGACACACAAGTGAATAAACCTTATCCTGCTTCAACCACTTACTTCAAACCTTCCATCTGACTCCTAAAGGAAGGCCTCCTAGGTCTGAGAAGCTCCTAAGCCTGCACTTCTGCATGCAGAAGTCCTACTGAAGGACACCGAGAAACCTGGATTTCGAGAAATGGCATATGTTTCACTTTGTTTTTTCCTCAGGATACCCATGTACTTTGCCTCTTTCCTAGACTTGTAATCTGCAGTCCTCATTCAACCCACACCAGCACCCATCCCAATGCAGCCACACACCTCTGTCTGCCAGTCTAGCAAGACACAAGGATCTCAGTGTTTCCCTGCATCCAAGACCTCCTCAATCTGCTGCATCTTCTCATCTGGAGAGAAGGGATGGAGCAAGGCTGGGCTGCAAGATGATGGATGAGACTTTCTGCTCCTCTCATCCCCAAAGTTAAAGCTGTGGCAGTGACACCTACTTCTGCTGGGAAGGAGCAGCTCTTGTGCAGTTGCCATTGCCCCCACTCTTTGCCCCTTGCCTTAGGTGCAATATCCAGATAACATGAGAGCTTCAGGAGCAGGAGGCAGGGATTGCATAGGCAAAGAGCTGCTTGACAGCCACTGAATCTAAAGGGCCATTAGTGTCAACAGAAATCAATGGGAGTCACTCTAAATATGGGGTAAGCCAAAGGATGGCAATACAAAACCTGTCAGTTCTAAATGATTTTTCTCTGTATGATGCTTGTGCTTAATGGGTCGCATATAATTAACAATGCCTAGATATCTTCTGGAATTTTATTTTCTGTGCAGAAATGCCCAACTCAAGGGTATTTCTGATGTTCCTAACCATCATTTTTTGCTCCATGCTAAAACCTTTCTGATTAAGCAAGGTCTTTTCTGCCTGTGGAAAGTTTTAACATGGTTCAAAGAACTCATTGTGGCCTAGACTTAGAAAGCTATTCAAACACTTACAGATTCACTGATACATTTTGAAATACCTCCAGATCAAAAAGGCCAAACCCACCAAGGAATCTAGATGCTACTTGCAAATTAAGGTGTCCTCTTCCAAAATTAAATGGTTATTAGAAATTTCAGAAATTCTGAGTAACTTCCTCCTCAGTCCCAAGGTGCTTAATTTCTCCTGCTTTGCTCTATGACAGCCTCTTGGTGCTTCTTGATGTCTGATATTCACAAAACTTTGAGTATGCCAAGGAGATCCAGATGCATTCACAAATTAGATATCCAAAATATCAGTTAGACTAGCCATTCTAAGATGGCACATTATTCAGACAGAAGAGGAGAGATGTTTACCTTCTGCAACAGCACACTTCTGAGGTAACCTAGTCTCTTTGGCATGCAGAAGACAACTGTTCAGTCCTTTCCCCTGCAGAACTGGAACAGATGTTGAAGCTGCATTCCTTTTCACTCAAGTGAACACATAACGCATTTCAAGCTGCAATTCTCTTGGGCTCCATAGTGAGGCTAGGAAAGCAGCCATCCTGGGAGGGTCTCCCATTTAGAACTTGCCCCTCACTGCAATTTCATTCTCATTTTTGGCTGATTTAGTGCCTCCTGGGATTTTCTTCTGCAAGCACAATGCGGTTTCTACAGGTTACTGCACTGTACGAAACTCAGGTTTTGCAGTGTGTACTACTGATCTTTTCAAATGCTCTCCAGGTTTTTCTCCAAATGCTCAGTTTTAGTACTTTAGCTACCTGAAATCCCAACTGGAAAGATTACCAGGCTGACTTCTGCTGGGCCCACTTCACCTGGGTGTGCCTAGTTTTCTTTCCTCAGTTACCAGAGTTATTTGACTGTGTTGACTCTGCAACATTGGAAGCCACTCGCTTCTTCCTCCCACCCCATTCTGAAGAGTGAGACACGCAGCATGGTGAGCATCCGCAACCCTCAATACCCTGCAAGGGTGTGTTTTAGGTCTTTGTCCTCAGTAGCTGTGGGATTTGGCTATCACCCATGGGAACTGATAAGCACTTCACCCACTGCAGCTGTGTCTAGCAGGGATGACAAGTCAAGATGTCCTGCCACCTACACTTGTAGCCCAGCCAGTTAATAATGTAAGTTAAAACTGATGCACCTGCCCATGAACACTTCACATAATGTGCCAGCCATTCAGTTGTCTCTGCTGTACGACCAATAACATCTGGCAGAGAGAAAGGACAGACAGCTAGGGATGATAACCTTTCAAAAATGCTCTAACATGCATTTGGAAAGTGTATAAATCTAAATCCCTAAATACAAATTTTCTACCATGAAGAACAACTGCAAGTGCATAACAGAGCTTTTCCTGTATTGCTGGCTGCCAAAAGCAGGCAGATCACTCACCTTTTATAGATGGACAATCGAACCTTTAGACCCGTGGCTCAATGCAATATGCTTAAAAAGTAACTGATAGTGGTCACTATTAGGTCTACTGAATATGATGATAATTTATGGATCACAATTTTCTCCACACCCTTCAGTGTCACGTGCCATACTCTGGGCACATATTTCCTTCAAGTCAAAAAACTTGTAGCTCTCTCTTCTCTCATCTTCACTCTTTCAGGTTGGAACAATTGCTCTGTAATCTTGTGAATGGCATTTTCTCACTCTAGGTTAAGGTAGAGACCTGATTCCTGTCTCAATGAGAAACCCTGCTGCAGAAACATTTCCAGAACAAAATGCGATAATCAAGGGTTGGAGCTATCTAACTGCATTTTAAAATCTGATTTTTCCTATAAACTAGAAACATTTTGTTCTCTGCATATGATGCATATATAGGTGCACCTATATTTATAAAAATACACCACGAGGCCCTGAATTTTTGTTGCTTAATGTAGTTTAACATCTCTGTAGTTTAACAGCAGTGATCAGTGACTCCTTAAGCTGTTGTCCCTACTGTTCCAGCCTTGCAATAAAAGCATTAAGTGGTATAGTTTAAGAAACAGAAGCAAGCATAACCCCACATAGGTGAATTACTAAACTACATTAAGTAATCATATGCAATTATTACTGTGTATTATTCTTTAATATTAATGGTATTAATTTCCAGACTTATTCACCCTGTAAATCAATGCAGAGATTTCAAAGAACTTGTTTCCTTTGGGATAAGGCTCAAAGAAGCTCTTCTTTAACATGCTCCACACGATCTGCTATAATATCAGAAGTCTAACTTCAGGGCCAGCTCAAGAAATCAGAAATACCACTCTTTCAAAGTTTTCTTTAAAGCTATGAAATGTTAAAAAGGTGTAGATTTGAACAGTAAGATGAAAAAAACACACCACTTTTTAAAAGAATAATAAAATAAAGTAAAGGTATTGCTATTCAAGTAGTATATCTCTTATTTTCTAGCTACAGTATACCAAGTACACACAGAACAAACATACAGTACAATTTTGTATATAATGAACTCCTTGAGTTATATGTTTAGGAAATATGGGTTCATTTATGTTGTTTGCATCCCATTTTATTTCTTATTAATTGTAGCGTCAGATAAATGTCCCTTGCAATTTCTTTTGAAATTACCAAATTCGAGGGGGGTTTTATCACATTTATGTAAAAATTTTTCTTTTTTTAAGTGACCACTTGCCTTTTCTGGTATCTAAAGCATTTTTGTGTTGAAAGATCTGTTAAAAGAACTTTATGCCAAATAAAGTTAAGCCAGTGGAAGCTCACCCTGAACAGAGGCTGCTAGACAGGCAAATATAATGTTATGCTTAACAGTTATCGTTTATTTGATTTTGGTTTTCCTGTGCAAAAAAAGAACTAAGCTATTTTCATTCCGAGATTCACTTTTCTTTCGATTTGAATCATTCTTCTCAGACACCACAAAGTGTAATAAACACCTCCAATATGTTGCCCAGTCTGTGAGAATCATTTCTATCTCCATTTTTCATAGATGTTAATCACCTCCATATAACAGAGAGGTACAATGTACTGTCAAATATCTCCACTTCTGAAAGGCATAAAAATGGTCTTGTTGAGTCTATAAGGGCATGCCTAGCCTTCAACAAACCTAAAGTTTCCCAAAGGCTGGAAGGATAAGCACAAATACAAAATAAATAATCATGCCCCACATATCTTACTGCTGGTAGTTACAAGCATCAGTCTGAGCCTCTTGCAAATGTCAACTTTCATAGATATTTCTTGCAGAGGGATGAGGTGCAAGTGTGGGGCAGGTCTGTTAGTGTAAATGCAGGGAACCTCTACTATCAACATTTATCTCAGTGTATGTCTCCTTTAGTAGACGTCATAATTCCTAAAACAAACTTATATAAATACTACTATCTTCAGTGCAAAACATTACAATTGGGAGGACGATGTTCATAAGGGAAGACTTGCAGAACAGGAGACAAGGTGTTATCCCTAAAGTATGACTTACACGTGCTCAGTGGACAAGAATAAAGTAGACGTCACCTCCACTGGGAGCCTGAGGAGCAGTCAGGAGTCTGCCTTTAAAGGAGGACTTGCACACTGCATGGCAGTTTGCAGAACATTTACTTCACAGATGATGATACAGGCACACTGAAAGAAGAAGAATCTGGGATGTGGCCCAACTGAATCATTAATGAATCTCAAACCACAGACAAAAGAACCCCTGTCCAGAAGCAGTCGAGTGCAGCAGTAGCTGAACGGCAGTTTTCCCGGGGTATCATTCCACAGAGGAAAACTGTGCTTCTTAAAAGTCCTAATAATCCTGACCCAGCATAGACAAACTTCAACAATCTATATCACATGAGTTTGGTTTGTCTGGGTTTGTCTGGCCTCCACTGAGGTGCAGTCTTCACAGAGCCTAAGAATATGCTCCGTATTTTAATGTGAAAGATATACTCTTCCATAATTTGGGAAGATCATTTAAAATTGTGCCATTTTCTATAAGTGAAGTATTTCCAGATGGCTTGCAAATATGCTCACTGAGGTATTTCAGATCTGTCTACTGCATGGTAATAAATATGCCGTAGCAGCTATATAAATTATTAGCAAAAAATGCTTTCTTCTGAAGTCAGAAAAATTAAAATCAGTGTAGTTACTAAATGATGAATGAAATGATCAATGAAAGATCATTAGGAGAGAAAGATTTTTGTGCAACGTAATCATTATAAGCAGAATTTTCAGAAGTTTCTAATTTAGGAGAAAAAAAATTGTTCTAGGTTTCAAGCTGGTGGATAAAATCTCAACACCGGTATGAATTCTGTCCACATAATTGAGTCCAATTTGCAAAGCAAATAACTTCTTTTTAAGTCTTGCTCAGACTGCAAACATAGAAAGGTGTTAAATCAGGACAGTACCTGAAAACATAGAAGATTAAGGTAATTCTTAGTCAGGACAGCACTTTCCTGCATTTTAGGTAGCATGCCTAACAGGGCTACTTTCTTCAACTGGATTAAAGCTATGATGCACAATATTGCCAATTCCATCTTCAAAATTCATGGGGCTGGAAAAACAGCAGACTTGTTTAAAAGTTGTAAGATTATAATTTGCATTTTTGTCTACTTTTTATTATATTCTTTAGGCTATATTCCTGAAGCAGCTTCAAATCTTTCCATGAGATCAGAAGGGCCTAAAATGTGTGAAAAACAATGAATATTCCTCTGCAATTTCTTGCTGTTAGCATTTGGGGCTTGAAAAGAAAGCATTGATAGTTGTGATACTTGCAATAACATTACAAGAGCTGGCAAAGCTGGCTGTGCCTGTGGCTAAATTTCAACTTTTCATATTTAAACTTTTTCTCTCAGTCTAGAAGAAAAAAAAGACACAACCATTTAATGTATGTAACCTGTCTATCTCACAGGGTTTGCTTCTGACTGCTCTCAACAATCACAGCTGGCTTGGCTAATGTTCCTTTATGGCAGAACTATTCATTTCCCTCCCTGTATCCAGAAAAAAAAAACCTCTTTGAGATGCAACTTTCCTTTCTTTTTCCAAGATTCATAGAGTATTGTACCTTTTGAAGGAAGTAGATCAGCTATAAAGAAGTATATTATGTTACGGCTCATGCTAAAAACTGTGCTGTTTGAAAAAAATCCTGTGTATTTCTTCAGTCATTTAAAGATAAAGCAAGAATGACAAAAGATGAGGAGAACACGAAAAGAAATCAAAGGAAGAACAATGAGCATGACTGTGCAATGGATATATATTGACAGGTAAAAAACTGAGGGTCAGTGCTCACTCACAGAGAAGGGAGAATCAAGCTTCAAATTGATTTAAAGGATAATATTGCTTTACTGATCTTAATCCTTAAGTTTCAAGCTGGAATTGCCACTGTGGACAGAATCAAGATTACATAGCGAACAGAGAGATGCAAGAAACTCATTGATGCCCTCTATGACCAACTGAGTCTGTGAGTAGTTGCTGCCAAAGAACCAGCCACCTCCCTTGGATGGAGTCATCAAGGATGTAAATGCATGTGCTCTTGACAGCTTCCAAATGTGTTATGCCAGTGCTGCTGGGGATATAAAAACTGGAGAAAGTTCAGAAAGTTTAAGGGGGAGATATTAATCACTTGAATTCAGCAAGCTAACTGAGCTCTCAGCAATGTTGGCTTGAGGGATGCAGCTGCTCCTGAGGATACAGTCATTCATAGAAAAGGGTATGAAGGTAAGTGAGCCTTTAAAGGTGGTTTAAATACTGAATGCTATTGAATCTTACCCTAGGGAATACCAAAAAAAAGGGTATTTGTCAGTGCTGATCCCAAGAGCATTTGTGAGCAAAAAATGTGAGCGATAAACATTTTGGCCTCTACAGCACTAAAAGTGCCACTGTTTTGCCTCTCGATTTGCTCCTGGACAGCTTAATCTATTCTCCCTCATGTTTCATGGCGATGCCATGATTTATTTGGGCTGATGAAAGAGGAGGATTCACGATTATATTTCTGGAACATCCAGTGCAGAAAAAAAACACACACAGAAAACTGAATGGAGGAGCTAAGTTGTGGATCACAGCAGCCTTTACTCAGTACCTCTTGAAACTGAAAACAGGTAGAAAGAACAGCTGCAAGTTCCTTGAGATGAATTCACTGTGAGATGTAGGGAGTGCTGCGGGAGTGGGATGAGCTGTATAGTCTAGTTTTAGAGAATACTGACCTTCAAATTTTGATTCCTTACTTCATGCTGGGTACCGAGCCCTCCATGTTAGCAATAGCAAATGTCGTGCATGATCAGAATGGGATAATGTCAGCAACGAATTATAAGAGCCTGTGAAACAAGAAAACAAAAATGTTTCTGTCCTGGAGGATTGTACCTCAACAATCTCCATCTCACCTGATTCCAGATTTCAGCACTAACATCTTAATATACCCTCTAGACACCCAATAAATGTCAGTGTTGTAAATAAGCAGTGGATTTTGGAGAACCTTTAAAGAGAAAAAAATCCTATCCTTAATTATAGTGAAGTTTTGTTTTCCTGCTATGTAGCTTCAATAGACAAGCTAAGATAAGGCTGATGCATGCAACAGCATGTTGAATTTAAAATCAGTGAGAGAATAACTGATTTTGGTTCTTGTATTGCTGTTATATATAGGGACACACAGATTGTAAATTATATGCAAAGCAAATTGCTATCCAGTAATTCAAAGACCAGCTAACAAATCTGTGAGATTTCCACCCCTCCTTGATTAGCTTTTTGCTCTCCTACTCTTGGTGGAAGGTGAGATTGGGAAAGAATAGACATCCCACTTCAGCCTTTTGCTCATATATTCCACATTTCCAGGGAATGTGATTTAGCATTCCTCTTTCTGCATTGTGACACAGCAAATGAATATCAAGGCCACAACATGATAGTTGTCTTGAGATGTTGTGATACTTGATGAATATAAATAAGCAGCCATAAGCATGCCTTGGAACAGTTAGCAATGTGTAAAACAACTATTTTGTCTGTATTTTCTGCAATGTAAAGCCACCTTCTGTTGAGGGGTGGTGGAGAGTTCCTCAGCATTTTCTGCCTTTTCTCTGAGCTGAGAGAAGGAACAATGAGAAACAGTGAAAAGTGAAGAAGTGCTTTGCTGTGCAAGGTACTTAGAACAAGATGGACCATGAGAGACAAACAAAAAGATTAGGTAAGGAGAAGCTGCAGCACTTGATTCTTACGAAGTCCTCAAAGTGAGAGAGAATCTTTGCTAAAAGGGATGATTTCCACCTGAACTGCGCCCTTGCAAGGAGGAACAGCTGCAAAATGCTCCATTGGGAGGGAATGTGGCATGCTACAGGCTCTGCCTGCTCTGTGCTTGGCTCCTTGACACTCAGCATCAGGCACCACAGAGCCACTAAGCGCTACACAGACGAACCCTGCTTTTGGTTGTGTACAGCAAGTGGGATAGACAGATCCTGCTCCTCTGGGTGTTTGATATAATGAGATGTTATAAGCCAGGGAAAGGACTTCCTTGGGAGATGAGGTAGTTATACAGCCTCCAGTACTTCTGGTCCTTCTTTAATTACTGAGGCCCGATTTCCAATATCTTTATTGGAGCAACTCCTCCATACTGAGGAAAAATTATTTACTCACCACGCAAAGTCAGAAAACCTGGAAACAAAATTCAGCTGTATAAATTGGACTCTGATACTGAAATTTTCATGACTGTAGTGGAACAAAGCACTAAAATTACATTCATTTAAAGTAAAATTTGTTTTGTACCTGCCTAATTTTAACTCAATCTCTTTGCTTAGCATAGTTCTTATTTGACTGGATTTACATCACTTTTAAGTTCTATAGATTTACACAAAGATCCATATCTATTTAATGGTGTTTGTTCACCTCCTTTCATTTTTGCAAACACCCATATTTTCCCTAACTTCACTAAAAATGCGACATGATCGAAACAATAGCAAAAAAATCCTTCCATTAATAATTACTACACAGTTCTTTCAGTTGAGAAATATCTTGCGCCATTTACTGCCTACTGAGATGCAATCAAAATTAAATGGGTGGAAATAACTGAAGTGGCAGCTTTAAGCTCTAGCAAAGGAGCACCAGGGTCTTATTTTCATGACAACACAGAAAATGGCCTTCTGAGTCAAACTAATCTTCCATTTCATCTCCAACAGTGGCAATATGAAATGCTGTTCAGGGACAATTGATGATCCTCCCTGCCTGCAAGTCCATCCTGTCTCTATTCCTCCAGCACCTGCCTCTGCACCGAGGACACCCCTAAGCACATTCCTGAGTCTTCCTTTCAATATTTGTTTATGGACCTGTTGTCCTGGAATTTGTCTGGTTTTGCCTTTTTTAACTTGCTGGTAATGTGGGTCTCCACAGCCCTCTGTAACAGCAGATTCTAGAAGGCACAGCAGGTTGTGAGCTGCAGTAATTAAAATAAAGACTTTCTTTTTAGGTTTTAAACTGCTGTCCAACTAGATTCAGTGAGTGCCTATAGGGCACTGCAGGACTTGGCAAATAACAATTCTGTACCTGCGTTACTCACTGCCTTTAGAATTTTATAAAACTTGACCATATCCCACTCAGTCTGCAAGGAGATAAGGTCATGAAAAGTCCCCGCCTTTTCTGATTCCCTATAACAGCAGATGCTCCCTCCTTTCAATCATCTTAGTTCTCTGCATTTTCTCTAATTTCCCTATGTCCTTCTTAAAATACAGAAATAGGATTGCACAGTGGCTGAGGGGAGACCTTATTACTCTCTACAACTACCTGAAGGGAGGTTGTGGAGAGGAGGGAGCTGGCCTCTTCTCCCAAGTGACAGGGGACAGGACGAGAGGGAATGGCCTCAAGCTCCGCCAGGGGAGATTTAGGCTTGAGATTAGGAAAAAGTTCTTCACGGAGAGGGTGGTTAGGCATTGGAACAGTCTGCCAAGGGAGGTGGTTGAATCACCGTCCCTGGAGGTGTTTAAGGTGAGGGTGGATGAGGTACTTAGGAGCATGATTTAGGGATTGGTGGGAATGGTTGGACTCGATGATCCAGTGGGTCTCTTCCAACCTGGTCATTCTGTGATTCTGTGATGTGGATGCACCAAGGTTTTATATTTTCTAGTTTGTCCTTACCAACTTCTGTGAGAACACCCAAAATTTTGTTAGCAGTTTTGGCTGCTGTTGCATTTTTGAGTTGATGAGTTTAGAGTCCCCTAGATCTCTTTCCTGAGCTTTATTTGCCAGTTATCAATATAGCACTTGTAAGCACAGCTTAGATTACTCTAATTTTGAGCATGGTAAAGCACTTTTGTCTTCAAGCTCATTGATTTTTCTCTGCAAAGGAATATTTGATGCTCAGGATTCTTTCAAAACTTAGCATGTTTTCACTGCAATAAAGGTAAAGTGTAGATATATAAGGTTGTATTTAAGCTAGGTGATCTCAAGATTTCTACAATGAACAGGTTCCAGGTTGGTAGCTCCTGGAGGCAGCCTACACCAACCAGCTTCATTATTTATAAGTCTTGTTCTGCCCTGTTCAAACCTTGTATCAATTCTACCTCTGTTTTCAGTGGGAACAGAATAAAAACTTTCACTCCTATGTTCTTATTGGTGCCAAGGTTTGTTCAGTAGCTATTGACATTTCAAGAAACAAGCTGTAGGCCTCATACCTCCAGCATAAGGTACTCAAATGATTCCAAAAGAGCAAGTTTGCAAGGGAGAGTCAAGTTTTTTTACACTGCTGCTTTTTCTGTAATTTTAGAGTATATGACCAGAAGCTGGTCTGAAAATACAGCACAGAAGTTCTGAACAGCAGCTCCCACTTATTCTTGAACTTGTGCAGAGGTCTGGCAGATTTATGCTTATTTTTAACCTAGTAGTAATTTTTTTTTTCTGCACACTTCATAGTTTGACTTGTATTTGTAAAATCTGAGGGAATAAAGCAAGCTATTGAAGTAAATCAGTCCTGGGGAAATGCAGCCTCTTGATATACAGAACTGACTGGGGGTCTTTTAGACATGGGGATGCTTGTTCTGCTCAGTTGCTGACTGGTCAGAAATAATACTTACCTGAGAAACCATCAAGTGCAAACCTCTGCCAGAGTACAAATAATTTAAAACTGCGAGGTCAAAAGTGACTGAGAAGACAAATACCCAAATCCTGTTAGGTTTAAGAGAAATCTAATTTTCTTTAGAAACCTGTTAGTACGTTTGGATGTAATGGTCACGCTGATATTTAGCTGCACATAGCTGAGACAAAATGTTCTGGACTTTTTGGAGAAAAAATAAAGTTATTTTGTTCGATGCCTCTGACAAGGCAAATCAGTTAAACAATTGACTTTTTCATAGGTATGATTTCTTTAAAATGCTATAAAGAGATAGAAAATCTAACAAAAATAACCGAAGCATTTATCTTAATTCCTGTTAATGGTATTTGCTAGTTTCCCACTAAGTAGGCCAGATATATTTCCATTATAAAGAATAGGACCATAATGGTAAAAACATGCAAAACTACACAGCAATTCATCTTTGCTGAGGAGATAAATAAGGTGGTAAAGAAGAAATGTACCAAATTCTGCTCTAAAGTTTTGTAGTGAGGCAAAGGTAAAGCCAAAGAAGAAAACGATGTCTCTTCTTCTTACATAAAGACATTAAAACCATTTTCTTCATATCTGATGCTGAACAAAAATTGCTATTAGATGAGAGCAGAGTGCATCTGATATCCCCAGGAAGAGAGACCAGTAGCAGAAGCAGGTATATGTGAAAGCTTGCGGATAAGATGATGCTAGGAAGAAGGTTATAGGAATGAAAGTAAGTGAATGAAAGAAATAGATGTACATATTCTGACTGTTGGGAATCAATGCTAGAGGAAAGCTAAAATCACAGGGAAGATTTCGGAATAAAGGAGGAGGGTAAATTGGTGAAAGCCACAAACTGGATTTTTTACATAATAGGAAAAACAGCATGAGGCAGGATGTGTGGATACATACAGAAGGAGAATGGTCTCTAGCCACTTGACAAAACTCTGCTGCAGAAATGTAGAGAAACATACTTTTCTCAAATCTCCTCACTGGAGACTGTTGACAGGATATTTATGTAATGTAATGGCAGATCCATCTGAACCTGCTATCACCTGCACTGTTAACTAAAGAATTAGAGATCTGTGCAAAAGTGTAAGATAGCCAAAATGACAAAAACTTATATGGAGGTCACTATTGGTTTACAGATGAAAATAACCCTTTTTGCCCCCATTGTTTGACAATTATGGTCTTGACACATCGATATTTTATTCCAAAACACAGTAAATGATATTTCAGAGAAAGGGAGTCCGTATCAGGAACTTTTATGTCAGGGAAGCATCACCTCCCGGTCTTTGTACACAAGGAGAATATCACACAGATTCTGTAAGGACAAATTTGATACAATCTGCAAAGTGTTAAGGCCCAAGCCCTGTATAATTTGTGTACCTGAAATCAATGGACACTAGCTATTTAAATGTCTCTGAGGACCTGGGGAATGACTACTCATATACTGGATTTCAGTCCAAATACTGACGGTGAGAAAATTCACTCGCCCATCACCATGATACCAGGAGTTACAGGTGGAATTCCTTTCACTGAAGTTTGGGCACCCACTGAACTAGCCGCTGAGGATCCCACTATAGTCAGAGAAGATCTCAAGGAAGGTTGATGGTGTGTAGGGTGCAATTCATCTGATCAAATATAAATAGCTCTTTTAGGGGGTAATGACTCAAGTTTTAATCTCCACCAGTACAGAATAAGCAGCTCTCTCCTCAGTACAAAGTAAATCTAGGACAACAAGCTCAGATGCAAACACCTCCACTACAGACAGCCACACACAGCCTCTTGAGATGCTTTTCCATTTCTATGGGGGATCATATTTCTCTTACCATTCCCCAGGACACTGAGATGATCATTCATCAACTTACAGGGCAGGGAGGTGACATTGAAGAGCAGCTGAACATTCCCAGATCCAGCCTGTGAAAGCAGCACTGCAGGAAGAACTTCTTTCTGAAGGAAGGCTGTGGCAGTTGGACATGCTGGGTGAAGAGATTAGATCTTCAGGGAACGACTGCAGAATTTCACTGGAGCACGAAGGAGGCTTTCAGCTGATCTAGAAATGTAGGAGCTGACACATTCCTTTGTGCCAAAGCTGGGCAGTATGGATAAGCTGTGTGCACAGATGGTGCTCTGGCTGCTGATCTCGTAGCTGTGTGCAATCACAGGAGAGTTAGTCTTCCAAACACGCCAGTCCCCTACCCACTTTTTTCCTAAGCCCCTTCTCATCCCCTCTCCTCCATCCTAAAATATCCCAAGCAATTAAAATGCCATCAATCTCTGCAAAATGTGGGCGTGAATAATGGGCAATTAACAAAGGAAAGAAAAGGGTTCATTTAGAAAACTGCCAGTTCTATTTTGAGTGGGAGACAAGACTCTATAAAAGCATCAGAGCACGTTTTTAACCTTGTGACAAACTTAACTTGTTCACAAAAAGTGCCATCAGTCAAAAAATGTGACAGTAAAGTTTCGCTCTACTAATAGATGTGCACCTGTAATGGAAAATATCCTGTTGGTATTATCAGCAAGGAAGAAGACAGAGCTGTTGAAACTTTTCTGGATTTCTGGATGTTAATGTACAAGTCATATGATTATAGTTTGAGGAGAGGACTATACAGGTTTGCTGCATTTAGCCTAGAACAGATGTCCTTCAGAAGTTCCAAAACTGTGACAGAATGCATGAAAAAAGCAGTAAGTACTTCATTTTTTAAATGACTTGAAGTGATAATAGGCATGGAAAGTGTTCCTTTTTCACAACTTCAGCAATCAAAGTAATTTCTCAAGGACAAAAAATGCTTACAAATGAAATCCATTAATTTAATGTCATGTATTATTATGAAATAGCATTATTGCATAAAATGTCACACAGAGGTACCGAATGACTCTGGATGAAGCTAGTTTAGAACACTTTGCATATTCCATGTAAAGGTGAAAATATGAACTGAAATAATGTACTGAAATCTTAGGGGGATTAATTCACTTTCAACAATATTTGGGAAAGATACTCACTTGGCTTTTAGTGATTTTGTTACTGTCCTATGAACTGCAAGTCAAAACCCCCATTTCTTTATGTCAGATGACAGTTTCATTGATTACTGGAAACTGTTTTAATTGCATCCTATATTTTTGCTCACAATTAATGTGTTTTACATAGCATTACATATCTGACAGCATTATCAGAAGGGCTGCCTTCATTCACGGAAGTCATTATTCAACAAAATAATTTCAATTGTGACAGATTACTCTATTCATATTGATTTCTCCGAGCATCTTTTCAGGACCTAAATGCTAGCTAAACCAACAATCATTCACATCTTAATGTAGGCTGACTGAGCAAGGGTCAAAAGATGATACATTTCCTCAGGCTTAACCAAAAAAAACAAATCATATGGATATTTTTGAAAAATAAGATCAGTGAAATATGTTTCTGAGTAATGCACACGCAGATGTATGCACTCTCTACAAGATGAAGAGAATGTATGCAAACTTTATGATCAGTTTTCTGTATTCTAAGATATGTAACTTGGACAGGGAGGAACACATACAAGGCAAAACTTTTCCTCTTTCCAGCTTAGTTCTGTTCATCCCAAAGACAATTCATTCCACACTTCCATAGGTTTCATCACCAAGATGAAAACTGATCTTGAATCATCTGAGTTTTACGAACACACATAACTTTTCAAAATTGTTACAGGAATAATTTTTAGGCAAAGCAAAGTGTGAGTGGCGTTGTCGCTTGTAACAGCTGAAGATTTCCAGAATTAGAAATAACTGACGTAGAAACACACAGCAAATAGATATAGTTGACTCACTTTTGGGAAGCATTTAGAGATATATTGATTTTCCAGCTACCAGAAACTGAGGACTGAACAGTGTATGATATTCAAACTCTAAGCTATATGTGAGAATCTATTTTCAATGATGAATGCTCTAAAAATGAACAGAGTACGCTTGCTTCAGGAACATCTAAAAACTCTTTAGAAATGCCAATGACTGATTGTATACAAAATTTCCAATACTTTAGTGAAGCGTTGCCTTCCACATTATACTTTGGAGTTTACAGATATCACTGTGTTAAAGAAAAAAGAGGATTTTATGACTTTGAACAAAAAACTAAAATGTGAGTAACAAAAAACAAGGTAAAATTATATTTTTAATTTTTTTAAATTATATTTTTTTAATTTTTAAAATTATATTTTTAAACCAAATTAAATGTTTGGTTAGGCTCTTTGAATTCCAGTTGACAGAAAGTAGATCTTAATAAAGGTCAAGTGGCTTTGGTTGAGGTCTAATAATGAAAAGGCCAGACAAAACCCTGAGAAGAAATGACAATTACTATATTTTCTGCAGATAAAGGAAAGAATATTGGTAAAGAGAATGAATGAGATGGTAAAATACGTAATGAGACTATAAAGAAATACGAAGAATGTAGTCATTGCATAAGCATTGCCAATTTGGGACAGTAGAAGCAGTAGACCTTAAGGAAAAATAATGTCACTAGTTGCTTAAAGACTGTATCATAGTTATGTAAACACAAACAGCTGTGTTGGTGTTAAATGGGCAACTTTAAATGTGTAATTTCTTGGATGAGCTACTTGACTTCATAGTTTTGCCTTTCTTTGAATGATACAAGTGTACAGCAATCCATTACATGCTTTGAGAAGACAATGTTTGAAACACAGTTCTCAGCTCTGCAGCCTTGTCTTAAGTGGAAATGGTGCCGAACTCAGACACAGTCTGTGAGCAAACAGAGAATTGAACAGAGCCCTTGATGATATTAATTTTTCAACTAGACACACTGAACAGATTGTTTAACCAGCACAGGCTCTAAAGTACTACTGTTAGCAACTTGAAGTTGGTACTTATTTGTATCTATCAATTTCTCACGTTACCCTCCGGTGCATATTTATCCCCTTAGCCATCTGAGGCAGACCGATTACACTTGTTTATGCATACAGCTATTTCTTGTTACTGCATTTGAAAAAGAGAGATAGGTAGGACTGAACCTCTGAAACTGAATTTAAACCAAAAGGGAATGAGAACAAACGGCAATTTATAAATGTACTCCAAAGTGTTCACAAGTCTGTATAAGTAGAAACTTCTAGCTATTTAAACACTTCCGTGGTTTTGTGGTTTTGCCTTTTAAGCAAGAAAAATCTTTGTGCTATATACTTTTAGACTATATGATCTCTATGTTGGCACCATATAAAATACTCAAGACAGATATTCTCTCTTAAGGTTACACCTTCAGGTATTACTGTTTTTCTTTCCATTTTATTTTTACAGGACTGTCCATGGCATGTAGAACTCTGCATTCCCTAAAACCTGACTCACTCCAGGAAAATATGCATGATTAAGGACTGGCAGAGCTTGACTCAAGTGAGTGGCATGCAGCACAGCACTGCTTTTAAAGGTCAGTGCTCAAGGGGCAGTGATTTCTTTTAAATTCACTCCTTATAGTAAATGAAATAAGAACATTGTCTGGGGACAGGGGATGGTAGAGCTGCTGTCTCTTCTGCCTTGCTGATATTCATCAAGCCTTATTTGCCACTCAGACAAATCTGATGTTGAACAATTTATGGATAAAGACTGGCAACTCTTTCCTTGTTCTGTGATTGAAACAAAACTCATTACTGCTTCAAGTCTGGATACTACATGCAGGCCTTTCTTTTGATCCTAAGAACTGGTAAACTTCTGAGCACTGGGCAGAAATGCTTATTATTCCTTCTGAAAAACCCTACATTGGATGGAATTTGACAAGACTATTTTCTAACAGTAAAAAGAGTTAAACAGATACCATTGGAAATAAGTATGTAATTTTTTTTACATCCTGCCATACCTCCATAAGTGTGATTTCCAGCATGTACAACGTATGTTCAACAGACAATTTTTTTCAAGCTGTTAAGCTAGACTATCTGTATTTTGTCTTAGTACACATACTTACTCACTGCAAAAGCTCATTTATAGGCTTGCCTTAAATAGGAAGCTGGGATTTAAAGTTCATGTAGCTCATTTATTTAGAGCAAGCCAACTTACACATCCTGATTTATAGTCTATATGAAGACATAGCACGAGTGTAGCCAATAGGTTGAGAAATGACTACTCCCATCTATTCCCCAGTTGTGAGATCACATCTGGAGTAATGGGTCCACTTTGGGACTCCCAGTGCTAGAAGAGACTGACAGACTGCAGTGATTTCAGTCAAGGGTCACCAAGATGATCAGGTCTGGACCAAATAACTTTCAAAGCAAGGCTGAGGGAACTCAGTTTGTTCAGCCTTTAAAAAGCCTAGGCTAAAGGGAAATCTAACTCATGTTCACAGCTACTAGGAGAAACACAGGGCTAGGATGAGTCATTTGGCACAAGCTGGAACATGGGAAACTCTGACTTTGTATAAGGAAATTTTGTCTTACTATGAGGGCTGTCAAACCCTAGGATGGGCTGCCCAGTGAGGGCAGGATCTGTCACTTCGGAAATACTCAAAACTCTCCTGGAGACACAGTGTGGGGCAGTCTGCTGCATCTATGGTTGGACTTGATGATCTGGTGGGTCTCTTCCAACCTGGTTATTCTATGATGTAGACCTGCTTTGAGTGTGAGACTGGATGAGAAGACCTCTCGAAGTCCCATTCAACATATACGGTTCTGTGGTTTGATGACTCCTGGCTTGTCATGGTTTATGGGATGGAAATTTAAATACACATAAAGTAAAGTATCCACAGTTGCTGCGTAGGTGGTCACCTAGCAGCACATTTCATACTGGTGAGCCCATTTGCTACTTAACTCTTCTGCCCTTGATGTTAGTGTTTTTGTAGCTTTTGATTCAAGGTGCTGTTTATGGGGTCCTTCACTACCACTCCTTTAAGAGAAATAGCAACTGCTGTTGTTTATTGGAAATGCATTTCCATGAATCATTTAAGTTGTGCCTGTAACAGGAAATAACACCTTTTCTCCCTTTCATGCAAAGCCAAACCTTGCTGGCTTAATAGCTTCTAGGAACACGCATTTCTTGACTTTCTCAAATTTGGTGTTTGCAAGTGAAAGTGAGGAATAGTCCTTTCCTTAGGTATGGGATTCTGAGCTGAACAGATTGAAAAGATTTGTATAATAACATTTCAATACACTCTCCAAGATTAGGAGCAGCAAAAATATACGTTAAGCCTGAAAGAGTGTGCAGAATAAAGCACAACAGCAACAGCCCTGAGATTAGTGAAAATCCACTGTTGACTATCTGTAAGAGAAGGAGAGGGAAGTACTGCAGGCTTTTGCAGCCATGTATTATACAAGTGTTCTAATTATTAAAACTTATGGCATGCATTCATGTCTGCTAGTAGACTAAAATATAAATCCTACAATTAAATTGACGTGGGAAATGAAATAAACAGGAGTAAGAGAATTGAAACTCTTGGCTCCTTATTTAGCCATCAAAGAAACCTATTTTGCAACAAGCTAGGAGCATTCTATTAACAGTCTCCGAAGCACTGAAGGACTAAAAGCAAGGCCCTTCATGAGAGATAACCTGAATTAGTAAAGATCTAAGGGGGTTCTCAAGACATCTTTTGAATTTCAATAACAACTGTAAATCGCTGAATTTACTCCTTGATACTCCATTTACATTTTGTTCTCTGATAAAGAGTGTGATATTGAGCTGTCCCCAGAGCAAAGAGCATTACCTTTGACAACACAAGAGCTCTTGTTCAGTCAGCCTCCTTTGGAAGAAAAGGAGGGCAGAAGAGGGAAGATAATGTTGATAATCCTCGAAATTACCTGAAATAGTAATACAAATTTGCCTAGGTGACAGAAAGTAAAGGAGCATTCCTGTTCTGGATAGCAGCTTCTGCAAGGTTTTGGAAGAGAACTGTCCAAACATCAGTGCTGTAGCCACAGAATCTCCTCGTTCCTGTTCTTGGGAGCAAGAATTAGGGCTGAAGCACTGCCTGCTGAATCAGACCCTCCAACTATGCATTGAGCAGATGCTCCCTTGAACCTCAGGAGTTACACCTAAGACAGAGGAGGTTGTAGAGAGGTGGGTGCTGGCCTCTTTTCCCAGGTGACAGGTGATAGGACAAGGGACAATGGCCTTAAGCTGCGCCACATGAGGTTCAGACAGGACATCAGGAAAAAACATTTCATGGAAAGGGTCACTGGGCACTAGCACAGCCTGCCCAGGGAGGTGGTGGAGTCACAATCTCTGGATGTATTTAAAGACAGGTAGATGAGGTGCTCAGGGACATGGTTTAGTGGCAGATAGGAACGGTTGGACTCGATGAGCTAAGAGGTCTTTTCCAACCTACTGATTCTATGATACTATGACCAGACACACGGCAAAATAATAAGCAGAAATTCTTGATAGTTTTAATGAAGCTAGACCCCACCAGAAGGGCAGGAGTGCTGGCTGGAGCTAGTACCCAGTTAAGCTGACTGGCAAGAGAGCTGTTTTTTAAAGGTTACTGAATATAGAACTAAAAAAAATACAGCAGCTGTGGTCTTTATCTTTGCAGCTTTGTAAATAAATAAGCACCTTGTTATTTTGGTCATGACAGAATATGTAAATGCGGCAAATGTCTTGACAGAATACACGAAGGACTCGCCCTTACACCTGTCTTGGCAATATCCACATTTCTTACGCGGAGCAGCCAGCCCGCACAAGTTGGGGTGCTCGCAGCAAGGATTTCACTCGTCGAAGCACAAGCATCCCGGTTCGGGGACTGGGAAAACTAGGGAGCCCTCCCCCCCAGCCCGCAGTGCCACAGCCGCTGCCTCCCCAGCGCCCGGCGGCCGCGGCTCCGCGCAGCCTCGCCCCGCAGCTCCTGCCCCGCGCCCGCCCCGCCCCGCCCCGCGGGCTCCCGCGCCGGCAAACTTGGGACGGGGCGCGCCGGGCGGTGCGGCGGCCGGAGGGAGCAGAGCGGTGAGTGCCGGGGGGCGGGCGGGGGGAGCCGAGCCGTGCCGAGCCCAGCCGAGCTGAGCCGTTCAGAGCCGAGTCGTGCCGAGCCGAGCCGAGCCGTGTCGTGCAGAGCCGTTCAGAGCCGAGCCGGGCAGAGCCCAGCCAAGCCGAGCAGAGCCGAGCCGAGCTGTGGAGAGCCGAGCCCAGCCAAGCTGAGCTGAGCCGAGCCGAGCCGAGCGCTAACAGGAGCAGCCGCTCCTCTGCGCGGCGAGGGGTGCTCCGCTCGCCGCCCTGCCCTGCCCTGCGAGCCCGGCTCCCGCGGCAAGTGACGGCGTTGGGGCAGAAGCCCCGCTCGGGGCGAGGGGGGCTGAACGTGGGGCGAGGGGCCCCGAGGATCGCAACGGGCGGGTGCGTGCCCGGAGCGCCGCTCCTTCCCTTCCAGCAGCGCGCGCGCTGCGTCCCGGTGGATGCGGTGCTGGCTGTTGTAGTCACGTATTTTGCTTAATTGCTCTCGGACCGATGTAAAACCTCGGTGGGCCTTCCTCTACCGAAAGTTAGATGCGATTTGATGCCCGACCCTGCGGATCTGACTGCCGGGGAAGGAAAAATTTGGGTCCCCCCACCCCTTAGCGCCGTGCAGCATGCAAATAGATGCTGGAGAGCAGAAAGGGTCCTGTAAAACACCACCTGAGATATCAAACGCCATCGCAGATTTCCCCCCATCCTCTGAAGGCTACAGATCCTTTGCACACTTAGCTGTCCCACCAACAATGTCAATCTTGTCCAATTTACTTCGTGCTCACTGATGCGCCAGCGCATCTTTGCTTGAAACTCTGGTCCTCTGTCCTCCCTCTCTCGACTCTGTCTTATTGACAGGACCAAAACGCCTTTCATCAGCCCAAACAGGGCAGGAAGAAATAAAGTAAAAGTGGCAGAACAAAAGAAGGCTTCACTTAAAAAAGGGATTTGGAAGTAGGAATCAATAGAAAGTCAGGGACTACAGAAACAGGTGAAAATATTTTTGGGAAGAAAGGGTTGCTACATTCTTTGGCTGAGCTGCATCCTCCTGCGTGGTTTTATAGCAAAGAAGGGGGGAAAAAATCTGAAATTTGCCTTCCCTTTCTGCTACAATGTCTAAATATGACATGCTCTTATTTTACGCTGAAAAAATGATGAGATTTTGGAGCACCTGACAGTCCTAGGACCTCACCGAATCTCTACTCAAATAATATATGCAAGCATAATTCTCGATTTTAGGTACATGGGTTGAAGGAAAAAGCTCAGCAGAGTTCTGAAGTTCTGCATAGCCTTGTATGTGCATATTGTGGTAGATCTCTTATGATTTTAGCCTGGTGGACT
This sequence comes from Clamator glandarius, assembly GCA_033459285.1. Classification (NCBI taxonomy): domain Eukaryota; kingdom Metazoa; phylum Chordata; class Aves; order Cuculiformes; family Cuculidae; genus Clamator; species Clamator glandarius. The sequence continues at coordinate 472,800 of JAUNZM010000020.1, forward strand.
AAAGGTGTGTTGATGAGGAATCCTTGCCTGCTACCCATGCTCAGACTAGTAGTTGATAACCAATTATATTACTGAAATCTGCAGGGCTGACTTGTGTGAACAGCTGGCACATCTCAGGTATCTTGCAGTATTTCTCATCTCAGGCTTATACTATTAATGTACAGTAAATGTAGAGTAAACAATATAGCATAATTCTGACAAGTTTATTTGGGGGAAAAGTACCTTTTGGTTCAGGCAGTTGATCTGTCGCTTTTGCAAAAAAGGCTTGCACTGAGAAATTCTTTGGGACACTGTGTGGGATGCAGTCATGAAGGGCTCAGTTGCCTGCTGGTAGAGAGCAGTCCTTTCTCAGGGAGTCACACCTAAGGATGTCACTGATAGGTTGTCAGTAGGGATGAAGGTAGGGATGAAAAGCTACAGTTGAGTGGATATGACTAAAATAAAATAAAATTTAAAAATGCCACATGAAACTGAAGCCATTAATAACTTGACTTTCTCTTTAGGCAGATCTGAATTTAAGGTGATTAACTATGTGTAACATCTAATGGCAAGAAAGTGACATTCCTTCTCTACTCTTGCTTACCTTAGGTAATGTATGAATGGGGTAGTAGAGTTTGTAACTTAGCTTCAGCTTTCTCTTCAGTGTCAAACAGTAATTCTTTCTCAGCAAGCTCACTGTTAACTACAATTTGCTTGTATTTATGCATGTCAAGCCAAAGTATCAGCAGGTGTATGATACTCCTGTAGGATGACACCCATGATCTGGGCAGTCTGCATGGGACATGAACTTTTGACACAGGACTGAAGTCCAAGTCAGTAATTAACTACAAAACATCTGTATGTCCATCTGTGCCTACTGAAGTCTTAGGGCAGCATAGAATTTGGCTCAGGCTGTGTAGGGAAGGCAAAGAAATGTGATTTTGATGCCAGTGGTGAAATTCTTGCTGATGTCAGCAAGAGAATGATTTGCTCTTCTCTATGACTGCCATCAGAAATGAATCCTTGATTGGCAGCCTCCAAAGAGCTGTGTTTTCTCAAATATTACACAGAGAGGAAATATTATGTATAATTGAGTTTTAATTGTTTCTCTAGTTAATTTCAGCATGAATAAATTGCACAGTTGTTTCAGGTAAATGCTGTTACTTCAGTTCTGTTAGCATGATACTTTTGCTTGCCTTGTGGCATGAGGAAGTTTCTTAAATGAAGACCTCAGTAATTACTTCTCTAGTATAAAGGAGGGTCATAAACCTATATGAATTTAGCAACTACTGAAAGGAAACACTTTCCATTAAGGAAAAACTGGTAGATTATTATTCTAATAACAGTCTGGATAGTGCCGTTCCATGTAGAATTCCCATAGGTATTAATGCAAGTTTTGTGCTAAATCAGCAGTAGTTTTAGGTGTTGGATTGTTAAAAAGGATATGCTGCCCAGCAGGATCTTAATCCTTCTGCTTTTACTTAGGCAAACTTTGTCTTTGAAATGCTTTTGAAATCTGTCCCAATTTTCAGCAGGAGTCATGCCTGAATAATATTACAGGATCGGGCTTCAAATGTAAGGGCAACAGAATTTAAATATATTAAGACAGATCTTCTCTTAATCCTGCGATGCAGAACGTGGGTTAGAGGAGGAAAGAGCAGTAGCTTTAGCCATTACTTCTTGTCTCAGGCACTGCAGACTAATTTGTCGACATGTTCTTGTCCTCTTTTGTTTTCAGGGACAGCTCTGTTGCTTAGACCAGGCTGCTGCAAGGATGGGGCCCTTGGAAACAGGAGGTGAAGAAAACCAAACAGATGAAATGAAAATGTTCACCAAGCTGTACTTGCCGAGATACACCACACCACTCAATGAATTGGCTCTGGATCCTAAGCCAGAACTGAAGGACAGCACAACGCTAGTTGAAGTGCAGATAATCCTCATCTTTGCTTACTGCTCCATCATCCTGCTGGGGGTAATTGGAAATTCCCTTGTGATCCATGTGATTATCAAGTTCAAAAGCATGCGTACAGTGACTAACTTCTTCATTGCCAACCTGGCCGTGGCTGACCTGCTGGTGAATACGTTGTGTCTGCCCTTCACTTTGGTTTACACACTGTTGGGTGAATGGAAACTGGGCCCAGTCTTGTGCCACCTGGTGCCTTACGCCCAGGCTCTTGCTGTGCATGTGTCTACTGTTACTTTGACTGTGATTGCTTTGGATCGGCATCGCTGCATCGTCTACCACTTGGAAAGTAAAATCTCTAAGCGTATCAGCTTCCTGATTATAGGAGTTGCCTGGACAGTCAGTGCCTTGTTGGCAAGTCCTCTGGCCATCTTCCGTGAGTACTCACTGATTGAGATCATACCTGACTTCAAGATCGTGGTCTGCTCTGAGAAGTGGCCAGGGGAAGGGCAGCTCAACTATGGCACCATCTACAGCGTCTCCATGCTCCTGATCCAGTACGTACTGCCTCTGGCAGTCATCTCCTATGCCTACACCCGTATATGGACCAAGCTCAAGAACCATGTTAGTCCTGGTGCAGGGAATGACCACTATCACCAGCGGCGCCAGAAAACCACCAAGATGCTGGTGAGTGTGGTTGTGGTGTTCGCTGTCAGCTGGCTGCCATTTCACACCTTCCAGCTAGTCAGTGACATTGACAGTCAGGTGTTGGACTTGAAAGAGTACAAACTGATCTACACCGTGTTTCATGTCATTGCCATGTGCTCGACGTTTGCTAACCCCCTTCTCTATGGCTGGATGAATAACAACTACAGGATGGCCTTCCTCACGGCCTTCCAGTGTGAACAGCGTCTGGACTCCATCCACCCTGAAGCATCAGCAGCTTTCAAAGCCAGGAAGAAACTAGAAGCAAAGAGGATTCAATTCCCCGGAGACTCTTTCACACAACCTACCAATGTCTAAGATGTCTGACTTTAAAAAAGAAAAGAATGTGTTGTGGACAAAGGGATAAATCCATTTTGGCACATGCATTTTTAATGCACAGTTTTATTCATAAATGGTGAATGAAAAGTAGCAGTAAAGTCAAGGCAGGTGGTACGATTGGAGGAGAGTTGATGGCATCAACAGTGTATAACCATTCAATTGGAAGGAAATGAAAGGGAGGTAGGCTGTTCGTGGCTGTTTCTAACAGGGTAAGATGGGTAATTTCCATCCCATCTCTTTTTGACAAATCTAAATGACAGAGTTTGCTGGTTTTGCTATAGGAAGGCAAATGGCTGATTTGTACCACAGGAATGTTGATGGTGGGAGCAGGTAATTTTTATATTGGATAGGGAGATCAGGGAAAGCAAAAGTATGCCAGAAAAATGAAGCCTGTCTTGGGGAAAATGGGCGGAGCTGGTTCAAGCTCAAACTTTTCAGACACCTTGTATCTCACAGGCATCTTTTGTGAAGATAGGGGAATTGAGAAGAGAAATACGTTACTATTTTTTGGCTTTTACTGAGTTACTTAAAACCAGTGCATTTGAAATTAATTAGGTGAACAAAGGAAAAGAGAAACAAGAAAAAACCCCACCCAAACAACAGATTCCATGTGAAGAAAGGTCATGTTTCTATATAAAATTAAATATGGGTTTTCGTCAATCAAACGGGGCAAAAGTATCATTACTTAGGAATTAGCTGTGATTATGCTGGTGAGAAAATCACAGGCCTGTGACTGTATCAGTCATTCCCTGCAGAACCCTACCTTTCTCTGTGCTGGGAACAACTTGCAGATGCAGTGCTTTCAAGTGGCATTTGAGGGCAGGGATGCAGGCTCAGGTCTTCTGTAAGCACTTCATAAACCGCCGATATTTTAATTTTCAGGACTTGCTTAAATGTTTAATGTGTTATTAACTCCACAGGCTTTGAATTGTTGCTCCTTTCTTCCTGGGTAATAAAACAGCAGATAATTTTGATCCTCTGGAAAGGCTGCTAGATGGTAATGTGCTTTTCCTTATTGTAGTTTTATGTCACACGTTCATCTCGTCTTGGAGCTTTTTCCATCTTGTAAAAATAAGTATATCTGAATGACTGTAACCTAATAACAGTATGCTAGGTTTATGTGATAACTTATCAGTTATTCTGCATGCTGTAGTTAATAGTTAAATTCCTTTTTTGCTCAGGTATAAAATTTTAATCTGTTTACTGTGTTGTACGCAGCAATGTTCAACTCTTTTGTGTCTTTGTTTAGCCTCTTTGAACTCATTAAAGAGACAAAGAAAATTTCAATCCATGCGTATTCCAAGCTACCCTGTTGCTTATCTAGAATAAAAATAAGTGTGATAGTTTCCCTTGGAGTCTTCTTTCCACAGCTGCTTTTCAGCTACCTCATTTTTTTTCTCTCTATTTTTGATTGTTTCTAAATTAATTTTGTTCTCTCTTACAAATTAAAACCCAACAAAACTCCTGTACTGAAGTGTTAGCAGTGTAATGAATGATATCAGATCTTTATCAAGTGGAGGAATTCTTGTTAGTGCATGCAGTATGTGGCACCATGCCTTAAATATCCATGAAATCATTTGGACTTGGATTTTCATGAACAGAGAAGAAAGGTCTAGAAAATTAAGTAGTGTTTACTTAAGCAGGAGAAGTATCCATCATTCTTAAACAGTTTTTAAAAAAATAGATTAGTTTTCAACCATGTTGAGAATATGATATTGTCCACAAGTTATTTTTGGCTGAGCATTAGTAATATAAAAAATGTAAGCTCAAAACTGTTAAGGGTGAGGAAGGATTACACAAGTGTGCAATTATTATGGACATCAATCATATGTATCAGTTACAGTTGACTCTGAACCCTTAATCAAAAGTAGTATTGCCACAAATAGCATCCTTTATTTAAAAAGCAAATGGTTTAAAAATTCTTTTACAACTATTTTAAGCCTGTTAGAGTGTGGTAAATAGACAGTTTTGAAGTAACCATGACAGTGTGTGCTGAAGCCACAATTGCCAGGCTAATTCTCCATAGTTTTAACTCTACTTTTTGTCATCCTGTATAAAAGTGATTAATTACAAATTATCTTTCAGTTTATTTTATGGTTTCTTTATTTTACTGCTTCCTGAGCTTTCTTTGCAGCCATCATGCTGAGCCAAAATTGTCACACTAAGCTGTTGCATTGCTTTCCTCTCTGCCATGGGGAGATAGTGCCTGGGTCAATGCCTGCTCTAGGGACATCTGCACAGTGTCCTGCTGCAGGGTGTGGATTTTCCCACAGGTACTTGAAGATTAGATGTGAAAGAGCCAACAGGCAGGGCCTGTCGCATAGCGTAGTTGCTTCTCAAGACTTGGCTCCTGCACACAGACAGCTGTGCACTTTAGTACCTCTTCGTGTTGTAGGAAAAGTAGGCATTTTTTCACTCAGAGCAATAAGGTAACAATGTCCTTCAGAGTTGCCCCAAATCCCAGCTGTCAGAAGGATATGGGAACTCAGGGTTTGTCCCCATTTCCCCCTAAAGTGAACTTGTAAGCACGCTCTTAACCACTGAACTGAGGAGCCTGCAGGGGACCCTCTGCTTTGCCTGAAAAGGGAACTGAAATTCAGGTCTCTCTGCTCACCTGATAGGGCTTTAATTAGTTGGGTTTTTTTTAAAAAATAAAAGCATTATATTCTATTCCTGTTGAATAGATACAAGTTTTATACAAAAACAAAGAACAACAGCAGCAATCGTCATTGAAGAATTTGCAAGTAGATGATAGAGCACCCAAAATGAAGTGTAATTGCTGATTCATGGCAAGAATTTGAACCAGTGCACCTCAGTTCCCAAGAGAGCGACCTAGCTAGCACACTGCATGCTGTCCTGAGACAGCATCTTATGTCTACTTAGAACTGTTCTATTGTACATAAAATAATTAAACAATGAATACCATGATTTTATGGGCAGGTAATTATGACCTTTGCATGTCATTCAGGTTCCAGGCCAAGGATATCAAAACAGATATAGACAGAGTTTAAGTTAGCCTCTCCTCCATTTTTCATGAGCACTTCTACTATAAAGATACTGCAATACAGGCAGGAGGAGAGCAAGGAGTGTAGTACCATCATAATCTCTTGGTGGCCTTGTTTTGCACTCTCATTTGGGATTGGCTTATAAAAGGGAGACCTCTCCACCACATGGATCCCATCAGATGTCATCTAGGATCTTATCTGGTTGTTTCTTAGTTCTGGGCCTCCCTAGAAGAATTCATTTTGATGCCTTGCAAATTTTACTGGAAAAAATATAAGTTTCTGTAGGCTTAGGCAGTAGCAGAGTACTGAGCAGCACATAATTAGGTATGTACAGCTGCACTGGTGCTTTCTAGCAGCAATGGCTTGACACAAACCAGCTCAAGCCTGGGGGCAGAAGAGCTGCACTCACACCCTCTCTTGAGGCTTTTACATTTTTTCCTCCACCGCGTTGCGGTTTTAACAAGTGTTAAAAGTGACATTGCCTGTTCAGAGCTGCAGCTGTCGGACTACAAGTAGCGAAGTAATCCTGAGTAAGCTTGTCAGGGTCTTATGGGAAGCCAGTGGAAGTGGGGTTTTGGTATATGGGGACAGTGCTAAATCTTTTCACCAAGCCCTACGAGTAAACAGTCTTCACTTAGAATTGTCATCTCCATGGAGAGCAGCAGACTATGACTGAGAAGAAAGAATATCATTGTAAATCTGAGACAAACATAGATTTGAGGACATAAGCAACTCAAATCAAAGGACTAAGCCTAGACAATAAATGGGTTTGTTGTCCGTATCTATTTATATATAAATTGTATAGCAGAGCTATGCAAAAGCTTTTTGGTAGTGTGAAGTTTGCTGGAAGTGATTATCTGTTGCCCCACAGTTGGTATAACTATGTCTTATATAAAATGTGTAGTGGACATAAATACATTGCTAAAATATTAATAACTCCAGTTAGATAACACTAAGAGTGTTTCCACTGAATGGAAAATATTATCTGAATTTTATCTGTCAGTCCACAAAATAACCACTGAATTCACAGATTAGTATAATTCATTTCCTAGCTACATAGTTCCTAAAATCCTGCAGGGATTTTTCTAATATTAATCCAGATAATGACCCTAAGGGATGAATTTTGTCCTTGGATCCCAGAGTTATTTACCTGGTACCATCATTATAAATGCCACTCCACAATTAGGGAGCTACTTTGTGCCAAATTACAGGTTCTTTGTTGTAAGAAGTGAGGAGATGTATGTAAATCTATGCAAAGCTTCTGTTGCTGAAGAGACGTTTTTAATACTACAGTATAGTTTTATGCAATCAATAGTAATTTTCATATCTCATCTTCTTTTTTTAAATATTAAATTGGATGTTATTTTAAAAGAAAATTTATACAAGGGCAGTGAGGAAATCTGAAGCGGCCAAAACTGGAGAAGTGTGAAAGTCAGAGAATGAGTGGCAACTTCAAGAAGCAAGGAAGAGAGAGCAAGAACGAGGCTAGTCAGGATAGCATTGATTTATAGACTTTCCTTCTTCCCTCAGTCTGAGCGGTGAGAGAAACATGTTAAAATGAAGCCAGCACAAATGAAGACACAGATCAATTGTATGTACAAAGGACAGTGTTGCCCAGGGAAACTGAGGAACTTTGGGGAGAAATTCCTGTGATCATTTGAGCCTTAAATTTCACATCATGTTCTCAAGCAAGTAAACCTGTGTCTGTACATTATTTCACCTAAATGAATATAGGTAAACAGCTCTGTACTGATAATCTCTGTATTGATAATCTATCAGAAGCAATCAATATGCTATTAATTCTAGTGAGTACATGGGATGAATAATGCATACGTACTCCTCATGAACTCATTTCAGATGGGATATATGAAAAATTGGTGCTTGTGTTAAAATCTTTCCCCTATCAGACTTCACTGAATTCCTCTGGAAGGAAGAGAGCTTCAAGCTATAAAACTTAAAGGCTGTGGAATTACATATCTGATGATGGAGCCACAATTTAGCTTGAAAAAATTACTATATTTTTTTCTTTGATGATACTGTACAAGAGAAACAGGCTGTGGTTTGCCTCTTGGACCTGAAGCTGAATTTGAATATCTGGAGTTTATATGAAACAGAATTTTATTTATATGCTTCACAACTCCTGTTTCTACTAACCCTGCTATATTGGATATTTTCAACAGCAGAATCAATGCTTACACATCCATGGGGCCAAACTATTTCTATCCTCTCAAGGCTACACAGAAGAATAAGAGTCTAGGGCAATTCTCCTATTTACTGGCATCCTTCAAAATCAGAGCTGTTTGTACCCAACTGGATTTTAAAGTGTGTTGGAAGTAGAATGAAATTTTAATCAATTTAAGGTAACCATGTTGCTCAGGACGAGCCCATCCTTGTGGAGCATGACCACAGTCACCTAGCCATTCTAAACTGAACCAAACCTGAAGATAGGAGCTGAGGCAGAGACAATTTTCCCCAGTGGACTGCAGGATTGCTCCCAGCAGCTGGACTGGGGAAATGTGAATGAGTTTTTCAGCACTTTGAATGTCCATTTATGCCACTGTGAGGACAATGCACGTTTCATTTGGCTGTGTTTCATCCTGCTTCCACCCCGATGCAGATGGCTGCACAAAGTGTAAGTGTGCAAGTGCCACATGTCTGCTGCCTCTCAAATTCAGCATAGTCCAATTTTCAGAGCTCAAAGACACCTAACAGTGTCTACGCACACCCTTGTACTGAGCACATGGAAACTGTGTGCCAGCGTAGGGAGAGCTGTAGGTCAGTTAGGCTGGGCTGGTGACACTATAGGCATGGCAGAGTTCCCCTCAGGCTTGTCCTGTGTGCCTTAGCCGTAGATTAAGGCTTAGTCTGGTACCTTCCACTGTCTGTAGCACTGATGGGCCCTGAGGCACTAAAAGCTCAGAGCCACTTCACAGCAGTACGTGGAGCAAGTGCTGGTAGACTCTGTCACTCAGGCAGCGCATTTCTTCCCCACACCTCCATCAAGACACACAACTCATCAGAACAGAACTGGCAGGGAGATCCACAGGGAAGAATATTTTACATGTAAGAAGTGATAATGTTCTTGTACTGACAAAAACACTGGCTGACAGGTGGTTGTGCCAAAATATAAATACTTTAAGACAGAGCTGGATGGAGTCATGGTGGGATGGGAATGTGCAGCAGCACAACCTCTCCCCTGTCACCACAGCACGAAGTAGATGCTCAGACAAGTAAAAGGATTACTGAGTGTTATGTGGTCCATGCTCACAGCCTGTGAGTAGGTGTGGTGCGGTTTGCTGTGCTGGATGGCTGAAGCTGAAGGCTTCCACGCTGTCTATAGAAACAAGTTGAGACGCACTCCAATTATAATTATTTTGCTAAATAAAACAAATATAGAAAGTGAAGGTGAGCAGTATGCTGCTGATAGTTCATACCAATTAATCAGCTTTTTTTTTGGACTCTGTCAACTAGCACTCTCCCAGACAGAGCTTATACACATGTGCAACAGACTGTTCCTAGTAGATTGTGTGGCCAAGACTGATATGGTTCTTGTTGTCCTCTGGCATTGTCCAATCATGGACAGTGATAAGACCTTAAACATGCCCTCAGGGCCACCTCTCAGGATGTACAGCACACACCCATTTGTTCATGTTATGAATACTCTTCCCTGGTGGACTGCAGTATGTCTCTCTTGACTCCAGCCTCTGAATATATGTCTGAGGGATATAGGGACACCACACAAAGGTGCAGAGGAGACCTAAGGCTAAATACCACCTGATCTGTAGGAGAGTTACTGCTTATATATATATTATCTGACCACAGGGCTAGAAGAAAAGTGCACTGTCCAGTTTTATCGAGCTATAGCCTCTATATCTGAAATTCCTTGCATGAAGAAGGAGATTATCCTTCTACAGAGTGTAAGTCAATGTGTAGGCAGCAAGGAGTTTCCCAGGTACTGTACTCAAACCTCAACCTAACTTAGTTTCTAGTTGAACAAATAGCAGAAATAATAATAGGATACTATGGGTCTCTGAAAGCAAAAATGTGAAAAAACAAAATATCTCTGTCTTGTTGACTATATGGTCAGCCAGTTTATGGTCTCCATTGTTGATATCCTACATGAGCCACCATAAGCCAGAAGAATAATTGCAAGGACAAGCAGAACTAGAAATGAAGAAAGGGTTAAACTATAGCAAAGGCAGTATTACTGTGTACAGCAGGTTTGCTTTGTTCAGAGCTGAAAATCCATAGTCAGTTCAGTTAACTAGAAATGAAGGTAGAAAAAGAACTCATTACATTCAGGATCCTCATTTCTATCTGCTTGCTTTTGTCTAATGGGAAAGCCAAAGGGCTGCTGTCTAATTCTGTGTATAGTTGATTACCAGGCAATAAATTGAAATGAAAAATAATGCCCTTCATAACTGCTATTTAAAAGCCTAAACTTGAAACACAACCTAAAAGAATGCTTGCAGGTTTATCAATCCCATTCATCATCCTTTTCCTTTTAGTACTTGTCCCTATGTTATGAATGCTGATTTTAAACATCAGAAGAATCGGTCTTTCTGACTTAAATTAAATTAGTTGGAAACCCCAGTGGTGTACTGACTTATTCTGGATAAACTACTATCTCTCATAACCTCTTATCCTAGCTTGGGCTGTAAGATCAGGCAGTAACTTTCTCTAACCTTACTTTGTATTTGTTATTTAGCTATTCCTGACAAACACTTAAAACACTTCATAATCTTATGTGCGTATGTCGCATATGTATGATGCAGCTTGTTGCTGGCTTCTCGGATTTTCCTGTTGAAGAATATAGCTGTTCCAATCCATTACAAAGTGTAATCCCATTCCTCATTTTTATTGCTTATTTTACTGTCTGTCTGAGATGTAACATAGGCAATGCCAGAAATCTTCTATCTCTCTGTGAGATTATATATATAGGATGTATTGCGGTAGGTTGGTATTTGTATAACTTGGTACTGTAAAAGAGATTGGAGTCTTTGGCTGCATAATACTTAAATCTTGAATTCTATATAAAACTCCCATGCATACAATTTCAACAAGTACTTCAAATCACTATGCAAAACCCAGTAACTGAGCACAAATAAAGCAGAAAGAGCTGCATTGGGTGCTTGATGGGACAAAAGGGGACAATGAGGAATTCCACACCACTCGTGCCTCTTGACAGTTGCGTAAGTCAAAAGATACTGAATTTTGGCTCAAGCAAGTGATTTACTTCAATATTTTGTGCTGTTACACAGAAAGTTGCCTGTTCCTTCTGGTGCAGATGGGTACTCATTGTGTGGTCTCTGGTTCTGTAAGGGTAGATCCCCAAGGAACAAAGTACACAGGCCTTTGGATGTGATACTGGCATCGCTATAGTGTCCTTGATATGCTTGCTCCTTTCACCTTTCATTGCCAATCTCCCCACTCAGTTTGCTACAAAAGAGATTTTCATCTTGGGATCTACAAATTATAGTCCTTCAAGGACTGTTTTACAGCCTTTTGTCTTGCAAATCCAAAACATCTGACATTTAAACAGCAGGGAAGAGCCAACAGGGCAAACAGAACTACAACTCTATCACAGCAGGGCTTTGTGTTTAAGTCAAATGAAATGCTGACTCATCAAAGAAAAACAAGTAAAATGGGGAAGATCAGAGAACTGATACTTTTTTTCCTTTTAATTTATGTTGATAACTTCAGGTTAGAAACTGCATTCACGTTTTTCTACTGAAGCTCCACACATTTAGTATCACAGTAGCTGTGGCAAAAAGCAGATTAAAGAGTTAAATATTAAGAACTACTTTTTCCAACATAAACAGACTGAACTGCACTTTTAATCTTTGTACCAGTAGATGTGGGATTCTTGGTGTTGGTGGCTGTATCTGAACTTCTGCAAGATGATGTGCTTACTGCTGAACTGTGATGGATGTCTACCAGCTTCTGTTTACAAAAATGAGATGAAAACTAGAGGAAGGCAAATTTAAGTGAAAGCTGACTTTGAACTTAGGCATTCAAATCCCTTTTATTCATCTGAAAATCTCCCCATAAGCAATTTCATACCCTTACGTGTGCACGCATTTAGTTGACATAGCCTGCTTTCCTCACTTGCATGGAAGGATCAGCAGCATCTAACTGAAATTTCATGGGACATATCCTACTACTCTGACTGAAGGTGGCTAAGCAGTGGGCCTTCATTTTACCTGGATACTTTGCAGCCCTAAGGAAACAGATATTCTCTCAGGCACAGGCTGGAGCACTCTTAGGACAGAAAGCCAGAGATGCTCAATTGTCCTTAGTGAACTTGTGATTCATCCATGAGGACACAAGAATTACAGGGAATCAAAGGGGCAAGGCCCTTTGAGAGCTCAGTCTGTCAGCAAGCCTCCCTAAGGCAAAATCAATGGAAAGCCTGACGTTTGTGTAGTTTGCCATAATTCTTTCCTTATAGGGGTGCTTATGCCTTAGGGTGTCACTGAATAGTGGCTTTTAGCAATGTTATTTGGAAATAATGGGTTTTATTGTCAGGATCTCCACTGGTATTTTAGAGACCACTATCTACCTGTAGCATCTGTTAAGAAACTCAACACAATCCTCCTGAAAACCATGACAAGCAGGAAGGTTCTTCAAGTGGCCAGGCTTTTACCTCTGCCTCATTTCCTGTGCACTTCACTGATTATTCCTGGGTACTTCCCTTCTGGCTGTCAATATGTCAGGCTTTAGGGTTCAGAAATTACTTGGGTGGGTTGGGGCTGTAGGCAAGGCAGCTCTTACCTTTCCTTCCCACCTCCTCCCCTAGAAAGATGCTGCTGTCTCTCATTTCCCAGGTATCCAACATTTTATATCCATATTTGATAACATGGATACAAAACAGGGAACTGATTTCTTCGCAACACCATGAAATTGCTTTTGAAATTAAAAAAAAAAAAAAACAAGCCTAACACAGGCGACATTTGAAAGAGGAGTGCGTGAACCCATTTTTATAATGTCTGAAAGTCATGTACAGCCACAGGGTTTGATCCACTCAGAGGCTGCTGAGAACCTCTGGCTGCTGCAGATTTTAGTTTCTCGCTAGACACCTTTCAGGAGGAAAGAGCTTGAAAGTCAGCCCTGAGCACAAACAACCTCATTTCATTATCTAGCCTTAAATAAGTACAAATCCTACAGAGGAAGAATTGGTTATTAGAGTTCAACAATTCTTTAATTTTACATTTTTTACTAAAACACACAGCTTAATTGGTTTTACAGCATCTCACTTTAAAAATATGGTCCTAGGTAGAGTTTCTAGTGTATTTTTATAATCTGACTGCAGGACTGGTGAAAGAGAGATGGAGGCTAATAAAGTGCAAATGTGTTCCCATTTCTTATAATCTTGGAAACACTTGATGTAGAACTTGCTAGATCTGAACACTGTGGCACCTAGCAACTCAGAAGTACTTAAATTCTAACGTATTTTGGCAGGTATTTTGTTCAGATGAGCAGCATACCACTTGAAGTCATGATTGGTTTGTAAATCCATGCTGAAGAGGTCTACTGAACTCTAAAATTATACTAGACCAAAATATTCATTTGCTTGGAAAAAGCTAAAGATAAGACTGATGTCTTATTACCTTATTTTACCCTCACTTATTATGTTATGTTGTATTATTTAACACAAAATTAGTATTAGCCTAAGACAGAGACTTGGCTATCAATTCTTTTTCTGAAAGGTGCTTACTTTGAGTGGGACTTATAAGAAAAAGGCAAGGAAGAGTCAGAAGTTGGCAAATATATCTGAACTGACAGAGCAAACCATTGGGAAAGAAGTGTTTCTCATGCAGAAATTCATATTATGCACTCTCTTGTTGGCACAAAATGTAGATAAACACTCCCATTCAGTGTTTTCTGAAGCAGAGCACAAGCAAACAGAACAGTAGGTACTATAAGCTGCTGACCAGAGTCTCAGGTCCTCTAAATTAAATCAGTGTTGCCCCATTGCATGTGGTAGCAACAACCAGTTTGTATCACATTGTGGCACTAGCCTGAATAACTCTCCTTTTCATATCCTCAGTTTCAGGTAGAAGCAATAAAAAGAAGTCCACTGTATTATCGTTATGATAAGCTTTCTCACACACCCTACTTTACCCTTTTTGGAGCTTTGTTAGGATGGATTACTGGTAAAGACAACCTGTGTCCTCATATCAGACATCCCTCCTGAAGCAGGAGGGAGAACAAATGGGAAGTGGACCCTGCAAGCCACAGCAGCCACTGCTACAGTCACACCAGGTGCCAGCAGCAATGGGCACATGGGAAGAAAAGCTGATGAGTAACTGGTGGTTGCGGGCTCTGGGTGAAATGTCAAGTTTAGGAGGAATAGAGATGCCTGGCACCAGAATTACAAGAAAATAAGATGTTATTCTTAGCTTGTCCTGATAATCACAAGATTTGAAGAGATCATGGAAAAAAAATTTTCACTGTTACTTAAACCTGACACAGTTCCCTGTTTCTCCTGGCTGCAAGATGAAACCATTTCAAATTTTGCTACTAGTGGACAATCCAAATGTAGCTTGAAGCTGCTCATCAGCTGCAGTTGCCTTGGCGAGAGTCTCAGCAATCTAGCTGATGGCTGGCAATTCATCTGTTCTTGTTCCCATAGAAACAGGGATGAAAGAGTCAAATTTAGGTAAAGCTGTTATTTCTTTTTCTCTTTCTGCTCCCCCCTTTATCTGAAAGAAAAAGAAAGAACAACAGCAAAGACTTTCATGAAGTGCTGCTTGTTTTCTGTGACCCAAGTCTCTTTGTCATTGGAACTGGCAGAAAGTAAGCAGCCAGCAACAGAATCATAAGATCCAGTGGAAACTAGAAGAGGTACAGCTCAAGTGGGATAGAGATATTGAGATATTTCTTCAGTCAAGCATAAAGAAAATGAGTCAACAGTACTAAAAGATAAGTAGGAGTTTACCAAATGAAATGGTAAACAAAAAGAAGAAACACCTGTAGCTGTAAGTCTCTCTTCTTTGTAATTTAATGGTATTCTTTTCCCTAGTGAGTAAGGAGCAGAATATATTGTTTGAGTTTCTTACATTGTACCACGTACAGACATGATCAAAACATTTGCTGAAATCAAAATCTTCCTTTTGTTATAATAATTTTCTGAAAAGCCCTATCCTTGTTGCTTTGTGAAAGCTTTCACTCACACATCTTTTGGGCAATATGTTGCTCTCACTTTTTTCTACTGACAGTATTCTGTTTCTTTCACAGTGCAGAGGACCAGAAATTGGCCCAATCAGTATGTTTGGTGGCACACATTCCTGTAGAAAGAAGACAATATTACTTAGCATTTAAATGTGCCAGGAAGGAGAAGAAAATATGCAGCATCTTTGCCAGAATGGAGTCCGTCTTGCCTCAAAATCGGTGGATTTTGTATTTACCAGCATTGATATTCCAGACACACATATCGCATATGACAAACAGTTCTCCTTCTGGGCTCAGATTAACGGTGCAGGTGATGTTTCCACAATGTGTGCATTTCCTGGCTAGCTGCTTCTTTCTTTCTGTAGTGCATACATCAGGCTTGAAAGTTAAAACTTGTTGGTTCTCTTACTGAGACATTACACTAGAAGACAGACATCTGGTTAAAGCCAGTCTCCAGATAGATTTATTAACAAGCTGGAAAAGTATCCACCTCCAAACTTGCTATAAAAGAGAAGCACCATTCTGGGAGCTAGTTTATGTTTTGCGACATAATTTCCTGAGAATTTTTTAAAGAGTTTTGGTGATGATTTAGAACCTTAGGTATGCAGACAATAACTTTTGCACTGTTCAAGCTTCAGCTTGTTCAAGCTTCGGCTGTGTTCAGTTCTGGCCCCCTCACCACAAGAAGAGCGTTGAGGCTCTGGAGCGAGTCCAGAGAAGAATGACAAAGCTAGTGAAGGGGCTGGAGAACAGGCCTTATGAGGAATGGCTGAGAGAAATGGGGTTGTTTAGCCTGGGGAAGAGGAGGCTGAGGGGAGACCTCATTGTTCTCTACAACTACCTCAAAGGAGGTTGTGGAGAGGAGGGTGCTGGGCTGTTCTCCCAAGTGACAGGGGACAGGACGAGAGCGAATGGCCTCAAGCTCCACCAGCGGAGGTTTAGGCTGGACATTAGGAAAAAAATTTTCACAGAAAGGGTCATTGGGCACTGGAACAGGCTTCCCAGGGAAGTGGTTGATTCACCTTCCCTGAAGGTGTTTAAGGCATGGGTGGATGAGGTGCTAAAGGGCACGGTTTAGTGTTTGATAGGAGTGGTTGGACTCGATGATCTGGTGGGTCTCTTCCAACCTGGTGACTCTATGATTCTATGAGGTACTTTGAATGCAGCAGATGAGTGAGCTAACTGAGCTGGCAATGGACAAGAGGAATAAAACAGCCAGGGAAAACCGAAACCTCTTGTCTCTCTTCATGGCAAGCACCTATCTCCAGTAACATTTTCACATAGTTATGCATCTAGGAGGGATTTCTTAGTGGTTGTCAATTAATAATGAATATTTTAGGATTTTACTTTAAGAGTAACCAGAACACTTAACTTCCTTTTATCATTTTCTCCCTTGCAGTGAAAGGAAGTAATTTTACATGTTATAAGAAGTCAAAAGATGGAGAATTCTGCCTCTTCTTAAAATATGGTAAACAGAAATTCACTATTTCAGTCTGAATCAGCTAAGAGAGTAAAAAGATATTTATTTATTTATTTTAGGAGGTAGATGAACCTAGACTCTCTGCTTTAGTATTATTTACTTCTTGGTGTTTCATACATGATTTTATTTAGTTTCCCTTGGAGCTAACCCAGAAAGCTGAGTTGTCTTAGATCTTAGTATGGACTCAATGTAACTTATTTATACACATAAAGTGAGACTCAAGTGGGATAACAAGTCAAACACTTCATGAATTGTCTCACCCGTATCAGAGATAGCACTTTGTGCACAGAAGTCCCAGAGAAAATGAACTACAATATGCAAGGTTTCATTTTTTCAGACCATCAGAATGGCTGAACAAAGTTAGATCAAAGGTCTATTTAACACCAAAAGGCCAGAAAGGATGAATAAAGGATGAACAGTGGCAGAGCAAGCATGACAAGTGTTTCAAGTCTTAACTATGTGTTGAATGAAGAATAAACGCTCCTTTGGTTTCTTCTAATCTGAATTGTTTTCAGTTTTATTTGCTGTGTCCTTTAACATAGTTCAGGAGCTTCACCACAAGATCTGAAATGCCATCATTTTGTGTTTACTGGTAAAATAATCTACCAATCAATTCCGCAGGTAAAGCTGTACTGTAAAAGAAGTAGGGAGAGGCTGGTTTGCATGAAGCCCATGGTACTCACACCAAGGGACAGAGGGAGTAAGGTGTTAGGGGAAAAGGCGAACTACAGCTCGCTCCTCCACAGTAACTCCCTAGACTTCTGCAGAGCTTTGGGTTGGCTTTCACAACAGTGCACCAGGTTGGGCCACTTTCCCACATCTGGCACTACTCAACAGCTGGTGCCTAGCTTCTGTCAGCCCTAGTCTTCCATATATTTATTTACCACTTTGGTAGAGACTGAACAGAGGATGTAGATTTTTATCTTATGTATTGTGCTACCTGCTCTATAAAATATGCAAAGAAATTGTTTGGTGGCAAATAAATCAGTCAACCCTTTCTTGTGGTACCCAGAAACTGTATTTAGTCAGGAGATCAATGTTATATACCTATAACATAACATTATAATGGCTTAATGATTATCATATTTTCAAATACATTTCCTTAGTTCCTCTCCCTATCATATTTATTGTATTCCTATTCACTGCTAAGTATTTAAAGATTTATTAGGATACCCCATAGGCAAAAATGCAGCTACTCCAATATATAAAGGTTTTACAGGTAGACATGCAAATTATGTACAATTTACATAAACTTCAGCAAATCTTATTTAAACTAGAGACTGAACTGTCTCCATCAATAAATGATTATTTGGGTGAAGACAAAACAATGACTGTAAAATCAATATTTAGTCATTATCTAAGGATACAGGCAGTTTTTATCTCTTTTCACATGAAATTACACAGTAATACATTCAGCATTTTGCTGCTTGGCTTTTCATCAGCAAATCATTTCTTATAAAAGCAAGCAGTAGGCCAGATATCAGGGAAAGGCAGGCATTAAGTATCTTATTATTTGAGACTCTAGAATCTAACAGGAAAATATTGCTGCTTCCAAGTCTTTCTTCTGCTGCCTGTCATTGTTACTGTTGCTGTGAATATGGTGCTATTGAAAGGTGCTGGGGTGGCATCAACAGATGGCTGAAAGCAGAACTTGTCTTCTGCACACCCAGGGCCAGGAATAGCAGTGGCAGTACAGCACATGCCAGTCAGCCAGATCCTATGTGAGCACAGGAGGAGAAAGATTTGCTGGCCCTGCCAGGATTTCAGACTTCACTCAGAGCTTTCAAACTTCATTGACCTACAATTATTGTCATTCTTTTCCTCCAGGAAGCTGAAATCTCTGCTGACCTCTTCTAGTTCCACACTCATACGTCTGAAGTCATTAATGATCGCTTGGATGTTGAGGCTCTGGAGCGTGTCCAGAGAAAAGCAACGAAGCTGGTGAAGGGGCTGGAGAACTAGTCTTACAAGGAGCGGCTGAGAGAGCTGGGGTTTAGCTGAGAGGAAGCTGAGGGTAGACCTTATTGCTCTCTACAACTACTCGAAAGGAGGATGTGGAGAGGAGGGATCTGGCCTCTTCTCCCAAGTTACAGGGGACAGGACAAGGGAGAATGGCCTCAAGCTCCGCCAAGGGAGGTTCAGACTGGATATCAGAAAAAAAAAATTCACAGAAAGGGTTATTGGGTACTGGAACAGGCCACACAGGGAGGTGGTTGAATCACCATCCGTAGAGATGTTTAAAAGATGGATAGATGAGGTGGTTAGGGACATGGCTTAGTAGCAAATAGGAATGGTTCGACTCGATGATCCAAGAGGTCTTTTCCAAGCTGGTGATTCTATGATTCTATGACTCTATCTCTCCAAACATATTCCTCCATCCTAGCCCTTCTGCTCCATCTTCAGCATAGCCTGCATTTCTCATGTAGAACCTCCCCAGCCCTTTCTCACCACCCCAGCAGCCTTTTCTGCCCCGAAACCCTCGGGTAGTCAACCTTGTTTACATGGTCAGTCGGCTCCACTGGCCACTCCAACCTTGCTCCCAGTGAAGAGTGCTTTCTCACCCAGTACAACCCTTTGAAGTCAGTAGGATGCCTCCTGTGTGGAAGCGCTCACCAAGGAGATCAAGGAGTATATAAACAAATCCAAAGTATTCTGCCCCAGCACTTCTATTTCCCTCACCCTCCCAGAGCCCAGCCCATAAACATACTTCTATGGGTCTGCACCTCAGAGCTATCTGTAGCTGGCAAAGATGGTTATTCCAGGATTTCACTCTTACCCTTCTTTGTTCTTTTGTACAAAGAAGAAACCTATAATAATGACATTCTGTAAAGCTTACATAAGGCAAGTGTTTCTTCTGTATCTTGCCTTTGTGACACTATCTTCTGTCTGCTGTCGGGCTTCAGAGTTAAAAAGTAATGTTTTACTCAGTGACCAGCAAGAATGGGGTTAACCATATCCTTGTAATAAGTAAAAGTTCCTTCATATTACCCATCCTATTTTGATGAAAATCCTGATTAACAAAGTGCCCATGTATATTTTAGATATAAATATATTCCATTTTTAATACCTATCTCTTTCTAGTAGATATAAGCTTTGTTTCAAATAATTTCAACTTTCTGAGACAGTGGAAAAGGTTACTGACTAGAAAGGTCATTTGGCAAGGGATCAGATATACCATGATACCCAAGTAAAGATAGCTACACACAGCATAGCATGTGTAAATTACACTGATAATAAATAACAAGAGAATAAGTCAAGGGAAACTGAAATTTATAGAGAGAATAAATAGAGAAAGCATAGAAATAAAGCAGAAAATAGAACTTTATTGCAGCTTTCTATTGTAATATCCTCACTAGAAATGCATAAATTGATTCCATTTATAAACTCTTAAATCCCCTGCTCCAGATAAGAAAGACCAACAATGTAAAACTCATGGTATTTGTGACTGGCCTTTATTGAAAGAGAGTAAACAGCCATCACTTCTAATAAAGCTTCTGCTGCCAATGTAACATCTCCATGATAGGCTCATGCTAGAACTTCAGACTGCACAATATATATGTCACAGAAGCTTAAGTGTCTCTTAACATAAAGTGATTATTCTATATCTTCATTTTGTTGGTCTCCCAGCTATTCACGTTCAGGCTTTGAAGTGACTGCTTTTATTCCAGCCCTACTGTCCTTTTTTGCTCTTCTGAAGTTGCATAGAAGTTGTTCAGGAAATTAGCACCAGCCTCTCTGTGACTAATATGTAAATCAAAAACAAGAGGGAAAATTGTAACAAGCCTTTAGGGAGACAGAGGTGTACTTTATGGCACATGCTTGATTCTCAAGCTGCTCTCTATTTCTAAGACTATCAATTAGGAAGGTATGAGTGACTGAAATTATTAGCATTCAAACTGCTTACTTCAGGACAGTTATTTCAGCTCTTATTTAGGATGATAGTTACTGAAACTCGTTAGTGGCACAACAAAGCTCTCCTGCTCTCAGTCCATTTCTATCAAACTAGAGAGAACTCTACTAGCATGAACTGACTCTCTTGTCAAAGAGGCCTCTTGTAAATATTGAAGTGGTTGGTGTCTTTAAATATCAGCGAAATATTTCCTATTGTCCTCAGCTCTGTATGTAGGCAAGCATAAGCAAAACTTCTAATGTAAGAAGAGTTTTACTTTTTATTTATGCTCACCTACAATCAGTTCTCCCAGATGATGAGATTAATTTGCTCTGCTTTGTTAAGAGAGTAAAAATGGCATAAGTTTTGTTGAAGAAATAATGAAGTGAAAAATAAAAATCAACAACAATTACACTAATGAACAGTTATATAAAATCCATTCATTAAAAAGCAGGAAATGAAAGGATTAAAACTCTGCAAGAATTTTAAACATCGATGCCTCTCGTTCTTGTGGGAGACTTCAATCTTCCTGATATCTGCTGGAAGTACAATAGAGCAGGAAGGAAGCAGTCTAGGAGGCTCCTGGAGTGTGTGGAAAACAACTTCCTTGCACAGCTGGTGAATGAACTGACAAGGGAAGGTGCCCTCCTGGACCTGCTGTTTGTGAACAGAGAAGGCCTTGTGGGGGATGTGGCAGTAGGAGGACACCTAGGACTAAGCGATCATGAGATGATAGGGTTTTGTGTTCTAGGTGAAGTGAAGAGGGTGGTTAGCAGGACAGTAGCATTAAATTTCCAGAGGACAGACTTTGAACTCTTCAGAAGGCTGGTTGGCAAAGTCTCACGGTAGACAGTGGTTATGGGCAAGGGAGCCCATGAGGGCTGGGAGCTCTTCACAAAGGAGATCCTAGTGGCTCAGAAGAAAGCCATCCCCATGTTCTGGAAAAAAAAGCTGGCAGGGGAAAAAACAGCTTGGTTGGACAGTGAGATCTTGAGTGATATCAAAAAGAAGAGAAAAGTTTATGGGCTCTGGAAGAGGGGAAAGGTCTCTTGGGTGGACTACAGGAGGGAAGTGAGATTGTGTAGAGAAAAAATCAGAAGGGCAAAGGCTCAACTAGAAATCAGATTGGCAAAGTCGGTGAAAGATAACAAAAATTTTTCTATAAATATATAAATAATAAAAGGAGGACTAGGGAGACCATACAGTCCCTATTGGATGCAGAAGGAACAACAGTGACAGGGGATGAGGAAAAGGCTAAGGTACTTAATGCCTTCTTTGCCTCAGTCTTTAATTGTAAAGAAAGTTGTTCCCTCCGTGTTCAAACCCAGGAGCTAGAGGAGCAAAATGAGGCTCCCATGATCCAAGAGGAGGTGGTCAGAGCCTTGCTAGCCTGACTAGACACCCACAAGTCTATGGGGCCAGACGGGATTCACCCAAGGATATTGAAGGAGCTGGTGGATATGCTGGCCAAACTCCTTTCCATCATCTTCCAACAGTCCTGGAAGACTGAGGAGGTTCCACTGGACTGGAGGCTGGCTAATGTTGTGCCCATCTACAAGAAGGGTCGCAGGGAGGATCCAGGGAACTACAGGCCTGTCAGTCTGACCTCAGTGCCAAGGAAAGTCATGGAACAGGTGATCTTGAGTGCTATCATGAAGCACAGGTTTACAAAAGGCAGGTCTTGCCAAACTAATCTGATCGCCTTCTATGACAAAGTGACTCGGCTGCTGGATGTATCTTTCTGGACTTCGGTAAAGCCTTTGACACAGTTTCTCACAGCATTCTGCTATGGAAACTGTCAGCCTCCTGCCTGGACAGGCGCACACTCTCCTTGGTGGAAAACTGGTTGAATGACCAGGCCCAGAGAGTGGTGGGAAATGGTATTAAATCCAGCTGGAGGCCAGTGGCAATTGGGGTTCCCCAGGGCTCAGTGCTGGGTCCAGCCCTGTTCAATGTCTTTATCAATGACCTGGATGAAGGCATCAAGTGCATCCTTAGCAAGTTTGCAGACGACACTAAGCTGGGTGGAAGTGTTGATCAGCTGGAAGGCAGGGAGTCTCTGCAAAGGGACCTGAACAGGCTGGACCACTGGGCAGAGTCCAATGGCATGAGGTTTAACACAGCCAAATGCTGGATCCTGCACTTGGGGCACAACAACCCTGTGCAGTGCTACAGACTAGGAGAAGTCTGTCTAGAAAGCTGCCTGGAGGAGAAGGACCTGGGGGTGTT
Organism: Clamator glandarius; assembly: GCA_033459285.1. Classification (NCBI taxonomy): domain Eukaryota; kingdom Metazoa; phylum Chordata; class Aves; order Cuculiformes; family Cuculidae; genus Clamator; species Clamator glandarius. The sequence continues at coordinate 495,503 of JAUNZM010000020.1, forward strand.
GGTTGACAGCCGACTGAACATGAGCCAGCAGTGTGCCCAGGCGGCCAAGAAGGCCAATGGCATCTTGGCTTGTATCAGAAATGGCGTGATCAGCACGTCCAGGGAGGATATTCTGCTCCTGTACTCAGCTCTAGTGAGACCACACTTTGAATCCTGTGTTCAGTTTTGGGCCCTTCACTACAAGAAGGGTGTTGAGGCTCTGGAGCGAGTCCAGAGAAGAGCAACAAAGCTGGTGAAGGGTCTGGAGAACAGGCCTTATGAGAAGCGGCTGAGAGAGCTGGGGTTGTTCAGCCTGGAGAAGAGGAGGCTGAGAGGAGACCTCATTGCTCTCTACAACTACCTGAAAGGAGGTTGTAGAGAGGAGGGTGCTGGCCTCTTCTCTCAAGTGACAGGGGACAGGACGAGAGGGAATGGCCTCAAGCTCCACCAGGGGAGATTTAGGCTGGACATTAGGAAAAAGTTTTTCACAGAAAGGGCCATTGGGCACTGGAACAGGCTGCCCGGGCAGGTGGTTGATTCATCTTCCCTGGAGGTGTTTAAGGCACGGGTGGACGAGGTGCTGAGGGGCATGGTTTAGTGTTTGATAGGAATGGTTGGACTCGATGATCCGGTGGGTCTCTTCCAATCTGGTAATTCTGTAATTCTGTGATTCTGTAATACAACGGATACCTAGATCTGTTATTAGCTCATAAACAATGCCCTCCCTGAGAGGAAAATCGGAGAAACAAAATTGTCCTGCCAAAAATGTACCTGGAACAGAACCAAGATTGACTTGGGGCTTCATAAAAGAGGTTTCATTAGTACTTTTAATCTTCTTTCTTTTCTGCTAGAAGTTACCAAAAAAAAATAGGGGCTGACAGGTCACCCATCTAGCCACAAATGTAAGAAAATGCCACCTGTGCTATACACATTGCCAGAAGTAAAGAGTAGAAGGTTAAGGGGCAGTTGAAGCAAGCACTAAGCAGGAAAAGAGAAAAGTGTAAAATATTTTTATTTGAATCATTTAAAGAAATCAAGCTTTATCACTGCAGTTACAGATTGATATATAGTTATTTAAAATCAGTAAGATAGCTTTTTAAAAGAATGGAAAACAAGGAGGCAATGTGAAAATTGAAAATGCCTTCATTTAGAAGTGTCTGTTTTATTTTTATCCCTTTTTTTTTTCCTTCTTTGATAGAAAGAATGAAAAAAAATCCCAAAACTAAACAAACCCGGACCTGAAAAAAGGTATTTGACTCTGCCATGAATTAAGGGCCAGACTAAAATTCAAGCTAAAATAATTGGCAGCCTGAACCTATTAAGATGGATTTCTTGACTACTAACCACAAAATGTCTCTACCAAGTACTCATTCACCTTAATAACAACAAGCACTGTGCAAATAACTTACTAGTTTACTGCAACAACTGCAACCTAATTGAAAGCAGTGAAATGCATAAAACTGAGACTGAATTTTTGTTTGACTGTATTTCCCATTTTAATATGTAGTTACTGTTGAAGGGCAACCTGACTTTCCTATGATCTCAGATACACTACTTCTTCCTCGCTTTTTTAATCAGTAGTTTTAAACAAATCCCAACAATCTTTCAAATCATGATTATTGAATTCATTAAAAGCATCTGAAAGTAAAAATATGACAACAGTAGCTTTGTGTTGAGATTAATTTTCTTACCAGCTTTGAAGTTTCCTTCTGCCTGAAGCCCTGAGTCCAATTATGTTAGGTCATTGAAAAGCAAATGATCTTGACATTTTATTTTAATAGCCTGACTTTGGCTTGGCCAAACATGAAACACTGAACTTCCAGGATATGAACTTTCCCCACCAGTTTATGTTTTGGGAATACTGGGCTGAAGAGTGAAAGAGAGGAGAAAAAACTATTGACTCAATACCAGAGTAATGAGCCCTTACTGAATGAATCACATGCTTTCTAAGATGGAAGGAGGGAAAAAAAATATTGCCCTTTTCTATATTCTGATATTTGTAAACATATAAGTTATTCACAGCATAATCTAGGCCTCTTTTTGTTCAGACAATAAGCTCTAAAGATTCTTATCTGGAGGATGTTTGTGCTTACAGTAGAAGAAAATAAAAGAAGTAAATTTATTTAGCTTAACAGAAGAACATACCACATATGCAATTTTAGTAAAATCCTGGACATACGTGCTTGCCAACTCCTTATAGCTCAGAAATCATGTTAATGTGTCCCCTCTTAGGCGTTCAAATAGAAATAATCCAGAAGACAGAGATAGTGGTGATCCAATGACTAAAAAGTTGGGCTTCCAAGACAGACTGTAGGAACTAATGTCTTTTTCTCTAAAGAAAAAATAAAACTGAGTAATTGTCAAGGTGGCTTCTCCAGTACTTCAATTTATTGTAATACGGGTTGCTAGAGACTGAGAGGTGGTATGTGCTTCATACACATTTAAGAGCCTCCTTCCTACTCCTCTCATAGTGGCCACTGTCAAAGACAAGATATTTGGCTAGATGGATGCAGCCAGGAAAAGACGAAGCCTTGTGTTCTTATGGGAGACAGAATAGAACTCATTCTTGCACACTGTACTTTTGTTTTCATAATCTTACAATTTCTTGGGAAGTATTTCAGAAAAGCTGGAAGGCTGAGAAAACTGAGAGAGGATTCTAATCAGCACTGTTGCTTGGAGGGAAACAGCAAGATTACAGACCAAAGGCTTGTGCTTTCAGTCTGTATACCTGAGATATGGAGTCAAATACAGGCTATTGCCCGCAGCTTTAAAAGACCTTTCTTGCTAGAGGGCTAAATCATTCATGCCAGATAACTGAGCTAGATTTTTTAAATATTTTCTATACATTTTTTTTTGTTGAGACATAACAAAGGATCATATTTGGTAAGGTCCACATTAATTTTGCAATCGAACATGGTCTAAATTCATTTTAATTAATTAAATAGAGACTATTTCTTTTTTGTACAATAATACATACTTATGAGGAAGGAGTATGTCTAAGAGTTCAGCGTTTTGCAAAATCTCTAGAATTCTTCCTACAAGTATGGATTTCCACCAAAACAAACGTAAGTTTGAAATAATTTGCTCTGTACTTTTAGAATAGATTTTTTCAATTGAAATGTAATAATATATGCTAGGAAATTACTGGAGAACAACATTTACCTCTGCACAGACCAACACAGAAAAACCTAGTGTAGAAGAAGAAATGCAAATTATCAACTTTATAAAAATACAGGCTGCACCCCTTACATCAGATAAGGAAATTATATGAAATCCTGCTTTTACACTGCACTAGCAAGTGGAGTCAGGAAGTCTTCATACAATGCTTTTCTTCAGCAAGGGAATATAGCAGTGCAGCATTCTTAGAGAGGAGGCAATGGTTCAGTTTCATGATTTCAGTGTGATGCTCTGTGGGAAATGTAAAAACTGTGCTTCAAAAGTATGACATAAAGTAAAAGCCAGAGAATTATATCCCCTTAGCCAAGCTGCCAAAAATATTTATGGGACTGAAAATCTCAAGAGCATAAAACAATTCATACTATGTTAAAGCCTGTACTGGGAAATTTCCATTCGTAAATATATGAGAGAGACTAACCATATCCATCCATCTGTTTAGTGGCTGTTCAGCCACAGAAACTGCTACGTGTCAATTATTAATCTCCCTGAGACAGAAAATCTTTTTTTTTTCTGAAGAGCCAATGTTCTGGGTCTGCCTTCCCCCACCTCCCCTCCTGCTATTTGAAAATAAACTTTTTTTCTTACAGATTTCTTACAGATATTGACAGATACACCTCCTTCCTTTTTCATCCAGCTCTCCTATCAGCCACGTTGCCTTTTTCTAATAGAAAGATCAGGACACATGAACCAAATCTTTTACAACTTATTCAAGTTTTTTGACTCTTACTTCAGTGCCTTTCTTGCAATGATGGCTGTTCCTCTGATAGTCATCAAAGCATTTGAATAGCCACCACTGTTTCTATTTTCATTAATCAGGTAGTGATCTTTCTGGTTTCTGGCACAACAACAGACAGGAATGCAGGAAAACTATTTATAAAATAAAAATAAGAAGTGTTTAATTTAGATACAGTGATAGCAACAAAACAGTGACCATGCTTGGTGGTACTGTTCCTTACAAGCTAACCAAGCAACTGATGTATAACATCAAAGAGAAATTAGCTTCAGTGGGAGAGGGTTATTTTGTGATGCTAGTCACATCATTTATTTTAGCTGGAATCAAGAAAGGTCACTTTTTTGTAGCTGCATAAAGCTTCTTCTTACAAGTTGATATCTGCCAGGATTGTCTTCGTTGCTAGTGCCACTGTAATAGCGTGGGAGAGTAAGCATCAAAGAAAATCTGTGCAATAAACACAGGTGCTAATTCAACTTCCTGATCAGAACTGTCATAGAGTAAAATCTAATTTAATCACGCCAATCACTTAATGTGACTAATCATGAGCAACTAACTTTTGCAAATAAACAAATAAACTGACAAAAAATAAGCTCCATAAAATACAGTTACAAAATACTTTGATTAAGTTATTTCAGAAAAATGAGGACAACATTGATAGCAAGAATACAAATTTTTGGTTTAGTCTAGCTACCCAGTCTTTTTCAAATGACAGACAGATTGCATCAGGTACATAGCCTGTACAAGAGGTTTGCATTTGCAATATATCAGCATTTTACTCTATTACAATACTATTTTCTGCTAATGCCTAGAAAGCCAGCTGAATCAGAAGCCCATCATGCTGGGCAAAGTCATGCAAGTACACATACAGCAAGAATCAGTTTCCATCTCAGAAACACCTGACATTTGCTTGTCAGGTCAATGAAAAAACTGAGACCAGGGCCCAGGACCACCCACACGAAGTTCCTGTCCTCACCCTGGGTGAAGCCAAGGCTTCTTTCCTACCATATTCCTCAAACCCTGGGCTGCAGATCTGAGCAGGAAGCTCAAATCAACATAGAGCTTCAGGGCATCAACTTGCAGAGAAACTGGTGGTGTTGCCTGGAGGTGATTAAAATAAGCATCTTTCCAGATTTGCTCTGCAGTTCATCCCCGAATCTTATCAAGGCCCACTGGGTTGTCAGTTGTAAAAGCACAAGGTGAAGTTCGTGTCAAGTACTTTAGACATTATAAACATGGTCAAAATCCTTCATACGTATGTGGGAGAATGTCCAGTTGCTTTGGTAGGTTTGCTTAATTTTTTATTTTTAAAAAAATGCTTTATTAGAGAAATTTTCACAATGTTATCTTGTTTGTTTGTTCATTTTTTTTTTAGGTATTTCAGTTTTGCTTTTACATCAAGACAGCTAGTGTCTTTCCCTGTCTTCTAAGACTGAAAGTGACTTAGACACCAAAAACATACCAGGAAGTAGAAAGGAACAGGTTTTACTCTCGAACAGAGCTGATTTATATCCTGCAGAAGGAGTGTCTGGAGGAATAGCAAGAACAGAATGCAAACTTAAATGATAAATTCCTCTCTCTAAAGCCATAAGCATACAAAACCTATAAGCAGGCTGGACTTGCATGAATATCTGCACATCTGGGAAACAGAATTAAAGATACTTGGAGTTCAGCAATTATCTTCTGCACACATTTCCATCCTGTTTCATTTGCCTATGTTCTACTCTAGAACATAGATATGGAAAATGCTTGCAGAATCCTGAACGCACAGAACAGCTAATGAACCAGTGAAGGTTTACGTCACTTATGTTATGTTAAATGGTTTGTAAATTCTTAATGTACAATATGCATCATTAAAGAAATACATAAATGACAATCTTTTGCTGTTTTCTTAATTGGTACATTTTGTTTAAATAGATAGAATAAGTACATTTCATGGACGTATTTCTGTCAGTAGCATGTGGTATTTTTAATGCCATCGTAGTGTGCTTTTGTCCTTTCCAGGTGGAGAAGAACAGATCTCAGATTTCTACTAAAGCAAGAGAAAACTAGACATATGGCTTGGCTTATTACAATTTATAATTGTTCAAAAGTTATCTGAATATTAACAAATTCTTTTTTAAGGGAAACTATGAATTTACAGGACTGAAATTTCCACAGATATAATGTGTTATGTATTAATAATTGTGATACATAGTGTATATGTGTAAATGGTATAAATTTTTTTTACAAAAACTTATGCACCTACTGGTTTTCATTTCTTTCAGGCTCAAAAAACACAGAACCTCTTATTAAAATCCATCTAAAAATAACAGGCTTCACCTGCTTCCATGTCAAAATGCAAATGCATGGCAATTTCAAAGCACAATCACAAATCAGTTTCTCACTTTTTTTTTCCCATTGAAAAATTGGCCAAGAGTTGAGAATCTTTTCAGATATGATCTACAGATAAACTCTGAAAAGAAAACAAAAAACTGACAGATTAATCAAATTTTATGCTGATAACATTTACACAGATTTGGTGGCAATATAGCTTGGATCTGAGAGCTTCTTGGATTGAAAGAACCAACGACTGATAACCCTGCTCCTTCTACTCTCTCTGAAGGTAATGAAAGTTATTTGGATCTGCATTTCGATGAGAACCTGCTGTAAAACAGCGATCCAAATCCTGATTCAGACTTCTCCCAAATGTAGAATTTTTGTGTGTAGGGGTGCAGTTGTCCTTTCAAATGTTGTGACACATAAGCTAAGCAGCCTCTTAAATGTAAATGCCCAGGAATACATGATATACTGACTGCTCATGCTGAAAGTATCTCACTTCTTCGTAGTTCATAGATTCTGCAGCCTCACAGCACTAATGAAAAAAATCAAGATAAAAACAATACTTGTATACCTGTTCAAATATTTTTATACTTCTTACAATATATATGTTTATTAAAAGACAATTTTAGTATATACCTGATACAATTTATTACTTATCACTTCACAGTAAGCTTGCAGTTCTCAGTCTGAAGGATTTACTAAGCAGAAAACATTAGGAACTATTTTATGCAGTCTGGAGCTAGCAGGTAGTATGTGTCTGAAATAAATGGATATTTGCAGGTTTTTGACACTGAAAAGCTTTTTTCAGCCTTTATCAAGCTTTTTTTCAAGAACTTGCCCTGCTTACTTGACAGAGAGCTGCAGGATGATGCCTTTGTGAAATAGCATTTTAGTCCAAAGTAACTTTATTTTCTGTCTCTCTTGTGCTATAGCTGACAGTTATTCAAAGAGGTATTTGATCGGGCCTCTCTGATGCTGCATGCCTTACCTCACTCATTTTTGACCTCTTTGAGTTGCTTTTGTTCTATTTCTACAAATTAAATAAGAAAAAATGTCTCTTGTCCTGCTAGGAACAGGTCTTTTATTTGCCATTGCGAAGTCATAATAACAATTTTGCAGAGACAGAGTAATAATAAAAAACATTGTGAAATTTGGACATTGCATAACAGGTTCTGTCTCCAGATGGTGAAACTAAGCTGCCTGTAAACACTTTCCAATATTTCTTCACATGGTGAAGAAAAGGAGGAGCTGTGGATATGAACTGGAGTTTAAATACCTTCTTACCATTAGCTTCATAAGGGGGCATCTTCTCATTATTCATTCCCAGGTCCATCATTCATGGCAGGATATAAAACTGTGAAGCACTGAACTTTAGACAGAATTACAGGATTAGCTTTTTCACAAAGTATCTCTTACTGTGGTGGTTGAAGGATCCTATCTTATGCTACAGAACAGATCAAAGTTCTTCAGCGTGCAGCAAGGTAAAGCAGGCCAGGAGCTGTCTCTAGAGGACATGGGCACATCCAAGTTTCTACTTCTACAAGTACTTCTAAAGTGTGTAGTTAAAATCTGACTTAGTCAACAATGAGGGAAATTCTTTTTTTGCTCCCTTTTGTGGCCTTTAAGTCTACGGCATAAATTTTGAGGTCATATTTTGAGATCAGAAAAACTGCAAATACTCTACATTGCTCTGAACACATACTGGTTAAATTAAAGATGTTTGTTTTCACGTGAGCTAATGTCATTCTAGTCAATAGCATAACTTTTCTGTGCCACTGCTTTCTAATGCTGATGTCTTGCAACCAGCTCAAACTTGCTGTGGATAAGTATTAGTTAATGGCAGATTAACTAATCTGTCTAATATGTAAGTGTAAAAGTGTAAAAGAAGCATGCAAGAACCAAAATAAAATCATCCCTTCTCTGGATCCCACCTGAAATCAAGTTTCTCCTCTTATCAGTCAGAGTACCCTCTCCTCGATGATCCTCAACTGCTGCTGCCGAGTAAGATATTCCCCAAATCATTTCAGTTAGTCATTTCTCCAAAGTAATCATTATTTTGTCAGGAGCTGAATTGGTCTGATTATTCACTGTGACAGACTAGCATTCTTGCATGGTGTAAAGAAGGCTGGGGAAAATGCTGACACTGAGTTATCCCCTTGATCCCCATGGAAGTGATGTTCCTACTCCTGCAGCTTGTCCATTGAAGAAGCAAGCAGGAACCTCAGGGCAGGAATAGCCTCAAACCTGCTTCTAAATTTCAGTAGAAAACATGTACAGCATGAATTTGTGCCTGTGAATCATTTATTATGATCACTGATGTATCATTTCATATTCACTGTTAAAGAGAGATCTCCCCCAGGCAAAATAATGATGCAGCAAGAAGGGGATTTTTTTTTAAATCCCCTATTATTAGTAGATTTTCTAGAAAGTGTGAGGCCAGTAGTGTGCTTACTCTCATAGTGTTGCATTTCAACCAGCCTTTGGCATGAATGACAGCTCTACATTCCTTTTGCTGCTGCTGTGGCTGCACTTCATTTTATCTGTGGAAAACATTATGAAGTACCTGAGCTGACTCTCAATCCCCTACAAATTACTATTGCACATTAAATCCAGTGGCTGAGACTCCACCAAAATTCTCAAACCTGGTAAGCCTTAAAAGTATTGCTGTTCACCATCTCAGGATGCCAATGTCATGTGAACACAGATAATGACAAATAAACTCTCTAATTTAAGAGGAATGTTCTTGGGAGTCTTGCTTAGCTGCTGCTTTCACTTTTTTGATACTTTGTATGCCTAAAGCAGTGAGAGGAATAACAATTCAGGTACCGAGTCAGTACAGTTTTATTAGGCTTGTCAAAATCTCCTTGTTCAAACTTCTTTTAAAAGAAAACTCCTAGATTGCAGTGCTTCTTCCCCTCTCTGCATCTGCCTTCAGCATGATGTGCTCTGTGACGCTGTGGCTTTTCCTTGTCAGCACCGTTTCAAGGAAGGTCATGGGTTAGAGGGTTTAATGTGCATGTGAATGGAGAATCACATTTTTACAGCGAATGAGTGAATGTAGATATCCGGGCTCCCCCCCCCACCTCTGGTTTTGATGCAGGGTGCGCTTCACAAGAGGTTCCAGGAGAAAATGTTCCCAGTAGAAAGCAAGCAGCTAGCATCAAAATCTGGTCATAGCACTGACAACACCCCAGCACTGGCATCTCTGTACTAGCACAGCAGACCATGCTGTGCTAAGTTAGGCTGCTCCATTTCAGATGCAGCAGCCCATGTGATTTATTCTAATAGCAGGTACTCATACATACTACAAAAAATGCTCTGAGAAAAAAGCTACTTCAGCATAATTCTGTCATCTTTTAGCAGAAGATTGAGATTTTGAAAATATTTCCCCCTAGAGTGCGAGGAACAAGTTCAGACATTGTTGTTTGAGGGGAACAGCATGGGAGCACAAGCATAGCCCCAGGACACTCTCATGGTGGGTAGATTTTCCACTTCTGCACTAGGACTGTCAGGTTCACCACATACAAAGACCAACTGAAAGGAAGATGCTCTGCTCGTATGAGGCAAACTGGCAGCACTTCTCTTCTGTCTGTGACTCTCCAGACCTTCCAACAGCAGAAGCCTTGTCTGAATAGGCCTCCAGATCATACAATCATAAAAATGGTACTCATTTTCCCATGAGGGCAAAGCTCAGCCAGTATTTGCAGATTGCCTCCACTGAATTACTCTATTGTTTCCAGTTTTAGAAGTTTTAATTGCTCTGTAATAGTGTCACTGAAAGCTGGCCTCTCCTATTTCTCCTGTTTCTCTGCCATGCTTTTAACTGATGCCAAAACACTAAGCCTAACATATGATTTTCACTTCAAACTGTGGAGAAAGAGAACAGTATAGCCTTGTGGGACAAGGCAAATACTGGGGAAATGCAGGGAATGAAAGCTGTTAAATTAGGTGCACATGTGTCTTGGTAGTAAGCAATTGAGGAGACAAGGAAAGTCAGGAAAGGGAAATATTACTTAAATATAATAGAGCAGCAAAATAAAGCAGGATAGAATATTCTGTTTAGGTATCTAGATTACAGGAAAAAAAAACAAAACAAAAGATGCTAGCAATGGAAATAAATACTATAAGGACTACAATGAGAAGTGAATGAGAAGCGCATTTGCTTGAAATATAAGGGAAAAAGGTAATGATATCAGTTTAATACCGAGTTAAGGGAGATCAGCACAACTCCAATATCTTTTAAAACACGTTACTGATAACAAGAATGAGAAATCTAAACGAGACCTTTCACAGACCAGTGCACTAAACTGCAGGAATTAATACTTATAGGGAATCTTAAGGCTTGTTTCTTATTTACTGGTGTTTATTCTCAGATTCCATAGTAGCATAGTCTTCTTACAGCCCACTTCATTGGCTGCAGTTCATTTTGGATGTTTACAATCTGCCTACTTAAATATGTTATGTTCTTTGCTTCTCTATAGGTATTTTCTCTCATGAATGCACCTGAGGCTAGGTCTATGCAGGAGTCCCTCCTTGATTTACTTTCCTGGGCCCACCAGGTATCTCTGTGGACGTTTCTGATGTTCAGTTAACTTATTCACAGTCAGCTAATACACAGTGTAGTCCTACTTCATTCATTATGAGATGTTGCAACAGGGAAATATGTTTAGGGGTGATTACTATGTGCATGGCCTAAGGGCTGGGTTCTCTTAGGAAAACGCCAGTGCTATAGTTTTTATAGTCATTACCAAGGAGCTGTCTCTTTTCCATACAATATGCTGCCAAAAAAAACCACGAAGGAAAGACTGTAATCTTCATTATATGTGACATTTGTGTACATCCAGGGCTATTATAATACAAAAGCTATAGATGCTGTTGACAGCTGATGCTTTTGTTATGACAAGTTAAAGGAGCTCTGGAAGAAATTATCTATGTATGTAGACTGGTGGTCTACATCACAGTATTGACCCTTCAGAAATCACAGACAGCATGAAAATATGAGCAATCTACTGACATATTTGATCTTGAGTTTCTGTATTCCTACTGGGAAAACTAAATAGTGCTTTTCTTTCCAATTCTAATGCTTCATCTTAGACCTGAGATAGGAAATGCAGCAACCAGTCATATGCTCATATGCCCTATACAAAATAATAAAATGTGTATTCCTTTTGGTTTATTTTGTGGCACTCATGCCATACTAAACTCATTTTACAAATTCAGCAATATCACTGGGAATTTATTCAGTGCTTATAACACTATGACAGCAGCAAAAATTAGGAAAACATTAACTCATAATGGATGTATTATGGAGAATAGATGTGGACCCTGCTATTATTTCTTGTCTCTCCTTCATCTTCAAGATGGCATGAAGTTATCTACTGAGCCTCTGCCATGCCTACTAGCCATCATCTTCTCTGTTTGCTTTTACATACTGTGCAGCCAAATTGACTCAATTACTATGTCATGCAATTTTGGGGTAAGTAGAAAGCAGGCAATTAACACCTAAACCACCATCTACAACATGAGGAAATACAATAAAAGCTTCTGTTCCAGCTTCTGTGTTGGAATAGAATTACTTCTGAGATACAAAGGGAGTTTTTACAAGAATAGGGGCATTTGTCTAACACCCTAGAGAAAATCTTTTCTATTTAAGTCCTTTCTTTTAGCATCTGAACTGTTCATTCGGCTTGCTGAATGCTACAGTAAGTTTGCTCGTAACTGTCCCAGAATAACTATTTTACAATGTTGGAAGAGAAGACACCCTATATGTAGCAAATGAAAAATATTTTGAATATGTTTAAATATGACATATAATACTAAATAATTCTGAAGTTATTACAAAGAATTGCAAGTCTTGTGAAGAACTCTGTAATTTTCATGCTTCAGAAAACCTGTGTTTCCATGGCATTCACATACTCATTTTGCTTATTGTTTTTGTACTGTTTAGAGGTGCTGCAACACTATTAGAAATTATCAGATCTCAGTTCAGTTTCTTAATCATAAAGGTAGAGGAAACAATTGGTTTTAAAAGAAAAATAGGGATGGACAACTGATACAAATGCAAAGATGTAAGATATGATCATGTGCTCCAACAAACCAAAACAAATTTTGTGACATTTTTGTCTAAGAAATATGAATAGATATCAAGAAAATATTGTTTCAGGTTAACCCAAAACATATTGTTTAACGTAAAAGAAAACAATTTGCTTCAATCTGAACAGACTGTGTTACTTTTGGTTCCATCTTTTTCTATTTTAAGATAGACTCATTTCAAAATAACACATGAAATCTCAAAAGTGAGAACAATTGTTTCAATAAATTCAAAACAGAAAGCCCAAAGACTTCTTAAAATAATTCCTTCTCAGTGTCCAGAAATTATTCTTTCTGCTAAGTTTCCTAATTAAAGAAAAGTATTGTTCAGGTCTTCCATACCTTTCATTTTTAGTGGATTTATTTTTTAGTTAAAATATGTACTCTGACAAGTAGAACAATTCAGTAAATATTCTTTATAACATACGAGACATCATAGAAATTTCCTTGCTGCCATACAGTTCTCATGTTTTCATCAGCTGTGGTTTTGCAACTCCTTATCACATGATAAATCACTACTAAGTTTGCAGATGCATCCTCAGCGTAGGCAATGTACAGTTTGAACAAGGGATTCAGAAGAAGTGTTGACACGCATGTAAGCACAAAACAGGTGCTTAAACATAACTATAACTTACTTAGCATATTCCAATCATCACCATAGCTGTTCTGACAGTGCACTGAAGTCATTTACTATTTGGATGTCTCTGAAATCAATCAGAATGCTTCCCTTGACTTTGAGACTCATGTTTCTACTTCATATATACGATGATGTCACAGGATCTTATAGCATGGCAGGGATTTCACCTGCCACGATTTCATCTCAAATGTCAGGCATTTCATCTGCAATGGAAAAATAGAGTCTCCTGACAGTAAATGATGATATTGCACTAGGAACAGTGACAGAACTCTCCACTTGTAAATCCAGGCAGAAAGAGTACTAATGGACCAGAAACATGAAAAATCAAAAATCTTTATTCAAATACAAACCTGTCATTCCAATAGCTACTCTTGAATTTTTGTATTCGCTTAGCATGTAAGTTTTTCTCTTGGCTTTGGTAAACATAATGCTGTACTGGTGTTCCTACAATGACATATGCATGTGCATGTAATTGAAGTAATCTCACCAAATAAATGCTCAAAACAGCCTTCAACACAACTTCATGACTTATTCATGAGGCATGCTGTTTGCAAATGAGACCACAAATAACACACACCAAAGGAACTTGCTTCCGAATAATTTCTAGTGGTGACTAATAACTTATACACAAAGCTGCATATAAACATATGTTTTATATTATAATTGGGTTTGTACCAAACTATTTGTAGATGGCTCAGATAATGAGCTATAGCAAAACACTTACTCCAAGCTTCACATTTTGCTCCTGTAGGCTCCCAGAGATCTATTAACTGTAACAGTTTTGCTCTAAGGATCTTTTTCTTCAGAATCAGACAGTAACTCTGATTTTCTGTGGGGAAGATATTCTTTAAGTTTTCATCCCTCTTCCAAATTTTCATCCAAATGATTTACAGAACAGAGTTACACTGTGCTTGGGTTGATTTTATGTATAAAACATATATATTTTTTGTGTCTATCTGTCAAATATAGGGTTATAAATATAGTACCAAAAAAAGACAAAGATTTGCTGTCAACTGCTTTGCTGTAAATGGAGACATTTCTATTATGGTGACAACTGAGAATTTCTTGTTACAATAACTTTTCAGAAAGTCATCTTTCTTTAAGCTCATGGCTGTAGCTGCAGAATTTCAAAGCCGCTTTCAAAGCCAGGCAGCATTCATTTTTCATCTACATAAAAAATTAGCCTCATAAGGATATCAAATACTAACTAAGGAATGTTCTTAAAAGAACTAATTAATTCTTACACATGCACTTCTTCAAAACTCCTCTTCTGTATAAGCGACTTCTCAGATTCCAGTTCAAGGTTGCAAATAATGCTGAGTGTTGATAACCTGAATTCTTCGGAAACAGCAGCAAATTAAAGGTAAATAATTCAATTTTATGCAATGTATTTTTTCTATGTGTTACCAAAAATAATTTTGAAAGAGTTATTTCATGTGCAAAATTATTCAGAAGGTACATCTCCATGTCTGCTTACATGTATTATATATATAATAATATTCAGATAGCTTATTGCTAGAAGAGTTACATTTCCCTTCCTGTAACTATTTCATCAGTAATCACTATTACTGTCTGTTATCGAAACATGTTGTAAAGATACAAAAGTAAGGTATTTCTTCTCGGAGGGGAGAGGTCTAATTCAAACAGATGTTAACACTGCACTGTGTAACTTCCATATCCCACTTCCCTTGGAACAGTCTTGTGTAAGTTACCCATATCCCTGCATGGCATTGGAGGAAATCTAGGCTCCTAAGAATTGGAGTTAGGGAAGCCATAGAAGTTCGCCTGGGCCTCAGGAGTAGCAGGTATGGGAGTATAAGGAGGGAGAAGCATCTGATGAGGATTCTTGACCGCAAGCTTTGGAATGAGAAGACATCAACTGTATTTATTAAGTAAATTAAAGACACTGATCAAGACACTCTTTTTGGATATGGAAGGCCTTCTTTCAGCCCTCGCTTTAATTGAGTTAGCCTCAAGACTAAGGTCCAAATTGTGCCCATAGGGCCCCTTTACACTTTTACACTTTTGAGGCAGTGAGAGTAAATGTTGGACTTGTTTATTTTGTGTAAATAACTGGAGATTCTTTTAGTAAGTATCTTGAACATGACTCTGTGGGCTACGGACTCCATCTCTTCCTATCAGACTCTTTTTATTTTTAAATCTGACTCAATTTTGTCACATGGACAATAAATCATCTCCAGCAGAAATGAATGTGATTACCTCCTCTTAGCACAACAGTCCCTGATGATTCCAGAATTTTGCTTGGCCATTCAAACATATACTTCTGTTCTGTCTGGTTTTCAAAGCATAAACACAGTGACTTCTGCTAAAAAGAAACTATCAGTTCCTGAAGACAGTCAGTATGGAATTATATCCCCAGCCCTTGCCATCCAAGAAATTTTATGATTAGGAGACAGGCTGGAATAAAGAATAATAATGAAAAAGTTGATTCAAAATATATGGGAAAGGAAATTGGTACTTGTGCAGTAGACATAGGTGTAAACATAAGACCTAGAATTTTTTACATCTCTTTTGTTATTAAATGCTAACTAATCTTAGGATAATGAAAGGAAACAACATCTCAGCCTAAATGGTTTTAGTATCAGTCAACATTGGGTTACCATTTATCATTTTTCAACATTCACAAACATTTTCAACATTTACAAAAAATATTTGCTTTCTGCTCCTCTTATTTTCCTTTGGTCATTCTTTGTAGATGAAAGGTCAGTATAACTTATTATTATTATAGTTATTTGTACTTCCAACAAAACTAAAACCATGTCGTACATAAAATCTTCTCACCTATGCTTATAAACTAGGTGACCTGGGGTCATTTTGAAGTTCTATCAGGTGACAAAGTCATCCTAGAAGGTAATATTTATTCATGTTTATAAACAGAAAAGGGAGGAGGCCTGTGCAGCATCACACATATTCATTTAGATTGAGGGAACTCACTTCACTCTGGCCTTTATGAAAGATAAATCCAGCTGGAGGCCAGTTACAAGTGGGGTTCCCCAGGGCTCAGTCCTGGGTCCAGTCCTGTTTAATGTCTTTATCAATGACCTGGATGAAGGCATCGAGTGCTCCCTTAGCAAGTTTGCAGATGACACCAAGCTGGGTGGAAGTGTCGATCTGCTGGAGGGTCGGGAGGCTCTGCAAAGGGACCTGAACAGGCTGGACCGCTGGGCTGAGACCAACAGCATGAGGTTTAACACAGCCAAATACCGGGTCTTGCACTTGGGGCACAACAACCCTAAGCAGTGCTACGGACTAGGAGAAGCCTGGCTGGAAAGCTGCCAGGAGGAGAAGGACCTGGGGGTGTTGGTTGACAGCGACTGAACATGAGCCAGCAGTGTGCCCAGGTGGCCAAGAAGGCTAATGGCATCTTGGCCTACATCAGAAACGGCGTGACCAGCAGGTCCAGGGAGGTTATTCTCCCTCTGTACTCGGCACTGGTGAGACCGCACCTTGAGTACTGTGTTCAGTTCTGGGCCCCTCACCACAAGAAGGATGTTGTGGCTCTGGAGGGAGTCCAGAGAAGAGCAACAAAGCTGGTGAAGGGGCTGGAGAACAAACCTTATGTGGAGCCACTGAGAGAGCTGGGGTTGTTCAGCCTGGAGAAGAGGAGGCTGAGGGGAGACCTTATTACTCTCTACAACTACCTGAAGGGAGGTTGTGGAGAGGAGGGTGCTGGCCTCTTCTCCCAGGTGACAGGGGACAGGAGGAGAGGGAATGGCCTCAAGCTCCACCAGGGGGGATTTAGGCTTGAGATAAGGAAAAAATTCTTCATGGAGAGAGTGGTTAGGCATTGGAACAGTCTGCCCAGGGAGGTGGTTGACTCACCGTCCCTGGAGGTGTTTAAGGTGAGGGTGGATGAGGTACTTAGGGGCATGATTTAGGGATTGGTGGGAATGGTTGGACTTGATGATCCGGTGGGTCTCTTCCAACCTGGTTATTCTGTGATTCTGTGATAATTTCCTCTGTTAACATAGGAACTGCCTTACAGCTACAGACCAGCTCTCAACAAGTTTTATCTTACACGAGAGCTTCCAAAAGTCACAACTCAGCAGAACAAATCAAGATTTGTTGCCAGAAAACTTAACTCAGCACAGTTGCTTGTTTCAGTTCATCAGCTGATTTTCTGCTCAAATCCGGATGCATCTTTTAACAGAAGTTTAACTAAGGCAGCGTGACAGAAGCAAAGGACAAATGGTCATTTTTTGACATTAAATCAACAGGAGAAAATATTCAGAATATAAATATTCAGAACATAGATAGTATTATATGAATGGCATTTTAAAATAACAGGCAATGAATTTTGATATCAACACTGGGCTATCTTTAGAAAAAGATAGTAGGTCGGAACTGCACAACGCTGCTCTAGCAACACAATGAATGCCAATTCCTGTCAGCCACTGAACACCTTTTCATGCACAGAGTGGGCTGACTACTCAGGGAAATGAGGAATAAACAGGAATGTTATTGAAAGGAAAATAAAATATTTCTTTTTCTGATCCTACTGTTATTAAATGAAGAATAAAAAGTGTATATAGCCAAAATTAGTAGTCTAAAGCAGGAAAATTATAAAGAACAAGTACTCAGTTTCTTCCTATGTTATTTCTTCCTTGGTAAAGCATTGCAATCACAATACTTGCAGCACTATCTTCCAGGATATTAATTAAAAATATTTAAGGAAATGTATCACATACCACACCTGGGATACTGCATCCGGTTCTGGAGCCCTCTGCACAGGAAAGACACGCACCTATTGGACTGGGTCCAGAGGAGGGCCACTAAAGTGATCAGAGGGATGGAACACCTCTCCTATGAAGAAAGGCAATGCGAGCTGGGGTTGTTCAGCCGGGAGAAGAGAAGGCTCAAGGGGAGACTTTATTGTGGCCTTTCAATACTTAAAGAGGGCTTATAAGAACGATTGGGACAAACATTATAGCAGGGTCTGCAGCAATAGGACAAAAGGTAATGGTTTTAAACTAAAAGATGGCAGATTCAGACTAGATAAAAGGAAAAATTTTTTTATGATGAAGGCGGTGAAACACTGGAACAAATTGCCCAGAGAGACAGTAAATGTCTCATCCCTGGAAACATTCAAGATCATGTTGGACAGGGTTCCGAGCAATCTGATCTAGCTCTCCAAGACAGGGGGTTGGACTAAATGACTTCTAAAGATCCTTTCCAACCCAAACTGTTCTACGATATCTGATGAAGTAGAATACTTCTGCAAGACAATGCCTTGCTGATCGTACTGGAGAAGCTAATGTTTTCACTGTTTTGCATAACATCTGCATTTTTTCTTGAAATTCTTCAGATGTCTATGATTTTTATCAATCTACAGTTGCTTCAAATATTAAATAGGAAATACAATAACTCTTACGGACATGTCTTTCACATCCAAACTAGACAGATGGAACTAGAGTCATTACTCTCTGATAGGTTTTTCTATCAATCAGAAACATCTTCTAGGTTCTTTGGAACACCTAAATGGTTGAATATAGAAAAATCCATTAAAATACGTCAGTGGAATTAAAACTTTTAAAAAGACTTTTACAAGCATGGGTAAAAAAACCATCAAAATCTAAAACTCATGAGAGAAGTTGTCCTTTAAAAACTATGCAAGAAATTTCAAAAAAATTGGCATGAATTAGCCCATTTTAGACCTTATCCCCTCAACTGAAATATATTTTCTTTAAACTTTTCCTTCCTCTAGGTTGTATGAAATAAGATCAAGTAAAAGTCAATATGCTGAGAATCTCAATGGTGGAAAAATGTTTCTTCAGCTCTGGGTTCTAGATACCGCAAGACCTGGTCAAAAAGTCTTTTTCATTCACTGGGAGTACATTATGCCTTTAAGAGTACCCTTGTATTGTACTCAAGAGATGAAATTCCACTGGATGTAGAAAAGTAGGCAAGTTTTATTCAAGTATTTTAGTTAATGCAACCAATGCAGGCAGGGAATCATGGGTTTCAGGATGTTTTGCACAAGATCCCTTGGAACTGCAGATACTTGTTTGTGTATAATGGCAGCTACATTTCATTTCATAAGCTAGGTTTAGTATTCCTCATTCATCATATATTAACAGTGGCAAAATCTACACTTGGAGTCCACTGCAAATCCACTTGCTGAGACAAAATATACCATTATTGCAGCAAGCTCCAGAAACCCAAGTTGAACGCTGATCCTTGCTGCTGTTTCTGCTAGATGTCACAAGTATTTACTTAACAGGTTTCTCTGGTCCCACCTGACTAGACACCTCTCTGATCCTCATGATGCTGGGGACCAGAGGGAGGAATACAGTTGTATATGCTAACATTATATGAATTTAACCATGAAAATGGAGTCCAGTAAAGTACAGGGCAAGAGAAAAGACAGCAAATCCTTGACCTAACTCCAGTAAAAATGCAGAGTACATAGTGACTGGAGGAGTTACAAGAATCCTGCTTATGCACTTGCAAGTCACTAGTGGAGAGGGGTAGGGCTTGGCTCAGTACTTGAGCTACCTGTAAAATGTCCTGATTTAGCTCAGAATTCAGACTGTGTTAGCTTTAAAGGATAAATGTAATTTTAATTTTAAAGATGCCTCTTGTAACTCATAACCTAGCTCTTTCCTGTATACTAAGTCAAAGAAGTTCTTTTTTTAAAACAAGAAATATATAATAGATGGTGGCTCCATGAGCAATTGCATTATTGAATAATTTTGTTAAGGGCCAAACCCAGGAACATTAGCCCTGCAACAAGTAAGGATTGGTTACATCTAATTCATCATCTTAAAAACAATCAAGGAAATTATGTTAGCAATTAAAAATTAATGGAGTCTACAGATAAAATTAAAAGGGAAAATTAATGAGTAGGGACTGGATCTTTGGGTGATTTTTTTCAATATAGTCTCCCTGCAGTAACTAGGACTACACTAATGGTGCTCACTTGAGAATAAAGGCTTCCAAACACAGATTTTCAGTCATATTATGTAGATAAATTATCATTTGGTCCTGTTACACACCTCTAATTTTAATATCCTCAGTTATCTTGGAAAGCATATCGATTGCTGACAGAGGATAATGCTTGTGAATCCACAGACACAGTTACTATCTCTGCCTTAGTCATTGATTTGCTAGCTGGCCACAGGCATAGTAACCTTATCTTCTCCTGTCTGGGTTTTATCAGCTGCCATGTAAGAATAATAGAATACTTGGAAGATGCAAATAAAATGTTCTTGCATGCATTATGTCACTTATTATAAGCAGCCCATCTGTCAAAAACTACAGAGCATTTAAATGTAAGAGAAATTCCATTGTTTCACTGGCTCCCATGGAGTAAGAAGGAACCTCAACAGTAACTCTCTGGATTTTGAATGTTTTCCTAAGCCTAGACCAGCAGACCTCCAGAAGCACTGCTTCAGCCACCTTGCTTAGCCTGAGGTTATGGATGCAAGCACAATGGTGTTCGTGTTCCTCAGGTGTCTGCCTCATGCATGGAGTGGCTCCTGTCATAGCTGATACCACAGGGCGTTCCAGCCCACAAGGCATGAACTATTATGTCTATTAGCTTTCACAAGGTGCAGGTATATTCCCGTCAGGTACAGGTCTTTTACAACAGGTTTTCCCAGCACCACAACTCAGAGTGAAAGGACATAAATATCTTTGCAGCGAAATATTGCGTGGACATATCTGAGTTAGAGTCACCTCAGCCTTCCAGCCAGCATGATTCAGTGCAACGCTACATGTATCTATCTTCTAAAATCCAGGAGCAATTTAATGTTAGGTCCAAACTGCTGTAGCTGCAACCCCACTGTCTTTGCTCTCAACCTGATTAAGTTTGACTTGCAGATAGCCAACTGTAGGAACACATGGGTCGAGCATGCTAGTAGCTTGAGACCTCCAGAAATTTGTTTCCAGACACATTCTTCTATGCAACTATCATCAAGCAGCAACTGAATTAAGGGTATCAGTAGCTGGAAGCATAGGGAACATTACTAACTTCTGTGAAATTGTCCAGAGAGAAAGGATGTCAGCTGGAGCTGTTCATGTGAATAGAGGAGATATGCAAATGTACTCAGAGATTTTAGGTCCATGTGGAAGAAGATTCTCATGTCTGCCTGACTGACCATATCTCCAGGGTTGCAGGCTTTCAGCTCCATCTGCTCTGGAAAGCATTTCTCCAGCAACGTAATTAGCCTTACCCTGATAGATGATAAACGGGAAAGCATACAAGTTTTGCTTTGCTGTTTTCCAGGGCAGAAAGCTATGTTATTCTTGTGTTTTCTTCTGTCCCTTATCTGTGAAAAGAGAATGGAAAATCTGGGAGATGGGGGTATTTAATGCACTGACCTGACTAAGGCAGCTTTTAGGAAGTAGTAGGTAGGCACAGGACTTGTGTTAGACTGATATGTGGGCAAGGAGCTGCAAGTATGTTAACCACTGCTAGTGGACATGTGGGCAGGAAGGAAGTGCTCCTGCTTGGACATAGATCAAAAAATCCTTTCCTCAATGAATTTAGGATACTCTGTGACACTGGACACCATTTTTCATGTTGTGATTGGGCAAAAATTTCACCAAAAACTGTAAGACAGACTGAGGGACGCTGTTGGTCTTAAATGATGGCTTCATGATAGGGGGGGATCATCTGTGTGCTGCCCCTTTTAATTCTTGAAGTTTGTGACTCTGTTGGAGATGTGCTGCCTTGGTGTAGGGTGTCAAGCCCAAACAGCTGGATCACAGAATCACAGAATAACCAGGTTGGAAGAGACCCACCGGATCATCAAGTCCAACCATTCCCACCAATCCCTAAATCATGCCCCTAAGTACCTCATCCACTCTCACCTTAAACACCTCCAGGGACGGTGAGTCAACCACCTCCCTGGGCAGACTGTTCCAATGCCTAACCACTCTCTCCATGAAGAATTTTTTCCTTATCTCAAGCCTAAATCCCCCCTGGTGGAGCTTGAGGCCATTCCCTCTCCTCCTGTCCCTTGTCACCTGGGAGAAGAGGCCAGCACCCTCCTCTCCACAACCTCCCTTCAGGTAGTTGTAGAGAGTAATAAGGTCTCCCCTCAGCCTCCTCTTCTCCAGGCTAAACAACCCCAGCTCTCTCAGTGGCTCCTCATAAGATTTGTTCTCCAGCCCCTTCACCAGCTTTGTTGCTCTTCTCTGGACTCCCTCCAGAGCCACAACATCCCTCTTGTGGTGAGGGGCCCAGAACTGAACACAGTACTCAAGGTGCGGTCTCACCAGTGCTGAGTACAGGGGGAGAATAACCTCCCTGGACCTGCTGGTCATGCCGTTTCTGATGTAGGCCAAGATGCCATTAGCCTTCTTGGCCACCTGGGCACACTGCTGGCTCATGTTCAGTCGGTTGTCAACCAGCACCCCCAGGTCCTTCTCCTCCTGGCAGCTTTCCAGCCAGGCTTCTCCTAGTCCGTAGCACTGCTTAGGGTTGTTGTGCCCCAAGTGCAAGACCTGGTATTTGGCTGTGTTAAACCTCATGCCGTTAGTCTCAGCCCAGCAGTCCAGCCTGTTCAGGTCCCTTTGCAGAGCCTCCCGACCCTCCAGCAGATCGACACTTCCACCCAGCTTGGTGTCATCTGCAAACTTGCTAAGGGAGGACTCAATGCCTTCATCCAGGTCGTTGATAAAGACATTAAACAGGACTGGACCCAGGACTGAGCCCTGGGGAACCCCACTTGTAACTGGCCTCCAGCTGGATTTAACTCCATTTATCACCACCCTCTGGGCCCGGTCATTCAACCAGTTTTTCACCCAGGAGAGTGTGCGCCCGTCCAGGCCAGAGGCCGACAGTTTCCGAAGCAGAATGCTATGAGAAACTGTATCAAAGGCTTTACTGAAGTCCAGGAAGACCACATCCACAGCCTTTCCCTCGTCCAAGAGTGTAGGTACTCAGTCATAGAAGGTGATCAGATTACTCTGGCAAGACCTGCCTTTCATGAACCCGTGTTGACTGGGCCTGATCACCTGGTTCTCTTGCAAGTGCTTCATGATCGCACCCAAGATCACCCGCTCCATGACTTTCCCCGGTACCGAGGTCAGACTGACAGGCCTGTAGTTCCCCGGATCCTCCCTGCGCCCCTTCTTATAGATGGGCACGACATCAGCCAGCCTCCAGTCCAGCGGAACCTCCTCAGTCTCCCAGGACTGTTGGAAGATGGTGGAAAGAGGTTTGGCCAGCATATCCACCAACTCCTTCAATATACTTGGGTGAATCCCGTCCAGCCCCATAGACTTGTGGGTGTCTAGTCAGGCAAGCAAGGCTCTGATCACCTCCTCTTGGACCTTGGGAATCTCATACTTCTCTTCCAACCCTTGGGGTTGTGCACAGAGGGAACAATTTTCCTTACTGTTAAAGACTGAGGCAAAGTAGGCATTGAGCACTTCAGCCTTGTCTTCGTCCCCTGTTACTCTTGTTCCCTCTGCATCTACTAGGGACTGGAGATTATCCCTAGCCCTCCTTTTACTGTTGATGTATTTGTAGAAAGACTTTTTGTTGTCTTTCACAGTCTTGGCCAATCATATTTCTAGTTGGGCCTTAGCCCTCCTGACTTTTTCCCTGCACATTCTCACTTCCTTCCTAGATTCCACCCAGGATGCCTGCCCCTTCCTCCAGAGGTCGTAGACCTTCCTCTTCCTATTGATATCTCTTAGGACCTCCCTACTCAACCATGCTTCTTTCTTACCCCACCAGCTACTTTTCCAGAACTTGAGGACGGCTTTCTCCTGAGCTGTTAGGAGTTCCTTCTTGAAGAGTGCCCAGCCCTCATGGACACCTTTGCCCTCAAGGAGCGCCTCCCATGGGACTTTTCCGACCAGCCTTCTGAACAGCCCAAAGTCTGCTCTCTGAAAGTTGAGGGCGACTGTTCTGCTAACCTCCACCTTCTTCATCTCACCCTGCACCGAGAATTCTATCATCTCATGATCGCTTTGCCCCAAGCATCCTCCAACCTTCACATCCTCCACCAGTCCTTCTCTGTTCACAAACAGCAGGTCCAGGAGGGCACCGTCCCTTGTCGGTTCGCTCACCAGCTGTGTGAGGAAGTTGTCTTCCACACACTCCAGGAGCCTCTGGGACTGCTTCCTTTCTGCTGTATTATACTCCCAGCCTATATCTGGGAAATTGAAGTCTCCCACAAGGACTAGAGGTAGCGATTTTGAGACTACACTCAGCTGTTTGTAGAAGAGCTCATCAGCTGCTTCTTCTTGGCTTAGCAGACTCCCATCACAATCCCTTCCTGCCCATGGGCTCCTCTGATTTTCACCCACAGGCACTCAGTCCCATCCTGACCATAGTCCAGTTCGAGGGTATCAAAGCCCTCTCTAACATAGAGGGCTACCCCGCCTCCTCTTCTGTCCTTCCTGTCCTTCCTGAAGAGTTTATACCCCACCAAGGGTACGCTCCAGTTGTACGAGTCAACCCACCACGTCTCCGCAATGGCAACGACATCATAGTCTCGTTGCCCTACCACAGCTTCCAGCTCCTCCTTCTTATTTCCCATGCTGCGTGCATTAGTGTAAATGCACTTCAGCTGGGCAGGCGTAGCTAAGGCCTTCGTAAGAGAGCTTCTTCCCAACTGAGCAGTCCTTGACTTAACTAAGGCCACAGTGCCAGTTTGCTGCCTACCATCCTCAGCTGCACTCACCCCCTCTTTCTTAGTGGTGATATACCGGCAGGCATCGCCAGTACACCACCCCTTTGCCACTGAAGTCTCACCTCCAGGCTCACTCCCACCCTGCCTGGCCTCCATCCCCTCCCCCCTCACATCTAGTTTAAAGCTCGATTTATGAGCTTAACTAGGTTTTTGGTGAGGGCTTTTGTCCCCCTAGGAGACAGGCATGTCCCATCCCTGGTAAGAAAGCCTGGGGGTGCGTGGGCCTCCCCATGATTAAAGAACCCAAAGCCCCTCTTCTCACACCAGTCCCTAAGCCATTCATTAACCAGTTTCTTATTCCTCATTTCATGCTCCTGATTCCTTAGTATTGGGATGGAGTTGAATATTATCTGTGCCCCAGAGCCCTCGATCATTCTCCCGAGTGCCTTGAAGTCCCTTTTAATGGCTTTAGGCCTTCTACGTTCTATTTCTTTATTACCAATTTGAAAAACTAAGAGCGGGTAGTAGTCGGTGTCTTTGACCAGGGAAGGGAGCTTTCTAGTAACTTCCCTCACTGATGCTCCCAGCAAGCAGCAGACCTCCCTATGGAGCGGATCCAGCCTACAGATGGGACCCTCCATACCTTTGAGAAGGGAATCCCCCAAGACAATCACCCTCCTCTTCTTTTTAACCAAGGATGTTTTTAGGGCTGTGGGAGGGAGGATGATGGAGTTTTGGAAACATTTCTAGGCTGTGGGTGCAGCCCTCTTTGTCTTTAGGGCTAGGATGCACCCTCAGCACCTCATATTTGTTCCCCAGAGAGATCTGGGGGTTAATTGCCTGGGTGGGGGGAGCAGGTTTCCTTCTCCGGACAGGAACCTGCTGCCATTCCCCCTCTCTGTCTCTCCCAGCCTTACAGCTTACCGGTGGGTGGTGCTCAGCTTCACTGGCTCCGGCAGCCTGTGAGAGGGTCCTGCTCCACTCGTCTATCTCCCTCTCATGTTCCCTGATGGCCCTCAGCCTAGCCACTTCCTTCCTCAGCTCTTCCACCATATGAAGCAGTTCCCCTACCCGAGCACAGCTTCCACAGGAGGAGCCAGTGCCAGAGGCGTGAGCCACTATGGGAGGGGGGCACTGACTGCAGCCCAGGGTCTGGGTAGCTGCATGTGCCCACCGGGACTCTGTCTGGGTGGCAGCCTCCATCACGCTTGGTGTGGCCTTAGTCTTTCATTGGGTATCCACCATTTTCCTCAATCTCTTCTGACCGTGCTCCAGCCCTTCTCTGCTCGCCCGAACTGCCGCTCAAACTGCCTTGTTTAATGAGCCCCGCTCCTCTTGGCCTGTGCTCCGGTCGCGGTGCTCCCTAAGGGCCCTTTAAATCCCCCGCGGAAGCTTCCGGGACCGCCCCCTCCCGTCAGGCACCGCGCGGGAACGGCCGTTGAGCCCGGAGCCCAGCGCCGACCTCCCGATCGAGTTTTTTTAGGGTTTTTCCCCGTTCAGGGAAGCATCCAGTCGCCTGTGGGCACCCCTACTACAGAACTCACCCTCCTGTCACTGGATGCAGCTGAATGCTGTGACAAGTCCTCTTCTCTCACACTGCTGTGTCACCCACAGCAGGCAGTCCCCAAAAGGGAAGGGGCTTCCAGGAGACCCTGCTGGGATGCAGATGGAAAAGAATTCTTCCGCTTGCAGTAGGGCTGGATGTGGTTTTAGATACAAGAGGTGTAGCAAATACAGGTACATGGGAGAGGTATGTTCCTGAAACTACTGTTAAGTTTACAGCAACAAATGGGTTTTTTCTGTGATTTATTCGGAGCTGTAAACTCAAGGCTTAATCAGAATTAGTTAGTACCCATTCTCTCTTGATGGATACTGAAGTCAAAGCAAGGATTCCAGCAAAAATGAGCTTTCAGCTCACATCCTCCCTCTCTGAAGTCCATTCCAGGAGTGGAGAGGGAGCAACCTCTTTCCTGTTAATAATTTTGTTAGTTTTCTTTTGAAGCAGAATAAAGTATCATCTCACAGGTGAAGCAGGAACAGTTAATAGCAACCAGCACACACAGGGAACAGAGCTTTTCTACTGGGGAAAATTTAGGGTACAAAACAGATTTTCCTATAACTGTTTCATAAATAGTTTTGGTTAAAGCAGAAAGAGCTGTATGCCTGCTGACTAAATAGTTTTAGGTAAAAGTCATTATGGGGAATGAAAAGGAGAAAGCTCTATGCCTTAAAGACTTAGCATATGCTACTAATTAACTAACAAAACCACACTCTCATATGTTACTGACAGAAATCTATAGCAGATATAAAACAAAAGAGGATCTTCCAGCTATATTGGGTAATAATGGAAAATATTTCTGACAAACAGGCTAATGAAATTTTACTGGCAAAAATGAGATTAGGTAACATTATTTAAAAAAAATACAAGCTTCAAGAAAGATTGAAAAATGAATTTTGGCTGCAGGTTATTCTTTCAGCAAGATTTGAATTATACTTTTACTTCTCTGCACCCATCATTTCATTAATTTGAATGTTGTAAACAATCATATAATGGAAAGAATTTAAAGAATTTGGAAAAACTGACTCCTATTTTTGATGACCAAAGGTGGAGGTGTTCAAGGCCAGGCTGGATGAGGCTTTAGGTAACCTGATCTAGTGGAAGGTGTCCCTGACTGTGGCAGGGTAGTTGGAAGTAGGTGATGTTTAAGGTCGCTTCCAACTCAAATCATTCTATGATTCTATGAACTTGGTTCATAACTGTGTATGAATTTGTATGATAAATCTAGGATATATTGTAGACTTATGGAAATGTAATTTTGGATTGATGTAGAAACTTCTACGCTTTAAAGTCATAACGTGATGAGGTAGCTCCTACAAAGGAAAACAAGCAATGGCGTACTTTGATGTCATTACCTTTCCAACCATTTTCACCTGAACCTAGGCCTTTCTACTTTGTTGGATATAAGTCACAAGCCAAGTACACCACATTCTTAGCTCTCTGAAATGTATGTTGACCCTGATATCATGGCTTTCCAGTGAGAAAACTCAGTTAATTTCAGTGCCACTTTCTTCTGAATCCTGGAAGTTTGTTGTTAGTAACTTATTGTATATAATTGGTGTTAATTGTGTGAGTTTTAATCAGGCACTTCTAATTCAATGCTGGGCATCATTTGTTTGGTGCATTGGAAATAAACTGTGCATGTGAACTAAAGTATATTCCTTGCTTGTGCTGACAACAAAACCAAATTAAACAAAATCAGGAAAAATCAATCAGATGTCATATGAGAAAGGAAAGGGAAAAGTTTGTTTTGGAAAACCTACCAATTTGATAAGGGTACAGAAGAAGAAAATATCCTTTCTGTATTGGAATTTATGCAATTACAAGAAAGCATCCTTGAACTCATTCTTTTTATCCATGTTATCTCATCCAACTGAATGAGAATTCTATTTCTCTGATCAAACCCATACTGGCTTGCAGAATAAAAGCAGCGTAGAAGTAATTTTTAGGTAGCTGTACTTGAGACCAAGACCTTTGTGCTCCAGTACAATTCTGAATGTGCTCCCAAAGGTACCATCACCAACAAAGAGGGGTATCCAAATAGGATGACTCTTGTAAGCACTGTGGCCTGGTTACACAGACCTGGTAGCAAATGGTGCTGTGACTCCGTAAAGACTGTTGCTACTATGTCAAGTTTCTGGCAAGTTCCATTGGATTTCCACAGATTTTGGAGTGACCTTGTATCACTTGTGCCATTTGCACCTTTCTTTGCTGACAAGACCTAGCCTGCTTAGAGTCATGCTTCAAATGGAGCCACTGCCTGATGTGCCAGTTCACTTGTGCCATGGTTTTCTTTGCATAGAGGAAGAATGATTTCACTGAGATGCATATTTTCTGTATATGATTTCTCTACACTTTAGTCAAGAATAATTCCCATTGAAGGTAATAGGAAATGGAGAAATTAATCCTGCAGTTCTATACCTATATTTATCACTTCCACCCTAATTTCTAGCCTTCACTCATATTTTAGGTATTGGTTGGATTTGTGATGTATCTTCCTAGAAACCAACTGTGCATCCTTAAAATGTAAAATCTTATTTTGGGGTTTTTTTTAATTATTTTTTCCCAGTCATTGTTCTGCCAGAATAACGACAGCTAAACCATAAAACATGTTGAATTTTTTGGAGTTATTGTACCATGAAATGTCAGCCTACGTAGTTTCAAATGCTATGTGTGGGATTAAACACACAATAACATTAGCTCTGTTAGATTTCACAATCAAAACCTCTCACAGAAATCTGAAAATGTATAAGAAATTCTGAAGAGTTTAATATAAGAACCTAGTAGATGTCCAGAAACAGTAATACCTCTAACGTTTAAATTAGAAAACTGTTTTGCCTAATTGTTTGTGATTATTCTGACATCTAAGTTAAGTGACGGGCTAAACCTAGATATCCAGTGTCATTTTAGATTCTCTTGAGAGTTTAAGACATCTGCAAGGAGTTGGCAGATATGACATACAACATATGGGAGACCTGTGCCCTTCTGCCGTGGCAGTTGAATGCCAGTACTATAAACATATAAACTGGCATTGGATACCTATTTGGGAAGCTCTGTCCTATCCCTTAAATCCTGTATTTTTCCATTAATCCCTTTGCTATTAGCTGTGATTCAGAGGTGTTAAAACAGAGAGTAATTAGCTGACAATTATCGGTTGTCCTTGAAAGGTAGGAGACAGCTCAGCTACATTGTCTGTGGAAGTCTGACAGACACCTGATTTAATTCAGCCTTTTAAAAATGACACCAAATATTATCAACAAAGCTGAAAGGATATATGGCTGGCTATAATTAGTATGTTAGGTCTAGTTACTTGAGTCTACTGGGTATGCATGTTATGGATAGGAGACTAATACAGCTTTCTGAGGAGGAGAGTGAATAGATGTGATTGCTTGCTTCAGTGGACAGTGTGCGGGCTAGATATCAAGGCTGATTTGTCACAAGGGTATTTTGACAAGACAATCACAAAGTTAGGCTGTGCCAACAGAACTGCTTTGATTATTTTAATCTAGAAGTTACATAAATGGTTATTTAGCTGACTAAGATGTAGTTGGGGAACACATAGATATCAAAATGTTTGCAAAGAAAATGAAGTAAGAAGATAAAACAACATACTTGAGCAATAATTCTTTGGGGTGACTTTCCCTGGATAATATCTTTAGTAGCTGTTCATAAGAGATGAATAACCATCTGGTTAATATTTTTGCTTGCTAGTGTTCCTGTTACTGTATTGATCATTAATTTTATGCCCTATTTGTTTGGCTTTCTTTCTGTACCAGCTGGACAAACCTACAGCTATATCTTTCAGGTAGATGTCCAGATATGAAGAAAGAATAGCTGCAGAATTTGTCTCTATACCCAAATATTTCCCATTCAAAAAGAAGTTCAACTTGGTAAAATAGAACACTAATTTAAAAATCGGTCAGTTTTCAGATACAAGAGGGGGCTCATTGTCTAGCTTGCGATCTCTTTCTTTTGGCAATAATTTTAGTTGTGATTCAAGTAAATTTATTGTTATAATATTTAGATAACTGTTAGATCATTTAATAAAATTCTTACCTGGAGGCCGTGAAGTCAGCAAAGTCTCCCGCATTACTCCAGTGCGCAATATATCACTCTATGATTTACCTAGCACCAAGCAGGAATATCATCTGTTATCTGATCTGTAGGATATGGCAGTGTTTTGAACACAGTGATGGGTAGGAATATATCTGTTTCCTTTTATTTATGAGCTGACTCCCATCTCTTACCAGAGCTTAAATTTGTCCATGTAATATGATCTTCAGTAACTGTTTTTCAAAGGCATATAGACATTTCATGATAACTGTAAACACCACTAGAATTAAGAGTGTTTTAAAGATAAATTTCTAGGTGTCATCATTTTGTTCATGATAAACCTGTTAAGCTACCACAATTGAGCATAATGACTCTAACTAAGAAAAATTTCTCTGAGATTCTTAACTTCTTCCAGGATTCTCAATCTTTTTCAAACAGCGCTAGAAAGTTCTCCTGTATCCTGAATCTGCGGATTCTCTGAGTGTTTCAGATTGAAAGAGAATCATATTTTTTGTGTTACTTTTCTTATCTGTTTATTAGAATTCAAAGCAGTGCAAGCCTTCCTCTATAGCAATTTTATTTATTCTTGAAGCTCACATTCTCCTGCTGCAATTTGAAAAGGAAGCATGAAGATTGCTGGAGTTATCACATCCCTTTCACTGAAATAGCTGCTATCAGAACAAGTTGTAGCTCTTTGAATCATTTTATCTATAGTGGTAATGATATTAGCTAGAGCCATGTAGGTCACAATTCAGTACCTTGTGTGATTTCTCAAGAGCCACTAGATGGTAATGATACTAAGAATAAGGAAGTTACTGAAGTGTGTAAGTAGCTTCGAAATCATCACAACTCTATTGGGGATAGGGACAATTTTGTAAGCTCTACAGGTCACGACTTGCTTTTCCAAGTACCAACTGAACTGAGTCTGCCATTACTAAACACAGAATCTGACAGTGTGACAGAACAATTGATAACTAAGGAGCAGAATAATTAAGTTTCAGGGATGTTCAGATCTTATATATAGAAAGTCTCCTGTAGCTATAGATATTAAAATTGCTACTGCAGATAGCTTTGAAAAAAAGCACTAACTTCATTCTTCATGATAGAGTCATCTATGGTACGCAAAACAGATTAGGCACAATAGTAAAAATTGATGGTTGAGGTCATGGGTAATATTGGTCACCACATTCATAACTTAAACATTTTCAAAATTTTTTTCATATCCTTATTCATATTTCATATCCTTACATGTGACAGTGACCTGGTTTCAGTATGTGTCATTATTTAACATTTCCCAAAGGTTTTAAATATCTAGACAATATGGCTTCTTACAAGGCATTTTATAAACAATTGGAGTAGTAATGGTGCTAAAGACTGATAACGAGTTGTCTTCTGTCACTAAGGGCTAATTCCTTGAAGTTCATTGTGCGTGTTTTGTACAATGCACCTCTGGACCCTGACTGTTCCTAGAATATTAAGTGTGTTGTCACCTATTTCATGGGCAAAAATTCAAGTATTTATACTAGAGAGAAAGAAATACTTCTTCTGTGTTTTAACACAGAAGATATTCAGTAATTGGCTTTCATATCTTTCTTCAGCCTTACTTGAAGGGAACTTTAGTTACACCACAGGAAGGCTCAGGTCTCTTTCCATTAAAACATTTGTTTGTAGCACAGATTCTATTCAGGTTGCTTTCATTTAACTCCAGAAATAACGTGGGCAAAGACCAGCTTTTCAGCTTTTATAAAAAACAGTTAGAACCCAAACTTTAAGCTTTTCTAATTCTGTTTAACAGTTATTTTGTCTCATTACTATTTAAAGAGGAGGAAATTAATCATATCTGTTAAATAAAGAATGAGCAGTAATGGAACATATTCCAGAAGTTTTAACAGTTTGTTCACAGTTAATGGCAAAGAAAGCAAAAGGAGAGAGAAAGGCATCTGCCAAAATATGATATTGAATAAATACTTTATTGTTATTATATTAAAAGAATAGATTATTATCAAATATACTATCCAAGCTAAGTATTTCATAACTCTACTGCAGCTGAGATCATAACCATTCTAGTCACAGCAAGAGTTTCACCAGTAAGCATTTGTGGACATATTGTGAATGGAGAGACTGATAATAAATGATACTACTATACTTTGCCACAGGCTATGACTCACCTGAAGGGCTGGAAATACCATTTCTGTGTTCAGGTTCTTATTTTGGCTGCATAATGACTCTGCATTGACTTAAAGACTGCTTCATTTTCAGATAGGCTGAGAAGGACCGTCAAGGTCTGGTTTGGGTTGCTGCAGGAGCAGGATTCTAGGAAATGCTGACAGTTTACATGTCCCCCATAGATCTTCATTGGACTACTTTATTCAAACACCTTTAGCTTACACAGAAAGATGCTACAGATGGGATGTACATAGCTTAAACACTCACAGTAATTATTTATGCTTAGCTATTAGTCTAAGCGTTAGTATGCTCAACACCTCCAATAGAACTCCAAGGGTTTTTCTGCTGGCTGGGCTCCACTTCTCCCTGAAACAAGTCCTTGATGTTGCTGAATTGCATCTTCCACCAGTTCGACTTTCTCTGCTTTAATATTTCTATTTTAGTGTTTTTTTCTCTTGAATTCTTAAGCTACTCATGATCATGTTCTTCCTGCCAATGCTGCTTGTTCGAAATATTACCTTTCTGTTACCTTTGCAGAGACACACATCTCTCTCACATGCTAGCAATTTCCTTAGAAGTCTGAGCCAAGGTTATGCAGATGAGTTTCATTGGAGCAAGACTGGTGATCGTAGAGCGTAGCTGAACCCGTATCAGGGTGAGTAATGTTGAGAGGGTTGCATAGAGTAGATTACATCCTACAGAAGAAGATGCAATCCCTGAAGGACATTAGATCTTTAGCTTAATTTTTACAAAAGTTGGAAATTCACCTGTGGAATAGAGAATTGCATCACCAGATCTTTGTTCTCTCTCTCAACCAAAAGACGTTGATAGTAATAAGCATAGGAGGTGAAAGACAAAACACTTAAACACCTCTGCTTCTGTAAGCACACTGTGTACATTTCTAGCCTTGAATTGTGATGCACTCAGAGAAATTTTACTTCATTTTTTAAATATCAAAAATACTTTCTTTACTTCAGAATACCTTCTTTTCAGTTGCACATTTAAATAACCTCTGTTTCTTTCATATATTTTGCTGTAGCTAGTGAAGATTGTTTTCTGAAAAGCAAACAGTTATTGTAATATCTATGCCTCAGTGTACAGAACAAAAGAAAGTACATGCAAATTTAGGGTTGGAGGGACTTAAAAGAAATTTTAACATTATTCTCCTCTGTGTTACTTAGTGGTAATGCACTATTCATCAGTTCTCAGGCTTGATCAGTTCCTGCATTTTTAAAGTATCTGGTAACTTACCGAATAGATTATGTATGAAGATATCTGGAATATAGAGATCTCTCTGATGGTTTATGAAAACTGAAATTTCTATCTACACAGAAAATGTAATAAGAAATGCAAGTCACTGTGTTTCTTAGCAAAACGTGTGCCATATTTGCATACTTCTAAAGGTACAGTGGAAACAACAGGACGGCAGTCTAGCAACAGACATCATGCAGGTAAAGCTTATAGAAACAGAAATTTATTTACCTGGAAGATTGTTCTCCCTGATACCTCATAGCCTGCTCCTCTGTGCAGGCTTGCCTTTCCCTTCCCTGCCTATCGATAGCTCTGAAATTGTTAGTTATCCAAACATACATTCCACTGCAGTGTTTACTTTCCCTTTAACTGTCTTTCAAGGATTGCGTTTATACCTAAGAAAATATTATGTGTATTTTGTTGACAGAACTTGAACCTGCAGGATACTGGTCGGTAGAAGAGAGAAACCAGGACTCTCATTGAGTTTTTTTGACTTTTTAAAAAATGGAAATATAAAAATCTCTGTTATGTCCTGAAGTCTGAAAGAGGAGCACCTTATGTAGTGCTGTGCCCAATTCAAATGTTTCAGCATGCCTCCTTCTTTCAGCGTTAAGTCACGAAACATAACAAATTTTTAATTCACAAGTTTTGCTTGAATTGCTTACTGCAAATCATACAGCACTGAAGAGACATTAGAAAGGACTGAGATAGGCAGATAGCTTTTTATTTCTCCTTTTCTAAGCTGCAGAGAGTGCTGCTGGTTTTGTAAAAATCCTACTGGGATCATGATATTGTCCTGTGCTCCCTAAATGAGATCACCTTCTTTCACATACTCTTTCTCAAGGAAGTACTCTTCTAGTGTTCAGTAAAAACATGTGATATTTTTACATAACCTTCACTCTGCCCTTATAACAATTACCCTGCAGCCCAGAAAACCCCAACACTGATGCACATATCCCTCAAAAAACAGATGAAGATCTGAGGAACCTTGTTGCATGTGAAGCAACTGTTTGTCAGCAACACAAATGTTCACAGAAAGCTCTCTCTATCTCTGTGTAAGAACAACAAAACTATTTTCAGTAGCCTCATCAAGAATTAGGTCGTGTCTCTCGTCTTTACTAGAAGTATAAAAGGAAATAGTCACTAATAGAGGGAAATTTTCATAACGTGATGTAGTTTTCAATACTCCTAGTAAACAAAGAACTATCTGAGCAAGTGAAATCTTGAAAAGAAACACAGACAGTTACCCTAGGAACATTTTTGTAAATATTTAACGATACTTTAGATCTGATAATACAAAATTTCTGTCTCCTGTTGAGAGCTTAAGTATCTGGAATCCAAGGAGGGGGAAAAATGAGCATTTTACTAAATGGCTGGGATATAGCACTGAGCATCGCCAATCTAAGTAGTATAACAGGCTGAGAGAGTTGAGCTTGTTTAGCCTGGAGAAGAGAAGGGTCCTGAGAGACCTTATAGCAGCCTTCCAGTTCTTACAGGGAGCCTACAAAAAAGATGAGGAGAGACTCTTTATCAGGGACTGCAAGAATAAAATGAGGGTTAATGGTTTCAGCTAAAAGAAGTGAGATTTAGATTAGATATTAGGAAGAAATTTTTTACTGTAAGAGTGGTGAGGCCCTGGCACAGGCTGCCCAAAGATGTTGTGGCTACCTCATCCCTGGAGGTGTTCAAGGCCAGGTTGGATGGGGCTTTGAGCAACCTAATCTAGTGGAAGCTGTCCCTGCTCACGGCAGGGGTTTGGGACTAGATGATCTTTAAAGTCGTTTTCAACCCAAACCATTCTATGATTCTATGCACATGTTTATAAAGATACATTATTGTGTTCTAATAACTGCTGGGGTGTTTTCACATGATTTTTCAAAATCAAAGAGATTATTTTTATACCCATCTTTTAAAAAGGCCAGAAGAACTGTCCAGAGGGCTAAGGGGCACTCAAACTCTCTTCTACCGAGAGAACATCTAGAATCCGTGTCCAGTGGTAGGTCCCAGAAGCATGTTGAGAAACTGGAGCATGTCCAGCAGAGTGCTGTGAGAGGCCTTAGACCACCTCACCAGAGAAGAGGGGTTGAGGCACCTGGCCTCTTTGCATTTGGAGGCAAGGAGACCAATGTAGAAGAGGAAAGTAGAGTGCTGTCCCTAGTCGCTTGAGGGAGTGTTACAATGAAAATTGATCCAAACTCACTATGAAATGGATCCTTGTATTGGCAAATGCCATAAAAATCAGCAGTGCCCATAAATTGCAATTTGAGTGGTGCGGATTGGATTATAGAAAAATCTCCATTGCAACACTGGAACAGGCTGCCAATGTGGCTGTAAAATCTGTCTTTAGAGGTTTTCAGACATGGCTAGTAGAAGCCACAGCTCATTTTATCTAGTCTTGGCCTAGTTCTGTTTCAGGCAAACTTTATGACCTCCAGAAGGTCCTTCCAACTGACGTCTGTGTGAGAACAAAACCATTAGAAAGGGCAATCTGTGGTTGATATGCTCCCAAGTTTTGTACATGGTGTGTGATATGATTCATGATGTTGATAGAAATTCTGCTTCAAGCACTCTATAACCACATCAGAAGGTGGTGTTAACCCCAGACAGAGTGAGATAACATGCCAAGACCAAAAGACCAGAATACTTTCAGCTTTTTCTCTAGGGATTCTGCTTTAAAACACCATTTCCTTTAAATGGATATCCTGCCTAGTTGGCATCATATATTAACTCACCAGCTTGGATTTATAGTGCAAAAAGGAAGGGAGCTCTGAAAGGTTTCTACTCTGTGATTGTGAAGACTGACCTCTAAGCAACAGAGCTCAATATAACTTGGCCTTTCCCTTTCTGATTGATGACTTTCCTACTGTTAGAGAAATCTATACTCGTTAGCAAGACTGTCATGACTGCTTGCAACAACTGGCTGCTGTGTTTGCGGAATTGTGCCTTTTTTTTAATTCACAAAGGCTATTTTCTTAATAAGAAATCGACAGCATAATAAATTAACTGCAGCATTTCTCTTTCTAACTGCTGTGGGATCATGATATGTGTTTCAAATCGGGCTCCCCCAGCTGTAAAGTATTCTCCATCTCACTTAAAGACCCACCTTCAACACAGACAAAGCCTAAGCAGAAAGTATCAAAAAACATAGTTATGAGTTATTTCCAGCACAATAATCAAGACTTGACAAGCTATTAAGAACTTACTAAAATAAGATGACTGTGGTAAAAGCCATCTAACAGTACCACATGATCCATTTGCAAGTACACCCGTAAAAGAAGAGTAAAAAACCAGAAAATTACAAATGAAAATATTTGACAGATGGATGTATATGGAAGTCTTATTTCAGACATTCTTAGTCACAGCAAAATCATGGGAATGCAGCCTAGTTCTATTTCTCTGTGCTTGAGTGTGAAAAAGTCTTCAGAGCTATTTTCTTTCCATTTTGAGGATAGAAACAAATTATTCATAGCATTGTCAGCATTCTAAAATAAAATTATATTCTAAAATGTATTTTTACAATGGAGTAAGTAATTTCATAATTATACTCAATAAATATAAAACCATGCCATTTTCAGACAAATTAATTTCTTTCCTCTGCTCAGGTGGTAATGGCATCTATCTTTGTCATCTTCAGTTCACTCCTTCAGCTTGGTCACAAATTCAGAAATGCACCTTCTCGTACTTCCTATGCCTGGTAACCTGTTCTAACTCCTGACTGGTTTTTAGTTGTTATTTTCAGTATTGTCCCAATAGCCAACCCCCTTATGTATTCTTTTAAACAAGTACTTTTTCTAAATTCATGATTTTCCATGTCTTTTGTCTTAATGTTGTAGAGTAGTTTCTAACTGGTTTATCTAGATTGTATGTTTTTATAAATGTCAGAAGTAAAAACTGGAGTCTATGCAGTGGTGGTAATTTTGCAATCAATAAAATGTGTGTTTTGCCTCAGCTACCAATTTTATCTTTCATAATTTACATTCTGCCTCAGAAGAATGCTCAGCCAGTAGCTTTAATCCTGTTTTTGTTGTTTGCTCTTTAATATTCTTCACATCACGAGTAGCACCTCTGAGGTTATTCATTTCTCTGCCTGGTTCCTGGCCACAATCAGAAGCTATGCACCTGCCAGAACTTGATGCAGACAAGGACAGAAATTTATTCTCTTCTTAGAAACTCTTTTCTTTTCTGTTTTCCAGTATATATATCAGAGCAGCAGTATGTCCTGGCATCCATACCGATAGGATGGTATAATACAGAGAAGGAGACCCTGTGGTACATGTATCTGCAGAGCCACATGTCATTCTGTCACACAAACTAGTGTCCCACACCTGATGAGTTTGGGGAAGTACCAGATGCTGTAGGCAAGACCTCTCCAATATCACTTGGTAAATGGTGCAGGACAGCAGGGTCCAGCTGACACGCACCAGGCTGAATCTTGGCTGTTGGCTAGCTCTGTCTACAGCTGGTATATGGAAGAAATGACAGGTGCACTGCACCAGGAAAACCCTTGATGACTGTAAAATCAACTAATTTTGGGGGTCTGAATCCATGTGGACTGTCCTTCGTAAAAACCTTGTTGCTGCTGTTGAAGCAGTAACTGTCCAGAAGCTTGTTATTCCTGTTAAATGTGTAGCCTTCTGCAGATATGAACAATACAGAAAAGCTTTACACAGCTTCTTGAAGCCAAGATCAGATTTAGGCTGACCCAGACACCGGTAACGATTAAAGTAATCTTTGCATTGGTCCATATAACTTAGTGCTTATTCTTCATTCTGACACTTTTATGAGGAATAGGGTGGGGGACAATTTTTGTTTTCTATTTTGCCCTAGAGCCAGAAGAGATGATCTTGCCTGCAACAGGGAATTTGCAGCTTTGGTTCAAAGTATGTGGTGCACTTCTTGTCACATCTGCTTATTTTTCCAGCAGGTGTCCTCAAGATGGGACTCGGTCATTACTGTTAAGCTCCCGCTGTGTTGTGGCAGCGGAGCCAAGCTGATCTCCATCAAGTTGAACGAGACCTTCAGGTGTGTAGGGGCAGCTAAGTACAGAATGAGGAAACACCACCATGCAAAGGGTAAACAGATGAAATAACAGTTCAATGAAAAGTAATAAAGGCAAACTGTTCTATTTTCTTCTGCTGCACTTTTTGGGAGAGTTTGAGATCTCAAAGATTTATAATACTCTT
Organism: Clamator glandarius; assembly: GCA_033459285.1. Taxonomy (NCBI): domain Eukaryota; kingdom Metazoa; phylum Chordata; class Aves; order Cuculiformes; family Cuculidae; genus Clamator; species Clamator glandarius. The sequence continues at coordinate 534,261 of JAUNZM010000020.1, forward strand.
TTTTTCCAGTGTGGATGGATCTATTTCCACTTCATTTTGTATGTTGACTTTAATCACAAATGCTATGCAGCTGTGCACGGAGCTTAAGCTCTGTGTGAATCCAGAACAGCTTGTTTGTTTAAAGCGAAATCCCTGAGAACACTATGAGGTGGAAATCTCTGCAGAACAAGGTTTTTGCTCTGGATTTCATGTAGTGCTGGGGAATATATCCCTAGCTCTGACCAGCAAATAGCAAATATGGAGCAAATGTCCTGGGTCTCGTCTTTCAAACCCTAGCAGCTCATGCTGACTAGAAAGACACCTAGTAGTGCACTCCAGGAGGAGTGCAGAGCTGAAAAACTATGGTGGTTCTGCTCCCTCTGGGCCTCTCTGTGTTCTCAGGGCAAGCCATGCACATTTCAGGAAAAAATTCCCATTTTGTCCTTGCTTTTGTGCATGTGCAGTGAGTTGGAGCAATGAGGCATCTGGAACTCCTACTGCCTGGCAAGGACAGTGAGCAGGGATGATCAGTTATACTCTGTCAGCCCTTGGGATACTTACTACCTGGATCATAGCCTATGCTGGGCAGTACCGGAACTCTACAATCTGGAATGTATTGGAATTGTACAGCTGGTAAACAATACCAGAATTACTGAACAGAAATTGTGGCCAGAATGGAAAAAAAAATGCTGTAAGCTGTGACCATCACATCCCCTCGAGCTGGGATAACTCTCAGGGCAGATTTCTGAAGATTCAAAGATTGTCCACTAAGAAAAGTCAACAAAGGAGGAAGATTTCACAAGTATTCGGAGGGCAAATTCAGACTTCTTGGGCGTCAACAATCATCTGTTGATGAATGCCGATGCATTAGAAGTAATTCACTAAACTCAAGAAGAGGGGCATTTTTGCCATAGGTTATCCTCTGTGTGTCTGTATATTTATGTATCTTTTTTGTGTGTATATATGTGATTTAATCTAGGAAATCCTGCAGAAATTCTTGTGTGAACCTTGCCATTCTCAAATCTTTAATTAAGTCACTGTCTCAATTGTAGTAGATTCTTTTGAATTACTTTATAAACTGGCACTTTTACAGCATCATATTAAACCCACTTTTGCTGTTGTCTCCCATCTGTGAAAAATTACTGTAGCTGGCAGAAGAGCAAGTTGTGTCATCAATTACTTACAACAGTATGGTATTCATCCAAATCCTGCCTTCCCAGAAGAATGGGCCTGTAATCATTGGTATGACAAGAAGATGTAGAGAAGCAACTAAAGGCTGCAAGGTGTTCCACTAAGGATGGGAAAGATAAAGGTATAATTTGTAAAATGCTAGGAACATGCCTAGAAGCCACTTGTCAGGATTGGAAAAAGCATAACAGAGAGAGATAAGATCTGAGAGAGGAAATAGAAGGCAGGAAGGCGGCTGAGTTATTACTGTCCCTGCAAATTGAACAGATGTAGAAGCAGTTATAGAAAAAAAGAGGAAAACAAAAAAGTTGAAAAGACTGAGATGATGTGGCCCTTGCATACCCCTAACTCCAGGCAAATTAGGGAATTAATAGTGTTCACACAGGATTGGAATGGTGATATTTGGGGTGAGTCTGATTACTGTGGTGAGACAAATGATGACCCCTTATGCAACTGAATTTGGAGCCTTCTGGATAGCTGTGTGTGGTCCTTCAGTTCAAATGCCAATGCTAACCCTGATAGAAATGGGGAGGCTACAGTGCATGTACTCCTTGCAGACCTTGCACTTCTAGATTCAAAAGTTGTTAATGTCCTGCAGCATCTCATTTCTGCTAGGGCATGAACCGGAATTTCTGCATTAACTGCAGAGTTGGAAATATAGCACGCTATTTCATGAACTATTTCAAGAACTGTTTCCCTATACAATTCACTGGTTTGGCCAGTTTGAAAACAGGCTGAGAGATAGCATCTAACAATTGATTATCAGCACTTAAATGCCAGCACAGCCTCAGTTATGGCTGCAGTACTCAATTCCACTGGACACTCTAAGTAAAATAGAACAGTTGCAGATACCCTAATCTAGGAAAGAGTTACCACAGTTAATGAGTACTTCAGTACTTACACATTATGTAAGAACATTGCCAGAAAATTTATCATTCTATCCCTCATCCCCTTCTTCACCTTTCTTGTCTGGTAAGCTCTTTTCCAGCTTTTCTAATGTCAAGGATCCAAAATTCTGTAGAGTATGTTTAATTTATATAATATCCTTTTTGTCTGTGAACTTCCTTCAGTTGTTTTTTATAAGAATTAATTACATTATTTTCCAACTAGTCAAAAGTATTGAAGCCTAAGACTTGTGCTTCTAAAGTCACAGAAGTATATAGCAGCTGATCCATAAAGTAATGCTTGCATTTCTCCCTCTTAGTTCTTCCTGTTTTCTGTTGCTGGCAGGTTTTCCAAATCAATTTTGAAAAGAAGATAAGACACAACCTATTAAAAGATAGTATTTAATATCCCTCACTGTAGTTTTCATAGTCTTTCAAGGAGAAGAAAAATAATAACTAGTTTCCTTTGCTTGGGGTCAGCTATCTTTTATTTGCCTGGAATTTATGATAGAAAGACAATAAAGACCGAATTTTGTGCCTGTGTCAGTGAATTGGAAATTTGACAGCATCAACTGCAAGGAGAGAAAGTAAGAATGTAAACTTGTAAAAATTAGTAGCTGTCTCACATCTGGATCTTCTCTTTGAGTATCTTAGTCTGTGTGAGATCTTAATATCAGTGTCATAAAGGTAACATGAGCTAGAAAATATAAGTTAAATTAGACAAGATCAGACTAGCTAGGATCAAATAACTAGACCAGGGCAGATTAAATTCTGTAAACAAGGAGAGATTAGTTTAGGACCACTGGACTATGTTAAGTAGATAACTGAAAAAAGCCACTTCTGAGTAATTTGTGGGCTATTTCATGGTATTTAAGAAATTAACAAAAAAATATCCTTCATTCTGAGTTGCTAAGGAGCTACAGCCATGACAAAGACTCCTGAGATCCTAGAATATGCGAGAGTAGGCATTTTCAGTATGTGGAAACCATTACAGAATCATAGAATCACTAGGTTGGGAAAGACCCACGGGATCATCGAGTCCAACCATTCCTATCAAACACTAAGCCCCTCAGCACCTCATACACCTGTCTTTTAAACACCTCCAGGGAAGGTGACTGAGGCTGACTGTTTCCTAAGCAGTGTGCTACAAGAAACTGTGTCAAAGGCTCTGCTGAAGTCCAAAAAGAGCCTTTGACACAGTTTCTCATTACAGACACTGTAGAAAGCTCTAGTGAAATCTTATCTGAAATATAGGTACAACACTTGTCATTCAAAAAATGAATTCAGTCTGGCCTAAATGCAGAGAAAAATAAGTATGGAGAGGAGGAAAATTCTGAGTCTTGTATGTTAGAAGCTGGAATGGTCTATTGCTCACTGAAGTAGGAATAATAAAAATCAACCAGCAGAATAAGGGAGCAGGATCTTCTAAGAAAAATACATATCTTATAATGAAAACCTTCTGGAAGAAGGACTCAGGATATGGCTTCTCTTTAACTTGGGTTAAAGAGAAGATATTCAGCACCTTGCAGAGTTAGACACACCATCATAAGATAAGTCATAGCTAGATTCTTTTCCTAACTTTCTTATGGTCAGAATTTCACGGGTTTATTTGGTGTACATTTTTATCAGTCATAATCTTAGCTAAAACAATGTCATTTTTTATTAATGTACAAAATTTGAACTTTCCCCTGCAGTTAGTTCCCCTTGTTCAACAATTTTAATACTTCTTTCTTACAAAGAAAAATTAAAGAACAAAGTTGGCAGAAATTAGGTCATTAAAGATGTTATACTAGCCATGAATGCCGTATTTTTATCAACTTTGTTATGAATTAGGGTTAATGCACTAAGCTCATTGCTGCATGTCTTCACTGAAATCTAAACAAATCATTGAGAGCTGGCACTTTCATAAGTGCTGATGTTTGCGCTAACGTACTTTGCATTAGTTTGGTACAGCTGGAGATCTTAATTCACAGACACAAAAAGAATCAAACTGATTTTCCTCCCGTCCTTGCCTCCTTTCCTTCCTTCCTTTCTTCATTCCTTCCTTGCTACTTATAATCCCATTTGAATTACAGTGTAAAATTGTGGACCAGCAGAAAAAAAATGTTGGCTGTGGAATATAAGGCATATGGACCGTTGCACAGGAAATTAGACAACTAATTGTTAAATGGTTGAAATTTATGTTTACATAGAGGAGCGAGAGACTATGTATCCACTATTTAAAGCCTCCAGGGGTGATGCTGAAATGGCTGACTTCTCAAGCATTTGAATACCAGATCTCAACAAAGCCTTTAAGCTTTAAGATTTTTCCTGAAATAAATTAGGCACCTAAATAAAAGTTAAGACTACAGCTGTTGCATTGAATTTGGGCCATGGTGTACTTTTTCCTCTATCAGCAGTGTTGCTGAGTGTGACAGGGCAGAAGGCTCTCACTGAGATCTTTTCCAGTCCCATCAAATGCTTGAAGAATTATTGAAAACTACTGTGCAGTAGAAAACTACAGAGAACCAGTTCTCAATAGTCTCTATTTGAAGATAAAATAGGAGATAGACAGATAGGGGAAGATGAAAGAGAAAAATAACAAACTCAGGACTGGTGCCTCTGCAGGTTGAATGCAACAGAAATATGGAAGGATGCCTGCAATACCTGTAATCAAGCTAAATACAAAATGTCATAGGAAAAGCTATTTGTCATAGGAAAAGCTACCGATAAAAAGAGCTGCTTCTTTTATTTAGGTGTATGTAATGACAGTAATAACAATAATTTTACACACATTATGGCAAGGACAGTTTCTGTGTCCTTTTCTTTTTTTGTATTTTATTCGCATCCTATCTATTGCCACCAAAGAAATTAACAACTCTATCCTATAACTCCAGCTACTGTTGAGACTAAACAGAAGGCAACTCCAGAGCAGAAAATCTGTGCTTCCTCAGCTTCCCTCTTTCTGTCAGGAGTTCCTTGACCCTTCTGTAAGGACCAGAGGCAGCAAAGCTGAGCGCCCCCTGACAACACTTATGACAGAACAAGAGAGGAACAGGCTTCTAGGATCCAGGACCAAGATTCATTTAACATCTCTGGCAGGCACTGGGTAACCACAACTCCTGCACATGAAACTGACATTTTTTGCTTATTTTAAGGAATATTCAGTGCCTGCAGGGACCTAGGTCCAAGTTTGTAACTTTTGCTTTAAAGATCTCACAGTTTTCAGAGACTATAACTTCTGTTCCATTAATAATATGAATCTTTGTCACACTGATGTGGCAGACAAGTGTGTGTTCTTTTTGCTTAAGTCAGGTAAAGATTTATCTTAGACTTAGGAGAAAGCCACAGTGTAAAGATACATCCTAAATCTATTCTTCAGCTTTATCTTGACCCAGCATATGGCAGTGTATTTTAGATTGATTAATCAGAATTCCTCAGGCATTTTGTCCTGTCTAATACCGAAATCATTAATCTTATGTTTGTAAGATACTCTCTCTACTAGGTTTGTGGAGCAAGGTTTTGGCAGCAGGGGGGCTGCAGGGGTGGTTTCTGTGAGAAGCTACTAGAAGCCTCCCCTGTGTTTGATAGAGCCTATGTCAGCCCACTCCAAGATGGACCCCTGGCTGACCAGGGACAAGTCCATTAAGAATGGTGATAGTGCCTCTTTGAGAATGTATTTAAGAAAGAAAATAAACCTGCTGTGCAGGAACAGCCAGGAGAGAGGAGTAAAAATACACAAGAAAACAACTCTGTAGACAGATAGGGGAAGATGAAAAGGTCAGGGAAAAAGGACAGGGAGGAGATGCTGCAGGTGCTTGAGCATAGATTCCCCGGCAGTGTGATGAACATCATGGTGAGATAGGCTGTCCCCCTGCAGCCCATGGAGGTGGAGCAATATCCACCTGCAACCCGTGAAGGACCCTACGCTGGAGCAGATGGATGGTCAAAGTAGTCTGTGAACCCTTTGGAAGCCTGTCTTGCTGCAGGCTTCTAGCAGGATCTGTGGACCTATGGAGGGAGAGGAGCCCATGCTGGAACAGGTTTGCTGGCAGGACTTGTGACTCCCTGGTGGACCCACACTGGAGCAGTGTGCTCCTGAAAGACTGCACTCTGTTGAAGGAACCATGCTGGAGCACTTCATGAACTACAGTCCATGGGAAGGACCCACGCTGGAGAAGTTTGTGGAGAGCTGTCTCCCATGGGAGAGCCCCCACACTGGAGCAGGGGAAAAGTGTGAGGAGTCCTCCCTCTGAGGAGGAAGGAGTTCATGCAATGAACTGACTGCAACAATCATTCCCCATGCCCCTGTGCTACATAGAGGGAGGAGGCAGAGATAATCAGGAGTAAAGTAAAGCCTGGGAAGAAGGGTGGGGAGGGGAGAAGGTATTTTTAAGATTTTGTTTTATTTCTCATTATCCTAAAACTGATTTCCCCAGGCCGAGTCTGTTTCGCCCATGATAGTAATTTGTGATTTATCACTGTCCTTATCTCAACCCATGAACCTTCTGTTATATTTCCTCTCCCCTGTCCAGGTGAGGAGAGGGAGAGATAGAGCAGCTTCAGTGGGCACCTGGCATCCAGCCAGGGTCAACCCACCACATCTGCAGATCTTTTGCTACTAGGCACACATTAGCTCTATGACTGCCTTTCTGGGCATACATTCATCTTGTCTGATTTAAGTTTCTTGATGAGCTTTTCCAGTGTAAGGAATTTCATACACAATTATTGTAACTTTTTTTGTAGGAAAATGTGAAGTATTTATACTAAAATACAAATCATTCTAAAGACTATGATCATAGTCACACTGTGAAAAACAAAGTTTCATCTTTCTACCAGGAAAGTAGGTGTTTCAATAGCCTGCTTAATCAGAAGCAAGTTACTGAGCTAGTAAGTTATAGATTAATTTGCTTAGATATTCCCCCTGCCAAACTGGTGCATGCATGTACATTTTCACATATCTATACAAAGCATGCACCTACATGAGGATGCAGGTGTGTAAAATTTGTAGAATCTGGACACATTATTTGACATTTTAAGCTGAACAGAAGCAAGCTTTCTACCTTGGGAATGTCTTAAAATTTGTAATCCATAAGCGTGACATTGATCAACCAGTCTGCAAATATTTCACCTTTACTTTCCCACAGAATCCTTGAGCATTCTCCAGAGCACTCCAGCACCCTCCAGCAGTGTCAGGTATGAAAATCAAAGTTGTGGCTCACTACTAAGCTGTGCACATTGAAGGTCTTCCCCAGGCTCAGGGTTTGTAATCCCAGAGTGCTGCTCTTTGGAAAGGGAGAGGGTAACAGCACACATATGCTCATAATTGTTCATATTGAGTTGCTGTTCCTCTGGATTTATTGATTTCAGGCTGATTTCTAAGGCAAGAAGCTGAATGGCATAATTCTATAACCTTTCCTAGCTAAAATCCATCCAGACACAGAATAAAAACATCAAAAGTTGCTGAGATCAGCCTTATGTGTTAAATGGTGTTCTATAAACTCATGTAACTTCCTGCTTGCAGAAAGTCTACTATAATGATGATGGGCAGGATGAGATCATAAATGGTTCTGGCACCATTTAGAAAAGGAGGAAGAGAAATCTTTTATGAATCACAAGGAATGACACAGTCATAATCCTTTATACATCAGCTAGAGACATGGCTGAAGAATGGTGTTTCCAGTACAGAGGGCTGGCAGGACACTTGATGGAATACAACTACTGAATAAAAGGGTGAGGCAATTTTTATAACTCCCTCTGATTCAAGACATTGTAAGAGGAATATCTGTCAAGCCACTTCTATGAAATACCGTGGCCCTATGCCACAAATAGTTTACAAATACATTTCAGAGGCACGGGGAGTCCACTAGAAGTCAATAGGTTGCATGGTATTCAGTTTATCTGAAATTCTGGGAAGAGTTTTCAATGGCACTTTGTAGAAGGGTAAGATCAGAAAACAAGTATGAATATTGCATAGATTATAATTGTGTACATTTACACATCCAAGTACTTTCCTTTATTTACGCAAACATGCTCAATTTTAGAAATTAACAAAATGGATTTTCTTTAAAAAGACTGGTATTCTTTCTTCAGTCAGCTTGCTAAATTAAAGCCAGCTTACTTACAAGGCAATTATCTCTACCAAAAGACATTAGATTTAAAAATAATTGAGCTACACACTCCTGGATTAATGTGGAAATGCAATGGGAGCTTATAATCTTCGCTCAAACATAAGGCCAAATTAAAAGGAGAGCTGTTGATGTTCATCCCTCAAAGTATATCTGTAACAACTGAAAAACAAAACATCAGTGTGTTCTAAAACATTTTGTATCATGTAGTTACCATCTATTATTTGCCAAATAGGTTTGCAATTTAACCATCATATATTGATCCTAACGAAATAGCTACATGGTAAAAACCACATCTTTTCAGGGATCTCTGCAATGAACTTCAGTGAAATGATTGTTTAGTCCTTTGCTGAAATGAATCTTGCAAAAAACAATTCAAGCATAGATTTTTTGAATGCCAAGTAACCAGTTATAATAGATTAGTTTCAAAAAGATCTGTTTTGCTAAATGCAATTGCATGATGAAGTTAAAAAATCAAGAAGAAAATCGTTAGGACAAAGGAACTATGCCTGTAAAATATGGTAAGTATGTCAATGTATTGGTTAATGACATGCTAATATAATGAAGCCAATGCATGTTTAACTACATTTCTTATTGCAGTTCTTATATTTCTACAAGAAATTTAGAATTCTAATTATTCTATTAAGTAAATCATTTTCAAATAGTCTGACAGAAGAGTTAAATTCTTATTTTTATTATATTGTAATCAGCCTAATGATATTTCCTTTCCACATCATTAAGCAGTAATTTATGGTGCAGTGCAAATAAATCAGATTAATTCTAAGAATATCAAAATCGTTTACCTGTTTTGGATATGATACACATTCCTGTGTTCTGGAAGCAGTGAAGTGAGTTTCTGTCTAGTCTCTTAAACGTAATTTTTAATCTAATTTCAGTTCCTACCTCCATGTATTTCCCCCACACACCTCCTCTAGAGTTATACAGACAACAAAGATTGCTGAGAACTCACCTTAATGAATGAGAGTTAATGGCATGTGCTACCAAGAAACCTAGATGAAAATAGATGCTCTTAGGAAACTGATGATTACTCACAGACTATGAAATGGAAACCCAAAATGTCTCTATCACATAATGGGACTCAATTTGCAGAGACCGAGAAGTGTAAGAGGGGCTGGGCTAACTGCAGCACATGCAGGTCTAGCTGGCTGACCTGATTCAAAAAACACAGGTTACACAGAAACTAATGTTACTTAAGGAATAATGTTCAGGGGAAATGTCAATATTCTCAGGGTGAAAAATGCAGAGACTAGTCTAAAAAAAACTGCAGTCACTGCAATTTATCTTTTCGTGTCCAGCTAGTGACATTTTTCAAAGGTAGAAGTAATGTCTGGAAACATCTCAGCCATGTAAGGAGAGATCACTGAAGCTGCTTGCAAGCAAAAAAACCCCATAACATTCAGTAAATGCAGCTCATTTTGTCTTCACGAGTGTGTGTTGCCCCCTTTGCTCCCTATGGGATGCCTCCCCTGCAGTATGCTCTTTTGGTAAGCACAGTGAATCAGCAATCAAGGTATATCTGCTGGTGCGAGTTGTTATACTCTTTTTGAGAGGTGCAGTTGGCTACTCCTGGAAATTCTCTTCACTGCAGAATGCCTGGAACTAAATGGGACTTCCAGAGATCGTCTTGTCCAGCTCCCTTTTTGGTGCTGTACTTTTAATAGTCGCCGTACAGACTACTTATATCTGTAGCACATTTCTAGCATCTGTTAATAATTTAGTTGCCTTTTATAAAATATTTATAAATCAAATCCTAGTACAAATTGCAGCCAAAAATCCAGCCTTTTCCTGCTGGAAGCCCAGCTCTAAGAACTTGGACCCAGAGGTACATACAGAGAGCACTGGAGACTTGGGCTGAAGCCAAGGGCAAGTCGAAGACCCTTCAACCAATATAAATGTGCTAGAACCTTTGGATCTCAGCAGGGTGAAAGCCAGGCAACAGAGCACATCCAGTGTACAGTCTAACTAACCCACAGAGCAAAATTAATATTTTACTAGTGACTTTAACTGAATACTATGCTTAACTGACTTTATTCTACAGAAACACATTAGAGTGCTGCTTCATGTGCAAGTTTTTTTTTAAAAAAGGCAGTTTCTAGATTCCTTGATTGCTTATTTTGTGCCCCTAATCCATCAGTTTGGTTAAATTTTGGCTGGTTTTGTCAGAATGATCTAAAACAATACCAAAGACTTATTAATTGATTTAATTTCATTTTACATCACTAAAGAGCTCATCTGTAACACAGTCTGGTTTTGAATCTCCTGCACCTGGACTGTAGAGGAGCAGGCTTATTTGATTATGGATGGCTCTGAAGACTGCAGTTTCTCTGAGCTACATATTTCATGCCTCCTATGTCCTGTGGCATCTCCCCGGGGATGGTTTGGCAGAACACTGCTTCCCTAAAGGAAGCACTGCAGCTGGATATTCGTACCTCCTTCTGCTGCCAGAATAACAGTTTCTCTTTGATTAAAATATGATGTTTTCTTCATTCAGATTACTATTAAAGAGTACTTTAGTTGTTTACTGACCCTTTTAATAGGCAAGAATTTAACCTTTTAGCAAGAAAGGAAGACTGGCATTTGTTCAAAAGCAAGCACGTACTGGTATGTTCATAAAATAAGACCCCACCACCCTCAGCTTCTACCCCTGTTTAACCATTATTTCCACACAGGGAGTGCTGGGGTAGGATTAACTTCAAAAAGCATGCAGCAAGAGAAAAAACTCACAGCAGGCGCATTTCCAATTTTTATTGATTTATACAGCTATATTTGAAAACCCTGTCTCTTAGTGCTTTCATTTTTTCAAAGGACATAAATCCCTTTTGAATTCATCTTCTATAGTTTCCATTGAATGGGAAAAGAATAACACATTTGTTTTTCAATCTCACCAAACATTTAGTTCACTCAAATGACCCATTCCAAGTACCTCCTCCACTCAGATTCCGTAGTTCCATGGCATTCTTCATTGACCTTATTACTTGGTTATCTACTACACAACGTGTCATGGAGACAGAAATGTCCTCCAGGATTTGGTCTAATACGTGCAGTGGTTACTCATAGATAGTCAGGTGTCAATTTAAAGTGAGAGCCTTTGTGTCCTAATGGAGATTACACCAGAATATCACAAATTCTTGAGAGATCATCAGTTACTCTTCTATTTAAAGTTGTAGAAACCAATTAGGAGAAATAGAATGGTAATGAACATTTTTCCCTCTGTCTATACCTTTTCCCTGATGTCAATTATTCTGTAGGAAGGAGTGATCAGTTAGAGGAAAACAGAGAAACTTCAGTAGGTTAAGCCAAACACCTATGCTTGGAGATACTGTCAGTATTAGTGTTAGTACAGATCTGTGTAGTGATAATGTCCCAAAACTAATCTAGAACATGAACTACTGTGTTAATAGCTTCATAATGCATAGTAGAGATAGGCCATGTCTCAGAGCTTAAACACACCATAGAAGATACATACAATGAGAATATTATTAGGTGAGGTAGGGAGAAAGATAAGAGTTGGAACAAGCCTAATATCTTCTCTCAATATAGCAAAAAATGTGAAGGATACTGTACCTCTCTTTCAAGAATATTAATGCTTTTGGCATGGAAATTCTTTGGAAAGAGGGGAAGGGTTTGAAAATCTGGAATAACAGTATTATTTTTACTTAACTGAGTGTCCGTGTTGAGGCTGAGAGTCTTCTATTTACTTGAGAAAGAACTTTGCATTTGACATATGGTAATAGAAGAGGCATGTTAAGTCACAAGTTTGAAACAAACAGCTACCATTTGCAATGATGTGTTTTGCTTTTTTTACATGCCTTAAATGCTAAGTACAGAAGTTTGTAGAAAACCTAGAGCAGGTGGGACTAAGTTTATACCTTCAACAAGCAATAGAGGCTAATTTCAGCCTCTGTTTCAGTTTCACTTGAGCTAAATTAATAATTCACTAAAAATCATTCTCCCTATATGTTTCTGTTCAGCATCTTTTAAAGGTGGATTACTGCAATTCCTGTCTAAGTAGGGGATGTAAGGGAGACTTCTATTATTTCATGTCTTCCAAACTCAGTTGCCAGTTTCTAATTGGCCTACAGTAAACACTGGATAGGTCACTTACAGACACACTAAAGGGATTATTTAAACTGATGTAGCAATTGGTTGATAATTTCCATTACACCATCAGTTCATCTTGATTTATTTTAACTTGACAATGCTGAGGAAAAAATGGCATCATTAAAACTCACACTGTAACTCTTTTCTATATCTACTAAGAAAATACTATGGAAGTTGCTCTGCTTTGCATAGAATATTTAAATATTCCCCAAATATTAACTTGGACTTAGGCCTTCATGTTCAATATGTTAAACATTGGATCAGTCATTCCACTGCTCTCCTGCCAAATAAAGGTTTATAATCTGAAAAACAGGGACACAGATTTAGCAAAAGAAACCGAACCCCAATTAAGAATACCCGGTAGTTCAAAAGTTAGGCAAGAAAGTAACTTCTTGACTTCTAAGATGCAAGAAACTGCACTGTCTTTGCCTCTGTGCAGAGGTCTGGACCCCAGTAATTAGGCATATAACCACCTCAGCACTGTGAGCACTTGGCTTATTATACAGCTCTCCAAGGTCAAAATTTTAGGTGGCATCTGATTTAGAGTACTGATGATTTAATTATCTACATAAATGCTTATTGTTAATGTAATCTATTAGAAATTTTCTATTCTATTAGAAATTAGTCTTTTTGTGAATTGTCTCTTGTCTCAGTCCTTTATATTTGATATGTTGTTCAATAGATTTAATGTCTAAAACTGAAGACACCTGCCAGTTGGTTCCTGAGTCTGTCATTGGTCTGCTTTTTGATCTTGAGTTAGTGATTCACTTTTTCATCCAGCAGAATAGATATGATACTATTTTTCAGATTCATCAGTTTCTCAAGGCTAAAGTACCTGCATGCCCTAAGATGGTGTTTGTAAGCCACACGCCCTTAGGTTTCTCATAAACCCTAAGGTTTCTGAGAGATGTTTTGAGCATGCAAAATACAACTTCAATTTCAATATATACAGAATTACTTTTTGAATATCTTCAGAGAGCAAACTTTTTACATCCATTCTCTTATCTGCACTATTTTAATGGCAAAAATGTAGAATGTACACAGACTAGAAACACATTGCTTTGGGGGAAATGTTGATTAAAACTTCTTCTATTGTACCTGTTTCCGCAGGCACCTCCTACATGATACAATTTGGTATTTTGCAGTTAAGTGAGTTCTTTAATGCAGTAACTTTCCTTTTTCTCTCCTCCTGACAGTCAAATCATATTACAAAATCTTTCCTACACTCAGCCAGACATCTTGCTGTAAAGTGCTCACTTTTCTCTTAAAAAATAGACATGACACGCAACCCCCCACTCTGTACAGTCTGTCATCAAATCATCTGTGTGGCATAATCTCCACCCTGCTATGTCAAAAAGGTAGCATGTATTCAGCTGTCTATCACTTCTTTATGCTCATTAAACCTTTGATGAAGTCAGTGAGCCAAAATAGAATGTGAAAAAATAGATGATCATTTGAAAGCTTTATGAAAGGGTACTCAGACATGCAGTAATTTAAAGAAAAATATAGTATGTAAGTATGAAAGGAAGAACAGGTATCACAGAAGGACATGCTATTTTTAGCTTCAATTTCCATTAAAATAGCAATCTGCATTTTTGTTTCTATGTTAATGAAAATAATTTCTCTGCAGCTTAATGGCAACTTTATGCAGATGAATGAACTTGAAACAGCCATAACATTATTATTCTACTAATTAATTTAAGACATACAGGTAACATCTCTGCCTGTCTTATCAGTGGGAGTAAGATATGACAATGCCATCTTGGTTTTGTACTTTAAATTATACACATATACTGTCTATTAATTACATACAGAATTTTATATGTCTGTATAAACTCACCCTGCAATTACTGCATACATTAAGAAACACAGAAATATAAACACAATGTTTTCATTATTTAAGAGGCAGAGCATGGCTTATTTCTGAAAATTGTTATTTAAGGTAACTGAGGGAAACTCAGTATTCCCAAATTATGAAGAATAATCTCCAAATTGTGATTTTATTTTAAACAGTCATGGAATTTTTGCCTTAATTAAAAACATATCTATTGTGTATTCCTTGATTTGATTCTCTAGATGCACTTTTAACTTTTTTTATACTAATTATCCTGCTTGAGTTTTGCTTCAGCATCATAGCTCCACTTATTTACTGGTATTTGTTAGCTAAACATGAAGTTATATGGTAGGAAGCAGTACCCTGAGATAAGCAGCAGCAACAACTTTAAAAATGCTTGCTGTGGATAGTCAATGCGTGGATACTTTGAATAAGAAGTGAACGTGGCATGTTCTCCTAAACAGGACCTGCTAAAAGTCAGCATTTTAAGCAGCTGTAATTTTAAGCCAGTGGAAACTGAAGCCATTACACTTCAACTCCCTACAGTTATGGTTAGGATGCAGAAGATGCAATTAAGAGAGTCATCTATTATCCTTCCTTCATAAAGGGACCTGGCTAGTTGAGAGGAGACATAGCTGTTACGTTTTGACTTAAATATGCTTTTGCCACAAAAAAAAAAATTACACAGAAATTAGTATCTATCAAAATACATGTACAGATAACCACTTGTGGTTCAAATATAACTTACAGATTTTAAAGATGACAGCTACTTTCATCTTAATACTGGAAATGAACCTGACTTATGGAAACCATGAACAGTTAAACCTAAGTACAGCCGTTGTTAGTAAGTAGTGCTGAAAAGCAAGACCAGATCTCTGTTGTACAGAGCAGTGTGCAAGAAGTCAGGATGCTGGAGAATTTGTCTCAAAAGCACACTTCTGTCCTAAACTAAAGTGCTCGAGGAGAAACTCTCTTTATGCCCTTTGCATAAGGGCCTCAGTAGTCCTTATCCATAAAGGTTAGAGGGGACAATCAGAGTATTGCCTTTGTTGTTTGCCCTACTGGCTGCCTTCAGGCAAGAGAAAAACAGTTTTGAAGATGGATGGATGACAGTTTCTCTGGGGTTTTGTGCAATCAGCTTCATTGCAGCATGTTTTTCATTTCTTCATTTGCTGGTATACAGATTTGACTAGGAAATGTGAGCATTTATCACCTGAAAAAGTGTGGTGATATGCACAGGCAAATGCATAATACAGATGCAGTGTCCTCTAATACCACTATATTATGCTTGTCTGGTCACACATGTAATGACTTCACTGAAAAATGTGTAAAGTTTGGTGGTCAAACTGACACAACCAAAGCAAGTGGGGAAAAAAAAGGAAATAGGTGACTTGAGCTAGAAGATAAATGCCACAAGTGTTAAGCTCTGGAGATGAGAAGAAGCAGATCACGTAAAAAGAGAAAGTAAGGATGTGCCAGTTAGGTGCCATCCATGGTTATGTGCATGATACCTATCAAGAAGTAGATACGACAGTCCCTGTTCAAACAAGTAGATTTGCTTGCCAGTAAGAATATATAGCGGAACTGTTGGGGGGGCTTTAGGGGGGAAGTTTGATGTTTTTTCCTCCAGCCACAGTGCAGTAGATACCACGTGGAAATAAATGCAGCTACATTCCTTCTCAGAACTTTCTGTGCTCACTGGCAATTAGTTCAACTCTAATTGCAGTAGAAAACATGCTAGGCATTGTAATGTACTCTGATACTGATTTTCAGACCAAAATGCAGTAACTTTTCATAGAAAAAGGCAAATTTACCTGTATTTATCTAGCACTGAAATATTCAGCCATTAAGAAAAGTACCTTCCTCCAGCAATGACTATACTGTTGTGAATAGTGCTTTGTCACTGTTTCTTCCACATCAGTCATCATTTGTTGCTCTGCAGAAATAATACTCTGTAGATATTACAGCAGCCTAAATATCTAATTATTTAATGTATATTATATTTTTTATGCAGCAGGAAGAAAACAAAAGAACCTCTTTTTATGCTGCTAATTGTATAGATATATGCAGACAGGTAGAGGCAGTAGAGTGTGAGGAATATATCACACAATCTAAACAAAGGAATGTGTCTAGTATTCCCATCCCTCTGTTAGGAGAGCAAGAATTGCATAGTCTGATATGCTATAATCACTGTTGTAGGTTTGAGAGGAATATAATTAATTGCTTTAGATTGCCACTCCTTTCAACTTTGTATTGCAACCATCTAATGCAAACAGACAAACAGAGTTGCAGACCTAGAAGATTCACCCACAGTCTCAAGCCAGAATGACTACCCTTGTTCCTTTTGTGGCACGTTTTGTCCTCCACCTTCTCAGGCTACAGACTCCAATGCTTTTCTATGTTTGCTAGTAGAAAGGCTTAGTGTGTAAGCCAAGTCTTACCCATTGCAATTTAAGCCCATCATTTTTTGTCCTGTCCTTAGCAGACACAAAAAATGGGTTATTCTCTTCTTAATATAGCCTCTCATATACTTAAAGATTGTACTCGCATCCTTTCCACCATTTTCACTTCCATTCAGCCACTCCTGACAAAAATATATTCTCTAAGTTTCTGATCAGCTTCACACAAAAATCTTACTTAGACTTCATACAACCAGCCCGCAATTTTCTTGAAATTTGGCCACTCAGCAATGGGTATTGTTTTTCAGGAGGAGAACAGCGTGTGCTGAATACAGTATGATTCTTTCACATGTTACCTAGGTTATAACCTCAGCTATACATCACCCTGCAGCATTTGCCTTGCTCACTGTAACATGATATTGGTCACCCGCAGTTTACCCAGGAGCCAGAATAACCTTCAGGTGTTTTCTCTAGAAAAAATCCATCTAGTCAAACTACTGAATGAAATGCCATTTCACAGCAAAATTTCAAGTACTGGTAAACCTAAAATTACCTCTGTTTGGACCTAAAATTTTGCACCTGGAATTTTGTATGCGTAGCAAGTACATGTTTCTATTGCCTTTTCAGTGACAGTATTTCTGAACAAACACTTGTGCTTGATATTTTGCTTCTACAGACCTAGAATGTGAGAAGGCTTTTTCAAAAACTTGAATTTCCACATTGAAAATCTTACAAGACAAATGCAAAGCCACTAACTTGGGCCTGATGCATAAGGAACAAAGCTGATAGTTGAGAACTGGCATGAAGTTAGAGAAAAAAAAAAGGCAGGCAATTAAAAATGGTGAAACAGGTTCAGTTTAAATGAAGTTCTAACTAAAATGAAACAAAATTTAAACATGCTGAAAGCTCAGAAAATGATCATATGCAACCCTTCAGTTTGTGACTCCTCAGTCAGAAGTTTTCTCTTTTGGAGAGGTCTGTTCCTCCTGCTGCCAGCAGGTGCTTTCTAGATATTACACAGATGTGCAAATAACTTAAAGCTGCTCAAGTCCAAGCATTCTGACAGCCCCACAGGTTTGGCAAGAGGGCTGGTCAGGGCAATGAACAAGGAGCTCTGCTCTCAGTTGCAAGTATACTTTGCTTAAAACTGTGCTGGTAACATATTTGGACCCAAATAAATTTCCCATTGACTGTCTGGTGGTGATTATAATGAGCTTGAGATTTTTTGTGTTGATCTTTGCTTGTGTAGTGTCATTAATTTAGTGTAACCTGAGGTTATCTAGGTGAAAATTGTCTGGGCCAGACTCCAGAATCTGCGTGTATTTTTTCATTCACTTCTGTAGGAATGAAACACTGAAAACAATCTGCATATAAATTGAATAAGAAACAGTATGTGCCTTCTTGCTAGAGAATTTTATAGTATGAAGATTCATGAGGTTATATTTCTACAAATGTTTAGCCATTAGAATGGTAAGGGACAAATAGATTACTTCATTGCACATGAGGAAATGTCTGCACAGTATATCTCATTGGTATATGCTTTTTCCCCTGTTCTAAGTCACTACAAGCTAAAGCCAAGATACAATTAATAAAAAAATAAGAGGTGATGTTCCCTATATTTATGGCTACATTTATGGAAAGAAAACTTCAGTAGCTGGTAGAAACAATTCCTGAGCAATAAAATAACTGATTGCATTTCAGGAAAAAAAGTGTGCTTAATTTTTTTTCTTATACTTGTAAAAAAGATAACAGAGGTGTCTATTTCAGTGGTGAAAGCAGCACTGGGAATTAAGTGAATAATTCTAAAACAACCCCAGACTGCAGAACTGTTGTAATAGCACTCTATAAATACACCATCTCTGTAAAAAAAAAATTATTACCCTGTAAAAATTCCTCTTGGATGGCCCCTTCTACTAAAAAATCTCCACCAGCCTTAGCCACATGCCCTCTTGTGGGACTTACCAAGGATCATATAGCCCTCTAATTTAGTTTAGGTATCGCCAAAAGTTGGCACACTAAAACTTAAAGTTGAAAAATATTTTCAAGGATAAGCTCTGCAGAGCCACAGTCATACAAGTCCCCAGCAGCTTTAGAGGATACAAGATACTAAAATCTAAATATCCAGAAAAGATATTGCTCAGGATAGGTTTTCTGGGCTTAATGGGACAGTCGAACTGCAGAAGCAAGCTGGCAGTCTGCTGTCCATAAGCCCTGACTGTCAGGCATTTATCAGCTCTAGCTCTGCTCTGTGCCAGCTCTGCTCTCTAAGTTTGTTTGTGAGTGTCTACAGACACCCCCAAGCACCCAAAGACATGTGGCTGTCGCATGTGAACATACATAGCATGTGCTTCTATCTGTCTCTGTGGTCAAAATAAAGGTGATAGCAAAACTGTCAAGGGTAAGTGGTCTTCCATTGGTCTCTCCAAATTCATTGCAACAGGTCATAATGTGAAGCCAGAATCTTACAGTTGCCAAGACAAGACAATAAGAAGACAGTTTAGCGTCTTAATGACTTTGCCTTCATCCCAGTTACATCAATAAGTGTTTTAGCATGGTTTTTAATAATCAAGGCTTCCACTCTAGATAATCATGGAGCATGAATTCTAAGAACAGTATTATCTGCTTGCTTTGAAAATTGGGAGTAGATAGCAAAGCTATAAGATCTCTTCATAATCCACTAAAATAAAAAAAGAAAGAAAGAAAGAAAAAAACTTCCCCAACAAGAAAGAAACATTAATTCATTAAAGACCTGTGTCACAAGGTTTTACATATTGTCAGATTGTAGCAGCTCTGGGCATAGGAGGCCACATTGTGCACTCCGTTTTTAAGTGTAGGTTTTCTTTCTCATCTCCATCTGGTTCTTCTTTGAGTTCCATAATAATAATAATAGTAGTAATAATAATTCTTATATCATGATGAGAAAGAAGATGAGTAGCCTACCCATTTGGGATATAGATGTGAGTAAGCGACAATAAGGGAAAGTCTATAAAACATTTCCTGGTGTTAATATACCCACTCAAGCTCTAATGAAAACTATCAATATTTCATACTGAATTCTTATCAGTTGCCTCAAGGACTCCACTATTATGACAGATTACAAATAATTTAACATCAAAGGAATCATATTAGCATGTAAAATTTCTCTTTGTGATAAAATTAATAATAACGAAGATATTTTACCTGCTTCTGAATGATGATTGCCTCTGAAAAAGAATGGTTAATATTATATTAAGTACAGAGATTAAGCATACATAAGGGATAGTAGTGTAATAAGCCGCATATAAATTGGTATCATGAGAAAATCACATAAACACGTTGTGTTCACATTTAGATTCTATTTTTAAGATTTCTATACATCTGTGATTAATTAAATTTAATAACTATTCAAATAAAAAAGCTATATTTTATTGGATCTTTTCTATTTGTAAAATATGAGCTGTGCTTACACCAAAGAATTTCAATTATCTTCCATTTGATCATCTGTCATCTTGCAGAGGGAAGGAAACTCAGTTCCTCTGGAAAAAACTTATTGACTTAGTAAGTATGCAAATCTATCTTACAGTCTAAAAAAACAGTAGTAAAAGAAAAACAAAGTAGTTACAAATGCATACACTGCAGAGCAGAAAGGAAGGCCTACTCTTCTAATCAGAAGGAAGAAAAAAATTAATAAGTGACTGTTCTTCAAAACTCATTTCCTACCTTGCCAAATTCCACGTCACTACCATAACTTTCTGTTCTTACAGAGCACACACAGTCACTAGGGACAGTGGTAGTGCAAGATGAGGATAAATGACTGAAATGCAGCCATGTGTGCAATACCAGAAAGTGATTTCTTCTGGCAGCCATTTACAAAGCACAGGGCTCAGAACTCTGAGAAAGCACATACTTTTGTGCAAAGAGGAATCTGTAAAGTGCTGCTATGCAGCTAAGGACTAAGAGAACATCTGGTGTTAGGCACAATTAGGAGTTAATAGGATCACCACCATCTTGCACATGACATGATATACCTATGCAGCTAAAACCTGCAGATTTTGAGAGCTTTAGTTGTCTCTATGGGAACTGTGGCACTGTGCCTAGCCTGTGGGTGATCAGCTTAAGCTGTATCTCAGATCCTAGCACCTCCACTTAGGCTTCCTCTGATGGCAGAAACCTAGACTGGTTTCTGCCAGCTCGTCTACATAGAGAAAAAGTGAAGTTCTTCTTCCATCAATGGGCAGAACTTGTGAAGTACTATCATTTAGATGTACAGATGTACAACTATACATATGCAGAGTATCTTATCATACAGCAGAAATCACAAGCCCCAGTTAATGGAACCAGTGTGACACCTGAATGGGAGTTTGGTCTACAGTGGAGCTCATGCGTGGCTACTTGCATCTGACACTGGAGATATCTTGCCTCATTGTTATACTTAGGTGTTTTCTAAAAAGGATTCTACAGTCATGGCATACTTTGCCCCAGCAAAAGTGAACTGCCAAGCACGCTGATTTTCTTGGTTCCCACAAGCCCTTTGACTTTCTCTGTCTCCCTCTCAGTTCAGGACAGCACATCTCTCTGTGTAAGAGAAGAACAAGGTCTTAGCCTTAGTTTTCTGGTGTCTCAGTCCAACCCATTAACTATGTGTCCAAATTTCTCCATGGATTACTTCAAACATAATCTCCTTCACCCTCACAAAACCTCTCATATCTTGTTCCTATTCAATTCACATTCCTCATTTAGTGCTGAGGTGTTGAGCGTCACCTCTGACTAGCCCCTAACACAACGGCCACCTCCAACATCTACTGTTATATTTCCGTAAGAGCATTTTCACCATTCTTCATTCTGCTTTTCATTTTTGGAAGGCATTCCCTATAAACAGAAGCACAGCTATACTAGTCTTCCCCTTTATCTCTCTATTTAATATTTTTCTTTGTCTAGATGCCGACAAAGCAATTAGCAACAGTTACGCTACTAGCATGCTGGTGGCTATCAGGATGGCTGATCTGATAATACTTCTTTCTCTTATCATTCCTCCTATTTTTCCTCCTCCATCTGCCTAGGTACATTATGCATTATCTGCTGATGTAGACATCAAGCGTAAGATGCTGGTAACATGCCCCCCCTTTTTCTTTAGATAGAGTTCTATGCCTAGCACTATCAGGCCTCTAGTCTTCACCTGATTTCTTTTGCTACCCAAATATAAATTTACCGTGTTTGGAGAATCCATAAAAATGTGCCCGATATTGAAAAAAAATGCATTCCTTTG
This sequence comes from Clamator glandarius, assembly GCA_033459285.1. NCBI lineage: Eukaryota > Metazoa > Chordata > Aves > Cuculiformes > Cuculidae > Clamator > Clamator glandarius. Next base: position 556,019 of record JAUNZM010000020.1, read on the forward strand.
CATCAGCAAAGAAATTAGCAGATCTCCTTTCAGATTAGTTATATTATTTCTTAGGAACCTCATAAAAGATGCTGATAAGGCAGAAAAGAACGTAAACCCATCAATATTTAATCCACCCAATATCACTGTAAGGAAGAATTGTCACCGTACCAAATATTCCTGTGTTATGGAAATTTAATTATGGCTTGCCTGTTTCATGGAAACAGTAACCTAGATACAGAACCACCAAACTGATAAACATAACTCAATATCTGGCATGTTATGAACAACCGTATTTCAGAGGAAATTATTTGAATTCATTTATATAGATCATACGCTTGAAACTAAATTATGGCCACAAATTTTGGCTCTGCAGAGTTCTCTGAACTGTAATAGTAAGGTCTGAGATAAGGGCTGGGTTTTTTAGCATTCCAGAAAACAGAGCAAATCTTCCCTTTCTTCTTAAAATGTCAACCCTACCACTGTACATTTCACCCTATAGTAACAGTTTTAATTATAAGTCTCATTTTAGTATGGAAAATGTGAAAAGGAAATGTGCTCCATGCTCAAAGGAATTGCCATGGGTTGGAAGCAAATGATAAACAGTTTTGTTTGGTTATTTTATTCATGTGCAAGAAAAAGAACAGATTAGGATAGACTTGGGAATGCCTTCACATTCTATATGAAATTAAAATGCTACTGCTTCACGTTTTTTTATTTCAACCACTCCAGGTATTTTTTGATTAAGAGCATCAAATTCCAGTTTCCATAAGTGAATAGAGGTAACTCTAACTGCATAGCTTTCTTTTTTCCAGCATCTTTCCAAGGAAAGTATCCTCAAGACTCTTTGGTCGATAAATGAATACCAAATTTAGCTCTCTGTGTCTCAGCAGAGAAAAATACATGATGTGAAAATATAAAAAACAGTACTAAATTTTCAAATCAAACATAGCTGTAACATTTTCCCACCTGTAGATGCTGTAGATTAACATTTGAATCCTGTACTGGAGTATTTAAAACCTAACAAGTAAAGCAATACAAGCCCAATCTAGATTTTAAACTCTTGTTTTTATCAAACATCTAATTTACTCTCATGCAGCATTAGAGCACCATAGGAAAAAGGGGCTACGCTATGGAGGCATGAAGTAGTGAAGAAAGTCAGTGCTCTGCCTAAAGTTTGTCATAGTATTGCCATGGAACTTACCATGTATTTCAGTCTGACTCAATCTTATTTTAATTTCTAAATGCTTGTGGGTTTCTGCATACCTCTGTACAAATGAAAATCATTTAATTCTTAAATATTGGATGACGTTCAAATTATTTAAAAATTAAAAACTTGCTGGATCCATTTGTCAAATTCGATTGAGCTACTGAGCTTGCAAGGAAACAGAAAAGTAACTTTTGCCATCTTCACCTTCTTCCCTTTGTCATGTCTCTGACAGTTGCAGGAGAGTCTTTGAGAGCTTGTTCATTTCAAGGTGCTTCAGATTTTATCTACACCATCTTTGTTTATCTCCATCAATTATACAGTTATCAGGCTGACTAAAAATTATTCAAAGGAAGACTTCATTCCACTCTATTAAGGAGTTTTCAGCATATCTGATACATGTCATGTAGTGATAAAAGCTATACAATCAAGCAATTAGTTATTCTATTTCCTCGCATAAATGATGCATGAAGTTTTGTTCCTGAGAGAAATGGATGGATATCTATTCACTCTGACATTAAAAGTATTAGGCATTTAGATGTGAAAATGGATACTTAATTAGGATTACCACTTGAACTTACAAAAGCCAAGCTATTCATTGATATCCAGTCCAACCCATGTGGGTTTTTTTATTGTGTGATCAAGCCCAAAATAATATTATTATTAACATTGAATTTTTTGCCTCCATTGTTTTATTATCTCCCTGAAAATATAATACATCCTGTTTAGCTGTAGCATTAAATTGTACGTAGCCACTTGTCATCTTCCTTCATGTTTTCATTTTGTTTCACTTGATAGGTCTTAAGACTGCCAGACTTACACTTGGGAGAGAGTGGTGAGTGAATGCTGGAACTTTGTAGAGGTGGTTACCCAACACCATCAGACACGGCTTGCAAGCTAGAAAGCTGTTCATGCCAGGAGACCACAACATTGTAACACAGGCTAGAAATCAATCCTTGTGCTGACAGCTACCCACCAGAATTAACCTTAGAGAATCTTCAGTTTTAGTGTTTAACTGTTCTGATGCTGAATTTTAGAAGCTTGCGTGAATCCTTGTCCCGTTGCCTTACCTGAGAGGAACCTAAAAAAAGGTAGCTGGAAAGAAAAATAAATAGAAGAAACTGATCAGATTCCAGACAAGAGCACACAGGTACTTCTTCCACAACATGCTGCATTGCTTTTACATACAGCAGAATACAATTATTTCATACTTCATTATTCGTATCTTGGGTAAGCCACAGAATCCAAGCAGAATGTAGAAAGATCTTCCCACATCCAGTAAAAAAAATAAAAGATGCTGAAGGGACACTTAATTCCCAGTAAATCATTGGTTTTTCACAAAGAAAATTGTCTGCTTTCACTTGTCTGCAAATAATGAAACTAAAACCAAATCACCAGCATTGGTTAAAGCTAATTCCCAGATTCCACTGTACTTTAAGATACCTTACTAGGAATGCACATTCTTTTCAGAAGAACAAGAGGTATAGCTCTGCCAACAAGATTTCTGTGAAGCTTTGAATTTTCTTCCCATTCCACAGGGGAGTATGCAAACAGATGAGTGAAATGGAAAGGTTATACAAATACTGAAGCAGCCATAAAGAATAAATTGCTTTTTTTAAAAAAATATTCATCAGTATGATATGATACTAATACGGTATTTAATCAAGTCTGTGCCATCAGCAGAACTAAGGATCAGCACATTGTCTCCTTCAGGATGGACACCTTCTCAGTGTTTTCACTCCATTTGTAAAATCCAGTATAAACCAACTTTTCTGAGTAATAACTGAATGGAAAGAAATCACATATGGCAGATAAAGAAACAACATTTAACTGAAGATATGTACATTTTTCAGATATTTAATTTAGGTTCTGAAGAACTGCTTTGTGTTTGATCTTGTTAATTCATTTATAACCAATAGCTGCCTTGGCCTAGCCTAAGAACACCAAAACCTGAAAATCAAACTGAGTAACATTATGTAAAGTAACAGATGGGAAAAGGAGTGGTTTAAATGCAAAACTAAATCCTACTGCTGGAAATTAAGCACAAAGTCAAGAACAAAAAGCAATTAATTCAAAGGACTAAGTCCGGCAACTGAATGGTAAGAAACTCATAAATATCCTTCTGTACAACATTAAAAATAAGAGCATCTGTTTTACTATAGTTATTACAGAAGTCCAGGTTTAATGAAAGTCATTCTTTTTATGCATAAGGCCATCATCCTAATCAACAAAGGAACAGCACGACCAATGTGGGATCCAGCCCAATGATTTTGTGCAGTCTGAAATCTTGCAGGCTTTTCACACCTTTGGAGTTTAATTGTTAATGAGTACCCTGGCTGTTGTTTTTCATCCAGCTTCTGTTTGTAGTCATACTTTCATATAGCAGGCTTTGTGTCAAATTTCCAGTCCTGCAACAAATCTAGACAAGATGGAGATACACAGAAGATATTCACTTTTTTTTTTTTTTAATGAAAATTTGCTTAAAAGTTAATTTGCTGTTAAGGATATGTTACAGGAGGCATTGACTTCTACTTTCTCATGTAATCCTTTTGTTTATCCCTACTCCACTTTCCTGATCTGGCGCTTTTCCCTCCATGCAGACTACATTAAAAAAGACGGTGAACGGCTGAGCTGCAGCCATTGAGGACAAATGCAGAAGTTTACCTGTAGAGAGGAATTCCCTGCTACATGATGTGCCTCGTTACACCTGCTCTGGGGAAAGGGACCAGAAGTCTTCAGACAGCAAATCTCAACTACAGATTCCTAATTCAGGTCCTCGAGACTGACAACCTGACCACTGCATCTGCTTGGCGCAGGAGCCCAGCTTTTCGCTCTGGAGGCACAGATAGGACGATAGGACATGCCTGGGACTGGTGTGCGGTTGAAACATTCACATTAATCCATAATCCCAAAAGTACTTCCAGAAACCACAGTGCAGGCATTAAGTTGATTGTGTCTCTTCCAATTGTTGCTTGGCTCTTCTAGCAAACACCTGAAAGAAACACATATGCAGCTGACAGCTCCAAGCACCACTCTCTCACAGTATTGAGCAGATGTCCTAGAATGCAAGAATCCAGTTTAGTGAAATGCAGAAGTATAAACATGGACTAACACAAAAGTCATTATTCCCAAATGGTTTATGGGTGCTTTACATATTTCTGTCCTTATTTTGATATATAAAAGCCACAATATCATAAATCAAAATTGGAAATTAAGTGGAAAGCATTAAGTGACTATCTTGCCTGCAGCTGGATAAGTAGGGGAACATGAACTCAACAAGCAATATGGAGGAAAGAAAGGGCAAACTCGCAATTAAGAGTGAGTCTAATTCATCACAGGTACATGTGGAATTGTCTGATGTTCTCACACTTAATTAGGACTCTTGTGAGCCAAAAATCAAATTTTAAAATATTTTTAAACCAGTTCTTCAGAAGACAGGAAGATCAATCTAAAAACATCTTTAAATATTTTAACGTTTAATTTAACATTTAATTTTAATGTGCAATTTAGTAGCTCAAAAAAGATTTCTGATGTTAACTTTCTGGTCTGAACAAAGTTGTGATGTAGTTTGTAACCACTAGCCAGCTTTAAAGAGGGCTTGATTTTGGAGTATCCTTTTCCTATTACCTATTTTCCTAAACCAAACTAAATACCTTTTCAGCTACCTCAAAGATCTCAAGTCCCTCTTCAAATCCCTTCATTGGCTTTCTTTCATCTACTGCACCACATTTCATCTCTGCAGATTAAATCCTACTTCCTACCCACACCTCCAAGTGCTCTTTTCAATGAGGATGAGAAACCTTTAACCCTGACTGAATGGTCTAATCCTTTCAACAGAGCATTTACTACAAATGTATCAACCCAGCTTGTGTCATTCTCTCACCTTACATGTGCTGACCATACTCCTCTCTCTCTTTCCAGTTTATTGTTTCTCCAACACATGTTCTCTACTTCACATCTCTCCAAAAAAGTGCTAATCTAATAAACCAGAACCATATTAGCATTTTATTAGAGTCACCATTGATTTTTTATGGTTACATTCATTCCTTACATGTCATCTTTTTAGACCGTAAAAACTCTAAACCCCTTTGTCCACAAAGCCCCTAAGATCCATGGGGCAGGTAGGAACAGTTGGTTGTATTTCTCACACCATGAGATAGCTTTGGGTGCTGCTGAGCCAGTTATCCACCTGATGTCCCAATTTCTCTCAGCATCAGCCACGACTTCTTGGTCTTGCACAGGTGCACAGCGGATTTGCATTGAAGGATTATCTGCAAATTAATCCTTCATATTCTCTATGGCAGAAACTTTCTTAAGTTACCTCTTGACATGGGAAACAGGTCCTGATTCTCACTAAAATACAGGTATATACTGGTAATATTCAGGTAATACTGGTAATATATACAGGTAATATTCAACTCCAATACTAAGGAACCAGGAGCAGGAAATGAGGAATAAGAAATGGGTTAATGAATGGCTTAGGGACTGGTGTGAGAAGAGGGGCTTTAGGTTCTTTAATCATGGGGAGGCCCACACACCCCCAGGCTTTCTTACCAGGGATGGGACATGCCTGTCTCCTAGGGGGACAAAAGCCCTCACCAAAAACCTAGTTAAGCTCATAAATCGAGCTTTAAACTAGATGTGAGGGGGGGGGGGGGGGGGGGGATGGAGACCAGGCAGGATGGGAGTGAGCCTGGGAGATGCCTGCCGGTATATCACCACTAAGCAAGAGGGGGTGAGTGCAGCTGAGGATGGTAGGCAGCAAACTGGCACTGTGGCCTTAGTTAAGTCAAGGACTGCTCAGTCGGGGAGAAGCCCTATTACGAAGGCTGTAGCTACGCCTGCCCAGCTGAAGTGCATTTACACTAATGCACGCAGCATGGGAAATAAGAAGGAGGAGCTGGAAGCTGTGGTAGGGCAAGGAGACTATGATGTCGTTGCCATTGCGGAGACGTGGTGGGATGACTCGTACAACTGGAGCGTACCCATGGTGGGGTATAAACTCTTCAGGAAGGACAGGAAGGACAGAAGAGGAGGCGGGGTAGCCCTCTATGTTAGAGAGGGCTTTGATACCCTCGAACTGGACTACGATCAGGATGGGACTGAGTGCCTGTGGGTGAAAATCAGAGAGGCCCATGGGCAGGAAGGGATTGTGATGGGAGTCTGCTATAGACCACCCAGCCAAGAAGAAGCAGCTGATGAGCTCTACTACAAACAACTGAGTGTAGTCTCAAAATCGCTACCTCTAGTCCTTGTGGGAGACTTCAATTTCCCAGATATAGGCTGGGAGTATAATACAGCAGAAAGGAAGCAGTCCCAGAGGTTCCTGGAGTGTGTGGAAGACAACTTCCTCACACAGCTGGTGAGCGAACCGACAAGGGACGGTGCCCTCCTGGACCTGCTGTTTGTGAACAGAGAAGGACTGGTGGGGGATGTGAAGGTTGGAGGATGCTTGGGGCAAAGCGATCATGAGATGATAGAGTTCTCAGTGCGGGGTAAAATGAAGAAGGAGGTTAGCAGAACAGTCGCCCTCAACTTTCAGAGAGCAGACTTTGGGCTGTTCAGAAGGCTGGTCGGAAAAGTGCCGTGGGAGGCGCTCCTTGAAGGCAAAGGTATCCATGAGGGCTGGGAGCTCTTCAAGAAGGAACTCCTAGCAGCTCAGGAGAAAGCCTTCCCCAAGTTCCGGAAAAGTAGCCGGCGGGGTAAGAAACCAGCGTGGTTGAGTAGGGAGGTCCTAAGAGACATCAATAGGAAGAGGAGGGTCTACGACCTCTGGAGGAAGGGGCAGGCATCCTGGGTGGACTATAGGGAGGAATTGAGAATGTGCAGGGAAAAAGTCAGGAGGGCTAAGGCCCAACTAGAAATGCGATTGGCCAAGACTGTGAAAGACAACAAAAAGTCTTTCTACAAATACATCAACAGCAAAAGGAGGGCTAGGGAGAATCTCCAGTCCCTAGTAGATGCAGAGGGAACAACAGTAACAGGGGACGAAGACAAGGCTGAAGTGCTCAATGCCTACTTTGCCTCAGTCTTTAACAGTAAGGAAAATTGTTCCCTCTGTGCACAACCCCAAGGGTTGGAAGAGAAGTATGAGATTCCCAAGGTCCAAGAGGAGGTGGTTAGAGACTTGCTTGCCCAGCTAGACGCCCACAAGTCTATGGGGCCGGATGGAGTCCACCCAAGAGTTTTGAGGGAACTGGCGGATGTGCTGGCCAAACCCCTTTCCATCATCTTCCAGCAGTCCTGGATGACTGAGGAGGTTCCGCTGGACTGGAGGCTGGCTGATGTCGTGCCCATCTATAAGAAGGGGTGCAGGGAGGATCCGGGGAACTACAGGCCTGTCAGTCTGACCTCGGTACCGGGGAAAGTCATGGAGCGGGTGATCTTGAGTGCGATCAAGAAGCACTTGCAAGAGAACCGGGTGATCAGGCCCAGTCAACACGGGTTCATGAAAGACAGGTCTTGCCAGAGTAATCTGATCACCTTCTATGACTGAGTAACTACACTCTTGGACGAGGGAAAGGCTGTGGATGTGATCTTCCTGGACTTCAGTAAAGCCTTTGATACAGTTTCTCATAGCATTCTGCTTCGGAAACTGTCGGCCTCTGGCCTGGACGGGCGCACACTCTCCTGGGTGAAAAACTGGTTGAATGACCGGGCCCAGAGGGTGATGGTAAATGGAGTTAAATCCAGCTGGAGGCCAGTTACAAGTGGGGTTCCCCAGGGCTCAGTCCTGGGTCCAGTCCTGTTTAATGTCTTTATCAACAACCTGGATGAAGGCATTGAGTCCTCCCTTAGCAAGTTTGCAGATGACACCAAGCTGGGAGGAAGTGTTGATCTGCTGGAGGGTAGGGAGGCTCTGCAAAGGGACCTGAACAGGCTGGACTGCTGGGCTGAGACCAGCGGCATGAGGTTTAACAAGGCCAAATGCCGGGTCCTGCACTTGGGGCACAACAACCCTAAGCAGAGGTACAAACTAGCCTGGCTGGAAAGCTGCCAGGAGGAGAAGGACCTGGGGGTGCTGGTTGACAACCGACTGAACATGAGCCAGCAGTGTGCCCAGGTCGCCAAGAAGGCCAATGGCATCCTGGCTTGTATCAGGAACAGTGTGACCAGCAGGTCCAGGGAGGTTATTCTCCCCGTGTACTCGGCACTGGTGAGACCGCACCTCTAGTACTCTGTTCAGTTCTGGGCCCCTCACCACAAGAGGGATGTTGTGGCTCTGGAGCGAGTCCAGAGAAGAGCAACAAAGCTGGTGAAGGGTTGGAGAACAAATCTTACGAGGAGCGGCTGAGAGAGCTGGGGTTGTTCAGCCTGGAGAAGAGGAGGCTGAGGGGAGACCTTATTACTCTCTACAACTACCTGAAGGAAGGTTGTGGAGAGGAGGGAGCTGGCCTCTTCTCCCAAGTGACAGGGGACAGGACGAGAGGGAATGGCCTCAAGCTCCACCAGGGGAGATTTAGGCTTGAGATTAGGAAAAAGTTCTTCACGGAGAGGGTGGTTAGGCATTGGAAAGGTCTGCCACGGGAGGTGGTTGAGTCACCATCCCTGGAGCTGTTTAAGGTTAGGGTAGATGAGATGCTTAGGAGCATGATTGGGATTGGTGGGAATGGTTGGACTCGCAATCCAGTGGGTCTCTTCCAACCTGGTTATTCTGTGATTCTGTGATTCTGTGAAAAGCAGTCATTGCATTTTATGATCGCATGGAGCTATCATACCTGCCCAAGGTCAGTCAGGTCTAAGGAACACTGAGCCCTCCTTTTGAGACTCCTGATTTATGACACTGGGGGTGTGGGTGGAATCTCACACTCCAAATAAGATCTTTCTGGGCACTAATCCAAAGAGTTGAGGCTGAGCAGAAAGCCCATTTGTGCAGCGAATTAGTCTATCAACACTCTTCCAGTAAAGGCTGGTTCCACAAGGGCAAATGTTATCAGCCCCATATCTTGTCTTGAGGCTGATATTTGGTTCCTGGAGGTAACATACTGTTTACCTAGTTGTTTTAGCAGATAGACAGCGTGCCAATCTACCTTAGATTTCAAAGCAATTTGACTTTGCATGCTGACAGCTTCACAGTTAATTTCAGAAAATGTGTGCTTGTTGGTGATTTATTCTTGCTTGTGACTGAATAACTTAACGCTTCACTTGAAAGAGTTCCTAGATTGTTAATAATTTCCTATAACATCAGAAATAACACTTCTTTCTCTTCCATCTTCAGGCCTGATCTTATAGTGGATGTGTTTCTTGATTGCATCTTTTGTTTGTTCATCTTTGTGAGACTCCTCAGATGAGACTAGTTTTGCTGAGGTGAGTCACTGTTCTCATTTCAATTACCAAAGAACTGATTTTTCTGAATAATATGAGCATTTCTTGTTATACAGCATTTTCCATTTAAGAATAGCTAAAACCTACATAAAAGCATCACAGTTCTCTGTGTTATTTTTGTTCTCCTCATATTCATTGCGTGACTAGTAACACTTTTAGAGAGGAACATCTTCCACAGCCAAAAACTCAAGTGACAGGGGACAGGACGAGAGGGAATGGCCTCAAGCTCCACCAGGGGAGATTTAGGCTTGAGATTAGGAAAAAGTTCTTCATGGAGAGGGTGGTTAGGCATTGGAACAGTCTGCCAAAGGAGGTGGTTGAGTCACCGTCCCTGGAGGTGTTTAAGGTTAGGGTAGACGAGGTGCTTAGGAGCATGATTTAGGGATTGGAGGGAATGGTTGGACTCGATGATCCAGTGGGTCTCTTCCAACCTGGTCATTCTGTGATTCTGTGAACTCTCTGCTCACACTAGCTGAGATTCTTCTGTCTTTCCTTGTTAGGGCACTGTGGAGTGTGGTGTAGCAACATGCAGAGCTTTGCTTCTGACCAGCTTTCCAGAAGACATTTGCCTTTTCAGCAATTTGTATGTTTCCCTCTGAAGCCACATCCCATATCCAATATCCCTCCAGGTGCTCCTGCAGGGAGTCCCAGAAGTTTCTCCCTTCCTGGAGATCTTGTTAAGCCTACCTCCTTTTGTTTGTGGTCTCCACGAAATATTCACGGTAAGTGTACTTTTGCATTACCCACAACATTACCCACTGCATCAGGTTAAGCCAAATTTCTGTAATAAACAAATTGAAATGCAGTTTAGATTCTGGACAGCATTTAATGGGCAGGGGGAAACCAAACAAAAAACCACGTAAGAAGATGTGTAGGTAGATGCTGTAGCTATGCCAGGGATGGGTGGCAGGTGAAGATAGTGGAGTAATAAATAGCTGATGGCTTGGGTAAGAAAGTCCATTTTTACTTTTTGAATGAAAGTGCTTGCAACTGAACAAGGTCTGCTCTTGAAAGTATTTCCATGTCCAGCAGAATATAAGGAAAAAGCATCTGTCTGTTTTATTGCCCACATAAACCTTCTAAAATGAGTTTTTCAAAATACTAGACTTCTAAAGGAGAATAGGATGTAGCAGCATTAAAAAGGCATCTTCTGTGACACAGAGAGAATGTAATGCAAAAGAATTTACTAATAGCAGTGTATTAAAAAAACAAACCTAAGCATAGTGCATATATCTGCATAAATACCACCACTCTTTTCTAACAAATATTTTTTATTTGCTGTTTAGAGTGTCTTTTAGGGATTCTTCAGAACTGTTAGAGATAAACAGCCAGTTCTGTTGGCAAGTACCATGCATACATACATGCAATACAAACTGTGAAAATGGCTAATACACATGACATCCACTTCTCATTTTTGACAAGTACCCAGATTGGCAAACTCCATAAAGGTCCAAGAGGGAGACAATGTTTAAGATTATCTTGTTTCTGTGTATACAGAGATTTTGCTCTCTGGTTCAAATAGATTTCCAATGAATCTCATTTTTAAAACATTTCTGTTAAAGAATTATATGCTAAACATCCCTTGTCAATCTTGCAGCTATGAAGCAGCAAACCCAGTCTGGCACAGTGAATCATAATACTTAACACCTGAAAAGACAGCTCACAAAAAGAGAGATGTAGAATGCAGAATCACAGTTACAGGAGTAGAACTCCTGCAATTTCCCCTTCATGCTTCTGCAGCTGCACCAAGTGCAGAATGATTTAAGGTGAAGTCCTCACTAGCCAAAGCAGTGTATGCTCAGTCTAGCATGAAAACCATCACCCTTGTTATTACAGAACCTGTTTAATGTGAAAAAATGAAAAATACCAGTAAGGCCAGGTTTAACAGAGAAAGAACAACTAATTCTAAGGAAGTTCAAGGCTGAATAGTGCTGATTATAATGTTTGTCTCAACAGAAGCAATGTCTCCCTGGATCCGTTCATTATCCCTCTTATCTGCTACTTCAAACCTCTTGTTATTTACCTTCAAATATTACCATTTCTTTTCAGCCAAATAGAAATTAACTTCAGACCTGTTCTTGAAGTCAGTAAATACATTTTAAAATATTTGCCAGTCTCAAAAAATGAAGGCCATCTTTATTCTGAAAGCTTACAAAGGAACCATTTTTGTTCATCTATTCAACTGTATTGTTAGCTAAGATGGTTTCACCAGAATTTTCCCCTCTGTGAACTCTGTGTCCTCTATTCTTTCGTGCTTCACAGGGTCTGAGTGGATGTGAAGAAAGTGCACAGCTCATTTAGAAGTGAAACATGCTTTAAAAAGATCTTGGTTCATGCTTCAGATTTAGCCCCAAGCTTCTTTTCATTCCGAATTTTCTGGAACTTTAGTATCCATGAACAAAGTTCTGTTCTTCTTCTGATCTAATGAGAATTATTCATAATTGTCTGGAGAGCTACACAGTGGAGCCTGGGCATTTTTGGACCTCTATCCAGGACAAGAGCTGAGGAGAAGGGCTCTGTCTCTGGCATTTCCTGGCAGAAGATGACAACCATCTCCCTGCACCACCACCACCTAGTCTGCTGGCGTGCCATCTCACATGAATCAGCATTTGGATACCCAGATGCTGAGACAGTTTGGCCCCTGTTGTCTGCAAGATGTAACACACAGGATTAGGAAGTTAATTTTACATTCTCCAAGAGTCACACACCATTTCAGACCTGTAGACTAGCATCTCTGACTTACACAAGTAAATAAGGGAATGCTGAAGCCTAATGGCAAGCCCAAAATACCCACATTCCACAGTGAAGTTGCCAGGATAATTCAAAGGATCTGCTTCTTTAAATCCTTTCCTGTCTTGCTATCCTCCATATCCTATCATAAGAATGAGTAGCAGTAATATCCTCAATTCAATTGCTGCATGGGGAGTGGCCTTGTTAGCAAATTATTTTTGTGACAAAATGTGAGATAATCATAGATGCTTAATTGAGACTTTCCTTAACTTCATTAGGAACAGGATCTAGCCAAGTCTTCAATGAGCTGTAGAGGCAGACCCTCTTTACATGCTTGTGCCTCCAGCTTGTGCCTGGGATGACCTTCTTAATACAACCAATTCTATACTTAGAGCATCACAGCTGTGACTTAAACACAGAGAAATCCTGGATGAACCTGGAGATACTTTTACAACACAAATTAGTGACTCTTGTACAAAGCACCTGTAGGGACTTTCAGTTGTTGTTGGATGTTGTTTAGGGTCATGCAGTGACATTCATTAAATGTTCTGAAGGCTTTAAAAGGACGACCAATTTTCCTGTTGCTCTCAGAAGATTAATTACTGGCTACCTGTTAGAGTGCATGCGCTCATGTGTCCTACTGGCAGCAGCATACAAGAGAAGCCTACCTCAGCCGGCTGAATGAGTGCTTTCCCAGACTGTACCATGCAAAATGGAAGTAAATTGTGTCTACAGCATCCATGCCCTCTGACATACCAAACACCTTCAAACCAAATCATTTTCCTTGCTTTCATTTCCTATGTCAAGCTGCCACTTCAGAAAAGGTGGATGGTTATTAAGGCAAAATCTAAGCAGAAACTTATTCAACACCACTCCACTCTGAACACTGAACACCCTGTAGCCAGATCACTGCAGCACCAGCTCTGTGATGGCATTGTGGCTACTATAACAGATAATCTCTGTCTTATTGCTCTGCTAAAATTTCCAGGGCTGGCTGGCATGCCTGTGTGTCTGGAGGCGCTCAGGCAGGTGTGGATGTTCACCCCAAAGGCTTTTAGCAAGGCTGGTGCTTTACAGATTTCTCTTTACAGATTTAGCTCCTGGCTTCTTGGTCTAACATGGGAGAAAAGTGTTGCAGGGGCAGTAAAATGGCTTCTGTATAAATCTGTTTAGCTGACACAGTATCATTAATAATATCTAGAATATGCATATATCATTTTCAAGGAAGAAATGAAAGAAAACTCAGTGAGGAGGAGTGAATGACACAACCATGGGGGGAAAAAAAAGCCAAAACAGTAGTAAATTGTTACTAAGAAATTTTATATCAATCTGGACATCTGGACCTGTGAGTGCTGAAAAGAAAGACATGGAACAAGAGGTCAAGGCTTTTGTTATGTCTTATGGCCTGCCTATTTCTTTTTCAAAAAAAATTTAGAAAGTCTTAGAAAATACTGTATTTAGATTGCAAAGTGTCCTTATTTTGTGTAACTGGGATATTCTTACTCCCTTATCAATGACTTGTGCATACTCACTTTCTACCATATAATACTACTTTCTTGTTGCTCACCATTCTCTGTCCAAAAGTAAATATTTGTTTTCTGTCCATCTCTTTCCTTTGGACTTATATAAAAAAAAAATCTATGGGCAAAATACGAGCAATGGATAATAAGGTAATTTATATGCAAACTGGAAAGACAACCTAGGCAACACACTTTAAAATCTTATTTTTTAACCAAGAAACTGCTCTTCATAAAAAACTCCAAAATACTGACTCAGAAGTGATTTGTGTCATAAACATTTTTTTCCTAAACGCGTGACATTTCAGCTCACCTGTGGTTCAAAAGGAAGGTGTTCTGAGGATGTCCTGCTCAACCCCCAATATCCTCTGTTTGACTGAGATTGGCCTTGTCATCAAGTTATCATCCTGTGTCTTAGTAAAGGGAGAACACTGTGTTTCAAAAGAAATACTACAGACATCGCTATGAAGTAATAATTTCTGTTAGAGCAAAAGCTTGAAGATATCTGGATTCAACAGAGACAGCTGATCATATACACTATCTACATTTGATATTTTAGTCAGACAAAGAGTTTCTGTTAGTGAACTTGTACTGGAAATTGTTAACTGCCATCCCACCACTCTTATGTCCTCTTTTGTATTATCTCATATAGAAATTTTACAGGGAGTAGGCTTTGCTTTGAACTAACCACAGACATTTGTATGAAGTGTATGCATTATCTCTCATTTATGTGCACAAGATCATGCAGGAGAGGGGAAATAAACTCCTAAGTCTCTAGTATAAAGTACTAATACATATTTCCATGGATGCTGAAGCTGTTATTTACCAAAAATATTTCAAAGAATAGAACTATTGTTTTACTTTATCAAAACTCAGCAAAAATAAGAGGAAAAGTAAAATTAAATAATCCACTAAACAGGTTTTTTAATTGTCCTGATTCTCTTGTAGTGTTACTTGCTTCACATACTTCTGAGAGCCTGTGGTTGCCATAAATACTTCATAGGTACCAATAATTTCCTTCAGACTTACACAGTAATCATAGTATCTTTTAATTTCTTTGAACACTTTTAGCTGAACACTTCTAATTCTTGCATAATGATTTTTTATTGACAATTTGTCTACATAAGAAGCAACATCATGTGTTAGTAAATGACAAAACTACTCGACAGCTAATTAGAATATTGTATTGATTAAACTAACTCCTTCATTGCTTCACTAGTGTTTGGATCTAGAATCTTGGCCCTTTACCTTCTTTGTTGTAATATTTCTTACAAAATTACTAAATCACATATGCATGTATATATATGCATGTATTTCTACTAGCAACAGTTAAGTGACTAAAATTGCCACAATTAATAGAGTCTGCAGTGACAGCCCACACCACAGATAGAAACATGTCACATATCATAAAAACAGTCACTTGAAAAAAACTTACAGCAATCAAAGGACACATCACCCACAGACCAAATTAACCTCCTAGGAATGATCAGTCCAGACAAATCAGTGGTATTAGCTACCCCTAACAGCAACCAGGGAGAAGTTAGGCAAGCCAGAAGAAAAGCTACTGCATTTCTGACAGTGGGATAGCAGTATTAACAATATGTCACTTCCTCCACAGGAGTTAACTGGAATTGGATCTCTGTGGTCCATGCAGAGCCAGCAGTAGCATCCCCATGCAAGCATGGACTTGGCAGGCACTTTCTGAACAAGTTTGCAGGAGGAAAGCATGCAAACAGGAAAATGAGGACCGAGGAGGGCAAAAGAGTGTTTCAAGACTTTTTGTCCTAGAACAAAATCTACTCCTTTGAATCTTCTCATAAACACTGGAAAAAAAATAACAAAAAACCATGAACAGCCAGCAAAACACTGGTCTTCCTAGAAGTTTACTTACAGCAATTTTTGATTAATGTCATAAAGAGCAGCACTTACAGAACTGATTGTTGCTAGTTTCTTTCATATTATACATAAAGAATAAGCCCTCTAACATGAACCTCAACTGGAACCTGTTGCTGAATTCAGTCTTTGCAGTTAAAAATACGTGAAGTCAGGTGCGACTAGAGGAAAAAAAAATTCTTACTATAACCTTGTGTTTTCCCCGGTGGAGAAACTCTTTTCAGAATCCAGTGTTAGGCAATTTCTGGCCAGTGTCTTTTACTGACAGCCAGTACATTTCTTGATTGCTGGAAGATTCCATGTGAAAAATAACAAAAGGTCTAATAGTAGAGTCTTCAATATGTAGCCTACGTTTCTGTTTGGATGCTTATAAATCTAGTACAGGTTTTTTGAAAGGATTTGTCAAGGCCCTTGGATGCCTGTGGTGTTATGGGATCATGCTTTGCCATGGCAGCACTGCGTGCCACTGCCTGGCTTGCCATGTAGCTGCCCTCATCTCCCAGTTCACTTTCCACCAGGACACAACCTGGCTCTGGCTGCTTGTCGACAGAATCGCGTATGTGGTGATTTTAAAATATCCCTTTAAAAAATCCCAAGCATCTTCCCTAGCTGAGAATGTTACCTGGTAAACACATTATTTCTTGGCCATTGGTTCACTGCCAGACAGTACATTCTATGGTCAGTGTGGGAAAAAAAGCAAGGATTTTTTTCTTTTTTTTTTTTTCCTGCTCTGTTCTGCTTTGCTCTGTGAGCAGAGCAACTACTGTCATACACCAGAGAAGACTTTCCAGATGTGAAAAATCCCACTGGAGGAATTTCAAGGAATAAAATGCCTCTGGAGTATTCTGTTAGAAAGTTACTCACTTCTCACTGCACTGCCAAGGCAGATGATTGATCCTTCAGGAAAAAGCCACACAGTACTAAATTCCAGATGTGGCAGCTAGAAGGACATGGCAGCTTTTGTAACATTCATATGCTATTGAATAACTGAGCCACAGGAATCTCACCTGTCTCTTTATCTCTGCTGGAAACACAACAGCAGACCTAGCCATACCTTTCTCAAAGAGGTGAAAATATAAGAGCGGAAAAACGAAGCATGGTGCTAGCAAGTGGAAACTATTCTATAGATGTTTCCAAGAAACCTATTAAATGCTCAAGATGTGCTAGGTTTCTGACAGTGGGTATCCACATCTAGATGAAATCGAAGTGCCACTTCTAGAGTATCAGGATTGTGTGATTTATGAAATGTTTTTTGGGATGCTCCCTCCTTATGTTCTATACCAACTCACTGCCTACTTCCTGGTCAAAGAGCAATGCTCAGAGTAATGTTTGGTGTGCTTTTTTGAAGGCTTCCTATCATGGTACCATAACAACTCTTAATTAGGAGATTTTCAGTTGGGTTTTTTTTTCCCAAAGCCACTGCCAGAATATCTTGGCTCTGCTCTCTTTAACAGTCAGAGACAGTGCAATATTTTTTCATGCATACATAGATATTTTCAGTAATATGGATATATCATCCAATATATGTAGCTTCGGCATAGATTGCAGTCTTGTGATAATATGAGATAGACGTACACTCAACTACTCAACCTTTAGCTGCACCCAGCTCCCTAGCTCATCTGCCAGTGGCACCACTAAGAATTTCAAACCACTCAGCAAACTATAACAGGTCCCACTCCTTCCAGGTCCCAGCTGGTGGAACCATGTTTTATCTGTCCTCTCCAATTGTGCAATTCACACACACCTACTGACTTTCCTTCCTTCAAAACATCCTGGCATTAAAGCTAGATTCAGTCCAGGAACAAAAGGACAAGGAAAATGTACTGACCAAAGTGCAATTTTTCTCCAAGTTTTCCATGTCCTGTAGGACCACACTTGCATTATATCCTGTGCTATTTAGTAAAAGACAACACTAGAGGCAGTGGCAAGCAGAGGAAAGGCAGGGGAGGTCAATGATGCAACTAAATCTGATGGGGTGAAGATGGGTCTTAGCTCCCACCTTCCTTTTCTGGCTCCAAGCACAGCCTCAAAATCTCTGAGGCAGCAGAAAAAATGAAATCCTACAGTAATTTGTAGAGGACATGCAATTAATGCATTAAGGTTATTTCACTAAGTAATCCTTTTACTCCATCACAATAGCGCCTTTCCCTGACCTCTGCTGAGAAGGACCGTAAACTCCACAGGAGACAGACTGAAAACCACCCCTGAGAGTTACTTGATGGCTGTTTTTCTGCACAGAAGCTCTGTTGGAGTACTGTACCTTTGGAATAAAGAGCATGCACAGCTATCACCCTTTTAACCTTTCAGGGAGGCTATGGAGAATGAAGGGCTGCCAGTAGGACATTCAAGAACTTTTCTGCATCCCAGGGATATGGAGAATACCTTCTATTACTGGGTTTTGTTATCCTGGTTTTTGGGGGTTGTATTTTTTCCCAAACTAAATTGCAGATTAATTTTTAACTCCTTTATTTTGAGACAGTAGTACAATCAACGTTTACCTAACTTCCCCATCTAGTGCCTGAACCCATAGCACTTGCTAACAACGAAGTCCTTGGGAGACCCTAGAGGGTAAAGACCTTTAACAAAGAAAATATTGCAACAGTAATATTACAAGAAAACTATGTTGTCTTGCACAACAATCTTGCATTTCAAATTTACTCTAGAGTTCATTAGCATAACTCCACAGTTACTCCACTAGCTTTGTTGAAATACTTGTTCTAGAGGCAGTATCAATTTTGGAGAATTAAAATAATTGAATGCCACGTCAAGTGCAAATATAGTTTTAGATTTTGCAAGGAAATTTGAGATGTTTAAAGGAAATATTTCAAGAAGTGACTATGTTCTTGCAAAGAGGTTGATGATAATGGCTTTCTTCACACTACAGGTACAAAATACATGATTATTTTTGTGTCGATAATCCTGTTTCACAGAAATATTGAAAGAATAATGGAAGAAACCGTCTGTAGAAGTTCATTTGTAGATACTATCATTATAAATATAGGTACAGCTGTCCCTTCTAAGGCACTACATATGAAATCTCCTTCTGATTGGCATCTAAACCTGATTTTTCTCCAGCAGCATTGAAAGTTTTCTACATGGCTTTTTGAATGTTCCGTTTAGCTCATAAGAATTTTCAAAGTAAGATCTATCAAATCAGCTACACAAGAATTACTTTATCATAGTTTATCACTGAAGTAGATGCACTTTAGAGAGGAAAAAAAAAAGATTACAAAATCCAGCAGAAAGAACATGGAAGCAGGAGACAAGTTGTCCTCAGATACAGGAGTCCAACTGTGATGGGCACAAAATCTGAGAATTTAGTATATTTACTGAAATTGTATATTTACTTAAAATTTATGTTTCTTTTAACCTTAGTATTTTTAAATTGTTTCAGTTTAGCGGTTTGGGGTTTTAGGGTTTGTTTGTTTTAGGATTTTTTTTTGTTTGTTTGGGTTGGAAGGGACCTTAAAGATCATCTAGTCCCAAACCCCTGCTGTGGGCAGGGACAGCTTCTACTAGATCAGGTTGCTCAAAGCCCCATCCAACCTGGCCTTGAACACCTCCAGGGATGGGGTAGCCACAACGTCTTTGGGCAGCCTGTGCCAGGGCCTCAGCATCCTCACAGTAAACTCTTTCTTCCTAATATCTAATCTAAATCTCCCTTCTTTCAGGTTAAAACTAACTCTCCTCATTCTATCCCTGCACTCCCTGATAAAAAGTCCCTCCCCATCTTTCCTGTAGGCCCCCTTTAAGTACTGGAGGACTGCTATAAGATCTCCCTGGACCCTTCTCTTCTCTAGGCTAAACTAGCCCAGTTCTCTTAGCCTGTCCACATATAGGAATTGCTCCAGCCCTCTGGTCATCTTCATGGCCCTAGTTTGGTCCTGCTCCAACAGCTCCATGTCCTTCCTATGAGGACTCCAGAATTGACACAATATTCCAGGAGAGGTCTCATGAGAGCACAGTAGGTGTACAGAATCCCCTCTCTCGACCCACTGGTCACACTTCTTTTGAGGCATCCCAGGATATGATTGGCTTTCTGGGCTGCAAGCAGACATTGCCAGTTCATGTTGAACTTTTCACAGAATCACAGAATCAGAATAACCAGGTTGGAAGAGACCCACCGGATCATCGAGTCCAACCATTCCCACCAATCCCTAAACCATGCCCCTAAGTATCTCATCCACCCTCACCTTAAACACCTCCAGGGAAGGTGAGTCAACCACCTCTCTGGGCAGCCTGTTTTCATCCACTAGCAAGCCCGAGTACTTCTCTTCAAGGCTACTGTCAATCCATTCTCCATCCAGCTTGTAATTGTGCTTGGGATTTATTTCTTTGTTTATTTGTTTAACCCTTATTATTTAGTACATGTATTTATTTAGTGCAAGGCACAAAACCTTAGTTTTTCTGAGCTGAAATAAAAACTACTCCACTTTGATAAGTATTTTGCATCAAAACTAAAGTAAAACATGTCAGTCCCTTACGTTTGGGGTCAGTCCTAATGAATCCTTCAGTCTGTCACTAAATATTTCAAACTATCCTTTATGATTCCAGTTTCCATATTTCTTCCCCTACCTTGCTTTACAGATTTGTATAAATTAGACAAATTTTGTTTCCAAACACTTTTTTATGTTAAAATGCTTAATAGATTAAAAAAATCTAAAGAAATATTTTCATGCACGAATTATGGTCCTATTACATATTAGTGTGAAGGATCCCAAAACTGCATTTTAATAAATAGATTTTGCATCTAAAACATTCCCACCGAACTTGTGAAAACTAGTTCAATTGGGGCACTAATGCTGGTTTTTCATAAAGACATCATTTAAAATTTAGATTTTGAAAATTCTTTTTTTTTTCTGCTATGTTAAAGGAAATGATGATGCTTCCTACCCCAGAGAGACCAAAATATAGTTTGTGTATTAGTTAAATTAATAGCAAATTACATAACTAGTAGAAATCATATTATGTTGGAGTTTGAGAAGAAAGCAGGAAATACTGAAACCTCAGGGAAAACACAGATAGTAGAATGTATTATAATTAGTCCTATTACTTTCTTACCAAAAGATTAGATTTTATATCTATACACTTATTAAAATTTTACTAAGTGATGGCAACTGTCAAAGTATTTCTAATTGTATTCAACAGCCACCAATAAAGATGTTTGGCTGCTGCCAATATTTTATACAGCAGTGCTGAGCAGAGTTTGTGATGGGTCTCAAGACAGGCCTCAGGAAATTAAGCACCTTTTGAAAATGGAGAATCCTGTCTTGAGACACAATGTTCTCCAGCAATAGTCTGACAGATTTGTGGTATCTTTTATAGATGTGTGACTAACTCATGGCAAGAAAATGGGAACCCTGCCATAAACAAAAAAGAGAAATATTTTTCTAAACTAGCTTTCATTGAAGATGCATAACACTGTACAACTGGTATATATTTATATATTCAGCACCACTCACTGCTTCTCCAGGAACTTCATTCCAACAGAGCATAATTAAAAGAAAGGAACCTTGCAGGCCATTTGCAGATATTTCTCAGATATCGCCTGCTAGTGATTGTACCAAGGTGCCTTGGCTCTTCCTCAGAGGGGTTCTCCTTAAGGGAAGCATTTACACCTGTCCCTTGGCAAACTGCAGCTGCTAACACATGTTCTGTTAGGTCTTTCAGACACAGTGCAGAGCTACCAAAACCCCTGTAGCAGCCAGCAGAAATGTGGTGGTCCTGGACACATCCTGAGCAGGGCTGCAAAGTGCTGTGAGAGTTCACAACTGAGCTGACAAACAGCTTACACTCACAGAAGTTTTTCAGACTTAATTACTTTCCAAACTTTGTACTGATAAATTTCTCAATTTTTTTATTTATCCTAGTAGATTAAGACCCAGTCTTAAGCAAATGTTTTCTTCTAGAACAGATGCTGGGAAGATAAATTCATGGTATAAGAAATGGTAGGCATGCTCTGCATAACAACAGGCCCTTATTTTGTCCTTATTAAATACTACAGATCCATTTACCAAGTCTTCATTAAAGCTGGATGGTACTGCTTTACAGACTTTTATTTGCCTGGAAACACAGCTGTTGGTACAATTCACCAGCTTCACTTTTCTTCCTATATTTGCACCTGACTTACACAGGCTTTTCCTCTAACTAAAATAAACTGTACCGAAAGCAAAAGCAACCAATGTAACTGATATAATTGCTATTTTTAGTAGTACTATGAGGAAATACACATTATCAGTGTTGTCAATATTGAAAATATCTTTACTGGAAGGAAATCAGAGGCATGCACTTTAACGGCCTTTTCAGTATAGCAGGACTAAACACCAACATTTACAAGACTAGTTTAGGCCTTTAGACAGTGATGAATTGACATATTTTTTTTTCAGACATATATGTTAAGAAAAATCTGTGGTAGCTGTAATAAATATTTAAAGAAAGTAAAATTCTCCCTATGTGAGCAGAAGTTTAGGGGTGGGGAATTGTTAGTCAGCATTAGGATTTCCAAATGAGTTACACAGAGCAGCAATCCCTGCTGAATAACTCCCCAGCTTTACCATGAACTTAGACCAAAATCCACAGCTAATATTACCATTTCCCAGCTCATAGCTCTGGGCAGCAGTACTATAATATATTATTTTGAGCTAACTCTTCTACAGTATTTCACAAAGATAGGTTATAACCTGCCCTCCTTCGGCAGTTTATTTTAACGTATCAATTTAAATTGACGTCAAATCTTTCCAAAGAAAAGCTGTTCCTGTTCTCCACAGGCTGTTACAACACAGGTTGTTTTTCAGACCAATGTTAACTCTAAGCATCCACATTTGACATTAGAAAATGACCCTGAACAGTCTCTATCCAGAAATGTCTTATGAATAGGAGTAAGGAATAAGATCTCTTCTCATAAAGGCTGTGATCTGCAGCAAATCCCTCTGTTTCAGTAAGTCTTTTTGTACAATAAGGTGCTGTTGGATGGCAGTCACACTTCACAAGCACAGAAAAGTGAAAATAGTCAGTAACATACTGGAATAACACAATTCACTAGGAAAATGCACAATGCAAGGAATTTGTTTCTCCATGTTTAAATGTCTCACTCCTCCTTAGAGCCTTATCCCAAGGATTGAATGACAGTGATACTTCAGGTAAACCCAGCTGGAACAAGGTAGGGAAGGTCAAGACTTCTTACTTGAGCTGCCCAGGATTCAGGCTCTGTGTCCAGCAACATTTTTGGTGCAGTATATATTATCCCTATTGAGTCAGCTCAGGACATCAGGAAAGCAAAAAAATTTGAAATGAGAAGTCATGTCAAACTTACCATTATAAACTGTTGGGAGGAAAGAGCCAACTGTTCTGCTTTCTCCATTTAGCCAGGAACTAACCTGCCATTTGGGAGTTTAAAATAAATTAATCATGGCTCCAATCAGTTTTGATCACTAAGCAAATGTTTAATTCTCTTCCATTCTTTGTATTAATTTTTAAAAAAAAGCAGGAGTCAGATTTTTAAATTGGTATTTGTTGGTGAGATGCTTGGTTTCTAGACCTATTGCTTTTCAGAGACAGCTGTCTTAGAGGTCTACATATGGTGATAAAGGAGAGCACAGTGAAAATCCCAGGCAGTCAACTGCAGTGTTTGTCCTGGGGAGATGGTTGCTTTCATGAAAAAGCAGATCACTCTACCATTGTTTTCCTCAGATTTCTCGTCTTAGGGAAAGCCTCAAACTACAGCCCCAAAAGAAGGCATTGAGAGATATTACAGGAGACTGGACTGTTTTGCCTTTAACCCCTTCAGCAAGATGGTTTGGAGGATATTTACTGAACTTTCTACAATTAGGAGCTCACAGCTAGTTCTCCCTGTGAAGGAAAATGTTTAAATGTATTTTCTTGACTCTGTATATGCACAGGATTCAGAAGAGCTGGAAGGATTAAATGCTTACTGTTCTTTTTCCTGCAACACCAACAGTTTTTGCCATCAGTACGTGAGTTGCTTTGACTTCATAACATTCAGTATTGTCATTAAATGTGGTACCAGAAAGACAAGTGAAATGTTGGCTTTTACAAATGAGCAATTTCCCAATCGCTGTGCTATGAAACAGTTACTTACACCAACTGGAAAAAAAGAATAGCAAAAATGTAAGTTCAGGTGAACTTAAAATCGAAAGAGCAGATGAGCTAACTACAGATAAACAATTATACTGCAAATGCATCATCAGGTTCTGTTGAACCAATACTTCAGTGGCACAAAAGGCACACAAAACTGCACTAAATAGCTCCAGAAGCAACCTAAATCTGTTAAAGACTCAGTTTACACTCATAATAACCTGCATGAGAGTTTGCCTGAGCAATTAGTGCAGGACCTCATTGAGCGGGAAAGTGCCTTGGAGGCCCTGCAACAGTGCAAGCCTGTTAGTCCACCTTGAAAATCTGCTGCCATTTGAAACAGCTGAACAGAGAGGCCGACAGATGATAGCTCCACAGAAATGCGCTTGCAATGTGAATGGGAGCACTGAGCTTTGACTTGCATTTGTGGTGTGACAGAACTGGCTTGGAGTGAGTCATGGTTGGACTCAATGATCCAGTGGGTCTCTTCCAACCTAGTGATTCTATGACTACCCTAAGTCTTAAGGCCTTGAAATAACTGTGCAAAATCATCAGGTAGTTAGTAAAACTGCTGGAAGAAATAATGCTGTCAGAACCTTTGAACACGTTCATCTGTTCTTCTCATTATTCTTCCTGTTTTGAAAAGGTTTAAGACAAACAAAGGATAATATTCTTTTGTTTACTGAGCAATCTGATGCATTGAAGCTGCAACTCAATTATCTGTGAAGCTTTTCAGAAATCTTCTGCACTGCAGCAAAACTCAGTGTGGAGTAGTTTCCAGCTGAGAAAATAATAGGTGGAAGTTTGGGAGAACAAATACATGGTTATTTCTACATAAAATTGTAGCACTTTCTTTTCTCTGTATAAATAATTGCTGGTAACTTGATATAGGGGAAGGACCTAATGATTTTGCAACTCAGCCCTGTACCTACAACACTGTATACCTAATCTTTTGGCCTTATTGATATATTTAGCATTATTCTTTCAACCCTGAACCTCTTCTGTTTGCTGAGAACGTGGGCCAGAAGAAAAGAGAAGTAACTACAGTGAGCACTTTCATTTGAAATGTCATTTCTAGGTTGCTGCAATATTTGCAGCACCATAACATTTGAAAGAAAAACAAAGGCTTAGAGATAAATTCCATGGCCAGTTTCAGTCTTTTTAAATTCTGCAGATCAAAAAGTCATGGAGCAGGTGATCTTGAGTACTATCAAGAAGCACTTGCAAGAGAACCGGGTGATCAGGCCCAGTCAACACGGGTTCATGAAAAGCAGATCTTGCCAGAGTAATCTGATCACCTTCTATGACTGAGTAACTAAACTCTTGGACGAGGGAAAGGCTGTGGATGTGGTCTTCCTGGACTTCAGTAAAGCCTTTGATACAGTTTCTCATAGCATTCTGCTTCGGACACTGTCGGCCTCTGGCCTGGACAGGCGCACACTCTCCTGGGTGAAAAACTGGTTGAATGACGCGCCCAGAGGGTGGTGGTAAATGGAGTTAAATCCAGCTGGAGACCAGTTACAAGTGGGGTTCCCCAGGGCTCAGTCCTGGGTCCAGTCCTGTTTAATGTCTTTATCAACAACCTGGATGAAGGCATTGAGTCCTCCCTTAGCAAGTTTCCAGATGACACCAAGCTGGGAGGAAGTGTGGATCTGCTGGAGGGTAGGGAGGCTCTGCAAAGGGACCTGAACAGGCTGGACTGCTGGGCTGAGACCAACGGCATGAGGTTTAACAAGGCCAAATGCCGAGTCCTGCACTTGGGGCACAACAACCCTAAGCAGAGGTACAGACTAGGAGAAACCTGGCTGGAAAGCTGCCAGGAGGAGAAGGACCTGGGGGTGTTGGTTGACAACCAACTGAACATGAGCCAGCAGTGTGCCCAGGTGGCCAAGAAGGCCAATGGCATCTTGGCTTGTATCAGAAACGGCGTGACCAGCAGGTCCAGGGAGGTTATTCTCCTCCTGTACTCGGAACTGATGAGACCGCACCTCGAGTACTGTGTTCAGTTCTGGGCCCCTCACCACAAGAGGGATGTTGTGGCTCTGGAGCGAGTCCAGAGAAGAGCACCGAAGCTGTTGAAGGGGCTGGAGAACAAATCTTATGAGGAGCGGCTGAGAGAGCTGGTGTTGTTTTGCCTGGAGAAGAGAGGCTGAGGGGAGACCTTATTACTCTCTACAACTACCTGAAGGGAGGTTGTGGAGAGGAGGGAGCTGGCCTCTTCTCCCAGGTGACAAGGGACAGGATGAGAGGGAATGGCCTCAAGCTCCGCCAGGAGGCTTGAGGTAAAGAAAAAATTCCTCACGGAGAGGGTGTTTAGGCATTGGAAAGGTCTGCCAAGGGAGGTGGTTGACTCACCATCCCTGGAGGTGTTTAAGGTGAGGGTGGATGAGGTACCTAGGGGCATGATTTAGGGATTGGTGGGAATGATTGGACTCGATGATCCGGTGGGTCTCTTCCAACCTGGTTATTCTGTGATTCTGTGAAAACCCTACATGTAGCCACCGTGGATTGCACTGGCTATTGGCAAAACTTGCTATTACCTTCCCAAGAAGTTTAATGTCTGTAACAGTTTCACAGGTTTACGTCTCAGGCTAATCATGCTTTAAATGACATTTACACACCTAGTCCTCTAGCTCAGCAGCCCTCTTGAACAGAGGTCTTCCAGGATCTTCATGGTAACCTTAAGGGTATGCATCATGATAGGTTTGGAGCACCAAAGAAGTTTTCTCTCCCCAAAGTTCCTACAAGACAAATTACCCATTGCTGACAGCTGGAGTTTGGAGAAGATCAGAACCTGGGCAGGGACCTAGTAGGTCCAACATCTTACAGATGAGCAAGGGGATGAGCAGGTCCCTGCACTGAGCTTTGTTCCTTGAGGAAAAGAAGTCTCAGAAGCATGTTTTTGTTCGTGCACTTGAGGGATATATGATGAATGTGTGATGTGGAAAGCTGTCAAGTAAGGCAACGATATTTCCTTTTTTTTTTTTTTAAGTTGGCTTTGACAGTCCTTGTAGTATGTTAATACACTTTAAGTATCCTTAGTTCTTTTGATGACTGGATTTTACTACTGTTCTAATTCATATCTATATTGCTTACCCACAAGTAAGTTCTTGCTGCTGTGGCCAGTGAAGGCCATTTTAAGTGATATTCTGGTTCATTATATGGTCAAACTGATGGTTAAATTCTGGTTGTAGAGATCTTGTTGATGAGGGTGATGTGTAGAAAAACAGAGCTTATTTGTAGCTGAGTTGTTTGAGTACAAGGTATGGGTAGCTTACTTGTTCAGTCAACTGAGAAACATGAATGTAGCTGAAGAAGATTAAATGACCATGCTCTGCTTTTTTCTCTCACAGTTGTATATTTTAAGTGGTTTTCTCAGGCTCTTATGCTTGCACCTGAAAGACTGCACTGTAGTGCAGGAGGTAGCTATAAGGAGAAATAGATCTGAAGTGTAGTCCTAGAATAACCTCCTCTGCCAGCTTGTAGGGATTCTTTCAGTAGGTGCAGAGAGCTCTCCTGCTGCAAAGGAGACAAGAAGATAAAATTGTCCACTCTAATTTTTATTTTTCTAACTTCAGGAAACATAGTGGAAAAATAATGCACCTGTGCAAGAGAGGGGAGGAAAAAAAGAAGAGAGTGAAACAATCCATATATTTAGAATCTGAGATGATGAAATGAATTATGTTACCCAACACCCTGGTTGATACTAACACAGTGGTATCTGATTAGAAGAGGAAGCATTTATGTTAATGATCTTATTTTGTAATTCAATTTTCTTTCAACTTCTACCATCTGTTTTAAAATACATGTTTCTGTTAGGACCTTAATAAGTACATGTGGTTTAATCCTGCATGCTACTCACCAGCAGCTCTCACTGATTCAAATGCAAATTGCATTTTGTCTGAATCTGGTCCACTAGATCTGCTCCCTGTCTGAATTACAGCTTCTGAGAAATGCTGAAGAGAGGGAAATGTTTATGGAAAGATATGCTCAGATGTTTCTTCTGCTTTACTTGGAAATGATCTGCCAAAATGTAGCTGAACTTTGTAATGCTTGGAATTGTGTTTTGGGCCAGCGGGATCCATTTGTAGCAGGCAAATGTCTGGCTTCCTTCGTTAGCTGTTGGATAGCAGTTTTCACATTTAAAGGTGGCACTGTTAGGGTATTTCCTTCAGTTATAAGTGAAGTTTATCTGGCTTTAATGAAATACATGTTTTCCAAAATGGGAAGTTAATTTGTCAGTGGAGTGTGAAGTATCTTCCCAAGCAAGGAAGAAAGTCAGTAGTTTTGAACAATTTAATGAAGCTCTTATCAAAGAGGCGATGGTAGTGCTTTGCATTCAAGATTTGCATCAAACTGTTGAATACCTAAAACCGCCAAGGGCAATGGTACAGAACTAATCTGACAGTGGAAGTTTTCAGCAACATTACACCCTTTCCAACAAACCTGAGTGTTTAACATTGCATGTAAGACACCTCTGCTTCTCAGTAAAAGAGCTTGTGTAAATGTGTGCATGTGTAAAGCATTTATTTATGTGACTGTTCAAAACGATGGCACGGAATAGTCAGAGAAAAGGAGCAAATGTGGGGTCCTCAGCTCAGCAATAAAACAGACTGATATTTTGTGGATCACTGCTGCTGTCCTCCTAGAGCCCACAAAAAGCAAAAAATGCAGTCAAATGTTGAATTTGGCGGGGGATCAGTATGACTCACGTCTGCTAAAATTGGTTAAGCTTAATTTGTAACTTGTTGCTCAGTAAACACTAAGAAAACCCTAAAAGACCAATCAGGCACCAGGGATGGTGTTGCTTTTGTTTTCTTTAAGAAAATTTGAAAGTTATTACCCCTTACTGGTATTTCTGATAGTGTCACAAGATGAACCACGGATGACCAAGTTGCAATATTTTGTTTCTGCCCCTGGCCTTGCCTTGGCCTCACTGTGGCTGAGAAACATGGAGAATGTACAAGCCATAAATAGAAACTAGTGCTACAGGTTAGACACCTGCTAGAAAATATTTTTTTGTTTTATAGGAGATGCTGGCCAGTATAAAAATGGTAGTTAATGTTAACCTCGCCATTCAAGCTTTGTCTTCGTGCAAGAGATATTATAATCATTATTAATTTAACTGAATTTAACAAACTTCAATAAATACACGTTTTTAATATTAATGTTAGTTGTTTACATGTGCAGACTTTCTTTGAAGATTGCTGTTGAGATGATAGTTTTTCATCTGAAATGACAACTGCACTAGCCAGCAGACTTAAAGCACTTTTTGCACTACCAAAAAATAGACACATCTTCCCCAAATGGGGATTCTTTTTCTAAAAAGAGTGATGTTTGACTCAGTTTTAACTTATTTGATTTCATAGATGGACATTAATACTAAACAGATTAAGAATCCCTCTGGATTTGCATTTTTATATCTTTTTAGTACCAAAAAATTCATCATGGCTGAGTTCATTTTTAGTGTAGTAATAAAACTTAATCAGAAATTACTGTCCTTCACTCTGAATGTTATAAATCATATACAAATTTTACATGTTAAAAAAGAGTTATTTGCAAAGAGGATTAGACAAGATCTTTTAATCCTCATTTCATTTCATCTGTTTTATTAATAAACTATAAATACTCACTCTAATTATGTCACGCTTGCCATGGGCCTGATCCTGAGAGATGCTGAGTATCTGATTGGTCCTTAGGGAGCACAGCGACTGGAGCACAAGTGAAGAGGAGCAGGGCAAAGAGGTGTGGGGCATGTTGAACAGGGCACGTTAAAACAGGGCAGTTTGAGCGGCAGTTCAAGTGGGCAGGGCAAGCAGGGAGGGCGCAGAGAGGGGCTGGAGCACATGGCCAGAAGGGACTGAGAACCATTGTGCCTGCCTGTCAGAAGATTAAGGCTGCACCAAGCATGATGGAAGCTGCCATGCAGACGGAGCCCCAGTGGGCACATGCAGCTACCCAGACACTGGGCTGCAGACAGTGCCCCCCTTCCACAGTGGCTCATGCCTTCGGCACTGGCTCCACTTGTCAAAGCTGCCCTCGAGTGGGGGAACTCCATTGTATGGTGGAGGAGTTAAGGGAGGAGGTGAAGAGGCTGAGGACCATCACGGAGTGTGAGAGGGAGATAGACTAGTGGAGCAGTGACCTCTCACTCACTCAGTAGCCTGCTGGAGCTGGTGCTTCCAAACACCACCCACCTGCAAACTGCAAGGTTGGGGTTACAAGAGATGGGGAATGGCAGCAAGTTCCTGCCAGATGAAGGAAACTTGCTCCCCTCAACCAGACAGCAAAACCCAAGATCCCCCTGATGAACAAGTACCATGTGCTGCAGGTGGAATCCAGTCCTGAGAATGAGGATGATGGCTCCCACAGCCTAGAATCTTTCCCTAGGCCACACCATCCTCAGAAAAAGATAAAACATCCTCCATTAAGAAGAAGAGGAGGGTGATTGTTGTAGGGGACTCCCTCCTAAAAGGAACAGAGGGACCCATTTGCAGACTGGACCCACTCCACAGAGAGGTCTGCTGCTTACCGGGGGCATCAGTGAAGGAGGTAGCTAGAAAACTTCCTTCCCTGGTCCACGAGACAGACTACTATCCTCTGATAGTAGTCCAAACTGGTAATGATGATTTGGTCAACAGAAAGACCAAAGCCATCAAGAAAGACTTCAGGGCCATTGGGAAAATGGTGGAGGGCTCTGGGGCTCAGATAGTATTCTGCTCCATCCCCAGGCTAAATAGAGAGGACCTGGAAGTCAGGAAGAAGAATTCAATTAATGCCTGGTTCTGAGCCTGGTGTGAGGAAAGGGGCTTCGGCTTCTTTGATCATGGGGTGGCTCACACACCCCCAAACTCTGTTGCTAAGGATAGGACATGTGTGCCTTCTAGGGGGGCTAAAGCCCTTGCTAAAAACCTAGCTAAGCTCATAAATCGAGCCATAAACTAGATGTGAAGGGGGAGGGGGGGATTGAGACCAGGCTAGACAGGAGTGAGCCTGGACATGGGGTTCAGAGAGGGTGTGCTGGAGAGGACCACCAGTACATCACCACACAGAAAGTGGGGGTGAACACACATGGGGGTGGTAAGGGAGATAGGGGTGCTCTGTTGATAACTTCTCCAGTTACCAGGCAATTGGGAATGGACTCTGTTCCCTCTAAGAGGGCTGAAGGCTCGGAGGCTCAGCTGAAGTGCATTTACACCAATGCATGCAGCATGGGTAATAAGAAGGAAGAGCTGGAAGCTGTTGTAGGGCAAGGAGCCTATGATGTCGTTGTCATCACGGAAACGTGGTGGGATGACTGATATAACTGGAGTACAGATATGGTGGGGTACAAACTCTTCAGGAGGAATAGGAAGGGAAGGAGAGGAGGTGGGGTAGCCCTCTTTGTAAAGGAGGACTTGGACACTGTTGAAATGGATTATGGCGATGAGGAGATTGAGTGCCTGTGGGTTAAAATCAGAGGAGCCCATAAGAAGTTAGATTTTGTGATGGGAGTCTGTTACAGGCCACCCAGCCAAGGAGAAGCAGCTGACGAGCTCTTCTGTAAACATCTGGGGTTAATCTCCAGATTGATGCCTCTCGTTCTTGTGGGAGACTTCAATCTTCCTGATATCTGCTGGAAGTACAATAGAGCAGAAAGGAAGCAGTCTAGGAGGTTGCTGGAGTGTGTGGAAGACACTTCCTTGCACAGCTGGTGAATGAACCGACAAGGGAAGGTGCCCTCCTGGACCTGCTGTTTGTGAACAGAGAAGGCCTTGTGGGGGATGTGGCAGTAGGAGGACACCTAGGACTAAGCGATCATGAGATGATAGGGTTTTCTGTTCTAGGTGAAGTGAAGAGGGTGGTTAGCAGGACAGTAGCATTAAATTTCCAGAGGGCAGACTTTGAACTCTTCAGAAGACTGGTTGGCAAAGTCTCATGGGAGATAGTGCTTAAGGGCAAGGGAGCCCACGAGGGCTGGGAGCTCTTCAAAAAGGAGATCCTAGCGGCTCAGGAGAAAGCCATCCCCATGTTCTGAAAAAAAAAAGCTGGCAGAGGAAAAACCAGCTTGGTTGAACAGTGAGATCTTGAGTGATATCAAGAAGAAGAGGAATGTTTATGAGCTCTGGAAGAGGGGACAGGCCTCTTGGGTGGACTACAGGAGGAAAGTGAGAAAAAAATCAGAAGGGCTAAGGCTCAACTAGAAATCAGATTGGCAAAGTCAGTGAAAGATAACAAAAAATCTTTCTATAAATATATAAATAATAAAAGGAGGACTAGGGAGACCACACAGTCCCTATTGGACACAAAAGGAGCAACAGTGACAGGGGACGAGGAAAAGGCTGAGGTACTTAATGCCTTCTTTGCCTCAGTCTTTAATTGTAAAGAAAGTTGTTCCCTCTGTGTTCAAACCCCGGAACTAGACGAGCAAAATGAGGCTCCCGTGATCCAAGAGGAGGTGGTCAGAGCCTTGCTAGCCTGACTAGACACTCACAAGTCTATGGGGCCGGATGGGATTCACCCAAGGGTATTGAAGGAGCTGGCGGATGTGCTGGCCAAACCCCTTTCTACCATCTTCCAACAGTCCTGGAAGACTGGGGAAGTTCCACTGGACTGAAGGGTAAGGCTGTGGATGTGGTCTTCCTGGACTTCAGTAAAGCCTTTGACACAGTTTCTCACAGCATTCTGCTATGGAAACTGTCAGCCTCCGGCCTGGACAGGCGCACACTCTCCTAGGTGGAAGAGACGACACTAAGCTGGGTGGAAGTGTGGATCTGCTGGAGGGTAGGGAGGCTCTGCAAAGGGACCTGAACAGGCTGGACTGCTGGGCAGAGTCCAATGGCATGAGGTTTAACAAGGCCAAATGCCGAGTCCTGCATTTGGGGCACAACAACCCTATGCAGTGCTACAGACTAGGAGAAGTCTGTCTAGAAAGCTGCCTGGAGGAGAGGGACCTGGGGGTGTTGGTTGACAGCTGACTGAACGCGAGCCAGCAGTGTGCCCAGGTGGCCAAGAAGGCCAATGGCATCTTGGCTTGTATCAGAAACGGCGTGACCAGCAGGTCCAGGGAGGTTATTCTCCCTCTGTACTAAGCACTGGTGAGACCGCACCTCGAGTACTGTGTTCAGTTCTGGGCCCCTCGCTACAAGAAGGATGTTGAGGCTCTGGAGCAAGTCCAGAGAAGAGCAATGAAGCTGGTGAAGGGGCTGGACAGCAAGTCTTATGAGGAATGGCTGAGAGAGCTGGGGTTGTTTAGCCTGGAGAAGAGGAGGCTGAGAGGAGACCTCATTGCTCTCTATAACTACCTGAAACGAGGTTGTGGAGAGGAGGGAGCTGGGCTCTTCTCCCAAGTGACAGCGGACAGTACGAGAGGGAATGGCCACAATCCAGGGGAGATTTAGCCTGTACATTAGGAAAAGATTTTTCACAGAAAGAGTCATTGGGCACTGGAACATGCTACCCAGGGAGGTGGTTGATTCACCTTCCCTGGAGGTGTTTAAGGCACAGGTGGACGAGGTGCTAAGGGGCATGGTTTAGTGATTGATAGGAATGGTTGGACTCAATGATCCAGTGGGTCTCTTCCAACCTGGTTATTCTATGATTCTATGAGCCCACACAGACAGCTTTCAAGATCCTGCTCTGCTGCCATTCCTGCTTTCTCAGCAGTCTGCTTTAACCAAAGATGTTTTGTAGTCTCTTGTCCTGGCACTGGTTATGTGTGATCTGCTTATTCCAAGTAGGCTATCAATATATTGCAATTCTTAGATGTCCATGCTTGACAATGATAGTGCAGCTGCAGCAGGTTTCACAGGGCATCGAGTCTGTGGAGGGATGCCTGTACTTAAAATTTCTGCATTGTGTATTCCACTGGGTCTTATATTTTTGCAAGTAGTAGCATGACTCAGGAGGCACTACGTTATACAAAGTATAACAAATAAATTACAGGTGTTTATGTCTTGCTGTGGTTTATGCCAAGTGGTCACAGGGGAGGAGAAAGAATGCTCACAAGCACAAGAGAAGAATGTGATTTTAACACCAGTATTGAGTGAGACATGCAATGTAACTACAGCTAAAATTTATCCATTTGAGGTGTCATCACCCCTACCATTTGACACTATACAGTGCTGGTGAAATTGATAAGAGTTCTGCTTTTGCATTTGGCATGGTCAGGATTACTACTAATAATGTTACTATGAGGTGAGAGACACTAGAAGTGGATGCAGGTGGGAAACTAGAGGAAGGGGACAATATACTGGCAGAACCTAGCAGAAATAGGATGCTGATAGTGTAAAATTGCTACTGCTGCCTCTCCAATACATTGATGCAGTTAATAGGAGTATAGAAACAAGCTGAACAGCATATTTCAGGTAACTCCATCAGAGCAGTTTTCCTTTTACTGCTTTTTACAGTCCTACAATGCAGCACTACATCAATAAATGAGATTGATAGCAGGTCTCCTGGAACAAAGTTGCCTCAGCAATTATTCAGGACAGCTCGACAGTTTTCCTGGTACCCACCAAGAGCAGGCTTTCAGCCAGGTGTGACTTCTTTGGTAGCAGCACTATACTTCAGACCCTGGGAGTTTATGACTATACATAGATGGGGTCACATCCAGTCACAGAGTGGGATAGTTTGAGGAAGTCATAGAGAAAGAGGATGGCTGGAAGCTGTTTGCACAGAATAAAAGTTTTACAGTCTGCTCTTGAGTTGTCACCAACAAAGTGGGAGGCATTTTTTGAGATGAGATGGACAGTGTTGCTTGAGAAGGTTTGTGGTGGCTGACTGCACTTTCTTGGGAACAAACTGGAGGTAGTCATAGGCTTGTTAAGTCTGAAGAAGTGCCCTTGTTGATCGAGGCAACTTGAGCAAGGTAGGACAGGGAACATCTCTGTGCCTATGTGTCTGCTTCTACATCTGAGAGAAGCTCTGGTCAGACAAGTCAAATAGAGATGATCTTGCAAATGTGTGAGGAAAACCAAATAAATGAAAAGCACCTTTCAAGCAAGTCCTATGTTCATCAAACCATGCTAATTTAAACTTTTTTTCTTTTTAACTGAAATAAAACACTGAAACTCACAGTAAATCTCAAAAGCATGCACCTAATGCAATATTACGAAACTCTCAAGACCGACCTGTCAAATAGTACTGAAATAATATACATCATAAATTATAAGAAAATAAAACTAATATATTTTTTGTTAAAAATTTATAATTTGTCTTCTGATATTGCAGATGCCAAAGTTCCTCTGAGCCATAGTTATAAGTTTTTCTTTGTAACAAACTAGTGTCAGTAGGAAAACATGACTTAATCGGTTAGATTTTTATTTCTCCTCCAGCAAACAGAGCTTAAAGTAAACCCCATAATGAAGAAAAATCAACACATTGGTGAAAATTGGTGGTGTTGGTGTCTGAATCAGTGATGAATGCATTAGAAAATACAAAGATTAATTCTTTCTTTTAGTAAAGTAAGGAGGGGAGCAAGATTACTGCCTGTGAACTTCAGTGAGTAAACAGCTATGTAACTCAGAGACTGGTGTCAGGAAAAACACAGCAGTAAAATTTGTCATCAATAAAACTTAGTGACAAAATATCAGGAAGTCCTAACTCAGAATAGCAAAGCTCTGGAACAAAGCCCTGCCATAGTAATGGGAGCAGTGCTGGTTGTCTTCCTAAGAGGGAGGTGACTTGGTTCATGGAGGGAACAGAGTTGGATGCTCTTCTTCCTCCATGAACATCTTAAGAGTATTCCTGGTCTTCTAAAACAGAGAAACTTCTATTGTGGCAGCTTCCCAGTGGTGCTTATTTGAAAAGAGCAAAGCATTTCTAAATCAAGTCTGAAATGTTTTAACTGTCTTGGTATAATTCCACAGTAAGAGACTGTGAAATTTTCTTTGAGACCAATAATGATCTATCCAGTAATTGACTACATATCAAATAAAAGACCTAACATTGTATTGAGTCTTTTGTCAGTGTCTCCCAGACCGTGCCAAGATGCTAGCCAGGCCTGATTTCAAGAGGTGCAAAAAGGAACAAAGAAAAGTAATTTGAACTTGTTTACTTCTAGCTTGTGGCTTTGTGGTTGTTCTGTGTCTAAAACATTAAATGCTTCACAGTCCTAATTTTTTTTCTTTTCTTGTCACCTCAAACAAATTTTCTTTGAAATAACTTTTAAGAGAATAAAACAGTTTTGAACCATGCTTTCTGAGTGAAAACTTGTACAATAGTTTCCTACAAATTATAGTGTAGTAAAATGTAATTAATATTTTGATGTAACTCAAAAGTGACCTTTCCCTGTCTCCAACAGCAAGCTTGCTCTGACAAATGTACTGCTCTGAAAAGCTTTAAAGTGAGGTCTGTGTTGTGACAAAAGCTGATGTGTGTACTGGGCATATTAAAATGAAAAATACAAGCCGATTTCTCCCCCACCCACAGTTCTCACTGAATTATCACAAACTATTACAAAAAAATTGTGCGGGTCCTCAGACCTTCAGTGTTGAGGTGCATTGCTTGCTGACATGTTAGCCTCACTGCAAGGACACCCTTGCACTTTTCTGCATTATGTCTTTTTCTGGAAACTAGTTTCTAGTGTAGACACTAACACTACCACATTGTCAACTCTTTACCCTTGTGCCCCCCCCAAGAATTTAGAGAGGGATGCAATTCGTAACACTTTGCATACATTAGGCAGAGCACACAGATATGATTTTACATGCTGTCTTGATTTTAAAGATTGTGAGACTCACTTTAATTCAAACCAGATTAAAGTTAAAGCAGACAGAAATATTCAGTGTATGGAATTCAAACAGAGATTATGGAGTATTTTGAAGACAGGACAGAAAGGAAAGGAAAGGAATGCAATCAAGATGTTACTCAACTTAATCTTTAAAGGCTTCTCTTCCTGCCTCTCAGTGAGAAACAGAGTTATCTGACACAGACTGCAGGGATTTCCAGTATGCTGAACATCCTCTGTCCTCGGGCAGCAACCACGGGAGGTACGCTTGGGTGCGGACAGGGGGAGGCCGAGTAGTTTACCATCCCTTTGGTTCATGCCTCCATGGAAGAAAGGGGTGCACGCGTGTCCTTCATACACAGGCCTTCCTGCTTTCATAAATGTTACATTTCCTGAGTTAGTTACCTTCTGGAAATCACAGAATAACCAGGTTGGAAGAGACCCACTGGATCATCGAGTCCAACCATTCCCACCAATCCCTAAATCATGCTCCTAAGCACCTCATCTACCCTAACCTTAAACACCTCCAGGGATGGTGACTCAACCACCTCCCTTGGCAGACCTTTCCAATGCCTAACCACCCTCTCCGTGAAGAACTTTTTCCTAATCTCAAGCCTAAATCTCCCCTGGCGGAGCTTGAGGCCATTCCCTCTCGTCCTGTCCCCTGTCACTTGGGAGAAGAGGCCAGCTCCCTCCTCTCCACAACCTCTCTTCAGGTAGTTGTAGAGAGTAATAAGGTCTCCCCTCAGCCTCCTCTTCTCCAGGCTAAACAACCCCAGCTCTCTCAGCCGCTCCTCATAAGGTTTGTTCTCCAGCCCCTTCACCAGCTTTGTTGCTCTTCTCTGGACTCGCTCCAGAGCCACAACATCCCTCTTGTGGTGAGGGGCCCAGATCTGAACACAGTACTTGAGGTGCGGTCTCACCAGTGCCGAGTACAGGGGGAGAATGCCATTGGCCTTCTTGGCCACTTGGGAGATATTGGCCATTTTCAACCATTATCATCTACCACACAGGCAACTAACATATTTTGGTTTGCTTACCCCATGTGCTTTCTAGTTTCATGGCCTCATTCAAGTCAGAGGTCTCCTGAGAGACCTCAGGAGGTTTCTGTTTCAATCCTTGCTCTAGTGAGACCAGCATCTAAGTCAGATCAGGCACTAGAGATTTTGTCCAGGGGAGTTCTGAGCATCTGTAAGGACAGAGATTTGACATCCTTTCCAGGCATCCTTTTGCAATACTTAACCATCTTCAGGATGGGGGCAAAAATTAATTGGAATTTCCTTTTCTCCTACCTATGCCCATTGTTTCTGTGTTATCGCCATGTGCTCTCTAGAAGGTTCTGACTGTCTTCTGTACAGCTCTCCCCACCCTCGTGGTAGCAGCTGCCAGCCTGCACTTTTGCAGGCTGAGAATGCTCAGCTCCCTCTGTGGCTCCTCACGCATCCTGTTCTCCAGTTCTCAGCCATCACAGTGCTCCACTGAGCTCGCTCTCCTGTGCTGTGGGAAACACAGCTGGACACTGGTTCAGGTGTGGCTTTGAGTGATGGGCAGCAGGGGAAAAATACTTCCACTGATCTATTGGCTAATTTTTACATGTAACTACCCTTCACTGTCACAAGAATGCATTTGCTAACCTACCTGCCTTCCTGCACTCTTCTGCATAACTGATCCCCAGCAAATCCTGTGCTGTATGTACAGCAAGCATGCTGCGGCTACCCAGCAGGACAGAGTTTACCTTCTAGTGTACTACGTAATCCTTTTCCTGAACCACATTTTCATCCATTACACACAAATCACTGCGTATATACGATTAACATCTTAGGATGATACTTGATTGTAAAGAAGTACTCCAGAGTGACACTGTGCAATATAGGATGACTGAGCTCTTCCACCCTCCTGCTGGAATGCTATTGTAAACAATATGCATTTGACATAGTATTCTCATATACAGTGATTTGATAAGGTTCCCTCAGTAGATCAAAAAGTGGTCACTTAATCCTTTTCCTAATGTAGCAATCATTTGACAAGTTATTGCTGAAGCTGAGTTCTATTAAGTTTTTTCTACTATTTAAGTCTGAACTCATGGTGAGTAATGATAAAAATGATACCTGTACAACCATGAAGTATTTTTAAATACTCTCCAGTAAGTCTCCCTTAATATTTTGCTTTGATTATTTTTTTCATCGAGTAAGGAGTGGGGAAAGTTTAAAACAGTTTCCCTTCTCATTTTGGAGGGAAAAAAAACCCCAAAAACCCGACCACTAAAGAGTGTACTGCTAGTCCAGCACCTCTTAAAAAAACATTGTGTGATAAAATTTCAGCATAGAAATATCAGCTCACTGATGTCAGTGGGATTTTTGCCAGGAATTTGTTGCTGAGCTTCCTTTACACCCTTTCCCTGCTGAAGAGAGATGGCTGAATCAGTCAGAAATGCAAGAGCATTGCCTGTGGGAAATTCAGCTTGTTTTAACTCAGTGAAATTCTTCCCTGAGCTGGGCAAGGGAAAAGAGAAAGGGAGAGGGAAGGCAGGACAAACAAGGCTAATCCAAGCCATGCCAGGTCAAGCACAACCACACCAGGCAGGGCTAAAACAAGCCAGCCCAGGCCAAGCAAAGCCAAGCTAGGCCAGGCCAAAAAAGGCCAAGCCAGGCCAAGCTAAGATAAGACAGACCAGGACAAGCCATTCCAAGCCAATTGAGACCAAGCCAAGCAAAGCAAAGCCATGCCAAGCCAGGGCAAGTCAAGACAGGCTAAGTCAAGCCAAGCCAGGCCAAGCCAAGCCCCATGTTCCTGCCCCTTGGGAGCTGCTTCCTTCTCTCTGCCCAGCATGAGCTGGTACTCTTGAGCTCACCATTCCCATGTGTGCCTTGTTTTTCACATCACAATTTACTGCTGCATTATAGCTCCTCTTTCCAGACCAATTAAGCCAGATAATTAAAATGGCCTATTTGTCAGATTAATCTCTTAGCCTTAGTGTTAGAATTATGACTTCTTTTATTCACCTTTTAAAAACTCGTTTTCTGCGCTGACTCCAGTTCAAAATAACAGCAGTGTAACAAAGCTGTTCCACCCAGAGTGAAGCCAGGGGAGTTACTCAAAACATAGTGAGAAGTGGTAGGATCTGGCCGCCTTAGTGCCTTGAAAGGCATTCTTCTTTCAGAACTGGAAGTTAGCCAAATAATTGCATTAATAATAGGTTTCATAGAATCATAGAATCATAGAACAACCACGTTGGAAGAGACCCACCGGATCATCGAGTCCAACCATTCCTATCCCTCAATGTCTTTCTTGTGGCAAGGGGCCCAAAACTGAACCAAGGATTGGAGGTGTCTGCACAGACAATTTTTACTTTGAAACTGTGCCAGCTTTGGAAGCTCCTGTGTTTATGACTTGCAACTTTAATATTTTTAATATTTATGTACTATTCTTGACTCCCATATCCTCATAGATTAATCCATTAATAAATATATATTTTCCATCTTCTGCTTTTTTAAGGAGAATAGACAGAAAATTATGTTGTATTATTTAGTTTTATTCAATTCATTAATTTTAGTCAGTTACTAGTATTGATGGGCTGTTTTATTTCCATTGTGCCTAAAGTGTAATACGAAGTAAACAAGAGTTATTTCCCCAGTGTTTTGAAGATTTCTATTCTAATGTAGTCTCTAACTTCTAAAAAACTGTCATGAGATAATGGTGTAGCTATATTTTTTAGTATCCATTTTTGCCAAGTTATTCAATGGCAATACAACTGAGGCATAAAAGGCTTCCTTTAATTTGATCTATATCCAGAGTTAGTACACTGAAATATGAAATTTTTCAGACTAAAACATGTATAGCTAAAAAAAAAAGATAATGCAATTATTCCATATTTATAATTAATTATTCCTACCAGAAATGGTCCATCTTCGTGATATTTGAAAATCATATATAGGGTTTTTTTAAGTTTACTCCAAAACCTTTTGTATCTCTTCTAAAGGCTAATTAGAAGATTACTTTACTAATGATTTGAAAGTCAAGCAACTGATGTCTAAGTGTTTCAGCTTATTAGTCTTTTTAGACAGCTATTTATTTTATTTAGGGGTTTTCTTCCTAACTGAAATGTCAGAAAGTCTTTCTGCATGTTCATTTCGATAGTGCTGACACTGTCCTGTCCCTCGTCTTTCTCCTTTAAACTTGTCTTCAACAGCAGCAAAAAAAAAAATTTCTTCAAGATGAACTTCACTTCTTTCCACTTTGCCTCTTCTCTGCCCTGCCTGGATATTTCAAGATATGAAAATATAGGCATGTCTGAGCTTTCAAAACCAGCTGTTATTTTAAATGCTTGATACTGAGTTTAGTCTGTGGAGGTGTTATATTGATAGCACACTCTGGTCTACCACAGATAAAAAAGCCAAGCCAGACTCAGGACTGATCTTGTTGCCCTTCTGTGATTTGCATTCACTTGTGAAAACCAGTGAAGAAGTTGCAGTACAGAAGCTTTGTTCTGTGAAAATCTATTCTGAAATGTTATTGCAGTGACTGTCTTTGATTACAATAGCATGAATAAATGCTTGAGGCGGGGGGGGAGGAATATTAAATGAGAAGCTTGTCTTCACAGCAGAATCTGGTTCTCGAAAGCCTCATTATCAGGTATTGCAAAGCTGGAGATAAAAGTAACCAACACTATAAAAATTAGAATATCTTCTGTTTCATAAAGCTGCAAGTTAATAATCAGACCCTTCATTGTCTTAGTAATTTAAGCTAACATTAGTTGTCTTCTCATCATAGGCTGGTATTAATAGTGACGGTAACATATTGCTCTCGGTTTGGTGTGGTACCTTGCATGAACAAGGACTCATTGTGATACTACATTTCGTCTTTCATGTGATTGCTGCTAATAGTACTATTACTGCGCTTACCTGTCTTCAAAGCCTAACTTGAACTACTGACTTTATTCTTCTGATTTCCATCACGATTTAGTCTGATAGGGATAGTACAGTGATATTAGAAATTCAGTTTAATGATAACAATGATTTGAAAGCAGTGTTAGTTGAAAAGTAGATGGGTTTTTCCCTTCCTTGCACTCATGTTCTTCCCAGCCAAGGTGTAACGTGTCTTTCCAGCACAAGTCAGCATGTGGTGTGAAACTTCTAGTGCCAAAAGAAAACAAAACCAGGAGTAGAAATTTCTAGAAGAACCTAATGCAGAAATCACAAGCAAGCCTCCGCTTTCCCCTCCTCCTTGTTGTAATTAAATTGCTTAAGAGTTTAAGATTTTATTCAGGTAGGTTTTAATTAAGAAATGGCTTTAACATTTCAATGGAATGTTGAAGAAATGAGTGTCTTCATTTTGCCTTTCAAAATCTTTATATGTATCTACTGGAAAATAAATTTCTCAGTGCTTTATAAAGAAAAGTCTGCTTCACCAATAACACTAACATTCTGTGAATTAAATAGTTGTAGATTTATCTCTTGATCCCTTATTAAAGGAGTGCTTAGCCAAATATTCATATTTAGCTTTCATTACCTTTCTTCAAACATTTGTCCCTCCAGAACCACAGTCCCTTTGATGCTCTTCCCTGAGCTCCATGTGAATGTCTGTTTTGTATTATTTTTCCCCAGAAGTAACAGTTTTCATATTTTCAAGGCAAAAAATCATGTTAGTGTCTGTCCTGGAACTATGCAATTTTTCAAGTTTTTTTTTTTGTTAATGACTGGAATGTTTCCAGGCTGAGGGTGCTTTGTAACTCTAATAATGCATTTATTTGGCCATATAGGTCAGGATTTAAGACACGTATGTTGGCAAATACAAGCACAAAATATTTATTTCTGGTTTGGGCTGGTGTATGCTTACTTGTTTACAGCCCTTTTGGTTCTCCACTCCTAACTACCTCAGCAGAACAATTACAGAGGCTGCTTTACCTGCTGGCTGGTAAGGGCTTTGTAGTCTCTCTATTATCCCCTTATTTGGGATTATCCCAGCTCCTCAGCACCCCACCTTCCCTGCAGTCAGATGTTTGAAACTTCTCTCTTCCCTTGTTTGAACTCAGTGCATCAAGGAATGTTTCTAACCAGGTCCAGGTAGCCTAACCTAATGCCTCTGAGTGCTAGGGAGCATCAGAAGAGTTAAAAAAGATTGGAAGCTATAGTAACAAAGTTTACAATACCAAAACTAACTTTTCATTTCTTTCTTTTACAAATTCTGTTAAGATGGATGGTCCTTTATAAAAATGGTTTTCTGGAGAAGGGATTTCCAAGGTGCTGCAAGAGATTTTTGATGAGAGCAGCTAATATGGTTATTGTGGAAATCTGTGTGCATCCTGGGTTAGAGAATGCAGCTCGGGAGCATTAGCAGTGCAGCCTGCATCTTTCTGCATCCCTAGGCCAAAATCCATTTCAGAAAGCTGTTCTTCGCTTTGAGGATTTGTATCTCTCATACTATTGTCACCTGGAGACCAATTAAAATATGAACTTTCATATGTTTCCTCTGTGCTTTGCTTCTAACTTCCTCTTGAAATCCTCTTGTTCACATTCAGTAGAGATTTGGGCTGCCATCCCATTCTCTGTATCTCGCAAAACTGAGCAGATAATGAACACTGAAAGTTTGCCAGGTGCTTAGTGAATTGTGTTTGCACGCCTGAAATGGTTCTATTGCTACCGTACTACCACAGTACTTGTTTATTAGATATATTAACATAAAATATACGCAATGGGAACATTTTCCACTGAGTAGGTATCTTCTTGCTAAAGAACTGGAGATGCATTAGATCACCAAATTCTCCCTTTCTAAAGGATCACCTGTAAAAGATTACTCGTCTTGAAAAGAACAGAGATTATATCCAACACTTACCATAAGTTTGCAATGCTTTCCAAAAGCCCTCTGCTGCAGGCTCTGTCAAGGCTATGAGAAAACACAACCAGTGACAGACAAAGGGGAGCTGGCAGAGCCTATGTGCTAGTGATGCTGAATCCATACTCAAAGTGATATTCTGGTACCTTACTTCAAAAGCATCTTTAAAGATTGGCAGTCTGTTTAGAAATAGTCCAGAAA
The DNA here is from genome assembly GCA_033459285.1 of Clamator glandarius. Classification (NCBI taxonomy): domain Eukaryota; kingdom Metazoa; phylum Chordata; class Aves; order Cuculiformes; family Cuculidae; genus Clamator; species Clamator glandarius. The sequence goes on from JAUNZM010000020.1 coordinate 599,505, forward strand.
CAATTCCAGGAGCTGTAATGCATCTAAGCATCATCTAGACTGACTAAGATTGTTTGAGTAGGATATTCTTTCTTATAGCCAAACATCTGCTTATCCTAGAATTAAAATCCTAACAACCCAACAAGTTTTTTTAAAGTTTTGAAAATTATCCATGTAATGCAATTAAAAATGTCTACCAGTACTTAGATCTTTATCCCTACTTTTCTATTTCCTCTGCAGCTCTCTCCCATGGAACACCAATTAAATTGCCCTTTTTAAAAAATGAATGTTACGCTTCCAAGTGTAGGAGTAAATTTCATTTAAAGCAGAATTAAAGATTGTTTCCCAAAAATTCTTCATAAACTTTCAAACAAGACACTGATATAAAGATTTTTTGAGTTATGCTGGTCCTCCTCTACAGGCTGGATCAACAGGTCACAGGCTGGACTGATGGGTCAACTAACAGATTGAAGGCCAATTGTGCAAGATTCAACAAGGCCAAGCACCAGGTCCTGCAATTGAGTCATGATAACCCCATGTAACACTACAGTCCTGGGGAACTGTGGGAAAGCTGCCCAGCAGAAAAGGACCTGGGGATGACAGTTGGTAGCCAGCTGAACATGAGCCAGCACTGTGCCCAGGTGATAAGAAGCCCAAAAGCATCCTGACTTGTATCAGAAATGGTGTGGGCAGCAGGAACAGGGAAGTGATCAACCCCCTGTACTTGATGCTGGTGAGGCTGCACCTTGAATACTGTATTCAGTTTTGGGCCTCTCACTACAAGAAGGACATTGAGTTGCTGGAGTGTGTCCAGAGGACAACAAAGCTGGTGAAGGGTCTGAAGCGCAAGACCTATGAGGGAACTGGATTGTTTAGACTGGCACGCACCCCCCGGCTTTCTTACCAGGGATGGGACACGCCTGTCTCCTAGGGGGACAAAAGCCCTCACCAAAAACCTAGTTAAGCTCATAAATCGAGCTTTAAACTAGATGTGGGGGGGGGGGATGGAGGCCAGGCCAGATGGGAGTGAGCCTGGAGGTGACACTTCAGAGGCAAAGGGGTGGTGTGCTGGCGATGCCTGCCGGTATATCACCACTAAGCAAGAGGGGGTGAGTGCAGCTGAGGATGGTAGGCAGCAAACTGGCACTGTGGCCTTAGTTAAGTCAAGGACCGCTCAGTTGGGGAGGAGCCCTATTGCGAAGGCTGAAGCTACGCCTGCCCAGCTGAAGTGCATTTACACCAATGCACGCAGCATGGGAAATAAGAAGGAGGAGCTGGAAGCTGTGGTAGGGCAAGGAGACTACGATGCCGTTGCCATTGCGGAGACGTGGTGGGATGACTCGTATAACTGGAGTGTACCCATGGTGGGGTATAAACTCTTTAGGAAGGACAGGAAGGGCAGAAGAGGAGGTGGGGTAGCCCTCTATGTTAGAGAGGGCATTGATACCCTCGAACTGGACTACGGTCAGGATGGGACTGAGTGCCTGTGGGTGAAAATCAGAGAGGCCCATGGGCAGGAAGGGATTGTGATGGGAGTCTGCTATAGACCACCCAGCCAAGAAGAAGCAGCTGATGAGCTCTACTACAAACAACTGAGTGTAGTCTCAAAATCGCTACCTCTAGTCCTTGTGGGAGACTTCAATTTCCCAGATATAGGCTGGGAGTATAATACAGCAGAAAGGAAGCAGTCCCAGAGGTTCCTGGAGTGTGTGGAAGACAACTTCCTCACACAGCTGGTGAGCGAACCGACAAGGGACGGTGCCCTCCTGGACCTGCTGTTTGTGAACAGAGAAGGACTGGTGGGGGATGTGAAGGTTGGAGGACGCTTGGGGCAAAGCGATCATGAGATGATAGAGTTCTCAGTGCGGGGTAAAATGAAGAAGGAGGTTAGCAGAACAGTCGCCCTCAACTTTCAGAGAGCAGACTTTGGGCTTTTCAGAAGGCTGGTCGGAAAAGTCCCATGGGAGGCGCTCCTTGAAGGCAAAGGTGTCCATGAGGGCTGGGCGCTCTTCAAGAAGGAACTCCTAGCAGCTCAGGAGAAAGCCGTCCCCAAGTTCCGGAAAAGTAGCCGGCGGGGTAAGAAACCAGCGTGGTTGAGTAGGGAGGTCCTAAGAGACATCAATAGGAAGAGGAGGGTCTATGACCTCTGGAGGAAGGGGCAGGCATCCTGGGTGGACTATAGAGAGGAAGTGAGAATGTGCAGGGAAAAAGTCAGGAGGGCTAAGGCCCAACTAGAAATGTGATTGGCCAAGACTGTGAAAGACAACAAAAAGTCTTTCTACAAATACATCAACAGCAAAAGGAGGGCTAGGGAGAATCTCCAGTCCCTAGTAGATGCAGAGGGAACAAGAGTAATAGGGGACGAAGACAAGGCTGAAGTGCTCAATGCCTACTTTGCCTCAGTCTTTAACAGTAAGGAAAGTTGTTCCCTCTGTGCACAACCCCAAGGGTTGGAAGAGAAGTATGAGATTCCCAAGGTCCAAGAGGAGGTGGTTAGAGACTTGCTTGCTCAGCTAGACGCCCACAAGTCTATGGGGCCGGATGGAGTCCACCCAAGAGTTTTGAGGGAACTAGTGGATGTGCTGGCCAAACCCCTTTCCATCATCTTCCAGCAGTCCTGGATGACTGAGGAGGATCCACTGGACTGGAGGCTGGCTGATGTCGTGCCCATCTATAAGAAGGGGCGCAGGGAGAATCCGGGGAACTACAGGCCTGTCAGTATGACCTCGGTACCAGGGAAAGTCATGGAGCGGGTGATCTTGAGTGCGATCATGAAGCACTTGCAAGAGAACCAGGTGATCAGGCCCAGTCAACACGGGTTCATGAAAGGCAGGTCTTGCCAGAGTAATCTGATCACCTTCTATGACCAAGTGACTAAACTCTTGGACAAGGGAAAGGCTGTGGATGTGGTCTTCCTGGACTTCAGTAAAGCCTTTGATACAGTTTCTCATAGCATTCTGCTTCGGAAACTGTCGGCCTCTGGCCTGGACGGGCGCACACTCTCCTGGGTGAAAAACTGGTTGAATGACCAGGCCCAGAGGGTGGTGGTAAATGGAGTTAATTCCAGCTGGAGGCCAGTTACAAGTGGGGTTCCCCAGGGCTCAGTCCTGGGTCCAGTCCTGTTTAATGTCTTTATCAATGACCTGGATGAAGGCATTGAGTGCACCCTTAGCAAGTTTGCAGATGACACCAAGCTGGGTGGAAGTGTCGATCTGCTGGAGGTTCGGGAGGCTCTGCAAAGGGACCTGAACAGGCTGGACTGCTGGGCTGAGACCAACGGCATGAGGTTTAACAAGGCCAAATGACGGGTCCTGCACTTGGGGCACAACAACCCTAAGCAGAGGTACAAACTAGGAGAAACCTGGCTGGAAAGCTGCCAGGAGGAGAAGGACCTGGGGGTGTTGGTTGACAACCGACTGAACATGAGCCAGCAGTGTGCCCAGGTGGCCAAGAAGGCCAATGGCATCTTGGCTTGTATCAGAAACGGCGTGACCAGCAGGTCCAGGGAGGTTATTCTCCTCCTGTACTCGGCACTGATGAGACCGCACCTCTAGTACTCTGTTCAGTTCTGGGCCCCTCACCACACGAGGGATGTTGTGGCTCTGGAGTGAGTCCAGAGAAGAGCAACGAAGCTGGTGAAGGGGCTGGAGAACAAATCTTATGAGGAGCGACTGGGAGAGCTGGAGTTGTTTAGCCTGGAGAAGAGGAGGCTGAGGGGAGACCTTATTACGCTCTACAACTACCTGAAGGGAGGTTGTGGAGAGGAGGGAGCTGGCTTCTTCTCCCAAGTGACAGGGGACAGGACGAGAGGGAATGGCCTCAAGCTCCGCCAAGGGGAGATTTAGGCTTGAGATTAGGAAAAAGTTCTTCACGGAGAGGGTGGTTAGGCATTGGAAAGGTCTGCCAAGGGAGGTGGTTGAGTCACCATCCCTGGAGGTGTTTAAGGTTAGGGTAGATGAGGTGCTTAGGAGCATGATTTAGGGATTGGTGGGAATGGTTGGACTCGACGATCCAGTGGGTCTCTTCCAACCTGGTTATTCTGCGATTCTGTGAGATGGAGAGTCTTAGGGGAGACATTATCTTCCTCTACATCTCCTGGAAAAGAGGTTGTATCAAGGTGGGTGCTGGTCTCTCCTCCCAAATAACAAGTGATAGGACAAGAGGAAAATGACCTCCAGTTACACTGAGGAAATTTAAATTGGAATTACAAAAAATGTATTTACTGAAAGAGTGGTCAAGCAAGTACCCAGACAAGGTGAGTCTCCATCCCGAGAGGTGTTCAGAAGGCATACAGACACTTTAGGATATGGTTTAGTAGGCACAGTAGTGTTGTGCTGATGGTTGGACTTGATGATCGTAGAAGTCTTTTCCAATCTCAATGGAATCTATAATCCTTTTCCAACCTCTGTGATCCTATTTTTTTCCTTGATTAGGTGCTTCTCTTACCTCTGCTGGGCCCTGTTTGACAAAGAGTGCACTAGGATGTGAGAACATAAAATAGGAATGTCTCTTCTCTGGATGGCAAAAACAAAAAAAAAAAAAAAAAAAAAAAGAGGTTTTCAAATTACTGCTGGCTAGTACCAAGGCTGTTAAAGCCCTGAGGGAGTGTCTGATCAAGTTGTCCATGACACTAACACTAACACTACCCAGAACTTTCTAACACCTTGGAATTCTAACATGTATTCACTTCTTCCTGAAGCAGAAAATCAGCAAAACTAGTAGAGAGCAAAGAAGGGACGTGAAAGGCTTAGTATCAAGATAAGAAACCTCAAAAATATGCGAAGTGAATATGCCAGTAGGCTGCTGAAAATTTAAGGGAGAATAGCTTAGAAAAAGTCAAGTTACACCTAAACGTGAGAGCAACCTCTTTCCATTATGAAATGCTGGTACATCATGCAATTAACATGGATTTAACAAGCGCAAATCCAGTATGAAATGGAAAAACTGCTTTTCTGGCAAATAATTTTCTGGCAAATAAGTAGGAGAGCAAAAGTTCGGCAGATACTCTTCGACAGCAGGATTCTTGCACTAGCCTTTCATCATCCCTTAAAGCAGCTACACCTGCTTGCTTTTATTGTGATTTGAAGTCTGAGGAAGGAAAACAGGAAGCTAAGCTTCTAAATGACCATAGTGTTAATCCATTAGCTACTTTCATACAGCAGTGTTTGAGAGTTTACTAAATTCCTGCCTTAACAGGTACAATAAGCACTATACATCCCTTACCCCTTGCATTAGAAGACACTAAATAAGCATTAGCACAATCACTCATGAATATTATTTTTGTACTTTAGGATCAAAATAATTCACATGGTGTTAGGTTTTTAAATACACATTTTTGTCCAAACAATCCCCAAAAGACTTTCTCTGACAGACATAATATCCTTCTGTGAATACTTCCACCTACATATGCCCTGCTGTCCTTGTCCTGAACTCTCTAGCGAGTGCACCTAGCTCGATCTCCTCCTAGAAACTCCAGACCCACAATTAAGCAGAGGTTCAGCTCTGGAAGACACAGAAATTGGAGGCAATGTTCCTCCTCCAGGTCAGATAAACCAAAATCAGGGGAGTGAGCTGTGCATTAGCATTCCTCACCAGTTCAACTCATGACTTCTAGTGTGCTGGTTCACCAGAGCTATATGCATTTGGTCTCCACATGCTTCAGAGTTTGCTGGAGTCCTCCTGTTTTTTTTATTCACAGCACCATTAAGTAGTTACTGAAATTAGACAGATTTCGGATAAGGCTGTGAAAGAGAAGCAGGAAAATATAGCTGATAGATATTAATAGAGACAAGATGTTACCAGTACGAAGAGCTGGTAGGTAGGTAGCTAGCTTTGAAAATTTCCTAGGCTCAAAGCAAGAGGACAAATCAAGTGCTTAGGAAAAACCCTTTGTATTTGGGAGAAATCAAGTATTTCTGCAATAAAGTGCTGCATCTGTTTAAAGTTAGGAAAGCCCAACCCAATTTCTGTAGCAAGAATTAGTACCTTGTACACTTTGATGCCTCCTGGAAGATGTGCTTTCATCAGCCGTAATTATGCTTGCTCCAAAGGCATGTAATGAAATTCAGTGATGTCTTTAGACTGTTGGACAAACTGAGTGATATGGTTGTTTTCTCTGGTCTTAACCTGCCACTTTCCTATCTTAAATCCTTGCCTGGGATGAATGGATAAAGTAAATATGATTGCATGGTAGCTGAAAATTCTGTGCTTTTTTTTTAAGGAAAAACATGTAGTGAAGGTTTCATCAAAATATATGCCTTGGTGTTAAAGATAGTCCAGGTAGCTTTCTTTCACGAATGCTGCTGTAGAGTGGGGGGATTTGTTGGGGCTTTTTTGCCTTTTTTTTCCATCTTTTTCTAGTTAAAAAAAAGCAACAAACATTTTATCACTGTTTCTAAGATTGTAGTTTTCACCACCACCCCTTAGAAAGCTGCTGGTACAAATGAGCTGTCATCCATCTTCTTCAGTTCCCCATGTAAAATTAACATTTTAAGAACAAAACATCTCTTTGTATTCTACAAAGAAACTGAGCTTTCACCTTAGTTGTCTAAAGTAAGAAAGAACTTAAATTGGACACTTAGAACTTGTTGTGTGGTCCTCAGAATCTGTAATCCTGCAGGTACCTTGTGATGATTTTTTTGCATGCACCCAGTCCTTCCTTTACAATTAAAGTTTGTGAGGAGTAAAGAGTAAAACGCTTGCCCTCCTCAGCTAGAACTTCTTAACTCCTGAAAAATCATGACAGCTTCCAGCTCTGAGCCTAATTAGGCCTTCCCAACACATGTTATTCTACCTAACCTTCCTGAGGCTGTTTACCCCACACTGAAGATGCATACGTTAAAGTATGTATCTACAAACAATAAAATGATCACTGTCACTCTTTTGGTAAAAGGTGGGGAAGGACCCCAAAGCTCAAAGGCTTCTCCCTCACCAGTCTGAACCCAACCTACTACTCTGCCATCTCTAGGAGTGTGTTGTCAAGTTCTGCCTGTGAAAAGGTATTGGGAAATCAGAAGGAAAATTCTTCATCTCCATTGCTGTTCAAACTGTAGAGCAAAGCAAGGGAGACATCAGGATTTGGGACAGAGGGGCCCTGTTGCTGCAAGGCATTTGGCAAAGGTAGGGAAGGTCCCACATGCTGTTTCAGGAATGCATACACATCTGAGGACAGCCCAGGATCCAATTATGTCCTCCCCTTAAACACAAGAGGCAGAAATCAGTTTTGGCAGAAAGTACAGAGCTGAGATAGAAGCATATATACAGGGGAAAATAGGAACCTCCAGCCCAGAGGTGCGCTCCTAAATCATAAAGGGGTAAGATTTAAGATGCTTCTTTTATAAAAATCAATGAGAAAAGTTTCCTTTGCCCAGAGAGCTACTCTACATCACTTTAAAGGTTTTCAGTTCTTAAAAACTAACTCAGTGAAAGCCATTCTAGACTTTTGCTTTGCTTACATACAGAGACATTTCCAGCTTTGACAAAGACTTGACTCAATGTTTGGTTTTCATACACTGGTGAATACTTCCCTCTGCAGGAAACTGTAAGTCAATAGCAGTCATAGCCTCTGGCAGCACAGACAAAATGCTCTAGGCTCAAAGTAGAGACACGTAAATTTACTGAAACATGTACCTGTACCCTAATGGTATGGTCATGTTTTACATTGTATTTTCCATCAAGGTATTTCCATTGACTTTCACAGACTCCCCCCACCCCCTCCACTGGTAGATTTTGACAGTAAATAAACAATCTGCCACTTTCCATGCCTAATATTCTAACACTGGTTCTTACAAATACCAACCTCCCTGGATTGCCAAAGGAGCGAGTGTCATCTTCCATGTGAGTCATACCCTGCCATGGCTTTCTAAAGGAATTTGACTTTCTACCTAAACTGTACCAAACAGACCAGACTCTGTGAGGAACAGTCTGGCTTTGTAGATGCTTTTGGTTCCTGCACTGTTTAATTTCAATTTCCAATTGTGTCAATTATTTTGTGACAAACTCCTGCACCTCAGTGCTTTCCGTTCCCCACCAAAAAATGGCAATATTATGCCTTCTTTCTGAAGCACCACAAGTTTTAAAATGCAGAGTACAATCACTAGTGTTTGATCTACAAGCCAGAACTGTGCTCAGTGGTTATTATCCTGGATTATTCACCTCTTTGAAGTTTAAAACTTTATCTGGTAGCTTAGTTACATTTTGAGAATATAGTGATATTTTAAGTACCCAGTATCACTAGAAAAATCTTGGGTTTGTGGGCTTCTGTTGCAGATAATTAAGTGTCCTCACCCTTCCTGAAATTTCACCTACCTTCAAGTAGTATGGAAGATTATCTTTCAATTTCCATGAGCAGGTGTTTGCATTCTAGAGCCCTAAAAATTCCACACGGCTTGAAAATGGTTGCATTGTTTAATTGTTCTATGGCTATTTACATTTTTTGAGAAAAAAATCTTCTTTCCAAGAGAAGGACCAACCTGAAAAAAATTAAACCCTTCTGCAGTAAGGCCAAACTTATTTAAGTTGGATGGAAGACCATTATAAGCAAAAATTAAGCAATTATTGAGGTGTACTTAGATAATTCTTATCAATTAATGCTTCTCCATAGCAATTTTGCAGTGGCAGTACCTTTGGAAAAGGCTTGCCCTCATCCTGGTCCCAAATGCCTAGTGCCATTCCTGATACCCCGTGCCATCCTGCTGGCTTCACCACTGTTTTTGCATGCAATGCAGGTTCTGCCTCTTGAGGAGGTTAAGGGTGTATTTTATTAATTATGCGGCCTGCAATGTAGTGAGGAGGGCAAGCCTTTTACTCTTTCTGACTCTTGAGCTGACTAGTTCAGCCAGAGAAAACTTGCTTGGGAGTTGCTTTTACCTCAAGTGTGTGTTAACCTACCTACTAATTCCCATTTGACTTTCACTTTAATACTGTTTTCTTTTTAAAGGAATCATAGAATGGTTAAGAGTGGAAGGGACCTTAAAGATCATCTAGTTCCCACTGCGCGGTAGGAGAGATCAGATCACTCAAAGCCTCATCCAACCTGGCCTTAAATACCTCCAGGCATGGGGCATCCACCCATAATTTCTCTGGGCAATCTGTTCCAGGGTCTCACCACCCTCACACAAAAAAATGTTTTCCTAATATCTAATCTAAATCTCCCCTCTCTTTCAGCTTAAAACCATTACTACTCATCCTATCAGTACACTCCCTGATAAAGAGCCTCTCCCCATCTTTCCTGTAGGTCACCTTTAAGTACTGGAAGGCTGCTATAAGGTCTCCCAGAGCCTTCTCCTCTCTAGGCTAAACAAGCCCCACTCTCTCAGCCTGTCCTCAAATGAGAAGTGCTCCAGCACTTCCAGCACGAACATCTTTGTGGCCTCCTCTGAACTTGCTCTAACAGTCCATGTCCTTCCTGTGCTAAGGACTCCAGAACTGACACAGTATTCCAGGTGAGGTCTCACAAGAGCAGAGAGGAAGAATCCTCTCCCTTGACCTGCTCGTCACACTTCTTTTAATGCATCCCAGGATACAGTTGGCCTTCTGGGCTGTAAGCGCACATCACTGGCTCATGTTGAACTTCCCATCCACCAGCACACCCGCATCTTTCTCTTCAGGGCTACTGTCAAGCCCTTCTCCACCCAGCCTGTGTTTGTGCTCAGGATTGCACTGACCTAAGTGCAGGACCTTGCCCTTGGCCTTGTTGAATTTCATGAGTTTCACACAGGCTCACCTCACATGCCTGTCCAGGTCCCTTGGGATGGCATTCCTTCCCTCCAGCACCTTGACCACACCACACAGCTTGCCAAACTTGCTGAGGGTGCCCTCAATTCCACTGTCCATATCCTCAACAAAGATGTTAAACAACACTGGTCCCAACACCAACCCCTGCATCACTTATCACTAGTCTCCACTTGGACACTAAGCTGTTGACAGCTCTCTGAGTGCAGCCATTCACAGCCAACTCCTTATCCACTGAGTGATCCATCCATCAAGTCCATGTGTGTCCAATTTGGAGAGAATGTCACATAGAACAGTAGTCCTTCTGGAGAGGGCCCCTGCTCTCCCTACTCTTCCTTTTATCACTGACATACATATATATAAGCTTTTTTTTTGTTGTCTTTAACATTGTTGGCCAGATTTAACTCTACCAGGGCTTTAGCTTTCCTAACCTGATACCTTGCTGCTCAGGCAGTTTCTCTGCATTCTTCCCAGGCTACCTGCCCTTGCTTGCACCCTCTGTAGGCTTCCTTATTGCATTTAAGTTTGTCCAGGAGTTCTTTGTTCATCCATGCAGGCCTCCTGGTCATTCTGCCTCACTTCGTTTTCGTTGGGATGCATCAATCCTGAGCCTGGAGAAAGTGGTCCTTGAATATTAACCAGCTTTCTTGGGCCCCTCTTCTCTCACAGCTTTATCCCACGGTATCCTATGAAGCAGATCCCTGAAGAGGCCAAAGTCTGCTTTCCTGAAGTCTAGGGTAGTAAGATTGCTGTGCACTCTCCTTGCTGCCTTAAGGATCTTGAACTCCACCCTTTCATGGTCACTGCAGCCAAGGCTTACCTTGAGCTTCACATTCCCCACAGCCCTTCCTTGTTGGTGAGAACAAGGTCCAGCATAGCTCCTCTACTCATTGGCTCCTCTGTCACTTGGAAAAGGAAGTTATCATCAATGCATTCCAGGAACTTCCCATTGCTCGTGCCCTGCTGCAGTGTCTCTCCAAGAGATACTGCAGTAGTTGAATTCCCCCATGAGGACCACGGCTTGCAAACATTAGGCTGTCTACAGAGGGCCTCATCTGCTCACTCTGCCTGGTTAGGTGGCCTGTAGCAGACCCACAGTATGATACCACCTGTTCCTGCCTTCCCTTTAATCCTGACCCACAGGCTCTCAGTCAGTTCCTCACCTATCCCCAGGCAGAGCCTCATGCACTCCAGTTGGTCACTGAAACAGAGGGCAATGCCCCCTTCCTTGCCTCCCATGCCTGTCCTTCCTCAGAAGCATCTATCACTCCATCCCAATGCTCCAGTCATAGGAACCCTTCCACCACATCTCCATGAAACAGTAAGAAAATAGCCCTGCAGGAGTCTGTATGTCTCTTAACTCCCCATTTATTTCACATGATCCATGCATTTGCATAGGGCACTTAAATTAGGCCCCCAATAAAGCTGTCTTACTGGCTGGAGATCCTTGGTGTTTCTCTGCAGTGCTCTGCTGTTGACCTGTGTTCCACTGCCAGCCTGTGGGCATCTAGTGCTAGCACTGCCATCAAACTGGCAGGAGTGGGAGGGATTGAGGTTCCCCTTCCCCAGCAACTTTAGTTTAACACCCTCTTCATCAGCTTGGCAAGCCTATGACCAAGGATGTTCTTCCCCTTCTCTGACAGATGGACCCTATCAGCCCCCAGTATATCAGGTTTCTCAAATCAAGTGCCATGATCTAAGCAACCAAACCCCTGGCTGCAGCACCAGTGCTGCAGCCATTTGTTGATTTGCCAGACTCAACTTGACCCTTTCAAACTGCTTCCCTTTGACCAAGAGGAATGAAAAAAAAAAATCTACCTGAGCTACAGCGTCCATTACCACCACCCTCACGGCTCTGTAATCCTTCACAATAGAGCTCAGACTTATCTTGGCTGTAACAGTGGAGCCCACAGGAACAACAGCAGCAGATAGTAGTCAGGAGGCTGTACAAGGCTGGGTAACTCCTTGGTGATACCCCTGATATGAGACCCCGGACAGTGGGTCAGGTCAGCAAACAGATGCCTCTGTACCTTTCAGAAGTGAGTCACCCACTACTAAGAGGCAAGCAAGCAGATGAAAAAGCTAACTCTGAGACTAAAGACCACCTTTTCTTATTTAGGGCAAGTTTTTAATACAGTGGGTTTAGCATAAAGGAACAAAATTTCGTTTCACTAAGCCAGTGACCTCTGCTTTCAGAGGGACTTGTAGTTTCTACACCAACTATAGAACAGGATGGTATATGGATTCACTTTTATCAGTTATGCAACAGTGCTGTGAAAAATAAGCAAGCCTACATTCTTCCTTTGTCATAAAATTTTTAGAAAGAATAGCAGTTGGTTTTTTCAAAGGTTAATAAGCTCCAGAGAGACTTTTATAAACATGAAAAATACGCCTGCAATTTTGCACATTGATTAGGTGGTTTTGTGTTCTAAATAAACTTCAAAAACCCTGAATTACAGCCACCGCGTGCTACTGCTGCTTCAGCTGCTTATTCGTCACACCTTTGTTCTTATGAAGACCGAATTCTATCTGAGGGCTGTACAGCTTACATCCACCCAGTGCTCATTACACCCAAATGTTTGATCATGAGTTTGTACAGTCGCATTTGTTGGGAATACTGAAAATAACTGCCAAGGTACTTGCTCATGTTAATAATGATGGGAGCTGCTACTTTGTAGCAAAACCTTTTGCACAAGAGTGCTTCAAAGGTGGAGCACAGTTAGAAGTCGAAACAAAAGAGACATTACACACCTGAAAAATACAATCCTATGGCTTTCTACAGTACTGACCAGTGTTTCCTTTCACTGGGGAACTCACCTCTTTTACAGGTATTCATTTTAAAGCTATGCAATCTTTGTGCAATTCGGGTTTCATTTGCCCAGATTTCCATTGCAAATACTACAGAACAGTGCTTTCTCAATGCATACAAAAGTCTACCATATTCTCAAGGAGTCGTTCAAGGTGCCTATGTAAAAAAACTTGCAATACAGAGAGTGAGTCTTGATAAAGGCACGTGAAAAATAAAAATAAAGCTTACTTCTTAAGTCTATAGACTGGAATTCTCCAGCTGCCAGGCCTAGATACTTTTAAAATTGATCCCCTGTATCTTACCAGCATTAAATTATATTAATCCATTTCAAACACCAATTTTTTTATTGGCCTCATGTTTAAACAAGACATAAACCAAGTCCCCTCTTCTTTCCTCCCAAAAGAGTTTCTTAAGAAATCATAACAGTTTACTCTCTTTCAAATGTGATAAATGCTACTAAGCAAACTACCTTTTTAAAAAAAATTTTTTTTCAAGGTTTCACTAAGTCATTTAATTACCTTTCCTCTGGTTCAGCAAAGCAGTGGCACTGGAGCCTCTGGCCAAGGCTTGCTTGTAGAGAAAGCAAAGTGAACCCTGCAATGTAAGTCTGTGACGGCATCACACATAAAAAAATAATTTTTACATACACCAAATGCTAACAGCATAAATTTAATATAAATGTTAATTCAAGTACAGAATCCAAACACATGATTTCAACATTAGAAATTACAACACTTAAAACAACTACTATGTAGCTAATATCACATGCAAATAAAATTAAACTGCTATAACTGTACCTAAATTATCAACAAAAAAAGACATATAATATGCCAATGAAACATGTTTAACTAAAATATATATGGACCCCAACAGTTGACTGCTTTTAAGAAAATTATTCAACTTGAAATTTTCCTGTTGCATAGGTTTTTGTCTACATAATATTCCTTTTTGACAAGCGCTTTTCAGACAATAACTTACAACCAATATCTGCATAGGTCTGGCCCTCAGACTCTTAATATATGCCACTTGGCCCATTCCTTGACCAGGAACTAGAACTGTATACCAATTTCAAAATGAAGAATGATATTAGTTTCAGATTTTAAAGGAGAGGGAGAAAAAAGCCTTCATTTTTTTTGTCATTCACTAAATGAAGCACTCTACTGAGAAATGCTAAACAGTCACAATAATAATAAAGATGGCTCACTCAAAATTACATACACACAATTTCAAAGCTTGAAAACTATTTTCAGTTTAATACTAAACAATGTTTTTTAAGAAGAACATGGCTTGATTAGACAGCGAGCAAGCTGTGTTCAGCATGGCTACCTCAGGCAAGTAGAAGTACTGTTTACAAAGGGTAGCCTAGCTGAGATTAAGGCCTCTGTGAATGCAGAAATACATGTGTCCCAGCACAGAGGTGCTAACAACAGGAAATGCATCTTAGGAGCTGTACGTAAAAATATGAGTAACTTGTATGTGCCAAGATTTATTTTTGCCAATTATCTGAGATATTGAACTGCAATGTAACAACTACAGCAATATAACTCTCATAGCCTGACATAAAACCATTTAAAATACCACCCCTCCATTGATGTAATGCTACCTAATAAAACCTCTGTTTCTGGTATATGTTCTTCCTATAAAACTTTGCATAAAGTTTGAGAAACAAATCTGAGTGTGGTATTTTCATATTATGTACGTTTATGTATGAAAAGGCAGGGGTGCCAGGTAGTGTAGTTTTGGGGGGTTTAAATGTTTGCTTAAGATTTATTACTTACAGCAGAAGCTACAAAAATTCTATGTGAAACTCAAAATACAAGAATAGGAATTGATTCCAACACTAAAAATAAGCTATTGCCATATGAACTTTAACAGGTAATAAAAATCTGAAACAAATTACATGTTCAAAACAAATTTCATCAAGCTAACCAAAGTAATTTAACATTCTATTTCACTAATATTTAAAGTAAAATGCTGCACATGTGCTTTGAGGAATTATTCACCAATAAACATGTAATGTGAATTTCCAGCAATTATCTATCAGCATGGTGTTCTTTTTTCCGAACTTCTCTTCTCCAGGGCAATTCAAGCTGAAAAGGGTGTACAGTTGGCTGTAGAAAAAGAGGGGCAAAGGGAGGAGGAGAGAAAAAGTCTTGATTTCAGTACGCATACTGCATTACCTATTCCAAGATGGACTAACTATTAAGGAACGTAAGATAATGGTGTAAAGAAAGCATTCAGAGTCTTATGCTTACAATGCTGCTTTCATCCTCTGCACCCCCAATACTAACTCAAATCATTATGAAATTATTTAGTCAACAGTTCAAAAAATATCAAAAAGAACCTAGCAAAAAAAAAAGAAATTAAAAATGAGATCTCACATTACTTTTTCAGAAAAGCCTTACAATTTTTTTTAAAAAAAACATTCTTCAGGACTGAATGTAAGTATTTTCTCAGCCTACATACTTTACAATGACCCTTTGTTTCATCTCCATTGAACACAAAATATTAATGAACAACTTTAGTGTGCAAATTACATCACTGTTCTGAGTTTTAATTTGTTACATATGTCATGTAGTATAGCAGCAGTCTTTCATATTGCATATTTAACACTTTATATGGGGATGTACTATCAACTGAGTACCAGGTCCTGTCAAACACACGCATAAACAAAACTCAGCTTTATTGTGGTCATCAATGGACTAGAAAAGGGCATTAACATCACTTCTGTTTTGAAGTGACTGACTCTACTCAAGTCATTCAAGTTATTTCATGGATAAACAGAGTCCAGAATCATTGCATCTTTCTTACTTATTTTTTTCCACATTCTTCTGCACAGGCCAAGATTTAGAAATTTTATGTTCCCTGCCCAAAAGCAGCAGCAAGAGGAAAATTACTGAATCTTCAGGAAAAATCCCAAGTGACTCAGATTAGAAGCTTCCAGCTGTAAAGTTAACACTGAGCATGAATTTAATCCTATTTTCAGACTGCTTATAAGCTTTTTAAAAATTTTTTTTAAAAAACAGCTTTTAAAAAAAGATAGTAATCCTCACTTTGAAAATAGAAAGAGGCCTCAGAACTGACACTTAAATTCAGAACTCCACACTTAAATTCATCCACGAGAGTATACTTGAAAAAAAAAGACAATGTTTAGCCTTGCAGCATAAAATGTAGAAAGTTAAAAATAACACTCTTTGCAAATTAGAGGAGATACTAGTCTCTTTCTTTTACATGGAAATGACTACCCAAAGAAACAGACTAAGTCACCAGTGTAGTTAACAATTCCACTTCTGGGCATAAATTTAAACCTAAACTGGAAATGAAAATAGTTTAGAAATGACTGAAAAATGATTCAGAGTAATTTTAAAAGTAAAAGATATAACATTCCTTTGTGCTGTGCAATCCACGTGTATCAAACTGGGTGATACATCAGCATGTCTACAGCAGTAGAGCTACATTTCTTTGGGGGAAAAAAAAAAACCCAAACAACCAACAACCTGGATAGAGCACGTCTACAAGCTTTCTCAGTGGTGTGTACATGGAAGTAATTTTGAGATCGCCTCTAATAAACAGCCCAAACATTGAAGCTAAGACAGTGGCTTTGTGGGGCCAAAATTCTGCACCAAACACAATCCTGGGAGGTTCACTCACCTATATTACCCCACTACATTGCCTTCAGGGACAGCAAAGTTACATTTGCTTTCTCAGGGGCTGT
This sequence comes from Clamator glandarius, assembly GCA_033459285.1. Taxonomy (NCBI): domain Eukaryota; kingdom Metazoa; phylum Chordata; class Aves; order Cuculiformes; family Cuculidae; genus Clamator; species Clamator glandarius. The sequence continues at coordinate 615,740 of JAUNZM010000020.1, forward strand.
TATGAAAACCATTACGTATAAGACACCTGATAAATATTTAAGACTTCTAAATTCAAACTGTTAAGGAACACCTTATACTACATTCTGAGATTGTTTAATAACCACTAAAAACACTTATCTGTATTTGCTAAACAACACCAGCAACTTCAGCACTTGTTTTTTTTTAAAAAAAACACCTTAGATTTTGTACCAGGCTTTGCTTGTTCCAACAACAGTACAGTTAATTTTGATAACGCAAACCAAGGTAGTGCTTAAGTAAAGAAAATTCCTACAATGAACAGCAAAATTAAAATATCTCACAGGAACTGTGACACCTTGAAGTTTATTGTCCAAAATGTAGGACAGCAGTCTACTGATACATTTGTTCTAGACCCAGATGCTGAGTTCAGACTCCTGAACTAGTTTATGAAAGTTTTATCCTTGCCTTGGAAACTGCTAAACTTCATGCATGCAGTATTTAAGAAGCTTAAAGAAGTGAATTCATGATAGTAAGACATAGTGCTTGCTCCACCAGTTTCAGTACAGTTTACTATATGCATTCTATGTGGTAAACTGGAATTAAACTGTTATTTATGTGCTATATTTAGTTATTAAAATACTTTTCCTCGATTCAGATCTTTATTAGTGTATTTTTAATTATTTTTTTTCTTTTAAATACTCTCGTTTACCTGAGAATTAATGTCTTACATTTGTGTCTCAGTGAGACACCACATGGAATTGGATTTGTGAGTGAACAAAGAATACCCTAACGTGGAATACATGTCTAAAACCTGGCAGATGCCAAAACTGAAGAAACTTTACTGAAACTTCTTCCTTTCTTCCCTATCACCCTTAAGTCAAACTCAACAGGGAGAGAACTCCCCAGAAGCCAGCCTTTGCTAAAGAAGTTGTTGTCTTAAGGACTTGAAAGATGTTCTGAGATCTTCTGGTATTGCCTTAAACCACTGGAATTTCACCAGCAGTTAGGTGAAAATGATCAAACAAACGTGCAAAAAAACAAGCCCAAACCAAATTGTAAGCATCTGAACCCTGGAAAAGCAGAACATCCTTCTGAGAATGCTAGAATCATAGAACCCTTTTCCAGGGTTCAGATGCTTAGTCTTACTAATGAAAGGGAGATAGAAGTTCTACAATTCAGAGCACCTCCATGCAACTTCAAGTTCTCATCTGTCTATACTTCAGTCATCTGGATGAGCCAGATTGATCCCTAAAGCTATAAAGCTACATTACTGATGCAAAGGACCTGAATAACAAATAACACTTGGTTTGGGAATGACTCTGCACTAACCCTGCCTCTGGACCAGAGAAGGAATGCAGAGTTTGTGTTAATTAGTACAACTATACGGTCTCCAGATTGGAGCCGCCTCATATCTAGTCAACTCCAGATGAGGCAAGAGTAGAAAGTCTTACATGCTTTTCTAACAGGACACCACAGTTAACATCCAAGCACTAACTTGCTAACAACACTAAGATGCTGTGTAAGTTCTAAAGACATAGACTTATTTGTGTTTAATGATATTCAGATTAATGGAAAAGTTATTAATCTCTTCTATGAGGCATTCAGATTTTTAGTACTCTGTTCCACCCCACCACATCATTCACCTTCTGGAACCTTAACATTGTGGCTCTGCTCTACTTCTCACAAATGGACATCCAGACATGTTATTTCCATATATTTAAACAAGACTTAGGTTCTTTCACTTTTGATCTGTTCATGATTTATCTAGTAACATTAAAATACAGCTTATTCATCTTTCAGTGAAATCATAGTTTTCTCCCAGCACCATTCTCAAAATATTCGGGTGACATCAAGTGGTCAATTGTTGTACTGCTCTCTATTCAGGACTACAGTATGTAGCAACAACCAAGAATTCTGTTAGTAAAAGTAAATACAGAAATAAATACCATGGAAAAAGCCAACATAGTGCTTTGGCATTATTAATCATAACAGGCCAATTTTAAAATTATATCAAAGCAGTCCTTTCTCATTCACTCACCTCAGTCTGCTTGTATGCTTTAAAAACAAAAAACTCACTTATACACATTATCAAAAACTAAGTGGCAAAATCATTAGGTTCACCTAAGAGAAGTTACTTACCAGATGGTATTATTCCCTGTATCATCTTTGTACACTGATGTTTACAGTAAGTTGCTTCCACAAAGAATTACCCTGAGACTTTTCTCAAAATCACTGCTCTTTATTAAAAAAAAGAATTTAAACCCACCACTCACAACACATGCATCCATGCAGCATCATTCAGCATGCCTGTCACATGGGATCCTGTCATATCTAGCAACTCTTCTTTAGCTTCAGAAGCTTTTTTCAACATAATGTAAATATTAAGTTGGAACAACCAGCTAGGGAAGAGATTCTATTTCTAGACTCATTAGGGCTATGTTTCAGTATCACAACAATGCCAGCCTCCAAAAGAGGGGTTTTATCAACATGAGAGAGGCTTATCTTTCAAAAGTCAGCCAAGTATGTTTGCTCTGAAATAGGGCTCTGCATGTTCTGTGTGGGGCCAAATTCTCAGAAACAAGAATACACAGAGGCCACCAAAAGTTTTTTAAAGATAAAAAAGACAGTAATAGGCTATTAGGTTGACTGCTTTTAAAAAACAAATCCGGGATTTGGGAATTCTGCTAAGTAAGAATTGACATTAATTGTGATCACATGGCACACTGGAGCGCTAAAAAGCTTTAAAATACTGTAAATACAAATTCACCATAAAATGTTTTCCCTATAGAACTTTAAATATAATTGCAGAAATAAAAATCTTAACACACACCTTCCTCACTTTTTAAAACTTGTTCACATTCTGGATTTGAACGCAGGTGTGAACAATCATTCTTAGTCTAATTTGGTGATTCTTTCACAAAAGAAGTACAGGAGAGAAAATATCATCTTTAGATAAAGCTGTCTGTAAGCCACAAAATGGGCAGGTACGCATGGTCAAACACAGAACCTGAAGCTGTCTTAATTCTTCTTTGAAGGAGGAGAGCTTCACACCTCTATTTCGAGTTTAGCATCCATTTTATCTTTTGTGCTCAGGGTAATACAGGTTTATAAAGATATGGCCCTGATTTTCATAGCTATAAAAAAATAGAAACACTCAACCAGTAAAATGCCCTCCCCCCCCTTCAGCATGCAGAAAAACAGACACAGATACTTACCTGTTTTATTGTAAAAAATAAATAAATCTCATCACTTTGACCATCTGAATGAGAGATAACCTACTAATACAAGCCAGACTAGTCATCGCTAAAGTGGAAACAATGTACAAGGGTTTGTCTTTTGGAGATTCATTTTTCATTTAAGACCTTCTAGGCTTGCAAAACAAAATCAAGGAGAACCAAGTTGCCAAGCAAGAAGAAACACATTTCAGCCGTGCATTCCAAAAAAGAGACATCACAGTCAAGTCTGAAATGTCTGCTACAAGCTGCATCCAAATGAAAAGTTCCAGCACAGCCTAAGTATCAAGACACTTCCAGAACAAGTGCTAAGTAAGTAGTAGTAGGAAGAGAAGGATGGCAAGACTGTGTTAATAGTTTGTATCAGCGGTAGCTTTTCCAATCCACCATAACTAGAACAGGTGAGGGGTTAAAAAAAAAAAAAGTGGGTGAGGAAGGGGAGATAGGAATAGAGAAGAACACAAAGAGAGCTCAAACATTTCTCAGGAATAGAAGCAGTCATTACTAACGCAGGACTCCACTTAACCTTTCAATTACTATTTCTGTTATCATTTCCCTGAAAATTTAATTCCACTAGGCCAAAATTATCAAGTAAAAGCATCTTAATAAATACTTCTTTACCTGTCCCCATTTCTCCCCCTTCCACTCTAGAAGCAGAATCAAGCTTTAAATCTTGCGAATGCAGCCCTGGGCCCTGTATGTGTGCACAGCTAACCACAAAAGGATTATTAACTCTATCGTATGATCTCATTGTGCTTCTGTCCAGAGTTGCAATACACAGGATCACCAAGTCTGATGCCTCAGACACCAAACTGGCCCACACACAGTAGGCACTGTCCACAGAAATGCAACTCCTTTCAAACCTTTTAAGTCCACGGCTTAAGAAGGCCAGTATTCTAAAGCAGAATGTGAAAAAACACAGCAGACTATTAAAAAACTGAAGTAATAGTAATTGAGGCACAACCTGTTTGAACTTCCTAGATATTGTAAGAAACAGAAAAAACATGCCTATCACCGCTCAAAAACCAAAATACTCCCAAGCAAACAACTCTGGCATTCCTCCAATTCTGAATTTAAAAAACAAACAAACCCAAAAACAAAAAAAACCCCACAAACCATAACTCTAAAACCCCCACAACTTTCTACACACAGTTAGACAAGAAACTAGCTTGCATTATCTGAACAAGTCTAGCACCCCCAACGCAGTTCTACACAGAAATAAAAATGAGGGGGGGGGAGGGGAGGAAAAAACCCAAAACCCAAACCTCTGGCTCTAGGACTCATTAGAAACATTTTTTTGTATTGACAGAAAAACACCCATGTTGGTCTACTAAAGACCAGAAAGAATTCATTTCATGATATAGTACCTACTGGTCTAGTCACGCTGAAAGAAACCATGCAACAAATACACAAGAACATAAAATTACATGACGATTCATAATACTTGAAAAATTATAAAAATCCTCTCAGATCATTTCCAAATACACCAGGATGTAAAGGTGAGAAAAAGAGCTAACTAAGCAGAAAAGCAACTGTTCAAAAGAACCAGTGGAATAAATTATACAAAGCTTTGCCTGAATTATGAGTTTTCAAACCATTACACTGTTATAGCCTTCACATCTGAGTAGCAGAGCTAAAATTCTGATTTGTCTGGGGATAAATTTGATCAGATAATGACTACAAATCCTAATGAAACAAATGGGCGCTAGAATCAGTTCTGTGTTCTGAATGCTGCCTGCTGAATGTTCTGAAAAAAGCTGGTCAGGAACTAGGTTCCAAAAATATTACATTTTGTATTATTGATATATTTCACTTTACAGACAACTGTCAAAAGTGCAGTGATCTGTCTTCTTACTTATGGGAGCACATTTTACCATAGCTTTTTATAATATAAAACCTTTCCTCTTCTAGCAGTTGCACTCTAATTTCAAGAAACTTAATATAAATAAACGAAGACACTAGACTTAGAAAGTAATTAAGAATAACTGTCTCTATTTTCTCCCATTTTGTTTTAAAAGAAAACCACTAATGACAGCACTCTTCATCCTAAGATAACACATGTAGAGTCATGTAATTATACTCTGCTATAGCCTTAAGAATGTCTATAGGAAGGAATCAAAAAAGTTTCCTAAAACTATTTATTCATCTGAGTATGGATCTACTACTTCGGTTTTCCCTATTGATAATAAATCATTAACGCAGGCTTTCAAATAAATTTTTAGCACATAACCATCACACAGATGACCTCATACCTAAGCGACTTAACATGTCATCTAGTTCGTCCTTATAAATCATTATGGTAGACAGATAAAAGCAAAAATTACAAAAATGACCCTAGTGTTGCACAGAAAGATGTTTACTCAGTGTTCTTTCAGGGCTGCCACCTGATGTGCCAGACTCAGCTAAGTATGCAAGGAAAAATTCTTCTGTAGACTAAATTATACTTTTATATAAAAGATACACAAACAAGCTGATATATATATACACAAAAACCAATTCTAAAGTAACTTTTCTAGCTTCAGTTCTTAGGAATTGATTGAAAGCTTTTATCCTTACCTAGATGTAGAAGTGTGAACTGTGCTGCCAATTCCTTCGCATCTTCTACTGTGGTACAGAGTTTGTTTGGCATGAAGGAGCTCTGAGAGCCATCCACAATACTACGAATAATCACCTTGTACAGCAAGAGTATTTTCCCATCCTGACTTGTGGTTGAATACAAGTAGTATTCTGGTGGTGCCCAGTTATTTTTGTTGCAAAAATAATCCAGATGCATTGCTGCAGAACTGAAGTGACTGGAGTTCAAAGAATACATGCTAATTGGAGTAAACTTTCTTCCTGGAAAAAATGGGTATATACATCTTTCGAGCTCAGGAGGGCCTGGACTGTGCTGACCATTAAGATGAACTGGAAGACTTCCTGGTTTCCCTAAGGATTTTTGATGACCATCTTCTTTGTTAGGAAACCCTAAGAGATTTTCAGAAATGGGGCTTATCTGACCATTAAAATGTTGCTTCCAAGTACTTTCTTTGCTAACTGGCTTTGCTAGTGTTACCTCAATAATAGCTCCATCAATGCACTTTCCATTCATTACAGACATAGCAGCAACTGCATCTTCTCGGTAGAAAAAATGAACAAAAGCATAGTCTCTCAGCTTCTTTACACGTTCAACTACTCCTGGCTTGAACTTGTTGAATTCAGCTTTAATTGTGTCCTCTGTAGTAGATATCATTAAGTTTCTTACATATAATACTTTAACTCTCTGCATTGTTTCTTCATCAACTTCTCTCTCTGGGTCTGCCCAGTCGACTTGAATAGTATGACCCCAGAGCTGTAATGTTCCTAGGGCAAAGAAGCATTACATCAATAAGAAATATTGAAATGCAGATGAAAAAAAAAATCATTAATATCAACTGCCTCTAGAAGAAACAGAAATGATGCACGCCATTTAATTATAAACAGGTTTACCTGGGATTAGCCGCCTTCTAGCCATGGCAGCTGCTCTGTGAGATTCATATTCTACAAAAGCAAAACCACGATTTTTGGTTTTGTCAGTGGCATTTGGATAAACAATGACATCCACCACTCCTTCTGTAACTTTTTTCATTTCATTCAGTATTTCTTCCTTCTTCTTTTCTTTTGGTATTGCTCCAATAAATAGTCTGCAGTTGTCCAAGCTCACGCAGACACCAATAAATTTTCCTGGACGAATTTCATAATTATTAAGAGTCTTGATGGCTAGCTGGGCTTCCTCTTTAGCAGTGTACATCACAAAAGCATAGCCTCGATTCTCACCACTGAATTCCATCATCAGTCTGAACTCATAGATCTTCCCAGCTTTCTCAAAAACAGGAACTAATTCATCTTCATACACATCACGAGGAATCTTACCCACAAAAACTTCACATCCACGAGGCGGTGGAGGACCTTCCCAACCTTAAAATAAATTGTCCAACAATAACTTCAGTACAAATGCCAGATAAGACACACTCCCCTCCCCTACAGTTAGGAGGTAAGAGTTATTTAATACTTTTAGTCCCGATTTAAAACTAGCATATTCTCATCCATTATCTTTTTTATTGTTTTTGTTATGTTTAAAGAAAAAAAAATGCCACAAGCCCCCAATTTGTATTTCTTTTAATTCTTTCTTGTGCTTCTTTCCCTGGAATCTGTATGACAGCCCACTGAACCTAGTATTATTTAAAATACTGATAGGTTTGCCTTGAGTCTATATTTCAATCATTTTCTATCCCTTAAAATCGTATATCAGTTATTAATACAACTAATAGATGATAACTGATAAAGAACATAAACAGTATTTTCTACTCAAACATTTAAAAGTTGCAAATGTTTCTCTGTGCTTCTTGTCCATATATTAAGAAATTTCAATCAGGGTCCCCAATGCTGTAATTTTTTCCTTCCTTGACATCATTCAAAAATTCCAAACATGTTGCTTTCACCTTCTCCATTTATTCACTAAAATAGGACTCCCTAAGGAAGACAGGAAACTGAGCCGTCCTGTCTTCAACAGCTTAAAAGGCTGAACAGTTTTCTTCTGTATAACAGACCGCATGGGCTGGAGCTGGGTGGTAGGAAAAAAAAATAAAAATCCACAGAACAAGTTAAGTCCCTAGGTCACATCTGAAATCTATAACAAGATCTACACGTCTATCCTTAACACTCAAACTCTTTAATATTTCTGCCATTTAGGTATGCTCAAAAGATAACGTAAAAATGTTTACGTACATTTAAAAATACAGAGTTATGGTCTGCAAATATGGCAATCTTTTCTAGGTGACTTTTTAATTACCTTAAAACATTTTCCTTCATGGAAATATCAAAGAGCACATACCTTACTAACAAAAAAAACCCCCACATAATTAGAAATTTTTGCCATGTTACAGAATAAGTTTCCATCTATAAGCTGTACACTAAGGACTACCTGGTACACATGGAAGCTACCAAGACATCAGAATTGACATGTATGTAGAGCCACGCTGCCATGGCTTATCTAGAAAAAACTACAGCTGTGTTCTGCACAACATTCAATGTCTCTATCATTTTCAGCTTCATAAACATTTATGACAACTTCAACTGAGGTCTGACATGACATGGTAAGTAATACAGCGTGCAAGCTTGTACTGTCATTGCTCACATCATGCCAATCAGCTGCCCACATAAAAAAAGCATAAAGCAACGGTACGCCATTTAGGACCTCCAAAGGCAAAAGCAACTGCACACCTTAATCAAGACAAAAGGAAGAAGACTACACTTGATTGTCTAAGGAAGCAATGAAATTAAACAAAAATGTTCATTATTAACTAGACAAACTTTTACCATCAGCCTGATAACTGATTAAACAGTGAGTACAAGCCATCTACCACTCAAAAAGCCCATCTAATTTTAAACCTGCATACCTACTTAGCATTTCATGAGCCAACTGGGAGTTCTGACTCCTGACTTAAAGAGAATATAGTCCATGCCACATTTTCCAGTGAGTGACATGTATTTAACAGAGTGAACATGGAAACAGCTCATCGATCCTCAAGCACCAATCCTCAAGTCGTTATCAACTGACCAGAGAGTTTCCTTGACCGAATACTTGATTCATTACTGGACAATACATTATGGGATTCCTTTTTCTGAAGCAGTTCACATAATTAAAATGTCAATCAACATTGCAGTTATAATCCCTTCACTGTTAGTGAGATCCATGCCACCTCAAATTTTCCCTCATGTAAGTCTAATGACTTACATACCTAATGACCCAAACAAAGCAATGAAAATCTGTTTTCTTAACTACTTTTTGTTGTTGTTGTTACACCCTACATATAAGTTTTTCATGACTGGTTTAAGCTGAACAAGAACTGTGCTGCTGACAACTGAGTTGGGAAAAAGTATAGCATTTTGGGTGGTAATTTTGAGCCAGATCAGCTTCTTGCTCTGGATACTTTTCAGTCAGATAATCAAAATGGCAAGAGGAAAACAGAACTGACAGTGGCACTACCTCTTTCGGCAGCAACAAAAGCTTACAGAAACCACACTTTCAAAAGCAAAATTCACACTGAAACTCTTCGCTTGCAAACAGTAACTGTAATTTCTTACAAGCCATCTCAAGCATTCAAGTCTCATCTGGCCTAAAAGATAATTTCTAATAACTTATGGTAATTTCCAGCCTAAGCAAGTATGGAAATATATGAAAATTGAAAAGAGAGGTATGTAAGTATAATTTATGTCAATGAACAACTTATGAGAGATACACCATGTCAAACATACTTAGTTTCAGAAAAGATTAACATAATTCATTAATAAAAGTAACTTCATTAAATACACTTAATGCTGCCTAATATTCTAATTAAAAATCATTATTATAATATAAAAAATGTGTTAAATAATTTAAGAACAGGCTGAGCCCTCAGAAAGTAGTCAGTGATGCCCTGCAGCTCTTTTTTCAGCACCACTTTCAAAATGATTTTGCAGGGCTCTATTTGCCTGTATTATATAGGCTACTAAAAGTATGTATGCAATTTCAGACCAGAAAAACTTCCAAACAGAAATAATTTTTATGCAGCTGTATCTTAAACTACATACAGCAATGAACAATACAGTTCATGCTTACAAATGTGACTTAAGGATACAGGATCACAGGCCGTAAGTGAGAATGAACTGACACAGGGGCATGAAGAATTTTCTTTCTTTCCACTAGTTTAAGTGCAAAATCTGACTCAAAAAGAACAGTTACTGTACTCCATGTGATACAACCAGGACTAATGGCAAAATTCCTGTATATTGCTGATGTAAAAAATGACACTGGAAAAATTATTCAAAGAAATGCTTCAGAAAGATTTAAGGCATTTGATTGATTTCATGGGAATAACAAGAAACATCAAGATTAAGGAAAACCAACACAGTGTAATTAGAGAATTAGGTATTAGGTGTTTCATCAAGAAAATCTGAAAAACTACTTCAGACTAGATATAAAGCCCAAATACATCAGGAAATACGCTAATCATTTTAACAAGCTATGTGTAGGAGAAGATAATCCCACCTTTTAGTGTTCTCAAAATCAAACGTAGATACTTTTCCGAAAATGAATCTTAGCCAAAAAAGTCAGACCCAATGCTAGGATAACTGAGCAGAAAATCAGTAGGTTAACATAGATAGAAGTTCAGACTAAATTATCTAGAAACTGTTTATTTTCTTAGCATATTCTCACCATAAATTTTAACTCTTGAATAAAAGAATGACAAAAAGATAATTAATAAAAAATATACCTATGGAATTATTCCTCCTCTCTTCAAGTGCCTCCACTCAAACCAGTAACAAATTTAATCATTTGAGTTTTATCCATTTATTTCACAAACTTTCAGCCTTTGCAGCATGAGACAAACCCTCCAGTTTCTAGCATTCTCATAAGCATTAAAGTTTACTGATCTCACAACATTTTCAAACAGAAACACGGTTTATCAGTCCTACTTAAAACAACAAGTCATTTCAATCTATTTTGGAAAACAAATATGAAGTGCTGAACAAAGACTTTTTGTTGCACTATCTGCGAGTATTACTCCTCTTCTGTAAACTAAATCTGCATCAGCAGTTTCAGACCAAGTATTTTAGAAGGGTGTAGGGCCATTTCAAAACATTTATTATTATCAGTTATTGCTAAATTTTAAACAACATTTAATACACACAAAAAAATAAGTCTTCCAGTGCAGTAACATCCTAAAAAATCTTTACTAAATCCAAAAGACACTGTTTCCAAACTGCAATGTGCATATTCCATGTAATGTAGGGCTTAATCCTAGGGGGTTTTTTGTTACTGACTTCAGTGGAAGTATAATTGGGCATATAGGAAAATATTTCATAGAATCACAGAATAACCAGGTTGGAAGAGACCCACTGGAACACTGAGTCCAACCATTCCTATCAAACACTAAACCATGCCACTTACCACCTCGTCCACCCGTCCCTTAAACACCTCCAGGGAAGGTGACTCAACCACCTCCCTGGGCAGCCTGTTCCAGTGCCCAATGACTCTTTCTGTGAAAAATTTCAGGTGACAAAGTGTTTTCACTGCAGCAATAGCTTTCCAGTTCAAGTGCAGAAGTTTCCCTTTTGCACCATAACAACAAATCCCAAGCAACCAAAAATTAACTAAGATGATAATAGTAGTTTTTATAGCATCAATACAATCTCTGTTATTCCCTGGGACTTTTATCAAGTGGGTTGTGGGGTTTTTTATTTACACATAGATACATACTCAACAATTTCTGTTTTCCAGAGTATTGGTGCAAGATAAACTCCTGTTCTTGTACTGTTAACTTTACTGTTAAAAAAACATCAAGGCAATGATAAATGCTCCAGAAATTCAGCATTTTATCAATCTTTCTTCTCAGAATGGGGGTGGGGAATATTTTGGATATGGAGAATAGATTAGTCACCTCTGAAAACAAAATGAGTTAAGAGAACATAGGTTGGTAAAGAAAAAAAGAAAAAAAAAAAAAAAAAAACAGAAAACACAATATTATTACCAGGCACTGTCAAGATACAGGAGATGAGGCCACATAAATCTTCAGTCTGCTTCAGTATAGCTCTCTGTACAAAAAATAAACTCCACTTTCCTAACCTCAAAAGAAATGCTTACCTGGCGGAGGACCACCAAATTTCCTTTGGCCATTTTCTTGAACTATGCTGTATCCAGTCCTCTCCATAAGGGCCAGTAAAGCAGCCTCATTCTCAGTGCCACTTCGGATTTTGCCACATCCATTTGCTGCAGCTTTATTTTCCTTATTCATATCTGCAATAACTTCAATATAACATTGCAAAAACTTCAATTCAAATAATTCTAAATTGTTATATGTATACAGAAGCTACCAAACCAGAGAAAGACAATAGGCTATACTCGCCTATTTATTGTGACTTTGTTTAGCACAAGGCTTCGATCCTATTCCAATTCCAACTACTACCATCTATTTATTTCCTTTCAAAACATTGTTCTATAGCTGTGATTATCTCAAACTTTAACCAGTAGCTACATATTCTACAAGGAAACTTTCTTAAGTGGTATTACAAGTATTTTCTAAGTATGCTGCTCCTTCAAGCACAATAATGAATTCCCTCAGTTGTATAGAGACCTATATGCTACTGAAAATGACAAGTTCCACTTTCTTATTACTACATTTTAGAGAAATACTAATGATTTTAAAACTGCATTTTAGTACAGAAATACTTTAAAATATATTAATTCCATGCCTAATCAATACAAAGAATTCAAAGAATACAGGAACAAAAGTAATCTAATTAAAACCAATCTATAATAAAACTAGGCATAACTGTCTGGCAAAAGTAAGTGTTTGAAGTAATCCCTCTTCTGGAGTCCTTACTTTCATGCTTTTATCCATTTTCACCATTTCAAAAACTAAAAAAGTTTATCAATATGGCTGTTATTCTACCCACTATTTCCCTGGCACACCAGGACCTCATAAGGCAGCTTTCAGTATTAGTCACTGAGGCAATGGGAAACAATCACACCAAGGAACTCATTTGGCAATTACCAACTTTACTAGGCAAGCGCCTAAAAAAATCCATTTTCAAGTTAGACTTCTTTTTAATACTGTCTCTTTTTCCTTCCCCGATATATATCTTCTTTTCCAGAGTTTTTTCTGCCTTAAGGTCTGTGACACTTAGCCAAGCCATCTTCTTCAACACTTCAATCCTTTCCTAAACGCTATGCCCAAGTGCTATGCCTTCTCGCTGTCCATGAAAAATGCTGCCTGAAAAGTCATCAGAAAAATACGCTACAACTCCTGTTTGTTCTTTAACGTCCCTTATACTTTCAGCTTGCTTTGTCTTCAGGATCAGGCTTCAGTAAGTAATGAAATAAATGTCCTTTTTCCAAGAAAAACAGTGACAACCAGCAACAACCTCACATAGATGTTTCTTGTCAACTTGCTATTTGCTGAACAACAAAGCTTCTTAGTTAAGGCCTCAATTAATAAAAAATCTGGAAGGTAAAGAATAAAGGAAACTAAACCAAGGAAAGTAAAGAGTATATAAGCATTCACATGTCTGTCTCTTCACTAGACTTCCACTACTCAAGAGTCCCAAGAAACCAATCATCTCAAGCACTACGGTAAACTCACAAATTGTTGCACTGAACTGGACACTGCCAAAGGAGAAGAAAGAAATAGTTCAAAACCAGTTACAATTGCATCCTTTTTCTACATTCTGAAGTCATCTTTCCCTCTTCCGTTTGTCACTTCTGGGGCTTTTGTACAAACTACACTGCGACTTTTAACTTGATTATCCAAATGAACACCAATCTACACAGATTATCTATTTTATCTGGCAGCCGACTAACTCCCTACCACTAACAGAAACAAGAATTAGTAAAATAAAGCCACACATAGGAGTTAATGTAGCAAATATTACCTCATTCATCTTTATCTATAAAAGCTTTCAGATGACTAGTGTTAACTGTAACACTAAGCAACCTTTTGCCTCCATGCACAAAACATTAACCATCCCTATGGTTGTCACTCCTTTTATTACTGACTTACATATTTCACTGAAACTAAGCCAGTATCTCAAATTAAAATTATTTTGCATAAATTGAAGTTTCTTAAAAGATTACACAATAAATATATGGAGTAATTAAGCCACATTTGTCCATTACTGTCCAGAAGAGGATTTCCTCCACCAATAGTAACTTCAAATGCACTTTGAATCAAAATAATAATGAAACTATTCTTCAGCGAGTTAACTCTTTTCACAAAAGCCTTTGCATGACATAACAGACTCTACACATCCCTCAATTAGAATGGTGATAGAAGGAACACAACTGCAGTTTTTTCCATCCAAAAAAGAGACAATTTTTGGCAGATATATATTGTCTGTTCTGTACAGCAGACATCCATTCAAGCAACCACTCTGAAGAAGTTATGTTCATACAACACCCAACACTGGTCATTAAAAAAGCCAAAACCCAAACAGCTCCTGGATTCATCAAAATAAGATTCCAGAAAGGTAAAAAGGCAGAGCACAAAGAAAATCTCCACTAAGCAGTAGCAGTATGACTCCCATCTGCTCCAAATGGTGTCCCATCTCATTTCAGTAAGGGAATTACACTTAGTGTGTTACACAGACTACAAGCTACATAGACATTCCATAACCAGGAAATCTCTCTGTGGTTTCAGGCCTAACAACGTACGGGAACATACAAAAAGTCAGGCCAAGAAGAATCATAAGAATGGTTTGGGTTGGAAGGGACCTTAAAGATCATCTAGTTCCAACCCCCCGACCATGGGCAGAGACACCTCCTACCACACCAGGCTGCCCAAGGCCTCATCCAACCTGGCCTTGAACACCTCCAGGGATGAGGCAGCCACAGTGGCAACCCATGCCAGAGCCTCACTGCATCCTTATGTCTAGCCTAATCCTTTCCCCCTTCCATGTATTAATTCCCCTTCATATATTTAGTTTCCTCTAGTGAAAGCATCCATGACTTTTTGTACAGCACTGTTATTCAGAGCTGGTTGTTCTTCCCTGGGGGTTTTTGTGGTTTTTTTTTCTGTTAACCAAGAGAAGGGATTAAGGTCAATTAATTTTCCCTTTGTCGCCACGAGCTCAAACATTCTGCCCACAAGCCCCGTTATCTCTAAGAGCAGCACGGGGACACCAGATCAGAGCTGAGCGCTCCGGGGAGGCGAAGAGGCACGGGAGGGGCCCAGCCGAAAGGGCCACGAGACGACGGAGAAGCCTCGGGACGAAAAAGCAGCACCTGGGCCAGTGAAGAGAAAAAGCAGAGAAATGCAGCAGCGCCAGGAACACCCCGCACTGCTCCCGCCGACCCACACCGTGGCCCCTTCTTCTTCTTCCTCCTCCTCCCCGGCCGTTAAACTGCACGGGCCCGTCGCGCGCCGGCAGAGCCACGTGGCCGCGCGGGCGGGGGGGGGGGGCGGGGGCGGCGCTGCTGCTGACCCGCCCCGAGATGGGGGGAGAGTGGGGAGTAAGGGGAGGGGGGGCTGTCCTTCGTTCCTCAGAAGCTGCCTGGTCGTTTTAGTCTTTCTCGGCTTCTACCGTAATATCACTAGGTCGGGAAAGAGCTTTGAGTTCATCGAGTCCAGCCTGTACCTGTCGGCCATTAAACAGTATCCCTGAGCATCCCATCAACCCGTGTTTTCAGCCCCTCTGTGGATGGTGACTCTGCCATCTCCCTCTATCAGGGCCCAGTAACCAGTTCAGTGAATAAATTTTTCCTAAGGTCCAACCTGAACCTCCTCTGGTGCAGCTTGAGGCCATTCCCTCTCATGTTTGCGGACGGCACTAAGCTGGTTGGAAGCGTGGGTCTGCTGGAGGGCAGGGAGGCTCTGCAGAGGCATCTGAACAGGCTGGACCCGTGGGATGAGACCAATGGGATGAGGTTTAACTAGGCCAAGTGCCGGGTCCTGCACTTGGGGCACAACAACCCTGTGCAGTGCTACAGACTAGGAGAAGTCTGTCTAGAAAGCTGCCTGGAGGAGAAAGACCTGGGGGTGTTGGTTGACAGCCGACTGAATATGAGCCAGCAGTGTGCCCAGGTGGCCAAGAAGGCCAATGGCATCCTGGCTTGTATCAGGAACGGTGTGACCAGCAGGCCCAGGGAGGTTATTCTCCCTCTGTACTCGGCACTGGCGAGTCTGCATCTCGAATACTGTGTTCAGTTCTGGGCCCCTCGCTACAAGAAGGATGTTGAGGCTCTGGAGTGTGTCCAGAGAAGAGCAAGGAAGCTGGTGAAGGGGCTGGAGAACAAATCTTATGAGGAGCGGCTGAGAGAGCTGGGGTTGTTTAGCCTGGAGAGGAGGAGGCTGAGGGGAAAGCTCATTGCTGTCTACAACTACCTGAAAGGAGGTTGTGGAGAGCAGGGAGCTGGCCTCTTCTCCCAAGTGACAGGAGACAGGACGAGAGGGAATGGCCTCAAGCTGCACCAGGGGAGGTTCAGGCTTGACATCAGGAAAAAATATTTCATGGAAAGGGTCATTGGGCACTGGAACAGTCTGCCCAGGGAGGTGGTTGAGTCACCTCCCTGGAGGTGTTTAAGGGATGGGTGCTGAGGGGCATGGTTTATTGATTGATGATTGGACTCAATGATCCAGTGGATCCTTTCCAACCTAGTGATTCTATGATTCTATGATCCTGTCACAGACCAACACCCTCCTCTCTGCAACCGCCTTTCAGGTAGTTGTAGAGAGCAATAAGGTCTCCCCTCAGCCTCCTCTTCTCCAGACTCAACAACCCCCATTCCCTCAGCCACTTCTCACACAACTTGTTCTCCAGCCCTTTCACCAGCTTCGTCGCTCTTCTCTGGACACGCTTCAGGACCTCAATGTCTTTCTTGTAATGAGGTGCCCAAAACTGAACACAATATTCAAGGTGTGGCTTCACCAGTGCCGAGTACAATGGCAGAATCACTTCCCTGGTCTTGCTGGTGGCTGTTTTTGATATCAGCTCTTAAAAGGTGTATCTGGGCCTTTAGGACATGATCTGATGTGCACTTGAGCTTCGAGGAGCATGTAGTGTCATGTGGGTCCGTGTTAACCAGTAATACCTAAGTGAAATAGGTCTGTTTACAATCCCTGTTTGTTTAGTTAATATTTTAGTCTCTCAGATGTGAACCATGTTAGCTTACCAGCTACAGGCACATCTCAAGCCAGTTGGGCTGGAGGCGCTGCAGTTACATCACTGCTCCTGAACACCCATCAGAATTCCTCAGGTGCAGCTGCAGCACGGCACATCGATGGACGCACATCAAACACTACAGGATGAATGAAGAGTATGGAATTTGTCTGCAACTTCTTCAGTTTGTTGTTATCAAAATGTTATACGGCCTGTTTTTCTCATCTAGCAAATCAAAGACTCTCAAAGCCAAAATACTTTCACCAAAGACAACTTCTCCTTTCTTTTCCCAAGATTTAAATGCTCGACTCTACTTTTATTACTAAAAGGCAGATAACCCCAGACATTTCAATTTAGGGACATGCAAATTCATCTTTATCATGAACATGTTCCACAGCTCTTAACATTCCAGTTTTAAGTATGTACTACCATGAAATTTTCACAAAATCAGCAATGTGCGCTTGCAGCCCAGAAAGCCAACCGTATCCTGGGTTGCATCAAAAGAAGTGTGGCCAGCAGGTTGAGCGAGGGGATTCTGCCACTCTATTTTGCTTCAGTGAGACCTCACCTGGAGTACTGCATGCAGCTCTGGAGCCCTCAGCAAAAAAGGCCATGGAGCTGTTGGAGCAGGTCCAGAGGAGAGCCACAAAGATGATCAGAGGATTGGAGCACCTCCCCTATGAGGATAGGCTGAGATAGCTGGGATTGTTCAGCCTAGAGAAGAGAATGCTCTGGGGAGACCTTAGAGCAGCCACCCAGTACTTGAAGGGGGCCTACAGGAAAGCTGGGGAGGGGCTCTTTATCAGGGAATGCAGGGATAGGATGAGGGGTAACAGTTTTAAGCTTAAACACTGTGAATTGAGATAAGATTGGTGGAAGGCATTTCTTACTGCAAGGGTGGTGAGGTACTGGAACAGGTTGCCCAGAGAAGTCATGGATCCACCATCACTAGAAGTGTTCAGGATCAGGTTAGATGAGGCTACAAGCAGCCTCCTGGGAGGTGTCCCTGCCCATGGCACGGGGGTTGGAACTGGATGATCTTTAAGGTCCCTTCCAACCTAAACCATTTTATGATCATATCATACATTCATCTACTTTGGTTGTTTTTCAAAGGGAAAGCTTGTTATCCTTTTATTAATAATGGAATGGTATATTAATCGTGTATTTTAGAAATTATATGTCTCAACTTAAAAGTTCTGATTGGCCAATGTACCAAAACTATTGCTTTCAAGATTAAATTTCACCAGCTTTGCAGTTCTGGTGTCTGCTTGTTTTTTGACCACATCTAAATCAGCCGCAAAGCCTCTAAGAGGAATTAATTTGGTGTATTTTAATTTAAATAAAGTTGGAGGCATTTTGGCTGCAGCTCGGTGTCCCTGTTACCTTGGAGACTGCTAAGTCCCTGGCAGAAAACTCCATGTGTCTCAGTTGTTATTGCTGGTGGGAAGTACTGAAAGAATGCAGACAATCTCTTCTAAGTGAAAAAAAAGAAAAAAAAGATCAAAACTCCTCAGCATTTTCTTTGTATTTCGTATAAGTGATGTCTTACTGGATGGGTTACCATGTGCAGCCATTTCTGGAGTACAAATGACTGCTGCTCTAAGGTAAAAAGGAGCTGAACAGCTGCTCAGCTGGCATGACCAGCAGGTCCAGGGAGGTTATTCTCCCTCTGTACTCGGCACTGGTGAGACCGCACCTTGAATACTGTGTTCAGTTTTGGGCCCCTCACCACAAGAAGGATGTTGAGGCTCTGGAGCGAGTCCAGAGAAGAGCAACAAAGCCAGTGAAGGAGCTGGAGAACAAGTCTACAAGGAGCAACTGAGAGATCTGGGGTTGTTTATCCTGGAGAAGAGGAGGCTGAGGGGAGATTGTATTGCTCTCTACAAATACCTGAAGGGAGGTTGTGGAGAGCAGGGTGCTGGCCTCTTCTCCCAAGTGACAGGGGACAGGACAAGAGGGAATGGCATCAAGCTGCACCAGGGGAGGTTCAGGCTCGACATAAGGAAAAAATTCTTCAGGGGAAGGGTCATTAGGCAATGGAACGGTCTGCCCAGGGAGGTGGTTGACTTGCCTTCCCTGGAGGTGTTCAAGGTGTGGGTGGATGAGGTACCAAAGGGCATCGTTTAGAGATTGGTGGGAATGGTTAGACTTGATGATCTGGTGGGTCTCTTCCAACCTGGTGATTCTATGATTCTATGAAATGCTAACCCATTCCAGCACTTAACAGCAAAATATCTCAAGGAACATAAAAATTTGACATCAGTTTTTCGTTTTATGACATGTCATGAATAAAAATCAAAATAACCAAAAAGTATTCAATGTCTATATTATTACCTCTTGTTAAACATCAGACACAGGAACTAGAAACTCATTTGGTTTTCTCACTGACTGTGCCTCTAAAAGAAATTAATGATCCTTCTCTTCCTTTGTTCCCCACATGCTAACTGGGTGTTGGAGTTCTCACTCCCCCTTGCCCACAGTTGCTAGCTTGTATTTTCTGACAGTCTAACTGTTCAGTATAGTTAGGTTTTTTCTAAGAACAACTGTTTCTGATCTGTATTTGAATTAGATGTTACTGTGACAAAGTCTGAACCAAATATTTCTTTTCTAATAAGACAAGATGTACGCGAGAATATAATTTTTTTCTTAAATCAGTAGTGAATTCTACCTTGTTTAATTTTTTCCCCTTTTCTCGCATGTAGTACTTAATTGTGTTCTGCATTCAGAAGACAAATCTCACTCCTTCATCAGTAGCCGTGGTTTGGATTAGTGTAGTAGAAGGAGAAAGTCTATTAACATTTTAATTCACATCTCTGGGAGTGATACCTGTTCACAGCAAAGGTATAGTTTCTCACAGTTGTATTTTTTTTTCTCTCTGCCAGTATATATAAAAATACCACTCATCCAAATTAATGCCATAATTTAATTTCCTTATTTTTAATGAAAATTTATCAAAGGATGGCAAAGAAGACTAGGACCAGAACAAAGTAAGCTATTTATCACAGTATTTAGTTTTTTCACTGCTTTATCAAATCAGTACCTGAGTACATAACTGTTTAACTTCTAAGCCTGATAAACAGAAACTTAATTTAGGATTATTTTACAACAGTTGCAGCATAATTTACAAAAAGTATTTGGCACAAACTCTGGTTATAAAATTACTTGAAATTGCAAATAATATGCAATTTGCCCTAAAGTGGTATATAGTTCCTATTAACATTCTGTTACTTTCCTCACAAATGCCATTTTGAAACTGTCACAAAATTAATAGATGAGGGATAATGTCAGAGTCCTGCCAAGATTATGACAGTTTTTCCTCTGGCTAAATTTGAAAATGAAAAAGGTCATTTTCATTTTATTTCATAGCTTACTTTTCTTTTCCTTGTAAGTTATTTTAGGTAACTGTAACACAGAAACCCTGGATTTTTTTTTAACTTCAGTTTCATTGGAATGCTAGCAAGCCCCAACATAAATATTCCTGGAGTGGGCCACTGCTGCAGTTGTAATGCACTTTAATAGAAGCAGAAGCTTTTTTTTTGTCAGTGTAAATTTTACTGTGGCCTGGAGCTGGAAAAGAGGGTATGTAGTATTTCTGCACTCTGACAGGTTTGATATGTAGGTAGTGGAAATACTTTTAAAGGAAGCAGACATCCTTTGAAGTTTAGACAAAGGTCTCTGTAGAAAACCGAGATGTAATTTGATTGTAAATCTAATTACAGTAAGCTGTCTGGAGAGACTTCATTTCAGTCAATCAATCCATTTTATTTTGGGTTTAACTTTATCAAGTAGCTGCAATGCTGCTTTAGCTGAATCCTCATAACAAGGCATCCGAGTGCCTAAAGGGTCATTTTTTTCTGAAAAGTGATGTTTGCTCTTGTTCAGTTTTCTACCTCAAAAGAGTTGGAGTCTTTTTTGATTATAAAGTCTGATATTGTTGTAAGAAGCATTTGGGGAAACAGAATATTATGTTAAGTAAAACCACTGAGGTACACATGCCACATAGCTTTAACATGCAGATGTGCACTTACTATGCAAAAGCAGGTCCTGAAGCATGTTCTGTCTTCATTCATATGAGTATGAATATCAAATATTTCACTGATGTAAATGGAATGAAATCAATTTTAAGCCAGTGCTGCCGAGGGCAGAGTGATTTAAAATGTGCATAAGAAAGTATATAAGATCTCTTGCTTGTTTTTCCTTCCATTACCTCCAGAACTATTGCTTCCTGCTCCCTCTGTATCTCACACTAAAAACCCGGACCCTGTGTGACAAAGCCATACATTTAATTACTGAGCAAAAAGTCTGCTTTCTGGCAGCAGAAAAAGCCTTTGCACAGCAAAGAAATAGATGGGAATTGCTAAAAAATATAACAACGCAAAGGGCTGGTGGAAGAGGAGGTGAATGTCAAGGAATAGAAGGGAATTAAAAATGGGAAGGAGGTGAGGGCCAAAGAAGACACAGAATCCTGTCCTGCATTCCTGCGGCCTATGACAGAATGCTTTCTTGTCTGCTTTTTAGGCAGATGGTTTAAAGAAATTCTGAAGTGGCCGTATGTCCTCCACACATCTGCACAGCAACAAATCAAAGAGTTCTGGCTTTATTAGTGCTTCTGAAAGGGAATACTGCCTCAACAACCTGGAAACCGAAGTTTTCTTTCCACAAGGATGTGAAGCACAAAGAGCTACAAAGCAGGCTTCCTTTTGTCACACCACTGGTGTCTCAGTCCCCACAGGAGAGCTCAGAGAGATCAGAAACAATCCCCTCTCAGTTACTGCTCAGTTTTTTATTTCTCTGCAAATATTGGCAGAAGATACTTGAATTTATGGTTGCATCTGTGAAAGTCTTAGAGTATGTTTCAGTACTGGAACCAAACATACATAAGGCATCAAACTGTAAAGTCTTTGATCACACCTAATCCGACCCAGACATTAACTGGAAGTTTATCAGAGAGGCTGAAGATCTGTATATCATGTTACTTTTTGGATACTAACTAATTCTAGAAATAAATTACATTGGGTGCAACAGTGAAGAACAAGAGTTAATTTTTACTTTTTCTAGATTTAAATATTTAAAATACCTTAATTGTAGTTTGAAAAGTGGAAAGAGTCCAATCTTCCTTAAGGTTGTTCATACTTGACTTTGAATTCTAGCTTTTTCTGAGAAACCTGAAAGGCACTGATTTATCAAGCTCTCATCCTTTAATTTATAAACCTGCTGCTGTGAGTTCCTAATTAGCAACAGTCAGCAAACTCTGGACTGTCAATGCCAATTATAGTTAAACAACTCACGATGCTTCAATGTAATTCTCTTCATGTTTCTCCTGAGGCTTTAAGCATATAGTATTATGTTTAGAGACAGAAATAAAGAATTCTGAGGCAATGTAACCCATGTTATATATATATAACATATTTTTCTTTTTTTATAGTATTCATTAAGTACAGCTAACAAAATTATTTTAAAATGTTTTTCTGTATATAGTTATTTTCTGTCCTACAAAGCCTAGTGACACAACAAAAACTGCCATGAAAACCAAAACAGGAGCCACTATGTTATAGGTTTTTAGGAAAAAAAATTTTGCAGAAAGGGTCACTGGGCACTGGAACAGGCTGCCCAGGGAGGTGGTTGAGTCACCTTCCCTGGAGGTGTTTAAGGCACGGGTGGATGAGGTGCTGAGGGGCATTGTTTAGTGTTTGATAAGAATGGTTGGACTCAATGATCCAGTGGGTCTTTTCCAGCCTGATGATGATTCTATGTTTAAACAAAATCAGCATTATTTAGCTTAACTATTTCATCTAGGTTTCTAATTAGATGTTACAACAGCAAAACAGGAATTTGGAATCAACATTTCTAAACCTACTGAGCAGTAGTGTCGACTTAGTAAACATATGTTTTACTCAATTTTTTATAGGTGAGTTTCCAAGTTAATGGTTCCCAGTTTGCTGGAGGTCTGCACAGTGTATTTTCCTGACTGTAAGAGAGCCACTAGGTGGAAGTATGTTATCTTAAAAGAAGGCTTGTCAGCCCTGTCTGTTTTTATTTTGAAAAAGCTCAGCAACTCCCTTGTCCAGCATTCAGGAGATACTAAAACATCATCTGCACCATGTTGACTTGGTGGTCGATTTGGGATTTTTCAATGCTCCCCACACTGGATGCTGGGGAGACACCACCTGCCTTGCTGCTGCTCCAGCAACAGGACAACTCAAGCTGGGGCAAAGCAAAGGAAAAAGGGTGCTAGAAATTACACTCTGTAAAAAGCATATCTTGTGTCCATACAAGGACCACAGATACTCTGCATAAGCTAGTTATGTAGAAAGCCCCAAGGACCCAGGCTAAAAAAGTTACAGTGGACACCTTATTAACATACCAGTTAATATATTTGTTTTAAAAACAAGCCTTGTTAATATACATCAAAAGCCAGGCATTTGCCAGAGATAAACTGCCAGATTAGATAAAGATATAGAAAGGGCATTTTGAGGAAGATTAAACCATAGTAAAGCCAAATTTTTTTTTTTTTTTAGCAATATTCAATACAAAAGTGATAGAGAAGTTTTCAAAGTAAGTCCATTATTTTCCACAGGAAATTTTGAGACTGATATGTAAATTCAGAGTAACAAACTGGCAAGGGTGTGTGTAATCAAGTCTAAAGAAACTCCAGGATAATATCATTGGACTGAGAGGTGTAACGTGTAATAAGTTTCTGAGGGCAGCCATGGTAGTAGAAGGATAGTGCCAAATAAAATACTGTCAGAAGAATTTCAGCACAAATCTATGGTAATTGCAAAATATCTGACCTCCACACCAGGAATATCTGACACTTATAAGACTGTAAGTGGAAAAAATGAACACAAAATGATTATTCATTGTTCCCTCTAGTACAAGAAGGAGAGGGACAGCTAATGTAATAATCCGGCAGCCAATTTAAAATAAAGTGCTTTTTCATATGTCATACTTTATCTTGCTATATAACCTTTCGGAGGCCAGACAGATAAGCTAAAACAAATGGAGTAAGAAAAGTTCACATCGGGTAAGAGTATTAAACATGATTAAATGAATGCAAGCGTTAAAACTGGAAGTTTGTGAATTGTTGCTTGTGGAAATTTTTGAGAATGTATCAAGTCTCTATCTGTACCCATAACTTGTCCCTAAGCGCTCACTGTCGCTCATTGGTCGAGAATGATGTGGGGCTAAAACGACCTTTGGGTATTGCTAAGTTCATTCCTGTATTCCTGTGATGCTCAAAACTTTGGCCCTCATCTATAAGCTCAAGGCTCTCAAAAGCCGTTAAGTTTTTAACAGTGTCTGGCTGTCTTGCTGTAGCTCTGAATCAAGAGTCCAGTTTTCATAAAGATTAATAGGAATAGTTGTCTTCACAGAAAAAGATCTCAGAGGCCAGCTGAAAAGCACATGGGTTAGACCAGCAAAAAATCTAGGTAGAAACTGGTGGCAGTGCAGAAGCAACAATCTGTAGGCAGGTGTCTGAATAGATTTGAAAACTACAAAAAAAAATTAAAAATAAGCTGCACAGTTTATGATGTATAAGATTCTTCAACTCATAATTCAGTGTAAAGTTCATAGTGATTGCGGAGAACATTGTTATTAAATTTCTACATATACAAGATTTTGAGGAGGTCAGGGAATGGGAGGGAATATTTCATACTCAATCTTGTTCTCTATGAAGACAGTGACAATGGTCCTGTTGATTTTAGCTGGGAGAACATAATCCAATGATGCTGTTGCAATAAAGGAGCTTGGAGTACTGTGTGCATATTTACTAAGAACCCGTCCTAATGGGATAAATATACAGTGCTAGTAAAGTGGTTTTTAAAAAAAAAAAAAGTCATTTTTTCTTACTCCTTTTTTTAATAGGAGCAATTTTTTCTATATAAACAGGTATCTTGTTTATCATGTGTTCCCTTCCTGTTCAATTAATATGTGAGCTCACATATTATGTCACAAGTCCAGTATCTTTTCCATAAGAACAGACTGCTGTTGCAGGCACAAATTTGTATTTAATTGCAAGATTGTGTACCGTGTGTGAGAGAATGTTTAACGCGAATGTTCCACAAACTAAAAAATGCAAAATAGAATGGATGAAAAGTAATGTCTGTAACTGTTTCATGTGGATATTTTCAGTTTGCTTGTAAAAAACTCTTAGCAAGTCATAAAACTCTTGTAATTTTAAAACACATTTCATGACTATGCATTAGGTCTACTGCCTGTACAATTCTCAATGCTATTAGATTTACTGTAATTGCTCAAAGACATCAGAAATAGAAACACTTCATTCCTCACTGGAATTTCAGTTCACTGGCCAAGCAGAATTACTGCTTTCTCCAGGCAAGTTTTTGAAAAGACATTCTTCCCAGTCTACACCGTCTCTCAATACACGATCAAATTGTCATTCTAAAATAGTTACTTGAACAACAGAGTGGTTCTTTGTTACATACAGTGCGACCAAATCTTCTTGCTGTCAGAAACTGGGAGTAGTAACCAAAGAAAAATAAAAAGCTGTCTTTACCATGCAATTATCAGTGCTAAATTGTAGATGTACTGGATGAAGAGGCAGCCCCTGGTAACTTTTGCCCCTATTTGTCCAGGCCAGGTCCTAGTTTGCTAAACATTTGAATTTCTAGTGAACCTGAGTTTTGCACACATCCTGAGCTTGATGAAAGACTGAGGAATGAGACATGGCAACATGACTGGATACCACAGGCTATGTCTTTGTGTATACATTAGGCATTGCAGCCTGACACACTTGCTAATCTTTGGTGATTCTCAGCTCTGAGTAAGGCCTCCAGGCTCCTCTTCCAAAGCTTGGAAGAGTTAGATACTTTGGGAAGGAGTCCTTAGGAAGTGGCAGAGCTGGAACCTGTGTAACCTGGGAATAAAATGAGGCTTGGGATGGAATTTAAACAGTCTGGGGCATATCTGCATGATTCAAAGCTTTTGCTTCAGGTGAGTTGGTACGACTGCAGAACAGGACAGGATCATGAGGTGCTATCTGATCAGGCTCCAGAAGCGACACAACTATGACAGCATGATGCTGAACCAGAAAGCCTTCCTCCCCTGGGGCTAAATACAGTTCTGTATTTCTCAAAGATACACTGTCTCTGGAGGCAACCAAGTCATTATTGGCTCCTGGGTACTTACATGGTGCACTGCCACATTGCTTACACAGATTCTGAATGAATGTAGTTGAAATCAGTGGCCTCCCTTCTCCTGAGCATTCACTTGGAGCTAAGTACAATCTTGCCTGCAAACAGAAATAACAAAAGTTACTCTAATGTCTAACTCTGATCTTTCCAGCAGGGGTGCAGGAGACTTCTCATTATCTTCACATCCATATTTATTCACTTTTGATTTGAATTAATTACTTACCTTTTACCTACTGTGTGGCAGTAGCAGACCCACTCCTCCTTGTGTTTCTGTGCACTACAAAATGGAAATACGCAGGTACTTTCTGCAAAACTGCAAGGGCCACAGGTGTAAATCTGAGTCGGATCTAAGACTTTGTAGAAGCAGAGCATAAGGTGGCTTGGCAAGTTTAGCAGAGCATAACCCTTTATTTGCATGTATTCTTAATTATATAAAATAGTATGCCTCCTTAGCCTCATAGAAAATTCGTGTTTCATAGACAGGGAAGTTGCTTTCTGGTAAGGAACCACACATTTTATTTATTTGGCACGTCCAATGCAAGGAACACACAAAGTTATGCAAATATTAACCAAGTCTTGCTGCTGGCCAGAAAAGAGATTATTATTGTCCCAGTGACAGAAATGGTAAGAATTATAAAAGAGAAACTGCAGGCAATAGTTGGAGAGGTACAGCAGGTACCTACTTTAAATAAAACAACACTGCAGCAAAGCAGCAAACCTTTGGTCTAACCTGGCAGTGTCTCCCTTGCTTTTTACCTGAAAGTTTTCTGCATAGCTGCAGTTTGTGTTGTGTCCAAGTCAGGATTGTCCTGATCTTAACATTTTTGTTTTCTGGCTGCATCTATGGAACTGGTTCCCACTCAGAACCTCACTGGGGCCCCTAGACCATGAGAAGCAACACCTCCCATGAAGGAGGCAAATATGTGAAGCCCAAACAGAGCTTGTTCTAACAGAGTGGCCAGGAAGCCATCTTATCCTTCTAACTCAAAGCCACAGGTGTTGCCCAACTTGATTAAAAAAAACCCAGGCAATAGTCGCTGTCCCCTCCATGAGATAAAATTAGAAATGGTCAAGGGTAACCACCTCATAGCCTTATCCAAAGTTTGGTGAGTCTACTGCAGGGTAGACTGAGAAGGTCCTAGGAACAAGTCTCCCAGAAATGCTGTAACCATCACATTTTGCACTCCTTACACAATTGTATTGATGTTTCCATTCAAAGTGCTGCTCAGTCAGGAAGAGACTCAGGGTTTTGACTAACAAATGGGATTCACAGAATCACAGAATAACTAGGTTGGAAAAGACCCACTGGATCATCAAGTCCAACCATTCCTATCAGTCACTAAACCATGCCCTCAAGCACCCCATCCACCCATCTATTAAACACTTCCAGAGAAGGTTACTCAACCACTTCCCACAGGCTGTTGGACAGCCTGTTCCAGGGCCCAACAACCCCTTCCATGAAAAATATTTTCCTGATGTCAAGCCTGAACCTCCCCTGGCAGAACTTGAGGTCTTTCCCTCTTGTCCTGTCGGATTGTCTACCTTAAAAGTCTGTCCTGGTTAATCAGCTAAATAAGGTCTCAGAATAGGTTTGTGCATTTGTGCATGGTCACCCATGTTTGCATGGATGCTGTTTGCTTGATGCCAGTGGCAGCCCCTGGTAACTAAGTGCTCTATTGGAACGTTGCCTTGGGGCAAGGCAGACCAGGGAGCTCTAGGGGAGGTAAGACTACGCAGTAGCAGGGAGGGAGTTAGCTATACAGGCATGAGTCATGGTGTACAACGGTGATCAGAAGATAGACTCCAGCCTATTTTATTTACTAGGTTAGATTACAGATTGTGGCATTAATGGCATGCCTCTCAATCTAAGGACATGCAAGTTAATGTGTTTAATCTTGGCCCTAACATGCAATCCTGTCTCAAGCCTCCTAAGCTCCAGCTGGGGACAGGAGAACAGATAAATCACTGTGCCCAGTGTGCCCAGCTAAGCACCATCTGAGTTTTCAGAGGAACACACCTCTGTGTTCAGTTCACTGGCAATCTGTCTGCACACTTAACATCACTTAACACAATTTTACACACACAGCATTCTTGTCTCTGAATCAGAGAGAAAGAGATTTGATGGAAGGACCACTTGGTGAATAAGGAATTGGCTCAATAGTCACGGTCAAAGAGTTCTGGTCAATAGGTCAGTGTCCAAGTGGAGACCAGTGACAAGTGGAATTCCACAAGGCTTAGTATTGAGACCCATGTTGTTTAACATCTTTGTCACAGATGTGGACAGTGGGATTCATAGAATCATAGAATCACCAGGTTGGAAAAGCCCCATCAGATCATCGAGTCCAACCACTCCTATGAAACACTAAACCATGCCCCTCAGCATCTCGTCCACCCGTGCCTTAAACACCTCCAGGGAAGGTGACTCAGCCACCTCCCTGGGCAGCCTGTTCCAGTGCCCAATGACCCTTTCTGTGAAAATTTTTTCCTAATGTTCAGCCTGAACCTCCCCTGGCAGATCATGAGGCCATTCCCTCTTGTCCTGTCCCCTGTCACTTGGGAGAAGAGCCCAGCAACCTCCTCTCCACAACCTCCTTTTAGGTAGTTGTAGAGAGCAATGAGGTCTCCCCTCAGCCTCCTCCAGGCTAAACAACCCCAGCTCTCTCAGCCGCTCCCCATAAGGCCTGTTCTCCAGCCCCTTCACCAGCACCCTCAGCAAGTTTGGCAATGACACCAAGTTGTGTGGTGCAGTCAACACGCTAAAGGGAAGAGATGCCATCCCGAGGGATCTGGACAGGCCTGAGAGGTGAGCCTGTGTGAAACTCATGAACATTAAATTCAACAAGGCCAAGTGCAAGGTCCTGCATCTGAGTCAGAGCAATCCTGAGCACAAACACAGGCTGGGTGGAGAATGGATTGAGAGCAGCCCTGAAGAGAAGGAGATGGATGTGCTGGTGGATGGGAAGCTCAACGTGAGACAGCAATGTGCGCTTGCAGCCCAGAAAGCCAACTATATCCTGGGATGCATCAAAAGAAGCGTGACCAGCAGGTCTGCTTTGCTCTCATGAGACCTCACCTGGAATACTGCATCAATTCTGGAGTCCTCAGCCCAAGAAGGACATGGAGCTGTTAGAGCAAGGTCAGAGGAGGCCACAAAGATGATCAGGGGGCTGGAGTGCCTCCCATACAAGGACAGGCTGAGAGAGTTGGGCTTGTTTAGCCCAGAGACGAGAAGGCTCTGAGGAAACTTTATAGCAGTCTTCCAGTATAGGGGGCCTATAGGAAAGCTTGGGAGAGGCTTATCAAGGAGCGCAGAGACAGGCTGAGGAGTAATGATTTTAGGATAAAAGAGAGGAGATTAAATTAGATACTAGGAAGGCTTTTTTATTTTTTTACTGCAAAGGTGGTGAGGTGCTGGAACAGGTTGCCCAGAGAAGTCGTGGATCCTGGAGGTGTTCAAGGCCAGGCTGGATGAGGCTTTGAGTGACCTGATCCAGCAGAAGGTGTACCTGCCCACAACAGGGGGATTGGAATTAAATGATGTTTAATTATCTATGTTTAATATGCCTTGCCCTTGCAAGTATTATACCTCCTTTAGATGAAGCACCTAGTTTTAAGTATTGTGATGTAGCTTAGTGGACTATGCAGGTGATTTGCTCCAGATTGCAGTATCACAGAGCAGCCATTGACATTTTTTCCAATTCACAGATATGCTCTAGAGAAGAGGCAACTACTAAAGAAGGTCACAGGGCTAAATAAAGTTCCCTAATAAATTGGGAAAATGCTAAAAAGCTACAGAACATTTTACAGAAAATATTTTCTAGCCTACAAGACACAGAAACAATAAACATAAATCACCTGTTTTGTCACAGATAGAACTGTAGTACAGCAAGCAACGTGACTCTGATCTAAGGTTTCTAAGGATCACCTAACTTCCCCCTCCTTCTCCTACAGCCTCTGAGCACTCAGGACCTAAATGTTCCCTTGACTTCCGAAGGAAAGCTAAAATACAAAATACAGCACAGAATTGATTTTTAAGAAATTGTGTCAAAAAAAATCCTCAAATATTTTTAGTGATCTATTCCTAGAGCAGAGGAGATTGTTTATTTTACCAGCACAGTGTTCTGGAAGATTTCTGCAAGGTTTACAGGAGACTGCAATGCACTACAACAAAAAGCCTCAAAACTACTAAGCTTTCACATTTTCATTTCCGATCAGTAAGCCCATTCATGCCAGTTAAGAGCTCAGAGAAATCGGGTCCTAAGCTATTACAAAGCATAGGGAGTGAATGGCTCCTAGAGTCACTGGACAACTTCCTTTTTTATTTCAGTGGCTACAGGAGATGCTAACTACTAACTACCTAACACAGTTCTGTATCATTCAGTGGTGTGTGGTGCTTTATTTGATGTCAAAACATGCAATAAATGACACAACACCATATCATTTCTGGAGATCACAGTTCTAATGTTCCTTGCTGCAGCTTGCTTTCTAAAACCTGTCTGGATGATGTCAAGTCACACACGACTTTAATTCCCTCTTCCCCACCCCCTCAGCCTTTAACAAGTATTGCTATGATTTTGTTTTCATTAAAAGCCTCAATGGTATTTATATGTAGCATTCTCCTTCAGCACAGGAGGACCCAAAGGTGAAATCAAGCAACAGATGACTGTTCACCACAAAATGAGTAATCATTTATGTTCCAAGCTAAAATAAATGCAGACAGAAAGCTCACTGTTCTAATGTCTTCATTTAGCAACGTTTTTTCCTTTAAACACAGTAAAAATGTTTGTAAAAACATTTCAAGCCTTGTCAATGCTCATTTTATTTTTGTTTTCATTGGAAAGCCTGAAGTGAAACCTCTGTCCTTTTAACATGATGTCTTCACTACTTGCCTTTCCCAGTGGCACAGGGCTGATGGTTATACTCTTCCATTACATATTCTTGTTTAACCACACAACTTTTGAATCCAGCTCCACTGCTAAAATGAGCTGCAGCTGTAGATTTACACCCCCATCACCATCACTTACACTTACTGATGAACAATTTCACTTCGCACACATTTCCAAACAGCTGAGCTCCTCCACGGTTTTCTGTGCTTTTCTTATAATAAGTAGCTCCTTCATTTCAATGGCATCACAGCTGAGCTCAGGTCTGAAACGCAATGCTCCACCTAGGGCAAGTGCTTATTTTTACTGAAGTAATTACAGAAAAAGAGTTGACAGTGACATTTACCAAAATATTTCAGAGCACAAACACCACCCACTGTGCTGAACTTAAGATTCATGCTGGCTAGTTTTGTTTTGCCCCTCAGAGTATGACTGATTTGACTCATGCCTAACTTTAACAAAATTTCCAGATCTCTGCTAGAATTATAGTTGGTAGGAAAAACTCTTAACATGCAGCTGAACTTCTGTTCCCATGCCCTTGTCTCTGATGAAAGGATACAGCAGGATATTCTAAACCATTTCATAAGCTCAAAACTTTACACACAGAAGGAAAATTGTCTGCTAATACAGCTGGCAGTCTGCAAGGAACTGCTTTCATTTCTTTCACAAACACCTATCAAAATCCCAGTTTAGTCTGCTAGCCTAATCTGTATCCTTCTTTGCTCAACGACATTAGCAAAGCAGAAACATTGGTTCTTTGAAGCTAGAACTGGAAGCTTCCGCTGCCTTCCAACAATCCCACTTACAATTTGGTTACTGGTCATGACCTCATTGTTTATTGGATAAGCACATCCTAAGAATTACTGGAATTCTTATAAATCCCAAGTAAATAAAGGAGGAAAGTCCACCTGTATCAGACACCATGTAACTGCATGTTAATGGGCTGTTTTATACCCTACTGGGATATGTTAGAGAATTATACTCAATTATACTCAAGAGGCCGGTAGACGTTTTTAAATTAACAAAATCTATTTATATATAATTACAGTAATTACTACAGTTCATACCTTATGCACAGCAAGTAAAAAAAAACCACAGTGGAATTTGTGTAAATATTACTAATGCATACACTATGAAAAAGCAATTCGTGTTAATTAAAAAACACCATCATTTTAAAAGCTTACCAGAAACAGTTACACTGAGCATGGCAATCTTTGAAACCAGAACAGAAGTTGTTCACAAGGATCCAGCAGTAATTGATATCCGGCTGCTTTGGAGCTAGGCTGCAGACTGAACGTGTACTGAAAGCTGGGCTGAGATCCCCCCTCGGCTGATGGCAGCAGTAGTCATGCTGCTGTTTCCTATAACCCTGGAATTTCACCCCAGTCTTTTCATCCTTCATTGGTCAGAGCAGAGCAGAGCAGCCAGAAGAAGAAAGATGATTAGAGAGCAGCCAAGTAGACTCTCAGTTAAGAATGCTATCTTCACGCTACTGTAAGGTTCTGGGGAAGGAGAAGGAGGTTTATAGCACACTTAAAATAAAAATGGGGAGAAGTGGCCACTTCAGCAGCAGAGCTGATGACAGGATACTGAACAGCATTCATAGAAAGAAGTAAACCTGAGGTTTATTCCTTGGTAAAGACACCATCATGTTTGCCTTTGACTAGAAAGGAAGGCAAGCAAGGCACGTGAACATGTAAGTGCATGTATCGCATGCAAGACATTCCAGGCACTGAACAACTTCTCTGCACACATCAAGACATTGTTAAGAAAAAAAAACAGCAAAGGATTTCAGCACTCCAACAACTGGCTAGATGAACTTGATTTCAAATCCAGCTTTACACATTCTTGATAAGCAGATAGGCCTCAACATTGAAGTCGAAACATTTTTAGCACCAACTGCTGGCTTCCAAGTGAATGCTTATTCAGAGTATAGAAAGACATGTCCTCTTTCACTGAGAGGCACTCAGTTTTAAGGCGGTGTCCAAAATGACACCACCAAAGAAACTGCTCCTATAATCCCTGATACATTATGGCACCCACACAGGCCCCATTGCTGAGGGAAGGTAGGAATTAAATTGGCACCTGTCCTCCTCCTCCCTGCCACACGCCCTGAAATGTAGAAATTCCTGATGCTTGTTGTGTCACCGGTTGTCATAAACCAAGTTTCTTTCTTCCTGTATCCCCTAAAGCCCTCTGCGGTCATTTATATTGGCCACACTAACCACCGTTAGTAGCAACAAAATGCTGAGGAATCACTGTCTTTCCTTACCTCGAACGCAATCAAAAAGTCATTCAATACAGTGAAACAAGTGTTTACAGAATTGATACAAAGGAGAGATTTGTGACCATTTCCCACAAGGGAAGTCAAAGGACTTTAGCCAATCCAGCCAGATGTGCTACTGCAGCACCCAGCTGTTTTTTCTTATTTGCCATCAAAACAAGTAATTTTACTAATTTGTATTTCCACTAAAGAGTGTTCTAGGAGTGGCAACTTCTGAATACAAACTGCGTTAAAGAGATAAGCAGTTGTTTCTCAATATCCATCGCTATGTGGTCCTCCAGCGTCCGTTTTTATTAATAGTTACGGCACCCAGGTACGCAGCTAAGAAACCAAAGAATACAAAGAATACTGCCAGAATCGCTTATGGCTAAAGGCAAGGAGCAGAACTGCGTTGCAACTGTACTTTTTCATTATTTAAATGTGTCTTAAAACGTATGAACTGAGATTTTCAGGAAATCTATTATTTGGCTTACACAGTAAGCTATGCCTTGTGCACTGTGTTCTAGACAAAAGTTGCATTTAAAAATGGCACACAAGGTTAGGAAACTTTACAGAAGGCCAATGAGTAATCTGTGCTTTCATAAATACAGTAGTGTACACCTTATATACAGACGGTGGCTACGATCCTCCTGGCGGGCTGCTAGCCAGCCATCCACAGAAAGAAGGGAATAAAGATTGTGGGGAGCGTGGTGGAGGGTGCCAAACCCAGGCAGACTATTGATGCTATTCCCACAAGTGCTGAAGCAAGAACGCTCCTCTGGTCTCGAATAATCATCTTCACAGTCTCACAGAACTGGAAAAAAATAAGAGAAAAAGAAAAGAAGATGAGGGTTAAAGGGGAGAGCTTGACCCGGAGCTGAGCACAGGGCCCGGGCTGAGCCCCGGGAGCGGCTCCAGTACCTTGTCGGTCTGGAAGCTGACGGGCGCTCCGTAGCGGCAGTAGGTGACGAAGTGCTCGCAGTTGTTCCAGAGGAGGCTGTAGGCGGTGGCTCCCACCAGCTTCTCCGCCCGGCGAGCCGCCTCCTCGCTGCCCAGCACCTGGTCCTGGAAGAGCCGGTCCATGTGGTTGACCAGGATGCTGCCGCCGTAGGCGAAATCCTCCACCGTGTCCACGCGGATGCTGGCGGTCCTGGCGATGACGCCCAGGATGAGCCGCTTGTTGGTCACCACCCGCTCGATCTGCCGCCGGTCGCCGGTGAGGGCGGGCAAGATGTCGGGCATCAGGTGGGCGACGCGGTTCTCGCCCAGGTAGATGCCGAAGTGGACGAAGAGGGTGCGGGGCACCTCCAGCAGGTCGCCCCGCTTGAAGCAGCTCGTGTCGTAGTAAGCGGGAGCCGGCGGCGGCGAGGAGTCCCGGCCGGAGCCCCCGGGCAGGGCTCGGACGTGGACGAGGAGCAGCAGCTTCTCCAGCAGCAGCGACGCCGCCTGCGGCACCGGGTTCTTCATGGTGGGCGCGGGGGGAACCCCGCGGCCGGGGCCGCTTTTCTAGGGCTGCCGGGCGGGGCGGGGCGGGCACCGGGACCGGCCCACAGAGCGAGCAGCCGAGGCCTTTATTGAGGAGGAGGAGGAGGAGGAGAAGCGCGTTCGAAGTCCCGGGTCGCGCCCGGAGGCTCCGGGCGCCCGTGGGAACCGGGGTGGGGGGAGGAAAAACGGGCCCCCTCCACCTATAAATGAACTGGGAAAGGCCAAGGAAAAAGCGAAAAGGCGTCGCCGCGCGTTTTGTTTCGCGTGATGTCAATGGGTTAAATCCTGGCAACGGGAGCCCACAAAAGAGCAGACCCGTCGGGGGCAACAAAGCCGCCCCGGCTGAGGCTGAGGAGTTTGGGTCTCTGAGCAGTCCCGCCACCCTCGGGATGATGGATGGGACGGGCATTCATCTTACCTGGAAGACGACAGGGCCTGGGGAGCCCCCGCCGCCGTCTTTTGTTGGTGCCGCCCCGGAGGGAGCGGGCGGAAAGCGGCGCCGGAGGAGTTTGTCAGAGCATCTTCCCCTAAACCCAGGTTCTGAAGCCGAAAACCTGCCCCGTGTGTCTTCTTGCAGGTTGTGGATGCTCAGGTAACCAGAGACATGCAGACACGATGCCATGGACAAAAAAAAAAAAATGCAAGAAGAGTGCAAGTGCACAGGAAAGACGAGGCTTATAATGAGCCAAAACAAGTTTTCCACTATTCAGCAATGAAAACATTTCAGGGGGGGCACATTACCTCACTGCTCACCAAGGAGGTGTCCCTGCCCATGGCAAAGGGGTTGGAACTGGATGATCATTAAGGTCCCTTCCAACTCAAACTATTCCTGTTCTATGATTCTATGATAAGGAAAGATGGATGGTGTTGCCCACCTATTTTCTCCTACTCAGAAGCAGAGAGCAGCTTCCTAGAGAGGTGAAGGGTGTCCTCACCTTGCCTTGCCTGCAAAGAGGGAGGCCCATAGTAACCCCCCCTTTAGCCACTAATTACAGACCGGAGCCTCAGCATTTCTTATCGGAGCAATCAGGTATTTGGGATTTTCTCTGGAGAGTCTCAGCCAAATTTTTACACAACAGAGGCTTAGCCCTCTCAAGTCCCCTACTTCAAATCACATCACTTACAAAAGAGAAAATACCTTATAGATGCAGCTTATGATGCTGGTAGGAACTCTGTGGATTAGTCTAA
The DNA here is from genome assembly GCA_033459285.1 of Clamator glandarius. Taxonomy (NCBI): domain Eukaryota; kingdom Metazoa; phylum Chordata; class Aves; order Cuculiformes; family Cuculidae; genus Clamator; species Clamator glandarius. The sequence goes on from JAUNZM010000020.1 coordinate 651,556, forward strand.
TTAAAAGAGCATCTTTTCAAATCCAGATGTTTAAACGTATTTGAAAGGCTTGAAGCTTTTGCTACTAGTAAATAAAAGAGGGGGGAAGCAGAGGAGGAACCTTTTGCATTTTTAACTAGTGCATTAATTTTAAAGGGCAGAGGAAAATGAAAAGATTAAAATCTTTTATCGTGATAAACAGTCTTACCCATTTTGTGATAGTCACAGCAGCTGGTCCAGAGCTGGAGCATTGTACCACATCCAGGAGGTTGTCAGAGATTTCACAGAAAGGTTCCCATCTCCCTCCTGTGAGGATAAGCACCAGTCCTGCCCTGTGCTGCCCTCTCCCTTTCCCCAAAGCTGTCAAAGGACCGTCTGGATTGTTTTTGTTGAAATAGATTTTAGAGATGCTTCAGTCTTACAGTTCAGATTTCTCTCCCCCCATCTGAAGGAAGGTAGAGGAATTCAGCTTAACTCCTTGGCAGAAACAGGCATCTCCCAACAGGATCTTTTACTAGGAGCATCCTTTGTTTGGTTTCTTAATGCCAGTTAGCTTTAATCCCCAAATCACCAGGATCCATTTCAAATAAATCTGGAAAGGAAAGCAGGATGAAGCCAAAGAAGAGGAATAATCATGAGGAGGAGACTCAGAGTCTTACTGTATGCGAATATGGTGAGAGGTGTGACATTTCTGCAGTACGATTTCCTCATACCTGGGCACTAACAAGTCATCCCCTCCCCCCAAATCCACTGGCTCACTCTCAGGCACTGAAACCCCAACAGAATAAGCACAAAGGCATTATGCAGCAGACAGGGCTGGTAAATGGTTTCACTCCTCCAGCCAACACAGACAGAGCTGCAGCGAGTGAAATCCACCCAGGCAATGCTTTGCTACTACCTTGCAACCTTGTGAGCACTGCCATGCACAGAGCTTTTAATAAAACGTATCGAAGTTGTATTTCCAAATGAAACCATTCAGATCCTTGAATGCAATCTGTAACCCAACATTTTATGCTTTCAACACTTAAGGGCTGCTCTCCTATTACTTTCAGACTGCCATGATGCAACTCAAAACTTAAAGACTATACTTAGAATTATTTTTCCTCTATTCTGAAGGGGGGTGAGGGAGGAATCCCCATATTTTAGTGGAAAAAATGGTTTCATTTGAAATGGCTCAACTGAAAATATACTTTGTGCCTTAAACATTCCAGCATGTACTTTATAATGGGTTACTTTTGTACCTTTGATACACAAACTGCAGTGTGAAAATCACTTTGAAATATTACATACAAAACAGCAATTACTGAAAAAGTACTTGTTTGGACTGTTATCTGCTACAGAGTAGTGTAATGACAAACTCCATGGTTTATTTTCCAGAGTTAGGTGAGAAGCAGTAAGAAAGCTGCAAGAGGTAAGAGAATGCAGCCTCTGTTTTGTAGTGCATACGAGCCATAGCACAAAAACTTCCTGGGTAAGAGCTGTGAGACAGTTCTCATTACACTGAAATGTGTATATGAAATGGGGCCTTATTTTATACTCTAGGCATTACTATTTCCATAGTAATTTCCATTACTATTAGCCCTTACAGCTAGTGTAGTAGGGGAAAAGTATGAAAGAAAGGCAACTGGAAGGGTAAGTTCTTGTCCAGATGAGGTACTACCTTGGTTTAACAAGCAGGCAAAATGCATAAACTAACGCTGACTGCATACATGCTCACCTCCGAGTACAATTTACGTTTCAGCAAACCTTTCTCAATTATTCAATCTCTACCGCAGATGAAGAAACAACTGCAGCTTTAACAAGCTTTCGGGTCAGCTAGGATTGCTGAAACAAGTCATGTTCATGAATTCAAAACACGTTAAGGAGGTCAAGGAGGATAAAGTCTCTTTAGAAGCTGTAATATGTGAGAAAAGTATCTGAAAAGCAATGCCACTTGGTTTAAGGTGGTGTATTGAAAGAAACGATGGCCAGAAAATGTGTTTCTGGAGGATGGTTTCACAGCATCCACAAGGATAATTCCAAAGATAGAAAATAATGCCTTTGTATTCCCATATCCAAACCATTTGAACACTGCAGCATTCTTTTCAGGAAATTAGTTACCATTGTAAAGCTGTAATGATCTGCGCTCCAGAAAACAGTACTGTTTACTTTTTAAGGTTTTGTATTTAACAAAAGACTAGGGACAGAACAGAAAAAATCCAAAGAAGATGGGAACTACCAAGACAATGCACAACATTGCAGGCAAGTGAAAGAATCCCAAAACAAAGAACCTTTGAACTAAGTATCATTCTCTTCCAGTAGAAGAAACAACAAGAATTACTAAAATTTATACTTTATAAATGTTCCTTTTTATTCAAAAAACATTACATACACATTTACAGAAGCAGTATATTGAGTGTACTGCAAATATTTACTGTAGCCGTTTGACCCTTGTAGGTTTGCTACAGAGGTCTCTTTTTATTTCCTCTCAATAATTTCATCCTTTTTGCTAAACTAATAGGCTTCCAATTTATTAAAAAGAGTTTTCTAATGAACCGTGACTGTAAATATAACAAAACCAGCATGCCGTTCTCCTTCTGAAGTTATTAAGTTGGGTATTTTTCTACAATGAAGTAATGACTCTTTTTACAACTAGACTGAATCAAGTGGTATGCAAAGATAGTACTTATTAGGACTTGCTAAAAGAATAATACGTTTAGATGAATAAAGCGTTCATTTATGATACCTTCAATTCAAATTAAAAAAACCAAACAAAAGGTGGGGAAAATTCACTGTATAGTCCTCATTAGCAAGCAAGAGCCTAGGATGTTAATAGTAGTGGTAGTACAGATTGACATTTAGGAACAGACAGGTTTCGTGACAATTAAAATATACTTATTTTCATCAATTTATCTGGTATTAGTAATGCTTCATTTTATATATATGAAAATATATAAATGAAAATAATATTTTCTGAATATGAAATACCTGAATGTGCAGTATAAAATTTATATGGCTTCTGCTATTCAGGAAATACAGACAGAATCCCTGCCCTGATACTGTCCCAGGAAGCATGATATGGAATTTTAAGTCTCTGCTTCATTAGCTGAAGTAGTTCAGGATTATCCTAATTCGAACATGCCAGTCATATTGTGCAGGATGGGAGACTGGTAGCTGCTAACTGTGAGTCAGAAAAGCCATAGAGCACTCTGCATTCAACATGGTATTCCTTCACACCAGGAGACAGGCCTTTCTGTGGAAAGGGCAATACAAACAACAGTCAAATGAAGTTAATCCAGACAAGACTTTGCTGCAGAAAATGAAGTCTTGACAGCCCTGAAACAAAACGAGGCACCCCTCCACCACCTGCTCCCCTTCTGCTGGCCAGGATTGCACCATCACAAGAGAACATAAGCAGGCAGCAGACTACCTCACAGCACTCTCCTTTCCTTCTCTTCAAATTTATTTCCATGCCAAGATCTGCAATTTACTACTATTCGGTGCTTTCAGCTGATGGATTAATGAGTAAAAGATGTTGGAAAACATAATAATCGACTCTGTCATTAATTGGACAAAGTGCTGGAAGTTGGGTGGATCACCACCAAAGGTCAGCATTTACTACAAGTCACTCTTTAACAGTAACAATTATTACTCTTCTTTATTGCCCAACAGGGAAAGCTGTTCCCCAGCACCAGACAGTGCTAGCTTCATAGCAACACACAGCAGGTTAGCCAGCCTCCCTCTGCACAGGAGAAACACAGATGACAGGAGCTTAACTCTATAGGTCAATTTAATTGTCAAATAAAGATTGTGAGAAGGAAGAGAGATAGATTGAACAGGAGGCAATTTCCATCTCAGAACAAGGACTATCTTGTCTCATCTTAAATGTTATGTTGCAATTTGATTAATTCTGTTTTAAAGGAAATAAATTAATTCTTCACCCAATGTATTATCTGGACAGGAAACACTAGCAGTCACAGATAAAGCTATTAGTCTAGTATTACTCAAAGCATTTGTGGATCTGTGCCATTTAGTTAAGCCTCAGAGATAACTGTCACTAGTTTCTACTCTTTGACTTTTAAAAAACAAATTCTCACTCAAGAAGCCAGTTCTTGTTTACAACATGTTTTTATACCACTCAGTGTTAGAAGCATGTATTAAACACCTGTTACTCTATCAGTGATTTTAAATCAGGAACATTTCTGATCTGGAAATCCAGCAGCATCTGTCCAAGTGCTTTGCCCTGTAAAAAAATAAAAAATAAAAAAAACCACAAACAAACTAGCATTTCATTCTGCTATTTAAATATACCACCTTTGTAAAATAAGTTTTTAAAAAGTGGTACAGTACAAATATTTTTCCTCGAATCAGTGTAAGAACTCAGTACGTTTTTAAAGTTTTACAAGTATTTATCTCTACATATACTTGTATATATAAATTTTGGATGAGTTTTATTAAACCTTGGATTGTACATTATCCAAATTTCTACTTAACTTTTCAGTTTATTTGGCTCTCTAACTCGTGAATCAATGTAATTAAATAAATAAAGCTATATACAGTTGAGTTTTCAAGCATCTACACCTGAACAGATTGAATAGTTTCTTCATTTTATTTGGTGGCTAGTGCTAAAATCTATTTATTTTAGCTTCAATTCTGTTATCCAAGTCATACATAGCATGATCTTATTTTGTGAAAGTATTCCTGACTACATTGTACACGCAAGCATTTCTCAGTCTATGGTGGCAGAACTGTGCTTTGCCTTTTTGAGAAGCTAATTTTGCTCATGCACCTAAAACTGCTGGTGTCATATCATAAAGAGCATAACTGATTTGAAGACTCTCTTAATAGTTTCTTGTACGCATCTCTTAAATCAACTTTCTTCTTACATATGCTGTTTTCAAGCATTAAAACAATTAAGTAGATAATGTATATTAACAGGAAATTAAAACAAACTAGTTGAAACCAAAACCTTACAGTTCTAGCCCAAACATTGGTTATAAATAGTCTATATAATACATAGTTATAAAAGATAACTAAATAAAATAAATGCTTTGACACATGCCTGTGGGTCACTTCTTAGGGATGCTACGCCACCGCCACCAAGGGAATTCTTCAGAACAAAATTTAATCCATGGATTCCTGGCAACTCGTATCTGTAAAATAAAATTTACACATTGTTTCTCAGAAGATTTTGTAAGAAACAGAACATCAAGCAGAACACAGCACACAAAAAAATTTCATGCTTCTGATGGCATCACAGTGCTGAGTCAAGCATAAAAGCTAACTAAAGATTAACTCAGTCTTCTCTGCCTTCTTGTTCCTTCCCCTTACTTGAAATCAGCAATCTTTAATAAGTTAAAAGTAGGCTTACAATGTAAACATTCTCCTCTTCACAACTCTTTGATTTCTAATGGGGTTTGTTTTCTACTAGTTCCCCCCTCCCTCTCTCAAGTGTTAAAGCCCACATGGAAAGCTCCATAGGCAAGAGGTTCAAGATCCAAAATGAAATCAGAGAACACAGTGGGCAGAAGGAAGTATTTTTAACATTACCCAATTCTGATACTGAAAACTACGATCATTTAATTCCTGGAAGTTATTTTTGCTAACAAAGGCCACCACCTATTTGGGGAAGGCATCGTAGTTATTTCTCAGTAATAAAGACAAGTCACTAGACCAAACTCTTACAACCAACTACAAATAATTTTGTAAGAAATGAAGTGGAGCTACTCTTCAACACTTTCTTGGAGCCAGGTACTTTGTTTAGATAAAATTCTACTCTATTTTTCTGTTCCATTGCCATTGTAAGCATTTTTCCATCCTCACTTTTGACTGGTGCAGTTCCAATTTGGAAGCTTTTGTAGCAGCTTGGCAAATGGCTCTGTAGTTTCCTAACAAAGTCGTTTCAAATTCCATAAATAGGTCTATAGTATACTTCTATTTGCCTCTCCTTGCAAAGTTTTTCAGTGTTTTATCATCTTCTTCATGTTCCTACTTTTCTTTGATTTTGCTTTCCTCCAATATTCCCTTTGTCCAAGGACTTGCTAGCTCTCCTTTTTTCCATAGGAAAGGATTTATTTGGAACATCAGCAAGACACGAGTAATAATGGAGAAAGACGATATCCAACTCTTGCTCTGTCTCCAGATGTTTGACCACTGCTGTTTAGATCATGCTTCCTCCACCACCACCTATTTTTCTTAGGCATCCATCTGATCTTCATTTGTTTAGGACATATTTTTCAAATCTGTCCGCCAAAATAGCTGAAATTTTTTGCAGTGCTTTTGTACTGCCGATTTTGTCACATGTACCTTGGGCATATGACCTAAACTTTTCCTAGAAGAAGTGGTCATCCTACCATTCTGCTGAGCAGCCTGGCAAACACTTTAGTTCTTCATATGCTACTGCAAGCAGTAGTCGTGAGTGTCTCTGCCCAACTCTCAGGCAAAGTTTTCACTGTTCCTTCTACTCTTTCATCACCACACTCTACTATCAACATTATTAGTTGTTATTAAGAAGAAAACTGGTGTTAGCAGTCTGTTGACCTTCCTTCAAAACTAGATGCCAGGCAACATTATTATGCTTAAAGGCAAATCCATTGGGAGGGCAGGAAAGTTCAGTAAATCAAACACTGCTCTACTAGACAACAAGAATAAGAAGAATGAAGAATTTTCCACAACGTCACCCTAAATGTACTAAATTTAATAGCATAGTCTACTACATAGCAGCATCAGAGGATCTCACAGAATTTTAAAGTAAAAACATCCAATGCAAATTACCAATAACTGTATACCATGAGAGCTAGAGGTCCACCAAAACACCACATTAAATTTTACTCTGAAAAAATGGCAGAGACTTCCAGGCAGTAAGCGACTTCACAATTGGCAGATTTCTCCATGAGAATTAGACAAATGGAATGTATTCCAGAAGCTAATACCTCAGCTCTCAAAATAAGCTTCATGAAAAATCAATCATTTAAACAAATCAGGAGAAAAACTGAAGAGTGTACAAAAGCAGAAACTAATGACAAAGAGTGGAGGAATTTCATTTCACTGTCTCAAGTGGTTCTGGCAGAGGGAGTATCTAATACAAGGAACAGATCTTAACTTGGAACACCACAGAATGGCACACTCACTTCAAGTATTTTGTGAAAATATTTACAGTATTGAGATACTCCAGCTAAAATTAGGATTGCAAAATAATATTAAAAGGTCGGTATTTTTAATATTTTAAGGCCTGTCTGAAGCATCTGAGCACCCAAAATATTTCTGTGCAAAAATACACTCCCACAATAAAAGAAAAAGCACTATAACCATCACAACCAGTCTCAAAGCAGCAACAATTGGTCAAGCAAAATACCGGCATGTGCTTAACCAGCATAATTAAAAAAATTAAGTTTAATTATCTGAGATCTAAAGGAAAAAATATGATCTAATTGTACAATTCAATCAAAAGTTTTAAGAGCTGCTTTTAAAAAGCACAGAAAACACATAAACCCTTCAAAGAATACTAAGTCTGGGACAGAAACCTATAAAACAAGGAAAATTCACTGTTCTAGCTAAATTCCTATGCTTATGCACAATGGGGTGCCTGCTTAACTGCTTCCTTTAAAGTGCTGTCCATTCATAGTCAAAGAAGTCAGGTTTCCCTGTGAATATCTTGTTAAAATGCATGGAAATAATAATGCACAAAATGGTTTAATGCATTTAAATTGAGAAAAAGATAGGATTCCTCACATCAGAAGAAAGCAGGAACTAAGTCCATAGGAGGCGTTTGTGTATGAGCTATATTGTAGAGAAGTATTCTTCCCCTCATACCAAATATACATACAAAAAAAAGTAATCTGAAGAATCAGAATCCACATTTCTTGTCCTTCAGCTCTTAGTAAAAATATCCCAATAGAAGAAATCATTTGTTATATTTTTATATTATTTGAACATTGGAATGCTCTCAAAACTAAGAACGTGACTGTATTTCAGAAGGTGAAGCCAACAGTCCTCACAAGAAAATTTTACTATCCTTATAGAACTGACCCACTAAATGAAGTTTCTTATTCCACAACTTAATACTATCAGTTCTCAATTTATAAAGTTTTGTATACAAAACGTCACAAAGATAGCCTATTGGCTCCATAGAGCTAAATGAAAAAAAAAAATCTTCCACATGCAGTACGGTCTAGCTGCTCATCTTACTACAACGCTGATGCTAATTTTAATGGTGGTATCAGTCACAGTTCAAGCGACTGACTTTTTTTCAAAATTTTGAGCAAATTTCTGTTTTAATACTGCTCTCTTCCTTACTCTCACTTGGATTGGCCTGACCTTTCATGCTGAGTTTGTGCATCAACCTGGTGCCCATGAGAAACTGCGATTGACTGTTAAGACTGTACTCTACGTGGTGGGAGAGAAATATCACATAGGGTTGAAATTTTGTGGTATAGAGGGGCAGGGTTTGAGACCATCTTTTGTTACTATGTTACCTGAAAATCTGGAAGTTTGAGCTTCCAGTGCTCTGTATCATAAGTAATCCCACCTTTTCACTTTTTGGTGTATCTATTTAATAGCTTTAATGAAGAAGAATAAAAGTTAACTGGCTGATAACCTCTGTTCTGTAACGAAGCAGAGCTATGGTCAGTATGTTTTTAATAGCAAAATTAATACATATAAACTAATACATAGCCTCACATTTTAAATAAAGGAAATGAAGGAAAATGGAAGTGTAAGATAAGTCTTTTTAAAAGCTAAAAGTAAACAAGTAATTTAAAAAGAAACGATGCAATCTGAAGCACATGAGCATAATCCTTATAATCCTAAATATTTCCACAGAAGGATTTATTCTTTTTCCCCAGTAGTTTTTCAATTCACTCACAGAGTTCCATTATCACATCATTAAAGGAAGCCAAACCCAGGAACAGATAATCTAATTAATCAAAATAAATTGGCTTCATCCAGACTCAGCAAAGTTCAACTTTTATTTATGAACATAAATGCTTTATGAAGCATTAAGAAACCACAAGGAATCAACTTCTAGAATAATCATTAGGAGGCATAACTTTTTTTTTTATTTCTTCCCTTCTCTGTTCTGTTTCAGAGGAAATTCAACTACATTTCTTGATAGAATTTTATATACACAGATTTGTTAGCACTTTATGCAACAGTGGGAGAGATCAGCACTGAGCTGCTTATGAAGACAAAGAACAGCACTTAAAACTCAGACAGCAGTAGTTAAAATAACTCCAAGTTTGCTCTGAGCTTTGAGGTGCACCTTTCTGACTCAAGCTATTCAAACAAGCAAAACTACAACAGTTTATCCATATTTTAAAAAGGGAAGCTATCTGTGTTTTTTACTTGAACATTCTGTTCTGATGCACGTGGCTACAAAGTGTGTGAGCAGAATACTCAAAGGAAGACTTTCTCTAAAGTGAGTGAACCTCATAAAAATTAAAATGTTTTGCCGAAATAGTGATAGGACGAGACATGTTTTTCATAGACAATCAGGTAAGTTTGGGCTCCAGACTATACCGGCCGCGTGCATGTCTTTCAAGCAATGTTCTAGGGATTTCAAACACCCAATTCTGAGGCTTGGGAAGCTTCAGTTACTAAGACTCCTGCAGCCTAAATGGTTAAAAAACACTTGAAAGATAAAGGACATTAGAAGTTATTTCTATTTTGTAGAGACATTCTGTACTGGAACAAAACAAAGAAATAGCCCCAACGATAATATGCTAATTTGAAGAATTTAAATGTCTTCACTAAAACAGACACACCACTTTCGTCCAGCTTGAGGAGAGATACAAGTTCATGTTCTTTTTCAACTATCGCTCAAGTTGTTATTTAAAAAATTAAAGAAAGTTACATAAAAAATATCAAAGACAATGCACACATTTGTAAGATTTGCGTTGACATACTTCATGACAAGTTCTGAATACTATCATATGCCTACTGTACAACTGTGAACTGAGCAGCAAGCTACTCACCTTGTTACTAGTTCTTCTTCAGGTTTTTCTCGCTCTAAAAGGTGTTGGAAGTAATCCTCCAAGGCTTGAGCAGTTAAAGTTTTCTTTAGGTATGGATAGTAGAGGGGATGCCGTGCTATCACACCTGTTAGGTATAAATGTTGTTAGCTGGACCTATTCTATTGGCTATTGAAGCCAATTTGAATGATATTTATCCTTTCCAAACTGATTTGAGATCCTCCTCTTAATTCAAACTGTACACACAGATACTCTTTAATGAGCTCCTAAATAAAAAGTAATAGTATGACAGCTTTACAGCTTTCCCTCTGTCAGTAGAAAGGCAATATAGAGCATGACATGAAAATATCCTCCTAGACTAAGTGATTACTGGACTTTTTCTGGCTGCAAACAGTCCCTGGCACTGAAAGACACTTGAACAACTTCATCACAACAAACAACCCACATGCAGTTCTCTTTCCCTAGATGACTTGTATGACTTGGACAAGTAATCACAAACAACCATAACAAGGCATTATCAGTGACTGAAGGTTAGGGTCCTTGCCCCACACCTTGCATAAGATCTTGACGCATGAGAAATCACAATTACATTTTTATTGATGTAAATATGCTTTCATAAGCTTCAGGTAACTTCATGCTGAAGCCGACATTCCACAGCAGGATAATGAAAGCAGATTTGTGTCATAGGGATCTTTTTATCTGTAGAATTCAAAGCTAATTTAGAGGTCAAGTTTATTGTTGTTAATATTGTTCCTTAATAAAGCAATAGTGTCTTTATATCCCAGGAGGTCTATTAAGTATGCCTCGTTCATGATTTGGAAATGCTACATTGCAACAGTGATCAACCATGTGGAAAGGAAAACAATAATAATAAAAAAAAATTAATCAACATTTCCTCATTCTTCAAACCAAAAAACAGTTTCAAAAACAAAGATGAACAAACTGTATTTCTAAACATAAATGAACAAAATTCATCAGATTTAGCATGATGGCAAATCAAATCTCAAACGCACCTTTAATTCATACTGAGCTTTGAACACCACATGCTCTCATCTTCCAACAAGTAAGAGAGCCAATTGTTGCATGCAGAAGTAAGGAACAGAAGGGATTATTAAACAATGCAAGAAGCAGCACAATCAGCATAAAGAGAGTGCACACCAAAATACAGTATTTGGATCAACAATATAATGAAAACATTCTCGTACATGCAAGCACAACTTCAGTATTTGCTAACGCTGTCAATGTTTCAGCCATATATATGTTACAAAATTCGATGTATGGAAATATTATACATAATCAGACAACCGAGAGATTATATTATATAACACACGCATGAAGGAGTAACAACTAAAGTGCAATAAAGACATTAAAAAGGCATTTCTTAACTTTGGGGAGCTTGACTTTGCAACCCTAAATAAATATCTTTCTTTGTAATATGGCATGTAAATATTTTTTCTTAGTACCTCAGATTTCAGCAGCTGCTAAAGAGAAAACTACAGATACTTAATTAGCAAAATCCTTGTTTTATATGAATTAGTTTTCATTTCAGAACCAATTTCAGAACGAGACAATTAAAAAAAAAATCAAGTGATGCAAGAGATTTAAAAAAAATTAAGAGCATTTGATACATAACTATTATTTGAAAATTTTACACAACTTCAGAAAGTAAGAAAAAGATAAATACCTATGTTTGCAGAGTTGCCTTTGTCACCACTTCTAGTATAGGCAAGATCTTGTAAGCGATAAGTATGGGGACCACTTGGCAGATCTATACAATATAAAAATTAATACATTTTAACAATAGCTACAAATAATAGTACATTCAGAAAAAGTAACTGTCATTTTAACTGGATATATTCTGCACTGTTTGTAGTACTCCTGAAAACATGTCCAAAGCTTTCTTCCCACAGGAACACCTAGGGAAAACATGAGGCTGGGGGCCGAAATAAAGAAATTGATCCCTTCTGCTTTGTCTCCCATATTCCTTTTATCTTTTTAGAGCTGAATGCTACACCAGGAATGCCCTCTTCCACCACCCTTGATGAAAATTCATCTTGGTCTTAGCAATGTAGTATCTCTGAAGGAGATACAGCAGTTACTTGTCATTTCTTGACTAGCTGGCAGCTTTGATTCCCTTAATACATAGATCTGTCTGCTTTCAGTGCAGGTGGAAAATACATGTAATTGCTACTGTCCTGATAATTCTGTAACACCTGTTTATTCTGATAGTGTCTGTAGAAAATGGTCACAGTTTAAAATTGCTTTTCAAGACAACACATCTCTCACTTTCCTTTTGCTAAAGAGCTTTAGCAAAGCTGGGTAATAAAGAAGTTATGTTCGAGTGTTGCTGGTTCCAGCTTTCACTGTCCCTATCAGAAATGGAGGTAGCAAGTCTATGGCAGTGGCATCCACACAGATCCCAGAAGTTCACTTGGGGTAAGGGGTGGAAGATACTGTGGATGACAAAAATACCTCAACATGACATGTAATTTGTCAAGTTCATGCTACGTTTGGTGAAACAGATCAGGCAACACTGCCAAGAGTAGCTTTGCTGGAACATCTGAGTGGCAATAACAGGGAAAAGAGCATCAACCAACTGGGGACTCACTACAGCAACCTCTTCTACTGGCACAGCTGGATCAGAAAGAGAGCATCTACCCATACCCTAAACAATAACACATCAGCATTTAAATGCTTTAACTAAGACCTAAAGTTTTATAACATCAGGTCACTGTCACAAACGAGCTGAAAGAGTGGCTATAGTTTAGTCAGGCACAAAAGTTCTTCATTGGTAGGAAGTCAAGGCAGCACGACATTTGAAATGGTGAAAGCAAAACATGGCAGAAAATACCAAAGGCAGTATTTATTTGATTGGGAATATTATTTTTAACTAAACACTTCCACTGAGAGAGGATGTGAAAAAGTTCAACTAAACTTCACTGTTCATTTTGGACAAGACTACCACAGTTAACACAACAGAAATAATAATCTTTTCAGTAATTTCACTCAATACACAGTTCAAGAAAAGAAAAAAAGTAGTACCTCTTCATGGGCTTAAGTACAACAATGTTTAAACTGCATAAGCTGTAGAAGTCTTATCTCCATGAGACATTTTACAGTCTTTGACAATCTCCCTTTAAACAAAATCAGTTCAAAAGTGTTCTGGTGTTTTCATTTATAATTACCCTAATTGATTTATCTTTCATGATCTGTTTATCAGGAAATTGTTTTCATGTAATAAACATGTTAAACAAATCCAGAAAAGAATTCCCTTCAAAGCTAGGGCAAATGGTAAATTCAAATTCCACGCTCCCAGAACGACATCTAGCAGCATTTCTGAAATCCATTTTCGCATATTTCTCTTATCTATTCAAAGACAACTAACAGTCCCTCACACTTAAGATAACCATGAAACTTAAGAAAAATACTTCCCTCCTTACTAAATGCTGACAGAAAATGTTTTAGCAGAAGACACTCCTTTTACAGTGTAACCCATTTGTCTATTTCTCATCCATGCTGTCTATGCGTTAAGCCACAGAAGTAGGTAAGTATTTAGTCACATACAGTAAATACTTCTATTTACAACTAAGGGCAAAAGTTTAGAGATCCTTCTCAGGGGAAACAACCAGAGGAGTTCTACTGTCCCTCGAAAGTGGGATTTTGCCTGAATAAAGCTTGGAGAATTCAGTACTTACATGCTGAGGTGAGGCACCTCAGAAAGTTTTCTCAAATGTTAAGAAAGCAATGGGGAATCTAATAGCTTTTTGTTCACCCAATATTTAGCACTGCAGTCATCTTAAAAAAAAAAATACCAGGACTTTCGTTCAACTCTTAATTAAATGGAACAATGAATTCTTATTCGTTAATTGGCCCAGTTTAATGGAGCAAATCCTGCACTGTCCTTCTGGGAACCCCCAAGTATCACGGAGATTCTGCTGTGATATTAGAGTTGAAATACATACACAAGACGAGAAAACATACTTAAGAGTTTAACTTTTTTCTGCACAACACCAATCATCACATTGAAGAGATGTCTGAATGGATGAGGAAAATGAACTCATGCATGGCAATCAGGCATTCAGTATCATTGACTTTCAAACAGCAACAAACACTCAGTGATATGAGTATTTCAAAATTTCTCTGCAAGATACAGAACATTCCCTACTAACTCACAATTAGTTGCTACTCTATTCTACTACCAGTTTTGAGAAACACTACTTACCTATATCTGGAATCCATAACAAATCTTAACACATTCATGCTTTCAGAGCATTAATTTTTTAAGTCTACACAGACTTAAATACCTTAATTACTCTTCCAGCACTAGCATTACTTCTAGAAATATTTCTAGCAACTAATCTTTAGGTACAGTCACCTGATTTAGGTTTGAAAATATATATCCACAGCTTTAAATTCATTCTCTCATTTCTCTGGTGAACAGGAATAATGTAATAGAAACTCTGAATGATAAGTGCACTCACTACATGTTAAAAAATACTGCATATAGTTCTGCCATTAAAAAGAACATAAAAATATTCAAATGTCTAGAACTTTCAATAATCCATAACCTAGTACCTAGTTTGTATTAGCAGCTCTGAACACTTCCTTTTCATTGCAGGCATCCTGATGTGCTCCACTCAGCTCACTGCTTTGCCCTTATCAATCTGCTTCTTCCTTCAGAGAATTTAGTTACTCAAGTCTAACAGCAATGCAGGAATTACCATACTGCATTTTCTTTAAAAGTCAGCGAGTTCCAGGTTCATCCCAGTCTTGTTCATTTTGTGAAGGCTGCCATATGGAATAGAGCCAAATTTTAGCTATCTATTCAGCTTTCCATAGGTCTGTTCTCCATTCTGAAGTAAGGTAAACCAAACTATTTCCAGGATTAACAAAGTTTGAAATCACATTTCCACTGTCTTTAGCTGTGTCTCAGATTTCATTTTTTTGAATAACAATTTACTTACATACTTCTTATAGTCTCAAATATATTTAATACTGTGTGATGCTAACCTCCTTCCTTCCAAGAATAGTAGCTTACGTGTTCTGCAACAGATTTAAAAATAAGTAGTATAAAGAGGTAAAATATGTTTCACAGACAAAATCTATCACATTATTTTCCAAGACAAAGACAGAAAATTACATGTTCACAAATAAGAAGATGAACATACCTTTCAATTCACTGTTGATCACAGGTGAATCAGAAGAAGCAATCTCATCTGATGTAAACGTGAGATCCTCCTCAAACGTCTCAACATGCTGCCCACTTAAAAATAGGTTGATCTGGAAAAAATTACCCATTTTCAAACTGTCAAATTAGAAATCCAGTGCAACGTGTGAATAAACAAAGCCTACTTCTAATTAAGTATCGATCTGGCACATTTTCAGTAACAAATTTACGGATAAGGTTCTCTTCCCCCCCTTTTAAGTCACAATAAAAGCAACGAACCATTATATAGCTAAATGAAACCTTTTTGCAGGAGTTAAAAAAAAAAAAAAAAGCATAAAAATCAAACAAATGCTCTGTCCAGTTGGGTACGTTTTAAAGAAAGACAACTCCTTCTCTTTCCAACTCTCTCTATGTACAGCAGCACTACATCAAATTTTGTGTCACTATTCATGATAGCTGGATCCCAAAAGTTGAAAGCTTCCAGTTTTTCCATGATAACTCCCTTTTCTTCTTAATGTCACTGCCTATCTTAATGACAAACTTCTCTTCGGATTCTAAATTCGTCTTCAAATAAATTTTAAGCAGCTTATGAAAAATAAAATGATACTGGATGTTTTGGGTTTGAGATGAAAATACAAAATAAAAAAATACCATGCTGTTCATCTTGCATGTCAATCTCTAACGCAGCTGCCAAAGGAATCTGAAAAAGTACATGACTAAAGTCTGCTATTTCATTAGCTGACTGGGCCATTCACATGAGATGTAAGCAAATGTTTCTCTGATTAAATCATATAGTACAATCATAGAGAAAAATTAACTGCATCTATTTTATCAGCATTTGAAGACTCTCAGTATTGAAGACTCACACATAAAACCAGGTAATCACTAAGTTAGCTGCAGCAGTCATCAGTGCTCAGCTGAAAATTATATTTATCTGAGCTCTTTCTGAAGGCTGTTCACAGAGACTAGCTAATGGAGGAAGACGAAAAAAAAATCTCAGAAAAGCTATTTTTGCCTTCAGTAGTTTTGCTATAACTTTTCTTTTTAGTATGAGTTTTAGGCTACTTTTTAAATGTGAAAAAGCATAAAAGGAAAATAACTACAGCTTGCACTGTAAAACTACTGGTGATTTACAATAAAACTGGGACAATTGCATAAGATCAGTGGAAGCAGCACATAAGACACTGAATCCAAACTGAAACCCAGAAAGGTGTTATCAAACACAAAACAAAAGAAGCCAATGTTCAGGCAATGTTAACATATCTGAAAATCTCCTTATGGAATTATTTTGGTTTTAGGTCAAATGCTGAACTAGAGCAACTAGACTCTTTGTAACTGAACTTTCAGTCTAGAAAAGCAGTTCATTCATACCTTCCTTACTCTGTAATCTCTAGCTAGACCACTGTTGTTATTACATGGCTAAAACTTTGAATCAAGCACTTGAATCACTTCAATCATGCTTTTACTTAACCTTTGATTTTACTGCAGTACAACAGCAATAAGCCACATGGCATTTTCTTAACAGCATATCAGTGCATTTATCATATTAGCTACTTGGAGCAAGGATTTTGATTTTCTATATTGAAAAAAGTAGATGAGACACTGTTTTTTTTCACTGCTAAATAAGGTTACTAATCTCAGTCTTTCACCAAGTCTGAAACAGAGTGCTAATTAATAAGTTGATATTTAATTTAATGAACTTCCATAAAGATAATAATTTTGTATTAAACTTGGCAAAGACAAGCCATTTGCATAAAGCAAAATGTAACTAACAATAGAAATAAGTACTTCAGCTTCTTTAAATGACAAGAAAGCACGGAGGGAGTTCAATGTTTTTCTACTATGCACAGCTTATTGATTTAGTTTTAATAACTAAATAGCATCTCTTCTGTAAAAGTAATCTTAAAATTATTTTCCATGAATGCAGAGTACTACTCAAAGAAAAATGTAACATTTGGGCTTATTTGTGCTAAGCACTGTAGGCATGTTAAAAAATGAAAATGAAGCAGTCCTTTTTGAAAATGTTTGGAACACTTAAATTGATTAGCGATATTCATTTTACAGAGGGATTTTAGTCAACTGGGTTTTTGTTGGTTGGTCAGTATCCCTCCCTTCACATGCTACCTGTGCTCCCAAGTTTTCCCTTCACCACCCTAAGCAGAAGCTTGTCCCAATACCTTCATGAAATCATGACATGGATACAGTAGCCTCTGAGAAAGAAGAGCACGTATGCAGCTTTGTCTGATGGCATTCAGAAAAGCAGATACTCACATTTATAAATGCAAATATTTTATGTTTTAAGTCAAATTAGTTTCTTCAAATTTAAGTTGAAGACTTCAATCTACACAGAAGTATGTGTGTAACAGATAAGTAGGGCTCTAGCTCAACATTTCATTTTACACTGTTATTTCTCACCTAGGACTGCCTAGTCATCTGAAGCATAATTTCTCAGACTGAGATTATTGTTATGAATTGATTAACAGTTCTTAAAGGGGGCCTACAGGAAAGATAGAGTAGGGCTCGTTATGAGAGAATGTACTGATAGGTTATAGGGTAACTGTTTTAAGCTGAAAAGAGGGTGAATTGAGATTAGATATTAGGAAGAATTTTTTTTACTGCAAGGTTGGTGAGGCACTGGAACAGGTTACTCAGAGACGTCATAGATGCCCCATCCCTGGAGGTGTTCAAGGTCAGGTTGCATGAGGCTTTCAGCAACATGATCCAGTGGAAGGTGACCTTGCTCATTGCAGGGGGGTTGGAACTAGATGATCACTAAGGTCCCTTCTGACCCAAACGGCTCTATGATTCTATGAACAGGGCCACAAAGATACATCTAATTCACAGGCTCCTCCATGATACTCATCACAGTAGTCTCACAGACTTTCATAATTTTACTGGTTTTGTAATGTAAAAGCAGAAATTTCTACTCGAATTTTTACAGGCAACTCTCTGGTAAGGTAAAACCTGTGTGAATCAGAAGAAATTCACTGACTTTAATAGTTACCTCCAGCAGTATATTAAAAAAAAATTAAGAAGTAGACGCCTCCCCCAGAAGTCAGAAGCTGTGTCCAGGTTTGCTAGATTAAGGTTCAGTTTTCTCAACATCCAACTGCCTTCTCTTTAAAGAGCATACATTAACTTTAAAAAAAAAAGACACAGTTTTCGTATTTTCATAAGCACTCTTTGCAAATACAGTAAAAATAATTCAAACCAACAATTCATGGATCCCAAAAAGAGAAGTTCAATTTTGATGCAAGATTTCAAAATTCACAGCAATTAAAATACAAGGTTGACAAGTTCAGCTGTTGTAAAACATTCTGTGTGAATAACATTAGTCTCTTTGATTTTTTTATTCAAAGTTACCAGAGCACTTCACAGTTTTAAGACTCAAAGTCATTGAAAAATGCCAGAGTCAGCAGAAATT
Source organism: Clamator glandarius (assembly GCA_033459285.1). NCBI lineage: Eukaryota > Metazoa > Chordata > Aves > Cuculiformes > Cuculidae > Clamator > Clamator glandarius. Next base: position 670,073 of record JAUNZM010000020.1, read on the forward strand.
TTCAAATTACTTCAAAGAGAACAGAGCAAGCTTTAAGTAGTTTGTCTTACCTGAACTTTGCTTTTGGGATAATAGAAGAAGAATGGCTTCAAAACTGGAGACCTAGACACACAGAAAAAGCATAAATGCCTTTGATTGCAAATGAATGAAAATACCAGATCATACATCTTTAGATTATTCATACACCAGACAAACACTTTGGATCCGGAGCTTCTTCCCCCATTTCCATATGCAAGCCAGGCATATCTATTTGCTTGTCCCTATTTGCTTAGGGACAAGGAAGTTTTAGATGCTCTCCTGAATAAGTATGGAAAGGTGAGCATATAAATCACTAGCAGATATTTGCTATATCTAGAAAAATACCGAATCAAACCAGGATTTTTTTATTTAATGTGCTAAACTTTATTCTTTTCGGCCTGCTCACATAAGTTCATGTTAACATTTTACAGGATATTCTGGGACACTTAGACTTCACATTTCAAGGTGAAGAGGGATTGTACAGACATAAATCTGCTCTGCCTGTATTCCAAACTAACAGGTACAATATGCATATATGGGCACATGCTTGAACTACTTCCCTGCCATAAAGTCACATTTGAAGTTCTCCCTACAGCTCAGCAAGCAACAACATTGTTATGAGCTGATAAGAGAATTCTGTAACTCATATTCAATAATTCAGTAAAGAATTTTACTATTTCCATATGTTGCAGCACTATTATCTTGTTATCAGTTACTAAGCACAGCATGCAATGGAAAGGCGTCACTTGCTTCAGTGGTTGCTGTTTCAGAGTGGGGAAGCTTGTGATGCAGAGTGCAAGGAACACCATCATCACATGCTACAAATTAATGGTCAGAAGTTAACTTACACTCTGGGGCGCCCTCCAACAATTGCAGTGAGGCCAGGTGCTGGAAATGGAAATTAAATTCATAAAAGAACTGTTAAAACCATCTTTAACACACTAGAGCTCTTATCTTGAATCATTTCTATAACACAGATTTAATAAATCTAGCAAATTATGCATGCTATCATAAATTATTAAAGCAGAACATCTTACACAACAGTTAACAAAGCTGAACATGTAAACATATTGTGACTTTAACAACAAAAATAAGGCATTTGTTTCAAAGTGTACAAAGTATAAACTGATTTGGAAGAAGAACCTAAGAAAGACTATTTTGTATATCAATGCCAGACAGGTAATATCTTTGACAGAAAAAGAACTTGCTTTGGCAGTTTGGTTGCTGTTATTTTATTTACTTTTAAAGACAGCGGAAAATCAATTCTGATCTAACTACATTTTGTTTTAATACTTGCTTAGAGTTCTCTTATTAGATTGTTTCTGATTAATTTGCATCTTTCTCTCTTGAGCATTATCACTGGCTAACTCTGCTTTTTTAAGGAGCTGTGTATGCAGATCCAATTATCTCTTTGATACAGAGGTAATTTAGGGGCTTAAATCACTAGCTTGATCCATTAAGTCAGCGTTGTGATTAGACTCTTGTTTATTCTCAGTATCATGTTGCCAGGCTTTACTACCATTAAACCCATCTACACAGCTCAGTATTTCTGGAATAAACAATTCTGTTCTCATCCTGAGCACAGCCTACTTTCTGGCATGGACAGCATGCGTACACAACACATAGTATTGCAGAGGAAAGAAACTGAATTGCATACATTAAAACAGTCTAGGAATTAGCAAGGCTATTAAGCTGACCCTTAGAAAGAGATGCTGTGGAAAGCTGCCCACAGGGTCTATTTACTCAAGTTAATCCTGGCTAAAATGAGCTTCCTCCAGGTGTGAATTCTGTTTGTGCTCCAAACAGACAAAAAGCTACATTATTGTGTCGTTGTGGTACTAAGCTCACAACAATAACTTGTACTTCAGCAGACTCTTAGCTTGGATGCAGTGCCTTGGTAATGTGGACACACACAAGCGGCAGCATAGATGGTACCACACAGCACAGACTGGAGACTTGCCATATGCACGTTCATTGGAAGTGACTTCTCTGAAACAATGGTAAACCTGGCATTTCAATGAAGTTTCTGAAAAGGGATGCTGTTATGTAGCCCTTACCTTGATGACACTGCTCTGTAATCACACATTTGGAAGCAACAGAACTAAAATTCAGTGCACGTCTGAATGATTGATTCAGAGATGGTCATTACAGCAACTAAACCTGAAGTTATGGAAGAGGGTCTTTTGCCTAAGACTAGTCCATAATTACTCTGCCAGCTTGGCCAGTGTGCTACTACAGTACTCGTGAATAACTAATTCACAAGATAAACTTCATTGACTACATTTTTAGCCAGAGGCCGAAAAAACAGACCAACCAACCTCAAAACACAGCAACCTTTAGAAGGTGCTACAGTTGAGAACAATTGGAATGGTGTTATTATGAACTCCCTCTCTTTACTAAGAAAAAAACTCCTCAAATAATCACCTCTCTGCTCACTAAGTTATGCTGCAAAAAATGTGGTAGTGGATAGAATCTGAAAGAATCCATTAGTGTCATACAATTTTAAACGATCCATTGAAGATTCAGTGCTACACACATTACCCGCACAATCTTTTAAGCCGAAAACTGCCATTCAACATTAAAACCAACTGCAATTATTTTACAGCATTATGTGCCTAGTTTGTTTATCTAGGTTGTTAGGGGAGGAGGCTGGATATGGTAAGGTCATGCGGAAAATATAGGTTCACAAAGTTAGTTAATTTAAATTATCTGTGGATTGTCACATGGTTCACTTCCTGCAAGGCAGCTGAACTGCTCATTAAGGATTCCAGATTTTGCTGACACCAATTTCAACTTCCCGAAAACTCTCAAAGACAGTTCTAGATTTGCCTACTCTCACACAATGGAACCAGCTCCTACAGCAAAACATTCTCTAAACACTGACAAGAAAACAACCCATCCAAGAGCAACCACTGCTCACAGCTTAAAGCTATGATAACCTTCTACTGCTGCTTGTTATTGCTGGTGTTGCAAACTTCTCCGGCTCAAGTAGCAGCAGATGAGCCTCTGAAGATACTACAGTCACCTCTGCACAGAAATGCAATTGCAGAGCAAAGCTACAATAATATCTCAGTTGCAACATTATTAATTTCTGCCTTATGATTATCTAATATATTGCTTATGTTATCATAAGCAAGATGTGAGTGCTTGTAAATACAATTGAATTTTATCTATATGTAATTCCTAACCAGGCTTCAGGCAGAGAAGGTGAAACAAATGTTAAATTTATTATGGTCTGAATTCCACTGATTTCATTAACTCCCAAATATATGGCATGACTGGAAAAATGTCAGGAACCAAGTCCACTAAATTCACTTATTTCTCTAAGCTGGTATAGGACCATTCCTTTGGATTCTCCGCTTAAAGGTTTAAATTGACACTGAATCTACAAAATAAAGATTTAATTATTTAGCAGATGCTTCTCTTTCATTAATCTGCACAATTCTTCACAGTCTTAACCTGCCTTCTCATTTTATGAGCCTTCCCTCTAGCCTACTTTCAATCTTAACCATTTTCAGCCCAGTTACCTTAGGAAAAAGTGTCACCCTCTATGTGTACACGTATGTATAATTATATTTGTTAGTTGTTTTCCTTTGTTCTCATTATTCTTCCAGCACACCTGCAAGACCCCAAATTTTGGGTCCAGTGGCAAATTTCACCCAAATATGGAGGATGAAGAGGAATCTCAAAGCATCAAAGCCTGCTAACACCTCACAACCATTTCCCCTGCAATGATTTGGCAGCAGGGTAGTCTCAGATGTGTATGTAGGTATTACAAAGTGAACACCACTCAAGATGCACTCCTTGATACAGCAGTTCCACTATTTCTGATCCTCCACGTATGTCTTCTCTCTTCAGCTGCCTCTCAACATTTTTTATTTTCTCACTCTACAAAATTCTCCTGAGAATGGACTTGCAAACACCAATACGTTTAAAGCTCGTATATGATATGCTGGAAAAGACAGCAAGTTTCTGATAAATTTCATTAAGAGTGGTGGCAGGCAAATTAAAGAGTATTGGGAAAACAAATGTTGCTCTCAGTCAGTGCTGTCACAGCTGCCCCTTCCTCAGCCTTTGTCACTCATTTCTTCATCCCTGCACCAGCGCTGGTGGCCACACAAGCATTTCACTGAAAACCAGCTCTGACAAAAAGAATGCTTAAAATCAGCTCAAACAAGCACCTATTTCAATATGTAGAACCATGATGTTCTAATACATTATAATCTATGCCATAGGTATGACACCTTGTAAAATGCCCCATGGCAGAAAAAGCTCTAGCTGGAACCTGCAATCAGCCTATGAAATGCAAATTCCCAGCAAAATAAGCTTAGTTCCTTCCAGCACTTGTAATTCCCCACTGGATTTTCTGATGATGGGAAAGCCTTCTGTTATGCCTACTTAGAAGTTCCTCTATCCTATTCAAATCCGACTTTAATGACCACACCCAGTTTTGGCTAATTAATTCTTATTCTTCAACCTATTTCTGTAAAAAAAAAAAAATCTGTACAAGTCTGTATATTCTTCAACAGAATAAAACATCAGGCAATATATGAAAGATGCTAACCTTGCATATAACATCTCATAAAAATGCTGAGTAGAAATTTAAAAAGCTTTAAGTATTTTAAATTCAACAAGTGACTTCTTTCTTTGAAACTTCACAAGTTCCAAAATACAATGTCTCCCTCACCAGTTTAGAGTTTTTGACCATAAATGGTTTGTCCCTTGTATTTCCAGTGACTGAATTAGATCAACTAAAATTTTATTAATCTATTTACTGCATATTCTAAGGAACTATATATTTGATACAGTCATATACAAAGAATAGCCAAAGAAGTCTACCTCTGAAGTATTGCTTTTTTTTTAAGTAATTTAACTAGAAAAATTTGAAATCCAAGGTTTTATACTCAAAATATCTTACAATGTAGTTGAGTAATAGTTCAAAATACATAAAATCATGGTTTACAGGGGTCAATTATACACTCTTAATTACTCTATATCCTCTGAACACAGCATATAGCTTAATTTCTGCAATATTATTATTCCCAAAAACAAAATGCAGACTGCAGTAAACTGTCAGAATGAGGGCATTTCTGGAAGTATCTTCCAACATGCTTAGATCAGTCATAATATTTACACATACTCAAGGACTTTAAAATCTCAAGTTATATTAACCAGCTGTCATCTTAGTGTCAAACTGCGGTCATTTTAATGTGAAATAAGGGTCACCACATGATTTCAGCTATTAGTAAAACATTTCTTAGCTACTGAACCCCTATTAAAACTATAAATGCCAGTTTCTCACAGCAAGACTCTTCTTCAGCCTCTTCTATACCATGTTTCATTCATAATAAAATACCCAAATGAAAGAAGACTAAATAAATACACTGCATCAACACAAACTATTTAAATGCTAACCATACATTCGACTGCACTGTACATAAAAGACATCTTCACTGAGTAGTACAAGCCTGGTCTGTCACTGCTAGCTTTTATGAAGTGAGGGTGAATTTCTATAGACTGGGCAAAGCAGAACTGCTGCAGACCTGACTGATTTTTTTTTAAATAGCTTTTGTTGCCTTAAGCCCATCAGAAGTACACTATCCAAATGAAAAACAATTTAGTTAGGTAGTCTGAACACTTAATACCATACTCAATAGAAGTTTACAGCATAAATCTTCCATTCCAAATAGAAAATAAACAACAAATCACTCTCCAATGTATGGCATGTCTGCACACAGTAGCTTCAAATTCTTCTCTGGGCTTAAGAGCCTCATCTGGAATTTTAATAATACTTCTGAAAATTTCTGTGCCCCACTGGTCTTCAACAAAAGCAACGGGAATTAAAATCATTAAAAAGATAGAATCATAGAATAGAATGGTTTCGGTTGGAAGGGACCTTAGAGATCATCCAGTTCCGACCCACTGGCATGGGCAGGGACACTTCCCACTAGATCAGGCTGCCCAAGGCTCCCCATCCATCAAGGCCTTGAACACCTCCAGGGATGGGGCATTCACAACTTCCCTGGGCAAACTGTGACAGTGCCTCATCGCTCTCATCGTGAAGAATTTCTTCCTAAGGTCCAGTCTAAATCTACCCCCTGCCAATTCAAAGTCATTCCCCTCGACCTATTACTACATACTATGGAAAAAAGTCCTTTCTCGGCTTTCTTGTAGGCCCCCTTCAGCTACTGGAAGGTTGCTACAAGGTCTCCCTAGTGTATTCTGTTCTCCATTACGAACAACTCCAACTCTCTCAGCCTCTCCTCCTAGCAGAGGTGCTCCAGCCCTCTCATCATCTTCTTGTCCAGGTCTCCATGGATGACATCCTCTCCTTCTGGTGTGGCAACTGCACCACTCAGCTTGGTGTCATCTGCAAACTTGCTGAGGAAGCATTTGATCTAGCTGTCTATATCATTGATGAAGACACTAAACAGCACTGGTCCCATTACAGGCCCTTAAGAGACACTAATTACAAAATATGTTAGGAAATAGCTATGATAGCTTCAGTCTTTCATTCCTGATTTTGGAATCTTTTTCAAAGATGCCACCTTCCCAAGGTTCTCTCCTGCACATCTAACTCCTTGTCTGTATTGCAGAGTACAAAAATACTCGTGCTTCAGCCCATTCCAACATATAGATAGCATTCCTTCATCTTTTCTTTCTAACATAGAGGATAAGATTGCATAAGAAAGAGGAATTTTTAATCAGTACAATGTCTTAAGATGGTTGTCTTTCTATGGATTTTCAGAAGTACAAACTGCCATAATTGGGATGATGGTGGGGAATCAGCACTCTGAAATTGATCAGAAATTATACAGTGCTTTTACGATGCCTCTTTTACTATCTCTTACATATACAAATACACAAAAAAATATTAAAAATGTTCTGAAATAATCAACACTGCAAAAATGAGTCAAAAATTAAGGAACACCCATATTAATACTTCAAATTTGCTAGAAGAACTAAAAAGCACACCTCTGATGCTCAAGACATAACAACTTAAGTTTTAGGTCTCTGCTGTGAATCATTAGGAAGATCACTCCTCAACAAAACTGTAATATGCTTTTTAAGCACAGGAAGAATAAGAATTTATTTCATCTTACTATTGTTCCCTAAAAAGTCTGAAAAACTGTAACTGTAACTCCCTCAAAAAGTTTATCAGGCAAACAGCTCAAAAATTTTTGACTCAGCTGGTTTAAATTTAGCCAAAGTGAAAGCAACCAAAACTAGGCTTTTAGTACTCGCAAGTTTTTTCTTTCTCAAGGGTCACTCTCCAAATGTCCAAAAAATAACAGTGAAATGTTTCAGTTCAGGTGATATCACCCTACAAGTCAACAACAACTCTTTTCACCTTGCTGCTGGTTATGCAGGATTTACAATTTGATCCTGCTTTTTCTCATTTGTTTTCATGACAAGCATATACAAAATAAGAAAGAAGGGTTATTTGCAACCATTCTCATATTCACTTCCTCTCCTTGTGGAGGAGAGCTAAGTTAGGAAAGCTGGGGGGCAGGAGGCATGACCAAGCTGGCAATCCTTGAAAGGCAGGACTTTTTTGCTTAAAGGTGCCTCTGTTTTCATCAGCAAGAGCCATACATGTTTAAAACCTCACTTGGTGTGCATCTCCACAACTGCCACCGTTTTGGCAGAACAAAGCCACATAAGGTTACACCACACACAGACCCACGTGGAAAACCACATCCGATAGGCATGCTCCATTCAGTTAGAGACAGCAGCCACAGCCATTTTTGCTCAACGCCCAGCAAGAAAAAGTAGTGCAGCACTGTACCAAAAGGGATTTCAGGTACTCAATGGCCAGAGCACTTACTCTGGGTACAGCTGGTTCAAGTTCCGGGTTCTTCTCTGCCTGTGGACACTCCACCCCGCCCACAAGAGTGACTGAACTCGCGTGGGGCATCGTCTCCTCTCACTGAAGCTGTTAAACTTTGGGGAATAGTAATCATTTGCAAAAATGGTCCAGTGAAGCAAAGGGGGAGGAAAAAAACAAGGGAGAAGGGGGTGGGAAATGAACATCAGGTGCTGTTATTAGCGAATTCACCTAGGACAACAACAGTTATCTTGATTCTGGCTTCTGTTCCAAGATCACTTATACATCTACCCAACAAAAGTTTTAATTTAACTGTCATCAGTTTTAAGAAAGTTAAGCAGTGGGCATTCTTTTTACTGCTCCTCACCGCAAGTTCTGGCAGCCTACACCACTGTCAGAAACTAAGCACCATTATGCTGATTTGGTTATTAGCACACCACTAATTATTGTTTGGCAGTATTGCACTTTTTTTTTTTTTTGCTACATCTCACTGAAGAAAACAAGAAAAAGACTCCTCATAATGTATGTAAAGTATTCCTTAAAAGTGTTGCACATCACAAAGCAGCGTACTAAGCATTTAGATCCCAAATCTGACCCTTCTCTGCATACAGAGATTATCTGTGCAAGTATTATAGAAATGTACTACACAAAAGCAACTGAAAGAAGTAACTGTATGAATCAGTCTCAAAGTGTCCTCAACAAATTAAAAAAATATTATTTATGGTGTTGTTCAAGCACTCAGAAGCATATCCATAAACAGCTCTGATATCCTCTGACTTTAGCAATTTATAACATGGAGGTCAAAAGCCTTGTTGTAGCCCTGTACCTGGCAAGCAAAAGTGCTACTTATCACTCCAGATGATTCCAGAAATAGGCTCTTTCCCATTGCTCCTCATTAGCAAAGGTTCTATGAATTGAAACAGATTTTTTTTTCTAGAGAGGAAAAATTGCTACAGGATGTTCAAAAAGCTTAACCATTTCCTTTAGCAAAAAATAAAAACAAACCAAAAAAAAACCAGCACCCCCACACCATCCCATCGTCTATGCAGACTGACTAACCCAATTCTACACAGGAATGCATCTGTTTCATCATGAGAACCCCTGATAACATGAACTGAAAGCTTGCCAGCCACCTTAAGACACAGATGTTCTCATATTGCAGTAATTTAATTCCAATACTCCATCCAATCCACGAAGTGGAGATTCATTACTTTTTACATTCTATGAAAAACAGTGGTGAAAGGGAAAAAATGAAGCCTTAATAAACTTAGCACTTTTGGACTCCAAACAAGTTTTACATAAACAGCATTGCTTTATAAAAGAAGAGGCACAGATCAAGAATTTGGAGAGATAAGTACATTTTTATTATCTTTGGATCTTACAAATAATTCTAAATAACTGTTTTAAAATCCACTCAGCCTTGGTTAGTTCAAAAAGATATTTGCTTGGGGATTACCTATGCATATGTAAAATAAAGAGTAAGTCTAGATCTTTACTTTCACATATGCTACATAGTCTACTTAAATAATGAAAAAGAAGAAACTACTTCAATTATGAACCCTTAACTACTTACAGACATAATAGTTTGGTTCAATTGCGAAAATACCACTTTTCCTTCATTAGACAAAATAGGCTTGAGAACTAACTTAAATCTGGACTACTAAGCAGTCTTCAGAATTGCAAAATCTTTAAAAATTATCTCAACAAATACTCCCAATTAGTTTTATAAGATCATATTCTATATCATGGACATAAAAGGATGACCTTGCACATACTTTGTCTTTAACCCCACCACCCAGCCTTAACAGTATCTCTGCTATCACTGTAAAAGACTACAATGTAGAACGTGAACACTTCTATACAATTTTTAATCCACTGAAAAGAAAACATTTATTAGTTCCTTAACCCCAAGGCAACATCAACCCACTCCTCCATTAATCAGGACTTGGGATTTGCTATGTAAGTTCAGAGATTCGGGTAAAGCTCATGTAATTTAATTTTGAAGATCTACATAAATCCTGAATGCGCTCTTCCATTGGATACGTAGAAACCATTCTAAAATATCTGAGCTCTAGTCCTCAAAATAAACTGTCCAAACTTTAAATGGGTAATAAAAGTGGGAAGAATATGAGCAGCAAATCACAACATATGAATGTGTTGCTTATAAGTGAGATTGATATAGTGGGGACACTCGCGTGACTTGGGAGGAGAACAGGCAAAAAAATCCCAGTTCAGCATAATGAAATAGTAAGTGCTCCTAGAAAGTGAGGAGAATCCAATGACATTTACAAAGAACAAATGTGTAGGGTTTTTGAACAAACATTTGGTAAACAATAGAAGCACAGATCATTTCACACTAGATGACTACTATGCAAACTCTTAAAAAACTAAGACAACATAATTAAAACTCAGTATTTTGACCTTACCTCACAAGGCAATTAAAAAGCCTTGCAATGGTTGCATTACACCACAAATTCATAGAAAATCAAATGTTAAAGACAGATTAATTTAAGATTGAATTAATAATGGAGGATTATAATTTAAACTGGGGACTTAATAAGTACTGTGATAAAGAATTAGATACAGGTCATTAGCATTCTCACTGCAGTATCATTCTCATTGCAGTATCATAAGTTTTGAATTTTATCTGAAAGTTGTAATTACCCACAGAAGCAGCTACACATTAAACAGAGCAGAAGCACAGTAATATCTATAGAAAATCCTTTGCTGTAACATCAGATAACTAAGTACTGAAGAGAACCTTCAAAACCCTCAAACTATATAGCTCTTCATAAAATGCAATGTTAAAGCCAGACACTGTGGTAATTTTTTGACAGCTGGATAGTATTCTTAATGTTCATTGCCAGTAAGACCTAATAGCAATACTGAGATTTAACAATATGGTAAAACACCGTAAGACACTGTTGTACATCAGTGTAACTATGAGTAGGAAAACAAAGACAAATAAGGAATAGGAAAGAAGGCAGTAGGGGCAGTAGAAGGAACGGAAATATAAAGAGTCTCAAAGAACAAAAATGTGGACTTCTAGAGCTTTCATTTTATTATTTTGCTAATGTCTACAGGTCCCATTTCTACATCAAACAAATACCCTTATAAAAAACAACTATGATTTCACTATGCAATCACAGAATGGTTTGGGTTGGAAGGGACCTTAAAGGACACCTAGTTCACCCCCCTGCCATAGGCAGAGACATCTCCCATATGCAAGTGAGAAGTATATAAAAGTAAGTGTGTCCCGAGAACCTGACATGTTTTAAACAGAACCCAAAGGTGCTGTAGGTTGGATGGGGGCTGGGGAGGTGCTGGAGCCTGCCCTACTGACTCCCTCGCTTCGGCCAGCCAGGCACGCCAGGGCTGGGCAGTGACTCCCATAGGCTACCTACTATGTAAAACACAATGAAACTCATCACAACTAAGTCTTGGGTACAAGTACTGCTCAAGAAAAAAAAACAATAAACCAAAAAAAAAACCCCAAAGTGAGCTTAAAATTCTTAGAAGAAGGTGTGAATATTTACCCATGCCAGTTCCAGCTGATGCAACCTCTCTGGAGAAGATTTCTACAGCTTCTTTTTGCTTATGGTGTACTGCAAGCCAAATAACAGCTTCCCGAGGACCCTGCTTCGAAGAAGTCAAAGTTAGATTAGCCTTAAGGGACAGCTTTAGTTAAATTTACCAAATTGAAATCTAATGGAAATGTTTAGCACTCACTGTTACAAACTACAACTTTCATTCAGTGACTTCTCATCCAGCTTCACTATAATTTTCTGTTTCCATTTTTTATTTTACTACTGCTAGGACACTGTGCGTCTCCAGCATTCTCAAAGAATCAAGTATTGTTACTCATAATACTTTATAAGAAACTTAAGTACTTGGCTTCACTCTCACTGGAACTCTCAAATTTTCCTTCTTAATTTTAACTGTACTGAGAATACTTCAGAGTCAAATTAGAGATTTACTTATCTAAGCATTAAGTAATAAGCAGTTCTGCTCACAGAAAAGAATTCAAACCTAATCGTTGGGAGTTAAATGGGAGAACATAACTTGTAAAAACCACCACATCTGCAGAGAAGAGAGCAGACACCCCCTCCTCTAAAGGTAAACCCAACAAATACTCTGCTCCCTACTCTATAGCCAACTAACACTTGCTCTTGCAGATAAGTACTGTCTCTCCCTTGAGTCTGCACTTCTCTAAAACTCTTTCTACTGCTGAAAACTCTGACTACTCTGTCACTGCAATCAAGACACTGGCAAAAGCCTTAGAGTGAGTATTAGGCCTCACTGAGAGCAAAGACTATTTTTACAAAAAATTGCACCCATTGTTAAGAATCACCTTTGGATCTCTAAAAATGGGAACCCTGCTCAAAATACAAGTCTGTCCCCAAGTGTCCCTTAATTGTCCTGAACTACAAGCACAACCATATATTCCCTCATAGATATGAAATTGAACTACAGATGGTCTCAAAATCTACTGGTCAGGAGGTTATCAAACTGCTCTACTATAACTGTGGCACTCTGCAGCAAGGTACTTGTCTCTGGTAGTCAGCTTTTGTGTGAGCACCAAAAAAAGTTTCCAAAGGTTCTCTGGTAACTTTACATTAATTTCTTTGCTTTCCTAAATCAATGTAAAATTCAAAGGAGGAGAAGTTTGACTATGCTTATGTCCATTTTGATGTCAACACGAAAGGTTGTATTTCATGAAAAGCAGCAAAGTTTGTGGGTTTTTTTCTTTTTTCATTCATATATACATACAATGTCCTGAGTTGGAAGAGACCCACAAGCATCATCCAGTCCAACTCCTGTCCCTGCACAGGACAGCCCCAGCATTCACACCATGTGTCTGAGGGCACTGTCCGAGTGCTTCTTGAATACTGTGAGGCTATTACCCTGGGAAGCCTGTTCCAGTACTCTATGATGCCCTGTGTGAAGAAATTTTTTCCTAATATCCAACCAAAACCTCACCTGGCACATCTTCCTGCCATTCCCTATTGAATGTATTTGTTAAAATGAATGTTTCAGTTAATGAATAACACATAATATTAAACTACTGTTGATACTAATAAACAACACTGAATAAAGATTTTATTAAAATCCTTGGATGTGACAGAGAATCTTGCTCAGCAAAAGCTGCTTTTGATCTTCCCTATGAGGTAGTGAAAGAGCTCAGATGACTTCATAATTCTCTAAATGCCTTGCCCAAAGAATTCCTGTTATTTTGGCAGCTGTTCTTTTAAAAGGATAGAAGAGTAAGGGAAAATTGAACATATAGCTGCTTAGGATACTGAAAAGGACATTTTCCTGGAAGAAAGGAACTATTGGATTTTGGGAGATCTGAGCCCACCTGAATCTATGCTATATGCTCAATATTCTAGGAAATGAATATACATGACTAAATGATCCATTTTTAGTTTATTCCAACTTTTTTCATTACATATAATTCCTGAAGCATTTAATAGCTTCCCAATTATGCATAAAATCACAAAGAATATTATTTTAAAATAACAGGTTTCCTCCCTGTTACAATTTTAACAGATTTTAGCAAAAAGTCTGTTTTTCTACAAATACAGAAACCTGTGACACTTCTGAAAGCATCAGAGATTAAGTACTCAGCAGACAGAAAGGATAGAGATGCTGTTAGAATTCAATAGCCCCAACTTCAAAATGCAGGGATTGACATGTGGAGCAAATGGGACATAGGGTTTTTTTGGTCAGATTAAAGAATGGAGCTATGACTCCTTAAAGGAGTGTTCGCCAGTCTGGCTTAAGAAACAGTATCATCCTACACAGCAAAGTTTTTATGATTTAACACTGAAAAGACGGGAAATTCTCCTCATGCTAGCAGAATCTTACCTCTAATACACAAAACAGAAGAGAAAAGATAAACACCTTGAAGTCGTTACATGCAGGCAGTTGTCAGATGAACTGAATTAAAGTTGTGATCAAACAAAACCACATCTCATCCTTCTTGCTGTATGCTTTGATTTTTACTTTCTACCCAAAGATCAATGTGTCCCTGATTTCAAGAACTAGAAGTCATGTCAAAATCAATTCTAACATGACTCCAAGCAATTTACAAACTTACACAGCAGGCAGTGGCTAGAGTATTATGCCTAACCAACTATAAATTTACTCATTAGAGGTCTAGTAAATTTAACAGCATCATAACAAAACAAACCATCTTTTCCCTTCTCCTTCAAATTTTAAAACTTGCCTAAACATTTTAAACAAAAACAAACAACACCCCCCCCAAAAAATCCTTTTTCCTCTTGAAAAATAACCTGAGAAACTGCCTGTCTTTTAACACATCTTGTAACTCTAGCACTACTTCATTTAATTGCCCACATTTCTGTAAAGCTGCATTCTTTAAAAACATTATATAAACCAGCAAGTTGAACATTAGCTTCTGAAACACTGATGCCTTATACATTAGCATCATTTTCCTGTGTGTATACAGCACATTTTTCCCAAAAGCAATACCACTGAGTGTGTCAACATTCAAAATCTCTCAAGTTGATTTTGGGAATTTAAGTAACTGGCAATGTAGGAACATGGATGTATTTCCTAAAAACAGCTGGTGAAATGGTGTTTTTTATAAATGTTGTAATACACTGCATCAAGCATTCTGGCTACTATCATGCAGGAAATCACGCAAACTTCATTTACATTTTTATTAGTTTATTATCTTGATACCCATGTAGGCATATTCCTAAAATAAAAGGTTAGCAGAGCCAAGGTAGGAAAGGTTATATTATTCCATCAGATCATTTATCATCGAAATGATAGAAATTTCCTTTCCTTCTTCAGAAACAGATGTCCTGATCAAGATACAATCAGTTTTTCAATTAAAAAGTTTCACCAGATTGTTATAAAATTGTTGTTACAAATAAAATATGCAGCCATATAACTGGATAGATTTTTTTTTAGAATCAGCATTTCCAAAGTTACCAAGAGACTCATTAAGTAACTACAAATAATAGTAGGGAATATTCTTGCAGAAAACATACTTATGCATTCGCATCTGATTCCTGGTTCCATGTCTTCAATATTTCATTTAAATTCTAGATTTTCTTCCTTACTCACGGACGCAAGATTTAATGGTTTACGAAAATAGTAAGCTGAATCCCATTCAGTGGGTGAATCCAGTATTAAAGCTGGACATACACACTATTTTAAAGTAATTTATCTTAAAGTATCATAATTAAAACAAAAAAACAGCAAAGCAAAGTTATACTTTACCAAGTCTTAACAACGTGTTGTAAATTGGTTACCAAAAGGTTAGTAGAAAACTAACAGACATAGCATGTACAGTTTTTATATAGCAAACTAATACTAATATAGTACTACGGCTATCTAGTACTATTAGTAGATTCCTTTCACATGAAAGACATCTAATATTTCTAAACCATGAACTCAGTGATGCTATCACACTATTGTAACTCCTTCATCCCCAACAAAAACAACAGAGCAGGAGATATTAAAAGCCATTAGGGTTACTCAGTGCTGATTCAGGTCCCTTTCTTGCTCATGCTGGGCTGCTGCTCACAAAGCAAGCTATCAGAGTGGCAAGCAACCACCATTTAAACAGAAAGAAAAGGCTGAGAAAGGAAAGAAGGCAAGCATTTCTTGATTTCTCAAGGATACTTTGTGTTGTCAGGAACAGTCAACACTCCACAGAGCAGCTCAGACTACAGTATACAGGTGTACATAAGCCTGGGATATACACTGATTCCACAGTTCCAAAGGCAAACCTCTATACCCAGCTCAACTGACCTGTGAGAGAACTGGTTCAGCCAAACCAGACACACACACTGAGCTCTAAACCTTGTTCAACTTATCCTGTCCTGGTATTCATACACGTACTTGTTTCCTCTCTTCAAATTTAGATGACAGACTCTTCAAAGCAGGAATTGTTTTCTTGTGTGTTAATATACTGCCTAATACAATATGCTCCATTTTGAGCAGTGTTACGTGCAACCCAAATTACCATGTCTAACTTTGTACAGAAAGATGTGGTAGGAAAGGGCATCTCAGAGACAACATTACTCCTACTGTTAGTCCCAATGGACAGATGTTTTTCTTAGGAATCTATGATTTTGTATTTTAAATGGAAAAGCAAACCCCACTTTCCATCCCTATTTCTCAAGCTACTATGGCTGCTTTCCAGATGAAAACTCCTCTGGTTAGTTTCTTCCAGACCGTTGGAAGAACTGGGTGAAGGGGAAGGAAAATGCAGCAGTTTCCCATGTTTCAGCCTTAACTCTCATATCCTATTTAAGACATGTATGGGGAGAACATATGATGGATACCACGCTTGATTTACTTTTAATATAAGATCTGGGATTTTTGGCTGGAAATAGGGAAGATATTACAAATATTCAATTTCATTTGGAAAATTTATTTAATTTACTCTAAGTGAGGCAAACTGAAAAATAAGGGAAAAGAAACTGCTTTTTCAATTCATTATTCTATACACTGACACAGAAAACTTCCTATTTAATTTAATTGCATAACGTGTCACAATGCATAATGAAGTCTGTGTTCTGTTAATACCAGCACGTACAACATCTGGAACATCTGTTCTTATGTTTCAAAGTTTTGATTCTGCAGTCTCGGTAACACACACAACACTGCAGCATTTATGGTCCTAAAAAGAGAAAGACCACATCATGAAGCTAGTTCATCAGGAAGCAACTCTTGCTGCTCGGCAGAATGAAATTGAAGCTCAAGCACTAAAATTAAGAGCTGCAGCTATAACTTGCCTATTTCCTAAGAACACTTACAGTAAGAAGCTTGCTGCCTTTTTCCACATCATGTTCTTGTTTCCTACACATGCAAATTGTCACCTATTTTAACTGTCGGCACTCTTAAGATCAAACTCATAGCCAAGTTACCAAGTGTATCTTAAGTGTTTTTCAAGGCTGCCACTGACAAAGAAGAATTAGATGCTACTGTTTTGGAACAAACTAAACTGTCTAAATATTTAAAGTGCATGTAAGTAAGAAGATTTACAGTCTTTTGCTTTTAAAGAAGGACTTCTGTATTACAGATTAGGAAAACAGAACATGGATATCACAGCTGCAGCAACTATGGCCATAATGCACATTCTTACATATTTATTAAGTCACAAAATATGACACAGAATTATATAGCTGAAGCTTGTTTCACAAACAGTACTCACAGACACTTTTAAAGTTGCACAGGCAACAATAATTCTGCCATTTCCTGACTCTACAATCTTTATAGTGTGGTATTTCAGAGTTACATCTAAAGCAATTTAACACTACACCATAAGAGCTTTTATAAGAAGCTTTTTAGAACAACATTAGAACAGACTACAACAATATTTTTGTAAGATTTCATATCAGTGCTTCTGGAAGACTCAATACTGCGAAGACCTTGTCAGTGTTAATTTTGTATACTAAGTAGTGACAGTGAATTCTTTGCAAGATGATGGGGTGAAATTCCGACGATGATAGCGACTTCCTTTAAAGTTGCAGAAAAGATAACAATATGGAGATTACAAGAGGTCAGCAAAAGTTTAAGAACACTCCAGTGAATACTTACACCATCTATACTCCTTCTAGCATGAGGTCCATATGTATCTTCAGACCCCAAAACCTGTATGTTAACTGCACTGTAATCTTCATACTCAAGCTGACTGAAAATAAGTCGAGTCCTGCAACAGATAATTTTTTTATTAGTAAACTGCCTCAAAATTATTATCTGAAGTACCCCTGTGTGGTCCACAAGAGTTAGATCCATCATGTAAACTGGACTATGAATACTTTACACTAAACAAACATATCTGAATACTACAAATAAAGATATTTCGGACAGGGAAGTTATGCCTCTGAATTTATCCCTAGGTTTCAAACTGAGCTGCTGTTTATTCAAATTATTTGAAAGATGAGAAAGATAAATAAAAGGATTTCAGCTCTTTACTTTTCTTTAAAACAACAGACAGCTTGAAAGGTAGTTACAGTATATGTAATCTTCCAGGTTTTCATGCCAGTAATTTTTAACTCTGTTTCTGCTATAAGGCATTATAAAGTATGAATAAATACATTAAACTACCTCATTATGTCATGGGAACCAAAGAAGAAAAATCAAACTGCAGAAGGAAATTTTATTCAAGCCTTAAAGGTATTTATTTGAGATTAATGAACACACAACGCATGCCAAAAAGTACGTACAGTTTTTAAAGAGAATATTTCTTCATTACTTGTTCCTTTCCAGTCTGACACCGAAATTCCTCAAGCTCTTTCTATAAGGATATTTCCACCAAAAGAATATTGTGTCAAGACTGCCAAGTTTGTCCAATCATGATTAATAATGAGGATGAACATTACCTTCTTTTTATACACCATGAGAACACACATTGGTTTAAGAGACCCAGGAATCAACAGTGTTGTGAAAAATACTGAATTCAGATTAAATACTGTTTGCAACAACTCTTTAAAAAATAAAAAGCCCAACTCTCAAGCATTAAAATTGAAAATAACTGCTATAGATTAAAAGAAAAATAATCATAAGAAGTAAAAAAATTTAAGGTAAAAAAAAAAAAAATAAGAGAAGTCAACTGTTAAAAGTAGTCCAAATTGTTAACATGTTGCAGATTGAAAAAACAAGTCAAATTCCAAAGCACCTAAACTGGTTTCCCAATAATCTTGTTCTGGCACCCCTCTAGCTGTATAAAAGATTTTATCAGTTGAAACCTTGGAATCATGCTAGTATGAGAAAAATATTTTGCATCAGTGACACATTTTGAAGACACTGTTAGTACATCATTATTGTTGTAAATATTAACACGGTACCTGCAAAATGAGGGAGTGTAAAAGACTTAAATACCAAATGCTGTTTTCTAATTTTTGTAAAGAGATGAAGGTGGTCCATGTACCACAAACAAGACCATCTTTATTGTGATGACTACAGAAAGATAGATAGTTGATTTAAGGTACCTAAATTTGCAAACTGTGTCAGTAAGTTATTTTAAGTTACTTATTTACAAATGTTACAGTTAGGGGTACCAGAGTTCAAAATAAATTCTGTGGGCAATTTTTAGCGCTTTCACATGTCTTGGTAATGCAACAGAGAACCATCAAAAATTAAAAGATACCAAA
Source organism: Clamator glandarius (assembly GCA_033459285.1). Lineage (NCBI taxonomy): Eukaryota > Metazoa > Chordata > Aves > Cuculiformes > Cuculidae > Clamator > Clamator glandarius. Next base: position 689,057 of record JAUNZM010000020.1, read on the forward strand.
GACTATTCCAAAGAGACTTTTTCCACACACAGACTGCCAAATATCTCCTGCTTTCAAAAACGAATAAACAAATAAAGGAGAAGCTTAAAGTAAAGAAGCGAAGGAAGTCACATTACAAGCTTCCAAAACTGCGTATTGTCTTAGGCTACCAACTAATTTGACCTGTACAATTGACGCACCTTAAAATTTGTGTAGCTTATTCTGTACTTGCTGCCATTAGACTACTAGGGAGAATCTAATCTAGACTGGATTGGAAGCTGGCTGGCTGAAAAATCATGTCCTTACAACACTCTCTTCAATTGGATTTGGCAGAAAGACTGAACTCAGAGCTTCCCAAAGAGCTGTAGCTGCTATTAGGGCATTCTCTAACAGTGGTCAGAATAGCTTAACTCTTACTGTATATCTGGGCTGACATATACAAATCTTTTGAACATGGCAGAATAAACGATTCCACACATTAAACTGTTCATGACCATGTTTGAGATAGACAATATATTGATAGCAAGCAGGCCAAATTAATTTTCCAGTGGTCAGAGAGGCAAGAGCACCACAAATTGTTTCAATGAGACAAAGACTGATGTAACTTGGTCGGAAAAGATGTCACAGAGCAAACATGAAAGGGAAAATAAAATACGCTATTCTATTACCAAAATAATCACCTAGCTTCCAAAAAGATTGCTTTTAGTGGACTTCCAAGTCCCTGACTCTTTATGAGCTCCTGAAGGGCTTCTTCATTTGTTTTGTCAGTAGTTCCTGTACACGTACACTTTTAGCATTCACACTACTCTGAAGAAAAGGATTCCATAGCTTAATTACACATCCAATATCAGCCTAAGAATTACATATCCCACCTAGTGTGTCTCTTGATGGCAGTCACACAGCTCCTCCTTCAGCATAGTGCAGTACACTGGCACACAAACAATACGATACTAAGTCCACAGTAAACCCTGTATCTCTGACAGGTCTCTGTCTTAGTGTACTTCCTGCATAGGTCTATAATAGGATGGGAGGAAATTTTATATAAAACACAGCACAGAGCTACAGATCTTGTAACTAGAAAGACTGGGGCTATTGGAGTAAACTCTCACAATTAAGTGAGGATACAGAATTATATTGAAGAGGAATACCCCCCTCACCCAAATATACTGGCATGACAATACAACTAAAGTTTTATCAGGCTGTCCTAGAATTGTAAAGTTGTTCTAGCAAACAAAATAATTACTCATATTTTACAAGGCACCAAGAAAAAAATTTTAAACACAAACTTGGTAAACCTCCTACATTTCACAGCTCTAAGATTTTGATAAAAATGTTCTGTGAAAATGAGTGAAAAGTAATTTCACATGGCTTTCCCTCTGGCACCTAAGAATTTTAACCTGAATCACTGCTTTTCCCTTATTAACTTGGGTTTCTCTCTGGTATCCAGCCGTCTATTTTCAACTATATTTGAGAGCTTTCTCTCTGTCAAACGTAGCAGAAATACAGTTATATGTTGAGAACAGGTTTCTTCACCAGGCTACTTCAGTCTTGAAAAGCCCTCCCAATTGGAAAATTATAATCTTTCTAGGGTTCTTAAAAGGTTTACATGGTTGTCATCAGGTGTCACAGTTGGTTTTGTGTCTGAAAAGAAGAAGAGAAAAAAAAATCCAAAAGCCCTTCCAAGACTCAAATACTAACCGTTGCAAAATACTTTCTGCAATGCGTTTTCCTTTTTGTGCTGCCTTTGGACCTCCCACTGGACAGACAGCAGTAGCTCTGAAGCCATCAAGGTAAGCGGCATTTACCTAACAATAAAGGCATTATGAAATTACATGGGATTCAGAACAGGTGTTCTATAAATTGTTTCTGACAATCATCATCCACAGAACTGGAAGCATCACAAAAATTTACTCCATTATCTAAAATTCAAAGTTCTATTGCAGGAAAATTCAAATTTACAAACCTGAAGGTCTGAATAATTTCTCATTGTCATCCTTAAATTCTCATGTACTTTCTATTTTGGTGCATACAACACATTATGAGCTGTTGAAAAGCTCAATAATCTATCACAGCAAAATAGATTAGACATAAGTTTTCCAGAAGCATTACAGTAAATGTGGAAAATTAAACACACCCTTAAAATGTTTCTAGCTTCTTGTAATGCCCATTCAGTCACTTCCTAGCCAAGCTGAACGCACGAGGTTAGTTTCCTAAAAATTACTTCTAAAACAGATGGGCAAAGCATTTGTCCATTTATCACTGACAGCCAATTAAACAATTTAAAAAAACCAGAAATATTTCACAGGAAGTATAACTTGTATAATTTAGAATATCATTACACTGCTAAATATAAAAAACAAATTAAAAAAATTCTGAAACAATGCATTTCAAAAGTCTCACGTAACGCATAATAACAAACAAATAAGAAATAAATTAAAACTTATTTTCATTTTACTGCTATGTAAAAAAATGAACTGTCAACTCTCCTGTTTATTCCTTTTCATGGTTCTTACCCCTTTTCATGGTAAATGTAAATCAATGTAAAGTCACGAACAAAAACTGCAGGAGGATGAGACTGCTGAACAGAATGGTTGCTGAAAGTTGCTGAGAAGAAGCAAAACATTCCATTCAAAGCCCACACTCAGACCAAGGATGAAAAAATACTTCCTGCTTCATACATTCAGTAACTTTTACATTTGCCTGTATCAAATGTGACTATTTGCTAAAGGAAAAATAAGAGTATTGGCATAGCTATAATTTGATTGATGGAATTTGATGCTTTACACATAAGTATACTCTACATTCTAGGTCATTTTAGTGATTTTTCTGTCAGTGACACACTGACACTACGAAATGTGCTTATAATTTATGTTTTAAGACTTTTTTGTTGTTCCAAACATGACAAAAACATATTTCAGCATAAAAAGACAGTTATTCTCAGGTGGAGATAACAGACACAAACCACACAGAAAAAAGAAATTTCTGATTCTAGCATTATGCAACTAAAACTCTTGAACTAATAATTAAAATCCCAAGGAAACGCAAAAAGCTGACAAGCCAATATTGCACTGAAATTGTAAGCTGCCTAACAACAGGGGGAAAAAAGCTTCATTATATTAGGTGAGAGTTTAGAAAAATTCATGTTCAGATTACACTCCCACAATACTTTTAAAATACCAAACACCTTTTTTTCATAAAGCTGATATAAACTTGATTACTGGAAAGCTGACAGAAGTGAAAAACTAAACAAGGGCATGAGTAAAGTGACCTGTGGTGTACTACTCATTACTAAAAATGCTGTGTCAGCACACTTCAGTCACAGAACCTTTAGAGAGGTCTTCCAGTCTGAATTAGTAACTCACCAAGCCCAAACCTGCTTTGGTGATGATACTATTTATCTTTGAAATACTGTGTGTTTTAAAAAAATGAAACACTACCTTACTGGCTTTAGAAGCGTTAGATGCATTTTAAACATGCATTAAAATATTTCAAAGAAAAACTATGCTCAGACATACACTGTATTATTTAAACAGAGATATCTGTTCAATCCCCTGCTTAGGTTAACTCACTTTTGATATGGCTGTGCTATGCATTCAATTTCCGATCTCAACTTTGCTTCTGTTTTTTCAACAGAATATTTCAGGAGACTATCATTCTCATTCTTAGTTGCTCTTTTAACAGATGTAGTTACTCGTTACTTACCTTTTGAAAGTTACCTCACAGGTAAATTTCACAGTGAAATAAAACAAAATTAACACAACAGTATAAAAATCAACACGTATAAAGCTGTTAATGGGCTCAGATGTTTTAAAAATTATTATTATTACAATAAAAGAACCATCCCAACCTTCTCTGGAGTTTTGTGGACAAGACTGTTATACAAATTAATATGTTTTTATGTAGGTTTGTCTTTTTTTCTTTTCCTCCTCTTTTACTCTTAGGGCAGGGAGGATGAGGATTCTAAAGCTGTAACAGCTTTGTAAATCAAAAATACCCTACATGCCTCAGAAAGAGACAATACCTTATAAAAAGATGAAGGAGGTGATCCTTTTGCTCCTTGAACTTTCACTGCCCCACCATCAAAACCTATAGAAGTAAAAAATCAACATTTAAGCTTCTTCAATATAATTTCAAAGACACTCTTTTGTGTTATATATAATCAAATGCACTTAATTAAAAAGCAAATCATTGATAGCTGCACTGCCGCACAAGACAGTACCTTTCACAAATGGCCCTCTTTGCCTTAGAAACACAAACAACAAATTGGAGACTAAATTTATTACTTCAATGAGTCTTTTAACAGAATTTAAAAAAATACTTAACACAAAAAGCAGTCTTAGGACCTCAACCCAATAGTTATTTTCCGCCTAACAGCCAGCTACTGCATACAACCACAGAGCATACAGTGTTGGCTGGAGTGGACTGCAGCTCTTCACTTGATAAAGAAACAAAACAAGGAAGATGAGAAATCAGTGAGAGCTGGTTTGTTGGTAGGTTAGTAAGTGAAGGGATAACTTAGCTTTAGGCTTCTTGTCAATAACAGAAAGATAATAGTCCAAATGTATGTTCCAGTGCAACTACCACATTCGGTATTAGGACTATTAATACCAAAAAGAAACTGGAGAAAATTACTGCCATGGCATCAGGTTCAAGCTCAAACCAGAAAAAATAACTACCTGCAACTCCTTGAAAGTTAGCAGTGCATGACCAGCCCCCATCTCAGACAGTCAGAATTATACTGTAGCTCACTTGTACCTAACCTGTGCTTGCAAATATTTAGCAAGCAGTTCAAACTTGACACAAATACTCTGAACAGACCAAATCAGAACATATCTGAAAAAGTGAATGTGACTAGCAGAAATTTTACACATCACTGAAAAAACATCATCACTCTCTCCACAAAATTGACATAAGGTTCTTTTAACTCTCTCAATACAGAACAACATCCCTACAGTCAGGGTGAAGACCTGGATGCATTTCATGTTCCAGATGAACAAGTAATACAAACTAAAAACGCCACAAAACAAAATGTATGGCATCCATTGACAAAAATAAAACAGAAGCACCTCTTAGTCCAAATGCTGCAAGTAATCCAGCACAACAATAAAACAACAAAAATAGATAGCTTGCCCGTTTTTACTGGTGTACGTGTCAAAGCACTTAGAACTAAAAATATTTAAGATATCTGCCCATTTTCCATCTGCTGTATTTCTAAAAGGGCCAACTGAAAGTTCATGTGAAAGTTCATTTTAAGTTCAAACATGTCATATTGGGTCATTTGTAAGCTAAAAGTTCATAGGAAGGTTAGGGTTTCTTTTCTTTTTTGGGAAAAAAACCTCAAAAAAACCCTAGTGGCTAAAAGCAGCAAGCTGGCCTTATCAGACTGCCATTTGGTTATGCTGCATGTGTAGAAGGTTCACTGTACAATGTTATGGTACTTTCATTATTGAAGCAAAATATTTTCAATGCTACAGTGCTTTGAGTTTTATCACAGAAAGTCTTTAATTGAAGATTTCAGTTGTTCTAAGTTTTATAGAGACACTCAACATATAGTCACAGATAAGTTCCATCAGAATGAGAAAGGATATATAATACAGATGCAGTAAAAAATAAGCATCAAATGACTGTAGCTTAATATCTTTTTCAATCTGCCTTATCCAATGTACAGATCTTCAAATATGTTAAGTCTGGGTTTTTTGTTTGCTTTGCTTTTAAAGCTAAATTCAGAACATACGTTATACCATCTTTATAGTTTACTGGCTGTTCAGAGTTTTGAGGATGGACTTTTTAGAACAGTGTTAGTTTAAAAAAAATTTAAAATCACTGAAATCATAGTGAAGTTGTCTCAATGCTGCCCTCACAGAATACATACTTTAAAGATATACATCTCTTAACATATAAGAGGACTAACCTGGAATTTCAGTGATGGAAACTTCAGAAAAGTCACATGTGACATCTGGTAAAAGATAGCGCTGAGGATTGCCCAATTCATACACCAACTGTTCAGCTACAGTGCCAAAAGAGATTAGTCCCCCCGTATCAGGTGGTTTGGAGAGAATAAAGTCTCCGTCAGAGGAACATTCTACAATGGGAAAGCCTATGTTGTGCCTAGAATATGAAAAACATTAAGAAAAAACTATAAATATGAAGGGAAATTGAAAAGAAAAATGAGTAACAACATACCAGAATTTTATGGTAATAACTAATTAAATAAAATTGTTTAAGAGTTATAACCTATATGGTTGTTTCTACAGAAACATACACAAGAAAAGGCAGTGAACAAACTTCTTTACTACAATAATAAGACAATGCATTTTATTGCCTGGCAAATGGGTGCAGATATAACAACAGATACCAACAATGAACAGACAGAAGTGGAGAAGGGAATGGTGAAGGACACTAAGAGAAATAGTTAAAGCAAAAAGAAGCCAGAAGAATTAAAAGTCTATGATTAAACAGAATCAAAGCTATGACTGCTAATTCTAGCCTAGTTTGGAAACAGCTGCACACACAGCATGAAGGCAAAGACATATAAATGCACCCTGCACTCTGGATTTGTAAAAAGGCAGTCAAAGCAGGAAGAACAGACTGTGCTGGAAGGGATGAGATGAAGAGAAGGAGACAGGAATAATCATACCTATTAAGGTTAAATTCACATGTTAACAATAAATTATACACAGAAAAGTTATAATTAGAAAACAGAAAGATTCATGAAAGTTAAGATTGTCAGCCCAGAACAAAACTAAATGACAGAATGAACAGAAAATTAGGAGGCATATCAAAAAGAAGAGCAATAGAACAGAAAATTATAATCATGTTTGTAAATTGAAAATAATCCTCCTCCTCACACTGTTACAAGAGCAATATACAGGAAGTGGTCAAGTAACTCGTAGCAAGAGAAATATGCTGGGCATTACAGTAGCACAGCAGAATTTTCAGGGTTATATGGATAAGATACAGATATTTACTTTCCTGGCTAAAAGGATTATATTTTATTTACAGAGAACTTAAGCAAAAGTGATGACTGAAAAAGAAATTAACAAAAATATTACAAGTACATGAAAATTAATATAGAGCTTTAATATTCTTCTTAAAAGGTTACCTGGTTCACTCCCTTTTCACAGGAAGTTGGAAATTTTTGTAAGTGAAGTGTCCCAGAGACACAAAGAGAACACAAAATGAAGAGTTAAGGAGAGAACATAAAATGAGGAGTTGAGGAGAAAAAGCGCCTTGTGCAGAAGCAAAACTGACCTAAAAAGGTCCTAATAATGAAAGGTGGTGAACATCACCATTCTCATTAAAGTCAGCAACATTCAGATACTTTGTACATCCTTAAAATCAGTCCATACCCAAAATTAATTATTTTCGAGTGCTAGTGGGAACAATGTGCTGAACATACAACCAAACCGGTTATCAGCAAAGGTTAGATGAACATAGTTTGTATAACATAAATCCAAAAAGTTTTGAAGGAAGTAAGCAAAGAAACCAGTGAACTCTTAAGTGACATTTGTAAAAGTTCATGGGAGTTTGAACAGATTCGTTATCATTGGGAAGCTTCAAACATAACCCTGTTATTTAAAAAAAGGATTAAGAGACAAGCTCTGGTACCAGAGATCAGCAACTTTAATACTGACAGCATAAAAACTTGGAAAGCAGGGTAGCTGGAGGACACCTAGGAAGCCCACAACAAATCAGTTAAGATTATACTTCATTAGACTAGCCTTTAAAACTATTTAAACTACTCAATAGATAAAGGGAAATGAAAAAAGCCACCCTGGTGAATTGAATGGAATCAACTATTTTTCATAGAAGTTATTCTCAACTTTAAGAGGAAGAAGAGAGAAAAGACAGTTGCAAGAAGAATATAGCATTCAACATTTTAAAGTGAGACTCAGGAAAAAACCTCTCAGTTCTTGGTCTTGAACACTATTGTAAGGTAACAAGCATCTAACATATGTAATCAACCCATTTTTACACTTAAGGGAACAGATACAGGAAGCATCATGATTTACCCAGTGTGACACAGCAGTATCAGTGACTGAATACAGCTAGAATTAATAAACTTTTAACCTCCTGGTGCCATGCTTGTGTGCTTTAACACTACAGCTGATCTGTCTTAGCTACTTGCAATAGCACTAGGTGCCTTGCCAGCAGGCTTAACGCAGCTTATTTGAATCACCTACCCAAAAGTGAAATCACTTCCACCATGACAGATTTCCCAGAGCAGTCTATCCCACCACAGTGACAAACAGTGTCCTTGCTGCACTCTGCTGGAATCTAAGTCATCAGCACATGCAACTCTTAAAAAATTCCCGTACCCACTCCCCAGCCATCTTTGTTTTGAAGGATGAAGAGGTGAACTGCAGACACTAAACCTCCTACTCTGAACCTCTGAGTCTACTAACATCAATTAAACTATAGTTTACCCAAACTCCACCCTCAAAAGACCCAAAGCATTAAAAACCAAAAACCAACAACACAGTGAGGCAAAGAAAAAAATTTAAGCCCCTAAAATGGTTAAAATCTGGGAAGCATTTAACTCACTAAAAGCAGATCACGCATGGAAGACAGCAGATAAACAAAATCCACTATTATTCAGGTCCTTTAGTACGCAAGAAGACAGACAGATTCTGATTTTCTTGTTATTTCCATAGAACCATAGAATCACCAGGTTGGAAAAGACCCACAGGATCATTGAGTCCAACCACTCCTATCAAACACTAAACCATGCCCCTCAGCATCTCATCCACCCTGCCTTAAACGCCTCCAGGGCAGGTGACTCAACCACCTCCCCTGGCAGCCTGTTCCAGTGCCCATTGACCCTTTCTGTGAAAAATGTTTTCCTGATATCCAGTTAGAAGCTCCCCTGGCAGACCTTGAGGCCATTCCCTCTCATCCTGTCCCATGTCACTTGGGAGAAGGGGCCAGTACCCTCCTCTCCACAACTTCCTTTTAGGTAGTTGTAGAGAGCAATGAGGTCTCCCCTCAGCCTCCTCTTAAAAAAAGACTCAGCTCTTACCACTTGCAGTGAAGGGTTAGCCCAAAGCTTATAATAAAGTTGTATGAAGAAGGGAAGACATTCTAACACACATACAAGCCCCAAACAAAAACCATATCAAAAACACACACACATCCTTCCTCCACCCACCCCAACCCCCCAAAAAAAAACCCTAAAAACCAAAAAAAAACCCAGGAAAGACAAAAGTCTTCCTAGGAAAGGCATGATGACACTGGACACTAGCATGTCCTTGTATGAGAAGAATTTTTAGTTGCATTTTAAATTATTCTGAAATCCATGACCCAGAAGGTCAACAAAAAGAACACCACAATCAGAGACTTACTCCTTGGTCATCACTTTCATTGTTACTCTGTTTCAAGAGTTAATGTTGGTAACAAGGAAGACTTTTTGCTTTTGTGGAAAATAAGCGGGAAGGATGTTTCCCCCTCAAGGTCCAACATCTTCCAATGAACATGCTCAGAGAGTTGCAGAAAATGCATGTTATCCCAGGTCATGCAAGTTCTGAAACATTCCGTCACTGTCTCTCAATTCAAAACATACAGGTACAACAAATTGAGCAAGAAGCCCCTGCATCCTATCTGTACTGAAAAAGTCGATGACCACAAAAACACATACATCCTACACTACCTTGTAGTGAATGCCAATAATAAACTACATTAACATATGCATGCTTAAGAGAAAATGTATATTGCTAAAAGACATTACTTAAAATTAATTTTCAGTTTGGAAGCAAACTATGACATAATTCAGTCACGTGACAGCTAGTTAAAGCTGGTGTTAGAGCTCACTAGCAGAAATAGCTACCTGGATGGGGTATTCTATCACACACCACAGGCAGCATGATCACACCATAACCTTGGTCAGCACTCCTATTGAAGTAACCCTCTGCTAGATTCACTAGCAGGTTTTGCTGAGTACACACCATACAATCTCCACTCCGTAAGATGCCAGCTTTACACTGGCTATAACCCACAGCCAAGTTGTAATTTTGTACAGTGTAACTGGGGAGTTAAACCACAAAACTCTGAACTTCAGCAGCAACTACAGTTATGGCATTCAAAGTGGCATAGGGACAAAGTAGCATGCAATAAAAGAACTGCATCAGTATAGTACTAAAATCCCCTAGTAAGATGCAGCAAGGTAAACTACTCTGAAAGGAAACTACTAAAATGGCAGTCTTTTTATCCAAAATGTCTGGTTTGGGTTGTGTGTTTGGTATTTAACAACAAATAAATTAGATGCACTAGTAAACCAGAGCACTGAATAAATTCAAGCTCAGATTAAACCCCGGAAACCCCCTCCAAGATGAGGCCAAATGAGGAGTTAACAGTTAAAGCAGGTCCTCACCAACTACAGCACACAAGTAACAAAGTTCCAAAACTGGTTTTAGTGCTGAAGCCACCTTCTCATCAAGCACCTATGGCTGCTGTCCTACTCTAGGAATCAAGGCTCTGAAACCAAGTCTTCCATCAGTTCTCTGCCAACAACTTATTCCCGAATTTAACTTTCCCATGTGAAATGCTCTTTTTCCTTCAGTTTCAGCTCTTAGAAATGTTACAGTTTACGAGTGTGTGGTAACATGAACCCTCTGAGGAGAGACCTCCTCTCTTCCTCTGTTCTGGGACAATGCACTATTTATCCTCTGTGCAGCTTCTTTGGCTGAGTATCGTATATCTTTTGCATTACCAAAAAAAAAAAAGAGTACAAATCCATGATCAGTACTGGGTCCTGCTTGGCTCAGGGAGAAAGACACTGTCTGAGATGAAACAGATATTTCTTCCCTCATAAAGAGCTAGACACCTCAAGTACCTCATTCTGGCCACTACAGGTTGACAAAAGATGGGACAGTTTATGTAGTATGTTTACTGACAAGGGAAGATGCTCCAAGAAAGAAAACAAACAAGCCACAGCAATACATGTGACACAGAAGTTCATGGTATGATTTCATACCTCTACAGCTAATGCAGTTTCTTGGGATGCAACACAACAAATGCCATGCTGAGAAGAGCTCTAAACCAAGGTTCTCAACTCCTGGGGCATGTATTTTAATTGCAATGCTCTTACACAAAAAGCAGAAACGGCTACAACCGTTAACAGTGTTTTTACAACTAATTCAAAACTGCTAACATGTAAGGCAAGAGCTTATGCGTAATATCTATGCATCTCTTTAAATACAGGTACCAACATGTTTTCAAACTTCTCCTCCAATTCCAATTCAAGCAAAATTTATTAATTGTATCACTTATCTCCTCCGACTAGGATATTTCAGAGTATGCATTGTATGCAAACTCTTAATGCCTAGACAATTTCAGGCCAATCAGACAGGCTGCATGGAATAGCTGGTGCTACAGAGATAACGGCATTCCACATTGCTTAATTAGGGACTTGAACAGAATCCAGCATGCGAGTTCCAATCAGCAATCTGGATCCAGCCCTTAAGAGACTACAACTATTGACTTACCCTTTTGGTCATCCCAGGCCAGAGGATTATGCAGACTCAACCTTGTACACTCTTGTCTTAGGGCAAAATGTCAGTGCTTATCATCTCCTCAAAATGATTACTCTACTGATGAGCATTAGCTTATTCTCTCCTGCATTTCAAAACAAAACAAAACAATGTACTAATCACCCACTGACACTAAATAATGGCAAGAGAAACAATGTCTGGGGTTAAATGAAAATTAAACACAGCGCTGCATATTATCAGTATCATTCTGGCATCACACTTCATTTAGACACATCATGTGAATTCCCTATTCAGTGCTGTGCATTAGACATTGAGGAGGGAGTAGTGATGTATTATCACCTCTTCTGACCATCTGCTGACATATTTTACTACATAAATAACAGAAAAGGAATAAGTGAATTTTTTGATAACATTTACTTAAAATCAGTCATTTCAGACTGCTCATTAGTCTTCCATAAACTGTGAACTAATGGTTTCTTACATTCTCTCTGCTAAACATCCGAGAACCCACACAAACAGCATCCCTCTCACTGAAAATGTAAAAGCCATTTATACCCTCTACCTGTCTGCCTGTTTTCACAAAAACTGGACAAAACTTTACAGCTTCAGGAGTCCTACATTTAAGTCAAATACATTACAGAGATACACCCAGTACAATTAAAGAAATCTCAGCGTCTTAAGTAAGAAATTAACTAAGTCAAGCTTTTATCAACTAAAGTTATTACAGAGCCACAAGTTGGAACATGCACTTTACTTGGTAAAGTAAGTTTTTAATGTAAAACAAGGCAACAAAGAAGAACAAATACCTTAGTTTTTAAGAGCTAAATATTCAATTGCCACAATACACCCACATGAACATTCCTGAGACTTAAAGCAGCCTTTTGCAGCAGAATTGAGATCCCAGAAGTGGTCTATATCAACCATTTCAAGAATTTTTTTAAAAATACCCAACCAACTAAAAACTATGTTGCATGAATGAAGTGCCTCAATACTCAGAGACAAGATAATCAAGATAATAAACGCATGGAATGTGAGCTCTGACTCTGACTTGCCCAGCTTTACTTAGTTTAATTTAAAGTGTTCTTGTTTACATAGTTAATTATTTTGGCTTATGCATAAGCAGTCAGATATGGTTTATAAGCCTAAAATTTGATAAATTCTTCTTTTTTCTGTTTCCAAGTATAGAAAACTCAGAGCTAGCTGTCTTTCTTAGCAGTGCACTTACACATTTTTCAGCAGCCAAAGACAGAGAGCAACGTGGACTACTGTTATTGGGGAAGAAAAAAACCCTAATGCCAGCAAGAAATGACCTGAGTCTAATCATAACCAAACCGACCCTATGCAATAAGATGTGAGGAAAAGAGAGATGTTGCCCTCTAGTGTTTACTCACCAGAGAGCAGCATTAAATGCAGTGAAAAGTTTTCTTGAGCTCTAGCATAATGGTCCAGTAAATGTTTGCAAAGCTGGATGGTAAGTGACCTTGGCTGCATGAACACACTCACAACAGTGAGAAATCTGTACGTGAAAGGCACCTTAATGACACACACACAGAGATTCCTCCTCCTACATTTATGGACTTTGTTGGGCTGATTTGGATTTCACATTATGCATCTAAGACACTTTGATTTATTGAGATCTAAATTACACATGCTTACTTTCAAAAGATTGCTGGAGACATAGCTTTTCCTAAACAAGGAAGAAATCACTAATAAGCTACAGTCAAGTAGCAAACTCTGCCTCAGCTCTGTTGACCTACTGGCAATAAGTAATGTTGGTGACAGCAGGCACTGCATGTTTTGGTTACTATTGAAACTATGAATTATCATATCATCATTGTGTGTTACAACGCAAAGCATCACCTGCATACATTTAAAACTGATTCAGACTATCTAAATAACAAAAATACCACCCCACCATCTTTCTTTAACTTAAGGAGTCAACAAATTAAGTAAATGCATTTTTCTGCAGCCCAAAAGTTTTCGTAGTATTTCCCCTTCATGCATTTGGGCCTTAGTATAGTAAACAACTAGTTATCGGGGGGGAGGAGAAGGAAATGGGAAGCAGCAAAGCCCTCTAACAAATTTCCTCCCCTCCTTCATTGTCTACCTCTCCAAATATGATATTAAAGGTCACAAGTTATTTTGGTTTTGACTAGTTTCAGGATTTTATCATACAGGATGACTCGTAACATGTTTTATTTCAAGAATCTCATTAACTAAATGCCTAAGATGTTTTTAAATTTGCAAACAAAAACACTAGTTTCAAAGCACCATAATTATTTTTTTAGTAGATTCAACATGAAGGTAAATAAATTACTGTTATTCCAGCACTGATACAATCATGCATGGTTCAGAAGTATGCATTGATGGCATACATACATACATAAATATATATATGATTGACGGGGTCAAGGTAACAGAGCAGTACTGGGTGCTAACCTTTTATATCCTTTAGTAGCTCTAAGCCACAAGACTACTATGATTTTAGACACAGTTATATGATTTTTACATATACAGACACATGAGTATTGGCTATATGTATACAATGTATCTATACTTGTCTGTAAAATTAGCTACTCCCACTACAGTAGCTCATAGCTTATTATACTGAAGCTTCCTTGAGACAGACCTGCCATTTCTCACAGAAAAAAAATCCTTAAAAATAAAGAACTACCAAGCATTTTAATAAGAAAACTAGCATTCAGGTTTTTTCTTTCATTCTTTTATAAAGCAAGATCTTTTAGAGTCAGAGTTTCAGGAGATTATAAGAAGTTTCATGACACAGCATAACAAAATCATTAGAAGACAAATCAGAATAGGAATAAGATTAGCAGCTATAAATTTCCAAATTGAACGGAGTGTGTCATTACTATAAATCCTCTGATTTGATCCCCCGTTGAACACAACAGTGACGTGTGAATGCAGTTTCTTCAGGGCTAGTAGCCTCTAATGGGCAAACAGAAGTACCTAACCATGTTTCTTTCAATGCCATATATGCCTTCACTTGTAAACACCAGTGTTGAGGAATTTGGAAAAGTACAATACATCTTTCAGGATCATGCTCTGAATCAGCAATAGCCACTACAGGTAGAAGAAAAAAGCTTGGCAGCCCTTAGGGAGCTACCTCAGGGAGAGTGCTCTTCAGCTTGCAGGGCACAGTGTTCTGCGGGTTTGTCCACCTGGGCTACACGCTGCTCCCAGTGGCCCCCTTCCCAGGGTCAACTTGGGGACAGGAACACACCTGATGAAAGCCACCCTTCTCCTCCATCTTTGCCACCACTCTTCAGCCCTTTCTTCCTTCTCATGACACGGCACAGCACAAGATACCTCCCTCTCATCCCAAGGAAAACAGGAATAAACTGCAAGCATAATCATTCATCCAAGACAAAACACATTCCCTACATTTAAACGACTCTTAAAAAACAAATTGGTCAAAAGCAGGCTACATTAGTCCTTCCTTGTAGTACTTCTCTGCAGGCAGAAGGACATCCCTAGGTGGAAGTCCAATTCAGCAAGGCTGAATGCAAGATCATAGAATGGCTTAGGTCGGAAGAGACCTTAAAGATCACCCAGTTCTGACCCTCACACACATCCTGCACACCCTGCACATTGAATCATAAGAATGGCTTGTGCTGGAAGAGACCATAAAAATCATCCACTTCCATATACATACAAGATACACATATACATTTTTGAAAGGACTGACAGCTCAATACATTCGTGGAGATCAGCTCACACAGAAGGAGAGGACTTTGGCATACATTCATTCTTATCAAAGTAAATTACATAAAATTTATGCGTGAAATGTTGGCCACTCTGATCTAACTAAAGACTGATGAAATAGTATCCAAAATATGCATATTGTCTTTTCCATTACAATCATACATGCAAACCAATAAGAAAACTTTCAAAAAATCAGATGACAAGAGGGAGGGAAAAAAGTCAACAGATTTTTTTTTTTTTTTTTCAAATAATCTGTTTCTTAAGTTAACAAAGAAACCCCCCAGTTTACCAGGAAGGAAAATTGCAAAAGGGAGAATAGGGCTCTAGAAGAGTAACATTAAGGTGGAAAAGTATCAAGCGGCCCATATTGCATTCCCCAAAAGAATAAAGTACAAACAGTTTTCAGGACAGAGACATAACAGGAAACCTCATCTTGAGTCCACTACAAACATACATGCTGATGTCATGGTCACCTACCAGTCTGGTACTGCATGCCAGTCAGTGAATATTCCACCTGTACATTGAGCACCGCATTCAATGAGATGACCTGCAAGGCTGGAGAAGTGGCATTCAATTAAATAAATATTCTGTAAAATCAAGTTCCACAAATAAAACTTTAAAATATCATAATACAATGGAAATAAAGCTAAATTAAAGAACATGATTTTTTTTTCTCCATAGGCATACAACATATTTATAAACTACACACTAAACATAAAGGAGTATTCTTAAATATGAATGTAGTAAGAGCTGAAAGAAGTAACTTTTACAGAAAGAGTCAAAAGAATTTCCTGAAAAAAAAATTAACACCTAAAAGATTATCTGACAACAAAACACAAGTGTCATTTGTTGTTTCAATAAGTCTCAATCCAAATTCAGTACATTAGCAGCGTGTATTTTGTGTAATTAAATATGAAAAAAAAATTCTAAATATAGAGTTAGAAGATCTCACTTCCAGTGTGAAGGACAGAATGTATTACGATGATGTACTATGATTTTTCAAATCTTTGATTGCAGTAGTCTGTAAACACTCAGAACTAAGGGGAAAATCTTCATCTCTCCATCCTCCCAAATTCAGTGGAGCCACAGTTGCTCTCCATGTTTACTCTCGAGAAACACAAGGACCAAGCATGCTATTATTAGGTGTTCTGGGGTTACCTAAGTAGTCACTTACTTTTATAGACTTCAACACAGTCAGATGATGCAAGAAGTTAAATTAGACAACAGAATTTTGACCTATACTTTCTGCAACACATTCCTAACCTCATGACTTATAGCTAGGGTTTTCAAACAGAGTACTGACACTGAGCTTCCGCAAAGCCATTCAAGGATGCTGACTTCTGACTGAATCTCCTTCTGTGCATCTTTGAGGATAAGACATGTTACATCTCAAATATCAACAGTGATGGCCAAATAGAAAAAGCTGGAAATCACTGGTCTGTACTTTAAAGATTTCACTCTTGACACAAAATAGACAGGAAGAGAAAGTTAAGCTGTTAAATAACATCATTCACTCCTTTTCTTATCTTGTTGTTTTAAGTTGGTTCCAGAATGAAGTTCCTATAGTGTCAGTTTCAAATGAGAGAATATTAAAAAGAACCCAAAACCTAACAAAACCATTCAAATTAATTCAATAATATGCAAAATCACTAAGTGCTTAAAAAGTTATGTTCTCCTGATATTATATGATATGAAATATAAATTTACCCATTTCTTCATATATCATTTACCTTCCCGCAGCTAGCAAGTCAAATTCATCCCTATTCCAGCCGAACTAGAAGAAAAAAAAATATTCTATATATAAAAGTTTCATACAGTACAGAAAACCGCACACAGCAAGTTCACAGCTCTGAGTAACAACGCATCAGATAGATTAAATAGACATATAAAGAACAACAATCAACAGGTGCTGTACATGGATTCAAGTCGCTATACAGTAAATTAGTAAAAGACCTCTGATGTCTTTCAGTTTTCCTCTTATCAACACACCTAAATAAATACAAATTCTCAAAGCCACATGCTTTTCCAAAAAAACTGGAGGTGCAATATTCATATTATTCAAAATTTGCATAATGCAGAGGTTTAGAAGTCTAGCACTATTTTGTGTTATGTAAACAAACCACTGTGTTTTCAACTTTGGAAAATTACCAGTACCTGGAGTACTATCAGTCATCCTTAAAAACTGTAAGTATGGTTTCTGTTTAACTAGAAATTATCTTTCCCAAGTTCAAGTGAGGAATATAGTAATTGTTTCTTGTTTAGAACTTATTGGAAAACTCCCTAAAACCTTCCAATACTTTAGATAAGGCCTCTGTGGAGTAAATAATACACATTGACAGATATTCTGAGACTGTAAACAGCTAGCAATAATGTAACAAGTCATAATGGTAATCATAAATGGGAAAGTTTAATTCTAGATTAGGCAATGTTTGACATGCATGAAGTCAGAAGAACACAAAGTTTTAGAAAGGATGTTTGTAACTAGACACTAACACATACCCTCATATTTCTTTTTTTAAAATATGTAGCGAAAGAATGCTTCCATATTTCACAGTTTGTGATCATTCACAAAAATTCATAACCTTTTTTAAAACCTCAGAAAACCATATATCCTGCTTGTAACTCGTTCAGTTTCAACACAATATTTCTCAAATTTCAATTACTTAAAATAAAACTGCTTGCTCACTGAAAGAGACTAGCCTTGTGCCTTGCCCCTCCCAGTTCAGGCCCCCACAAAAGCCAAAGTCAGCCTACTGACACCACCTTGTGGTAAAGAAAATATCCCTGCTATAAATTTGAGAGAAGTGAAAGCTGGCAACTTTTCACACATGCAAGTTAAAAAAAAATTAAGGTGCTCATTATTTTTAATTTACATCTACATTTTCATCAGGAGGAAAAGTTGGACAATGACTGCTGAATATTCAGATATGTTCATTATCATATAGAAATTAATTTGTACTTACAGAATGAATGAGCGGTCCTAATACAATCGCACTGTCAACGCATCTACCTGTCACAACAATATCAGCTCCAAGATCAAGAGCCCTACTTATTGGTCTTGCGCTAAAGATGATAAACACATAACAGTAAGTACTTCTGATTTTTTTAAAGCGTAATTTTAAAAAAATCTGTTCCCTGCCACACATAGGACCAAAAAAACCTTAAAAAACCTATAGGAAATCAACTTTAACAACCAACCTGTCATTTTTATATAAAAAAGAATACTTTAAAAAGCAATCATCACCAGATCAATTTTCCTAAGTGTTTTTAGAACTTGCACTATCAGCCAACTTGAAGAAGAGCACTGTGCAGTCATTATTTTCGAAGTAACTTGGGCAACAAATTTTCCAGATTGGTCAGTTTAAAAGTCAGTCCAGTCAAAATTAGTCGGGCATGAAAAATATTCATCTATACAAACAACCTGAGTTTATACATTTTAGTGAGCAAGACTTGACCAGAGTGTGGGGCTCTTGGCTCCATGCTATCTGCTGGATCCTTCCATTCTTTGTAAAACAGGCAGATTGTAAGAGATGGCAGATTGTGTGCACAGACTTTACCAAACAGAAATACAGGAGGGATGATACATGTGCATTGGGGGATGGAAAAGCAAAACCAGCATCACCAGGATCATCAGGTAAAAGAGATGCTGGATTTGGGGAACATCTGACTCTTATCCCATTACTTAGTCCTTCTCCTTTGATAGGCATGATTGACATCAATTCATCTGAAGAAGTTGATGGTGACAATTAAAAATGCAGCTGCTCACAAACAGGTAGTTAAAACACCTGCATTTAGAAATTCATGGGATAATCTAATAAATGGGAAATATATTAGTATCATAAAGGAGGTAAGGGAGACATTTCAAAACAGTTGTCTATTCTGAAAAGCCAGCTTCCAAAATTTCCACCATACAAAGCCTGACAGACAATTCAGCACAACCTAATGGAACCTCCTACAGGACTCAGAGAACATCCCAGTACTTTAATTCCTCTGTTGTGCTTCTCTACTGACAACAACCTAAACAACTGCTCCATACAGCAACAGTATTTTCCACATATGAAAGAGGATTTTTGCAATTGTTGTAATCAAACTAAAACTATTTTCACTTGACTTAAAACCTGAGTATTCACAGGAGATGTGATGGTAAGGAGTCACAACTGACAAGTTTCCAAACTAAAAGTTTGCTCACAAGTTACAAACAATTGTTTTTTTCCTTACTGCCTGAATAATGCAAAGGTGAATCTCCCATACTAGGTGGTTCCACTTGCAAAATAAAACTATTTAATCTAGTCAAGGTGTTAAAATTATTTTTCCATAATAAAAAAAACTTGTTAAAGTAACTCACCCAAGATACGCGTTCATACTATGAATGCCCTCTGGAAATTGTTTGCCACTCTCCAAATCAGTAATACCAGCTCCTTTCATGTTTTCTTTCTGTTAGAAATCAAACAAAACAACAAATCTATAAGCGTTCTGCAGCATCTACTGTAAGCTTTTTATTAGGATCAGATAATAGATCCACTTCAACTCTAAACAAAGTATAACCATTAAAATAAGCAATAACACAAATTAGTCAAACAGCTAAAAGTCCAAGACACGCTTTTTACCATAGTTTTCCAGTACACAGAAAAAGAACTCAGTCTTTAAAGAATGCTAGTCCACTCTCAGATGATTAACAACAAACTGACATATTCCCTAGGCTTTTAAATTGTTTTTTATTGTTGTAGGACTGAATAAATCAAACCCGGCAAACAGAAATGTGTCTGCCATAATGGCAGGGGCACTGTGGACAGAAATAAAGGCTAATTCAGGAGCTCCAGGAGACTCTTAATGATACATTGTGTTTCCAGAGAGGCAAGTATAGGGGTGGGTGGTTTTCATCATGCATTGAGAAACCATCCGATCCTGGGGCCAGCGGCTGCATAGACACAATGCCTAATGCTAGTTACACAAGGGATTTTCCCACATAGTGTGGGAAAAAAAACTTGCAGTTTGAATTAATTTTGTATTCTACCAAAAGCCTCCAAACCACAAGTATTTCCTAGTGTAATTTGCAACGTTTCGTATCAACAGTACAAACTGCCTATAGACAGTGTTATTCCTGTAAATTAAGTACTGACAATAGCATAGAAAAGAATCCATTTCAGATTAGGAACATCCATGCCAAGCTCAAATAATGACAATTTCACTGTTACATCAGTACTGATATTCTGAATGACAGATGCTAAAGCAACCTCAGTAGGGCAGAAGCTTCTTGAAAGAGTCCAAGCACGGCACATAATTTGCCAATAAAGAATCTTACTTGACCATCTTCCACCTTCAACAGCATGCAAGGAGTAACAGAGCCTACATAGATAAATAATTTTCTAAGTTACAGGCAGATAGTTAACGATAGCACAAACCTATCTCCTCTTAAACACTGTCAACATATAAAGTATTTTCACATTACCTTTTCAGGTATGGTCAACGTTTTCTTGCAAATCAGACTTCATACATAAAGCTTCATTAAATAAGTAAAAAAAAAGCCATATATTTCTACCTATATTTCAAGTGGGTTCTTTAATATTAAAATGTCAATCCTCCCACTTGGCATTACCTTACTGACCATAAACTAATTACTTAAAAACAGAAAAGCAGCTACTTGTCAACAAAACAATAGAAAATGCCTGTAGATGACTAAAAACAGCCAGAAGGGAAGAACATTTGAACACAAGGTAACTACATTATATTTAAATTTAAGAGTTTTAACATTCACAATTATTTAATTTAGACAGAAACAATAAATAACAGCACATCCTCAGTTCTTTGGAAGTGCTAAGCAGACCTTAATGAGATTCATAGTTTGCTTCAAGAAGATAAACAGCAGATCCACAGTCTTACAAAACTTATGCCTACCACACACTAAACACCAAGATGTGCCAAGAACTGTTTTCATGCATATTAAAAAAATGAAGCAACACTTTTAGATGCATTCAATAGCTGAAGGTTACTACATAAAGTTACACAAAGTTCCCATAGGACAGTAAATGCCACCTTCATGCACAATCCACTACACCACTAAGATTTATGACAAAGTAAAATACCTCACTCATAAGATCATCCCCAGCAACAACAGCTATTTTCAAATCGACATCTGCTTTCTTTGCCACCTCCTCAAGGGCAGCTGCACAAGCAAGTGGATTAATTCCACCAGCATTACTGATGACACGAACACCTAAACAAAAAAGACAAAAGACAAATTAATTTCAGCAGCATCAACAACCACTTGTATTTTAAAAACTTAAAGCATACTAAAACAAAAGCAAGATATCATCTTTGCAAGGTAGCAGATACCAGATCAAGTAAAGTACTAAAATCACATTAAAAAGGACTTCATTTAAGCTGTGAATGCAAAATTGTTTACTGAAAAAATAATTTGTTATAGATATCTCTTATCATTCCTTTATGCGTGGAAGGAGAAAGTGACCAAAAAGACATACATGCTGAGGTAGTCAGACAGTTTCAAAACTCCTACACAGGAACAGTATTTGACATTAGTCATTCAAGCATCCATGCTCTCAAAACAAATACATTTCAGTAAGAATATGCATCTATCTCTATAAATTCCAGACCACCTTAGCAAGGTATTGGATACTCAGAAGTAACACCCTTTCTCCTCTCAAGCTAAGAAAGCTGTAAAGCTAAACTAATGTAAATAGGAAAAAAAAAAGTAATTGATTATAAAATAAGTGATACTCTAAAAGCACACAGGAATGTTGAAAAAGTTTAGATTGCACTGAAAACTTCTAGATCTCACATTTCAGCGAAGATCTGTAGGGCTGTTTTCCATTTACAAATTAAAGCTACAATAAGAAATACATGGAGGTATCCGTATGTATAAGGTCTGACACAAAATAAGCCCCGAGACTAACCCTATGGCTCGGGAACCAAGAGTGGGAGAGAGCAGACAGACATGGTTATAGAACATGTTCTAACCTGTCACAGTGAGACAAGGCTCAACTGACAGCTTCACTTAGTACGAGTGGACACACATTCAAATATAGAGGTTTCTTACCGTTGGTTAGTGTACAAGAGTGAACAGTGAGTTAACACCAAGTTTCCTTTTAAACTGAATAAACATGAAGGAAAATTTTCAATTATTGACTGAGGAACCCATTTTTTATTCTATGGAAGACATGATAGCAAAATCAATGGAGATTCTCAACAGCCTTTTCAGAAACTGATCTGTGGAATTGCTTTAAGTATTCATAGCATTGTATGCAGCTGTGTGCCAGCTCAGAAGGTAATTATTTGAAAGTGATTGTAGTCGATTTTCTTAACTTATTAAATAAAAAGAGTTACAGGCACAGTCTCGTTTTTTTTGTCAGACCTCATATCTGTAATTATAGCAAATGTATCAAACCAAACATAATGTCACTATCACACCCGCACTTAACATCTATTACAATGGGATTGTTGCTGATGTTTAAAACATTACTCCTACAGGACAGCAAAATGCTAGGGTAAAAAGCTGCTGTTTATAGTTATACAAATCACACAAAATTCACCTAGCAAGTGAACTTAATTAACATATGAACTCACACAAAGGGTAACATACCTTTCCTGTGTATGTCTTTTATATAAGGAGCCATGGCAGTGGAGACAAAATCAGGAGTGTAACCTAAAGCCTGAAAGAATTAAAAGCTGTTACCGTTTGTTATGGTTAAGTCAACCCAATCCCTTTCCTTGGTTAACAGAAAAACAGGGAAGAAGCACCAGCTCTTAATAACATAATGCTATAGAAAAGGTCATGAATGTTTTTATTAGATGAAACTAAATTGTCCCCAGAGAAGTTGTGGATGTTCCATCCCTGGACGTGTCCAAGGCCAGGTTGGATTGGGCCTTGGGCACCCTAATCTAGTGGGATGTGTCCCTGACCATCGCAGGGTGGGTTGGAACTAGATGATCTTTAAGGTCCCTTCCAACCCAAACTAGTCTATGATTCTATATGAAGGGGAAAGAATATATGGCAGAGTGAAGATGTAGACTAGGCATTACGAAGAAATCCTTCACAATGACGGTGGTGAGACACTGGGATAGGTTGCTCAGGGAAGTTGTGGCTGCCTCCTCTCTGGAAGTGCTCAAGGCCAGGTTGGATGGGGCCTCAGGCAGCCTGATCTAGTGGGAAGCATCCCTGCCCATGGAATTAGATGATCGTTAAGGTCCCTCCCAACCCAAATCATTCTATGATTTATTTTCATAGAGTGGGTAATGTGCACTTGCAGCCCAGAAGGCTAACTGTATCCTGGGATGCATCAAAATAAGCATGGCCACTAGGTCGAGGGAGGTGATTTCATGCCCCTCTACACCAGTCTCGTGAGACCCCACCTGGAGTATCATGTCCAGTTCTGGGATCCTGAACATAAGGAGAATATAGAGCTGTTGGAATGGGTCCAGAGAAGGCCTACAAGGATGATCAGAGGGCTGGAGCACCTACCATATGATGACAGACTGAGATCATTGGGGTTGGCCAGCCTGGAGAAAAGAAGGCTCTGAGGAGACAGGGAGGCACTGTTTACAAAAGCTTCTAGTGATAGGACCAGAGGAAATGGCTATGAACTGGGGAGGGGCAGATTCAGAATAGACGTTAGGAAGAAATTCTTCACAGTGAGAGTGGTGAGGCACTGGCACAGGTTGCCCAGGGAGCTGTGGCTGCCCCATCCCTGAAGGTGTTCAAGGCCAGGTTGGATGGAGCCTTGAGCAGCCTGATCTAGTGAGAGGTGTCCCTGCCCCTGGTGGGGAGGTAGGAACTGGATCGGCTTTAAGGTCCCTTCCAATCCAAACCATTCTATGATTCTATGCAAATGAATCATAAAATGGTTTGGGTTGGGAGGGACCTTAAAGAAAAGCTGATGAATGCTTTTAGTCGATGAAACTGAATATATGAAAGTAAATCATAGAATGGTTTGGACCATAAGTGACCTTAAAGCCCATCCAGTTTCACATCACACACACCCACAGCACGGGTAATGACACCTCCCAAGCGCAAGTAACAAGTAAAATCATAGAATAGTTTGGGCTGGAAGGCACCTCAAAGATCAGCAGAGGAATCCAATCGCCTCCACAGGGCCCAACACGCTTTAAGCCGCCCCCGAAGCCGCTGCGGGGCACAGGGAAGACGTCGCAGCCGCTACTTACGGGAGACCGGGCTCTGGCGGCGGTCAGCAGCGACACGGTGATCTCGGAGAGGTAGTCGAAGACGAGGAAATCCAGCTTACCCCCGTAGAGCAGCTGCGGCACTGGCGGCGAGGGGAGAGCCCGCCCTCAGCTCCGCGGCCCGACCCGGCCCGGGCGCCGCTCCCGCCCCACCCCCGCCACGGGACAGACCGCGGCCACCCCGTACACCGACCTCACCCCTCTCAGGACCTCGGGGACCGCCCGGCTCCCCCCACCTCCCCCGGGACCTCGGGGACCCCCCTCCCCGCCCGCCGCCCACCTGCGGCCGCCGTGTCCCCCCAGAAGCCCGAGGCGCAGCCCACGCGCACGGCGGCGCGCGCGGGGGGGTCGCAGGCGGCGGCGGTGCCGCTGACCCGACGGCGGCCCCAGCGGGGCGCGCGCGCCGCCCCCCCGCCCCGCGCCACAACCGGCAGCAGCGCCGCGAAGCTCATGGTGGCGGGAGGGACCGGGAGACGCCTCGCCCCCCTTCTCCTTCTCCTCGCTCCTCGCTCCCCGCCCCAGTCCCCAGTTAGCGGCCCCGGCCCGGCCCGGTCTGCGGTCGAACGGGCGGCTGGGGAAGTCGCGGAAGGCGCGTGGGAGGGGCTGGAGAAAAAGGGGAGCGGAGGAAGTGTGCACGCCCCGGGTGTGCTGGGAGAGTCAGAGAGTGATGGAATCGCCCAGTTGGGAAACAGCTCCGGATCATGGAGTCCAGCCGTTCCTATCTGCCACTAAACCATACCCTTCAGCACCTCATCCACCCGTCTTTAAACACCTCCAGTGATGGTGACTCAACCACCCCCCTGGGCAGCCTCTGCCAGTGCCCAATGACCCTTTCTGTGAAAATTTTTTTCCTGATATCCAGTTAGAACCTCCCCTGGTGCAGCTTGAGACCATTCCCTCTTGTCCTGTCCCCTGTCACTTGGGGGAAGAGGCCAGCACACTCCTCTCCACAACCTCCTTTCAGGTAGTTGTAGAGAGTAATAAGGTCTCCCCTCAACCCCCTCCAGGCTAAACAACCCCAGCCCTCTCAGCCGCTCCTCATAAGACTTGCTCTCCAGCCCCTTTACCAGCTTTGTTGCTCTTCTCTGGACTCGCTCCAGAGCCTCAACATCCTTCTTGTGGTGAGGGGCCCAGAACTGAACACAGTACTCGAGGTGCGGTCTCACCAGTGCCGAGTACAGAGGGAGAATAACCTCCTTGGATGTGCTGGTCACGCCGTTTCTGATACAAGCCAAGATGCCATTGGCCTTCTTGGCCACCTGGGCACACTGCTGGCTCACATTCAGTCGGCTGGCAACCAACACCCCCAGGTCCTTCTCCTCCTGGCAGCTTTCTAGCCACTCTTCTCCTAATCTGTAGCACTGCATATGGTTGTTGTGCCCCAAGTGCAGGAGCCTATATTTGGCCTTGTGCCTTGACCTCATGCCATTGGCCTCAGCCTAGTGGTCCAGCCTGTGGATCCTTTTGGAGAGCCTCCCTACCACAGATCAACACTTCCTCCCATCTTAGTGTAATCTTCAAACTTCTAAGGGTAGAGCTACCCTGAGCTGAACTGCCCTGATGCCTGCACTTGGGTTGGGACAGCTCCTGTTGTCACTGAACCATTAGGTCAGAAAAGACCTTTTTCACATCGGGCACTGGAACAGGCTGCCCAGGGAGGTGGTTGAGTCACCATCCCTGGAGGTATTTAAAGACGGGTGGATGAGGTGCTGAGGGGTATGATTTAGTGGCAGATAGGAATGATCTAAGTAGTCTTTTCCAATCTAGTGATTCTATGATTCTATGACCTTTGAGGTTATTGAGCCCAGCCTGTACCTGTCCAAAGATAAATCATCCATGAGTACCCCATCTACGAATCTTTTAAGAACTTTCAGGGATGGTAACTCCACCCCCCACCCCTCTGCCAGTGCCTGACAAATCGTATGGTGAAGAATTTTCTCCCAATGTCCAATCTGAGCCTCCCCTGGCACAACTTGAGGCCATTCCCTCTCATCCTATTGCCTGGGAGAACAGACCAACACGCACCTCTCTGCAACCTCCTTTCAAGCAGTTGTAGAGGGTGACAAGGTCTCCCCAAATGACAAGAGCTGTGGGAGTCCCAACACGCTGCCTTTGTTCAACGTGTAGCACCCAGCAGAAGAGCATCCGGAATTGCCACAGTCCAGGATGTGCCTGAACTGGGTGCATGCTTTGATTCTGGTTTGATCCTGGCCCACACAGGACATTGATCGGTCGTGGGTGAGATTGGGGCTGCCACATCCCCAAGGAGCTGCAGGGTTGGCAAGGGCCTTGCTGAAATACGATGTCTTGTGGTTAACCCTAAATCTGGAAACTCTGTTCCAAGCTTTAGGAGCAAAAAGCCCGTCAGACAATCCAGTTGAAACGTTTTTATGAAACCCTTTCCTCCTCCCCAAATAAAAAAAAAAATACATCTATCAGTTTTGACATGAAGGGTTTCTCAGGTCCCAGACTGAATTTTTAGTCAGCAGACGTGAGGTAAATGTCACCAAACCAGCAAATTCCCCAGCATCTAAGGAGGAATGACTTCTCAGTCCTGAAGTTTGAATCCTAGGGCTCTCTTCATACATCTCCACAGAGGTCTAATCATGTAGATGTGCTTCGGGATGACTCCTTGTCTAGAGAAAATTCACTTCATGTGTCTGATATGACAAGGATGGTGACTGAATATGAATCTTTGTGTTTGCATGGCAAGGGTTTTGGTAGCAGGTGGTCTACAGGTGTGGCTTCTGCTGAAGGGTGGTGGAGGCTGCTGATGGGTGCTAGAAGCTGAAGCCATCTGGCTGTCCTGGCTGCTGTTGGCCAGGGCCAAACCAATCAGTGATGGTGCTAACGCTTCTGTGATAGCATATTTAAGAAGGAAAAAAGGGGCAAGGGACATCAGCAGTGGAGAGAGGGGAGAGGCATGGAGGGGACATGCTGGCTCCTCTCATGCTTGTGGCAGGGTTGCCAGGGCTCATTGGACTGGTTGGGCTGGTCTGACTCAGTATGGCAATGGAGAAAGAGAAGCAATAAACAGCCCTGCAGACACCAGATGCAAGAGAAACACATATGAAGGCATGACACATGAGAGAAACAATTATGAAGACATGAGCTGTGAGGAAAAATAGCACTGCACAGAATACTAAGGTCATCAGAAGAGAGGAAATAGGTACTCCAGACACCCAAGCAGAGATTTCCCTGCAACCACAGGAGAGATGGTGCTAGAGCAGGCTCCACCTGCAGTGCATAAGGAGTCACAGTAGATGTCCACCTGGGAGGACCTCACATTATAGCAGGTGGAGATGCCTGAAGGAGGCCATGACCCCATGGGAACCCATACTAGGCTACTGGTCTTGAAAGACTGTAGCCCACAGAAAGAACCCATGTTGGGAAGATCATGGAGGACTGTCTCCCATGGGGGACACCCTACGCTGGAACAGGAGAAGAGTGTGAGGATTCCCTCCCCTAGAGGAGGAAGGAACATCAGGAATAACATATGATGAACTGACTTCAACCCCCATTCCCTGTCCCCCTGGGCCTCTAGGCAGGGAGGAGGTAGAGAAAATCAGGAGTTTAAGCCCAGGAAGAAGGGAGGGATGAGAAAAGGGAAAAATCCTTTTGGGGATCTGGTTTTGGTTTTCAGTGTCTTGTTCTAGTTTGAATGGTAATCAATTAGATTGTTTTTTTTCCCCAGGTTGAGTCTGTTTTGCCCTTGACAGTAACTGGTGAATGATCCCTCCTTGTCCTTACCTCATAGCCCTTTTATTGCCTTTGTTTCTTTAGATACCCCTTCCCAGAAGGGGGAGAGGTGACGAAGTGACCAAGTGATTCTTTGTTGCCCACTGTGGGGCTCAAAACCACAACAGCCTTACATGCTGGTTTGATGCAATAATCACTAGGTCTGCCTTAACACATACGCTTTGATTCTAGGTGGTTTTGAATAATCTCTTGCAAAGGAAAGCTTGATAAAATATGGGGTCTTCACAGGAGTGCTGAAAAGTACAATGTTCAGTGTGACACTGACAATACTAAGTATATGATGACGAGAGGTGGTTTTACTGGTGTAAAAAGTAGCCATGTTGAAAATATTTCAATAAATACTCCATTGTTTTAATAAATAAAGCATCCAATTAGACTAATTTCTAATTGCAGTTGTAAATGATGGAGTTGAGAGAACATAGAAAGTAATCATACTGTGATCTAAGAATTTGGTTCTTTACTCAGGGAGGTGCAATGTTTTCCTGTGGCAAAAAAAAGCCATAAAGCACCATATTCTAACCTTATCAGTGCCTGAAAAGTGATGAGTAATTACTATACGAAATTGTTAAACTGGAAGACGCAAGAAGGTCACAGAGAAAGAAAAGTTGGTTCCCTACACACAGAGAAGACATAACTTTTTATCATTAAATTATTAAATTACTTGATTATGTTGAAAGCTTGCAGGCTTTGAGTCCCTATAAACTTGTAAACATCTAAATAATCACAATGGAAAAAGAAAAAATAAAACGTATTGTGTGTAAATAGCTCACTCCAGATAGCTTTGTCCTAAATATACCAATGTATATTTATTGTAGCACCTTAAAGTAAACTTTGTAGCAAGAAACAGAAAGAGCACTGTCTGGTGCAAAATGCACAGCTGTTCGTATAGCCATAAAGTCAAATGCTTCTGTAATTAAATTAAAGCATCTTCTGTGTGTGTTTCAAAATGCAATACATTGCAGTAAAATTGCAACATACTGCAGCGTACCAGGAGAAATGGCTAATCCTCAGCAAATCTTGCAATGAGCTCAAATCCCTTCCAATCCTAACTATTCTATGATTGTACGATTGTGTGACTCTATGATTCAATGATTCTATGACTTCAAAAGGCAAGGCTGCTCAAACAAAGTAAACCAGAGGACAGTAGGTGGCTGTATTTCCCCACTGTCCACACCCGCCTGGCATCCAAAACAATCCCCAGCCCCAAAAAGTGTCGTCAGCTGCTGCCAACATCCCTTGTGCAGTCTGCAATATGCAGAGGCATAAATGGATGTGTTTTGCTCCAGATCAACAAATGCATTTAATGTATATGAAGGTATAAATATTCACACACACACGTGTACATGAGTAGAACAGTTCTGAAATGTAGAAAGGTACTGTATTCTTTTAACTTCTTCAAAATATTTTCATAGCATGGATTTTGACAGCAACTGCCCATGGTTCTGTGAAGGGATGGATCTTGCATTGTTAGAAACCATTTTAAGGCCCTTCTGGAGTCTTAAATACAATTCTAGCAAATTTGCATGTGAATGTTTATGTGTATGTGAGAGAATTAATATCCAGCATGTATAAAATACTAAGACACACCCATTACTTGGTATGCCAAAAACAGGAGGAAAGAATTTAGGATTGTTTCTGATACTTGCAATGGTGCACTGAAGAGATGAAGGAATCAAATCCAGTATTCTGTTGGATCTTCCAGCAAATGTGTTTCTTACTCCATTTAGACTTGTGCATAAGAAGGCTATTTAATAAGTATGTTGGGACTCCAACAAAATCATGGGTTTTGTCAGTGAGAGTAATTTATACACCCCCCATATTCCCTCCATTTGATTTAGCAGATTATTTTCTTAACTTAAAGACTGTGAGTTTTCATTGTCATTTTGATGATCCCATAATGAACAGCAATCATTAGCTCAGAGTCCATCATTTTACCTACAAGATTAGGATTGTTTTGATAAAAAGAGAGGAAAGTTACCTTTTCTGGGTAGGCTTGCAATGTTCTGTGATGGTCAAGTCTTAATTTTGAGATTTTGGCCTTTATGTGATTTAATAGATTTTGGAAATGGTTTATTGCTCTATGAGGACATCAGATGGCACTGTGTGGTTGTCAGAGAAGCTCAGAAGAAGCTATGTGAAGTTGACTGAGTAACTAAACTCTTGGACGAGGGAAAGGCTGTGGATGTGGTCTTCTTGGACTTCAGTAAAGCCTTTGATACAGTTTCTTACAGCATTCTGCTTCGGAAACTGTCGGCCTCTGGCCTGGACGGGCGCACACTCTCCTGGGTGAAAAACTGGTTGAATGACCGGGCCCAGAGAGTGGTGGTAAATGGAGTTAAATCCAGCTGGAGGCCAGTGACAAGTGGGGTTCCCCAGGGCTCAGTCCTGGGTCCAGTCCTGTTTAATGTCTTTATCAACGACCTGGATGAAGGCATTGAGTCCTCCCTTAGCAAGTTTGCAGATGACACCAAGCTGGGTGGAAGTGTGGATCTGCTGGAGGGTAGGGAGGCTCTGCAAAGGGACCTGAACAGGCTGGACTGCTGGGCTGAGACCAACGGCATGAGGTTTAACAAGGCCAAATGCCGGGTCCTGCACTTGGGGCACAACAACCCTAAGCAGAGGTACAGACTAGGAGAAACCTGGCTGGAAAGCTGCCAGGAGGAGAAGGACCTGGAGGTGCTGGTTGACAGCCGACTGAACATGAGCCAGCAGTGTGCCCAGGTGGCCAAAAAGGCCAATGGCATCTTGGCTTGTATCAGAAACAGCGTGACCAGCAGGTCCAGGGAGGTTATTCTCCCCCTGTACTCGGCACTGGTGAGACCGCACCTTGAGTACTGTGTTCAGTTCTGGGCCCCTCACCACAAGAGGGATGTTGTGGCTCTGGAGTGAGTCCAGAGAAGAGCAACGAAGCTGGTGAAGGGGCTGGAGAACAAATCTTATGAGGAGCGGCTGAGAGAGCTGGGGTTGTTTAGCCTGGAGAAGAGGAGGCTGAGGGGAGACCTTATTACTCTCTACAACTACCTGAAGGGAGGTTGTGGAGAGGAGTGTGCTGGCCTCTTCTCCCAAGTGACAGGGGACAGGATGAGAGGGAATGGCCTCAAGCTCCGCCAGGGGAGATTTAGTCTTGAGATCAGGAAAAAATTCTTCACGGAGAGGGTGGTTAGGCATTGGAACGGTCTGCCAAGGGAGGTGGTTGAGTCACCGTCCCTGGAGGTGTTTAAGGTTAGGGTGGATGAGGTACTTAGGAGCATGATTTAGGGATTGGTGGGAATGGTTGGATTCGATGATCCAGTGGGTTTCTTCCAGCCTGGTTATTCTGTGATTCTGTGATCCTGTGAAAAAAGGAGAAGCCAGTAAAAACCTTGGCTGTACCCATGACTTGTGTAGGGGAGAAGGGTTAACAGTAACAAGTGCCATAACTCTGTCAGATGGTATCCATTGGCTCCATTGCTAAATGTATGACTTTTAAGACTAAATCCAATTTTTAATTCCTCTCATAAACTGTGAGAAAGAAAGTGAAGAAAAAACTTCTGGTTTGAATTTTTGTGATGGAGACAGAAAAAAGATTACAGAGTAAAAAAAAATTAAATAATATAGTTTTTTCTTGCTTATGGTTCAAGCACAGGTCTGTCTGGGATTTAGTTTCCCTTAGTGACCCTAAATACTAAGATTTGTTTTATTATGCTAGTGTCATTAATGTTTCAAACGTAGGTCTGCGCTTCCATTCCTGTAAACAGATTTGTACAAGAGAGGGGAGTGCAGGTAGTGTGTAAAGGAAATGTGAAATACATTCTTCTACTGCTATCATTCTGAAATGGGTTCAGAGCTAATCTTGGAAGTCAGGGCAGACAACACAAGCACATTTTCCGACAGCAAATATACTTTCCATTATTCTTCTAGGATTTTTCTGACAGTCAAACTTCCTCTGTTTGCTTAAAAAAATACAAGCAAAGTAGTTCACAAGCCAGGAGTGTAGTGAAATACATTACATTTTTTGCTGTGTTTCCTTTATTGTCACTATCAATAAATTTCTGTCCAAACCAACACTATCAGCAGATACTGAAAAATATTTTAGTTTATTGAGTAGGCTCTGTTTAGTTTATTGAGACTCTGTCCTCTCAACTAATTACAAAATATTCAGCAAATATTTGGATTTATTACTTATCTCATTCCCACAAATTAGTGCATCTCTTTGTTTAACAAAAGCAGTTCACTGCTCTTGCCCTCAAGGTAAAGCATACATTGCAATCTCTCTTTTGCAGACAGTCTGAAACCCAAGCTTTTCTAAGTGAATGAACTGTTGAAAACAATCTCTGTAAATCAGTAAAAGGAGAAAATCTGCAATGTTGCATCTAATACCCGTATATACGGCTGAAACAACTCAAAGCTAACTAATAATGTTCAACTGATCCTAACACAAGGTTTGGGGGGTTATAGTAAGTTTAGTAGATGTTTATCATGTTGAAGTATAACATTCTGTGCTCTGGGGCTCAGAAAAACCTCAGCTATGACAAAGTAATAATATATGTAATCTTCTGAACTATATTAATTTTATCTCCTGATACCATATTTCTGATGCTTTTAAGAGATATGTTCTCTCTTAATTCCTTCAGATTTGATGTTTAAATAAAATTTGAAATGTATCAAAGTAAGTAAGTAAACACTAAAAAAACACTATAGGATTTTAAAACAATAAGAAAATAGCTCATTCAAACTATCAAACATCTGGCTTATGGACATGAGGCATTTTTCATAAGTACTTCATTGATGAAGTCTCTTGATTTTGGACCTTTTTGATTGTTAAATACTTTTGAAAATTTGCTTGTAATAATATTTGAAATCAAAATAACATACATCAGGTGCATAAAAAAAATTTGGTTATTTGCAGAAGTCAAAGAATCTTTTACATTAGCATATTCTGTAGAAAAAAAATGCTGATGTAAATGGCCACAGGAACATGAGTCACTAACCAAATGACTTTTAGCAATAATATCTCAGTGGAGTTTCCTTGCTTAGATTTAAAAAAAATTACATACATTCTAAAGCAAATGAAAGTGTTTTTTTCTGTATCCATGGTGTGCATGCAGCAAAATATAGCATGAATTCCAAAATGGAAAGCCACAAATACATAAATTTCATACTTTTCCTCAGAAACCAAACAATTTCCAGCCTGTATTTGAACAGAAGCATGGTGAATATCTGTACTGTTGTCATAAATGACAAGAAAGGAAAGCCTCTCTCATGCAGAGTATCTGGGTTTTGCTGACTCAGGAATTCTTCAGGCATTTCAGGAAGTGTAAGGAAGAAATCTGTTGTGTAGAGTGGATTCTCCAATTGGCAAAAAAATGTTGCCATTTACCTTTTGCCCAAGTTTTGAATACTGAAAGAGAAAGAGAAAGAAAAGTTACAAAATTTCCTTTTTCATTTTCACTTTTCTGCTTCTGTATATAAAGCAGTGGGTTTTGAAGCACACCAACCACATAACTTCAATACTAGACAGATTTTTAATGGTCTGTTTCTCATCCCAATAAATCACTCATTTCTTGACCGAGCAAAGGGGATTTTGCCCAGTAATCTGTATATCTTACTAGTAGTGCCAGTGGGAGTAATGAATACTGATGATATACTGCAAAGCAAAACAGGCAATTTTTTTTCAATATCTACTTTTTGGGGGTTTTCAACATTTGTTTTTAATATTTATTTTTACATAAGAATACTAACTTCTGGAGCATCTGAAAAAAATGCAAATTCAAGGGTTTACTGAACACTTCAAGTTAAAACAATAATGAAATGTCATTAGAAATGCTAAAGTAGATCACTGTAGCAGTTCTGGAATGGTATAAACTGATTTTTCAAGTTAGATTCTTAAGGTATGTAAGTATGAGTCATAAATTTGAAAAACAATTGTTTACCCAAGATAGCCATAAAAACACACTAGTATCCAGGAACTAATTTACAAATACAAGGATTTTTCTTCTGATTTGTATTTCTGAGGGAATATTTACTATGAATAATGGGAAAGTGTTGGATACCCTCCCAGTGGCTGTTTCACAAAATTATTAATCAAAATTGCATTGATTATTTTAAACAAATGATGGTTCTCCTTTACTGTCTACCAAAAAAAAATAAATTGGCAGAAAAAAAGTAAATTGAATTTGAGAACTCTTCCTTCTGCCTGCACGATGTGAATCATTCCTCATTTGTTACCAAATCAGCCAATAAACTTACTGGAATAAAAAAAAAACTGGCCAGAAGATCAACAAAGTCAAATTATGTTGGTCATGTTGCAGAGTACAATTAGGTCTCTAGCACATTTGTTCTGTAAGTGGGTCAGCTATTTTGCAGCCAGGACCATCCAAGATAAAATAGGACCATCCAAGATAAAATGGTATGTGAGGCAGGAGAAATACTGCATAGCCATTCCACTGAGAATACCTGGGGTTTTTTTCAGCTTATTGAAAAGCGGAAATAAGTTATTTCTAATTCATGTGAGATGAAACCATAAAAGAAAAGGAAGCAAATACATGAAAGGATTAATTATTCAAGGCTAAATCAAGATCATGTCATTAGTAAAGCAAACAAAAAAAATATATCAGGTTTAAATATTTACATCTTCTGCTAAGAAGTACAAGCAGTTGCAACCAGAAATACAGCTAGGCAACATTAGAAATACAGTGCACAGATATTGGTAATCATTAAAGCAATGTTTAATATTGATTCCTTCATAAATGTAAATCTATACAGCGATAATTTTGTGTAATACAAGCACCACACCAAAAATCCAGTTTTCCTATTCCTAACCCATTTCTAGGCATAATGATCCTTTTGTTTTACTAGCCAAACTAGACAAATACTTCTGTATTCTGTTACCAAATATTCATCTGAAAGAATTTCAAGCCTATGTGTGCTGCTGCTAGTGACAAAAGGGAAGGGTATGTTCTTTACTCTGTTAAAGGATGAGGGATACCAGGGTTGTGTTAAATGGTTCATCTGTCTTGTCATTATGTGCTCACCTGCAATCTTGTGTGTTCATCTTTGGCTGAAGCTGGGCCATACCAGCAACCTACTCATACTGTATTATGTCTAAGGGAATCCCAGTGGTGTGCAGCCTCTGAAATTGTATCTCCAGGATCCTTTGGAAGCCTGTTATGACCTGCAGCCAAAGAAGCAGCAAAGTAAGCTCAAGCAGTGTGTAAACAGTGGTGTCAAGGAGATTCCCTGGCAGTTTCCCGAGTCTATGTTAACGGCATTAATGGAGCAATGTAGAAAACACAAGAGCAGGCAGACTTTTACCCTGTTCTATTTACTTTATTTTCACTCTTTAGGAAACAGAACTAACCATGAAAAAGGTGGAGCCGTGTCCCATTTGTATCAGTAAGGACAACAGAAGCACGTTCTGCATGTGACATTTGAAGGTAATTAATGCCAGATTTGGAACAGTAAACTTCTTGCATCGGTCATCCTTTGGAAAGGACTTTTGGCAGCCTGGTAGCTGGTAATCAGTATGGTTACTGGAAAGCTGGCTTTCCCATAAACAGTGCTTCAGCTTCACATAAGTGTCCCACAGATTTGATTTTTAGCATCATGAATACTGAGATTTCCTTCTGGCAATATGCAGCTCATTGGGAAACTTTCTGGTTGACTATATGTGGCCAGGTGAAAAAAGAATATGTAGGTCAGGAATTCTCCATGCTTCATAGAATCATAGAATAACCAGGTTGGAAAAGACCCATCGGATC
The DNA here is from genome assembly GCA_033459285.1 of Clamator glandarius. Lineage (NCBI taxonomy): Eukaryota > Metazoa > Chordata > Aves > Cuculiformes > Cuculidae > Clamator > Clamator glandarius. Next base: position 724,938 of record JAUNZM010000020.1, read on the forward strand.
ATCGAGTCCAACCATTCCTATCAAACACTAAACCATGCCCCTTAGCACCTCATCCACCCGTGCCTTAAACACCTCCAGGGAAGATGAATCAACCACCTCCCTGGGCAGCCTGTTCCAATGCCCAATGACCCTTTCTGGACAAGAAACGCCTCGACCACCTCCCCACTGTCAATGAGAACATGACCCAGGACATAATCCCGCCTTTGGAGTACCGAACGGCTGAACCGCTCAACTTGCCCCAGCACCTCAGGCACGATTCGGATGCCCATGCCAGGGCAATATGTGAGCTTGGGGAGGTGTGAATTCTGTTCACGACATTACTGATCTTAGGATACTGAAATATATAGAATTATAGAATCATAGAATGATCCTTGACTGGGGTTTACACATGAGCAACAGCTACTCCTGCAGTTTCTGCCAGCAGGTCTAGTTTGGACAAGCTCATGTGGTCTATCTCTCCACACACCGGGCTCTGAGACACCCAGAACCTCTCCTCCAACCCTGCTGCAAGAGCAAAGTGCCAGCTTCTGCCAGCAGCAGTGCTGCACGGTGTAGGGAGAGGTGCAGCGACTCTCCCAGCACCTGACAAAGCCACCGCTGCACCTGTTATACTGCCAGTGCTCCTTCTACATGGGCGGCCACCCTCACAAGTCACTTAGATCAACGAGCCCTGCTAAGCCTGCACTCTGTGCACTCCCCATGAAGTTTCATGCTGGAACTCGATTCCTGTGGCTGCAACTCGTCCCACAGACGGGGTTCAGACATGGAGATCTGACCACAGCACTGGAAATACAGCTTCACAAACCTCTCTGAGCAGCGCACACTAGAACAAGACCAAGTGCCTGGTCCTGCACTTGGTCCACAGCAACCCCATGCAACACCACAGGCTAGGAGAAGAGTGGCTGGAATGCTGCCTGGTGGAACAGGACATGGGGATGTTGTTTGATAGCAGCTGAAGACGAGCCGGCAGGGTGTCCGAGTGGCCAAGAAGGCCAAAAGCATCCTGTCTTGGATCAGAAATGGTGCGGCCAACAGGACCAGGGAAAGGATTGTGCTGCCGTACTCAGAAGTGGTAAGGCCACACCTTGAATCCTTCGTTCAGTTTTGTGACCCTCTCTAAAACAGGGACATTATACGGTGCTAGAATGTGTCCAGAGAAAGGCAACAAAGCTGGTGAATGGTCCTGAGAACAGCTCTTAAAAGGAGCATCAGAGGGATTGTTCAGTCTGGAGAAGAAGAGCATGATGGGAGATCATACCAGTCTGTACAACTACCTCAGAGGAGGTTGTAGTGTGGTGAGTTTTAGTCTCCTCTCTTAAGCAGCTTGTGATAGGATGAGAGGAAATTCTCTCAGGCTGTGCTGGGGAGGTTCAGATGGGATCCAGCAAGGACACAGAGGGAGCTGGCACAGGAGCCTCCCTAGGCCCTCGCCATCATTTATCAGCAGTCCTGGTTAGCAGCTGGGGTCCCAGACCACTAGAGGCTTGCAAAGGGACACCCAGCCACAAGAAAGTCCATGTGGAGGGTCTGGGGGACTACTGGCCTGTCAGCCTGACCTCGGTACCATGGAAGATCATGGAGCACTTCGTCTTGACTGTGCTTACGAGGCATGTGCACAACAAGCTGGGGATCAGGCCCAGCCAGCATGGATTCGAGAAATGGCTGTACTGCTTGGTCGGTCTGATCCCCTTCTATGACCAGTGAATCCACCGAGTGCTTAAGGGACAAGCTGTGGATGTTTTCCACCTGGACTTCAGTAAAGCATTTGTCACCCTTTGCCACTGCCTTTTCCTAGAGGAGCTGGCAGCTCATGGCTTGGGTGTACACACTGGTGGGTAAAACACTGACTGGGTGGTGGAGCCCAGGGTGTGGTTGGGAAGGGAATTAAATCCTTTGGTGGCCAGTCACAAGCAATATAGTCCAAGGCTCAGTGTTGGGGCCAGTCTTGTTTAAGATCTTTATGATTCATCTGGGTGAGGAGATGGAGCGTTCCCTAGGAAACTTTGCAGATGACACCCTATTGGGTGAGAGTGTTGACGTGCTTGAGGGCAGGAAGCCTCTCCAGTGGGATGTGGACAGGACGGATTAGGGGCCAAGGTCGATTCTAGAAGGTTCAAAAAGGTAGGATACCGGGGCCAGCACTTCAGTCACAACTGCCCCATGAATTGCTGCAGGGTCAGGAAAGAGCTGCTGGAAAGCTGCCTGGTGGAAAAGCACCTGGTGGTGGAGGTTGACAGCAGCTGAGCATGAGGCAGCAGGGGTTCCAGTGGCCAAGAAGGCCAAGAGCATCCTCGTGTGGGTCAGAAATGGTGTGGCCAGCAGGAGCAGGGAAGGGATGTGTGCCCTGCTGGCTGCCCAGGACACCTGAAAGTCACTGAGCCAGGGGGGTGAAGGCTGGGGCTGGCTGGGGGGTGAGCATAACATCTACCTACAGGGTGCTTTTGTCCATGGATTTTAAATACCCATTACATGAAGTTGGAACATTGATCCTGCTGTACAGAGACGAAGTCGTTTGCCTGAAATCACAAAGCCAGCCCTGGTAACAACAGATCTAGCAGTGAGCCCCAGTCCCATCATTTTTTTCATCATTTGGTCAAATGTGTATTGAAGTAAAAAAATTCATTCGACATTGCCAGGTGACATTGTACTGACGAAAAAGCAGGCTTTATCTGGAGAATCCACAGCCTACAGATCAAGTGTAGGGCATGAGTAGAAAGCTATTACTGATGTTAATAGAGAGTAAGTAGAAGCACGTACATAAAGTAATTTGGCTGGGATGAAGCCTGTAGCAGAAGAGGGGGCCTGTCACCAGTCTTGAGGTGTAATGAATAAGGCATATACTGACAGCATTAGTTCCCCAGCAAGGAAGATCTGACCAAAGTCATTCAAATAGATTAGGGAAGTAGTAGTAGGGAAGATTAGTGGTTTCATTGCCTGTGAGAAATACCAGAGATATGCCACTGTCCAATTTGATTTCCTACCTTTCTCTGCCTCTGTTTTGTTGTCTGCAGAATACAGAGAATGATGTTGAATCTCTTTGCAAAGCACATTGAGATCTGTGGTGGGAAGGTGCAATGTAACTGTAAAATATTCTTAGCACTTACTTTTAGGCTATCAGTATTTGTTACAGATATTTACAGTGGCTTTTACTTGTGCTATTTGAGTGAAACTTCTACCAGCACCATCCTGAAGCCATATGTAAGTTTTCTATATTTGTGTTCCTAGGATTAACATTTCTATGTCTCATCTCACCTTCCCACCTGCCTGGAAATCTCCTGACTGGAGCAGAGATCAAGTGAACAACTGGGAAGCAGGATCTTAAAATGGGAGGAGTAAGAGATGTGTGCAAATTCTGGGAATCCACCTCAAACCCATACCCCACCTCTTCCCACCACCTCCCAGTGCCCGCCTCCAGCTTCAGCCCATAAACTGCTGCTACCCTGTGCTGAGTTAAACGTTTCCAGCTGCCGACTGCACAGAGCAGTCAGCAGTGCCTGGTGGGACAGACATGATGGTGCTGAGGTTACAGAGCTGGACCCCCCTGGGGTCTCTCCTCTCTCTGCTCTTTTCTACCAGCATGGCGGTAAGTGAAAAGACAGTGTTAGAAAACACCTTGATGTAGAAAATTCTGTCAGAGAAAATTCACTGAAAATAGTCTTCTTTCTTCTCTTCAGTATATTGCTACCAGAGAAAACTGCTGCATATTAGATGAAAGATTTGTAAGTATCTGAACAACTTTCTTTTATCTTGAGTCTAATTAAAAATTTCCTATGCTGATTATTACCTACCATTATCACTGGTAACTTCATTTGATCGTCATTGTTATTTTCAATACTTACTAAATGCACTTGCACTGTGCTTAAACTGTTATCTATTAATAGAGGTATAAGTCTGGTAAAAAACTAGTTACACTGTTGACAAAAGTGTATATCCAAAAGATGCTACAAGTAGCAGTATGCACAGTTTTCTTGCTATGCGTGTGCATGTATGCACAGTGTGAAAATAAACTGCCTCTGTAAATTCAAATACTGCAGACTAAGAGGCAAATGTCTGCCCTTCTTTATCTACAATCGTTTGTATAAGCGGTGCCTGAAAGTTCTGCTGCCCAAGTATTCTGTTCTCCCTTTTTTCCTCCTGAAACATCACCTATTATTATTCTTTCCTCTTTAGGGGAGCTACTGCCCAACAACCTGTGGCATTGCAGATTTCTTTAATAAATACCATCTCACCATGGATAATGAACTGCAGGACATGGAGAGAATTTTGCAGCAAATTGCTAACTCCACAGGAACAGTAGAACATTTGATTCAACACATCCAAAGTCTCTATCCTCCAGAAAAGCAGACACTACCAAGTGAGAATATAAAAATAACTACACAACTGACATGTAGTTTTCTTGGGTTTTAATTTTCCAGATTACAATTATTTTATACCTTTGCCTGTTTTACAGATTCAATTGATGATTTTACTAAAAAATCCAAGAAAATAATTGAAGAAATTATCAGATATGAAAACACTATTTTATCTCATGAAAACACAATACAGTAGGTATCTTCCACCTTTTATATTGGTTGACAATTCCAATAGTTTTCTTTCTATTACAAATGCATTCATAATTAAAGAGGAATAATTCATCATTCAGGACAACAAAGGAAAACTTTCCATAGAGTTATATTCATACATTAATTACTGGCCTGAGTTTCACTGCTTAGAGTCAAGTCAAGTTTTATATAAGATTAAGTGCATGCTTTCCCATTTTTGATAGTTTTCTCAGCTATAAATATCAGTGCTAACAGAAGCACCTATTTTTTAAGGGGCTATATGTAACAGCATACTGCCTAGGTGAGGCATGTATGCAGTGAAATATATATTACATATTCAGAAACACCTGAAACAACAAGCCATCTTTATGTTTTTCTGTCTAGGCAGTTGACAGATACATATATATTGAACAGCAACAGGATTGCACAGCTGAAACAGAAGATTGCCCAGCTTGAGTCACACTGTCAGGAGCCGTGCAGTGACACAGCTGAAATACAGGAGACAACTGGAAGAGGTGTGCAAAATACTTCTCGTGTGGTGGAGGATTAATTCAGTTATAAATACTGCCTACTGGCATCACAACAATAAGTTATTTGTAATCTTATGGGCCATACATTTCTGCGAAGATATATAAGGTTGCTGTTTATGGAACCAATGTTGGGACCAATATAAGTGCTAACTGGAAACTCTGCAAAGAGGACATTCAGATGGAACAGAGGTCTTGCTTAGTACTATGGTCTTCTTGGCCAAAATATGATTATCTCAAAATGTATGCTAAAGGTAAGAGCCAGGAAGAGATTTCTATGGACATAAGACAAACAAAAGGTAATTCATTATCGCATTTCCACTGAATCACCTAAAGAAAATTAATTATTCCATTAGCTCCAAAAATGCAATTTTTATTACTATGGAAATTAATGCAGTGATGATATTTTACAATTAAGGTTCTTAAGCTATATGTGAGACTAAATTCCTCCTAATCTTACACAAGTCCTGTGACCTTTAGCGGGATTTTATGGCAATGACATTAGAGTATGTGGATTAAATAGCTAACTTTGCAATGATCACATTAAATGAATTGTATTTCTTGCACTAAGAAAATTACAATATCAAGTAAGTGTGAGGATAGAACTATAGGTAGCTTAAAAATGATCCTCTGAATATCTTTACTTCAGATTGTCAAGATATTGCAAATAAAGGTGCCAGAAAAAGCGGTCTTTACTTTATCAAGCCTCAAAAGGCCAAGCAGTCATTCCTCGTGTACTGTGAGATTGACTCATATGGCAACGGCTGGACAGTGTTACAGAGGGTATGCTACTTATGTGTTATTACCATTACCCCAAGGTTATTGCATCAGCACTGTTTATATTTACCTGCATAAGATACATAACCTTTTAATTGAGGTTTTGCGTTTGTTTGGTTGTTTTTTTCCCCCTTCCAGAGACTGGATGGGAGTGAGGACTTCAAGAAAAATTGGATCCAGTATAAGGAAGGATTTGGACATCTGTCGCCAGATGACACCACTGAGTTCTGGCTAGGCAATGAAAAGATTCATTTAATAACTACACAGTCCACTTTGCCATACACCTTACGAATAGAACTGGAGGACTGGAGTGGCAAAAAAGCGTACGTGCTCATGATGTTTGTGAAAATGACAGCTTAAAGCCTACTGCTCCCACTGATGTGTCTGTTTGCACAGTTCTGAAAAAATGATAAGCTTTTAGATGTGCTAACATGCATGGAACACTGCATTGGCACCATGTGTGACTTGCAGCCAGGCACACATGCACGTCTGAAGGCCATGTGCTGGCAGCCCTAGTTTATTTGGCAAAAGGAATCTGTTCCCTCTTCTCAAGCTTCTTGCCATCTTAGGGACTAGATGACCAATGTAGGTCCCTTCCAACTATCCTATCCTATCCTATCCTATCCTATCCTATCCTATCCTATCCTATCCTATCCTATCCTATCCTATCCTATCCTATCCTATCCTATCCTATCCTATCCTATCCTATCCTATCCTATCCTATCCTATCCTATCCTATCCTATCCTATCCTATCCTATCCTATCCTATCCTATCCTATCCTATCCTATCCTATCCTATGTATTCCATCCTCCAGGAGGGCTTACTATCCTTGCTATTTCTTGAGACATTTGCTCCTTCCTCCCACCAAGAATTTCCTCATGAGTAAGCCTAAGCATTATGAACCTGGAAGATACATATGTGTGTGTTCATATAATGCAGAGCTTTCATACATAGCTGAAGGCTAGTATTCAGAAATACATCTGATGCTGGAGCACAAAAGTTGGTTGAAAATATGTCACTGAACTGAGACACAAAGCCATGCAAAACCAATACCTTTTCAAATGCTAGGATGCCATAAATGCCTTTTCTGCAGTGCTAACCCCTATGTATTTTTCATTCATGCATATACAGGGAACATAGCATACTCACATTCACCATATTCTTTTTTTAACAGCACTGCTGACTATGCTGTATTCAAAGTGGGAAGTGAACAAGACAAGTATCGACTGACTTATGCCTACTTTATAAGTGGTGATGCTGGGGATGCCTTCGATGGCTTTGATTTTGGAGATGATCCAAGTGACAAATCCTTTACTTCTCACAATGGCATGCGGTTCAGTACCTATGATAATGACAATGATAACTTTGCTGGCAACTGTGCTGAGCAAGACGGATCTGGATGGTGGATGAATAGATGTCATGCTGGCCACCTTAATGGCAAATATTATATAGGTAAAGTATCTTCTAAGTACCTACAACCCAGGACACCACATTTCAGTTACAAATTGAAATGCATCATTCTCATTAACTATTTTTTGCCATCTGTTTTTTTCAAAGTTGGTGTCTCCTAGTCTTTGCAATAACTGCAAACACAAAGAGTAGGAACTTGTGTCTGCTCCCCAGCCCAAAATGGGAAAACTAGTCCTGAGAGAAGCAAACTAGGGGAGAAGGGCAGTGAGCAGGTCCTGTCATCATGCCCGGGGATGCCATGGAGGTGTTGGTACTAGAAAAATATATGGACACATTCACTGCTTTAGAAAGTATTTTACTGTTTTGCTCCAACTTATATTTTTCAGATGGTGTGTACACATCAAAAGATGCTGGTCCATCTGGATATGACAATGGCATTATCTGGGCAACTTGGCGTGACCGGTGGTACTCCATGAAGAAAACTACGATGAAAATCATCCCATTCAACAGACTATCAATAGAGGGACAGCAGCACAACTTAGGCAGCGCCAAACAGGTTTGACCACAAGGCTGAATAGATATTTAAAAAGACAACAGAATACAGTTGTTTCAAATGCTGAGCATGGACAGCTGAACAGTTAAGCCCACCGCATTTTAGAGAAGTTGGCTTTGTTTACCATTTTGTCACAAATATTTGTACTTTGATTTTGGTATACCTTCTATGTTACTATTACTTTTAACAGATAGGTAAATGGATGGTCTAGTGATCAGAAATCACTCCTTGCCTTCGTGTTTTTTAGATGCTACATTTTCAATTTCCAACTAGTATAACTATGAATGAACACTATCAACATATCATCATTACCTGATGTGTTTCTTTCTTAAGAAGAACGTTAAAATGCTCTTTTTCTTTTCTGTTGTAGGTTGGAGACTCGTAAAGGAACATTTTCACAAAGACTGATTTGAACAGGGAAAACAAATCTTTTGTGTCTTAGACACTGAACTTACTTAACACTACACAGTTCTATTTTGACTATAAAGCATTGTTCACCGTAGAATGCCCAAGTCTCTTTCCTGAGCGGTGCTTTTGCCTCTGTACATGGTTATTTTTTTCTGTACAGATTCTCAATAAATTTTTGATTATTACAAAAAATCTGAACTTGTTTTCTGTGCTCTACTGTTGGCCAAGCAACACAAAGTAAACTTTATGATAGTTGGAAGGTTACTGTGGTCAAACCTGTTCGATTCAGTCATTCCTGAATTTCATGCCAATATTTTCTGCTGCTTGGTTATAGGCAACTGTTACTGCTATTTCCCCATAAATGTGGCTTGTTGCCAAAAGTTTTCATTGTGTTTTCTGATGAAATTGATTTGTGACATAGACCAAAGTACACAGCAACTTGAAACAGGCCTAGTTTACTGCTGAAGGCTTCTTAGCTAAGCTTATCATGAAGTAATGAATACATTTTCAATCAGGATGTGTTAGGAAGTATACTATCAATGACCAAGAACAGATATTTTACTCCAGAGAATACACATTAGCAAGTTTATCAAATATTACATAGAAGTTTTTTTCGCTATATAGCACATAGCATTATGCTATACAATTGTTATTCCTGAATACTTCTTTTTGATTCTAAATAAATTGATCATAAAGGCAGTTCATGCTGCCTCAACACTTCTCCAGTTCCGATGCCCAGATCTCTAGCGAGGCTGCTGTTGAGCCTCCTTCCCTGGATCTGAGTATCCATAGAATAACAAGCTGCTGTCTCTGTCATTTTCACTAAGATTGTTTTGATGTAGTTCAAGTTTTACCCTTAAGCCAAAGTGTAAGAGGAAGGCAGGTTCCTTAGGAGTAGATGAGAAAAAGCCATCATTAGTGTAGGGTCATCATGAGGTTAACAACTCTCTGGGACAAGGGACAACCCCTCCACCCCACTAAACCAGTATATTTGCACAGCTCTGTTGCACCCATGAAACCAGCCACTGTCAGTCTTGATGTCTAGTTCCTTGCTATTTTCCTGAGAGTTTTCATGCAGTGAGGCTTCTCCTGCAGTTCCTTGTAACTGAAGCAGTATGCATAGAGAGGCCTGTGGGAAGGATGTGATCTGAGAGCTAATAAGTTCAGTCTGATCTTCTTTCTGTAGCAGCCACTTGAGTGACATCAGCCAAGTCCCTTCTGCTTTCTGTTTTCAGATTATCCCAGCTATGACATGACTTTACTGTTGACTTCACGCTGTTATTATTTATATATTTGCAATATGGAATTAAATAATACTTCTTTCATCTCTTTCACTTTGACTTCTGTATCCACACTCCTCTAGGTCTGAACTGTGATTTGCCTCTCCCAGTTCAGCTTCTGGCTGCACTGATTTGGCTGATGACAATTTGCTGGAACTACACGTTTCACTGTTGTGAACTGGCCCTTAATGGGTTGCTTACCAGGACTAAGACAGGCTTATTCTTCCAGGTGATTTCTTGACTGGTGTCCTAAGGCCTCACGAATAATTTTGATCCTCTTTGTAGAGGACCATCTGCTGAAGTGGTCAGGATGGTCTGAGCTATCAAATTCAAGAAGACTGACCTTTCAAAGAAGCCCCTTCCAGAGCTTATCAGGGCAACTGCAGGGTCTCAGCCTGCAGTGATATTCTCTGGGCCTTGAAAGAACGTTCATGACCTTTGGAGATCCTTTCTACTGTTTCCAACCCTTTAACTATCAGAAAGGGACATACAACGATCTCCTATTTCTTCTCTTAAAGAAAAAATAATACTCTCTAGTATTTTTTACAAGTAAATACTTTGCAATATGACTCAATTCCCTTTTCATGTATCCTGAGAGGTCACATCTCACTTTTCTAAATCAATCTTTATCATAGATGACTCTGAGACCATAGACTATAGAGAAAGCCATCTGTATTTTCCACCTCTGAGTTTACAGAAGTTCATTATAGGATTTGATGGCCGCAATGAGTTTACATTTCCTTTATATGTTGTGTTTGCAGTCAGTCTTCCGAAGACCACTGTAGCATGGAACAGAGGAATCAGGAACAGAAACACTTTCTCTTTTGGATGCCTCCTCCAATGGGGAAAGAGAAAAAGTGGACAACAAAGAGATAGGGTTAGAATGAGGCAAATAAGGTGGACAGACTGGAGGACTTGCCGGGTCCCTCAGTGCCTGAGACACTGCAAGGAGAAAATGTGGGACCAGATGTTGTCAAGAGTTCAGAAGAGTTAAGTAGTTTGGGGAGCACATGAAGAGAAAGTGGAGCTGACAGCTGGGGCTGAACAAGCACGGAGTATAAGCCAAAGTATCCAGAAGAGGGACAGGAATGAGTAGGTAAGAGGAGGAGAAGGCACCTCTTGAAAACTGTTAGTGGGGAATGGTGGCAGGACTTGAGACACAGTCAGTGCTGCTCAAACCAGAGCTGATTCAAATCTGGGGCATTTAAACCAGAGCTAAATCCCAGGTTGCTGTGGCAACCTGCCAGGAGCAGGGCAGCTGAAGTAGTAAACTGCTCTTCTGTTCTTTGATCATGAATTAAAGTTAAATCCAAAGTTGATCTAACTTTTGGCCTTTAGCCTTTCAAACAAACACAGAGAGAAGTGACTGGTTGATTGCAACTTGAAATCAAAGGTACAGGCTGAAGGTCAGGCCTAAACTCAACCCTCAACTGGAAAGCCTGAGGATCTATTCCTTCACCTTATTTTCACCCAGCAATCCCTTTTGCATGAAGAAGGAAACTCACCTTACCGTATGTCTGTGATCAGTTATCAGCTTTTTCCAGTCCCTAAAACCTTGGTGACTGAGTTTTGCTTGGACAAGAGCTTACGTTTTCTGCATTTTAAGGTCACCAGGGTGCTGCACTCTCTGCCAGGGTCAAAAGAGGTGGGCCACGTACTATTGCCACGTTCAGTCCACTGGTAGCCAGCGCATGGGACATGACTTAGCAAATTGTTGCATCCTCTGTTAGCATGGTTGAAAAGGCAAAAATCCTTCAGCTTGATGTGCTCTGACTCGTCTTGATTTTTAAAGCCTATTAAATTAGAAAAATAATATTCAGAGATCACTGAAGATCACAAAATCAAGCTCTTAAAAACTGGGGAAAGTCAGAACTAAGGTGATATGTTATATTGCATCTAAATTATGAAGGATGTGTTCATTGTTGCACAGATCATAGTGCATGTAAAAAGACCAGGTTATCTCTTACTTACAGTTGATACCCCGCAGGATTAGATGCGATTCCTGCCCTCATCCTCCAGATCCTGTGGGACCAGAGGCAAGATACTCAGCTGTCTCAGAGCTGGCTGCTGATGTTCCTTTTGAGCTACAGCTGCTGTCAGCGCTATCTGCACATACGGTGTGCTCTGAAGGCTCAGAGCAATGGATCCTAAAGATTAATAACTACTTTTTGACTTAACCTGCTCACCTGGCTTCTGCAGCTGTGAAAAGGGAAAAGTTGTGCCCTGGAGATGCATGTTTGTAAAGTACTAGGGTAGCTAAGTGATAAGCACAGTAGGAAAATTCTTAAAGATGTGAACAGTCTGCAACGCATCATCATACAATGAAATGAGCATGCAGCAATAGGTGGCTGCTTGCTTGCGGAACACCATCCATACTCATTGTGAGAAGGAAGGGGTTTGGTGGAAGACACATCACACTTCATCTTGCAGTAAAGTGGGGTCCACGAGTGTATACACAAGGATAGCACAGGATGGCTGTACCTGCAGTTCTTGTGTTCCTCAGCACAGAGGTCCTAGGGCTGTGGTCTTTGAGCAGAGTTTTGTGTCTATCATAGAGGCTAAAGCAGAGCTTGTTGATTTGAGTGGTAGATCCTCCAGGGATCCCAATATATTCTGGAAGAAGCCCATTTTACTTTGTTGCATAAGATAATTAATTCTAATCCTGAAAGATTTCCTTTCATTTTGGTCTTTCCTTTCTTTAAGCATTTTATCGTCCTCTGAGCTTTTTTTTTTATGATTCTTTCATAGAACTGCTGCAACAGAGTGAAAAAAACTGTGTAGAACTTTGAGTGGGGAAGCATCACTTTTTGGCCCTGCTAACATTAGCAGCTGGGCTTTTTGGTGTGTAAGTACATTTATTATCTGCCTTGAGTTCAGGAGCTGCCGTATGGACAGTTATCAACCAAACGACAGAGCCGTGACTGACTGATCTTCAAACTGAGCACTGTTAGTATGAGGTCTGTTTGGACATTAGTTGCTAAAGTTGATTGGCTGTCTTGTTGCTGAAATCCAAAGATGTTTGTTGCATTGTAGTATTACTGGCACTGCATGGGATTCAACAAAAGACTTTACAAAGCATGTTGCAGGGAACAGAAATGAGCAAGACATCTTGTTTTAGAATATGAACAGATAAAATAAGATTAAACCTTAAATATAATAGAAACTCTTTATCATGAAAAATCAGGTCCTGGTGGAGTAGGTGTTAACCAGTGTAGCACCATCTTATTGAGCTCTTCTGCTGCCTGAGGACATGACTCACTAATGATATTGGTGATAGTGGTAGAAGTTAAGCTAGGTTTAATGAGGGGTTTCCTGGATAAAAGAAGCATGGGATGCAAGGCCAAAAATGGAAGGAAACAAAGGGCCAGTTTAATTGCAATGAACTTCATACGGGGAAGGTTCGAGCCTCCTGAAAGCAGAAAATAAGAGGAAAAGCAGAGACAAGAAGGACAAGACAAAGCCTGAGAGGCTACTGGAATGGATCCAAACATAAATTAACCTATTTTTGATTGAATATGTTGTAAAATCACAGAATCACTAGGCTGGAAAAGACCCACAGGATCACTGAGTCCAATCATTCCTATCAAACACTAAACCATGCCCCTCAGCACCTCATTCACCCATCTTTTAAACACTTCCAGGCATGGTGACTCAACCACCAACCTGGGCAGCCTGTTCCAATGCCCAGTGACCCCTTCTGTGAAAAATATTTTCCTGATATCCAGTTAGAACCTCCCCTGGTGCAGCTTGAGACCATTCCCTCTTGTCCTGTCCCCTGTCACTTGGGAGAAGAGGCCAGCTCCCTCCTCTCCACAACCTCCTTTCAGGTAGTTGTAGAGACCAACAAGGTCTCCCCTCAGCCTTCTCTTCTCCAGGCTAAACAACCCCAGCTCTCTCAGCCGCTCCTCATAAGACTTGCTCTCCAGCACCTTCACCAGCTTCGTTGCTCTTCTCTGGACTCGCTCCAGAGCCTCAACATCCCTCTTGTGGTGAGGGGCCCAGAACTGAACACAGGATTCGAGGTGCAGTCTCACCAGTGCTGAGTACTGACAGAGAATAACCTCCCTGGACGTGCTGGTCACGCCGTTTCTGATACAAGCCAAGATGTCATTGGCCTTCTTGGCCACCTGGGCACATTGCTGGCTCACGTTCAGTCGGTTGTCAACCAGCACCTCCAGGTCCTTCTCCTCCAGGCAGCTTTCTAGACAGACTTCTCCTAGTCTGTATCACTGCATAGGGTTGTTGTGCCCCAACTGCAGAACCCTGTATTTGGCCTTGTTAAACCTCATGCCGTTGGTCTCAGCCCAGCGGTCCAGCCTTTTCAGGTCCCTTTGCAGAGCCTCCTGACCCTCCAGCAGATCCACACTTCCACCCAGCTTAGCGTCGTCTGCAAACTTGCTAAGGGAGCACTTGATGCCTTCATCCTGGTCATTGATAAAGACATTGAACAGGGCTGGAGCCAGCACTGAGCCCTGGGGAACCCAACTTGTAACTGGCCTCCAGCTGGAGTTAACTCCATTTACCACCACTCTCTGGACCCGGTCATTCAACCAGTTTTCCACTCAGGAGAGTGTGCGCCCGTCCAGTCCTGACAGTTTCCGAAGCAGAATGCTGTGAGAAACTGTGTCAAAGGCTTTACTGAAGTCCAAGAAGACCACATCCACAGCCTTTCCCTCGTCTAGTAGACAGGTCACTTTGTCACAGAAGTGTCAGAGTCAAGCTTGAATATGCCCCTCTAAAGCAGAATATGATAAGATATTGCAGCCTTTTGATAATGGAGAATTTTGTGAATGCCATGTGGTTTCTTTCCAAGAAGTGCCAAGAGAGAATTTTGTTTTTTCAACTGATTAGGCCCACATTTGCTCAAGCAAGGGCTTTCTCACTGCAGTGGAAATTTATGAGATGGGCAGCATCTCTCAAGTGTCTGACAGCCATATACAGCACTCCCCAGTAGGAACAAAGCTTGTTTTAGAGCTTGCAGCTGCAACACATTATCACAAATTGCCGAACACAAACTATATCCATTATATGCGCATTTAAGGAGACATGACTCTTTAGGAAGATTTAATTATGCTTAACCTCTTTTCTGGGACATTTTCAAGTACCATTCTACTGTGCTTTTCATAACTATGTGCGCATTTCAAACAAATCCTGCTTGATAAAAAATTATTATATACCATTTGTGTAAGAGACAGCATAATGGTAAACACATCATGAATTATACAAACACTAGTAAGGTCAAGCTGTAAAAATGGATGTAAATTGGGCTCTGTGCTGATCAGGAATTCATTTTCATTCATGACCACGTATATAGTCACAGACAGATTGTATCAACTTCTTTTATGCTAGCATTTGCTTTGGAAAAGTCAGTGGATTTCACAGCAGCGGAACACAGTCACATAGAAAGGGCAAACCAATGACTTTATTTTCCAAATATCAAGCCTTTGATCATGCTCAATTCCCATCAAACAGAGTATGTGACTTCCAGTAGATAAGTATTGCTGGATCGTGCTAGGTTCTGTATACATCTCAGTTGAACATCCAGTTACGAGAAACCCAGCTTTAGACAGTTGGGTTTTTTTCCTGGAATAAATGGTGTTGTCCACGTTTTGGTGTTATACAAACTTATCTGGAACAAATATCTTCAGAAACTTGTGCAAGAGGCATTAGGTAATCGCCTAAGGTGGGGGGTGGAGGGGGAGGTAGGGGAGCGTTTGGCATGTTTTGTCTCCAAATAGAAGGGAGCATAATGATTAATCTCAGTTTTGCATTAAGGTTTAAATTGCACTAAAACACCAGTTTAGTGCATCCTTTCAGTTAGAGGTCTGCTGGCTCTTCTCCTGAAGATGATATCAATGAGGAACCTGTATGTGTTGCTGTGCCTCAACTTAGCCTGGGTATGAGTTTGCTTACTTGATGTCTTTATATCTTTCTATTTTGAATAATGAGCACTAATTTAATGTTCATTCATTAGACAGATACGTTTTGGCTGTCACCCAGCTCATAAAATTCAATGCACATACATATGAACAAGCTGACTGTAACCACTTCACTACTGGACTTCCATTAGTAGTCCTGGAGTATCCAGCTCTCTGTTTTTGCTTAATTCAGTTTTGCTGAATCTGCCTGGCTTCAGGAGCAGCATTCATTACAAAATACATATTAAAAAACAATTATTCCTGTGGCACTAACATTAGGTTAAACTAGAGCCTAATAAGAATCAATTTTCAGATAAGGAAAGTGATAGACTTGATTTTCAACTGTGATAATATAACCTTGCTCTTTTCTCATTTATGTCGCAGCCAGTACTCTTATATTAGATTCTTTCAGTTTCTCTTTTTGAATGTTTTTTTAAAGAATGTGAATATTTTAACAAATGACAGAAACTATAGGGGAGTGATGTGACAGGACAGAAGCATTTCTACTGGAACTGTCAACATTGAAAAGGCACAGATCACCCAAAAGTAATGCTTTTATTTGTTACTTTTAAAAGGCGCTTGGGCCAGATCCTCAGGATTAATCAAACCAGTATAAATCTGCTGATTTTAATAATGATATTCAAGTTCCCCAGGACTGACGTTTTGGCACTGGAGGCTAAAATTAGGAAAGCTTTCTCTGCCTCAGAATCAATCATTAGTCATAATAATAATTAAGCATTAATCTTTTCAAACATTAATTATGCTCTTGAAAAGAACTTAAGGTGTACAGAGTAATCCAGTTAGACCTAATTACATCTCAAGCCCTAAAACAAGGGTCTCTTTTATGAAGAAGAATTCTTTTCCAGTCCTTTATTGAGCAATAACACAGCAGGAATCCTCACACTGGCTCAAAATTAGCTTGTGTGTATGCACTTCTGCTCCTAGGGTTTCAAGAAAATCTTTGTAAAATTTATTTCTTTTAACTAGCACAGTGTACTCAATCCATCACTGGCACTGTTATTTTTATTAAAATGTTACTAGCTTTCTCTTTATGCCAGGCAAAACAGTGCTACAAGCTTATAGTTAGCAAATGTGATTAAAATCAGAAATGCCAGTGACTAAATTCCATGCATATATATGTTTAAGCCAGTTTTCTGTAGACTGAAGGAGGCAGAACTAAAATAAAAATTCAGGAATACTGCAGCTGATGGAATAGAACATAGGCTTTTGAAAGTTTTTGCTTTAATTTAACCATTTTCAATCTAATTTCAAGTTAATTTTATATTTACACATACAACACAAAATTTCTGTGTAGTAATATTATCATAATATATCCTGAGCATCACCAGCTCGCTCTGTAACAGCATTAATTTTAAGAAACTAAGAGCTTTATTCCAACCAACAAACCAAAAACTATCTTACAAGAAAAGTCCGGATTAAAATCCTTATACTATTTGGTGTGATATTTTCCAGGTGACTGTAATTCCACATCAGCTATGCCACTGAGTCTGTGAGGACAGCAGCGTTACATTTCCATTCTCTTGGCAGGTGTTTAGTTAATCTCAGTTTTGCTTTTCCCCTTTTTCCTCCTGGCAGGCACAAGATGGAGAGACTAAATTTGAAAAGCATGGGGCAGGGGTGCGTGGTCCCAGGATTATAGAGCACATGACCCAGTCCACATGCCAGTATGAGAAGAACTGGCCCATCTGTGCAGACGATGAGTGGGTGAGTGATGAGCTCTGGGGGCAAAAGTGGGGCCCGTCAGAAGGGCGGTCACAGATGCCAGATGGGCTGCAATGATCGGTGCCGTGCAGCCAGCACACAGTGAGTCCTTAGGTCTGAGAGAGGACAGGTATCACTTCACGTTGGGGCAGACTGGAGAGATCTCCTGTGGAAAAGAAAGAAAGAAAAAAAAAATGAGGATAAGGAAAGAGGGAGAAGTTTGCAGGGGCGCAGAGTAAAAACAGAAACTAAGCTCTGAAGAGAAAAATGAAATAAAGGAAGGCTATTCCTAGAAAAGAATAAGAAGGATTGATTTTCAGAATTTTGATAGTACCACCTTGGGAGTAGTTAAGAGAAAGGCACAAGAAAGATGTATAACAAAGAAAAAAAACACTTCACAAGTTACTTTTTAGGAAGTCTGATGATAAACTGTGCAGTAAAATAACTAGATTGACTCTATGTCTTTGTGTACAAGCTGTTAATTTGTCTCCTTCTTGCCTCTTGCATCTCAGCCAATCTCTATGCTACATTTATCTGCTGAAATCGTGGAACAAACCTGTGAGAACATGAATCTTTTCTAAGGAAAAATTTTCTTAAATAAGTTGGCCTCCAACCTCTTTGCTCAAACTGGGCAACAAACTTTGCCTTAAAACAGCTTTTAAAAAATATTCTCATATATATATATATATATATATATAATTTCACCCCTGAGAAACAGCGGAGAGCGAAAATTAAGGGTTTACTTGATCCTCCCTTTATGACAGGTTTCTGAGGAGGGGCTTCACTGATTCCATCACACCAATGTTCAAGGTGTAGGAGGTAAAAGATCAGCCCCCAGATGGCTTGCTCTAAGTCACACAAGTCCTTGGCAAAGTTGCTGGATGAATAGTACAGGACAGCTGAAGAGAACTAGCAGAATCTTGCCGTATTATTTTTTAATGTGCTTTCAGCTTTGGCAAAAAGTCTGCAAGTGTAATGTTAAAAAAAGTTTTACTTATGCAGACAATTAAAAAAATTATTTCCCTCTTCCAATCTTAGGGTACAAAATGCCCATCAGGCTGCAGAATGCAAGGAATGATAGATGAAACAGACAAGGATTTTAATCAGAGAATAGACAAAATCAAGAAGCTGCTTGCAGAAAATCAGAACAACTATAAAAAATCCAATCGGATCGTTGTAGAAACCATAAATGTACTAAAACCAAACCTGGACAGTGCTCAGCGTAAGTATCTTGAAAGAAGTTTTATTATCCTTGCTGAATTATTTTTTTTTGTGTGCATATGCAATATATAGTGAAAATATATGCCTTATTATCAAAAGCCAGAATAAATGTAGTAATACAAGACTCTTAACTGCTAACTAGTAAAAACTAATGTAATTTTTACCTACTCATTACTATGAGAAATATGTTCTTAATTACAAGTTTTTACTGCGTATTTAAAAATACGCTACTCTCTTAGGAAACAAAATCATACTTGCATAGCTGACTGATGCTTTTCTGTTTCAGAGACTGATGAGACTTATGGCCACGTGTCAGGAGAATTAAGGCGAAGAATTGTGACATTAAAACAGAGAGTTCTCACTCAGGTGAACAGAATCAAAGCTCTGCAGAGCAGCATCCAGGAACAGGTGGTGGAGATGAAGCGTTTGGAGGTAGGTAGCTACATAATTTCCATTCTTTCCAGAGTTTAGCTACAGGAAAAGGGTCTATCCATTACACTGCACATGGCGAGAACAGCTCCCTCTGGAAGAAAACACAATGCAGCTCTCACAGGATCTGACCTGCTGAGGCAAATCCCCAAATGAGTTGCTTTCTGTGCAGCTTAGTTTTCTTTTCCTACTGTGTGGGAAGCGGAATGAACTCAGGGGGACTCCTGGTCCCATCTGCTGCTTCTGCTCTCAAACAGGCAGCAAGGATGTTTTTTCAGCTGAAGACTGGCTCCGTATGAGGCATTTCTCCTCCTGTAAGGAGCTGCTGAGCAGCTAGGATGAGGAGAACATGTCCTGTCCTTTGCTGGTGCTGCCACACCTCTGCTGGCACTACAGCCTGTGTTCCCAGGTTGCAAGTGATTCTTCTGATGGTAATGCAAGGAAAAGTCCTGGCAGTGGTTATACTCAAAAGCCTACTTTGATCCCTGGATGAGAGATCTGGCTTTTGGATCATTCGGGAAAGCAGTGGACCCCCAGGATGGCAGGTCTCACAGCAGGGTCACAACAGGCTTTGGGACAGGTCCAGTGTCTCCTTAGAGGACATGTTACTGCCCCAGTCTCCATGCTCATGGCAGCAAGCCCAGCTCTGCAGCACTGCCTCCAAACCCAGAGACACCACTATGTCCCAAGAACAAAAGGAGAAAAGATTGGGAACATGCTACAACATACTTCTTCATGCAGCTCAAGTGCACTGTGCTATTGCATCTGTCATATTTACAGTGGAAATAAAAACAGAGATTATTCTAAAACTGAGCTTTGGAAAAGCTCAGCTGTAAGTGGGAGGTACCAAGGCAGCTCCCAACTTTCTCCAGACCAATTAAAGAGAAAGTCAGGAAAGCTCCCTAACCAAATTATTTCTGTTTTTGTAGGTGGACATTGATATTAAGATACGAGCTTGCAAAGGAACCTGTGCTAGAAGTTTTGATTACAAGGTGGACAAAGAAAGCTATGACAACATCCAGAAGCAGCTTACCCAAGCAAACTCCATCAACTTGCACCCAGAGCTTCAAAGTACCACCTTGAGCACACTGAAAATGAGACCACTTAAAGACTCAACTGTTCCTGAGCATTTTAAGCATAAGCCTCTGCCAGAAATGCAAGCTCTGAACATAATTAATAACATCAGGCAGATGGAAGCGGTATTAGAAAGATCAGAATCAGATACAACCCCCTCCCGAGGTGACAGCTTGTACCACACAGCAGAATCGAGGGGGGATGGACCTTCACGCAAATTCATTCCTCCTACTCATGGGAGAGAAACCCTTAGTATGGGAGACAAAACCTCCACTGTTCGTAGATGCACTAAAACTACCACCAAAAAAATTGTCTCTGGCCCTGATGGCCCTAGAGAAGAAGTAGTTGAAAAAATGGTTTCCTCTGATGGCTCAGACTGCTCCTTTTTACAAGGAGGATTCCCTGACATAGAATCATTTTTTACCCCTGACTCTCCATCCACTGCTAATAGGCACTTAGCTGGATCTAGCAGCATTTCAACTACCAGCCATGTAACTGGCACAGGCAGTAGCCACTTAGGTACTGGAGCAGCCAGTCATCCAGGGTCTTATGGGGGGAAAGGCAAATTTACAGACTTAGGAGAGGAGGAAGAAGATGACTTTGGAGGACTTCATCCATCTGGATTCCCATCTGGCAGTGCAAGTCACTCCAAGACTGTAGTGACCAGCGCCTCTTCTAGTTTCAACAAGGGAGGCTCCACTTTTGAAACCAAATCACTAAAGACCCGTGAAATAACTGAGAAGCTAGGTGGGGTACAACTCGATCAAAGTGCAGAGGATACCCCAGACTTTCAGGCACGCAGCTTCAGACCGTCAGGATTGAACCAAAGGAGACACAACACTGGGAAAGGTACACGGGCATCACAGAAGTAGTTATTGAGGGAGTGGAGCCAATCTCCGTTCATAACCAAATTGACACATTGATTTTAGATACTGCAGTACAATGGTGTGATGATAAAATGCAAACACTGTGTCTGCTAGTTGCTGTCTCAGAAAAAAAAAAAGAAAATATTTCATTAATACTCAAGTACTACATAGACAACTTAAAACTTTTAAAGTATGTAACATTTTCTTTTCTGATTTCTTTTTAATGTTGCCTGTCACTATACCTAGTGTAGTCCAAGACATGTTTAACAATTTTCCTCAGAGTTATTGGTACTTGGATTCCTCTGAACATTTTATTAAATTTTTCTGATAACTCCTGTCAAACCAGATCAACTTTTTTTTTTAGACTGTGATGATATCCGCCAGAAACACACTTCTGGTGCCAAAAGTGGCATTTTCAAAATCAAGCCAGCGGGATCCAATAAGGTTTTGTCAGTTTATTGCGACCAAGAGACCACTTTGGGAGGATGGCTATTGATCCAACAGAGAATGGATGGATCAGTGAATTTTAACCGGACCTGGCAAGACTACAAGAGAGGTTTCGGCAGCGTGGATGGCAAAGGGCGAGGAGAGTTATGGTTGGGCAATGAAAACATACACTTGCTGACTCAGAACAACACTCTCCTTCGAGTAGAGTTAGAGGACTGGGATGGAAATGCTGTGTATGCAGAGTATATCGTACGGGTAGGGTCTGAAGCTGAAGGGTACGCCCTTGCTGTGTCCTCCTATGAGGGAACTGCCGGGGATGCGCTGATCACCGGCTGGCTGGAGGAGGGCGCTGAATACACTTCCCATGCCCACATGCCGTTCAGCACCTTCGACCGGGACCAGGACCATTGGGAGGAGAGCTGTGCAGAGATGTACGGGGGTGGTTGGTGGTACAACAGCTGCCAGGCGGCCAACCTCAATGGCATTTACTACCTGGGGGGCCACTATGACCCTAGGTACAACAATCCTTATGAGATCGAAAATGGTGTCGTCTGGCTGCCATTTAAAGCCTCTGACTATTCCCTCAAAATTGTGAGAATGAAAATCAGGCCCATAGAAACCCTGTAGAAAGACAGGCTTTTAATATACATGTTAAGACTAAGTAGGATAGGTTTTTTTATATACGTGTGTGCATGATGTACTTTTACCCTGTGAATTTGAAGGCAACTGGACACATCTGTGGCTTAAAAAATAAACACTGATTAATTATTAGCAAAATATTTCTTCCATCTTATTTATAACTGACAAACCTTTCCAAGGAAATATTGATTTTAAAACCCTTTCTGTATAAACTTTGTCTACATCTTTGACTATGTCATTGTCTATGTCTATGTCTTTGGCAGCTCAGACTTTGACTGGAGATAAACATATTTATAATTTTAATTATTTGCTTTGTTTAAAAGAGTTAAAGAAGCAAAACAATTTAGAACTACATTTACCATGAACTCCTGCCTCAATTAAAGTCTAATCAAGTTTGACAGTCACACTTCTGGGCAGTCTCCTATTATTTCCATTTCAAGGGGAGTGCAACAGCAGTGGGAGTCAGTTTTCGGGCAAAGTCACAGGTGGCTTGGGTTCTCCCGTTTCCTACACACCTAACATAAAGTGCACTTTGCTAAATGATACATGTACTTTAGGACCGACTTTTAAGTTTCCCTTAGCTTTGATTTCATAAATATAGAAATAGACTTTCCATACCATTTACAAATTTTAGGTAATTTAACATGCACACTGTAGCTTCAGAATAAGATAGTTAATGAAAACTCATTAAAATACAAGTGCCCAAACAGGCTGTTATTTCCTAGTGACCACTAAAAGGTCATGACTGTAACCAGCACAGACAAGACAAAGAGCACCTGCATGGCTATAGTGTATGTTTCCTTGGTTTAGAGTGTTTCTAAGCACATGTGTCAAGCAAGTATTCTTCTGCATATAAAAGGCTTAAATCAGCAATTTGCTGACAGTGAATAGTAAGGATTTCTTTTTAGAAAACTCTGGCTGCATGGGAAAACAGTTACATCGGTTACACAAGGACATGGTCTCTTCACCTTTGTACCTTATGACATAAAATTACACAAGTATTTACTCTGTTTAATCTTTCTGTGCTTCTACTGAAAAACAAGTATGAACAAACTTCTTTCCCTCCAATCTCACTGGCCGGCACGTTTCCTATCATTTAACAATATCATCAAATATTGGCAAAGCAGCTGACTTGGAATTTTTTTCAGTGCTTCTCAAACACAGTCACTGTCTAACATTCTTGGAGAATTTGCTGAAGAGCTGAAGGCATGTGCAGAGAAGTGTGTGCTTTTAGAAAACATGTTTCTGCTTTACACCTTGTGTTTTTGGCCTCAGTGAATAGTGGGGATGCTGAACATCTGTGCTCATGTAGTGCGACACTGCCATGATATTTCCTCCTGGGCCCCATAGGTTAAAGCAACATGAGAGGTTTCATGAGAGATTAAACTATCAATACAAGACACAAGAATCCACCTACTAGTGGTGATCTGGGTCCCCTCCTTTGTAGAAGTCCCCTTGGTTGATAGTTGATCCTGCCTACCAAGTCCTGTCTCTGGGACAACCTCTGTTCCTGGCTGCAGAGGGGGCCTAGACCACTAGCTTCAATGAAATACCCAACCTCAGTCTACCCTATGGCTGGAGTCACTAATTGCACTAGTCCCACAATTGTGATTGTGTGAAAGACATACCAGCCAGGTCTTCTAATACTGTATTATATTCTACGATAAAAGGATATGGTATAGTGAAATGGATATTATGAACCACAGTATGTGAGCTACGTCCCAGGAAAGGGCATATTTCATCCAGGACACATGGATTCGAACTAAATGACTGGTGATCTGCCTATTTGTTAGATACTATCTTTTTACTTTATTCCTTCTCAATGTGTTATGCAGGTAATTACTGTACCTTTATGATGGAAAAGAAAACTACCGTCTCTTATTTGATGGAATGTACTTGTTTTGCCCCGGATAGTGCATAAATACTTAGGAATCATGTGAATAAAACTTTAGTTTTAAGGCTTTATTTAATTTTTAGAAAACATTTTAAAATATTCCTCTCCCTCTTCAAAGGCAATATGGAAAACTTTTGTAGAAGAATGAAACAAGTTGGGGTTTGGGTACTTTTTTACCAGTGTTATTCTATATAAGTTACTTCTGTCTAGTGAACAAATGAAAAATGGAACAAAATACATTTGTAAGTTATTTTCACCAGTCAGATTTTTGACTTACAGTTGACACAGTTTTTCACTTCTGGTCACAATATGCTCATACATACATATTCGTTTCTCATATATAGAGACAAGCCTGAATACCATGCCTAAAAAGATAACCATGTACAAACATCAAAAGAAAAGCCCTGATTCTATACAATTTTATAATGGTTAATGTGGAAAGTAGGGCCTGATTTTCATGCTCATCTTCTTCATTGAATACCATGAGCCTTTCCAGTTCATCCATACAACACCATCATCTGTACCATGTTTTGCCATATCCCAGCTGTAGGCTCCTCCCCAATAGTATCTGCCATTGGGGTTGGCTGAGTGGCAGCGATTGTACCACCATCCACCACCATCTTCTTTGGAGCACTGTTTTCTGGGATCTGCAGTTAACCTGATGAGGGAAAAGAAAGTGTTAAGTGACAGATGAACTGAGTACATACACTTATCTCAGTATGAAAACTCCATAACGTAATAAACATTTTATATCCTTTCTGAACTTTCTGTAAAAGACTGACCATCACAAGTGTGTGCTACACACTTAGAAGGTGAAGCAGCTAAGAAAAACAAGTCAAATTTTAGCTGCATCTCTTTGGGAGTGTCACTTTTCGTTTACCAATTGATAACTACAGTTTCTTGCAGTTCATAATGATAAGTGCAATATCAATGCAATTTAAAGATATAAAAAATGAGAATTGCACCTCGTCCTAATCTAAACAATTATTTTATTCATAAATATGTCATCATAGCGTAGCAAACCAGACACAATGTAGCAAATTAGTCTATATTCAGCTCTACATTAAGCTCTATTTTAAATGTATAACGCAAGTACATACCATCCATCATTGTCTCTGTCATAAGTACTGAAAAACATGCCATTGTGAATTGTCATTGTCCTGTTTTCTCCATGCAGCTGTGAAGCTCCTTCCATTAGCGCGTTGCCTGCATTGCCTTTGTAGTTACTAACTGAGAGTTGATACTTGTTTCCTTCATTCTGTATGGTGAAACCTCCATAATGGGCTGATACTTTATCACCATTCCAGTCTTCCATTTCAATTAAAACTTCAGTTGGCCCTATTTTGGTAAGCTGGCTGATCCTGTCATTTCCAAGCCAATATTCACCTGAGAAACAAGTGAGAGCTCTTTGAAATACACTGCACAATGTATTTCATGGCAACTTTACAATTTGCTATAGGTCTGACAAAGTGGACTAGTTAATTCTAAAAAAAATCTAAGAGCTTCAAAAAATATGATAAAACAGTTTCAGTAAGAAGAGTTTTCAATCTTTCATACTCAGCATTTTACCTGGTGTATCACAGTAGCTCTTCCCTCCGCTCTTTGCAACATTTCCAAATCCTTTTTTATACTGATCCCACACTCTTCCAAAGTTAACACTGCCATCCTGGCGATTCTGAATCAAAGTCCAGCCTGCAGGATTAACAGCATTTAGGTCAAATTGTCATTAAGAAAGGAGTATGAAATGTTGAGATACAACATTTCTATCTTCATCTTGGTACGAGTGGAGCTTATGGCTTCCTTGAAGCAGGTCTGAGTTTTCACTGCTTAGGAGCTCAGCCTTGCCAGTTTTACTCACGCTTAAGTAGCACCTTGCTTCATAATGAAAGGTGGAAAAAGCAGAACTTGAAGGACTGTCCTGGTCTAATGTGGAGTAGCATAGTAAGCAATGAGCCCTCCTTGCCTGCCCAATCATACATTGTCCATTCTCATCATAGTAAGGTACGTTTTTCTCTACCAGCCCCATCCCAACAGTTTATTTCCATTTTCATTATAGAATTCTCCTACTGTGCATCTGAAGCTGATCAGCAATACTTTTCTGAATGAACTACTTTATTCCCAGGTAATCACAGAAGATATAAATCCATATTAGCTTGTATAAAATGCAAATTGCTATTATGATTTTTTTGTAGTATCCATGTTAATTAATATTTTAACATCATAGTTATTTCACACTAACCTCCATTATCTGTTTCCATGTCACAGTATACTCTGTATGGTTTCACGAAAGGATCTGGCTGGATGAGGTACATTTCAGATATTTCACCTCCCTTTCTGATAATATCCTCACATTCTGCAAGAAAAAAACAGAGTCTGAAAGAGCTCTGAACTTCTTCAGCAATCATCTTACCTCTTGGTTTGCTGACTGCAGTGGAATAATTTTAAAGACATATCTAATTTTACTTTTATTTTTATTTCTGTGATACATCATGTGAAAGAATTGGGGGGGGGGGGGCGGGGGTGTGGAAATAACAGTGCACCTGTACTGTTCTCCTTTGCCAAAGAGGAATTTCTAAAACTTCTGGGTGATGCAGTACTATATACTTTTCAATTTTTTTTTTAATTGGACAAGCTTGTGAAATAAAAACCTTTCTTGACTGAAAAAAATCAAGGGTACAACTCTTACAGTGACAAATGTATCACCTCGACCTTATAAAGATGCTGCAGCACTTATTTCTTTAAAATGCTACTGGCCACTACTGAAGACTAATATTGGGTAAGAGGATCTCTGGCCTGACCAGTACAGGCAATCATAAAGAATTTTTTTCATTTAAGATCACCTTCAATCTTTTCTGCTATCCTAATCAATGACACAGGCTGCAGATGAACATTCACACCAATCAAATGATGCATCTATCCATTTGCACAGGGATATAAATGGGAGAAGAGATGCTGTTATAGTTAAATCACTACCTTTGCCTGAAACCACTGGAATATTACAGGAAACCACACACGGGGAACGGCAGTAGTCCGTCTGGGTTGCAATGGCATTTTCCAGTTTTTGTATCTTTTTGTGCAAAGAATCCACAACTGCACGGAGTACCCTGAGGCTAGATGGGATGTTATTGTCCAGATTATCCTTTATATAATTATAATGCAATTCCACTTCTGAGTTGTACTGAGAAAGTATATCATCATTGTCTAGAAAAGCAAAGACATGAAAAGCAGGTTAAGTTTTTAACATGTTTTCCAGTTATGAAATAATGAAGGGCAATCTGTAAGCACAATTTGAGAAGCCACATTTTTCCTTAAAGGGGAAGAAGGATATGCATTTCTTTTTATTACTTTTCCACAAGGTACAAAACCTATGTAGAAATTCTCAGGTAAGTGGTACATGTGTACTATTCTTTGCTAGATTTATCAGTGGTGCTCTATCCTGCCTATTTTGCTAGATATTTCACCATATATTTTCTAAAAAGCCCCATTAAGAAGTAATAGTAGCAGTGCCAATGGAATTGCAATACTGTTTACACTAATAATTCCATAGAAATAGCATACCTTTTCTTTGTTTTTGTGTCCTTGCCAATTTATCGTCTAGAACAGTCACATATTCATAGAAAGTCGTAGATGTTTCAGACAGTTTGCTCACTTTGTCCTTTAGATCACGAACAATTGGTTTCACATTTTTTTCCTGTTTTACCAGTGCAGTTTGCAGTTCACATCCAGTTGGACACAGCACTCCCTTAAAAAAATTAAAAAGGGCTGTGAATAAAAGTCAAGATAAAAAGTTTCTAATCTCATCAGGGCATGGTCATACCTTTGAACACACTGAATAGTTCATGATGTGAGACCAGATATTTAAACATCTAGATAAGGACGAAGGACAACCAGCTTCTACAAAGAAGTGTCATTCTGGAGGGCTAGAAGGAGTCCTGAATCTCCCAAAGCTTTTTTTGTTGAAGCTCTTAAGAAAAGCCCTCTCTCTTCACACTGTTTTGGCCCATTACCTCCTTTTCACTTTTCTGCACTGTGAAGTGTTAACAGTGTTAGGCCATCTGAACTATGAGAAAAGCCCTCCAGGAAGTACCTAGTGTCTGTTTCTACATACCTCTTTCTTCTTTCACTAGCTTCAGAGTATCAACCGTACTCTTTACACCTTGTAATATGTATCTCTCATGAAATGTCCATGTGATTAATTAAAAACTTATCATCTCAAGAAGCTGCAACAAGAAGCTTCTGCAACAAGCACTGTATTATCAAGGAAAAGAGTGTTTTAAAAATAGGCAGCAAATACTGAAGTCCCATGAGAACTAAAACACCCAGGCAGCAGCGGGACTCTACCGTATTCATATGTTCATTAAGCTTTAACAGACTTCATTTGTGGGAAACCTCCACACTCAAATTTTCTCTCAGACGCTAAGATGCCTCTCAGCACCATTACAGCTTGCATTTTTCCAGCAGAGAGCACAGCAGGGACTGTTTGAGAGACTGCTGCAAGGCAGCAAGGGATATGCTAGATGTCAGCATATTTGCATACTCTTCCATAAGACCGAAGTAGTGAATGAGGGTAGACAATAGTTATGGTTTGAAACAAATTTTAAGGAAGACATGGAAAATGATTTTTTTTTAGTCTCTAGGTTTCCTTGAGATTATCTGAAATTCAAGCCAGCACTTCTGCAGAGGTTTTCTGTCCTTCTTAGTATTGAATTATGCAAAGCAACAGGGAAAGCACAGGCTAACCCACAGATACTTCCTTTCCCGATTTACAGTTCAAATCTCATATCCCCATCTTTGCTGTAGGCTGAGTGTGACTAATGGATTCTGTGCCATTTCTCCTCTGAATGAAGTCCTACCAAACTCAAGCAAAAAGATGCAAAGTTAGACTGCTTTAAATGAATGACCATCCCTTATTTGGCAAAGAAAACTCTGTATTGGGCACACTAGAGGAAAAGGGCAGTCTGTTATCAGCTGCTTCAACAGGCAGTAGCCTACCAGCTCCTCCATTGCATGCTTGCAGCCACCAGCGTCAGTGTAAGTGATATGTTCTTTCTTGTCACTTGGCTTCACTGGCTTTGGTGGCCGGCGCTGGTATCCGATTCCACTGATAGGAGGTGCCACAGGTCGGAGAGTGGGAGCTGCTTCCCGCCTTTTGTCCACAGGTCGGTGGCCTCGAGGGTCAGGTGGAGGGGCATCTCCCTACAAAGCCAGAGGAAGAGGAAACTGAATCTGGGATTGCTATTGTAAAATGCTATGCACAGGGTGGAGGCATCTGTTTAGCATCCTAGTATTTTAAACAGCAAAGAAAAACATGGAATGGAATGAAAAAAGCAATATGGAAATACTATATTGGCATTACGTAAAAGTCACTGCTATGCCCTCCCTTGTAAGATGAATCACACTCCCTCCACTTATAAAGACAAACTATATAGCCTTTAAACCAAAGCAAAACGATGTTTTAATAGTACAAACTGACCAAGGAATAAAGTTTATATAGTTCAGAGATGCTAACCATGATGAAACTCAGTGTAACAGGATTAAAAAAAGAAAAATGAATTAGGCATTCTTGGGGCTAAGAAGAATATTCATCATTGCATTAGCAGTGTCCCAATTTTTCACTGGAATACAAGAAAATAAATTTATAAGGTCTCAGAAAATCATACCACAAACACCTCATCAGGTCTCAGGGCATAGCCAGCTATTAACTGATGGAACTAGATAAACTATTCAATAACGATTCTCCATCACTGCCAGAAACAAGAAAGTCTAAGAGGCTGAGCAAGGAAAACAGGCTTTGCTCCCAAGCAGTTGCTGAAATGAAACCATTTGAATTAATTGATCTTTGAACAACTGGATCAAAATCTTCATCCATATTCAATCTTACTCAGACTTAACTACAAATAATAAATGTTTATAAGGATCCAAGATCAAAGGCTTCAAGTAGTTTCAAAAGTAGGCAGCACACAAATTGCACAATTGCTGAAATCATTTAGCACAATAGTCTTATCAGTAGTCAATATGCAAACACAAATGCTTAATAACATTATAGAAAAAAATCTAATTTCTGATCAGCCTGACCTATTTAATTTTTGCAGGGATTTTCAAAATATAAAAATTTATCGGAGGATACTAAATTGTATTTCCTCTTAAAAATTTCACTTAAAACTAAATATAGGTTAAAGTGTTGATTTTAGATTGATCCTTGGTTTTTTTCCTTTTTGTTTAACAATTGTTCAATCCACTCTCTCTCCCTCCCCACCCACGACCCCCCTCCACCTCCCCCATTTGAAATGTAAACCTATAATTTTTTAGCAGTTAATTTTTTTCAATGTCTACTGAATCCATACAAAAGTTTTTTACTGTCTTTGAGATAGGTCATGATAAATTAAATGTTTGGACATTTTTGCATCTGAAAAATTAATTACCTTTAATATCATCTGTCAACATTACTAAATTACTATTCTTAAATAAATTCAGCTAAATAACTAATCTTACCATCAGACATTCTTCATTCCCTATAAAGAAAGAAAAGAAATAGGAAGAAAAAATGCCCCAAACTAGAAAATAACTATTGTGCAGTTACATATACATGAACAAATAATACTAATATTATTTCTTTGAACACTTCAAACAGAAAAAAACCCATGCACTGGATCATTTCTCCCCACGGTTTCTACCTTAGCTAATTCACTTAAGCTGAATAAGCTATGCATGCAATTAAATAAAATTTATCTTTTTTACTATTATTATTACTATTAACTATGATCAGTTTTACAACCTCCCCATCATAGTCAGTAAAGCCCTGGGGTTTAACGGAGGAAATGCAGAACAGGAACAACAGGAGCAGTTTCATGGTGCTGGGTTGTTTGAGCTGCTCAGTGACCTTCTCCCACCAGCAGCTCTGACAGGGACAGGTCATCTGTGGCAATATATATAGGCAGCAACCCTGATTTCCCAGCTTGACAGTGATAGACCAGCCCTTCTGAGCAATCACTGTATCTCTGTTAATAATCAACCTTTCTCTTCACTGCATGCACAAATACATCTGCTGTTGAGCAATGTCTCTGGACAATGCTTATCTACATGTCCCAGAGACCCTTGTTGATGCTGGCATCAAATAGATGTTTAAATCCTTAGAAGTACCTCCTGCTCAAATTACACAAGGTTTACATTTTTTTAAAAAATCACATGTCTTTCAGAACAGCTGGAAAGGTGAACATCCAAAGAAAGAAACATCATCAGATATCAGAGTCTGTGACATCTCCTTTCTTTCCCTCTCTGCTGAAAATCTGAATGTTTCATAAATAACATATTAGATTTGAATCTAAACTCACATCATACAGATTGTTACATTCTTCTAAACAGTAATGATGTTACCTGGATAGGTGTTCAGGCCTTTGGGTCTCTTTAAGTAAAAGAGAAAAAAAAGAGCATATTATGTTAATTACATTAATAATTTTGAGTGAAAATGTTTAGCTCTAGTTAAAGATCAGGTTAATATATGACATAGTAAATGAATTAAGTTAATTAAATTTGACCTAGTAATCTGCTGGTTTCCTTTTTTAATATAAAATGTATGACATAACCATTATTTAAATATTTTTAATAATCTTTTACAAGAATACAGCATGAAGTTATTTGAAGTTATTTGATCTTGTGATCATAATATACTGAATTAAGTGAAATATGCTAAGTGAGGACCAGCACACTCTTCTGAAGTCATTCATACTGATATCTGAAGACATGAAGATGCAAAGGCGCATGCAAACCATGGGCTGAGGTTCCATTTCAAAGACCTATTTCATGGAGTAGGAGATTTTGAGATAAACAGAGATAAGAACAGCTAAAATTGCTTGGCTTAGGCCTTTTTTTTCCTGTATTTGTGCTGCTGTCAGAGTTCTCGTAAACTGAATGGAGATTCCCAAATTGTGGAAACTGTGTAACCTGACTGGTTTAATATTAAATGGCTTGGACCAAAATCAGCCATGACTCAAGGAGCTCTTACTCTGCCAAATTTGATCCCCTGCATGAGGACATCACCAACACTATTAGGTTTGGAAGAACACAAATTTCTCCCTACAGGCATTAAAGAAATCTGCCTAAGGCTAAAACTGACATCATTACCATGTTATTTACATTTAAAGATGCTAGTCAATATATTATCGCTGTTTCTGGGCACCTCCCAGTCTTAAATGCAGGTTTCCCCACCATGTACCTCCGAGAGAAGTTCAGTCATCCTCATCTTACACGCAAGGAAGAGACATAGTGATGCTGAAAACTTGTCCAGGGCTTATGGGTAGTTGTGGTACAGCAGCACTAAAACAAGGTCTCATTAGTCCTGAGCTAGAAACTTACTCTTAAATTATCCTGGCTCACCTGAAACAGATCTTACTTAAATGTATGATATTTGTCCTAAGTCCATTCTTAAACCATCACCGTGTTCTCCAGTAACTTATGGGGTCCTTTTTCAGGCACTAAGCACACTTCACTCCACTATGAAGTGTGGCTGTGTCTGTGCAGAGGATGCTGGGGAATGGATTGCAGGGGTTGGCATGCAGCCCCCAGTCCTGCTGCAGGATCCCAGCATGGGAAACTCCCAGGCTCCATCTGCCTTCAGATGTTTTTCCCCCCTTGAAATTCAGATTTTGACCCTTATAGCCCCAGTACTTTTCATAGGCTTCCCCAAGAGACTTGCATGGCTATGTCTCCCTGGGGATTTACCATGAACAACATGTGTGTCATCCCAAACGGGGTTTACGGCTTTGTGTCAAATGAGCAGATGCCCTAGGACAGGGGTCCCATAACTGCTCATCTGGTAAGCAGAGGCCTTGTCTGCACTGCAAAGATTTTGCCTGGAGAGTTTTATCAGAAAAAAAACCAGTTCAAATCTGGAACCACATACTGAGTCACCTATACTGGTAAACTTATGCATTTATAGAAAAACATTTTGGCACCAGAACTAAATCTACACTAGCATGCTGGTCATGAGATGCAATTTTTCTCTCATGCTTCCAAACATTACAGTTAGGCTGACACTTTCTAAGGATTAATTGAAGCCTTATGTACAACCATAACCACAGCTCAACTTTCTTTGGAATAATGATATCAAAGAGGCTTTCCCTTCAAAACAGAACACATAATCCTTTTTGCTTCATATTCCCTCCTTCAACTCATATGGTTAATGAGAAGTTGTTCCTGGGCTTAGCATGGTAGTGATACCATAACACACGTGCTATTAGGAACGATAATAATACAATGTGGACCTGATTTTGTTCCAGGACATCCCTTTGCACAGTAGTTTTGTACTGAAAAGGCACTTACTGGCAGAGGTGTATGTGTGTGCTTTGAGGAATGGCTATTTGCTTGCTGCCCTTTGTTTGTTGTGCCGACACGTCTGCCAGTGGTGCAACCCTCTTTACACAACCCCCTTGGACAAGTCACGGTCACTAGATATGGCTTTTCAGAGCTGAATGTGCCCCTCGAGGCAGTCTTGGAGTAGACGAACAGAACCTTCTTGGGCTACGAAGAACTACAATGTTTACTAAATTAAATTTTGAAATAGCATTTGATTTGGAAATGTCCTTTTAACAACTAGTGGTGTGATAGTGTCAGACTATGAAAAGAATATGATAAATATAAATGTTTATCTTCGGTGAGACTGAACATGCTCATTTCTTGCATTTACTGGTAACAAATATTACTTCAAAGGTTTCTTGTAAAACAGAATTAATGCTACGTTCCTGTTCTGGAAGCAAGCAAGTTTTTAAACATTAATGAGTGGAGCTGTTCACTTTGGCCTTAAAACAGCAGTAAAAGCACATGCAGCTTACTAGTCACCTTCTTAGTAATGATTCATTAAAAATTACACAGTGTGTTATTTCTAGAATTGCAGATGAAGCTGACATGTATGAAGATATAAAATAGCAGTGTATAACAGAAAACTTAATAAAATACATGTTCTGATTAATAATGCTGACACGATTTATTGAAGTTCTGGGACTAAATTTCACTTCAGACAAAATCTTGTAGAACAGATGAAATCATTACAGAGATTAATTTGTCCTCTGATTCTCTAAAGTTCTACAAGAACACCAGGAAATAAGCTGAGATTACAAATTTCTGAGGGGGAAATTTACTTGTAAAAAAATAAGAACAACTACAGGGCC
Source organism: Clamator glandarius (assembly GCA_033459285.1). Classification (NCBI taxonomy): domain Eukaryota; kingdom Metazoa; phylum Chordata; class Aves; order Cuculiformes; family Cuculidae; genus Clamator; species Clamator glandarius. Next base: position 758,808 of record JAUNZM010000020.1, read on the forward strand.
AGGGTGAACACTACTACTGCTACAAATCATCATCATCATCATCATCATCACATATGAGTGAAGTTTTCTTACAAAATAGAGAATATTTTTCTTGGACTGATACAAGTATCTGTATTTCAAATTTGCTTTCCTCTAAAAAGGTAGTAAAAATTAAGCCAAATTTCTTTCAAGAGAAACAGAAAGGAAACAAGTGTAACATGATGCCTTATATGCTGGTAGACATTAGTCCTTAAACCATTTCCAAATATCACATCAACCAATCAGTCAATCACCAAGTACACATTACTCTGTATCTAAACTTAAGAAAAAAACCCCAAACCTGTGTGAAATCTCTTGCCAGCAGCATCTCCTTTTAAACCCTGTATATCTTCAATCTAACCTCACCAGCCTGGGAGGACAAAACAGACTTGCCCCATTTTGACACATTGCCCCATGGATTTTGCATTGTAGGCTGCAATTTAAGGAAGGACAGATGATGCTCCCCATCCTTGAGGTGCTGCACTGACCTTTACTGGAGGCCCTGAAACTCAACTAGGATCCTCAGCATTCTCAGCATCACCACTGAAATAGGCTCTCAGGTTAAACATGAAACCTGGCTGGCTTGGCTTGAAAACAAGCTGGCCATGCTCCTCTGCCATTAGTGGCACAACCTAATGAACATCTCAACCCTACCTCAACCCCAGACTGGAGACCGCAGCTAAAAGCTCCATGGAGAACTTTCCTAGGTATCGCTATATCTTAAATAACTAAATAGAAACCACCACTGCAGCCACCAGAAAAAATAAAAGAAAAGAAAAGAGATGATCATTATGTCAAGCAGGCAGTTCACGTGCTAGAAATAATCCCACGTTTATGCCATCCCATGGCTAATAAAGAGGATGGGTTTTAACCAACAGATGTTGCACTAGATTATTTTCAGCTCAAATCAGTTTGTAATCTGTTCACAGCTCAAGTACACAGACAGACACAATAAGCGGCTGGTAGACTGGTAAAGAGCAGCAATATTATTGTGGGGATGCAAAAAGACGTGCTCCCCAATGTTACAGCCAAAATACGCGAAATGAGGGGGTCATAACAGCCAACTCCCAGCTTTAGGCTTGGGAGGATAAGACCTGCTTTCTTCCCATGTACTCATCTGCTTTGTAAGAGCAGGAGGCCTATTTGCCATTTGCACATGTGCATTTGGTTATTCTGCTTATGCAGGCGAGTGAAAAATCTATTGGAGTATTGAGATCACCTTCTCTGACCATGTAACTAAACTCTTGGACGAGGGAAAGGCTGTGGATGTGGTCTTCCTGGACTTTAGTAAAGCTTTTGATACAGTTTCTCATAGCATTCTGCTTCGGAAACTGTCGGCCTCTGGCCTGGACGGGCGCACACTCTCCTGGGTGAAAAACTGGTTGAATGACCTGGCCCAGAGGGTGGTGGTAAATGGTGTTAAATCCAGCTGGAGGCCAGTGACAAGTGAGGTTCCCTAGGGCTCAGTCCTAGGTCCAGTCCTGTTTAATGTCTTTATCAATGACCTGGATGAAGGCATTGAGTCCTCCCTTAGCAAGTTTGCAGATGACACCAAGCTGGGAGGAAGTGTCGATCTGCTGGAGGGTAGGGAGGCTCTGCAAAGGGATCTGAACAGGCTGGACTGCTGGGCTGAGACCAGCGGCATGAGGTTTAACAAGGCCAAATGCCGGGTCCTGCACTTGGGGCACAACAACCCTAAGCAGAGGTACAAACTAGGAGAAACCTGGTTGGAAAGCTGCCAGGAGGAGAAGGACCTGGGGGTGTTGGTTGACAACGGACTGAACATGAGCCAGCAGTGTGCCCAGGTGGCCAAGAAGGCCAATGGCATCTTGGCTTGTATCAGGAACGGCGTGACCAGCAGGTCCAGGGAGGTTATTCTCCCTCTGTACTCGGCACTGGTGAGACCGCTCCTCGAGTACTGTGTTCAGTTCTGGGCCCCTCACCACAAGAAGGATGTTGAGGCTCTGGAGCGAGTCCAGAGAAGAGCAACAAAGCTGGTGAAGGTGCTGGAGAGCAAGTCTTATGAGGAGCGGCTGAGAGAGCTGGGGTTGTTTAGCCTGGAGAAGAGAAGGCTGAGGGGAGACCACATTGGTCTCTACAACTACCTGAAGGGAGGTTGTGGAGAGGAGGGAGCTGGCCTCTTCTCCCAAGTGACAGGGGACAGGACGAGAGGGAATGGCCTCAAGCTCCGCCAGGGGAGATTTAGGCTTGAGATTAGGAAAAAGTTCTTCACGGAGAGGGTGGTTAGGCATTGGAACGGTCTGCCAAGGGAGGTGGTTGAGTCACCGTCCCTGGAGGTGTTTAAGGTTAGGGTGGATGAGGTACTTAGGAGCATGATTTAGGGATTGGTGGGAATGGTTGGACTCGACGATCCAGTGGGTCTCTTCCAACCTGGTTATTCTGTGATTCTGTGATTCTGTGAGATATATTTTAAAGCTACAATATTTACCCTTCCACCACATGTGCCTGGCAGGAGCTGCCAGCTCATTCATGCACAACTTCAGTCTTCATCAAAAGGAGGTCCTGTGGACCTAAACTTAAGATACATTTTCCAAAAGGCAGTTACAAGTACAGTGTTTAGAATCATACAATCATAGAATAGTTTGTGTTGGAAGATCATCTAGTTCTAACCACCCTGTCATGGGCACAGACATCCCACTAGATCAGGCTGCCCAAGGTCCCATCCAATATGGCCTTGAACACCTCCAGGGATGGGACATCCACAACTTCTAGTGCCTCACCACTCTCATGGTGTAGAAATTCTTCCTTATATCAAGCCTAAATCTGCCTCTCATCCTATCACCACAAGGCTTTATGAATAGTCCCTCTCCAGCTTTATTTTAGCCTCTTTCAGGCACTGGAAGGTCGCTGTAATATCTCCTTGGAGCCTTCTCTTCTCCAAGCTGAACAAGCACAGGTCTCTCAGCCTGTCCTCGTATGGGAGGTGCTCCAGCTCTCTGATCATTTTCATAGCCCTCCTCTGGACCCATTCCAACAGTTCCATATCTTTCTTATGTTGAGGATTCCAGAACTGGACACAGTACTCCAGATGAGGTCTGACAAGAGAGGAAGACAGGGGCAGAATCACCTCCCTCAACCTGCTGGCCACGCTTCTTTTGATGCAGGCCAGGATGTGGTTGGCCTTCTGGGCTATGAATGTACATTGCTGGCTCATGTCAACCTTCTCATTGACCAGCACCCCCAAGCCCTTCTCTGCAGGGCTGCTCTCAATCATGTCATCCCCCATCCTGTACTGAAATCAGGGATTATCCTGAACCAGGTGTAGGACCTTGCACTTAGCCTTGTTGAACCTCATGAGGCTCTCACATGTCCACTTCTCTGGCCTGTCTAGGTCCCTCTGGATGACATCCCATTTATCACCATACAGTTTCCCTTTACTTAGAGGTTGCACTTCAGTCCTGAAAGTGCTTTTCATGAAAACATAGAATCGTGAGGTTGTAAAAGACCTTTGAGATCATCAGCTCCAACCATACCTGTCTACTACTAAATCATGTCCCCAAGCAACTCATCTACCTGCCTTTTAAATACCTCCAGGGACAGAGAGGTATTTAAACCTCCCTAGGTAGTCTGTGCCAGTGCTTGACAACCCTTTCTGTGAAGAAGTTTTTCCTAATGTCCAATCTAAACGTCCCCTGGCACAGCTTGAGGCCATTCCCTCTTGTCCTATCAGCTGTCATTTGGGAGAAGACACCAACCTCTGCAACCTCCTTTTAGGTAGTTGTATGGAGCAGTAAGATCTCCCCTCAGCCTCCTCTCCTCCAGGCTTCTTGTAGGCAGGGTGCTACAAGAAAGCTGGGGAGGGATTTTTTACAAGGGCTTGTAGTGACAGGACAGGGGCCGTGGCCATAAATTGTAGAGGGGCAGATTTAGACCCGACATAAGGAGGAAATTCTTCCCAATGAGGGTGGTGAGGCATTGGCCCAGAGAAGCTGTGGCTGCCCCATCCCTGCACGTGTTCAAGGCCAGGCTGGACGGGGACTTGGGCAGCCTGATCTGGTGGGAGGTGTCCCTGCCCATGGCAGAGGGGTAGGCACTGGATGATCTTTGAGGTCCCTTCCAACCCAAACCATTCTATGATTGTAACTTTCCACACTTGCCCTCATTTTGTGAGGTTTCCCGAACAGGTTTTATCCTTGAGAACACACAATGCAACACTTAAAAGCTGTAGCTGTGCTAAACGATTTCAGAGGCCAAGGATTTGCACAAAACCAAGCTGACCAGGGCGCATTCAGTCCCACAGCGAGGGGAACCGCGGCACGGCGCTCACCCGCTCCCCACCGCGCCAGGGCAGACTCACAGAACACCAGCCGCCTGTCAGAAAGCTGAACATTGCCCTCTTCTGGCCGCTGCCCGTCACTGCAGCACCCACCCCGTCGCGGGGGGACGGCGCTCGGAGCTGGTGGCCACGCCGGTCGCTCGCGGGGATCGAACCCGCAGCCGCCCCACCCCCAACAAGGCCACGCCCATCTAGACCGTTCCCCTTGGCATTGGCCACGCCCCATAAGACTCAGTCTCGCTAGACTCCGCCCCATAACCCCCGCCCTAAATAGGCCCCGCCCCACAGCACCCCCTCCACTTCCTCTCGGCCCCGCCCCCTCGAGGAGCTGACGCGAGACAGCCCGCCCTGCGCAGCGCGTCACTTCTGGTGCGGCGCGGAGCGGGCGCCGGAAGCGCCTCCATAGCGATTCTCGCAGGGGCGAGGTGGTGGGAATTCAGCGCCATGGTGGAGGTGAGAGATGGGGGATCGGGCCTCGCTGAGGCCCGCCGGGCGAGGCTGGAGAACGCGGCCAGGGGCAGCGAGGCGGGTTGGGCCCAGGAAGGGACAAGGCAGGAAGCCTCCTCTCCCCCACTTTAAACCCCCTCTTTAAACCCCCCCTTCGCCCCCTCCGTCACTCCCCCCTTCGCCCTCCTCTTCATCCCCTTGTTACGAAGGCGCCTCTGTAGGGTCAGACTCCCGCGGCCTCTCCGGCGTCCCGGCCCCGGGGTAGAGCGAGGTGTAGTGAGGGAGGTGTTTCTGTCTCCTCTGCCTCGCGGGGGCCGCGGTGCTGATGCCGTAAATGCCGGTAGTCCAAGACTCTTTTTGGAGTTTCAGAAAACAAGCATTCTTTATCAGGCCTGGGCAACATGAAGGGGCGATCTCCATCAATTGTGTGCAGCGAGACAAGAGCTCAGGACCGAATGTATTTTCCACTTACATGAACGTGTATAAATATTCCCAGTAATTTTATGCCTGTTCTGCTACCTTGTAAAGAATCGTTTTAACGTTATTATGAACTTTGCAGAGTCAAAACTCTTGCTTATTTTAAGCTTTGGAGCCAGCTCTGCCTGACCTTGTATTTGAGTTAGGAAAAGACTGAAAACCGAGTTGATTACAGAAGAGATATTTGTTCAGCACAGATCACGCTGCACGCAAGACTTGATCATCTCCAAAGAATGAATAGTGTCTGGAAGAAAACACTGGTTTGTTTTTTTTTTCCCAGACATGCTATTAGAGGGATTTTTCTGCCTGATTTTCAAAAAATACGATTACTTAGATGAAACTTTACTTTAGATTAAATAAAAAATATTCCACTTTTTGTAATAATAAATACTTATTGTATCAGTGTGGGTCCACTGGGCTGGGGCAGGAGAGGCTGCAGCCAGCGGCAGGTCTGCTTTGCCAGAGATGGGCCAGGTGCAGAACTGGCACTGAGGAGGTGATTCTGTGATCCTCAGCCTTCGTGATTTATTGGGTTTATGAGCTAGTGAAGAGAACAGTACCTTTTTATGTGAGGGCTTGGAAGTAAAGCTGGGGAGAAGGCCACTGGTTTTATAGTCCTTGGAATAGTTACCGTGGGGTGAATATTGTGCACCTCTAAAAGCAAGTGTTGTTGCTAGGATCGTAGAGGAAGATAGGAAGACTGCTAGCTGTGTAATACTATTCACTATTTTCTGAGTTGTGTCTCTGTCAATAAATACTTAAGAGATTTTTCCTCCGTATTGGGGAGGTGTTGTGTTACGTACTGCTCGTGTGGTGATTTCAGCAGCTGATGTTGAGTAGTAATTAACTATTGTAATTCTTTCTTTCTAAAGTCGTATGAAATTCCTAACTGAATTCCAAATATTGGGTTGGTACTCAATATCTGGTGCTTGCAGTAGCTCACCGAGCCAGAGCAAAAAAACTTTGTGTAGATGCTACTGAGTTAGGAGAGCAACAGCCACTGCAAAATTGTTCAGTGAATAGACAGCTCTCAAGGCAGGAAAACAGAACCTCTCAGGTTAGCAGGGAATCTTCCATGTAGAATCTTAGAGACTGGGCAGTTGAGTGATATCCAATGTTAAAAGTTATGAATGTAGCTTCTAGTTTGTAGCCATTGCTTGTATGATGTACAGACAAGTACACGCATGTAGAACATTTGGTTTTGCACCTAAAACAAGCAGGCTGAGTGTTCTAATATTTTTTCCCATTGGGAGGCAGATATTGGTAAAAACCTTTATTATTCTGTTGATAAGCAATATTTCTCTATAAGTTAATAGCTTTTTAATGCTGCTAATGAGATTTTAAATATGTTTGAGTTTTAATAACAAATATAAATTATTAAATGAAAACTAGTTTTGTCTGGTTTGATCCCAAGTTTTATCTCAGTAAACTGTGCTCTAGTTATATAAAGTGACACTGTGCACAGAAGCTGATGACTGCTTTTGTTCTTTTTATGGTGTCAGTGGAGACATAAAGTTTACAGGAATCTTTTCAGGATTGGTTACTTTATTGCCTATATGTGAAAACAAAACTGGAAAGCATGAGGTGGAAAGGCTTGCATGTTTGTGGATTTGTCATATAGATGCCAGTGCAGAAAGTTTGATCAAAGTTTTTGGCTTTTCAAAGTCTTGGCAGTTTCCAAAAAAAAAAACCAAAAAAGGAGTGTTATTTTGAGTAAACACTGAATTAAACAATTAACAGAAACTTTTTTTTTAGTTTCTAGGAAGAGCAATGTTCTCTATGAACTAAATAGTGCTTTGTCATCTAACATTACTAAAGTCTGGAATTACTACTCGGTTCAATTTGTTTCCATTTTCAGTTCTTCGTTTAATTATGTCCCAATATATTTAAATATTCTTTTCTTTATTTTAGGAAGTCCAGAAGCATTCTGTGCACACACTTGTGTTCAGATCTTTGAAGAGAACCCATGATATGTTTGTAGCTGATAATGCCAAACCTATCCCATTAGATGACGAAAGGTAAGTAGTGCCATCAGTGAATTACTCGTGTACTTCAAAGCTCAAATATATAGAGTCGTATATAGAATCATAGAATGGTTTGAGTTGGAAGGGAACCTTAAAGGTCACTTATTCCAGCCTCCTGCAGTGGGAATAGACACCTTCAATAGATCAGGTTGCTCAGAACCCCATCCAACCTAACCTTGAATGTTTCTAGGGATGATGCATTTACCACCTGTCTAGGCAAGCCTGTTCCAGTGTTTCACCATCCTCATGGCAAAAAAAAAAAAAAATTACTTCTTTGTATCTAGTCTGAGTCTGCACTCTTTAGTTTAAAACCATTACCTTCTGTCATATCACTTACAAGCCCTGCTAAAAAGTTTGTCCTCTTCTTTCTTACATCCCCCTTTATGTACAGGAAGGCTGCAGTAAGCTCTACCCAGAGCATTCTATTCTCCAGGCTGAAACATGCCAACTTTCTCAGCCTTTCTTCATAGGAGAGGTGTTTGATCCCTCTGATCATTTTTGGGGCCCTCCTCTGGATCATCAAGTCCTTATCTTTCCTGTGCCAAGGACTGTAGAGCTGGACACAGTACTGCAGGTTGGCTCTCGCCAGAGCAGAGGGGGAGAATCACCTCCCTCCACCTACTGTTCACGCTGGTTTTGATGCAGCCCAGGATATGACTGGTCTACTGGGCTGTGAATGCACATTACTGGCTCATGTCCAGTTTTTAACCTGCCAGTACCCCAAGTCTTTCTTGGCAGGACTTCTCTCAGTCCCCAAATACCCAAGCCCGTATTGATACTAGGAGTTGCCCGTCCCCAGATTCGGGTCCTTGCACTTAGCCTTGTTTAACCACATGAAGTTCATACAGGCAGACCTCTTGACCTTCTCCAGGTCCCTCTGGATGGCATCCCATCCCTCAGGCATGCAAACTACACCACTCACCTTGGTGTCATCTGCAAACTTGCTGACAGTGCACTCAATCCCACTGTTAGTGGCATTGGCAGACCCCTACGGGATACCACTCATCACTGATCTCCATCTGAACATTGAGTAATTGATTACTGCTGTCTGGATGTGGCCGTCCAGCCAATTCCCAATCCACTAAACAGTTCACCTGTCAAATCCATATATCTCCAATTTAGAGAGAGGGATGTTAGGGCAGGGAGAGAGCGCGTATCAAAGGCCTTAGAGAAATCCAGATAGATTACATCCATAGCCATTCCCTTGTCCACTGTTGTGGTCACTCCATCATTGAAGGCCACTAGGTTGGTCAGGCAGGACTTGCCTTCAGTGCAGCCATGCTGGCTGTCTCTAATCACCTCCTTGTCCTCCATGTGTCTTAGCATGGCTTCTAGGAGGACCTGTGCCATGATATTCCTTAGGATATACTTGAGGCTGACAGGTCAGTAGTTCCCAGGGCACCTTTGTACCCTTCCTAAAAATGAGCGTGGTGTTCCCTTTTTTCCAGTCACCAAGGACTTCACCTGACTGGCATGACTTCAAATATCATGGAGAGTGGCTTGGCAACTATATCAGTCAATTCCCACAGGAGTCTGGGATGTGTGTTAGTGATAGCTCTGTCCAAATCAGAAGTTTGGATATTTCTGTGGAGTTAACAGTGTAGTCTTGAGGAAAGAAAAAAATTTTAGAATTGTAAAGTGAGTTGTATGAAACAGTCTCTAAAATATTTTGAAATGTAAAAACAATTAAAAAATCAGGATTTAATCAGGGTTATGCTTTACTCTTCCAACAGTCACAAAGTAAAGATGGCAGTCAAGCTGCGTACAGAGTATGGCTCAGTGTTGCACATGCCTTCTGTTAAAGAAAACATGAGAGAGAAAGGGGGCCCAAACCCTGGGGATCCTTACGGACAGAAACAGTATTCTGGAAATCAAGGTTAGTTTGCTTTTAGTGGTATATTTGTCTGTTGTTTTGTGACAGTCCAGTGATGTAAAATCTGAAGAATACAGCCCAGTGTTGTTCCACTGGAGATAAGGAGGGAAATCAAAATGTCATTTTTTAATTGTCTAAGTGATTGCTGGTTTCTGCTGCTGTGTGCAACCTGCTCTATCTTCCTCTATTTCCTGTTTGAATGCATCATTTGTAGTGCAGTACAAAATCATTAATATGACATTTTGTTGATATTTAGGACAAGAACTTGAGTATTTGATAACTGGTACACATCCATACCCACCTGGTCCCGGTAAGTAAAATTCTTTGAGTGTTTGCCTGAGATTTTTGCCTTTTTATTAGAATTGGGCATCCTCCATGCTAGCAGGAGCAGGCTTCCTGTTGCTGTGAACCCATAGCTGTAGTAGTTGGAAATGCTGTTGAAGTCTTTTTATGGCATTGGTGCTGAGTGTTGTGGCTGATAAATATTTTAGGGTTAGAGGGGGATTTAGGTACAGCGCTGTTTTCTGCTCTAGAAATTGTGTACATCGTAGAATCAAGATGGGGAGGATTTGGGCCAAAATAAAAATTTCATTAGATTTGAGTCACATGAGTAAAATAATGTTAATGAATGATAGGTTTTAATATTAGAGGTGTGACAAGCCCTTGTTTGTAGGTCTATGTACATATACATGTTTGTATAATATACTTTTCTGGATTTCTTTAATACAGTTGCCTTTGCTTTTGCTGTGTTATTTTTTCAAGGTGTGGCTCTGACAGCTGATACTAAGGTCCAGAGGATGCCTAGTGAATCTGCAGCACAGTCCTTAGCCGTAGCACTTCCTGCTTCTCAGTCCAGGTATTGCTGTGTTACTTCCTTAACACTTGTAATCTATGGGAATTTCAAAGCAAAACACAGGTCAGGGTAAGAACTACTTCGGGTATTTTTAATAGTCTGTTCTATAAATGTTTTAAGAAACCACTTTTAGTGTGGCGAGGCATCATTTTTCTGTACACCTTTTTCTTGGATGCCATGAGAGGCAATGGGCAGAAGTTGGAACAAGGGAAATTCTGTTTAGATACAAGAGGAAAAAGTGGGGCTTTGTGAGGGTCTCTTACCTCAAGGTCAGGCACTGGAATAGGTTGCTGAGAGAGTCTGTGGAATCCCCGTCTTTGGATGTGTACTGCACTCAGCTGAATGCAAGCCTGTGATGCTTTATCACTTACTTAGTGAAAAACAAGGTTGACTCCAATCCATTGGCCACTTCTGTCAACCTAGGTTGGATGCAAATCGGACAGCTGCTGGTGTGGGAGATATTTACAGGCATGCTGGCATATCTGAGCGTTCACAGCCTCCTGGGATGTCTGTGGTGAGTTTGTTGCATATTTATTCTGAGAAGCATGTCATGTTCACCAGGTTGCTTCTGGATTCATTTGTGCATTGTGTGGAGACCTCTTGACTGGCTAAATTTAACCAGTGTTGAGATGTTGGAGGGAGAAGGCCTCCAGATTTTGGCCAAAGGGGTAACTTCTAAAGCATAACAGTAACTTCCCTTTTAACTTACAGGCTATGGTGGAAGGTGGTGGGAACAAAAATTCTGCATTAATGGCAAAGAAGGCTCCAACCATGCCCAAACCTCAGTGGCATCCACCTTGGAAATTGTACAGAGTAAGTTACAAATGTATGGCATGAACATGCATACGAAAGTAAATGAATGTTTTATGTTCTATAAAGACCTCAAAGCACAATGCTTGCTTCTTATTCACAAAAATGAAATCAAATGATACGTTATCGCAACTAAGGTCATTAAGGATTTTTTCTGTTCTTGTTAGATTCTTTCATAATGGAGCTCAAAGACAAAGTGCGAAATTTGAAACTAGTAATGTGTTAAAGAAATACTCTAGCAATGTTAACAAACACTGCAAAAACACTTAAAAGCAATCAGTGTCTGAGTCAGCCAGACTTTTACTTGCTGTGAAAATGGGGCAGAAGGCTGAAGACTTCAATAACAAAGTCTCTCTGCAGTTTGTATTGTTTGACTTCTAGCCTTGTTTTTGAATCAGTCTAATTTGACTCTTCTTTTTCTTAGGGAGTACTAGTAGGAGATATTGAGGAAATGGCTGTCACTATGTATTTTGGTGATGAGCGTGGCACGGTAGCTGAGTTGAAGGGAAAATGTCTAAGCATGTGTATTGGTTCAGATATTGTTAATTTCTCAGATGAGTCTATTTGAATGTGTACATTCTTTTGCTAGTAAAATAAACCCATGAAAGATTTGAGGCAAACAAATGAAAAATGCCTACTTGTTAGGAGCACTTCCTTGTGAGAGAGAGACTGTAATTACAATTCAAGTGATACTAATTCTACATGTCAGCAGTTTTAGTGGAGCCTTGCTGTCAAAGTGCCCAGTCAACACGGGTTCATGAAAGGCAGATCCTGCCAAAATAACCCGATTGCCTTCTATGACAAAGTGACCCACCTGCTGGATGAGGGAAAGGCTGTGGATGTGGTCTTGGACTTCAGTAAAGCCCTTGACATGGTTTCTTACAGCATTCTGCTTAGAAAACTCTCAGTCTCTGGCCTAGACAGGCGCACACTCTCCTGTATTGAAAACTGTTGGATGTCTGGGCCCAGAGAGTGGTGGTTAATGGAGTTAAATCCAGCTGGAAGCCAGTTACAAGTGGGTTCCCCAGGGCTTCGTGCTGGGTCCAGCCTTGTTCAGCATCTTTATCAATAACCTGGTTGAGGGGATCGAATGCACCCTAAGTAAGTTTGCAGGTGACACTAAATTGGGTGCAAGTGTTGATCTGCTGGAGGGTCGGGAGGCTCTGCAAAGGGATCTGAACAGGCTGGACCGCTGGGCTGAGACCAATGGCATGAGGTTTAAAACGGCCAAATGCCGGGTCCTGCACTTGGGGCACAACAACCCTAAGCAGAGGTACAAACTAGGAGAAGCCTGGCTGGAAAGCTGCCAGGAGGAGAAGGACCTGGGGGTGCTGGTTGACAACCGACTGAACATGAGCCAGCAGTGTGCCCAGGTGGCCAAGAAGGCTAATGGCATCTTGGTCTGTATCAGAAATGGTGTGACCAGCAGGTCTGGGGAGGTTATTCTCCCTCTGTACTCAGCGCTGGTGGTCTCTTCATTAAACTGAAGTAGAAATCAAGCTCACTTCAGATCTTATTTTACATTTGACTTTTTGGGGAATATGCATTCCTTCGTGCATGCTAACAGATTCCAGTTTTGTAGAATGAAAGTTATGACAAATATGTGTATTATTTCTGATTTAGAAAAATTTTTGGCTTTTCTAAAGGTTATCAGTGGTCACCTGGGCTGGGTGAGATGTATTGCAGTAGAACCAGGAAACCAGTGGTTTGTTACTGGCTCAGCAGACAGAACTATAAAGGTAAGAGTTTGAAGAAATCAACAAATTTTGTGGGGGATGTTTGTCTGGTTCTTCTGTTATTTAAGAATATCTTCAGCCCTTTGGAAAATATTTCTTGGTTACAGCTTGCAGAATGATGAATTGCAGAACATTTTTTTTGTTACCTAGTCATAAAGGATTTGTAGAGTATTACTTCTTGAGATTTCATTATTGCATGGTAGTAGCTCGTGAGCAAGCCTTTGTTATTGTGATTTTTACCTTAAGTTGCAGCAGGATCTATTACATCTGGATTGTTTACCCAGACTATCCCTATGTAGCTTTTGCCTGTCTACCTCAAAATACCTGTTTTGATGCAGATTTGGGACCTTGCCAGCGGCAAATTGAAATTGTCTCTGACGGGACACATCAGTACTGTACGAGGAGTGATAGTAAGTGCAAGAAGTCCATACCTATTTTCTTGTGGAGAAGACAAACAAGTAAAATGTTGGGATCTTGAATACAATAAGGTAAGCTGTAGTTTCTTTAATTGGAATTAATTGGTGGTGGCAAATACACAAATCAATGCATTTAGAATATTCTTTCCAAAATGCAGTTTAAGTGAGTGTGCACTTTTTTGTTCATCTAGGTTATCAGACATTACCATGGTCATTTAAGTGCTGTGTATGGTTTAGACTTGCATCCAACAATAGATGTACTGGTAACGTGTAGCAGAGATTCAACAGCACGAGTAAGTATAGCAGTGTTACATTTTAATATATTGATATGTCAGCCTGTTTTAATACTTTCTGTTTGTGCAAGTGAATACTTAATAAAAGTTAACGTGAATCAAGATGAAAATACTGAGGTGATTTATGTTAGCTCTGTCTTGTGGTGTTGTTAAAACTGACATCTGAATACACAAAAATGCAATGTCACTTCAGGAGAACATTTTATTTCTCAGTCTAGAAGGTAGACTATTTAGAAGATGGTGTGGTTTTATGGTGACTTCTTAAGTTACCTGTACATCTAGAAATTCAGTCTTCCCTTGAAATTTGTTAACTGAGGCAGTGTGTGTTGAATTGTTGGATGAAAAATACAGCCTAAATACCATTGTTTCATCTGTAGAACTATGGTAGGGAATTAATGTAATCAATGACGGTGCCTAAAATACGTTGAATAAGCAACTATTATTGACCCCTGTGTCATACTGTGAATTTGTAGATTTGGGATGTGAGGACGAAAGCCAGTGTGCACACACTATCAGGACACACAAATGCAGTAGCAACAGTGAAATGTCAAGCTGCAGAACCACAAGTTATTACAGGTATAGTGGGCATGGTTGGACAAGCAGTGTGATTGTAAAACGTAATTATGAATGCATTTGCGCAGTAGTTGTGAGGTTCATAGTGTTGTCTTTGTTAATTTATTCAATTTCTTTTGCTGAAAACGGGCCATGCAATGGTTGTTTCATACTGGTGTATTTAAATAAATATAGCTATGCTTTATTTGAATGTTTTCTGCACTGCCTTTGTTTCTGGTGTTTACTTTTTTTTCCCTCTCCTTACTATGTATTTGGACTTGAATTTTCTGTGCTATTTCACAGTTCTTCTCAATTCACTGAAGAATTGTCTGGCACCATGGTTGAGTATGAAGTTCATCTTCTTTCACACTATATCAAAAGCTAGCTTTGTCATATAATTACTTTATTCTTGAATTTCAAACTGCATAAAAAGACTATCCCAACACGGCATCTTTCTCTTCTGAGGTAGCATTGGTATCATATTTTCATAACAAGGGCAATATTTTTGTCTTTTGTGTAAAGGTTTGACTGCCTTATCAAAATAATAGTGATGTGGAAGTCATCATATTGATTCTAGCCCCTTTTTTATTCTCATTACAGGCAGTCATGATACCACCATACGACTCTGGGATTTAGTGGCAGGAAAAACTCGTGTTACTTTAACAAATCACAAGAAGTCTGTAAGAGCAGTAGTGCTACATCCAAGACAGTAAGTTCTCCTTATTCTTTTGCCCTTTCCCAGTTTATAGCATTGCATGATGACAGAAAGCCAGCCAACGGGAGTGATGATTTAGAATGGTAGGGCATTATCATATGAAAAACTAGTAAACTTAGAATGCTGTAAAAATGTACTTGCAAGTTCTCAAGGACCTTTATTATGCTGATTGTGCTCCTCAGCTATTGGAATTTGTGTACGTTTGCAGTCCTGAGAATGTCTTTTATCCCACAGAATTTATGTATGTGCCTTTGCATTCTATGAGAAATGAGCAATACTGGGCTTATAAGGCTAATAACAAATACGTAGCTGAATGATTGCTAGCAGAAAGTGAAGTAGTTTTGTGAAATGGCACATATGTGAGTAATGCTAAAGACAACAGCGATTAATACGAAGTGATTTTTTCTAACATGTGATTCATTGCACAAGACACTTCAGTCTAACTGGCCTTTAACTGAAACTTCTTGATGGTGTTTTATCTTTGAAGGAATTGTTGGAATTGCCCTGAATTTAGATGCAGTGTTTTGATGCATCAACAGTTGCCTGTTTGGATAAATTGCCATTGAAACAACAGAGAAGAGCAGTTTGCATAGAGCTGCAGTACTTCTGCACCTGCAATATTTTAAAATCAAATTCTGTCAGTGCAGAAATTCAGAATCTTTGATAGGAATGAATTTAGATCCAATCTATATGCCTGAAAACTCATAAGAATCTTATGATATACCTATTAGCTGTACCAGGGAAAAGCCCTAATTTTACTTCTGTTCTGAAAAAAAAAGTAATAAAAATCTGGTTTTAGATTGATCAGTCATACCACCCTGAAAATAACCTGAAACTATTTTCATCACAGTAGCAACTGTCAGCATTGTATCTTTTTATCGTTCAGTATTTCTATATTTTTCTAGTATTCTAATATTTTTTCTAATCCATTTTTTAATTGAATGATTTATTAAATAGGCAGCAAATTGCTTAGCCATTGTGGCAATTGAAAAAATGTCTACAGAAATTTGCATGTGCTACCCAAATAATTTTGTAATGGCTTGCATGTGTTAAAATTAGGGAATTGATTATTTTAGGGTGACTCAGTAAAACATTCTTTCGTGTTCACTTTTTTGCAGTGCATTATCCTTGGTTGTACAGTTGTGGAACAGTAGCCAATAGTGGTTCTTGTTTGGGGCTTGCTGCTTCCCCTCATGATACCTTTGCTGATGATGCCCTTGCACATGAAAATTTGCCAAGACGAGCAAGAACTTAATGTGCATTTTTAATATTTGTTTGCATATTAACATCCTATATGGCATAGTGTTTAAAGTTTAGGTAGTCTGTGGAATAGAAAGGAAACAGAAATAGGTTATTCATTGTTTCATACAATTGCTTCATTTTATGTGAAGTAAAAATGTCAGAAAAACAGTTTTAGTATTAAGTAACTTTGCAACAGTAGTTTCAGTGAAGGACTTTTGCTATCCCTATGACTATTTTGAGCTTTAATGTACTGTGCTTATTTTCTTCCAGTTACACATTTGCGTCTGGTTCCCCAGATAATATTAAACAGTGGAAATTCCCAGATGGAAACTTCATTCAGAACCTTCCAGGTCACAATGCTATTATCAACACACTAGCTGTAAATTCCGATGGTGTTCTGGTATCTGGAGGTAAAAATGATAAATATATGTTCATATTTCCCCTCTCCACTCCTCCCAAGGCTGGAGATCCTTAGACAGAGGGGCTCGCTGATCTCTCCTTTATCTGGGCCTGTAAGCCTGCTACAGCATACAGCTTCATTTCATAGCGCGTGTTACTGAGCTGTACACAACAAATATTTGAAATGACTCATATTCATCTCTAGCAGGGAAGAGGATTCCTATTCTCAGTTGGCTGCTGCTGCAAGCCTCCAGAGCCCATTCTCTATGATCTCCTCAGTCTGAATCACTAATGTTCCCTCAGGAATGATGTTGAAATTGGAAGCTACCTGGAAGATATCTGGTTCTTTCTTGACTGGTCTCTTAGTAACATGTTAGTGCAGTGAGAATGAATAGAGGATATGTGAACTCTTCCCTGTTTGTGGTTTTGGTTTTTTTTTTCATGCAGTACAAATGCATGTGTTCTCGTATTTCAAATGTTATATTTGCATCACTTAAAAGACTGATAGCTAATCTCTACCTTTTATTTGGTTCTGTGAATCAAACCCATATTTGCCATGCAGGCTAGGGGTGTGGAGTAGGAAAGAAATGTGTTAAGCAGGAGTTGGGAGACAGGTAATTATATTGTCAGCTTACCCTGGTTATGCTTTGAAGTATGTGTAAAGGCTGCCCTTGATTTTAAAACCTGTGTAAAGCTCTCTTTGGTAACTGGCACGTTCATAGTGAGAGCAAGAACTTGGCAAATACTGGACTGGGCTCATATTTAATTCTTTATTAATTTGAAGACACTTCTAGAAGGTTTTTGTAGGACTTTCTTGTGTTAGTAGTAGTTGAGGCTTTAGAAAAACTTTTTTGTTCTCCGCATCAAAAACCTACAATTTCAATAATGTATTTTGTGACTTTTTAAAAAAAATTAAAATTTGAATACTGATTTCTTCCCACTTTATGTCCTCATGTTATCTCCAGGAACTTCTTTGAAGTTGATGCTGAATTAAAATAGGTTGTGGTTACCTTGGAGTAGTTTACTGTAGAAATACTCATCTTCAAATATCTCAGTTCCTTGTCTGGCTGGCAGCTATGGAGAAATGTGTAATAGATGTGTTATGATTAGATGATGGGAGGGGTATGTTTTTTGTAACTGAAAAACTTTCTTGACAACATCTTTCTGAATACAGAATTCAAATTACTGTGAATACCCTGAGCTGATGCCATGGCAGTGGTTTAAACTGTATTTGACATGGAACCTCTGCACACATTAAGCCTACGTTGCCTTATAAACTCCATAATTTCTGTAATCTGTTTGACAGGGTGATGCCTCTGTTAACTTCAGTTGAGGAACTGAACAGGGAGTTTGCTGTTCAGAATGCCACTACTTAATGTGCTTTTGAAGCAACTTACTGCAATTGCCTTGTGTTGTAGTGTATCCTCTGTCTGGGTTATGTGATGCGAAACTGGATGATATTCTGAGGAAGCTTCTATCCATCACCTTAAACAAGATCAGCCCCTCTTAACTAAGAGGGGAGACCAGTAGGGAATGGAGTAATATGCTGAGTTATTCTACATGAGTGTTAAAGCTGATGTATTATTTAAGTGTTCATTGTACTGTTTTTAGAAAACTAATAGAAAATAACTGGTTAAAATACTAAGTATGTTTGTTTTTCTTAGCTGATAATGGTACTATGCATCTTTGGGACTGGAGGACTGGATACAATTTCCAGAGAGTACATGCAGCCGTACAGCCAGGCTCTTTGGACAGTGAATCAGGAATATTTGCTTGTGTTTTTGACCAGTCGGAAAGCAGATTGTTAACTGCTGAAGCTGATAAAACCATAAAAGTATACAAAGAAGATGATACTGCGGTATGTAGAAGTGTCTTTTCAGTATATTGTCATTAAATCAATGTGGATATGAGAGTTAAGAGGACAGCACCTAGGTTCTGCGCTTCTAACTGCTTATGAACTGCCATAGTACAAATAAAGTCACAGGTTGTTGGCTCATCTGTAGAAGTCCTTTGTGATAAAGTTCATAGAAATCTTAATACAATAATGTACGTAGTGTTTGAAGCCACTAAGGGACTGTGTGTAATTGTATTGATTAAAATGTAAGGATTGGCAAAAAGATTACATTTCAAAGATTTATTGTACTTGACAGTTTTTAGAATTCAGAGTAAATAGCTTATTTTCAAACTTATTCTCAAATCTGGATCCACTTACTAATGGAGAAGACAATGGACTATTGGATAGTTGTTTAGGGTATGTCTTCAATATAAAGAAGCTAAGGATATTCATTGAATGTTGGAGTTTTTGCATTCATTAGACTTGGAGCAACTCTTAGATATGCAGGAATAAGGAAAGTTTTATCCATTTTGCAATTGAGAACTGTAGACTCTGTGGCATCTGCTGATACTGAGGTAGATATTGCTGGAGCGTCTTAGTCTGGAATTTCTATTCCTGTGCTTTGATCACTGTGCTGTTTTTGAAATGC
The DNA here is from genome assembly GCA_033459285.1 of Clamator glandarius. Taxonomy (NCBI): domain Eukaryota; kingdom Metazoa; phylum Chordata; class Aves; order Cuculiformes; family Cuculidae; genus Clamator; species Clamator glandarius. The sequence goes on from JAUNZM010000020.1 coordinate 777,443, forward strand.
CATTGGCAACCTCAGTTTTGTTGCACCAAAAAAAAACCGAACAAAACAAGTCTTGTCATGCTTCAGACAGTGGGATGGTATAAAATTTCACTTGCTTAAATTAATTACATAGCAGATTAGGTAATTATAATGTTACATATGAAATAGAGTATATATACTATGTGAGTACTGTTTTAAATTAAACCCTAGTAATTAAGGGCAACTCATTTAGTAAGGTGAATTTAAATCTTATCATCCTTATGAGATTTTTCTTTTTTCCCCTTAGACTGAAGAGACTCATCCTGTCAGCTGGAAACCAGAGATTATCAAGAGAAAGCGATTTTAGGGCAGCAACGCATTTATGCTGTAATTTTGTTTTGGCTTTCCTGAGAGCATTCAGTCACATCTTGTTCTGCCAAGAACAGTAGAGTGGGACGCCAGCTAAGTCATTGCTATTTTGATGTGTTTTATAATAAATCTGATTTCTCTTTCCTTTTGTCTCTTTTTCGTGTGATCCCAGCAAACCATTTTCAACTGTTAAGTTTGTCTTTATGGAGCATGCATAGTTCATTAAAAGAATAGATGTGCTTACTCTTTCTATGAATCTGAGTGCAAGTATAAAAATATTTTGACCAGATTGTCTGAAACACCCCTGCTTGACTCTAAATTAACTGCAAATTTACGCAGAGAAGACATCTACTGGAAATTCTGAGTGACACTTCTAGATTTTCGACCAGTGTTCTTTACGTATGCCAAGTATATACTGTAATGGAACAGTATATATACTGAATTACAAAGTAATAAGTAACCAAGGAAGAAGCAGGACAATATAATAACTTTATGAACACAGGCACTGAGCATTTCTAGTCCTGTGTCAAAGTGTTTCTTTCCCTGGGGAAGCTTTCATATGCAACTACTCATCTTCGCTCATTTCACTTCAGAGTGGACCTTCTGTAGCAAGGACCACTGCAAATGCAGATTTGCAGTTGCTGCATGGATAGGAGCAGTTGGCTGACTTTGTAAATCACCTGGGTTGTTTTTGTAGTTATACAAAGCATACATATTGTTTGAGTATTGTGAATGTTTAAAATTGAGCTCTGAGAGGAAAAGCTCTTAAGTCATTCCAGCTTAAATTTTACATGTTGCTGTCTCCCTGTGATATTATGAAGGAAATTAAAATGAATTAAAAATGTACTGAAAGATTACTTGTACTCCTGAAAGGACAAAACTTGCATAGTGTTTACAGTCACATAACCAGCAGTAAACATGTAAGCCTCCTTGCTACAGTTTACCTGTGCTGCTCTAAAGCACTTTTTCTTCAGGGGGAGAGAAAAGCATTAAGTCACTGAGCCATTCAGTTGCTGGCCACCTTGCTAGCGGTGTTAATACCTGCAGTGGCAAGTGCTGTGCTGAGCAGAAGCTGAGAACTGCTCTGTTGAGACAGCATTGTCAGTAAGCAGTTCACAATGATTATTTCTATTCTCTGCCAATATGACTTCTTTCAAATCTGGGATTTATGTTAGAGAAATTACAGTGTTTGCAATGTAACTTACAAAAACAAGTAAAACTAAGTGTTGTTTATATTATGAGAGTTTTTGTCTTGTCTTTTATGATGTACAGGAGGTCTTGTATTTATAATTTGAATGTTTAACAATGTCGTTTTAAGGCAATCTTTGCTGCATAAATAACTGAATTTTGGTTGACAGGTATTATCTAAAACTTCACAAAACAGAAGAGTATTTGATATTTACAAGTTGGATTAAACATGGGGTTTTTTGGATGATAGTTTGATTTTTTTTTTTTTTATGATCTTCATTACAGCTGTTTTCATTTTAAGTAACATAATGGAGAAGAATACAGCTTGTGGCTTTTGCATGTTTTATACTGCTGCTAATGTTTCATTCCAGAAATCAATGAAGTGTTGGCGTAATGCAGAATTTTCTTGCTCACAGATAAATCCTCTGTAGGAAACCAGAGTGGAGAGGAGTAACTTGAAAAAGGGGATGGGTTATTTGTTGTGGCTTGGGAAGGGGAAATTAGAGCTTTTTAGCTCACAGTGGTAGAGCATCTTCTTTGGTGCTTTCCCTTAAAAACAGTGTTTATTTCACTGCTTATTCCTTTGAAGAAAGAGATCAGAAAGTCTCCTGCAGAACCCATCTTTCTGAATTTCTTCTGAATTTCTGCAGGAATCTGCTAGCGTGGGGCAGTGGTTACCAGGGCATTCTTTTTGTGCCCTAGGTAAAGATCTGGCTTGCAAATTAAAGGCTATGCATTATTATTGGAATAATATTTGTCCTTTTTGGTTCCATAATATGCTCTCCCAGATCTATGTCTGATTTTTTTTTTTTTATTATAATTTTATTCTTTAACATTTTACTTCAATGTAGTTTTTTCTTCGACTTGACAGTATTGTATCATCACACATACTTCTATAAGCATTGTTTATGACACATTAAGATTATAAATTTCATTTAAGTGTTTTTCTAGTGCAAAGTAAGCGTGGTTAGTGGGTTGATACACATGTATCTGATTGTGTAGGACATAATGACATTAGATTTGACCACGTAAGTCAGTAGAAGAAGCAGAAGAGGAGGATCTGGTCCATTGGATGTACTTTCTGTGCTTCTGGAAAATGTCATGCTGCAATGTCAGTTAAAGTAATGTTGAACTAGAGTCTAATCTCTCAAAATAATTATTGTCAATTATTTCATAAAGTTTGTCTCTTGTATATGATCAAATCATACACATTTCTACCACAAACCTTGGGGTTTGTTTCATACTGTACATTGTTGCAGAGAAATAAGAAAATGTTTTTTGATTGTAATATAATTTTAAAAAATGTAACTGCTAAAAGCAAAAAATCTTAAGATCACCCTTTGCTGTGTACTAAAGCATAAAACGTAAGCTATGCAGCTGGAATGTTGTCAATGGCTGGTGGAAGTTGTGCACAACACTGTCTTGGCAACTTAAAGGCTTACAGAAGTAAATAATAGCCAGTTTCTTTTTCATCCTGTTAGAAAAAGAATTGAAGTGCTACGCCTGATTTAAGTGACAGCAATTTGGCCATCAATAAAACCTTCAATACAATCTGATTTCATGTCTTTTTTCCATTTTGGATTTTGTAGCAAGAACAACAAAAAATAGGTAAATATGTATTGAAGGTCAAAGTAATTTAGGAATAAAATTGACTTTCCAACCAGACAGTAACTATTTTTGCAGATCAGCTGTAATGGAAGGAGAAGGTAGTGATGGTCATTTTATGAAGAGCTTCCTTTAAGCATGAAGGGATTAGCAAAAAAAAAAAAAAAAAAGGCAAAACTGTTCATGAATTTTCTGTAACATGTTTAAGTAAAAAAAGACATTGGAATCTCTCTGGAGTGAACTGTGAGGTCTAGGACAGGGTCTGGATGGAAGCTGCAGTCGTGGAAAAAATTATTAGAGTTAAACTAATATTGGGATGTCTTTCTGGGAGCAAATAAAAAGGATATTTGCCCGTGTCACATAACTGGAAATTTGTTCAGAAGGAAATTTTACAGCTGCATCCAGCGACGGGACGGTGAGTTCTGTGCTGGGGCGGCCATTAAAGGCGGTGGGTGGGGCGCTTCCCTGAGCGGGGAGCAGCCTAAAAATCTCGATCGGGGGTCGGCGCTCGGCTCCTCCCTCAACGGCCGCTCCCGCGCGGTGCCTGACGGGAGGGGGCGGACCCGGAAGCTACCGCGGGGGATTTAAACGGTTCTTGGGGAGCACAGGGGAAGAGGAGTGGGGCACGTTGAACAGGGCACTTTAAAACAGGGCAGTTTGAGCAGCAGTTCGAGCGGCAGTTCAAGCGAGCAGGGAGGGTGCAGAGAGGGGCTGGAGCATGGCCAGAAGGGACTGAGAACCACGGTGGCTACCTGTCAAAAGATTGAGGCTGCACCATGCATGATGGAAGCTGCCACACAGATGGAGCCCCAGTGGGCACATACAGCTACCCAGACTCTGGGCTGCAGACAGTGCCCCCTTCCCACAGCAGCTCGTGCCTTTGGCACTGGCTCCACCTGTAGAAACTGTGCTTGGGTGGGAGAACTGCTTTGTATGGTGGAAGAGCTGAGGACCATCAGGGAATGTGAGAGGGAGATAGATCAGTGGATCAGGGCCCTCTCACACGCTGCCAGAGCTAGTGAGGCTGAGCACCACCCACCGGTAAGCTGTAAGGCTGAGAGAGAGAGAGATAGGGAATGGCAGCAGGTTCCTGCCCGGAGAAGGAAACCTGCTCCCTCCACCCAGACAACTAACCCCCAGATGCCCCTGGGGAACAAATATGAGGTGCTGCAGGTGCACCCATCCCTAAGGATAAAGAGGACTGCACCCACAGCCTGGAAACATTTCCAAAGCTCCGCCATCCTGAGACAGTCATAAAAACATCCTCTGTAAAAAGGAAGAGGAAGATGATTGTCTTGGGGGATTCCCTTAAAGGAATGGAGGGTCCCATCTGCAGACCAGACCCGCTCCAAAGGGAGATCTGCTGCTTGCTGGGAGCATCAGTAAGGGACGTTACTAGAAAACTTCCGACTGTGGTCAAGGACGCAGATTACTACCCGCTCTTAGTATTTCAAGTTGGCAATGAAGACATGGAGCATAGAAAGCCTAAAGGTGTTAAGAGGGACTTTGGGGCTCTAGGGAGAATTATCAAGGGCTCTTGGGCACAGGTAGTATTTAACTCCATTCCAATACTAAGGAATGAGCAGCAAGAAGTGAGGAAGAAGAAATTGATTAGTGACTGGCTCAGGGACTGGTGTGAGAAGAGGGGCTTTGGGTTCTTTGATCATGGGGAGGCCCATGCACCCCCAGGCTTTCTTACTAGGGATGAGACACGCCTGTCTCCTAAGGGGACAAAAGCCCTCTCTAAAAATATAGTTAAGCTCATAAATCGAGCTTTAAACTAGATGTGAGGGGGGAGGGGATGGAGGCCAGGCCAGATGGGAGTGAGCCTGGAGGTGAGACTTCAGAGGCAAAGGGGTGGTGTGCTGGTGAGGACGGCCAGTATATCACCACTTAGCATGAGGGGTCGAGTGCACCTGGGGATGGTAAGGAGGAAACTGGCACTGTGGCCTTAATTAACCCAAGGACCACTCAATTGGAAAGAAACCCTATTACTAGGGCTGTAGGTTCGCCAGCCCAGCTGAAGTGCATTTACACCAATGCACGCAGCATGGGAAATAAGAAGGAGGACCTGGAAGCTGTGGTAGGGCAAGGAGACTATGATGTCATTGCCATAGCGGAGATGTGGTGGGTTGACTCGTACGACTGGAGTGTACCCATGGTGGGGTATAAACTCTTCAGGAAGGACAGGAAGGGCAGAAGAGGAGGCGGGGTAGCCTTCTGTCTTAGAGAGGGCTTTGATACCCTCGAACTGGACTATGGTCAGGAAGGGACAGAGTGCCTGTGGGTGAAAATCAGAGGAGCCCATGGGCAGGAAGGGATTGTGATGGGAGTCTGGTATAGACCACCCAGCCAAGAAGAAGCAGCTGATGAGCTCTTCTACAAACAACTGAGAGTAGTCTCAAGATTGCTACCTCTAGTCCTTGTGGGAGACTTCAGTTTCCCGGATATCAGCTAGGAGTATAACACAGCAGAAAGGAAGCAGTCCTGGAGGTTCCTGGAGTGTGTGGAAGACAACTTCCTCACACAGCTGGTGAGCAAACCGACAAGGGACGGTGCCCTCCTGGACCTGCAGTTTGTGAACAGAGAAGGACTGGTGGGGGATGTGAAGGTTGGAGGACGCTTGGGGCAAAGCGATCATGAGATGATAGAGTTCTCGGTGCAGGGTGAGATGAAGAAGTAGGTTAGCAGAACAGTCACCCTCAAATTTCAGAGAGCAGACTTTGGACTGTTCAGAAGGCTGGTCGGAAAAGTCCCATGGGAGGTGCTCCTTAAGGGCAAGGGAGTCCATGAGGGCTGGGCACTCTTTAAAAAGGAACTCCTAGCAGCTCAGGAGAAAGCCATCCCCATGTTCCAGAAAAGTAGCTGGCAGGGTAAAAAACCTCTCAGGGAGGTCCTGAGAGACATCAATAAGAAGAGGAAGGTCTATGAGCTTTGGACGAAGGGGAAGGCATCCTGGGTGGACTATAGGGAGGAAGCGAGAATGTGCAGGGAAAAAAATCAGGAGGGCTAAGGCCCAACAAGAAATGCGATTGGCCAATTCTGTGAAAGACAATAAAAAATCTTTCTACAAATATATCAACAGTAAAAGGAGGACTAGGGAGAATCTCCAGTCCCTAACAGATGCGAGGGAACAACAGTAACAGGGAATAAAGACAAGGCTGAAGTACTCAATGCCTACTTTGCTTCAGTCTTTATTAGTAATGAAAGTTGTCCCCTCTGTGCACAACCCCAGGGGATGGAGGAGCAGAATGAGGTTCCCACGATCCAAGAGGAGGTGGTTAGAGACTTGCTTGCCTGGCTAGATGCCCACAAGTCTATGGGGCCAGATGGAGTCCACCCAAGAGTTTTGAGGGAACTGGTGGATGTGCTGGCCAAACCCCTTTCCATCATCTTCCAGCGGTTGTAGACGACTGGGTAGGTACCACTGGACTGGAGGCTGTCTGATGTTGTGCCCATCTACACGAAGGGGCACAAGGCGGATCGGGGGAATTACAGGCCTGTCAGTCTGACCTCAGTGCCAGGGAAAGTCATGGAACAGGTGATCTTGAGTGCTATCATGAAGCACATGCAAGAAAACCGGGTGATCAGGCCCAGTCAACACGGGTTCATGAAAGGCAGGTCTTGCCAAACTAACCTGATCTCCTTCTATGACCAAGTGACTAGACTCTTGGATGAGGGAAAGGCTGTGGATGTGGTCTTCCTGGACTTCAGTAAGGCCTTTGATACAGTTTCTCACAGCATTCTGCTTCGGAAACTGTCAACCTCTGGCTTGGACAGGCGCACACTCTCCTGGGTGGAAAACTGGTTGGATGACCGGGCCTAAAGAGTGGTGCTTAATGGTGTTAAATCCAGCTGGTGGCCAGTGACAAATGGGGTTCCCCAGGGCTCAGTCCTGGGTCCAGCCCTGTTCAATGTCTTCATCAATGACCTGGATGAAGGCATCGAGTGCACCCTTAGTAAGTTTGCAGACAACGCTAAGCTGAGTGGAAGTGTGGATCTGCTGGAAGGTAGAGAGGCTCTGTAAAGGGATCTGAACTGGCTGGACTGCTGGGCAGAGTTTAATGGCATGAGGTTTAACAAGGCCAAATGCCGGGTCCTGCACTTGGGGCACAACAACCCTATACAGTGATACAGACTAGAGGAAGTCTGTCTAGAAAGCTGCCAGGAGGAGAGGGACCTGGGGGTGTTGGTTGACAACCGACTGAACATGAGCCAGCAGTGTGCCCAGGTGGCCAAGAAGGCCAATGGCATCTTGGTCTGTATCAGAAATGGTGTGACCAGCAGGTCCAGGGAGGTTATTCTCCCTCTGTACTCAGCACTGGTGAGACCGCAACTCGAGTACTGTGTTCAGTTCTGGGCTCCTCACCACAAGAGGGATGTTGAGGCTCTGGAGCAAGTCCAGAGAAGAGCAACGAGGCTGGTGAAGGGACTGGAGAACAAGTCTTATGAGGAGTGGCTGAGGGAGCTGGGGTTGTTTAGCCTGGAGAAGAGGAGGCTGATGGGAGACCACATTGGTCTCTACAACTACCTGAAAGGAGGTTGTGGAGAGGAGGGAGCTGGCCTCTTCTACCAAGTAACAGGGGACAGGATGAGAGGGAATGGCCTCAAGCTCCGCCAGGGGAGGTACAGGCTCGACATAAGGAAAAAATTCTTCTTTGAAAGGGTCATTAGGCAATGGAACGGTCTGCCCAGGGAGGTGGTTGACTTGCCTTCCTTGGAGATGTTTAAGGTGCAGGTGGATGAGATACTGAGGGGCATGGTTTAGAGATTGGTGGGAATGGTTGGACTTGATGATCGGTGGGTCTTTTCCAACCTCGTGATTCTATGATTCTATGTTTTACTGATTTTTAAGTTAAGATTTTACTCAGTAGGGTGTTCTGGGTTTTTTTTTGTTTTGTTTTCTTTCTTCAGCTGAGTTGGGAAAATGTCTGGTATATCATGTACAATATGACTATTCACACAAGGTCCTTTTCTTTTGTCCACTATACACCATTCTTTTCTAGATGAGGCTTCTAAATCTTTGTTCATGCACCTGCAAGGTGAAGATTTGGAAATTAGTGCCAGTTAGCCTGATCTGCTGAAAAAGGTCAACCTGCAATTTGTACTATAAACTGTAGCACTAGATTAGCAGGGCTTAAAACCAGTATAAATACAATTTTCTGTAGAAGCTATTGCATAAGGAGAATACGCAGTTGGTGGATCACTTCACTCCCTTGAAAGCAACCAGTCTTCAGCTGAAATGAGCTTGAAGGCTGCCTGAAGAGAAAGAAGCTTTTTGACTTGTGTTTTGTTTGTCACTTGAAAGCTTGGCAGGCAGGGAACTACTGTTGGTCATTTAGGTAGAGCTTGTTGCTTTGTGAGACTTCATCTGATGCTTCTTCAATTGCAGCAACTGAAAATCACTTTTCTAGCCTTATGAATTTAGTTCTCTGCTTATTATGTCAGAAGTTCACTGAAAACTGGCAAAACAGTTGGATAAAAAATGAATGTTCATCCCTATGTAAAGATGATCCTTCCAAGAATTTTGAGAGAGGAATCTGCATTTCTCATCTGGATTTTCAGTAAGGTTCTGTAAGTAAGCTCTGATTGCAGGGCTAGCAAAATGTAATAGCTTCTGTGAAAACATTCATATGCATTTTTTCCTGTGCTTCTTTATCTTTAAAAAACTAAGTTCATCAAGAGTACTTCAGTATTTTAGTTTCATCAAGGATATGTCAGAAACTTGAAAAATATCAATATCAGCATAAACATTCACAGTTTCTGATGTTGGAAATTACTTGATAAGAGGTTTCTCAGTAAAATGACCATATCTAACGAAGAGAATTTTCTTTTAAGTTAGTATGTGCTCTACCAATTCCTGTAAAGCAGCACTCATGCTTTTAAAGGTGTATCAAAAACTGTATAGGGTTTGCTTTAGATGAGAACTGTGGAGTTTCTAGATGTGGAATAGTGTTTTTTCAAAACATTGTCTTGAAAATCTTTCTAAAGATTTTGACTTAAGGGATTTGCACGATCGACCCTTAGGTGTTATTGTTTTCCCATTGCTGCTTACTATTTGGTTGTGAACCTTTAAGTCAGCAACAGGTTAACTTCCTTCAGGTGCATGTTATCACCAGACTTTTGTTAAGTTTTCTTTAGAGTTTTTGTTTTGGATATAATGAGTACACAAGCCCCATATATGTAGCTAAAGCATGGATTAGTTTGGACACTTGCCTGCAAATCAGATCTTAAGAGTACAAACAAGAACTGCATTCGAGGCTTGTCTCCATGCGAGGAAGACTGAAATCATTGACCAAAAAACCTACAGTTTGCACAGGCTTGGGAAAACTTGGGGTGCAATTTTTTTTCTTTTCTCAAAACCCCCACACCTTACACTTGTGTTTGAGAACTGACGATAATATATGTGGAGTGCTTGTTTCTGCCAACAATTACTCTTTCTGCTGCACGAACAACTCCTGGGCTTTTGGATACTGCAAATCTTTGCATTGTGGTGGTGGTCGGGTTGTGTGTGTTTTTATTTTTTTCCAGCTGATGCATTGCTAAGAGCAGGACTGAAGGATTAAGCCCTCCAGAGCAAGGGAAAGCCAATGCAACATCAGTATGATTTATGAATACCAAGGGCTACAACTAGAGAAGGAAGACTTCCTTGAGACCAGATAAAGGGCTGTAATTAACTGAAATCTCTCAGGGAGGTGAAAAGGGTATTGGAAAAACTAAGATGGGAAGAGGTAAGAGTTATGACATCTGAAAGGAAATCTTTGGAAACGTGCTACATTTACCTGGCAGACTGAAGGAGGGGAGATATTTCTGGGTTAGATTAGTACTGCATGGGTATAAATGAAAGAATGGGAGAGAACAGTGAGTTAATGTGGATGCAGTCAATGGTGAAAATGTGAAAATATGGGCATGCTGATGCAAGTTCTTTTGACAGCAACCTATATATGCATTTCTGGGAATCACTGGTCTTGTATGTATTTGCATGTTCCGGCATCATTGTGCTCTTAAGTATAGCTCAAGATACTTCATAAATTTCTGTGGCACGTGTAGCAGTGTAGAGTGAGGAATCTGGAGGGGTTTGGGGAAGCAGTGGGATTATTTATGGAGGGAGCACTTGGAAGTACCATTCTAGACCAGGTGTAAGAGTAAAGTGTGATGAGTGAAGTGAAAGTTTGCATTGTGAATAGCTTAAAAAGGCAGTGAGGATGATTTTGCAGCTGATTGAGTATTAGGATTACCTTACAACACTGAGTCTGCTTCTTTCTGACAGGCAAATAGTGAACTGTAGAATGAGATATGAGCTTATAGCCATGGAGTCTCATTCTAACAGGTTGCATTGCTGTTGGGAGACTATCATGTTATAAAGAAGGGTGTAGCTTTTGCAATAAGAAACTTCTGTGCTGCATCCAAGAGCACATTTTTTTTTAACTAGGAAAAGGCACTAAGAATCTTAACATGGCTTCCAAGTAAATCCCCTTGACAAGCAACCTTTCTGTATTGACTACTGCTTTACTGAGAGCTGACCTCTAGTGATACAGAGGATGAATAGAAAAAAATCCATACAAAAATTTGAACATGTCTTCAGCTGCCAGATGACTAAACTTCATGTGCTACAAGTATATTAATTCTTTGCTGCTCATCCAATTGCTTTTCTTCCCATGCAACACAGTAATTTCTGGGCCCCTCACCACAAGAGGGATGTTGTGGCTCTGGAGCGAGTCCAGAGAAGAGCAACAAAGCTGGTGAAGGGGCTGGAGAACAAATCTTATGAGGAGCGGCTGAGAGAGCAGGGGTTGTTCAGCCTGGAGAAGAGGAGGCTGAGGGGAGACCTTATTACTCTCTACAACTACCTGAAGGAAGGTTGTGGAGAGGAGGGAGTTGGCCTCTTCTCCCAAGTGACAGGGGACAGAACGAGAGGGAATGGCCTCAAGCTCCGCCAGGGGAGATTTAGGCTTGAGATTAGGAAAAAGTTCTTCACGGAGAGGGTGGTTAGACATTGGAACGGTCTGCCAAGGGAGGTGATTGAGTCACCGTCCCTGGAGGTGTTTAAGGTTAGGGTAGATGAGGTGCTTAGGAGCATAATTTAGGGATTGGTGGGAATGATTGGACTCGACGATCCAGTGGGTCTCTTCCAACCTGGTTATTCTGTGATTCTGTGATTCTGTAATGAACATGCCCCTTAAAAGCCTGGCAGTGCAAACCTACTGTAATTGATAAGTTCTGTTAATGACTTCATTTTATTTTGGAACTTAAAATCCTAGTGAATGAGTTCTATTATTCCGTGTTGCTTTAAATCAGTTTTTAACAGAAAATTCAGAAGTAACTAATGACTCAAACTGACCATGATAGCTAAATGAAATTGTAGTTAAAAATGCTTGTATCTAGTTGAAACAAGTATAGTAAAATATAGTGTGTTTCTCTTCCTGTGAAAGCCCACATTTTTTAATTTGTGAGGTTGTGAATGTCCTTCAATTACATAAGGGGAAAGGATACTACTCATGGTTTTATCCATTTGTAGCAGTGTTGGTACATGTGGTTGCTACGTCAGTGATGCAAATTTTTTTCTTTATGTCCAGCCTAAATCTCCCCTGGCAGAGCTTGAGGCCATTCCCTCTCATCCTGTCCCCTGTCACTTGGGAGAAAAGGCCAGCTCCCTCCTCTCCACAACCTCCTTTCAGGTAGTTATAGAGACCAATGTGGTCTCCCATCAGCCTTCTCTTCTCCAGGCTAAACAACCCCAGCTCCCTCAGCCACTCCTCATAAGACTTGTTCTCCAGCCCCTTCACCAGCCTCATTGCTCTTCTCTGGACTCGCTCCAGAGCCTCAACATCCTTCTTGTGGTGAGGGGCCCAGAACTGAACACAGTACTCGAGGTGCGGTCTCACCAGTGCTGAGTACAGAGGGAGAATAACCTCCCTGGACCTGCTGGTCACACCATTTCTGATACAGACCAAGATGCCATTGGCCTTCTGGCCACCTGGGCACATGCTGGCTCATGTTCAGTCAGCTGTCAACCAACACCCCCAGGTCTCTCTCCTCCAGGCAGCTTTCTAGACAGACTTCTCCTAGTCTGTAGCTCTGCATAGGGTTGTTGTGCCCCAAGTGCAGGACCTGGCATTTGGCTGTGTTAAACCTCATGCCACTGGACTCTGCCCAGCAGTCCAGCCAGTTCAGATCCCTTTGCAGAGCCTCCCTACCCTCCAGCAGGTCGACACTTCCACCCAGCTTAGCGTCGTCTGCAAACTTGCTAAGGGTGCACTCGATGCCTTCATCCAGGTCATTGATGAGGACATTGAACAGGGCTGGACCCGGGACTGAGCCCTGGGGAACCCCATTTGTCACTGGCCACCAGCTGGATTTAACACCATTAAGCACCACTCTCTAGGCCCGGTCATCCAACCAGTTTTCCACCCAGGAGAGTGTGCACCTGTCCAAGCCAGAGGTTGACAGTTTCTGAAGCAGAATGCTGTGAGAAACTGTGTCAAAGGCCTTACTGAAGTCCAGGAAGACCACATCCACAGCCTTTCCCTCATCCAGCAGGTGGATCACTGTGTCATAGAAGGCAATCAAGTTGGTTTGGCAAGACTTGCCTTTCATGAGCCCGTGTTGACTGGGCCTGATCACCCAGTTCTCTTGCATGTGCTTCATGATAGCACTCAAGATCACCTGTTCCATGACTTCCTCTGGCACTGAGGTCAGACTGACAGGCCTGTAGTTCCCTGGATCCTCCCTGCAACCCTTTGTGTAGATGGGCACAACATCAGCCAGCCTCCAGTCCAGTGGAACTTCCCCAGTCTTCCAGGACAGTTGGAAGATGATGGAAAGGGGTTTGGCCAGCACATCCGCTAGCTCCTTCAATACCATGAATTGAGTGAATCCCATCCAGCCCCATAGACTTGTGGTTGTCTAGTTGGCAAGCAAGGCTCTGACCACCTCCTCTTGGATCATGGGAGCCTCATTTTGCTCCTCTAGCTATGGAGTTTGTACACAGAGGGAACAACTTTCTTTACAATTAGAGACTGAGGGCAAAGAAGGCATTAAGTACCGCAGCCTGTGTGATCTAGGGCAGTGTGTTTTTTTTTTAAAGTGCTGTTCTCTCTCACAGGTTTCAACTTCTCTGTAATTATTTTAGACAACTGTAGCCTTTAAAATGGAAAACACTGCTAAGAAACTGGAAGCTATCTCTAGCCTGTAACTTAATTACAACTGGGTAACTCCTTTCTTTTCTTCCTTTCCCCCACACTTGCCCCAGCCTTCTTCCCTCAATAGCATCCCCATGGAACCTGCGAGATCCTCAGCTGTTCTGGAGAGCTCCACATTGTCTAGGTGCAGTGTGCAGTGCTATAGAATTGCTTTTCCAGGTCCCCCTGTTGTTATGCCTTGTTGCATCGAACACAGTGACTGAACTAAGTGGTGGGAGCATCTTGTGGTGGGAAGTTGTTCTTGGAAATGGGAAAATACTGCCTTGGTAAAAATCTTACATTCTCTCCTGATAAACAGTCTGCTGTTTGCAGATGGCCGTTCTCCCTCCAGTTCTCTCACCCCACTTGATTTTTTTTTTTTTTGAGTGATCCTGCTAGTGATACAGCGCACTGTGGATAAATGCTCCCATGGTTGCTAGCAATACCCCATGCTAGTTTTCATAACAATACCTGACAACAGTTTTCACATCGCTGGCAGAATAAAACCACATAGTAAAGCCAACAGCTGAATGAGACACACCAAGGAAACCTAAACCAAAGTCAGGAAGACATTCAAGTAAATCACGCCCATGGGCTTTTTCTCTTTAACTTCCTGTTCTGCTCAGCATTCTGCTCAGTATCATGCTCAGTAACAGTTTATTAGCCTCAATTTACTCTAGGATAAGTTGAGACTGACCCAGTTGGGTCTGTCCTAGCCAATACTTTCTATTCCTGAAGCTGAGCAGGGGAAGATGTGGAAGAATGCCAAAATCTATCTGCTAGTGAAAGGCTGTCCTTGTGATGGGAAAATGTCTAGCTTCTCTCTGGGTGTTTCACACAGTGTTCTTTACTGTTCTCAGTTTCTTAAAACACCACAAATAGTTGCTATGAATACTGTAGTAAAGAGATCTAGTACTGCGGGTAATACAGGTCTTTCAATGGTGGGCAGAATTCCTATATGGTCTTAAAACTATGTCCTCAGGAATATCCCAGGGCATATATGGCTTGTGATAATATGGTATCTTGTATTATTAAAAAGTTGCAGACAAAAAGCCACTATCCATGATGGTCACAATGAGGAAATGGAACATTCTGCTCTGCAGTATATTGCATCTCCACCCATGTCTTAAAAAAAAAGTCTGGTGGTGTTTTGGGAAGGAGAGGGAAGGGAGGAGAATGGGATTGTAGAAAATGAATAACCAGAGCATAAATGTCTTCATGCTGTTCTGTAAATGGATGCCTTACACCCTGTTTGTGCCGAGGCAGTTCATTTGAAGAGATTATAATAATAACTGGCATCTCTTGAGAGAGGCATGTTGGATACGAAAACCAAAACTGGTCATTATCTGTGAGAGAAACCTTACAATTGATCACCAGGAGCCAGCACATTTTAAAGTAACACAGCTGTTGTCATTCATACCTTAGGGCACTACTGTATTGTCACACTGTCCTGTTTTCAAGACATGTCAGTTCATGTGTGTTTTTTAATGTGGTGTGTTTCTCTGGTGTATACACGGTTGAAGTAATTTGTGATGCAATTTAGAAATTTTCCCGTATGAAAAACATGCTTTGCCAAGAACAGGAAACCTCCTACTCTTTCAGCTTCTGTTTCCTATGCATTTTGCTGAAAGGTTTTCCTGTACATTCTCACATGCAGTTCATGTAAAGTCACTTCTCACCTCAGTAGAAGGGGAACAAAATTTGTATTAAGCAAGAAAGGGTAAAAGCAATGTTCCCTGAGATTTTACCTGAGAAAGATAAAAAACTATTAACTTTACTTTTCGTTGGTAAGTAGATATAAAGTAGATATATACTCAGGTGAGTCTTTTGTAAAAATTCATTTGGTAGCTTCTAAAATTAATTTTCAGAGCCTTCAGATTTCCTTAGGCTGCCGTAATTTCCTTTTGTGCCAAGGCTGATTAGGACACTGGTACAGCAGAGAGAAATTCTGCTTTCTTCCCTCCCGTGCACACTATGTCCTCTCCCCTCCTCAGTCTTCCTCTTACAGGGAGGTGGGAGGTGATATGCAGAAGACCAGCCACAACCATCTCCTCCCACTCCAGAGCTCTTTCCCTGCCACCAGTTGTGCCTAAAGCCTGTTTGTCTCCTGTTTATTCATGAGCAGAATAAAAGGAAGATATTTCCCTCCTATGCACTGCAAACCACCAGGGAGGTGAGAGTATTACAGACAAAGAAGGAACAGTTTTCTTTTTTTCCTTTGGTGCTTAGAGTGAGAAAGGGATCACCCACTTGAAACACCGGAGCTGTGTTTGTAGGGTCATATCTTCTAGAATTGACTGTGGAGTTTCTAGAAATGTGAATTTTGGGAGTACTTTGCTGACAATGTTCTTTTTCCTGTTTGAAAGCATCACAATAAAAATAATGTCATCTATCATTTGCCACAATGGGCATTGAGTGTAGAGCTGGCATTTTCATATCATTTCCTCCAAGGGTTTGATGTTGTTCTTTGCCTTTGGAATGGGACTGGGAAGCATTGATTCACTCCATTTGGTTTATGAATTTTAAATATAAAACATAACTGGCTTTCTTTACTGCCTTCTAACAGCAATCATTGTTACTAGCAAGCATGCAGCCTGAGTATTAACAGCATAGCACCATGGGATCATCCTCCAAAAGCTATGACAACCTCATAGTGCAACTACAGTTATCTGCAGAGCTTGTTCCTTGCCAATTGCATTATCCCTGGTATTTGTTAAGATGGTTTTGCACCTTGGCTGCAGGTCCAAGATGCTAGTGTTGAAATATTTTTGCTATTGATAAAAAATTTCGCCTGTAGGCCTGAGGATGATGTAACCTTATCAGCCCTGGGAACCATGTTCCTATTTGGAGGTTTTCTCACAGGTAATGAGGTAGATCCCATCTCATCTGTGTTGTTCCATACATGTTGCACCTCTTGTCTCACTTTCCAAGGGATGAGTGGCAGCAACAGCAGCTTTGACAGAACAGTGCACTGACAGCTATTTGCAAGTGTGTCCAGTTGTTCAGGCTCTTAGCTGCCTGATTATCCGTTCCCTCTTCCTCTCTGGGAAAGGGGTAGTAGGCCAAATGAAACATGTGCCAGATCCAGCCAGGCCATTGTTTTGGCCTGCACTACCAAACTTGTCTGGGTAGCAGAACTCCATCAGGCACCTGGGAGTGACAATCTTTAGCCAACATGTTGGGCTTGGACTACTTCTTCTGGAGCAGCGTATCTTCTGGACTCCAGTACTGAAATCCTGAAACCTTTGAATTCTCCCAGAGTCAATTCTGGCTCCAGTGAAACCCCAAGACACAGCTAGCTGCAGCTCATGTCTATAATAGCACAGCTTCCACTCAAAAAGCCCAGCTCCATCTCACTTTTCATTAAAAATCTGAGATCTTGATGCCAAACCTAGCATACTCCACAACTTAACCAACTACTTTGCATGATGGACATTGAGCTAGAAAAATAAAGCATATGCACATTCCTGAAGAAAAAATTTTGAGATCGTAAGTCTACAGCTCCTATTTAACAGTCTTTTTACACTTTTTAAATGAAGCATCAGGACAGCAGTGCTACGAGTTGCATTGTGTGTGTGGCAATCCTCCCTGCTGCATCCCATAACAGGAGGAAGAGAAGAAGTGTTGCTTGCATATGCTCTGCTCTGAAGTCTTCTTTGCCTTGCAAAAATCTTTTTGTTGGCATTTTCTCCATATCTGGGTCATTGAAGCCATGCATTTGTTTTCCTTTAGTTGCCTAAGTTAATAGAATTAGTTTCTTATTATTTAATATTGCATTTTAAATATAAAAATACCCCACTCCTCTAATAGTCTGATAAATTGTTGGAATACTATTTGATCTCTTTGCCCCTTGCTCTTCTTTTCACTCTTTTTTCCTTCTTTTTTTCACTCTTTTTCCTTTGAGCCACTCTTGCACACTTGCCTGCCAAGTTTCATGTGTTTTCACATGCATCATGGCGCACACAAACTGTGTAAATGAGGTTTGCTGTTTTCTCTCACTGTTAGCCCAAGTCTGACACATACTTTCTAAGGGATAGCCCAGGTGACCTGTGTGCTGGGAACAGGACACGGAAGTACCAAGGACAAGGGGATGATACATAAAAAGTGCAAGGAACAGTTAAGAGAAGCAGCTTTATCACCTAAATAGTTTTCAGGGCTGGTTGCCTGACCCACTTCCCATCTCTCTCTTCTTTTTCCACAACTCTTCCGGGGTTTTGCCTCTTTAGCAAGAGGAAATAAAACAAAAAAAAAAATCATAGTGCACAAGGGAATGAATATTAAAAAATAACACTGAAGTGAGATTTTTCATGTGCTATTTGTGTCCTGTAAACCCAGCACAGAAGTAGGACCATAGGATCAAGATTTCCCAATTTCACGCTATAAAGCTTCCTCTATTAAGCCCTTCATTTTTCCTCTTTTCCCTTTTGCAAAGATCTTAGCCAAAAGATAAGTCTTGTCTCATAGCCAAAGGCCAATAAACCCACCTGAGACACACCTGCGGGGCAATTAAAAAGTTACATTGTCCTCATGGCCACATTTTCTAAAATGCCTTTTCTCTGCCAGTATATTTGGTCATAAGACCTTTGCAGAAAGTTTTACAGTCGTATTTGTGCCTTGAAGCTATACTAGTAAGAACAGAGGAGCTGATTTCTACCATACTGAGCAGTTTCGGTTTTCAATGTATATTTAGCTACAATCAGTTAATTGAAGTGAGGCAGACGGAGAGGGTAAGATAGGTGTGCTGGTCTGGTCTGGTCTCATTCCTTTCAAAATGTTCAAACAGCATTAACATTTTTTCCATGTCCTTACACTGCTCAGAAGGTGATAAACTGAGAGATCAGTATTTTTTCTGTCTGACCATCTATTTAAAACCCAAGTTTGAACCATTTTCTCATTTGTGTGCCCTTGCCATTTCACTGTGTTTCTTCAGAGGGAAAGATCCCCAGGCTGAGATACTAGCCCAAGCGTGTTGCCTTTCTAACAGAGAGATCAAACAACGGGAAGCGGTTTCTGAAATGAAAAACATTGAACAGCTTCTTTAGATCTAGGTTTTGAAAAGGAAATTGCATCTCCTAGTGTTTTGGTGAGGACTTTCAATACCTGAATTGATGAGCAGGGGGAAAGCCAGGCATGAGTTCACAGTGGAGAAATTTAGTAGGGAATCAAAGCCTCTCAAGAGAGAATCTTAATGGTCCTCCTTACCTAAAAGGTATTTATTTCCCCAATGATCTTCCCCTCTTGTGTTTCCCCTTCTTGTTATCTGCAACAGTTTGATGTCCCCAGATGTCCCACTTTGCTACCTGTGGCTTGGGTGCATGGGAGAACAGCCTTCAGTCTGTGGGCTGTCATCAGGGTATTTGCCTGGCTACAGTGCCCTGGCTGGGGGTTTATTTTGGAACTTAGTGGATGAAATTCTGTCCCATTAGAGTAAATGGGAAGTTTGCCATTGACGTCAATCAGGTAGGCATTTCACCCAATACCTTTTAGATATGCTTATATATGTTATGACACTTCATGAACGAACTAAAACAATCCCTGTAGAAAATATATAAGATTTGTCCTCTGTCTTGAGGGGGGAGCTATCTTCATTTATTGCCTACTATACTGAGGTTCTTGGAAAAAGATACGGATGGGAGAGTCTTTATTACATTAACGATACGTACTTAATCTTGTATCTCTCCCTCGTATAATCCTTCAAGAGCAGTATTACACAGAGGTTAGCTGGGAAAAAAGCATAGATGGGAAGAAAATGTCTGTAAACGGATTTGAAGGGCGTTGAAGTGGTGTTCTCTGGATGGATCTGGATGAGGAAAACGCAAAGTGTATCTTGACCTTTGAGTGTGTCCATCTTAGATTGTTCCAAGTCTACAATCCAAAGGCCTGGTTGGAATTCAAGTCTAATTCTGTCTGGATTTCCAAACACTCAGGAGTGTATTAGTAGCCAGCACAATTTTTCCTTTTTGTATTTTTTTTCAATTTCTATTTGATGCCTGGTCAGGAGATTCTGATGAATCTTTCTGGAGACAGATCTTATCATTTCATCCAGGTCTTCACCTCCCCAACAGCAGGTTCATTCAACATGTTCCTCAAGAAGATGCATCTTCCATCTGATTGGAAACCGATGACTGTGGAGATTATGAGCTGGTTTCATCCCTACTGTGAACATGTAGTGCCTGTGCTCCACATTCTACTTTGGCTACCTCTTGTCTTGATTTGAACATGTTAGTTTTGGCCCTGGAAGTTCCAGCAATTCAAGGAAGTTTGTTCTTTCCTGGCCCAGCCGCCAGTTAGTTCTGGTCCTCGGCCTGGAAGGTTGCTAATGTGAGAGAAAAAAGGGGTAGCTAGAGAGCCATTTTTTGTTCAAGAGCTTTGACTTGGAAACTTGCTTTCTCCTCTTGGTCAGAACTACTTGGGTGGAGTGAGTAAGTGGTTTGGAGCTTAGGCAACGAGGGAAAGAGGATGGAGCTAATGTCATGCTATTTTCTCTTGCAAGAATTGTTAGCAGGCAATTGGGGGAATCCTTGATTACTGAGATCACTTTAAATATTCAGTCAAGTGAAGTCAGAAGTGGCTGAGATCGCTTTAAATATTCAGTCAAGTGAAGTCAGAAGTGGCCACTCAGAGGAAATAAAACATAGCTAATATAAAGCCTATGCGAATTAGAGTATGGGAAGATATTATGAATAACTGGTAGGAGAAAAATGTTGGTGATACTGTTGACTGCAGAGAGCCAAGTCCCAGGCCTTTGCTAACAAATCCATATTGCTCAGCTCAGGTGTAGAAGCAGTAGAGCTGTTTGTTGGGTAGTTTTGTGTGCAAGTAAATAACCTTATTGTTTTCAGAGCAACTGGGATGTTTTCTTTACCCGTGGTATGACTAATTCCCAGCCACGATAATTTACTTCCATGTAACTGAGAGCTGTCTATATTTCCAAATGGATCCTACAGTTATGAATACATGGCTGTTATTTATGCAATTAGAGACGTGTATTTTAAACTAATAAGAAAATTTAATTGCTCATTGCAAAAGACTTGCACCTGCTTAGTAGCCTAACACAATGCAATTCTGAGTGTTCTGGATTTTTTATTTCCCTGGTACGCTAGTGAGTTCTGACTTCTAGTTGGTACTCCTGACACAGTGTTGTCAGGCAATTCATCTAGGAAATAATGGAATGAAAGTGTTGGAGTAAATAAAGCATTTCAGGTAAGTGCTTTAGTGCTCAAGCAAAGAAGCCCATGGGAATATTTCAACTCACTCTGATTTCCTTTAAAGATTATTTTGGCCATGAAGTACTACTATTTGTTCTTGCAATATGAATTTTTGATGGAAAGCTTTAACACAAGCTCACTTGTATCATATAGTTTTATAATAAATTAACATGGTTTGGCTGATGTTCTGGTTTAAGTCTGCTCTAAAACGGAAGGAAGGAAAGTAGCCTAAAATAGCAATTAGAAGAAAGATTTTAGGATCACGAATTATTTTCTGTTTCTGTCACTAGTTTAGGTCTCAGCTCAGAACACCCTGAAGTCATGAGAAACCCTTCCATAGATTTCAGTAGCTTTTGGATCAAGTGTATTCAGTCTGACAAGTCAGGTGCCTTCTGTGCTTGGGAATGAAAGGTGAATGCCCTGCTTAACCCTCAACAGGATAGCTATAAAGCTTCATTTATTCATTCACACCTGCAGAGAGCTTTAGGACTTGCAAATGAATGCCACTTTTTAAAGAACGAACTATTATTTCAGTGTAGATTAATTAATTTTACCTTCTGACTGGCTGCTAACAATCTTAGAGCAAAGAAATCCCGAGAGTCTGTGTCAAAAACTGAGCGCAGATCTTTCATGACAGAGGGAGAAAAGAAAAAGAGAAAATGCAGATCTGAACTCTTCCCCTTACTGAGAATTTTGGTATATGAAAATAAAAATTGTGGCTGTTCTGTAAAAAGGCCTTCTCATGAAAGAAATGTATGTTAATTTAAAATTGCTGTTATTTTTTTCATTCCATTGCCATACAGACCTCTCCTGGTTTTTGATGAAGAGTGAGGTGAAATATCACACAACTGAGCTGCAGAGAAAATATCAATCTGTTCCAAGTGCATAAGCCAAAATGAGCGTTCAGAGAGAGATCACTGTGTCATGAGCTCATTCTGGCAATATGGTCTACTCTATGGGTGTAAACTGAGATCTGAGACTGAGAGACACTCTATAGAGAGCCTCGCAGGAGCACTTCCTTGCATGTTGTTTTCTTTAGCATCAGCAAGGAAGTTGTGAACTGCTCCCAGACCTAGAAAAATACCTACAGCCCCCAGCAAGTCCCACTGCCCCATGGTCTCCTCCCCTTTGCTCCCCTTCCCTCCTCACCACAAAGCAATAAACTGAACATGCAGCCGGAGGTAAAACATGCGGATATTTCTGAGGGGACAATGACATTTTGCCCTATGTAACTATTCAGGTTTGTGTGGTGGTCTGACAGTTTTGCCTGTTTTCATTCAAGTGGGCTGATGTAGGGACGTGGGTGGCAGGGGCAAGGATGTGGTGATCAGGGTTGGGAAGCTGAAAGGCAGAGCGAGGTCCAGTGTGAGATGGGCACAGTGTGGATCCCAGTGTCCCTGCCTTTGTGTGGCAGCAGGGAGTCCAAATGTGTCTTCCCATGAAGGGTGGGGGCCCCGACATGGGTCTGACATCCCTGAGGAAGGTTGAGGGCTAAGCAGGTCATGCACATTTCATTCCCAAGCACAGAAGGCGCCTGACTTGTCCAAGGTCAGATAGAATGCACCTGATCTAAAATCTACTGGGGACCAGCCCTGAAGCCAGCAGCAGGAATATTCTTTCTCTGGTTCACATGAAGGAGAAGAATGACCTGGGTGCAGCCAAAAGTCAGCAGAGTGCCCCGTTTCTCTGTATTCTGAATTTTTAGTCAATAAAGTACTTTGCTGAGCAGGAGCGGGCAGCATTTGAATTCTCTAGGATATTTCTCAGAACTGCTTTTTTTTTCTGCCAGACATAAGTAACACAAGGATTACTGGTATAAACAAGTTCCTCCCTCCTCAGGCAGTTAAACATCTCTGTGCCTGAGGTCTGCTTCCAGCATAGTGCAAACCACTGCTCACCCATTCTGCCACTAAACACTTTACAATTCCTTTTAAGAGTAGTGTACTTTCCCTACTGGCAAAGCCTGAAAAGTGCAGCAGTAATTCTTTTCATTGGTATGCTAAAAAAGGCTAGTAACTCTTCTTAGGAAAAATGTATTTTAAAATAGCTGCAATACTCTACCCAAAGTGCTGGCACCCAGTTTTAGTGTATGACCGGGAACCCAGCATTGCAGGGGCCATGCCCCAGCTGTGCTGGCCCTGAGACACCCACTCTGACGAGTGGGTTTAAGAATCTGGCTTCATTTGCCCAATAGCATTGTTCAGCACAGTTCAGCAAAGGGATGCATTTTATGTTATTTTGAAAGAAGCAGCCGTAAAGCCTGTGACATTGAAATTCAGGAATGATAGGGTCAAGTCAGGTATGAACATGTGGCAAGTGCAACTGAAATAGCGAGATAGGCCTACAGACAGTTTTTGCCTAAAATTAACTGTATTAATTTAGTCTTCCTATGTTTTTTTTTTGATTCCTGTAGCCACAGTCTAGAGCATGTATGTACACAGGTTTAGAAGAACAGCTTTCCTTTTACAAGATACCTAGCAGTCTTCCTTTTTCCTCTAAATATATTGCAGAAGTTTATCTTAAAGGCTTGAGAAGTGTCTCCTTCCCACCCTTTTTGGCTAAGTTCATTCTTGAAATATAAACACTGATTTCTACATCTATTGCTGAGTGTCCTATGAAAGCATTACAACCCATAAACAGTTAGTTAAAGATAACAAGCAAAGAGATGCATATTCAGCAATGTGTCTGGGAGTGATGAAAAGACATTTAAAAAGAGATTTGACAGTTCTATTTTGGGAAACAAAATGCTTTGGGTAATAGTGCAGTCTCCATGCTTGAAACGTTAAAACCAGCAAAGAGATGCTGCTATGATATCAAGCATCTGATAATTGACCTTCCAGAAGATACATAGCTGAAATTGATAAAACTTTTATTATTTTGTTCTTAGGCATTGCGACGGAAGAAATGGGACAACATGCAATGACCAATATGATCCAAGTGAAGCCATTTATTCAAAGTTCATAGCACATTTTATACCTAACTTAGCTGCTGCAGGCTATTGTGTAACAAGCTGATTGGAGAAATCTCCTTAGCAACAAGCAATCCTTAGTTACATACACTATTATACTTTCCCATGGAAAACAGCTATGTGAGCATTCTGGTATACAAATCGATAGACTACAAAGTAACAAATCAAGGACTACGGAGGAAAGTTACCCATGAGAACAGAGAGGAGTACAAGACAGAATAAATACCTAATGTTACAAAGAGAAACCTTGAGCTTGTGTATTTGTGGTGTACGTGCAAAGCTGTGAGGCCTTATGCTAAGGTGCCTTTATTTCATTTAGCATAAGTTGCTCAGTGCTTGGAGTGCTCATTAAATGACCTCTGGTCTGTAACCACCAATCACTTAGGCATACCAGGAAAAAAAAGTCAGCAGTCAATCACAACTAGAGAAGGCTGGGAAAAGCAAGGAAGGACAACCAAGCCCCAAGGTCCCACCTTGGGATGCAGTTGGTGCAGGTTGTGTTGCTGACTCCCTGCATGGCTATGTGCACATCAAGCTTATAGATCTCCAGCCCAGTGCTTTCACTGTGCAAAGACATCAGTTTGGCTGCAGAAACTGTGATACTGAGACAGTTGTGGCTTTTACAGCATATAACCCACCCCTTGGGTTTGTTATTTAAGACTTGGGACCCTAAAGTTGGTGCTGTGACATCTCCAGCTGAAGAGCAGGGTCAGCATTACCTCAGGGCTCTTTGTACATTGTGGGATACAAATGTGCCCTATGGACACATAATTTAATGTCTGCATGGTTCCTCTATGGAATGGTGATAATGACCTTTCTCAGCCCCATAAAGATTCTGTAAAGATAACCTCTGCGAATAAAGGATGAAGACCTTGGATAATTCAGTGAGAGCACCATAAAAATAAAATTTCCCCCTGCAGGCACAGAGTGGCTGGAAGATGCTGGCAGAACTGCTTTTAGATGCAGCTTGTATGTCCTAAATTAAAATAGGCAACCAACTTCTGTCTCCAGCACTTGCTCTTGGCTTACTTTCAAGCAGATATGATCCATTAATTAGGATTTGCACAAATGTGTTTTCACACATAGTAGAAATGGGTGCCTAACCAAAAGCTACTAGGTGCTCTGCTACCACTCACTGAAACAAAACAGGCAGAATTAGCCAGCCACAGTTTATTGCCAGCTGCCAACAGAAACAAATCTGCTACAGGAGGTAACACAAACATCCGCTCCCCTATTGCTTCTGGAGGGTTTCACCCCATCCAGCTGCATTTCCAGCTGTCACCTCCTCAAAGAAATGTGTAGTAGTGCAAAACATCATATGCGCTGAAAATCAGAAGGTCAGGATGCTTGTGTACTGGAATAAGGGAGATTACTTTGTTCTTGTGTATTTAGAGCTTTGTCTTAACAGGCTGTTTAAGAAAACAGGCAAACCTTTTAAGACTGTATTCATGGCAGTGTCCATTGGAGCACAGCAGCCAAGACTCAGGCATCCAAACTCCTTATGAAATTATCATCTGGAAAAGGAGTGCAAAGGCTCAAAAATCGCTTCTATTGTGAGTGTGTATGTGAGAGAGAAAATAGCCAGGGGCCTTAATTCACACATGAATTATAGAATTATATATTACTTTCAAAAGCGAAGCCCTTTTCTGATTTATAGCTATTTCAAATAACTACTTACCTCAAACCAGCAAGGGAATGGGCTGGCATAGTGACTTAGCACATTAAGGTACAGCTTTATGTACCGACCCTCTCTCCTTTCAGTGCCATAGGCTTCAGTCCTCAGCAGGGACTTCAGCTGATGAAGTGATAGCAGCAGGCTTCCAGATCTCAAGCATACTGTGTGGGCTGCTTTTCTGCAATGAGGGCAGCTGCCCTGGGAAACTGAATTTTCATAGATGTGAAAGCCAGAAAGGAACAGTCCAATCATTTAGCCTGACTTAACTTTACTTAGTAATTCCTGCCTAAAGCCCTGTCACTTGTGCTTGAAATAGAACACGTCTGTTAGCTCTTTAGCCTTGATTTAAAGGCTGCGAGAGATGGAAAATGCATCCTGTTCCATGGCATGCAACTGCAATTGTTCTTGCTATTAGTATGTTGTTTGCGGTTTGAACTGTGCTGATTTTTAACTTACAGCTACTGTATTTTGGCTTGCTGGCACCAGCGGTGCTGTGCACTGCATTAGCCAGCATTCATGTTGGCTAACTGACATCCCTGAAAGAAAATCTGGGAAGAGCTAATTCACAACAATCCTCTAGCCGATAACTTCTTACGTCTTCAGATATGGTTGTAACGATTTTGTTCTGCTTGCTCTCAGCCAACTTGCTTTTCAAAGTTCACAGAGAGAAGGATTTTGGAAGGGTAGGAAATGCTAGGATACTATATCCTGTATTCTCTAATTCTGTATCCTGTATTCCCTAATGCTGTACTTGTGTCCGTAAGTTGAGAGGCTGCATCCAGGTGAAGATTATTTGTATATTCAGAGGGTTTGCAAATACATTTGGTCACTGTATACTTTTGGTGTCACCTGCAGTTCAGATAAACACCACAGATAACAAGATTTAGCCCTGTTTTGTTTCTTGCCTTCATGTCTTTTTTTCTTTTGTTCTTCTCCTACACATGCAGAATTTGACTACTGGATCTGATTGCAAGATGTGATCTCTTATCATAGAATCATAGAAAAATAGAATCATAGAATGATAGAATCATAGAATCACTATGTTGGAAAGTGCAAGAAAGGTTAATAATATGGATGAATTCATACATTTTTGTGTGAACATTTAATATAGTAGTCAAGGGAAGTATTATAACGAGAGTATTAAATCCTATTTGAGGTTATATTTCATCAAGATTTCTGGAGCTCAATTCCAGGTTTCAGAGAGAGCACTAAGCTCTGGATTCAGCAGTGGCAAATGGATGGCAAAAGACAGCTTTGTGTGAAATTAACCCATGTAATGGGAAGTTCTTGCATGTTTACTACTGGCCCCAGAAGTTGAACCTTTACCCCTTTCTTAAGGGATTGTTTCAAATCTGCATCAGCTTGTTGGAATAAGAGACAGCAAAAGAGAGATGCCTTTCTTCTGCTTTAAAAATAATTTTATAATATGTTAATTTTGATATACATTGAAAACCATACGAGGAAGTGAACAGCAATCAAAACCAGTGTCTTTTACTTTTGGACAAATCCAGTTGCTAGAGTAATAAAATCTGTGGCTAATCTTACAAACTCAGTACATATATTTATATATAAAAGGCATAGCAGGTCAAAATCTGAAGAAACACTTATCTAGCAGAATTTCATTTAATTCCACTAGCATTTTTTTCATATTTTCCATTTTCCAGAAACTTTATTTATTAAAAAGGATCAGTTATGTATTAAGCATAAACAAGAAGTTGCAGGGGGTAGTATGATTAATATAATGTGGATGGAAGACCATGTTCACATTTTCCAGGCAGATCCAAACATACTCGAGCTGGGTGGGGGCTCTTTGTGATCCCAGGATGGAGAACACACATGACAACACTACTTCCCCTCCAGTTAGTAAGGAGGAGGCTGTTTGGTGAACCTAACTGCTCTCTGCAAAGGCAGCTGGGAGCAATCAACTTGACAAAGTGAAGTGATGCTTGGATTTGCAGCTGGGAAGGTGTCAAGTAGAAACAGAATGGGATTGACAGCAGAGATTAATGAAGGACTGTAAAATGGAAACACAACATCAGCACAGATTATACCTGGATGATAGCATATGAAATAAGTGAAATAGAAGTAAAGTTAATGTGAAATTATTGATCTGGGTAATCCTACTTAGATGGTTGTATCTGAATGACAGATCCTGAAAGAATTACCCACAGAAGGCAGCAGCAACACGCACTTCATGGGCAGAGTGAAGACTGGTACCACAGTACATTTGGCAGAAAATTAAAAAGAACTCAGCTACTACTAGTCATCGCATAGCCTCATAACTCTCAAACTAGCATGAAAGTCTTTCCTGCCCTTGAAATCAGACTCAGGTATGTTATTTCCAATCAGATTCTGGCAACAAAATCATTCTTCATCAGTGAATGTTCCACAGCAAAATGAGTTCTGCAAATTAGTTTGTGACCAAGAATGAAGGAATGGCTACCAGAAAAAAAAGGGGGAAAAAAACCCCAAACCCAACCCCACTCTTATCTACATCTCGCTGCATTTATAAGAAAACCAGCCCAATACATAACTTTCTATTACAGTAACTGTGACCAGCCTTGATTTGGTCACCAGCAAATCTATTGTGCAGCTGACATTCCTTGAAAAAGGTGTTGATGAAATCCATATACATGTGCCTGGGGCACTATAATTAATGAATCACAGAATAACCAGGTTGGAAGAGACCCACCGGATCATCGAGTCCAACCATTCCTATCAATCACTAAACCATGTCCCTCAGCACTTCATCCACCCATGCCTTAAACAGCTCCAGGGAAGGTGAATCAACCAACTCCCTGGGCAGCCTCTGCCAGTGCCCAATGACCCTTTCTGTGAATTTTTTTTCTAATGTCCAGCCTAAATCTCCCCTGGTGGAGCTTGAGGCCATTTCCTCTCATCCTGTCCCCTGTCACTTGGGAGAAGAGGCCATTACCCTCCTCTTTACAACCTCCTTTCAGGTAGTGGTAGAGAGCAATAAGGTCTCCTCTCAGCCTCCTCTTCTCCAGGCTAAACAACCCCAGCTTTCTCAGTGGCTACTCATATGGCCTGTTCTCCAGCCCCTTCACCAGCTTCGTTGCTCTTCTCTGAACTCGCTCCAGAGCTTCAACATCCTTCTTGTGGTGAGGGGCCCAGAACTGAACACAGTATTCGAGGTGCGGTCTCACCAGTATCACGTACAGAGGGAGAATAACCTCCCTGGACCTGCTGGTCATGCCGTTTCAGATACAAGCCAGGATGCCATTGGCCTTCTTGGCCACCTGGGCACACTGCTGGCTCATGTTCAGTCGGCTGTCAACCAACACCCCCAAGTCCCTCTCCTCCAGGCAGCTTTCTAGACAGACTTCTCCTAGTCTGTAGCACTGCATAGCGTTGTTGTGCCCCAAGTGCAGGACCCGGCATTTGGCCGTGTTAAACCTCATGTCACTGGACTCTGCCCAGCGGTACAGCCTGCTCAGATCTCTTTGCAGAGCCTCCCAACCCTCCAGCAGATCCACACTTCCACCCAGCTTAGTGTCATCTGCAAATTTGCTAAGGGTGCACTCGATGTCTTCATCCAGGTTGTTGATGAAGACATTGAACAGGGCTGGACGCAGCATGAAACTGATGCTTTGCAAAGTTAACTCTTTCTCCCTGTATCATGTATTCCAGTCTGAACACCCACAGAGACACCAGCCAATAAGGCTGTAGACATCCTTTCTTAGTAGATCTAGCTGCAATAGTTAAAGATTAATTAGTTCTTCCTCACCCCACAATTCTGATTGAAAGCTTATTTATATGGGATGCCTGCAATCCAGCATAGGAAAAAAAAAATCCCTGGGGTTAACAGAAATTGCTTCAGCATTGGTTAAACTAATCTTCTTAGTCCTTGAGACTAAACCCACAGAGCATCAGAGAACACCACCTGGGAGGCAGAAATTCAAGCATGGTGCCTGCTGGCTGAAAGGCAGTAACAAGCAGCTGAGACCATACTGCTATCAAACAGCACAGGAAATAATTTCATGGACAGGTTTGGGGAGTGGGGTGGTGGTGTTTGTTTTTTTTAAATTTTATTTGCTTCAGCTCTCTCTGGATTAGTTCAGGCACTCTCTGTCCTCAGCTGGCTGCTACCACCCATCCAGTGAGCGCTGGAATGGATCCTGCAGTGTTCCCACCCTGTGTCACTCCCAAGTCAGCTGGTTTGGCTTAAACTGCTGCTGAAGATGATTTGCAGTAAGCCAGCAAGCTGCACAAAAGGAAGCAGTCATGCTGCTTTACCACCTCAGTCATCTATGTCTTCAGCATGGGAGAGCCACATCTTAAGCTATCACGGCTGTTGCAGAGGCAAGGCAATGCTGGTAGGTAGAATTAACTCAAACAATGGTGGACCTTCATGGTTCTAACAGCACTGCATCTCTTTCAGTGATCTTTTGTGTTCTATTATCATACCATCACTTTAGTTTGCTACAGTTAATTCTCCTTAAAGGAAAAAAAATTCCAATTAATACAAGGAGGATTAAGTTACAGCAAATATTGATTTACAAATACAGGATGATTAAATTTGAGCAGCTGATACAGTTACCACTTTCCAGCTTCTTTCCTTGCTCTGTTTCTGAAAGTTGGGTCCCTGCCACAAGGACAGCTGAATTGACATGTGGAGCTGCTCTGCATAGTGGAGTAGAGTGATGCCTATGGAGGACTGCCTGAAGAGGCAGGGCTAGAAACTTTAGTGGTTTGAAAGTGAATTCACATTCTGCTCACCTGCCTACAAAGTCAGAGGTGGCCACCTCTAAGAAAGGGATGAGAGGACAGATGGTGAAGTAAGTTACTGCTTATTTGACTGAGCATCCTGGCTAGCAAACAGCTGATCCCTTCTAAACTGGAACACAAAGATATTTAGCGTTCTCTAACCAGCATCCCTTGCTTTCAAACAAGGTTCTGTTGAAAGCTACACTAGGAGGCTTGGTAGATCTGACTACCTAGCAAGTGTCTTCACTATGAGAGTGATGTGTTGAGGAGGTGGGAGCACTAAAACTTCCTTCCTTTGGGACAATGTCATGATGGCAGCTTCCCTCCATGTCTTATCTGACGCCATGTCTCTATTTCATGAAGTTCAGCAAAGAAGATGGGAAACAGCAGGGGTAGCTAAATATACGCAGGAGATGACATCTCCTCAAGATTTAGACTTCTGTTTGTGATTTAGACAAGGCTGAAGTACTCAATGCCTACTTTGCCTCAGTCTTTAACAGTAAGGAAAATCGTTCCCTCTGTGCACAACCCCAGGGGTTGGATGAGAAGTATGAGATTCCCAAGGTCCAAGAGGAGGTGGTTAGAGACTTGCTTGCCCAGCTAGATGCCCACAAGTCTATGGGGCCGGATGGAGTCCACCCAAGAGTTTTGAGGGAACTGGCGGATGTCTTGGCCAAACCCCTTTCCATCATCTTCCAGCAGTCCTGGATGACTGGGGAGGTTCCGCTGGACTGGAGGCTGGCTGATGTCGTGCCCATCTATAAGAAGGGGCGCAGGGAGGATCCGGGGAACTACAGGCCTGTCAGCCTGACCTCGGTACCGGGGAAAGTCATGGAGCAGGTGACCTTGGGTGCGATCATGAAGCACTTGCAAGAGAACCGGGTGATCAGGCCCAGTCAACACGGGTTCATGAAAGACAGGTCTTGCCAGAGTAATCTGATCACCTTCTATGACCAAGTGACTAAACTCTTGGACGAGGGAAAGGCTGTGGATGTGGTCTTCCTGGACTTCAGTAAAGCCTTTGATACAGTTTCTCACAGCATTCTGCTTCGGAAACTGTCGGCCTCTGGCCTGGACGGGTGCACACTCCCCTGGGTGAAAAACTGGTTGAATGACCGGGCCCAGAGGGTGGTGGCAAATGGAGTTAAATCCAGCTGGAGGACAGTTACAAGTGGGGTTCCCCAGGGCTCAGTCCTGGGTCCAGTCCTGTTTAATGTCTTTATCAACAACCTGGATGAAGGCATTGAGTCCTCCCTTAGCAAGTTTGCAGATGACACCAAGCTGGGAGGAAGTGTCGATCTGCTGGAGGGTAGGGAGGCTCTGCAAAGGGACCTGAACAGGCTGGACTGCTGGGCTGAGACCAACGGCATGAGGTTTAACAAGGCCAAATGCCGAGTCCTGCACTTGGGGCACAACAACCCTATACAGTGATACAGACTAGAGGAAGTCTGTCTAGAAAGCTGCCAGGAGGAGAGGGACCTGTGGGTGCTGGTTGACAACCGACTGAACGTGAGCCAGCAGTGTGCCCAGGTGGCCAAGAAGGCCAATGGCATCCTGGCTTGTATCAAGAACGGCGTGACCAGCAGGTCCAGGGAGGTTATTCTCCCTCTGTACGTGATACTGGTGAGACCGCACCTCGAGTACTGTGTTCAGTTCTGGGCCCCTCACCACAAGAGGGATGTTGTGGCTCTGGAGCGAGTCCAGAGAAGAGCAACAAAGCTGGTGAAGGGGCTGGAGAACAAATCTTATGAGGAGCGGCTGAGAGAGCTGGGGTTGTTTAGCCTGGAGAAGAGGAGGCTGAGGGGAGACCTTATTACTCTCTACAACTACCTGAAGGGTGGTTGTGGAGAGGAGGGAGCTGGTCTCTTCTCCCAAGTGACAGGGGACAGGATGAGAGGGAATGGCCTCAAGCTCCGCCAGGGGAGATTTAGGCTTGAGATTAGGAAAAAATTCTTCACGGAGAGGGTGGTTAGGCATTGGAACGGTCTGCCAAGGGAGGTGGTTGAGTCACCGTCCCTGGAGGTGTTTAAGGTTAGGGTGGATGAGGTGCTTAGGAGCATGACTTAGGGATTGGAGGGAATGGTTGGACTCGATGATCCAGTGGGTCTCTTCCAACCTGGTCATTCTGTGATTCTGTGATTTATGAAAGAAAAGGAATGAAGGTGTGAACATGGCAAGATAGAGAGAGAAAAATCTTAAGAAGTGAATGAAGAAAAGAAGAAAAGGCTGAAGAAGGTGGAAGAACACTTACAAGGTAAGGCTTGTGCTTACAGAAGACAGAGTACCTGTAGTCTCCTTGAGATGTGGTATTTCTGCAAACACACTGTAGTTGGGCAGTGCTTTTATACAAATTTACTTGTTACAAAATTGTTAAAGTGCTCTGGTCTCACAAAATACACAAATGCTTGGTTATGTGTTAATACTGCCAGAACCGCAGATAACTAGGTCCATCTCACTTTTTCTCCTATTGTCTTCATGCGTGCTGTATCTGAACTTTGCTCTTTAGGCACTGTCTGACCTTCGCAATGGCAGGGTTTGTTTAGCTTTTCATGGAATGTGCCTGAATGAATGTGAATCACATGTTTTTTTAGTGACTGCATGGGACATGGCTGTTTTTCCAAACTTGCTGTGATTCAATGGAATTCAGGCATTTTCATATTGAACATCCGTGACTTGGGGAGGATCCATGTGTTTTCTCAATGAATATGAATCGAACTGGCAAGGGCCTCCATGTTTCCTTCTTGCTTCTATGCTTGTAATTATCACAGTATATAAATACACAGAGACTTTCTCAGAATGTGCCTAAGAAGATCTGACAAAATCTAGCTTTTGCTCATCCCTGTCTCTCTATGTAAGGAGGCAAGTTAGATATGGTGGATACATTCTTGTGTGCCTCCCCTCCTGTGCATCCAGACACACACACACTAAGATGTCTAGATTTGTTTTAGTACTTAATTCTCCCTCTTATTCGGTTATGTGGACTTGGTAGGTCCTAACAGTCTTGGTAAAAAAATCCTCCTCTACCCTTTCTCCTCTGTGGGTATGTCACATGCTGATACAGCAGCTTTACCTCCTCCTCAGGGACCTGGTGCTGTGGAAGCATGACTTGGGTAGTTCTTCCTCAACTGGGAAAAGTGGCAAATACCAAAATGCCTGCCCCCACAACTGCCCCTTTGCAGCAGAGAACAGAGCTACAGGAATGCCTCCTGCTATCTTACGGTCTTTGCACTGATTTTAATTGTCTGTCCTAGGATGAATTTACTTTTCTTTGATCGACTGCAAGACTCTTGCCAGAAAGATAATTTAAAATTAAGTTTGGTAAAGGAATGGTGTGAACAACAAGCCTGGTGACTGTTGAAGTATTGTACTTTGCTTTCATGGAAAGATGGATGGCTAGTACTTAGCATTTATATGATGCTGTATATTTTCACTGTCACTGAAGAAACACTAATTCATCCTCAGACCATTCCCTGGAGAAGAGGAGGCTGAGAGGAGACCTCATTGCTCTCTACAACTACCTGAAAGGAGGTTGTGGAGAGGAGGGAGCTGGCCTTTTCCCCCCAAGTGACAGGGGACAGGACAAGAGGAAATAGCCTCAGACTGTGCCAGAGGAGATTTAGGCTGGACATTAGCAAAAAAAAAATTCACGTAAAGGGTCATTAGGCACTGGAACAGTCTGCCCAGGTTGGTGGTTGAGTCACCTTCCCTGGAGGTGTTTAAGGGATGAGGCACTGAGGGACATGGTTTAGTGATTGATAGGAATGGTTGGACTCGATGATCTGGTGGGTCTTTTCCAACCTGGTTATTCTATGATTCCCAGTTAGACATGGGAGTCAGGAATAGTGAAAAAGGAAGGAAATCCTGGTCTTGCTGAAGCTGAAGGAAGTTTCTACTTAAAGCATATTTCAGGTAAACACTCCCCCACCGTACCCAGCACTTACTGACATACTGCTGGGATAACGACAAGCCTTTTCACGGACAACTAGGGCGAGAACGATGGTTGGACTCAATGATCCTGTGGGTCTTTTCCAACCTAGTGATTCTGTGTGAGAATACGAAGGTGAGAAAAATCTTTGCTGAATTGAGAGAATCCCTCTATCCTCGCGGATTCCCATCTCTCCCGGGACCGGGACCGGGCTCCGGCCGCCCCCCCGCTGCAGGGTGGTCCTAGGGCGGGGTCGGCGGGGCGGGGGCCGCGGCGCGGAGCCGCCCCCTCGCTAAGCCTCGTCCTTGCCGGCACCGGGCGGCGGGGAGGCTTTGGGGCTCGGGATGGCCGAGCCGCGGGGCGGCGGGGGCCCGACGGGGCGGGCGCTGCTGCTGCTGGTGCCGCTGTGGGTGTGCGCGGCGGGCGGCGGAGCGGCGGCCCCGTACCGCCTCAGCCTGGCGGTGGACGAGGGTCTGCCGGCCGGGACGCTGGTGGGGGACATCCGAGCGGGGCTCCCGGCGGGCGCGGGGCCGCCGGGGGGGTTCCTGCTGTCGGAGGGGAGCGGCGAGTCGGCGGTGCTGGCGGATTTCCACGTGCGGCCGGAGACCGGCGTCATCCGCACGGCGCGGCCGCTGGACCGGGAGCGCCGGGCGCACTACAGCTTCGCCGCGGCCACGCTGCGGGGCGACGTGGTGCAGGTGGAGATCGCGGTCGCCGACGTGAACGACCACCCGCCCCGCTTCCCGCGGGAGCACCTGCGGCTCGACGTGTCCGAGCTCAGCCCGCCCGGCACCGCCTTCCGCCTGCCCGCCGCCCGCGACCCCGACGCCGGCCGCTTCGGCACCCGGGGCTACGCGCTGCGGGAGGAGGGCGGCGCGGGGGACCCGCCGCTGTTCCGGCTGCGCTACGGGCGGCCGGAGCCGCTGGAGCTGGTGCTGCTGCGGCGGTTGGACCGGGAGCGGGCGGAGAAGCACCGGCTGCTGGTGGAGGCGTGGGACGGCGGCGTCCCGCGGCGCCGCGGCCGCCTGCGGGTGTCGGTGCGGGTGCTGGACGAGAACGACAACGCGCCCGCCTTCAGCCGCGGCGAGTACCGGGCGCGCCTGCGGGAGGACGCGCCGCCGGGCACCGCCGTGTGCCGCCTGCGGGCCACCGACCCCGACCTGGGCGCCAACGGGGAGGTGCGCTACGCCCTCGGCCGCCGGCAGAGCGACCCCGACGGCTTCTTCGCGGTGGAGGAGCGCAGCGGCGTCCTGCGCCTCCGCCGCCCGCTGGACCGCGAGGCGCGGGCGCTGCACCGGCTGGTGGTGGAGGCGCGGGACGGCGGCGCCCCGCCCGAGGTCTCCAGCGCCCTGGTCACC
Source organism: Clamator glandarius (assembly GCA_033459285.1). Lineage (NCBI taxonomy): Eukaryota > Metazoa > Chordata > Aves > Cuculiformes > Cuculidae > Clamator > Clamator glandarius. The sequence goes on from JAUNZM010000020.1 coordinate 812,606, forward strand.
GTGGCCGTGCTGGACGTGAACGACAACCCCCCCGTCATCCGCCTCCTCTTCCTCACCGACGGCGGCGGCCCGCGGGTCTCCGAGGGGGCGCGGCCGGGCGACTACGTGGCCCGGGTCTCCGTCTCGGACGCGGACGAGGGCGCGGAGGGCGGCGCGGCGCTGGCGCTGCTGGGCGGCGACGGCGCCTTCGCGCTGAGCCCCGCGGGCTCCGGCGTCTTCTTCCTCCGCGTGGCGGGGCCGCTGGACCGCGAGAGTCGCGACCTCTACGAGCTGCGGCTGGTGGCCACGGACGGCGGGGCGCCGCCGCTCTCCGCCGAGGAGCCGCTGCCGCTGCGCGTCGCCGACGTCAACGACGAGGCGCCCGCCTTCCCGCAGCCCCGCTACAGCGCCTCCGTCTCCGAAGCCGCCTCCCCGGGCACCGCCGTGCTCCGGCTCAGCGCCTCGGACGCCGACGAGCCGGGGTCCCCCAACGCCGAGGTTTGGTACGCGCTGGAGGGCGACCCGGCCGCCCTCGCCCTGCTGCGCATCGACGCGCGGAGCGGCGCCGTCAGCACCCGCGCCCGCCTGGACCGCGAGCGGCGGGAGGCGCTGGAGCTGCGCGTGGTGGCGCGGGACGGGGGGCGCCCGCCGCTGGCCGCCGCCTGCCGCCTCACCGTGCGCCTGGAGGACGCCAACGACAACGAGCCCCGCTTCGAGCGCCAGGTGTACCGCGGGGCGCTGCCCGAGCACGCCGGCCCCGGGAGCTGCCCCCTGCAGGTGAGCGGCCGCGGGGCGGGGCTGCTCGGTGCGGAGCTGCAGTTACCGGTCTGGACGGGGCGTCGAGTTCCCAGCCCATCACGGGGGGGTGTTTGGCATGGAGTGGGGTTCAAAGCCCATCTAGGGCCGTTGAGGGATATTGAGCATGGAGTTGGAGTTCCCAGCCCGTCAAGGGGTGTTTGGCTCAGAGTTGGCGTTGCCATCCTGGACAGGGGGTGTCGAGCGCAGAGCTGGAGTTCCCACCCCGTCGAGTTGTGTCGAGCACGGAGCTGGAGTTCCCAGCCCATTGAGTGTTGTTGATTGTGGAGCTGATGTTCCCAGACTGAGCAGGGGTTGTTTGGCACAAAGCTGGAGTTCCCATCCCAGGTGGAGGGTGTTCAGCATGGAGCTGGAGTTCCCAGCCTAGACGGGGTGTTCAGCACGGAGCTGGATTCCCGGTGTGTCTGCTCCCTGATGGTTGTGCTCCCTGCCTTTGGGCTGCAGCCCTTAAACACAGTGCTAAATGGTATTGTTGCTGCCGTGCAGTGCTTTTAGCACTGAGGCGTGATCGGTGGGGCTTAGTTAATCTGCGCACTCGTAATACTGTGATCTTCTCAAGTGCCCTTCAGAATATGTTCCTCATCCCATAAAACTTGCAGCAGAGCTCTTCAGAGAGAATCAGGTATGGGCTCGCATTAAATCTGTGAGGAAGTTAAACTGCCTGTGATGCTTTTCATAGAATCATAGAATCACTAGGTTGGAAAGGACCCTCTGGATCATCGAGTCCAACTGTTCCTATCAATCACTAAACCATGTCCCTCAGCACTTCATACACCCGTCTTTTAAACACCTCCAGGGAAGGTGAATCAACCACCTCCCTGGGCAGCCTGTTCTAGTGCCCAGTGACCCTTTCTGTGAATTTTTTTTCCCGATGTCAAGACTGAACCTCCCCTGGTGGAGCTTGTGGCCGTTCCTTCTCGTCCTGTCTCCTGTCATTTGGGGCAAGAGGCCAGCTCCCTCCTCTCCACAACCTCCTTGCAGGTAGTTATAGAGAGCAATGAGGTCTCCCCTCAGCCTCCTCTTCTCCAGGCTAAACAACCCCAGCTCTCTCAGCCTCTCCTCATAAGACTTGTTTTCCAGCCCCTTCACCAGCTTCGTTGCTCTTATCTGAACTTGCTCCAGAGCCTCAACATTCTTCTTGTGGTGAGGACCCAGAACTGAACACAGGATTTTAGGTGCGGTCTCACCAGTGCTTTTGAGGGATTGAGATGGTCCTCAGGGTGCAATCAGCAAGACCCAGCTCAGAGGGCTGGTGTGACCCACACTTTACAGCAGGGAGACACCTCCCCCCCCTCCCTCCACCCTACCCCAACACCCCCAGGGGCCTGATATGAAAAACCATTTCTGGGGCCTTTGTAATTGTTCAAAGCTCACTCTGCTAACGAAGAGAATCAATTCATCCTGCGTTTACAGAAAAACATAGACTAGTTTGGGTTGAAAGGGACCTTAGAGATCATCTAGTTCCAACCCACTTGCTATGAGCAGGGACACCTCCCACCAGACCAGGCTGCCCAAGGCCCCATCCAGCCTGGCCTTGAACACCACCAGGGCTGGGGCAGCCACAGCTTCCCTGGACATCCTGTGCCAGTGCCTCACCATGCTTGTAGTGAATGATTAATGTTAATAGGAAAATAAAATTATTCATGCTAGTAGAAAAAAAATGTTCTACTTGTCCATCAAACCCCTCTTTGTTCTTTGCAAGTGAGGTTGAACGGAGGCTTTGCAGGGCCAGGCATTGCCAGGTAGCCTTTTTTGTTGTAGCTTGGAAGGACATTTCAGAATGCATACATTTGAACTGTACAAAGTCTTTTCCATCAGTATAAAATTTACAGCAGTTGATCCTAGGTAAAGGTATAAATGTTTAGGAGTCTGTGTGGAAAGTTATGTTAATTTAGGGGAAAACTGTTTAAAGAGGAGACCTGGGAAGAATTCAGATGTATTTTCTTAGTAGTTTTGAAGTTTTTATCTTTATTTCCAGGTGACCTACTCAACTTATTAATTTTTTTAAAATCAGGAGTCATTGATGATGTTTTGGGGCTAATGAACATTTTTTCAACAAAAAGCATTCTCTTCTTTTTTTTTTTTTTTCCCCTAAATTGCCCTCTGAGCTCAAGAAGTGCACAATTTGCACAGCTGTAATAAAAATGAATCTATAACAAGTTTGGGAAGGTTGCGCTCATAGAGCTTTTTAATTTCTGCCCCAAACTGAAAATGAAATTCAATAATTACCTTTTCTTTTCTCCACCTCCGGGGAGAAAAATAAAAAAGGGTGTTGAGGCACTGGAACAGGTTGTCCAGAGAAGTCATGGATGCTCCATGCCTGGAGGTGTTTAAGGCCAGGTTGGGTGAGGCTTTGAGCAACTTGATCCAGTGGGAGGTGTCCCTGCCTGTAGCAAACAGGTTGGGACTGGATGATCTTTGAGGTTCCTTCTTACCCAAACCATTCTGTGATTCTGTGTCCTGCACCGGTGGCCCCAGGAGAAAGTTAATCCCATACTTTGAAAGCCCACCTCCTCCGAGGGAGGAATGCAGGCGGCGCCAGCATCCATGGTGCTGAATGAAGAGCGATTCTCTGCTTTTGATTTCATCAGGTGGAAGCGTACTGAAGGATTCCTGCAGCATTTTAAGGAAATGAACCTGTGATTGTGATTATATATATTTTTTTTCTGATAGGTTTTGATATACTAATAGTGCACATCTTCTGGCAGGTCAAAGGTGTCACGTACATGGGTACCATCCATAGTGTACTGAATTTTTAAGTCTCACTGTGCTGCTATTATCCTTTTCAGAGAGCAGAAAGTTGTGCTGGGCAGAGCTTCTAGCTAGAGATTTTGTGACTGTGGCAGCTGTCAGCTGAAGCTGTATTTTGAACTTAATGATGGTGTTTATTTTGTGTTATACATCATAGTACCTTCTGTGTAGGCTTGTAGGTTAAACTTGCTTCTACTGCTGGGGTGTGCTGTAGCTTTTAAGGTACTCAGTGGCGTTAAGTGTTACTCACTTTATACTACATGTGCATTCTTATGAGAAATACCTGTAATTGCAGCTCGAAGAGGACATTAATTGGCATGAATTAGTGACAGCAACGTCAGTAGATTTTTAAGAAATTTACTTTTTCCTGTGGTTTATGAGAAAATACATCTTCATTTGCTTTAGAGTCATCTCTGACAGAGCAGGGGAAGAGAAAAAACGTTATCTGTCAAATGATACAGACTCATATGCATTCCAATGTCACAACAACTTGCACTTTTTTTCATCCATTAAGGAGGGTGTTGTAACTGACTGGTTAGAGGTCCTCGGTTCCTATTATTTAAAAATAACAGATTTCCTGATGCTGAGATCGTGGAGACTTTGTAAATGCAATGACAGCAAAGAAGGAGTTTGTTTAAAGCTCTTAAAGCTAACCAAGGTATACCAGAAATTATGGGATAATAAACCTGTGGGGTTTTAGAAAATACTACTTAAAGGTGTAACATACGTAGGAAGGATGCGTGGGGTTGAGGATTTTTTAGGTGGTTTGTGTATTTGAGAGGAATTGTTCATTGTACTTGATACACACATTTCCAAGAGGTATTTGCAGAACGTGAGAGTTCTAAAAAAAAAAGACACTTAAACATGCATCTTTTCCTAATTGCTGCCTGCCTTCTGCAAAAGGAAAATGAAGACCAAGGGAACAAAAATGGATGGAAGATACATCCATGCTGTGAGGGATGGAGATTTAGAGAGTTTAATCTGTCGTTGAGCCATCCAGTATGTAGCAACATTAACTAAAGACAGCATTTTTCTTCTTTTTCTTTTCCTGGATGTTGAAGGGAGGAGCTAAAAGGGCAGTCCTTTCTCTAATGGTTTTAGTTCTGGCTCATTTAGTCCGCACTGCAATTACTGAAACTAGAAATGAAACCAGCAAACTAGGTTCACAAAAGTTATAAAGAGCTATACAATCCAACTCATCTAGTTATAGGTAAGACAAAAAGAAGATAGAAGAGATCAGGCCATGCATTTCTCTATTGGCTTCTTCAGCTTTCCAGCCCTAATTTTCAATGCATCTGATATAAAGATGCCAGCTGCAGAAAAGACAGATTTTGTCTGTTGTAAGACCAAACCCAAGATTGAACTACAGTTACAGTGAAGAAATTAATAATCTAACCTATAACTACAATGCAAAGTTATTTGCTCATCCAATTCATATTCAAATTTTACTGAGTCTGAAAACAGTTATATGTCCTCATTTTTTAGGTTTATGGTTTTGTAGCAATTAGTCCTTTAAAAAATCACAAATGCCCCTTTGCACTCTAGAAGCCATTTAGTAGATTCTCTGTATATTCTAATAGCTTTGTGGCTATAAAATCACTTTTTATGCATAACTTTTTGTAATCTATTATTACTATATAGCTATAGAAGTATGGCTGGTCTGGGCTCAGAGATTAATAAATGTCCCTTTGTGCTGTAATCTGCCGATTGCAGTACTGAGCAGTGCATGAAGGGAGAAAAAAAAAATCAGAAAACGATATATTATTGTAATAGTTATTTTAAGGTATATTTAATAGAATTTATACATATTATTTTGATTAAGATTTCTGTTTATGGTGCCCTTTTAGCTTCTTAACAAGAGGAAAACTGTCTCATTTAATAATTGAAATGTTTGTAAGAATTAGAGACTGTTCCTTCATGCAGTCCGGTCTGTGCCAGCATTTAGCACTAACTGGATGCTTTGTAAACGTTAGAAGCTCTAATCCTCTTTTGCTGCTCTTACTTTGTAGTTCCTCTTAAATGTGGCAATTGTTAAATTTTTAGTGTTGAAATTTCACCAGCAAATAAACAAGTGTCCAGAAGAAAGTAATTCATCTGTACCCATGTGCTAAATCTACAGCTGTTTGCTAACTAAACCCACCACTTAGAGAACATATGAAACACTGAAACATCAGAAATAGTGACATGGAAACATTTTGCTTTTATTTGAGAATTAAAAATTAAGTGAAAGTTTGAGAACACAAACATTTTAAAAATTACTGCAGAAAATGACCTTTTTTTCCCAGTTCTCAGTGAAGTCTTTTAATTAATGTCAACGAGCTGGGTCTGGGAAGAGGGAAAGTTTGAAGGCTTGTGTGTGGCTAAGTCTGCAATTGTCTGCATATTTTGGTGTATAGCTATGACGAGGAAAGGTACATGATAAAGGTAGTGTTGTTAGAGAAATTAGATGTATCCCTAACTTTGAGGTAGTGGCAGAGGAGTAGTGGTATTAAATAGTCTTAATCACATGCTTTATATTGCAGAAATCTCTGTATTAAAATATTAATAGAGTATCAGTGGTCAACATAGAGTCCTTTAATACCTTTGGCTGCTAAGTTTATTGAGTTTTATGCTGCATAACAAATAAACATTCAGTTAAGTGTCTAGCATGTGTTTGTTCATATCCACTGAGCTTTGGGAGTAATGACTGTGAACTACTTCTTTAGATGGAAGGCATTCCAATTAAAAAATGTAGTGGTTTTGCTGGTGTTCACCTTCATACAAAGAGCTGACTTCAGCAGTTGTGTTATAATACACTCGAGCAAATTATTAATCAGCTGTAAATGGCTGGATATGGCCTGTCCATTTATCAAATATTAATATAAGTTTATAATCTGTATAGATTTTTCACAAATTTCTAGGTCAGCAGAAGGCTTAGTCTTTCTTGGAAGGTCTTAAAGCATTGGGAAATAGGTGAGTTAGGAATCTCGTAAGTTCCAGCTTAATATGCAAATAGATTGACACACTGCAAAATGAGCATTTTTATTTTACTGCACTGCTTAATTAATTCTTGAAAACAAACATTATTGCATGCTGGAAAAACATCAGTGATTTACAGTGTCTGCATTTCTGTTTTAAAATGCATGAGTTTGATTTGAAATGTAGTCAGAAGGTTAATGGGCTTCAATGTGCATATGGATAGATTGGGGAAACTCATTCTGCAGTACTTCAGTGGTAGAGGTTGAGCAATCCCTGCTCCACATTCAATGTAAAGCGGTAAGTAATATTAATACTGCTGTAGTGAGGAGTGGGGCTCACTGTCCAAATGATTATCCAAATCCTGCTGCAGGTGTCAACGGTATGAAGGCAGATATCAGCTAACAAAACACTCAGGGGAAAATACCACACTGCTCACTTGGGACAGGAGTTCCAAATAAGAGCCTATGTATGTGTTGTGTCTGACCAATAGCCCATCTAGCCCGATCTCCTCTTTCTCATACATGCTAAAACCATACGCCTGGGGCAACTGTAAGAACAGGGCAAACTTACATGAATCATTCCCTAATGTATTCTTGACCTCCTACTGTTTTGTGCTCGGGGACGTGCCAAGCAAGATAGGGTTTCTACGTATTTGTAGCCCTGAATGGTTTTTTTTTTATGTGAAACTTACCTAGTCCTGAGCTTTTCCCATATATTATCAGCTGCAATGTACTGTAGCAAGGGGTGTGCTGATCAGCTACCTGCCTCATGAAGAACTGCCCCTTTGCTTTGAACATGAAGACAGGGGGAGTGATCAAACCCTATTGCTCACGATTTCACACATCTGTTACATAACCTTGCAACCGATTTCCAATTCTCATGCATGTTAGCTGAGGGTAAATAAATAGCATTTGGGCAGCAGCTGGGCTTGAGTGCTGAAATGTGTCACTGGTGGAAGTACTAAATTGAGCTTTATTTACAAAGGTGATATAGTAGAAGAAAGTTCACTTTTTATAGAATTTGATAGAAAATAGTACCCTTGCTGTCTGTCTACAAAGAAAGATTACTAATCTATGTAGAAGGGCATTTCTTTTAGGAGGAGTAATAAGTTGTATTTCAAAAATTTATAAATCGCAGTTCATTCAATGAATTCTAAATTCTTTGAGGCTCCTTTATAAGAAGCTGTGCAAAATCAGGAGCTTTTTAATTTCATTGGCACTTAAGTGAAATGATTCTTCTCTAATGAATGTAGAATTGCAAGGGATTTACATCATGCCTGGATAACATGTCCAGTGGTGGTGTATTTGGCATTGCAGTGGAAGATGTGCAGATACTTCTCACCTTTTTGTACTGAACTGCTCTCCTATATAAATTTTTATATATTTTTTTATTTATATATATGAAAATGTGCATGAAACAGTTGTATCCTATCTAACCTATATGGGACAAAATGAGTAACTGTCAGCTTTTACAGTGACTGCTAATGCACTCGAATACAGAAGGGATGTTAGTAAGGACTTGTACTGGCCAGCTGTGCTTGGATGTAAAATTTCTGCCAATTCTTCTTGATAATTACTTGACTAGGGTTTTCAGGGTAGATGCGAGAACTATGTACCAAAGTAGGCAGATTACTGATGAAATTGTGTTGTGTACAAAGTCAGTTCCTGTTACTCACTCTGCCATTTAAATCAAGTAGTGTGAAGAAAATTTTAACTTGGCTTTCTTTATATAGGCAAACCTTACAGTACAACCCAAAGCCTCACTCTTCACAGAACCATAGTATCATTTAAGTTGGAAAAGACTTTTAAGGTAATCAAGTCCAGCTGTAAACCTAACACTGCCAAGTTCACTACCAAACCATGTCCCTAAGTGCCAGGTCTACACATCTCTTAAATGGCCCCAGGCATGGTGATGGCCATTTCCCTGGGCAGCCTGTTCCAGTGCTTGGTAACCGTTTTGGTGGATAAATTTTTCCTAATATCCAATCTAAACCTCCCCTGGTGCAGCTTGTGGCTATTTCCTCTTAGCCTATCACTTATTAGTTGGAAGAAGATTAACACCTACTTTGCTGCAACTCCTTTCAGGTAGTTGTAGAGAGTAATGAGGGCTCCCCTCAGCCTGCTTTCTCCCAGGCTAAACAACTCCAGTTCCCTCAGCCTTGTAAGACTTGTGCTCCAGACTCTTCACCAGCTTTGTTGCCCTTCTCTGGATGCGTTCCAGCACGTCAAAGTCTTTCTTACAGTGAAGGGCTCAAAACTGAACAAAATATTCAAGGCATGGCCTCACCCATGCTGAGCATGGGGATGATTACTTCTGTACTCTGCTGACAGCATCATGGTGGCATCTGACAGTGAGAATTAGCAGAACATGTTTTAAGGGATGGTATTTATATTGCAACCCTTTTTGTGCTTTTTTTCCTAATTTCCACAAGCTTCCCATTGATATATAGATTAGTCTAGATGGATCAAATCTATGTTCTTTGAAACACTGCTCTGTTTGGAAGTGGGTTTTTGTTCCGTAACTGAAAGTACAGCATTAGAGATGCAGCTCTGGATTCTTTCTCTTCCTCTCCTTTGTACTAAACAAAAATAAGCATTACTTTACTAGCTCCATTTCCTGCTGGATATGACTTAAAATAAAAACTGGGATACTGTCATGCCTCTTCACTTGCACTCACAGGCTGAACTGTTTTAAGTATAAAACTGTTGCAGTAACAACAATATTTGCTGTTTTAAAAGCAAATGTATTAACTTCCAGCCTTGACAGATGTCTCGGTCTCCTACACTGACCTCATAAAGTGTTTTTGTCTCCCCTTCCCTCCTCCTTATCCCCAGCTACTTCCCTCGAGCAGAGAATTAGGTTGTCACGCTTATGTCTGCTCCGCTTCCCCTGGCTTGTGCCTACATCTGGTACTGGGAAAAGGGTAACAGGAAGGGCAGTTCTTTAACTAATGTCTGACTAAACATATGCAAGACAAACAACTTGTATATGCTTCATGTTTGTTTTTCTTTAAACAAGCAAACACATGGTTTAGCATAGTGTCCAGGGAACTTGGTGTATCTTACCAGGCTGAGAAACTGCTGGAGGTGGTGGCATTCAGTCTCTGATGTGTTAACTTCTACACGATCTTTTATTTTTGAATGTGTAAAACCCCAATAAATTCATTTTTGTATTACATATTCAGTTTTTCCTGTTATGTTTTTTAGTTGCTTTGAATCCTGAACTCATGTCCAGGCACAGCAGAGCAATCATTTAACAAAGCTTTTACTCCCGGCAATCCTTCTGCAGTGTGACTGGTCTGTACAAAACTATGTTTTCGTACAGACTATTAACAAGGTCACAGATACATTGGTATATTTATCTCTTCTTCTGTACACAAATGGGGTTATATATTTAACATTTCCCATAGATATATAGGCATCTAATTATTTTTACTTGGGGATACATTGTTAAGATTTTTATAAGCTATTACCTTGGGCATTATCCAGTTTGATTCTGTAAGGAATTCCTAACTTTTTTTATAAATTAGCTAATTTTACAGATACATTTCAGTTTGCTACTTCTATCACTGTGATGCTTAGTGACATTTCTGTGGGATTGATGTTGTGCTTTTACATTGGTGTGAACTCAATAAAGCGTGTCTCTTCAGTTCTGTTCTGAAGAGATTTTCATTTGTCTTAAGATGTTCCCAAATGGAGGGGAATAAGCTGTTTGTAAATGTTTACGCTGTATGTTGTACCATAAGTGCATGCCTTATAGACAGTTTTCTTGGTGTACTATGAGAAAATATATTGATCTTAAGAATGTCTCAACACAGAATTTAAATTTTAAAATTTGCTGTTACATTTAGAGGAAATTGAATAATGTATGTACCAACGCAGCACATGCTCAGTTTTCAGCAAATTGGTTCGTGTTTTGAACATCTTGTGTGCTGTACTGTTACTCTTGCTCATGAAGACATTGGATAAAATTTGGTTTTACACTGTTTTGAGAGATGGATTCACTAGAAGCATGTAGGTTTCTTGGGGCATGCTAGGCTTACACTTTTACATACTCTAGGGTAGCTTTTAACATCATTGGTACCAAGGGTCAGTCGGTGTTAGGATCCCCATTAGGATCCAGTCTCTAGCTTGCAGTGCAAAAATAGGATGGGACAAAAATTGCTCAAATTGAAATCTGGCTGTTTAACTTGGAGGACAGCATTCAGTTATTTTGTAAAAATGGCCTGGTAATTCCTGCCTGCCTTCTGCTTTGTGTAGATCCATAAGCCTGTGCAAAGTAAGTCTAAAATGCTATAATGCAACATCGTGCCAGTTGATGGCTGCACAAGTTGGGAGGCTCTTTCCAAAAAGCTTTTGTTGCAGAAGCACGCAGGGAGCTTAGGAACATAAGCTGCAATGAAATTTGCCACAATGTGTTCTTTGGGGGGTTTTTAGGTTCACTGGATTTTGAAAATCCCAACTCATTTAATGTGTGTCAATGAGTTTCTAAGGCTGAGAGTACTGTGTGCATGACACTGTAGGAGCAAGGGGATGAAATACACAGAAATGCAAATGTGACCTGCCTTTCCAGAGCACAGAACAGCTGCATAATGTAACATTCTAAAATAATATGTGCTACCATCACTAACAATAGAAGAGTATTTCCCCACAAGTTTACTCTTAAGACAAAGTCACAACTTAGAAAATTACTTTTCCTTTAGATTTGTGTTTTTATAATTTTTAAAGGATGTAAGAAAGAACGTTTCATTCTGATTTTAAAAAGGAGAGAGGCAAAACCTCATCTACTTGGCCTTTCCTGTTTGTTTGTATGTTTGCTCCTTTTTGTTGCTATTAAAGTAAATCTCTATATCCCAGAATTTGTTTCTTCTTTTCTTTTTTTTAGCTGTCTTTGAAGTTGATGTCTTTAGCAATAATTTTGGCAGTGCTGCAGTCTTAAAATGATCTTGCTCTGATACCAGGCTGCTTTTGTGTTCTTTTTCAATTGGAAAGAACAAGCCCTGAATTTCTTAGGTTTGTAATTTTAAATTAAGGAAGTAAGATTCATGGAACTAATCAATAATTACTTTCTTTCTTTCTTTCTTTCTTTCTTTCTTTCTTTCTTTCTTTCTTTCTTTCTTTCTTTCTTTCTTTCTTTCTTTCTTTCTTTCTTTCTTTCTTTCTTTCTTTCTTTCTTTCTTTCTTTCTTTCTTTCTTTCTTTCTTTCTTTCTTTCTTTCTTTCTTTCTTTCTTTCTTTCTTTCTTTCTTTCTTTCTTTCTTTCTTTCTTTCTTTCTTTCTTTCTTTCCTTCTTTCTTTCCTTCTTTCCTTCTTTCCTTCTTTCCTTCTTTCCTTCTTTCCTTCTTTCCTTCTTTCCTTCTTTCCTTCTTTCTTTCTTTCTATTTACATTTGTGTCTGCATCTGACAAGGGGGGAAAGACCTGGCAGTTGAAACATACCTTTTAAAAGGCTGACTGCTTTTAATTTGCAGAAATGTTTGCTGAAGGGAGGACTCAAGCCAATATTTGGGAATTAGTCTGACACACGTGTTCCATTTCCAGAACCCTGCGGTTATGGGCCACAGGTTATCCCACAGTTTCTAAAACTCTGTTGTTGAAATGCCATATTGGAAAACATTTATGCTTCCTGGGATATTTTTGATGTCATTTTTATCTTATTGAAAGCCACTGAAATTGCACTTTTTGAGACTTTGATTTTATGCTGTGGCATTATTCTTACTAATTGCTCATAATGGAAACCTTGGTTTAGGCCTATTAGTGCGCAGTAAATCCTAGTTACTTTACCTAGAAAGCATGGATGAAAATTAGAAACATCGCTGGGGATTATGACATGCAGATCTCAGTACCTGCTATCCCCAAGGGCTCCCAGTGACTACAGCTCCCCTAAACCACCCAATGTTTCTGGGAAGCAGAGCAGAACTGCTGCCCCTTCTGAAATGCATGGGCAAGTGGGTGTTTTTCATCAGGTCTCTGGCTCTAGCTGGACCACTGGACCTCTCTGCCCTATCATACGTACTCGCAATTTTCCAAATGGATACCGACAAGTTATTTGCGCAAGACTATTAATACTTAACTGGTAATCTCTTTGCATTTGTCTTTTTTTAGGCTGGATAACTTTTGACTTAGTCATCCATGTATGGCCAGTTTTAACAATGTGCCATCTTCTCATCTTAGCACACCTATTTCTTGTTGTTCTCTTCTGTTTATGAATACCTATATATATTAATCATGATTGACTGAAGTTCCAGACTTCTGTCATATCCAAACCCTTTTTAAATTTTCTCTTTGTTAACGATTTACTTCTAACATTATGTATTCATCACTTAAAAACTTTGACATGCGGACTGTTGTTTATTCCTCTGCTTAATTTAGACTTAAGTTAAAATTACATGGTCTGAAGTATTCATGTCCAGTAGCTTTATTATTTTCATTGATTTGTGAGTCTCTGAGAAGTTAAAGCTCCTGATAAAGAAATGGTTCCTGGTGATGTTGTTTCTCCAAGAGCGTGATCATTCTCTGTATATCTTCAAATCTAACGCTGGGGCTGAGGAGGTGTACAGCAGATACACAACTTTATTCTATGTGATGCTGGGCAAAAAATCCACCAAACAACGTATCCTATCAGCATTAGCTCAACACTTTACAGCTGTTAAACTCTCAGCTTCTTGCTCTGAGGACTGTATGTTTCTCTTGGCTCATAGACTTGCATATGAATTCATTCTGTTTGCTTTTTTTTTTTTTTTTTAATAGCATACAGGTCAACTAGGGTTGCTAGTAGAGTTCCTCCTCTGGTGAGGTGTTTCACTGGCTGATGTGTTAAGGTATTATTTCGTTAGGCCATTCATTCTCTAAGCCCCTGGATTCTGAGCCTACATGGGGTCTCTACGCTCCTTCTGGAGATACCATAAATCTTTCAAGTGACTATTGGGATTCAGCCCAGCTTCTCTTGGCTTCTGCACCTTCTGGCTTTTCTTCATAACAAAGCTTTTCTCACATTTTGTTCTCACACAAATCTTACATATTTCCAGTTAAATATGATGACATTTCTTTCCCCTCTCTGAAAACTATCGAGACTGCCTGCTTTGTAGGCTCTTCTTTCAAGTCTTTTTAAGCTTATGTTTTATTCTCTATTAGTGAATTTTTCTTACTTGGGTATTCTCTGCTCTTTCCACTTCCTCCTTGTGGACCAGCAGGAGATAACTCATTCCTTACTTTAATCAGCTTCACCCAATGAAGGAACAGTATTCTTAGTGGCCAGTCATTCTGTCTGGTTGGGGTGGTATGGTTGGAAATGGTATGTATGAGAGTTACTCGATGAAAAAAACGAATATTTATAAAAAATTTCCAGTCAGGCAAAGTTCATGAGTCATCTACAGGGAAGATTCATGGATGGTCACAACGAGTGTGGATGTTGTCTCTTCTAGCTGCAGTATCCATAATACAGATAATCTTTATGGGATAAATTATTCCAAAACTTAAAATACAAATGTTAATTTGGTAACACCATCTTGAATTTGTTCTTTCAATCCATGTGTTTTGGAGTAATTAATCAATTTTCAATAACTCCAGCACCATCAGTCACGCGTTCTTTTAGATGAATTTTCTGGATCATCAATATGATTTTGACATTTAGGCTAGTAGCACAGAATAAGTAGTAGCAGGATTAGGCTGCTATTGATATCTTACTGGTTCACATTCCCAGAGCTGTGTCTTCTCTTAGCAATTTTATCACACTTATTCTAGTGCTTCAGATCTTACCCTGCCTTGTCTGAGCTGAAGAATTAATACAGGCTTTCAGTTAGAATGAAACTTAAATTTATTTTATTGCCTTTATCTATTTCAAATTAAATATGAAATGAACAAGGTGTTGCAGGCTGAATGAAATATAGATATTATTTGGAAATAAAGCAATTTTTTTTGATTCTTCAAGGAACGCAAATAAATTAATAAAGTAAGTGCTCTTTTTTTCCTGATAGCTCAGTTCTTAATTTACTCATACAAGGACTGTGGTAGGAATCAAGTTCCCATTTCCCATATTCTGGAGGGATGTGCGTGATATCTATAAGTGAAGGCTCTTCCTGATCATTAAAAACAGACACAATTCAGACTATAAATTCTACAATCACAGCTGTATACTTGTTCTTGGAAAACATTTCTAGTCTTGAAGGTATTTTTAATCATGGTGATGAAGACACTGTAGCATGCCATGATGTTTCCCAGGGAACTGATGATAAGAAAACTAGAACATGGAATTTGTCTTCCAGAAATAAGACTACTCAAAAAAAGGAAAGCTGAAAGAGAAAGAAAGACAAGGTTGTCATTCACAAAAGGGAGTTTACTGTGAAATACAAATTTTCTTTCTTTCTATTTTGTCACTGCTGTTGCTTTATTTCACTCAGAGGCCTCTTTGAGACTGAAAGCCTCACTTAATTATCTTTAATTAAGTAGTTTAATCTAAGATGGGGGACACTGAATTTCAGTGGCTCACTTTGGAGGAACAGGCAGTGAAGTTGTAGAAATGGCATAAAATTGTGGAAGTCTTCAAGAATGCTTCTGCAGAAGTACTTGCTGGGAATGGCAATGAACAAGTTACTTCCCAGCTTAATTGCTTTGTCCAGGTGTTAACAATCTTGAGGGGGACTGCTTCAGCTGGGTTCACTACAGTGGGATGTTAACACATTAGGCAGTTAATTGCCTAAGAGATTTAATTTCTGCAGAAGAGATTCATTGTCATTCCCTAGATATTTCACCTGTTTGGCATTTAATGTGCCCCTTGCCTTTGCTTACCATTTAGCAGAGTATTTTCTCACTATGTTAGTCTTTCTTCAGTTAATGTATGCTGTGAGCAGGAAAAAATTGATTACTGGAAGCTTAAATCTGTGTATTGCAGCTAAAATGTCAGTAAGTTTAGATAGCGTTCTGAATATCTGTTGATTACAAAGCTCTGTGTTTTGGTAGTTATATGTGGGAGAAGCCTTTTGTAATTTCAAGTATTTGTGTGTCTCACAGACTGCATTTTACTTCGACAAGGATGATATTTTCATGGACTTTGCTTAAAGTGAATGCTGATGTTCCCCGTGACTAGAAATGGATGGTTTTAAGGAGTTAGCAGTGAATGTCATCTTTTTATCTTTATTTAGCGTTTTGAAAGTACCTGAAAGGTATTGACATATGGAGATGTGGTAAGTGGTGTGCCAAACTTAAAATCTCCAGGTTAAGCTACGGAGATCAGTAAGAGAAGGTATTAAAGTTAGCCTGTTACCGCATGGAAGTAGTCAAGTATTCTGCTGTGCTCAATCTTTATTATTTGATTGGAAATTCCCCTTTACATATAAGCCTCAGGTTCTGGTAAACCTGCACAGCAAAACTTAGTAGAGGTTCTTACTTAGAAAACTTGTAGAAATCCAGCAGATATTTGAAAAAGATATTTTGGTAAAGTTTAGACATCAATATTTTCCATAGGAATTGTGCAAAAAAAGACACTGTTACAGCTTCTTACGTATGTCTGTTACGTTCTACTGGACAAATACCTTCCTCCCAAAGTTAATCATATAAAATACATATATTGCTGCACTGTGCTTTATCCCATGAAAATCATCATATTATAAGCAACACAAAACAGGTGTTGTTTTCTCTTGTTGTCTGCAGCGATTGGTACCATCTTACCAAAGATGGGAGTCAGTCTGTTTCATTCCTGCAAATAATTGCTGAAACTTACCAGCAAACTTTTCCAAATGTCAAAGCATCGTATTTCTCTGGCTCTAACAATGTTGTTTTGTTTTTATATCAAAAGGTAATTTTTTGTCCTGTATTTTTGGCCATGATGATTCTTGTGGAGTAAACTAAACTTGCTAAACTTCTTTATTATGCAGAGTTTAGCATATAGTTCTGTTTTTTAATTCCTTGTCCACTCAAATTAGAAGCTTTAATTGGTAAAAATTAGCATTAAGTGATTATTGATTGAAAATAAGCACTTGGGGATGGTTTCGTACTGTTGCCCTTCCTTAGTACTACTTGACTTGAAAAGAGAACAAACGTTTTCTGTTGAAGCTGTTAATTACCCTTGTTCAAAGTTTTAGAACTAAAGAAAAATCTCTCTTCTAGTCTAGTCCTCTCTTAAGCCCTTGAAAACCGCTGGGGCTTAAGCTAGGGCTTTACCAAAACATTGATGTGCCTGTAATTATGTAGTCACTTATCATGTAAATGGAAAGACTAAGATAAGTTTTAATTTTATCACTGTCAGTTCGCTGATGTCGATTATAATATTACTCTTGTTTATTTAGATTTAGTTTTGTAAAGTGTACTTGTAAAGCAGTTTAAGCTGTCTCATTAGGCCAAATGCTGGGTCCTGCACTTGGGGCACAACAACTCTAAGCAGAGATACAGACTAGGAGAAGCCTGGCTGGAAAGCTGCCAGGAGGAGAAGGACCTGGGGGTGCTGGTTGACAACCGACTGAACATGAGCTAGCAGTGTGCCCAGGTGGCCAAAAAGGCCAATGGCATCTTGGCTTGTATCAGAAACGGCGTAACCAGCAGGTCCAGGGAGGTTATTCTCCCTCTGTACTCGGCACTGGTGAGACCGCACCTCGAGTACTGTGTTCAGTTCTGGGCCCCTCACCACAAGAGGGATGTTGTGGCTCTGGAGCGAGTCCAGAGAAGAGCAACAAAGCTGGTGAAGGGGCTGGAGAACAAATCTTATGAGGAGCGACTGGGAGAGCTGGGGTTGTTTAGCCTGGAGAAGAGGAGGCTGAGGGGAGACCACATTGGTCTCTACAACTACCTGAAAGGAGGTTGTGGAGAGGAGGGAGCTGGGCTCTTCTCCCAAGTGACAGGGGACAGGACGAGAGGGAATGGCCTCAAGCTCCGCCAGGGGAGATTTAGGCTTGAGATTAGGAAAAAGTTCTTCACGGAGAGGGTGGTTAGGCATTGGAACGGTCTGCCACGGGAGGTGGTTGAGTCACCGTCCCTGGAGGTGTTTAAGGTTAGGGTGGATGAGGTACTTAGGAGCATGATTTAGGGATTGGAGGGAATGGTTGGACTCGATGATCCAGTGGGTTTCTTCCAACCTGGTCATTCTGCGATTCTGTGTGACAGCAAAATTCAGTGTGCTTGGCTCTGCCATTTAGATTTCCATTTGTTTCTGGAAATGGGCAGAACTGTTTTTATTAGTATTGTGGTATGAATTCCTTACAAATGTCAGTAACCTTTCTAATTTTTTGCTACTGTGCATTTTTCTGTACACATTTGTGCTAATGTGATAATTACTTTGAAAAAAACTTTCTGATGCATTGTAGCCTGTATTTATATGCATTAATTCATAAAGAGGAGCTTGATTTCACTGTCTGAGTCCAAGGATGTTTAACATAAGAATCAAAGCTTGAATTCTTTGATAGCAGTATTTCATCAGGAATTGAAATACTCTGTGAGATTGTTTTAGTTGACAGTAGCTGTCCAATTTCCAGGTGTCTTCATTGCAGAAAAATTCCATCCTAGCTGTGCCTGTGTATCTCACAAATGCAGTTTATCAACAACTGTCCTAAAACAAATTTAAAGCTGTGCATTTTATACCTTCAGAGTGACTGTGGGTAGTATTTTATTACAGAATGAGATTTGCTTTCTTCCGGAGCTGAGCAGCTGTAGTGCATCCAAATGCGTTCATCTGAGGAGCTCCAGAACCGACAGGTCAGGTCTTATTGTGAAAAAGAAACCAACTGCCCATTTTTCTCTGAACAGGATACTGACTCCTCACTGTGGAATCAGGGCTTAAATGAGAGTAAGGAATTCAACAGCTGCTTTTAGTTTCTCTTGAGAAGGCTCACGAGCTTCCATGGAGGTTTGTGTTCATTATCCTTAGACAACAAAAAACCCTGACTGCTTTAAACTACTCTCATTCCTTCCGCTTGCCTGGAAATTATTGTCTGTGCTCACTCTTTCACAGCTGCTTATCCTCAGCTGTGACTGTACAGGTTGGGTAGATGAGTAGGTGCGAGTAGACTTGTTTTCACAAGCAACTTTGTTCTTTAGGCTACATGATAAAAACAAACGTGGATTTCTTTAGGGGAAGAAAACCTCACAAAGTAGAACTTGAAACAAGCCTTAAACAGTATTTTTTCTATGCTGGCAGTAGATGTATGGCTGATGCAGTTATGGTAAGTAAGGAATTGTGCATGCGTTATCTTTTGGGACAGAAGCAGCCGGTGCAGCTGACCTCGGTTTTGGGAGTAGAAGTTCTTTATGGAGCATGACAGACCTCTTCTGCCACCTCCTTTTTCAGACCCTTGGACTGGAAGCTTGGCACTGCCAGATGGCACACACAAAGAAATTCTTAAAGTGTACAATGAGGCAGTACTGTGTAACATTAATAAATGCAGGGAAAAAAGCACATTAAGTCTAATTTATGCCACTTGTGAATTATTTTATTAGTGTAAGAAAAAATATTTTTCTTAAGCATACTGAATAACGATAATATAAAAAATGCTTTCATAATACATCCTTGTGAGATTTTCATTCAGTAGTTACATAAATGTCTCGCTTCTCTAAATGGCCATATTGAAAATATGTGCTCTGACCACCTGTGTAGTGAAGTAATATCTTAATGAGCTTAATCATCTTAGTTAGTGTCCTGGTTTAGCCCACCCTGGCCAGCTCAGTAGCTAACAGTGGGCAGCTTTTGGTCCCAGTCCCTGCCCCAGGAATGAGAAAAGGGAAATGAGAGAGGGAGAGACAGACTTGTGGGTTGGAAACCAACACTGAAATAATTCTAATGCAACAATAACAACAGGAAAATATTGATAAGAAAATGGTAAAATATAGCTCCCCTGAGGACCAATACCTCACTGCTGGCATTGCAGGGCATGCACAAAGATGGTTCTGAATTGGACTCAGTGGCAGGTAGGAGCTGGATTCAGGAACATGAGGACAGGTTCAGGGATAGACAGTCAGACAGGTGAGGTTCTCATCAGCCATCTCATCAGCTGACCCTTGTGATCTTGTAAGCTTTTATACTGAGTATGACGTGTATGGCTGGAATGATTTGTTGTCCAGTCTGGATCACTTGTCCTGTTGGCTCCTTACAGCAGATGTGACCCCTTTTGCCACCAGCTCTGGGATGGCCTTAATTTACATAGGAATAGGCATGAGCAGTGGCCCATAACCTATAACTACCATTGCCTATTCCTATCAGTCTTAGGAAAAGTCAGAGACTATTAGCCCAAACCAGAACAATAAGCTGTACGATCTCATCAACTACAGTCAAAATGGTTTTGAAAAATGAAGTGGTTTATTTTTTTTTTTTTTTCGGTCTGTCAGTGCGCATACATGAACTCCATAGGCAGAGTTAGGATAATTAGTGTTGAAAACGTGAGAATTCTCTTCCACCTCAACACTCTGTCTGTTCTCCTTCTTCCTATAATGGATGTCAGCAACATCTTTTCTTTAAGCCTCAAATAACAGTAATTCTTTCTTTGGCTGTAATTTTCCTTCAATGATTCTATTTCCTTGTTTATTTACCTGTGTTATCCTTGTGTCCCTCAGCCTCTCCAGAATGTGCTAGTGCTTCTGGGAGCCTCCATCCTTGCAATGTGAGACCTGATTGAACCACAATTGTAGATTCTTCCTGCTGAATGGCTGTTTCTGTGTTTATTGCTTTAATGAGAAGTTCTGTAAGGAACTGTAAGGAATTTAATTTTGTTCAAGTGAAGGACTTGCATGTCTGTCTCTTTCAGAAACTAGTGGTGCCTTTAGCCATGGTGCTTGTTTGCCTAAAGGGAACAGAAATATGTTTCTTTCTCCTTTCTTTTGGATGGACCAAATACTGCTTACTTGGGGGGGTGACTGGAATTTATTTGAGCTGTTACTGTCAGAAGAGTTTAATTAGATAGATTTTAACTTCTATTTTGATAAAGCTAAGGACTTTTGTTTCCCTCATTCCTTCTGGAAATGATCTCTAATTTTTTTTCTGTCCATCACAGGAAAAAGCATTTGAAAAATGTAACTTGAAACTGATAGTTTTATCACTTTAGAATATCAGTTTCTTCTGTAAGGAAGCCGTTTCCAATAAACGGGTCTGAAGATGAGGTTGGGAGCCTTGAATTTGACCTGTTATTTAATGAAGAGTTAGTCAAAGGAGAAGAAACTGAGAGGAGGTGTGTTGAGTGACTGTAGCCATTGAGGTACTGCCTTGCTGCCTTTTAATCTGGTTGGAGCCTTTCCAGGATTTGAAGGCACGGTGTGTTCATCTGCTCTGTTGCGGTGGAACTTGTGAGGCCTAAAGATGAAAAAGCTTGTGATCATTGTGATTAAGTTCAACTGTGGTAGGAGTGGGTCACTCTGGGCTGCTCTGACATGCTAAATGTTTAGGAAGAATGATAGATTCAGATTAATATCAAAACAAGAAGCCTAATATTCTGTAGGGAGATTGATTGCTATGGGTTGTACTTGAAAGGTGTTAGGGCTTTTCACTAGCATGACTTTAGGATTCCTAGGGTTCTTCCAGCTGTCTGTCCACGTGAAAAATCTGACTCACATCTTGGATACCTAGGAAATAGTGCTTTTATATTTGATAGCAGAGAAAAATGTTAGCAGTACATAAGCCATTATATTTAATTACCTCCCCATGATATTGTGGAGAGGAAGAACAGGGATGTTTTATGATTTTCTGAAAAGACCTTTGAACCAGCTCAGTGCAAGTGCTGTAATCCCTGCAAGGTGTTTATGGCAGTAACAACACTAGCCAGGAAGAATCTCACTTATTGGCAGTTCATGTGTAGACTTGGAGGCAATTCTTGTCAAGTCTCTTATTTGTTTTCCTCAGAAATTGGGAGGTTATATTACAGATGGTAAGTAAATAGAGGAGTTGAATAAATGGAGAGCTAAATATGGTGTGCTTCAAAGGAGACCGTTCTCAAAAGAGATTTAAAAGGGAGTATGCCATAACTGAAAAACAAGGAAGAATTTAAATTTGTCCTTAACCTACAAACCCGGATTGTTAGGAACAGGTTTGTAGCATGGTAGTAATTAATATGGCCTCAAGTTGTGCTGGAAGAGGTTTAGGCTAGATATCAGGAAATGTTAGTGTCACTGAAAGTGTTGTCAAGCACTGGAACAGGATACCCAGTGAAGGAGCTAAGTCACCATCTCTGCAAGACATGTAGGTGTGGCATATGGGGACATGGTTTAGTGGTGGACTTGGCAGTGTTGGGTTTACAGTTGGCCTTGATAATCTTAAAGGTCCTCTTCAACCTAAAAAATTCTGTGATTCTGTAATATTCTTACTCTTTACTCCTTGTTAGCCTTCAGGAATGGGACTGAATGTCTTGAGCTGATTACTGTAGCTTCATTTGTCTTTGTCACAGAAACAACTATGAAAGAAGCTGCTTCTTTTGGCAGCCGAGCAAATGGAAAGTCCAAAACTGTAGAGGTAGTGAAACCTCTGTTCTAAAAGTGTGCTTCTTTGTGGTTGGTGCTGATACACGTCAACAGGAACTTGTTCTGTCAAAGGAAAGATGAGTTTTAATTTTGCCAGTGCTGTTATTTTGGGGCTTCTTTGGGAACCAGATGTATGTTATAGAAATAACTGAGAGTTTCCCACAAAATCCATAAAGTCTCATTACACTTACTTACATTAAAAGATCCAAATGCAGTTGTTCACACGACATTATCTGGTTGCAGACAGAATGACTGCTCTGTGACCTTTGCAGTTTGGTAAAAATACTATGTAATTGTGGACAGGTGAACTCAGTAGACAAAATAATACCAGTTACTTTATTGAGTGATTAAAGCCCAGAAAAGAGGGAAAATGTATCTGTTTTTATATTACTCAGCCAAAGTAAATAAAGACCAAGACCTCAACAGTAGCTGAGAAGTATGGGATTCTGATGCTTACTGACAAAACGGTTTATATATCAACTATGTGCTAGTTTAAAATGAATTCAACATCTGTAATTTTACATCTATATTGTAACTATATATATTTAAGCACGTTAATGTGAGACAGCTGCTGCAGCTTTGTACAGAGATCGAGTCCACATGATGAGCTGTTTTTGCATGCAACAGAGAGGATCTAGTACTATTGATAATTCAAAGTGGTGTAGAAAAATGCTGTTTCACTGTGGAATTTGTCTTGGCACTAAGCAAGCTGTTAGTTGTATCTCGCTGTTGGTTTTTCTGATTTCCACGGGTTCAGAGTTCAAAACTATAGATGCTTGTTATCTGAAAAAACAGCAGAAATTACTTACTTCCAACTGCTGTTGGAAACATGTGAAGATGAGAAAGCTTTTAAAGATTACCAAGGTGTCTATCAATGACCAGTATGTCCATGGATTAAGTCAGATGATCCTTGAAGTTAACATCAGTAGTGCTAATACCTCAAAGAATGTAGAGGAGTTGCATGTAAAGTAAAGCAGACTTCGTGCAAATACACGTAGTACAGGATTTATTCACTAAAGACTGCTTTTCTGCACTTTATCTTTTGAGTTGTGTCATTTGCTGTGATGCAATTCTTGATTTTTGAATTAATGAGCTTGTTTTCAACATGAAAAGTCTGACAGGTGTGCTTATATGATGAGTGAGTATTCATTAAGGATTTAATTCTTCTGTTGAGTTCTGTTTAATTCCTGAAATGCACATTTTCCGCTGTTACATTTGATACGTGGATGTTGGTAGCCTGAGTCTGTGTCCCACTTTTCCCCTAATTTGTCTTTATGTCTGTTTATTTTGCAAACACTGTCAGTATTTAGTAGTAAATTATTTTCTTTACCTTTGTGAAAGTATCTCAATGTGATTGATTTGGGCACCAGTATCAGATGTATACATGCCCACATGACTTGTTTCATATTTTATCACTGATACTATTGCCATTGAATCATAGAATAACCAGGTTGGAAGAGACCCACTGGATCATCGAGTCCAACCATTCCTATCAAACACTAAACCATGCCCCTTAGCACCTCATCCACCCGTGCCTTAAACACCTCCAGGGAAGGTGAATCAACCACCTCCCTGGGCAGCCTGTTCCAGTGCCCAATGACCCTTTCCATGAAAAATTTTTTCCTCATGTCCAGCCTAAATCTCCCCTGGAGGAGCTTGTGGCCATTCCCTTTCATCCTGTCCCCTGTCACTTGGGAGAAGAGGCCAGCACCCTCCTCTCCACAACCTCCTTTCAAGTAGTTGTAGAGAGCAATGAGGTCTCCCCTCAGCCTCCTCTTCTCCAGGCTAAACAACCCCAGCTCTCTCAGCCGCTCCTCATAAGGCCTGTTCTCCAGCCCCTTCACCAGCTTTGTTGCTCTTCTCTGGACTCGCTCCAGAGCCTCAACATCCCTCTTGTAGTGAGGGGCCCAGAACTGAACACAGGATTCGAGGTGCGGTCTCACCAGTGCCAAGTACAGAGGGAGAATAACCTCTCTGGACCTGCTGGTCACGCCGTTTCTGATACAAGCCAAGATGCCATTGGCCTTCTTGGCCACCTGGGCACACTGCTGGCTCATGTTCAGTTGGCTGTCAGTGATGTTATTTTCTATACTAAGTGGGAAATGAGCCTTGATAAAGGCATAGAGTCTGCATTCATTTTCCTTTAAATGCCAAGGTAATGGCATTATAAAGCCAATGATCATTTTTCTGCAATTCCCCATTCCATTGCTAGCATATTAAAACATAGTGGAATTCTTCTAAAAGGAGAAGGATTATTAAGGGAGAGTAGATACACCACAGCACAGTTTGCTTTGAATTTGTTATTAACTATATTTTTATTAATTACCTATTAAACAAGAAATTGTATAAGACTATTTATTTGCAAAAAATTTTAGTTTAAGAATTTTGAAACATCAAAGATGCAATTCTCCAGTAATTACAGGAGTCATTGAGACTGGAGGTCTCTGGTTGCTAGAGCAACTAGTAGTTAGTTTCCATGATGTTACAGAAGATGCAGAGTAGATTCTAGGACAGAAAGGAGACAGTTGCAGGGAGCAAAATAATGTTGAGAAAGAGACCTTCTCCTACATGGTGGCCTGTGTAAAGGGCTTTTCTTTTGTCTGAAATCCACAGGTGGTATAAGTGGTGTTGGTTTAAAAATGTGTTGGGAGTGCAGTCATGGTCAGAGTCATGGTCAGTTCAAATCAGTCCCTCAGGATTTCATGCTGTAACAGAGAATACTGCTTGTGCTGGGAAATGGATTTTGACATATGTTTTGCAAATGCCTTTGTGTGCTACCATGGTAGTGTTATTAAAATACTGAATTCCTTGTGCTGCAGATCAGAAAGAATTACCAGAAATGTTGCCATGTTTTTTTATCTTCATCACAGAAGCTACTGGCTTTTATGTTTTTTGTGTTTGTAGTGTAATTTTATACTACAATTTATAGTGGAATTTTGTAACTTCTTTCCTGCCCTTTCTTAGAATTCAGAGAAAAAAATCCCTTCAACTGTAGTTGTTTGCTATCCTGTCTTGTGGCTTTAGAAAGTGTTCTTAGTTTTTTTCTTCAGAGAGTTTCTACAGTTTTCTGTCTGTCCTTTCTTTGGTCTCAGTCTATCCTTCCTTTGCCTTTTTGTATATTATGTACTTTTAGAAGTATTAGTGTGTAGCCACATATTTTAAAAAAAACAAATATTCACTTGAATTTGCTCTTGGGCTTTTCAGTTTATGTATGTGGAGCTGTGTATCTTCTTGGAAAAGCTGTGGCAAGCAAGAGCTATGCATAATACTCAGTGTTTTTACATAAAAGCTCGTTCTCCTTTCCTCCAATTGTTTCAGTTCTTTACACATCAGCAAAACTTGAACAGAATTTGCCTTTTTGACTTGTCCAGTTTACCCTGTTCTTTTGCTTTAAAATTGTCTTTGTAATGTAATTAATTTAGGTTAGTAAAATTTCTTTTTCTCTGGAACTGGAAAGGCTGCCTTTTTTTTAACCCTCTGCTGGTAGGCTGAGCTGGAAGAACCGCAGTGACTTCAGGAGGAGTATTTTTTGCCCCTGAAATGATCTTGGATATTGATTTTATTATTTTATGAATGGGTGAATTACTCTGATCTGGTGGAAATGGATCTTTACAGCATCAGACAAAAAAGTACTCTGCATTGTGGGCTGTGAAAAGCATGATGCCATAGCCAGTATGGTATTAGTATTGAGGACAGCGTTAGTACAAACAACTGTACCTTTTAGTACAAAGAAATAGGTACCCATAATGTGTATCTGCTTGGCAATCTTGTTAGCTCAGCTGCTGTCAAGAAGGAGCAATTTCTTTTTTACCGTGTAGACAGTTTATGAATGTGTGTTAATGGTAAAGTAGTTCTACCATTAAGCACAACTCACTGTTCAAGAGCTTCAGCTGCTAATTACATGGTTACTGTGTTCAATTAATTCTAGATGTACTTCCAAGCCATTCTACATTCACATCAAACCACTCATTTTGTGTTGTCCCACCTGTGCTCCATGTGCATAGAATCACCAGGTTGGAAAAGACCCACCGGATCATCGAGTCCAACCACAATATCATGCAACGTGCATGACCTTAGTAGATGTATGTTCAGGCTGGGCTACTGGAACATTAGGTTACAGATGTGAAAGCAGCTCAAATGACAAAGTTGTGAATCTTTATGGAGCACAGAGGATATAGTGGCTATGTGGAGATCATGTTTCTATTTCCTGTCACAAAAAACTGCGTCTGCAAAACACAGCAGTTGACTGCTCAAGTGTACAGACTTCTCAAATTCTGTAAGTGCACATATGTGGAGCTGATGGGCCAGATGGACTGCACTTACTTCATGGTAGAGCAGGTGCTTTCCCACCAAAACCCGTGACTCTCAGCATAAATTATTCTTTCATAAATTTCTGAAGTGTCTTTTTCAACACCTTATAAGAAGAATCACACTTTCAAATGTTATATTCCTGCATTTTTTCTGTTAAGATTGCTCTCCTCTCTTTTAATTCTTAGTTTTCACCTCTCTGAGAAGCGTAGTTCTTTGTATGTAGCACACATTCATATTCTTGATGATTTGTGATTTTTTTCCCCTTTCAACTGACTTTCTTAAAATGTAAATTTTTAATTTTAACTTTTGCAGTTAAGACACTGGGTTTCCTCTATCTGTATGCCTCCTCCATCCCCCCCCGCTTCTCTCCTGCAGTTTGAGCTGCACAGGTGGCATGTTTGCTTGAGGCCACATGTTCTTCCATTATTCCCTAATATCAATTTGTATTATTTAGTCTTTCTATCAGTTTATTGCAGTCCTGCTCTATGCAGCCTTATTGCATCCTACCTTTAAATTTGCACACTGAATACTTCCAGAGTTACAGTAAATAGGCTATTTCCAAATTTGAAACATCTGCTGATTAAGTGAGTTCCATACTTTATGGTGAAGTGAATCTAAGTGTCAGAAGTTGTTGTGGAGGTGTGCCACAGTGCTGTCTGTTGATGCCAGCTCCCATGATCATGAAGATCTGAAGAAGGTAGAGCAACTAACTTCATCTTTGTTCTTGGCAGAGGGCTCTGGCATATCGATTGGGCTCTGTCCTTGAAGAGACCACTTCATGCGTTTTTGCCTTTCATGAGTTAGTGATCATTAGCAATGATTAGTTATTAGTCATTACCAGTGTTCCCTCAGAGCCAAGAGACCTTACTGCGGTCCTGTGAACAGGAGCATAGATGAACATCAAGGATTACTAGATCATCATCAGTGGAGAAAGATCTTTACTGGAACTTCTCCACCATTTTCTAGAACACTGTCAGAGGCTGAGGTTTCACGTTTCTACAATGCTGACCAATGCCAGCCTCAGACTTCGTCAAGGGGTGGGAATTTTTTTAATGCTGAATGATTGGAATCTGCCACTCTGTTAGCCTAGCTTCTCCACTCAAGCTGTGACTGGTATCAAACAGGAAATAAAAAAATTCTGTTGTTTAGCTTGGTCAGAAAATGATGAAAGGGACAAAGTATCACAGAATAACCAGGTTGGAAGAGACCCACTGGATCGTCGAGTCCAACCATTCCCTCCAATCCCTAAATCATGCTCCTAAGTACGTCATCCACCCCAACCTTAAACACCTCCAGGGACGGCGACTCAACCACCTCCCTTGGCAGACCATTCCAATGCCTAACCACCCTCTCCGTGAAGAATTTTTTCCTAATCTCAAGCCTAAATCTCCCCTGGTGGAGCTTGAGGCCATTCCCTCTCGTCCTGTCCCCTGTCACTTGGCAGAAGAGGCCAGCACCCTCCTCTCCACAACCACCCTTCAGGTAGTTGTAGAGAGTAATAAGGTCTCCCTTCAGCCTCCTCTTCTCCAGGCTAAACAACCCCAGCTCTCTCAGCCGCTCCTCATAAGATTTGTTCTCCAGCCCCTTCACCAGCTTTGCTGCCCTTCTCTGGACTCGCTCCAGAGCCACAACATCCTTCCTGTGGTGAGGGGCCCAGAACTGAACACAGTACTCGAGGTGCGGTCTCATCAGTGCCGAGTACAGAGGGAGAATAACCTCCCTGGACCTGCTGGTCACACCATTTCTGATACAAGCCAGGATGCCACTGGCCTTCTTGGCCACCTGGGCACATTGCTGGCTCATGTTCAGTCGGCTGTCGACCAACACCCCCAGGTCCTTCTCATCGTGGCAGCTTTCCAGCCAGGCTTCTCCTAGTCTGTACCTCTGCTTAAGATTGTTGTGCCCCAAGTGCAGGACCCAGCATTTGGCCTTGTTAAACCTCATGCCGTTGGTCTCAGCCCAGCGGTCCAGCCTGTTCAGGTCCCTTTGCAGAGCCTCCCAACCCTCCAGCAGATCGACACTTCCTCCCAGCTTGGTGTCATCTGCAAACTTGCTAAGGGAGGACTCAATGCCTTCATCCAGGTCATTGATAAAGACATTAAACAGGACTGGACCCAGGACTGAGCCCCGGGGAACCCCACTTGGAACTGGCCTCCAGCTGGATTTAACTCCATTCGCCACCACCCTCTGGGCCCGGTCATTCAACCAGTTTCTCACCCAGGAGAGTGTGTACCCGTCCAGGCCAGAGGCCGACAGCTTCCAAAGCAAAATGCTATGAGAATCTGTATCAAAGGCTTTACTGAAGTCCAGGAAGACCACATCCACAGCCTTTCCCTCGTCCAAGAGTTTAGTTACTTGGTCATAGAAGGTGATCAGATTACTCTGGCAAGACCTGCCTTTCATGAGCCCGTGTTGACTGGGCCTGATCACCCGGTTCTCTTGCAAGTGCTTCATGATAGCACTCAAGATCACCCGCACTCAAATCACCCGCTCCATGACTTTCCCTGGTACCGAAGTCAGGCTGACAGGCCTGTAGTTCCCCAGATCCTCCCTGTGCCCTTTCTTATAGATGGGCACGACATCAGCCAGCCTCCAGTCCAGCGGAACCTCCCCAGTTATCCAGGACTGTTGGAAGATGATGGAAAGGGGTTTGGCCAGCACATCCGCCAGTTCCCTCAAAACTCTTGGGTGGACTCCATCCGGCCCCATAGACTTGTGGGCATCTAGCTGGGCAAGCAAGTCTCTAACCAACTTGTCTTGGACCTTGGGAATCTCATACTTCTCTTCCAACCCCTGGGGTTGTGCACAGAGGGAACAATTTTCCTTACTGTTAAAGACTGAGGCAAAGTAGGCATTGAGCACTTCAGCCTTGTCTTCGTCCCCTGTTACTCTTGTTCCCTCTGCATCTACTAGGGACTGGAGATTCTCTCTAGCCCTCCTTTTACTGTTGATGTATTTGTAGAAGGATTTTTTTATTGTCTTTCACAGTCTTGGCCAATCACATTTCTAGTTGGGCCTTAGCCCTCCTGACTTTTTCCCTGCACGTTCTCACTTCCTCCCTATAGTCCACCCAGGATGCCTGCCCCTTCGTCCAAAGCTCATAGACCTTCCTCTTCTTATTGATGTCTCTCAGGACCTCCCTGAGAGGACCATGCTGGTTTCTTACCCCACCGGCTACTTTTCCAGAACTTGGGGACGGCTTTCTCCTGAGCTGCTAGGAGTTCCTTCTTGAAGAGCACCCAGCCCTCATGGACACCTTTGCCCTCAAGGAGCGCCTCCCATGGGACTTTTCCGACCAGCCTTCTGAACAGCCCAAAGTCTGCTCTCTGAAAGTTGAGGGCGACTGTTCTGCTAACCTCCACCTTCTTCATCTCACCCTGCACTGAGAACTCTATCATCTCATGATCGCTTTGCCCTAAGCATCCTCCAACCTTTACATCCCCCACCAGTCCTTCTCTGTTCACAAACAGCAGGTCCAGGAGGGCATCGTCCCTTGTTGGTTCGCTCACCAGCTGTGTGAGGAAGTTGTCTTCCACACACTCCAGGAACCTCCAGGACTGCTTCCTTTCTGCTGTATTATACTCCCAGCCTATATCTGGGAAACTGAAGTCTCCCACAAGGACTAGAGGTAGCGATTTTGAGACTACACTCAGTTGTTTGTAGAAGAGTTCATCAGCTGCTTCTTCTTGGCTGGGTGGTCTATAGCAGACTCTCATCACAATCCCTTCCTGCCCATGGGCCTCTCTGATTTTCACCCACAGGCACTCAGTCCCATCCTGACCATAGTCCAGTTCGAGGGTATCAAAGCCCTCTCTAACAGAGGGCTACCCCGCCTCCTCTTCTACCCTTCCTGTCCTTCCTGAAGAGTTTATACCCCACCATGGGTACACTCCAGTTGTACGAGTCATCCCACCATGTCTCCGCAATGGCAACGACATCGTAGTCTCCTTGCCCTACCACAGCTTCCAGCTCCTCCTTCTTATTTCCCATGCTGCGTGCATTAGTGTAAATGCACTTCAGCTGGGCAGGCGTAGCTAAGGCCTTCGTAATAGGGCTTCTCTCCAACTGAGCGGTCCTTGACTTAACTAAGGCCACAGTGCCAGTTTCCTCCTTACCATCCCCAGGTGCACTCACCCCCTCTTGCTTACTGGTGATATACCGGCAGGCATCACCAGCACACCACCCCTTTGCCTCTGAAGTCTCACCTCCAGGCTCACTCCCATCCTGCCTGGCCTCCATCCCCTCCCCCCTCACATCTAGTTTAAAGCTCGATTTATGAGCTTAACTAGGTTTTTGGTGAGGGCTTTTGTCCCCCTAGGAGACAGGCATGTCCCATCTCTAGTGAGAAAGCCTGGGGATTCGTGGGCCTCCCCATGATTAAAGAACCCAAAGCCTCTCTTCTCACACCAGTCCCTAAGCCATTCATTAACCCATTTCTTATTCCTCATTTCATGCTCCTGGTTCCTTAGTATTGGGATGGAGTTGAATATTACCTGTGCCCCAGAGCCCTCGATCATTCTCCCAAGTGCCTTGAAGTCCCTTTTAATGGCTTTAGGCCTTCTACATTCTATTTCTTCATTACCAATTTGAAAAACTAAGAGCGGGTAGTAGTCCGTATCTTTGACCAGGGAAGGGAGCTTTCTAGTAACTTCCTTCACTGATGCTCCCAGCAAGCAGCAGACCTCCCTATGGAGCGGGTCCAGCCTACAGATGGGACCCTCCATTCCTTTGAGAAGGGAATCCCCCAAGACAATCACCCTCCTCTTCTTTTTAACTGAGGATGTTTTTAGGGCTGTGGGAGGATGATGGAGGTTTGGAAACATTTCTAGGCTGTGGGTGCAGCCCTCTTCATCTTTAGGGCTAGGATGCACCCTCAGCACCTCGTATTTGTTCCCCAGAGAGATCTGGGGGTTAATTGCCTGGGTAGGGGGAACAGGTTTCCTTCTCCGGACAGGAACCTGGTGCCATTCCCCCTCTCTGTCTCTCCCGGCCTTACAGCTTACCAGTGGGTGGTGCTCAGCTTCACTGGCTCCGGCAACCTGTGAGAGGGTCCTGCTCCACTCATTTATCTCTCTCTCACATTCCCTGATGGTCCTCAGCCTAGCCACTTCCTTCCTCAGCTCTTCCACCATATGAAGCAGTTCCCCTACCCGAGCACAGCTTCCACAGGAGGAGCCAGTGCCAGAGGCGTGAGCCACTATGGAGGGGGGCACTGACTGCACCCCAGGGTCTGGGTAGCTGCATGTGCCCACCGGGGCTCTGTCTGGGTGGCAGCCTCCATCACGCTTGTTGTGGCCTTAGTCTTTCATCGGGTATCCACCATTTTCCTCAATCTCTTCTGACTGTGCTCCACCCTTGCCGTGCTCGCTCAAACTGCCTTGTTTAATGAGCCCCGCTCCTCTTGGCCTGTGCTCCGGTCGCGGTGCTCCCTAAGGGCCCTTTAAATCCCCCGCGGAAGCTTCCGGGACCGCCCCCTCCCGTCAGGCACCGCGCGGGAACGGCCGTTGAGCCCGGAGCCCAGGGCCGACTTCCAGATCGAGTTTTTTTAGGGTTTTTCCCCATTCAGGGAAGCATCCAGTCGCCTGTGGGCACCCCTACTACAGAACTCACCCTCCTGTCACTGGATGCAGCTGAATAAGTAGTGCAATTATGAAATAATAAATAGTTCAGAGTAGATATAAAATAAAACACAAAATACTCCATTGAACAGAAAGGGCATGAGTTAAAAAATGACAAGATAAAATTCTTCTGGAGTTAAATATGTAGCTATAGCTTGTCTTGGTTAATCTTTTAACATCTTTGGAGAAAGCTTAGACATTTACACACATACCACAAGAAAAGATAGCTCATTCTGAAAAGTTTTGGAAGGAATGAAACCTTGACCCTGGGTTTCTAGCCTGTTTAACTGTTATGCTTATGTTGAATCCTTCATGGAGGAGGAGGAGAAAGAATAAGAAAAAAGAGTAGTTTATTGGCTGTGGGGTTCTCAGGTCTTACTCTTCAGGCTCTGCTCCTGGCTATTGTCAGGAACACAGGGTCCTGGACTCAGTTGTTCTCTCCAGCGTGGAAGTTTTACATCTTTATAATATTCCTTCAAAAGCTACAGTTTCCCATGGGAAAGAAAGAAGGAAAACAAAAAAAGAGGTTATAATGTGGCAGGGCAAACTGGGAAACAAGTTCCGATTCTGTCCAGTGGAACAAGATCTTGAGAATAATACATGCTGGTGAGACAGAAACCAGTAGTGCTGTAGCCCAGATATCCCCATCTCCCTGCTCTGTGCTCTCCTGTGTCTTGTGTGGCTGAAATTTTAGCTGCTGTGATTCTCATTTGTGTAGTTTAACAGGAGCCAGATCTCTGTAAGAAACTGTTTAAAAAGTTAAATGAAAAGACTATTGCTATGTATCTGCTGTATAGCTGCTGGTGAGTAGGAGCTGCCACTGTCTGTGAAGGTATGGGAAAGGATGGGACCAGGGCTAGGGATGAAATGACATGGCAGAGGTTGGAAAAAACAAGCTGTTATTTTGGCCAGAGGGTGAAAAGGTCCAATAAAGGCAGCAGTGATTAACTAGCTTCATGGGCAGGTACCAATAGTATGCATGAGAGATGGAATCTGTTGAGAGCAGAATCTCATTATTGAGCAGTTCCCTGTTCTAATATGTCTTTTTAGTTTCTCCAGGAAATGGAGGAACATCACACAACAATGAAAATTGTTGTGTAATAAATAAATAAATAACTACAGATTTAGCACATAGATGTGACAAAACTGCAGGGATCCCTTCAACTTAATAAGAATGTCTTGTCTGTTTCTAGCTTAAATACCATGCTACAAATGGTCTCATCCATTAATTTGAGAAAAATGAGAAAACAGGGAATGGATCATCTAAAAGTTATTTAGTTTTAGAGACATACTGTCTGAACATTCAGGGAGGCCTCAGTCCTCTTTAAACATATGGATGTACAAATTCTGCATACATCAAGTTGAATATACACTTCTTTTTGGAGTTGCTGTGGTTTTAATTTTTGTTTCTGCAGAGTAGATGCTAAAGAAAACTTCTGCTTGCCAGCACCATCTCATTCTTCTGATCGCTGAAGATGAAATTCATTCCAGTTAGCTGTTTTGATCACTGAAGTGGCTACATCCGAAATATTGAGAAACAGTCCCCAGAATGGAGTATTTCCTTTTCCTAAGAGAAAGCAAAACACTTCAGAGAATTCTGGAGCTGAGCAAAGGGACCTAGCCATCTGGTTTTCATCAGCTCCCACTTCAAAACAGCTCTGACTTCTGCTTTGCAGGAAGTGTAGGAACTGTGGGACTCCAGTGTCCTCTTTGTGGAAGAATTCCTTATCAGAAAAAAAGGGATGCTTCCATCTGTATCACTGATGTGGCCAATTTATACACTTCTCATTTCCTTCCCGGAACTTAATCCATCTGTTGCTTTTACTAATTAAAATTTTCTGCTAGTATACGGTGTGCTTTCTTTAGATATTATACTATAAAACTTGGCAGCGTTCTATGCTACACCCATGTATGACGTTCCTTTTGTTATGTGGTACATTTTGCAAAGACCTAAAGTTCATCAGATATTAGATCCTGCTATTTAAAAGCTCAATTGATGCAACAAAAGTTGTTGATGAATAAAGTAAATGGAGTTTCTAGTGGATCAGCTGTGATGGGTAATGGACTAAGATCCACTTGTGCTGCAGGTTTGTGGCTGTAGTATTGGTTATTTTCCCTCTCTCTTTGCTTTGACCCTGTTAGTTGGCTCTGGACTCTTCTGGACGGGAAACTTTTGTAACCTGGCATTTCTCAATTTCTCAGCTTTGCAGTAAGTATGGCCCAGCAGGACAGTAAACACCTGGCGCCCCATTTGATGACAGTGCATCCATCACATTGTCAAATGAAATGTGCATTTGGCTGTATATCCTGACTTGCTTGCATGCATGTAACATGCTGGTGTCGTGGCGGTTAGATAATTGGGGTTGTGCATGGAGGCTATATGAATGGAGATGGATTGTAGGAGGAAGAAGGCTGGTGCACATTGCAGTTTCATTCAGACATCCAGCTGGTCTGCAAAGGAGATAGAGGTACTTCTGGCCCTGTAATTCTGAGATGGGGGTAGCTATTACTGTGTTCACTTGAAGATCTGTAGCTTATGACAATTATTTTCATTATGTAAAGCTTAATTGGTATCATAATGTGTATCAAATAAATTTTATTAGCTCTTCACTGAACAGAGTTTTCCTAGTATGCATGGTAAGCATAATACTCATAATACTAATTGGAATTCGTAGTTTGGGATCAGAAAGTCATTTATGGTAAGCTCTGTTTTAGATATTAGAGTGTTTAAAAGCTTTGTCTTTAGAACAGCTTGTGTTAACCTTAGAGTGGTGATGACTGTGGTGCTTCTGCTTAAATGTCACGGAACACAAGTCCTTTAACTTTTTGGGAGTGGCTCTGACACCTCCACACATTAAAAGCTGGGCCTCCTGAATCATATTTGTAAATTATATAGCTAACTTAAATTGAAGAAACTGCTAGTTTAGTTGCATACATTTATTGTGCACTCGGTGAGTTTTGTGTTTCAGACCAAATAAAGGACTGAAGACTTCTGTTAGACGATATCCCAGATTTTTCTTCCTGTCATGTGATTGATATGATTTTGCATATTCTGTGCCTTTGATCTTTCTCAAGATTGCTTATTGATGCACATTGTAGTCTACTGGCCTCCAAATTGTGTGAGCATGAGACTCATATAGAGAAAAAATAGCTAGAAGCGTGGACATGCAGTGTTGGAGACTTAGGAAACAAAACTTGTGTGTATATGAAAAATTGATTTAGAAAGGAGGAAGGGAGAAATGTCTCTTCTTTGTGTCAAGCTTCATTTCTGCAGTAATCATTAAGAGGCATATAGATCCCTTGCTATTTTTTTCTCTACAATGAACAAAATACAGAAATATTCTTTTAAAGTGCCATGAATATGTTGTTCAAGCTGTGAGTTAGGCCACATTGTAAGTTTTCTATAAAAGCAGAAATGAACCAAGAGAGCCTTCATCTGCTTACTTCCAAGTACAAGTTAGCTATGATTTATAAGACTCCAGTTACATAAAATATATGCTCTCCTTAGGACAGAGTTTATTCTTCTTTGATTATTACCAAAGAAGCGCAGCAGTTCACAAGTGTATCTGTGACAGTTTAGGCAGCCTATGCATGGTCTTTGTTTACCACAGATGTGCAATAACAAACCCTTTTTCTCTGGCAGCAAAATCAATTTAAGAGATTTCTAACCTGTCTACTCATTGACCCTTGCTAGTGTGACTCTGAAGTGAACTAGGAAAAGAATTTTTGAAATAATCTGGCTAAATACAGAGGAAGATTCTTTGGTTTTATTCTGCTTCTCTAGTTGGAGGATTTAAGCTCTGCTCTTAGCGATCTTGTTCACAGTGTGCCTCTATAAATAGTTGTATCAGTCTAGCTAGAAGTACTGGCTGGACCGTTGTCATTTATGGCCAGGAATTAGCAGCTGAGACTGGTTTGGAGGCTTGGAAAATGTTTGCACAAATGTCTAAGTGTGCAGTTTCAGTCTGTCTTAAGCCCATGCCACTGCTGAAAAAGCTTTTAGGCTCTACCTGAGCTGTACTTCCCTACCACTACCATTTGCCCTGAGATTAGCTACATCAGGAACTGGCATGGCTGAAATCTAACATTGCACCAATAAAGAAGATTTTATGATGAGCTTTAACTAGATTATTTCTCTGATTTCACTTCAAGTCTAGTTACACAATCCTGCATGCAGCAAAGGACAAAGCAGCTGATGGCAAGCTGCTTATTAACTTCTGCAGTTCTTTCTCTCCTTTGTAGCAGCGTGCTGTAATTCATCTATTAGAGACAAAAGTACAGTCAAACGATATCTTTATCATTAGTGTTCAGTTTTAAGATAACATACCTACTCTGCATTCAGGTTATGTATTGATCATTTAAGTTCACTGAGCTAATATATCACATTACAGTTTTATAAATGTAGTAATTATGTTGATTGATCTAAGCAAAAAAAAAAAGAATTATATAATAATACATGCCAATAAAGGTCATATTATTGATTTATTGTTCATCATAAAGGCATTCAAATGGAAAAAATGTCCTAAGCAACTAGATAGCCAAGACCTTGAGTCATGTTTTCTAAACTGTCTTGTTAAATATAATTTTAAAATTAATCTTGCCACAGAAGGTTAAAACATGCTCCAGTGCAAAATTACTAAAATAACATGTTCTGTACAAAATATTTCTTTATTTGTGTGATAGATATTCCAGGTTATTAAACCCACAACACCTCGCTTTGTGTAATTTGCACAAAATAGGGAAACGTCTGTGTTCAGTTGCTCAGAGGTGCACAGACTTAGAGTTCTGCAGCTTATGATAGTTAATGAAAAATAATGGATTTGTACTTAAGCTCTTAACAGTGTATAGCAAGGTTTCAGCATGTTATAAAATCTAAAATTATAGCACAGTATGTGAACAGCATTAATGAATGGATGGAGCTGCTTTTACTGCAAAGTAGGGTTCTTGATTTTGATGATTAAATAAGACTTTAGTCCTGCAAATATTTGCTAATTGCTATGAAAATTAGTTTTCCTTCTGCAGAAATCTGTTATCCTTTCATTTCTGTTCTTCCAGCTTAGGTTGCCAGTAAAAATATATCATATTCTATCTGAATATATCTGCAGGATAAGAAGGAAGGCAATGTAGAACAAATAGATGACAAAGTAGATGATCCTTTTAGCAGACACTTTTGGGACTTTTTCTGCTTCCAAAACACATTTTGTAACCACTACTCTGCTATGTAATAAGTGGGCACCAGCAGCAGTGCTGCTTGCTATGATTTCAGACATCAACAACTTTATTTTGTTATGGTCTGGATCCTGTTGGTGTTTTAAGTGTGACAAGGACGTGTCTTCCAGATTGGGCCTGCCTCCCACGCTTCTGGATCCTGGCTGGCATCAGTGGAATTTTGCTGCTTGTGCCATTTTGCATAGCAGCAAAATTGAAGGTATGTCAGGAACTTTTGGGTTAAATAGAAGTGGACAGAGGCTCTGGATAGCATCAGAGCGGAAATCGAGAATTACAGTGCAGACTGAAATACCCTATTCTCTGTGGATCTGGACTTGGCTTACTGGATGATACGTGATTTTCAGAGTGGAAGTATGATGTTTTAATGTACTTACACTGTTTTCTTCGTTGGTAATTTTCATCTTTCTTGCTTTCTGTAGACTAAATGAAAGCAGTATATCATAGATACAGCAATATTTTTATTGGCAGGTATGTTCATTGTTATCAGTTATGCACACAGAAGAGCAAAGAAGGCAAAAAGCTAAAATCTCATAATTGTTCATCAAGGAAAATACATTTTCTTTCATTTACTTGTCTCAGGGAAGATACAGAATCTTACAAAAAATCAATATGTTATTAAGAAGATACAAATCAGTGACCTTTTATGAGAGATTTACATATGAAAAGGGGTTAGTCTTATCTGATTTTAAAACCTTGTAGTTTATTAGGGCACCCCCAAGCAAAAAAAAAAAAACGGGGAAGCACAAAAAGATGCATTTGCTGAACCATTTCATAACTGTTTGAAAAGCCCAAACCGAAAGACTTGCTGTAATTGAGAAACATAGTGCTTACTTGATATTACAGTGAAAAGCACATTCCACATGCTGCCATTGAGCATATTGTGTACATAACTGAGCACATTATATGATATTTTGGACCGTGTAGCTAAGGAAGAGGACTTCTCACTTGTTCAATTCTCACACTAGTGGTTGTGGGCAACTCAGCTGAGAGAAAGTGAATCACTTTCCAGGACTTTATATTAATGGAGTAGGGTTTGGTTGCGATGTTGGGTTTTATTTCTTGATGTCGAAGGTGGCAAGTACAGAAGGAACAAGCAGGGTTGGAGTAGGGATGAGTGTCTCTTTGTCTCCAAATGGCATTGTTTCTGTCGGACTAAGCCACTTATGTACTTTCTAAGGGGCCTGACTGCCATCCCTGGTTATATGGTTGACATTTTCAGTGTGGGAGTTCTGATGAGTCTCTTGACACTAGTGTATGTTTGTGTCCATCTGTCTCTGCTTGTGTTTAGGTTTCTGTACTTCTCATTTAAAAGTTGTTCAGTTGTAGTCAATGTTTCTGGTGTGACTTATGAGCACTTTTGGAAAACTGATGACAGTTCTGGGAGTGATGTGGGAGAATCGGCATCTGCTGAAGGAGAGATTACCAAGGTCGTATCTGTGTAGCGCTTACTGTCAGTTACTGTGGTAGTTACTGTGCTAAGGGAAGTGAAAAGAATGCAGAAATATTTACATCTGATTAGCACAATGGAGACATTTTGCATCAGAGCAAGTACAACAACTAAGGATTTTGCTGGGGGTTTTTTTGAGTATGTGGTACCTGTAGTGACTTGCAAAGCAAGTGTCAATGCTAGTTGAATATTCACCTTAAATTCCAGATGTTATTTTATTTTGTGGCTTTCTGGATAAAGCCCAGTTAAGGCTGAGGAGCAGGACTCTCTCTGTTGTCCCTGTAGCTATTGTTCAAAGACAGGCTGTTAAATCCTCAGACAAATAGTTCATGTTCTTGAAATCAAGGCTCGTGCCTTTAGGACTGAAGCAAGTAGACTGGAAGCTTTATTCCTATTTCTGTGCCATTAAACCTGTGGTACCAAGGAGATGGGTGGTGATCTAGCGTGCTGAGACAGACAGATAAAAATCCAGAAAAGTAATGTATTTATTAAAATACAGCTTTGGTGTAAACATTATTATCCACACTGCCTCAGGAAGGTAGGAGGTGAAGATCATTTGGTTTGTATTTTATTTACTGTTTTCTTGCCAAACAGGGCTATAAGTAAGGGCACTGTATTTAAGATGTCTAATGATGTGTGTTCCTGGCAGCTCATATGCTGCACCCAAATACTTGTGAGAACAGGCACCCAAATGACTTTTGAGAACTAACTGTAATTCCACAACCTCATCTCACTCATTTTACTGACAGCATGCCACCAACACAGGCTCCTCCTCTCCTTCCCTGCAGCAAGGGACCTGTCATAAAGGTCTTGTGTAATGTTTTTTTCCAAAATACTGGTGGTTAGCTATTCCAATGGTATTCAGGTTACTTGCATGTGGAATTGCAGCAGTTTATGGTAAGGGTCTGTCATCGGGCACTGCTGTACTGCCATAAACAAGCCTGATGTACTTTGGTTCAATTGGAAGGGTGTTGGATTTTGTAGTGGTGGTGTCTACAGTACAGGACCATGCTTATACCATTCGGCAGCAGCATAACTCTATCGTTGAGCTGATTCCTTTCAGTTTCCGGGTAGTTTCCCAATGTCTGCATTGTATCCCGTCTTACATTTTTATGATAAACATTTTTGAGTAGTTGCAGTATGGTTTTATTTACCCTGCATTCTTGTTTTTCTTTAAAGCTGATTACTAACAATTAATTTGCTTTTCACAGTATCAGGAAAACTGAAAATATTAAACACAGTTTTTATGCATAGGAGTAAATTCTATCTTACACTCTGTCATGAAGGATCCCCCAGACAGATTTTGAGCTATGAAAGCTGTATCTTGGTTAGCTGAAATCAAATGGACTAAATATGACAAAATAGTTGGTATGGGAGCAATTTTTGAGCCATGAAAAATTGATTTAATATTTTTTAGTCTCATTTAATTGCTATCGGAGATGACCATTGTCTTGAGTTATTTGGCCAAAGTGCCTGTTCTTCCTCATTGTAGTCTACCTTTATTCTGCCGATCTGCAAGCAATGAAATTAATTCTGGTCACTCATATGTGAAATTCAGCATTGCAAAGCAGTCAGCTTTAAGGCTGCATGGTCTAAATCCTAAAAATGGTCTTTACTTAGGATGCAAAGTGCATGGCCCTGATTTTATTATCTGCTCAGTCAATAAGATCGTATTTTCTGATTTGGTTTTGTGTGCATAGGTAATTTCTCCTGTTTTGCATATGACTTAAAATATTTGTTCTGCTCTTCAAAATATATTCAGTTGTTATAAACCAGGAAATAATGCCTTGGAGACAGTAAAGAAATCTAAATCAATAGACAGGAACATTATATTAATTTTTTGAAATGGCAGGTTGACACAGAAATATGTGCTTGAGGATTTTGAAGCAGGGGAGGCAAGCAAAAAAAAATCAAAATGAGGAATTTTTTCTCTTAAAATGAATCTGAGTTTAAAGCAATCTGGGCATTAGGAGCTGATGTAATTCTCTATAATCTTTTTGTTATATACTGACAATATTATTTCATGTCTGTAAAATATGGTGCCAACTTGCCTGTTTCTGTGAGTTGTCATACTTCCAGTGAAGTGAATGTTAGCATCTTAGGATTTGCTGAATATTTGCTTTCTGTTAACTTTCCATACTTGTAGCATAACACTGAACAAGGTGTTTGTTCCCTCCTCTATAAGTGTATTGCCAGCATTTTTTTAATTCATTCAAATGTGCGCGTGTTATAGGATTACAGTGGACATCAGTAAGGTTGATGATCCTTAATTACGTAGTGGTTATGTTTGACTAATCTCTGAGAAAATTAAATACTCTTTCCATATGCAGATGAAGTTAATTTCTGTACTTCCAACATTGTCTTATTCTGTCTCCTTAAATGACTGACTCTTTCTTGTTCTTTTATTATCTTCTTAAACCCTTCAGTACCTACCAGTTTCCACTATTTATTTTCCTCGTGCATTAATATGTCTGCTTAAGTGTTGATGGATCAAGGGTTTTTTTAAATTATTCTCCATAATATTTCTATAGGTCCCCCATTTTCTTCCTCCTGAGAGGATATCTGTGTTCTGACCCTTTATTACCTTATTGTTAGTGTCAGCAGGACAGAAGAAACTTTCTCTGATGAGTTTGCAGTCTAGACAGTCTACAAACAGTAGAGGACTTAGGCTACAGAAAGCATGATGGACTGGAGAAGTCTAGCCAGTAGCTGTCCATACCATGACTTTTGTTAGCTTTTAAAACTGTTTCTTGGGGAAATACTTTGTCCTGTCTTTCTTTGTTTCCAAGTTTACACGCCTTAATGCATCTTCAGTTTAGTGTATTGAAAACATATTTAGCGAAAGAATGAAAAAGGCCCTGTGAGCATAACCCTTTTTATTTCCCCCTCTTTGTTTTATTCTAGATCTCAGTCTCATATTCAGCCTAATAGGTGTTACAGCTTGTTACTCTCTTGCCTCCCCCATCTCCCAAGGCGTATAAATACTTTCAGGTCTATCACCTTGACAATATTGCCAACATATGACACCCTTGATCAATCCGCTGTGAAAATTCCTGGTGCTGCCTTAATTTCCTCCTGTTTAGACTGCCGTAATTTACAGCTTTCAAGCACTCAACTGCTGTAAAACCCTGTAGGACTGGTACTAGTGCAGTGTGGTATCATAATCCAATGTGTTTTGGATATGACTACTATGGGCTTTAATTTTGAAAATCTGTGGTAACTTGTTCCCTTCATCTGTACTTGAAAAACTTGAATTTGTTAGCGTGCTTTCACTGGATTCCTCCTTCTAAATCAACTTGCATCAGTAATAGTTAATTGCTTTCTTGACCCCAAGTGTAGTGCCGTTCAATTTCGGCTCTCTGTTGCAGTAAATTTTTCATTCATTTTCAATTCCAGATTCTTCCTGCTTCAGATCAAAGGTTCCATGGTGACTGACTGAAAGGACTATTAAGTGAGCTGAAATTGAGTGGATGAGAAGGACTTGAACAGGGAGAAAGATCATACTTTTATAAATGGCAAATTTACTGTTACTTAGTTCTGCTGCCTGAGAAATTATTAAAGCAATTGAAGTCAATCACAGTTCGACCTTCAAATTTGTATTGATTTGAACTGTAGCATTTTTAAGTTAACTATTCATTATTCCTTTGCATGTACTGTTCAAATTCTGAGGACTGCATAATTTACAAGACAGAAAACAAGTCACTGAACATAATGGGCTGAACTTCTAACAATACCCTTGAATTTCACACCTGTAATTAATCACCTGTGCTCAACTGCAGACATAAATGTTACCATCTACACATGTAACTGCATGTAGGCTCAGGGAGACACTACCTTTCAATGTTATCACTCACATGAGATGTCAGGCACAAGAAATAAATGAAATGCTTTTCTTATAAGGGCCAGGTGAATTAGTGTTCTGTAGCATCAGGGTGGCAGAGTGCTAAGAGCATATTAGGCTTATGTTTTATTTTTTAATGATAGAAATAACATAGTACAAGGCAGGTGAAGTACACGTGTTGTAGGCTTGATTTATATACAGCTGTAAAGCATTTTTTGGGCTGGATCTTTGCTCTGCTGAAGATGAGTGTGAGTTTTGCCTTCAAGTTACTCAGAATGAGTGGTTGGATTGAGGTCAGGAGTGGCCACATGTTGCACCCTGTGCTGCAGCAGTGGGATGCAAACAGCAAGGCTGTGAAAGAAGCATGAAGGGCTGAACAACCACAGGGCTCCCATAGAGGAGCTTTCTGTTTGCAGCACCAGAAACTCTAGTATAAGGGCCTTCGGTGCTCTGAGAAACCATTTGGAAAAAAAAAGAGATACATTAGAGTATGTGGCAATCACTTTCACATTGATAATTCTTTTAAAATACAGAAAATCTCAAGCATTCCATGCAGAATTGAAGTCGAGAGAGTGCTTAAATACAAACAAACAAACAAAACCAAACAAAGGAAAAAAAAACCCAGCTAATTGAAATAATGTGTGTTTTTTGGATTGTCTGTAATTTTAAAATTCTGATGGAAGTAACTGGTCTGAGTAAGTTTTAGTTCTATAATTTGCCTTGGAACTTCTTACATGGTTTCCTTTTCCCCACTTACATGCTTTTCAGCCTTCCCAGGCCATGTTTTCATTCATTTGGTGTTAATTCAGTAAAAGTTCAGTATTGTAATGCCAGAACAATTCCTCTGTGGGCGAAGAAGTGAGCATGTGATGAAGGCATTGACTAGTTTTTAAGGCCATGTTTGTAGGAGAAACAGCCAAGGACTGTTATAGGGCCCTGAGGCTGAATTACCTGGCACAGCTTGTGTCCATGCAGCTAGATTCATTTACTTCCCTACAAAAGGATGACCTCATCCAAACTTATTGCTAGGAATAATTCCCGGCCTGGCCTACTTAATCTTTTCTAAACTGTGCCTTAAACTGTGCCAGATATTTATCTATACGTGCAGTCATGTGTAGACCCCTGCTTTTGCCTTGTCTGTGATTGATGGCCACGGGTCTTACCATATCAGCCTAGGTGCAGGTGATGGCTGGCTCAAATCTCCTCTCTGAGCTCACGATAATTTTAGCTCTCAGGCTTTGCAATAGTAAGGTTTCCAAAGCTTCATTAAGTTCTTCAGGCACTGTACTTGCACAGGTAGGCTAATGGAAAAAACATAG
Organism: Clamator glandarius; assembly: GCA_033459285.1. Lineage (NCBI taxonomy): Eukaryota > Metazoa > Chordata > Aves > Cuculiformes > Cuculidae > Clamator > Clamator glandarius. Next base: position 856,297 of record JAUNZM010000020.1, read on the forward strand.
CATTTATCATCTTTGAAGTATAAGTGAAAATTAAAACCAACTGAGGCGGAGAAATCCTTTAAGTATCTCCAATAATGACAGATTGGAGAACTAAATTACTGGCTCTTTTAATGTGTACTTATTTTTGTAAATTATTTTCTTCTGAGGTCTTTGTAAATTTAAGTGAAAGCTTTCATAATGGAATGTGCCAGAGGACAGCCAAACTCATTACAAAATATTTTATCAGAGAGCTGTAAAATTGAAGGTGCCAGGTAGAAGAATATTCTGTTTTTCAATACTTATTTAACCAATTGACCTCTTTCCCAAAGAGTAAGTTTCATACAAGCATCCTGTTGACATGACTTTTGGTGGCTTGTGAAGCAGCACAGTGGTGTCGTGGTGCTAATGCAGCTGTTTTTGGAGTTCCCTGGGGATGGAGGAGGCAGTGGCAGGTCTCTGTTGCAGCCTTGGTTGCTCTGGGCTGTCCAGTCGAATCTCAAAACTCTGAGGCTGGAGATGGAGATTCTAGCCCCTCTGGTCAGTGAGCCTCTTCTAGCACTGAATAATCTTCACGTGTCTTACCCATCTCCTGGCCTGCACCTGAGCAGGGAGCCTGGCATGCTGTCTTTCAAGTAACTTCCTCCTGGGCACTGGAGAGTGGCTATTCAATTCCCCTGAAACTTTCTCTTCGCCAGGTTAAAAAAGCCCTGTTCCCTCAGCCTCTCCTTGCAGGGCACATGTATGTGGTAATGGCAAAACATAATTGCTACAGCAGTCATTTATTAAAATATTTTAAAGGGTTTGTTGATTTCTGCCCACACACACTCCTTGTGGATCAAAAGAAAGGATTTTAGTGTTAGAAAAAACTTTCAGCTATGTTCTGTATTAAATCATTGGGAAATTATTGGGTTCTTTAAAGTATTTTCTAGGCTAGTCACTGCTTTAATCACATGTTCAAGCATTGACCCACTACTGTTTGTATAATGTCTTGTAAGTCCCTTAAAACAGCTGAGGGAGAGTGATGCAACATGTAGGAAGTCACCCCAGGTTTTCAGAAGCTTCTGAAAGCATCTTATTTACACCGACCATACTGGTCTAGTCTGATCTATTGGTAACACAAGAAGACTTAAGCATGGAAAGACTTACCTGGAAAGAAAGGGAGGAGCACGTGAATTTCATTTTGTGCCCTCGATAAGTCACTGTGCCCCATGGCTACCATTGCCTGGCTCTGGCCTCTAACTATCACCCTGTTAGCTTTTTTCCTTGCCACCTGTTTTCCTGATCAGTAGGACTTAGTATTGTATATGTGTGTATATGTATATTTTGCCCCACTTCGTGCCATGTGGTTGCATAGGAATCTCTCTCTGAAGGAAGTGTCGTTTTTAAGTATTTATTTACAACATTTGTTTGGGATTTGCAGCAGAATTCATGCTGCTTTTTAGATTTACTTAATATAGCTGAAAATAAAAAATGTTAGGCATGTTTGTCATTCAGCCATTATAGTTACATGCAAGGCTACACTGGCAAGGTAATTAAGTCTCTCAGAGGGACTTACTGCCGTCTATGTATCTCTTGCTTTGTGCTGTGCATGCATGTGATGGTTGTGCTTAGTTGTGTTCATAGAGCTTTGGCTTCTTGAAGAGAGGACTGGAGATCAAACCCTCCCAGCCCCGGCCCCCCTCCAGTCCTTAACTTGTGTGGATCACTGTGTCACCAAGCCCTCTTTCAAATGAAGTACAAAGTTAAGCTCTGGGGAATCTTTTAGAAAATACATTAGGTAAGGATGTCCTGCAGCACTTTTCTGTCTATGAGTGCTGTCTTTTTCAGAAGACCTACCTTCACTGAAAGGAAAGTAGCTTAGGGCATGACCTACTAACACGGCTTAATGTGTATGGTTCTTCCAGTAACAGTGTGTTTGCTTGACTGAAGTAATTATTGACAGATAAACAAGTGACATTACAGATGAAGTCTAGTCGATACAGACAAGGTCTAGTCAATCTTTCGTTCTTGTTGCAGTAATTACACTATCAGCAGCTGAGTCATCATTGTATGAACTACAGACAGACAATATATATAGCAGTGTGGTTATACTTACTATGTGTATACACATTTGCTTTTAAAACAGAAACAGGTATATTTAAAACAATGTCTGTGATTTTTTTGAATGATGAGTATTCATTTTGGTGGTTTCATTTTTGTCTCTGTTGATTCTCTGCAGGTCAAGGCAACAGATGCAGATGCCGACCAGTTTGGTGAAATTGAGTATTCTCTTTATGATGGATTCCATTATTATGAAAAATCCAAAGCCTTCCAGATTCACCCACGTACTGGTCAGATCTGTGTGTCTCAAGATATTGACAGGGAAGGTGATCCAGCCATTTACGATCTCTTAGTAAAAGCTACGGATGGAGTAAGTTTTGGCTTTCCTAACTGCTGGGTTTGTGAACGTGTTTGCAAATTTGAGTGTGTTGTATACTTCTAAAGGAAAATGGCATATGTGAAAATTGCAGGATTTTGCCCCTAAAGAGGGCAGGATTTGACACTTCACAAAGCATAAATTTTGACCAAAATTGTTAAAATTGCCTGTGAAATCCAAAATCACTCCCAAACAAATTACTGAAAACCATTTTAGGATGCATTAGTCCTGGCTGATTTCTTCTTGCCTTGGGGCCAGTGGATCTCTGCTCCCCACTTTCAAATTGATGACAGCAGTAATAAATCGCTAACTTGTGCTAGAACTGTTTGGGTGCTAGCGGTTTTTCTGGATAGCTTTCCTCATCCTTCCCAGCCAGCACATGCCACAGCAGTTGCTGTGGCTGGGTACAGTCTCCTTGCAGCAGTATGTCTGAAATTTTTCCCACTTTAGAGGAGGAGCTGGTGCTCAGAAGCGGTTATTCACCGTACAGTGAGGGCAGGGTAGTTGTATATGCCTGTAATAGTCCATTTCAGGTATCTGTTTGGCAAGGACGATGAGGAGACATGGTAGGAATATATCAGGGTGTCTGGATATGGATACTTGATCTACTGAATGGCACAGAAGAGTTTGGTAGTCTGACTCCTGAAAAGAACTGGAAGAAAGTAATTCCTGGATTCATTTTGTTAGGAAAGTATCTGAAGGGTATTTGTAGTGGGAGGACCAGAAGACAACCAGACTTTCTTGAGGTTTAGTAGTGAACTGTGAAGCAATTGAAGAAAACATTGCTAGTTGGTTGCAAATATTGACACAAATGGACACTTTTTTAAACTTGCAGATTTAGGTTATTCAGGTCACATTTTGCAGCACAATTTGAGCTGAAAAATGTTGAAATTAAATTATTTCAGGCTACACAGTCTTGATTTCATACTTTAGATATTAAGCTTGCATTTAAGATATTGTCCTAAGCGCGTCTAATATAAATTTAAAACTTTATACTAGTTGTGCTTGATACTGTATTTTTAACAGTAGTGTATGTGCTTTTTGCTACAGTATACTGATGGAACTTCATGAACTGTGACTTCCGTATTCATAAGCAGATAAAAAGCTGCAGTTGATGCTTGGTATTAATGATGCATTTTGTGAGGTGTGTTTGTAGCTAGGGGTATATTTCTATGTTATTGAATTTGGATATATGTGTAATAGCTAAGTAATTAATCTGTTTTTTTCTTTAGCTGTCATTATTCAGTATTAATTTCAGGGGTTACAGAAGCATTCTCTTCTATTAATAGTGCCTTTAGCAGTGTGCCTTTTCTTCCCTGTAGATTTGGGGTTTTTTGACCCGAAACAATTGTATATGAATATGGTTGGTTTGTTTGTGTGTTTGTTTCCTAAGTCTATCTTACTTGAACATCTAATAATTTAACAATGTAAGTCTCTTTGTTAGGACAGTGTCTGTAATCTTTTCAGCAGAAGTAAGTCAATATACCTATTTTGGAATTTCTCTGATTTGTTATTTCTGTCTTCGAAATTCCTTTCTAGGCAAAGTTTTGCAGCACGCGTGTGCGAATTTCCAAGTCTTAAAGAACAAATTAGTCTGTATTATAACATATAACAGCAGAAAAGTCTGCTATAGTTCGTCCTTTCATTTTTTTACCTCTCATGTACATGGTTTGAAGTTCTATAAATGTAAAGAACACGTACATGTATCTGGACTATCAAGGTTAGTCTTTATTAGAGAGCTGGACATTTACAGTGAAATTCTGATAAGTTTCTCAGATATCCAATGTGGCCCAGAAGATTATTTTGAAAATATGAAAGAAAATAGTTTATGTGAGAAAGCTTGATGCATTTTTTGGTTAAATTAGTGCTCTAGTGTTAAATCTTAGTCAAAAGTTAAAGGAAAATGCCAATGCATTGAAGCTGTAGAACATTTAGTTTTCAAAATGTCCTGTGATTTACCTTCTTTTAGGGAACTTGACTTTTCAGAAGTTCTGTAATAGAGGAGGGGGATTCAATTTTTAATGGCCTTGTCAGTGACAAGCAGGACTTGATCTTTTTACTGGAATTCAGTACTTCATAGATCCCAATGATTTCTTGTCTAAAATATTGAAATACTAAAGCACCTAAATTCATTATTTATTATCCATTTTCAGTATACATGAACTTACGTTGATTTACTTCCAATTTTTAATTGCAGTGGGATGTTTCATCAGCTGGCATTCTGCTGCTGGTTTTAATGAATTAAAGATGTTAGGTGTGGTGCTCAAAGTAGAGGCTGTGATCCGGGGAGAAATGCGTACAGTGAAAAAGTGAGGGGTCACTTGACAAAGCAGAGGTAGAGAAATGGAAAGGAAAGAAAATAACGAAGTTAATTAGAAATGAGGAGGAAAAGAAATATTTGCCAGGTGTTGCTCAGTTCATCTTACAGCAAAACTATCAATTTCATCCACCTGTTCATGGCCACTCCATTACATGGTTTTGGAGCGGGTTCATCCTGTATTTTATGCACTACGTAGAAAGAGTAATGGGAGAAGAGGAGTTGCATTCAAGAGCCCATAGACAGGCACATGGGAAACAGATTCTGTTAAATTGGTGTTAAATAAACATCCTGTGAGAGCTTGTGGGAGCACTTGCACTAATTAAGTGGAGACAAGACTGATCATAATGTTAGTATTAGGCTTTTCAGCTGGCAGCGCTGATTTTGGTAGTGAGGGTGACCCTTGTGTTATTCATATGCCATCACTTGCTGCAGATCACGACACTGCCTATCGCGTAGAATATGACATCACGCCTTTTTATGTTACTGCTCGTCTTCAGAGAAGTGCTGGAATGATCATTCGTTAATTATGTAAATTCTGCCAGTTGTAGGCTTGTATTTATTTAGACTCTGAAGAACAGAGTCTAATAAGTTTCTTACTGCCTTTCTGCATACAAAAATACTTTCTTCTTGATCTTCTGCTTTTTGTTAAACCGTACTGCTTGTCCAGTTTTCTCTGTCTTTTACACTGAAGCTACTGAAATTTAGAGATAAGCACTTGACGCTCGCAAGCAAAGCTTCTGAAGAAGTTAAAGCTTTTGAAATAATTGGCAATGTCTCTCCATTTTGACAACATTCAAGGTAATGTGTCTTTTAGGTTTAAAAACAACAACAAAAGTCTTTGTGTCAGGAATCCTGTATGTTGCAGTTTAGTTTGAAACAAAAGCTTGACAGCACTGTTCACTGACAAAAACTTTGGAATCTGTAGTGGAAATCTTGATGGATTCTTCAGCGTTTTACAGCATTAACACAGTTATTCAAAGCAGCACCATTTCTACTTAATAAGCCAAATAATTTATTTTGCCAAAGTCAGGATATTTTTTTTTTGAGACACAATAAAGGGATATACTAATAGCTTTATATTTTCACACAAATTTGGTCCTGCCAAAGTACAGAAAATATTACCTGCAGTTAGTTTGACTTGGTGGTAGTTTCTTGTGTCCCCTTCTTGATCCACAGGACACAGAGATCTCAGGATTCTTACGAAGAGGCTGTTGTAATTGTAATATTTTTGCATCATATAGCACAACAGTAGTTAAAAAAAATGGAACATTTCAGAAAACAGATTTTGACATGAACAACTGTGGCTTTCTCTTGCCTGTAATATGTTTTGACAAATGTAATTTTCTGTGAGCAACAGACTTGTTTAAATCAACTTTCATATTTTGGAAGATCTGTGTCATGCTTTCTTCTGAGTAGACCATATATATTCGTGTGCTTAGAAACTGCAGTTTGTTCCTTCTCACTTGGGATGATACTTAAAAATTTCATAGCCGGAACAAGAATGGGGCCATAACCAGTTAATATAGTAAGTTAATATAGTTCTTGACTCATGTGTGAGGCAATAAACTACTTCTTCAGAAAAAGAGGAATGCATCTCCATCATAAAATTTGGTCTGCCTTTTGAGAGATTAGGTATTACAGTAGATCTTCAATTTGCTTACACCATACACTTAGAATTAATCTGTTTCCAAAGACTTTACGTCTTAACTCCATAGGATAAATACAAACTGACTGAAGAGTGGGCTTTTTTAATGTCTGTTTTACAATAATGAAACTTGGAAGAAGCAGTTAAACACAAGTTCTCATGAGTTTTTGCAGCTTGGTTTCATGCTGTTCCAGATCTTGCCTCCTTCAGATGCTTTTTATTACAGAATCACAGAATGACCCGAGTTGGAAGGAACCCACAGGAATCATTGAATCCAGCTCCTATCCCTGCTTAAGACAACCCCCAGATTTACACTGTGTGTCTGAGTGCTTTGTCCAAATGCTTCTTGAATATTGTTAGGTTTGGTACCATGTCTCCTTCCCTGGGGAGCCTATTGCAGTGCTCTACCACCCTTTGAGTGAAGAATCTTTTCCTAATATCAAACTTAAGCCTCCACATGTGCATCTTCCCGCCATTCCCTCAGGTCCTATTATTGGTCAAAAGAGAGAAGAGATCAACATGTGCTCCTCCTCCTTCCTTTGTGAGGAAGCAGTAAACTGCTATGAGGTTCCCCCTCAGTCTCCTCTTCTCCAGACTGAACAGACGAAATGACTTCAGCTGCTCCTCATATGACTTCCTCTCTAGACTTTCACCACCTTTGTGGCACTCCTCTGGACACCTTCTAGTAGCTTGAGATCCTTTTTATACTGCAGTGCCCAAAATTGCACGCGATACTTGAGGTGAGGCTGCGCCGGTGCAGAGTAGAGTGGGACAGCCACCTCCCTCAACTAGCTAGCAATGCCATTTATATTTTAGGTTTAAAAATAATTGATGTGAGCAGTTGTGTTACAGAAATATGCAACCTAGTTATTTTTTCTGTCAGAGATACTGGGACTACTAACTTGAGTTTGGACTTGCACAGGATATCTTGTTGTGTACACAACAATATCCCATCTGTATTAATGATTTTCTTAAGCGACTGGAACAAGCACAGCACTTTCAATGTGACTTTTAAGGGCACAGGATTCTTCCTCCATCTCTATCTTAATGTACTATATACAGCATGTGCAGGCTGTACACACCTGTGCTGACTTGTGCCTCTGTTGTACACCTCAGTGCCCTAGCATTCACTGATAGCTACTAGTTATAACTATTAAATAGTCTTGGTAATAGGAACCCCTCCAAACTCATGGAAGGAGCCTACAGGGAGTATGAGGGAGTATGCCTCTGAGAAATAAATAGCCATTTGTTTCACTCACGCCTTGTGGAGTCTACACTTAGGCACCCATAGAACTGTATTTTTTCCAGATTCAGTGTTCTGCCATTGCAAATGGCAATTTTGCAGCAGTGCAGTTTGATTAGCCAGCTTGCAGTTGCTTCTCGCTTCTCTGATTTCACTGCAGAGCAAGGCTAGATGTGCTCCCATTGTTTCCTGCCTAGTATTTCAGTGGGCTCTTGATGTGTGCCTGTAGCAAGAGCTTCAACCATATGGATGAAGACTGGGGTCGCAAATAGATATTGTCCTGAAACTGACTGAGGCCTGGCTTTTTTCCCAGAGTTTTGTGTAGGAAATAAAAACAAGAGCAGAGAGGTTGAGCCAAGCACCCTGGAAAGCATGGTGAGTTCTTTTTCCCTGCAAGACCAGAAATACACTGGAAATTATTATGTAATCAGTTACAACTTTTACATGAACAAATTGCTTCAGTTGTGTGCTTCAGTCAGATTTGGTAGTGTTCTGTCTTTGCATGCGCAAAGTGAAGGTATTAGTATAGAGATGCACATGTGTGTGCATACATATAGAGAAATATATACACACACACTTGCATGTACACAAATATACATATGTGTGGGCACACGTATACTGCATGAGCAGAACTGCTTAAACCTGACAGGGTGGTGAACTGAGGATAGATCTTTCAGGCAGCAGCGTGACAGGCTGGCTTTTTCGGCTATCCTGCTCTGCTCTCAGCCTGTGCTCTTGATCAGTAGTTGAAAAAACTCGTATTTACTGTTGTGATGGTGAGGCTGAGGGGCATGTGTTTCTTGGGTGGAAAGCCCTGACTTTTATCTGTGAAGGAGTAAGAGGGTTTTTGGTGATTACAGTAAAAACAAGTGAGATTAGACTAAAAAGGATTTGACATCTAGTGCTTGTTAGTATTAACAAAAATAACTTTGTGTTCAGGCCTCACCACTGTAAGAAGTTTAACTTCTTTGTGTACTCAGCCGACTCGACTTGTTCTGAGTGTATTACTTGTCTGAATGTAGTATTTTGGGGTATTAGAGATACCGTATGTTGCAGCATGTTCCATTTCCTAATGATGGGCTGAAGCCAGATATGCATCAGTCTGTTGTATACACTTTAAAAACTGACCTTGTTTTTTGTTTTTATGTGATTTATCCAACAGGGTGGACTGAGTGCCCAAGCTTTTGTTCGCATTGAGATAGAAGACATTAATGATAATCAACCTGTTTTTGAGCAAGCTGTGTATGTGACGAGCATCAGCAGCCACACGCATCCAGGAACAGAGATCATCAATGTTGTTGCCACAGACAAGGATTCAGGCATATATGGTATTGTCACATATGAACTGGTCCCAGGAGAATTTTCTTCTTTTTTCACAGTCGATACTTCCACAGGTACTTTATGAATCTGCAATTTAAAAAGATATATAACATGTATCTTCTTCCTGTCAATGCTTTTTTTATTTGTAATTATGTCATACAGTTGAAACTTAGATTCTGCTGGAAAATGATTTAGCTTTATAAGTGTCTTTTTCTGCTTTTTAACTCCTGATGACTCTTTTTATCCTTCTGATTTCTGAAGAGAGATTCAGTGAAGGAGTGAAGAAAAGAATTATGGCAAAAGCAAATCTGGGTGAATTTTTTTGAAGATAGGTTGAATCTCATAGATTGAAATACTTTTCCTATGGCCCTAAACCAGCCCCTGTAGTCTGCTTTCTAACCTTAAAGCAGTTATCAACATCGACTGGAAAGAACATGAGCAGTTTATCTACAGATGTCTACGGTGTCTTCTAAGAAGTGGTTAATTAAACTGCAGCTACCATTTTACTTGAGACCCAGCCTTTGCATGTGAATGTGTCCTGATCAGCAGTTTTGCTTCATGATGGTAATGGCACAGGGGATTTTTAAACATGTTTTTAGAATTTTGTAACCGTTGTATACATTAGCTGCTTAGTGTACAAAATGTTGAAAGGCTGTATTCTTTAAAAATGGTGCCTATTTTCATTTTCTTACACAGTCCCCAAAATATTCTGGTGAACAGAAGAAACTGATCTTCTTAGGAAGTTGGTCTGTTTCTCTTGGCTATTTCAGAATTTATTTAACAATGGAATTTTAACTGCCTGTCCAATCAGATTCTCTGGGGGGATAACTGATGTAAAAAATACATTGGTCAATCAATAATCAGGGAGCAGGATCTCCACAGGCATTTAACTGGTAATTTTAAAACTGCCCCAGCCAGCTTGTCAGAGAAAGCCCTTGTGGATGGTGCTAGCAGCAGTGGCTTTCCAGTGGTTCGCTCTTGTCAGAAGCTTCTTCCTCAGGGTGAGAATTTTTTTGCCATTTTTCCAGTTTTGGCACTTTATATAGGAAAAATATCATGCTGAATCATGAAGACCATATAACTTCATAAGTTACTATTTTCTTGTGGATTTATCACAGTATTTTATCAAAGGCACATCAAATGCATGGTGAAGTTGCTTGAGATCACTATTGCTGACATTTCATGATGAGAAGAGTGTTTAAGTCAAAGACACTACTTCCAACATAATAGTGCTTGGAATCGGATTGCACTTAATCAGATCTCCTGGGTAATTCATGAGGTCAGACTGTGTCTAATTTTAACTTATTAATATTAATGGTATGTGTGTTGAGGAGGTGACTGAATAAGACACTTTTTATATTTTTCTATGTCTACCTACAATAGCGCTTATACCCAGACACTGGTGAGTAGAATGGTTTTTAGACTTTTGGTGAAAATAAACATTATAAACAAAATAAACATTAAAATTGCCAGTTGTCACACAGAAGTTTCACAGTCTTTGGAGGTTAAATAGCTGTGAAAGTGGTTCAGTATTCAGAGGAAGATGAAACAAGTGGCTCACTGTTAAGGCACAGAGATTTTGTGCTTTTTCTCCTTACTTCTTAGGACAGTGACATTTTTCAGTTTTTGTAGTGCTAAAGCTGTCTTCAAATGATATATAGCCTAATTCAGATTTGTCTCTCTGAAGGTTATGTGAAGGGCTTATGTGGACTGTATTTTGTGAAAAATGTACAAGTGTGACAAGAAACAGGAATTCTTCAGGTGGATCCCCAAACCAATAAGATGATCAAGATTATTTTGGAGTTTTGTCTTTGATTTTCTGATCTTGTGGATGTGCAGTCTGTGAAGATGTTCTGCAGTTTTTCCAGTTTGCAGTATGGCATATTCTGATTTATCTGCTCTTTTCACAGTTAGAGGACCTAAAAAAAGGTGTGGCAATTGTGTTGAAGTCTTCCATGAATTTGCTTTCCTCATAAGTTCTGTTTATTAAATGATTATTTTTTCTCATTGATAGAGCATTAAGAAATGAGAAGTGAAAATCAGTGCACTAGTTTTTTTTGACCTTTAGTATTAGATGCAGAAGTGGACAGAAATATTTTCATTATTATGAGATATAAATTAATTAATAGCCAACAATTTGTCACATTACACTGTGATACATTAAAATTATATGCAACATGACATGTTCTACGTGGCATATTTTACGTCATCTAGATTGTGGATTTCAAAATTTATCTCACTGTACACTTTTCTTAGGGGCTGTTTTTGGAGTGCTGCACTTGGAATACTGACTAAAGATTCACTCCTCCCTCCCTCCACCATCCCTTTTTCATTTTTTAAAGATCAGCAGATAAAAATATAAAAACCATTACCCAAATTCTTCATTACAATAGCTTGTTTCTGGCTGTTGCTTCACTACAGCATTTATATGGATATATCAAGAAAGCTTTTAGCTTTGTATGTTGAGCTGTATTTACAATACAGGCTATCATACCAACTGGTAAACCATTGGCTGCATAGGATATATCAGTGGTGCTTTTAATACATAGTTATTATGAGGTTGAGCCACATCCACGCTCCTCCAAAGGACTCCATCTTTTGTTTCATGCACTATGACACATGGATCTCATATATAGATAAATTCGGTGGGCATGGGAAGGAAGAACCTTTCGTTGAGCTGATAGATAACTCTTAAAAAGTTTTTTAAATTCTAAGCAAATCTATATTAGTGGTATATATTTGCTATTTTAGCTTTTAGATACTACATTTAGTGTTTGTGATATGATTCTATACCCATAAGTAACATTTATTGCATTTCCCTTTGAGAAAAAATTGAAATGAAGTATTTTTAATTTGATTGATAATAGACCGTCCACAAGAGAAAAACCACTTTAAAAACTGTGTGAGTAGAAAAATATATGGATGGGGAACTGTAAACCAGTTCCTCTGCTAGTTCGTGACTCTTGCTATCATTTGTTTCTGGTGCTGGTCTAAACAACATCTTGGTTTCATTATGTTTCCTTTTGTAGATAACTGATCCATGCATGGTCTATGAACAATACTCATTAACTGGTTAGAACAGAGCAAGTTGAAGAGCTCTTCTGGCTAAGAAACTATTTGGGCTATGTTAAGTTTTTTTCCCCCATCGTTACCTAACAAGCTATCTGAAAGACAGTCTATTTATAGTTATGGCTGAGCAGGTAATTAAAAATGTAAGTCACAGGGTACAATCACAAGTGTGACAGAAAACCTGTGCAGTGCTTAAATTTAAGACTTTAGGATTAATAACTGAATTGCTAAACTTTCATTATGATACAAGCATCTATATTTTCTTTCACTCAAGGGCATGATTCATTTTTCCAATGATCTTAGTGATACTTTTCTTGAGAACTGAATAAAAAGATGGTTATCATCTTAATGTAGCCCTGGTTCAAGGAATCTCTTTCAAATCAGCAAATTTAATAATAGTATTTGAAAATTATTTTGGGCCAGTGTGACTTCATCATGTCAGTCCTCAGGTAAATACAAAGTCTGTTCATATCCTTATAACAACTTCCCTAGCTGGAAAACTCTCATGAAGGTCAAGTGAAAGGCAGTAGCCATTGATTTATGTTTATTTTGAGCTATTAATGATTTAAACCTAGCATGAAAAGGATGTAGAGAAAGAAGCATTCTCACAGTGCATATTATAGCAGTGCAAGCATTTAACTTAGCTTCTCAGTTTCTTTTGACTATGCGAGATATTTAGGTGTGGGTTTCCATGAATCCCACCTAAATTAGATGCCTAAACCAGAGGCTTCTTCCTTTGGATATCAATGAGAACGTTTCTGTGAGTGTGATGGATTGTAACTGGCTGGATGCCAAGTGCCCACCAAATCTGCTCTATCACTCTCCTTCTTCAGGTGAACAAAAGAGAGAACAGGGAGAGATCACTTGTCCATTGCCATCATGAGCAAACCAAGACCTGACTTGGGGAAACTATTTTTCTACCAATCAAATCATAATGGGGTCATGAGAAACAAACCCAAGTCTCAAAACACCCTCTTCCCAACCCTCTCCTCTTCCTGGGGTCAACTTTACTCCCAATTTCTCTGCCTCCTCCCCTTCAGTGGCACAGCGGGATGGGGAATGAGGGTTGTGGTCAGTTTATCACACATTGTCTCTGCTGCTCCTTCCTCCTAACACCCTGCTCCAGTATGGGGAACATTCTGTGGGAGACAGTTCTCCACAAACTTCTCCAATGTGGGTCCTTCCCATGGGCTTTAGTTTTTCATGAGCTGCTCCGGCATGGGCCTCTTCCATGGGGTGCTGTCGTTCCGGAAGAGATGGTTCCACTATAGATCCGCTGTGGGGTCATAAGTCCTGCCAGCAAACCTGCTGCAGCATGGGATCCTCTCTTATGGATCTACAGGTCCTGCCAAGAGCCTACTTCAGCACATGCTACAGAGTCCACATCCTCCTTTGAGCATCCACCTGCTCCAGCATGGGGTCCTTCAAGGGCTGCAGATGGATATTTACTCCACTTTTAACCTCCATGGGCTGCAGGTGGACAGCCTGCCTCACCAAAGTCTTCACCAAGATCTGTAGGGGAATCTCTGATCCAGCACTTGGAGCATCTCCTCCCCCTCCTTTACTGACCTTGATGTCTTAAGAGTTGTTTTTCTTACATATTCTCGCTTCTCTTTTCCAGCTGCTGTTGTGCAGCAGGGATTTTTTCCCATCTTAAATATGTTGTCACAAAGGCACTACCACTTGATGGTCTTGGCCACAGACAGCAGCGAGTTCAACTTGGAGCAGGCTGATGTGGTTTCCCATCAGATGCAGGGAAAGCTTCTAGCAGCTTCTCACAGAAACCAAACCCTGCAGCCCCTTTGCTGTGCAAACCCAATACAGTAAAGAATTTGGAGAGCTTTCCATTGATTTGAAGGTACTTGGATCAACCTTTTCTCATAGTATCAGCTGCTACTTATTTGCCAAAAAAATACATATTGAGTACAACAGACAAACCTTATTTCAAGACCTGGTCAGCAGTTCAGCATTAAAAATAGCTTTTTAAGCACAAAATTACAGTTTCTGCAAAATGAATGTTCTTCTGAGGAAATTTTGAGTAGCTAAAAAGATAATTTCCTTTAAGATGCGTTCTGCTTTCATTTTAACTGAATAGCGTAGGTCATCATGTGACTAAAATGTCATGAGCTGACAGAGCTGTCTAGTAGGTTAGTCCATTGGAGAAGAATAAAAAGAGGAATACACCTGAAGGACACACAAATTTAAGAATATAAGGATTATTAATTTAATCAGCAAAAAGGCTGATTTAAATCCAGCATCTTTAGCAGTGCCTGGTAATGGATGGAAAAAGAGGGATTGAGTGTAGAGCTTCTGTGGAACAATCCCTCCATGGATATGTTGTTCTTGTTTTGTCAGTGTGCAATTTGGTGCTAAACTATTTCCATTACTGTACTATGGCACCATATATAAATGCAATTCAATGTCAATTAAAATAAACATTTTTATTTTATTCAAAGCACCAGAATAGATTCATTTCTATTTAAGGATGTTGACATGTTTTCTTTTATTGAAAAAATGGAAAAGTTGTGGTTTAACAGTCACATCTTGGGGGATTTTTCATTACATGAAAGGTTTTACTTCATTCTTATTACAATACAGGTTGAAAACAGTAGTTGAAATAGCTAAATTTATTTTTTTTGGAAAAAATAATTTCAAGCGTTGCTTAGCTCTGTGTATTGTGGTGTTTAATATTTAGCAGATTTTAATATGCATCAGAGGAAAAAGGGAATGCATCCTTTTTAAAGAAAACAAGGCCATTTTTATGATGATTGATGATGCTTTTGTATAGTATTGTAGGAAAAATAATTTCTTTTTAAACTACTTTTGACATTTTCAATAGCATGTGGTACATTTGCTAAACATATGAAGAGGTTCACATAAATAACATTTAAAACTAGGAGTGTTTTATTTTGGAATATTTTGAGGCCACTTTCCTTTTAAACTGCAGTTTCTTTAATTACTGTTTCTCTGATCTTTCATACAAAATTGATTACACATTCAGAATGTTGCAAATCAAAGGAATATGTCTGAGACGTTGGTTTAGCTCACTAAGTTTTTGCCGAGTGATTTGTGGACATCTATCTTCCCTGAGATCTCATATAATGAGAAATCTAAGATAAAGAGTACAGGAAACGCTGCACAAAATTTACTGTAGTAAGTATAAATGCAGATTTTGGCCCTGAAAGAAAGCTGTGGGGGAAACTACATGAAAAAAAAATCCATAATGCAAGCTCTTAATATACGTGGCTCTTTTTTTCTTTTATGAATAAATTCCAAGAGAATTGCCCATCTATAAAGAGAAAAATCCCTGCAAGCTGTGTGCTAAAACCTCAGCCACGCGATAGTGGGGGAACATGTGTACTGGAGATTCCTTATGCATGAAATAATGCATAGTATTTAAAAAATATTCTAGCCCACGTCCATTTCTTGTAGTTAAGTTAGTATCAGAGCTCAGGAGAACCTGCCAGGTGAGACAAAGAACAGATTCGCATGGCATAACATGGATGATATGGGCTGATAACAGTAAAATGAGGAAAAAGAAAAAAATATGCCCAAAACTCCCATTTTGAAGAGAGGAATAATGTGAAATTTAGACAATCAGGTCTTTGATAAAGACTATGAGTCTGAAGTACAGATGTTCTTAATATACTTCATAATCTCAGTTGGCCTAAAGAAAGGAAGAAAGTGGCAGGTCACACAAATAGAGCACATAACCTTCGCAAAATGCC
This sequence comes from Clamator glandarius, assembly GCA_033459285.1. Taxonomy (NCBI): domain Eukaryota; kingdom Metazoa; phylum Chordata; class Aves; order Cuculiformes; family Cuculidae; genus Clamator; species Clamator glandarius. The sequence goes on from JAUNZM010000020.1 coordinate 872,017, forward strand.
TTCACACTGTTATAATGTTAAAATTAATTTAGTGGGGGCGTATGTGTAGTAGAAAATCAGAAAAACTTAAATAGAAATGTCAAGCAGAAGCACTATTGTTCTTCCTTATAAAAATGATGGTTTTAATGTTAATGCAAAGTCTGCATCTCTGAACTGCATCCACCTCTTGGAAGATCACCCTGTCTGTCCTCATCTTAAAAATGTTTCTGACATAAAAATGCACATAAAAAGCAGAGCTGAACGTGTGTCTCCACACTAAGAAGCTGGTGGTCCAGGTTGGCTAATACATGCTCTGAGTAGATCAGTGGGTCAGCACTGACCTATGTACAGGGCCAGCAGCCAGCTTTGGAGGTGAATTGGGGTGAAGAACTATATGTATCTTTTTGCCATCTGCTTACTGTCTGAGCTGCTTGTCAGGTTATGCCAGCTGGATATTTGCTGAAGAAATATACCATCATTTAAAGTTGTTAGGTAGTTCAGTTTTGTCATCTTAGAGGACACTATTGATAGCTGTGATTTTATTCTTGCTCCTGTGTTCTAAGGTTGCCTTTATTTCATGAACAATGAGAAAATATTGAAAGCTATTTAAATTTCTATACAATCCAGGCTTTCTTATTGAAGGTAATACATCCTGATTTTTATCTTTGCCTCTGCAGGGCTTGACTGGTTTGGCTATGAAGATAGGGCTTGTTTTTCATTTGCTTACATGAGGACTTTGTGGAAAAACAGGTTTTCAAAGTGGTCAGCTAGAGGTATGAGTGGAAATCCTGTTAGGATAACCAATATTATTTCTGCCATAGAAAAAGGGCTTTTGGTAGATAAACCTACTTTGGAGATGTATGCTGTTGTAACGTTAGGACTGAACACAGGATCATGCAGATGATCAGAAATACATTTTAGAAGAATTATGATATGTGGGCCCCTGTCTCCTTCTTTTAACTCTTGAGAAACAGCACTTAGCAGCTAACTGACCTGTGGAGTAGGGTCTATCTCCACAGAACTAAGAACGGCAAAATCCCATGAGGAATTTTGTCATTGCCAAAGGATGGCAAGTGCAGAAGTGGTGTCTTTCACTAATGCATTTGCATGTTCTGGGTGAACATTGGCTTAATTTTATTTCATTGTTGATAGGCACAAAGCGAAGAGCAAGAACAACTTGGAAGCTAGTGCCCTAGCATGTACAGTGAGTGAGTAAGTATGAAGCAGACCAAAAGTTGGCAGTCATGATTTCACCCTTCATTAGTACTTGCTCTGAAGGTACATTGGACTCTTAAAACTGCTTTAACAATTTATGCTAGCCAGTAAACACAGATTGTTCTGCAGTAAAGTGTCAGTGACTCCTGTTACGGCTGTGCTGAGCTAACCTGTGCTAGTGCAGAGCTGTTGTTCCCAAACTAGAGCCTGTGGTGTCTGTTGCTGTCATGCAACTAGCATTGCAGATTCTGTCTAAAACGTATACAAATCATGACAGGCAATTCTGGGTCTTGTTTTTTGTTTCTAACACTTGGTATCTCCAGTTAGTTCCACGTATGCAGATCTAGTCAAGAAAATGAGATTGGTGAGGAGTGAGATTGGGTGTTGAAGCTTCATATGGTATTTAATTATGTGATCGTTCACCTGTGAAGCAGAATTGATTGCAGCTCTCTCTCCAGTAGAATGAGAAATTATCAGAGGATAAAATCTTCAAGACACTGTACTAATGTAAACAATAAATTTAAAGAATGGGAATTAAATGTTATTAAAGGCAGCAGATAAGACTGTCCTTATACATGGAGAGCTAAGCTCTGTAGAAAGAAGGTGGTATTTTTCATGCATTGACTTCTTGAAGCAGAACTACACTTGTGGCTGTGTGATCCCCCGCTGTGAGCTTCAGTCTCAGTTAAATGTCCCTTTCAGAGCAGCTGTCTCATTATTCTGTTTCCATTAGTAGTCTTTCTAGAAAGTGTTTTTCACCATCGACAAATATATTTTGTATTTTCCTCTAAGTTCTCTGAATCAACAAATTCCAAGATGCAAATGACTAGCTAGTGCCCAGTCAAGACGCAGTTTTTTGTTGTAATGTCCTTGCAGTAAAATTGGAAAGTATTCCACATGCACATTTGAATATTTATAAGGGTTTTATTTATTATCCATTATTTTGCTTAAAATGCATCTTAGCAAATTAGTGTTGTGGCTTCAAGATAAATTTTGAGAAGATATGTTGTAGTTGAGTCATGTACTGATTCTTCTAGGGCACTTTGAATTAAATATAAATTTTACCCTGTCTGACAAACAGGACCGCTAAATGTCTGACTTGAATGCCATATGTTCTCCCTACTAAGCCTTTTTTGAGAGGAAGGAAATTATAAAGGTAGATCAAATTTTAAAAGTTTGGTTTTACTGAGCTGCTGGAATCTTTGTGTCTTCACCAGCTTCTACAAAAAGCAGAGATGCTTTCTTAAAAGTGTTTGTTGATATGTAGTAAGTTGTCCTTGTTATTTGAATGACTTGCATTTACTGCAACCTTACTACTTAGCTTCCTGTAGTTTTGGCATTTAGTGCATATTTAACTAAACTCAGTTATTGCTAACAAAATTTGATAGGAATGGTTGGACTCGATGATCCAGTGGGTCTTTTCCAGACTGGTGATTCTATGATTCTGTGAAAATTTTCTTGCACTTTGTCACCTTATCTTCATCTTCATTTTCATTTTGAAAAACTTACTTTACAAATATTTTTCTGTGTGCAAAATCGGTGACCATCAAAGGGTCTTAGCATATTACCTGGCTGAAAGCAGCTGGTCTTTAACTATGTGCCTCAGGCTCTAATTCTGTTATACTGTTTATGAACTAACAAGCATACTTTGATCTGCTATATTGCTCTATGATTTAGTGTGCTCCCCTAAATTCCTAAGTATTTATGCTCACTTGAACAGACCAGACAATTTAGAGTGCTCTGATTTGCTTGTGTGCTTATATCTTCATTTATAAGTCCTTAATTTGCTTACGAAGGACAAGTCATTCAACTGTCTCTCGCAGAACGATTAACAATAATCAGTTTTGGAAAATTGTAGACAATTATGAACGTCCCATAGAGAGCTATGGTTTGGATGTAATTCTCATTGCTGGGACGGAAGTTTCCACTCAAACAAAGATTTCTTTAAAGGTCATCCAAGCTTTTACTATAGAAGGTGATGAGAGAGGATTCCTGCCATGTTCATTCTTCCTATCCATACTGCCATCTCAGGTAATAATAGTTAGATGTGGATGTTTTTAGTAATATACCGAAAAATTGAAATTTAAGCATAATTATCTAGTATTACTAAAGACTTATTTTAACAGTTAGAAGAGAATGTATTTGGAGACAGCTAGTCTCATTCATCAGAGTCAAAGGATGAAACTATCTTGAGGAAGGCACATCCAAAATGCTGTATTTCTGGACAAAGTATTGCATTTTCTTTTCAAAGAATTAATTATTTCATAAAGTTTACATAAAATGTAATTGTTAGCAGCTTACAAATTCAACAGACCTTAGAATTTGCTATTAGAGGGTATTTCACCAGAAACTTGTGATCAGACATCAGGTGATTACTTCCCAGATACTTTCTGCAGAGCCCATTGCTCCTAAGATTTCTATTTCAGGACTTCAACCCAGTTTTTGTAAATGTTTTATTTATACTTTTCTTTATACTTTCAGGAATTATTTACCTGATCTCAGCTCTTGGTCACCTGGCAAGTTCTGTGCTCTTCCTGACTATTTCTGCATGGGATGGTGGTGGCCTTCCCTCTGCCACCAATGCAGCTGTTACAGTAAACATCCTTCAGACCGCTTCAGCCCCTGCCATATTTGAGAGATCTCGCTATGCTTTTTCTGTCCCTGAGGATGCACCTGAAGACTGCCTGATCGGCACTGTAAAGGCCAGAGAACCTCCAAGTAAGTTGTTTGCTCAGACTACACTGCATCTTAGTTGTGACCATTAGCTGGAAATATTTCATATTACTTATTCAGTCCATTGAGCATTCAGTAGTTCTTTTTGTTAGTATTTACAACAACAGCTGTAATCACTGCTGTATCGGGAAGCTTTCTAGAACAGATGGAGATTTGTGGTGCTCTCCTTGGTGGTCCATGGGGAAAGGCAACTTCTTACTTCAATGTATAAATTTGCTTTGCAATATTGTTAAAAATACCTTGAGTGGTTTCCTGATTTGAGTTTTGCATGTAAATGGGTGCTGTAGCTTCCGGGTGGCTTTCTGTAACTGTAAATGGAGAGGTGGGAAGCATGTTCTGCAAGTGTTAAGGAAGGGTCTATGTAACAGTGTGGCTTGTGTTAAAGCATTAGCTGTGAGAGACAGATCTTAGAGCAATACTCAAGAGCAGATAGTACTCAGAAGTTTCAGATATCTGTATGAAGTGCTGCTGAACATCCCTGGCATTTTCCCAAACTGAGTCATGAATTCCAGATTAATATTTATGGCACCTTTTGAAAATGTATTTAATCCATTTGGTTTCTTTATTGCTTTTAGGAGGCAGTGGGTTAGCTCCTGCCACGACCCAGTCATAAAAGACCCTGTCCTGAGAGCCATATATATTTGGGTCTTATGAAAAGCATGACGATGGATCTGTACATATAAGGTTATAGAGGCAGATATTTAAGTTTGATCAGTAAAATCCTCCCGTTATCACCTCCTTGGTAGGACAGTGTATTAACCACTGTCCTCGGGGTAAGGTAGTACCTGTGGAGTGGCCTTGATAACAAGCCTGAACCTTTAAACAGTTTTTGCTTTAGGTAGCATCTAGTGTGTAAGGGTTATAGCAATGTCCATCCATGAACAGTTCAGTAAAATGCAGTTCTTTCAGAGGACTGCCACCTATTTCATTCCTTGCTATAGCGGGTGTCTGTGTAGTGAAATTACTCCCATAAGACTAATTTATATGGGTGTTTTTCCTATATTTAATATCAGAGAAAACCAAGAGCCTGTTATAGCATTATCTCGATAGAGTTTTATTGTACCAGTGAGGTGAAAATAGAATAGTACACAAATGGACAAACTGTGTGCAGTTAGATCAAGCCTTTGCAGTATTTATTGCTGGACAGCTCCAGGGACAGGAAGTTGGAGGTATAAAAAGCCCTAGAAAAATATCTGTATAGCTTACATTTCTTCTGCTAAATTTAACACCATACATTCTTCACAGATGTTCTTACCAACCTTCACATTATCCCTTTCATGCGTTTTAAAATTTTATTTTGTTATTATTTCTAGGTTCTTTAGAAGTGGTTTCTTACCAAATTTCCTCCGGTGATCCACATGGAAAATTCTCTATTGACCACCATTTTGGTATTATTCGCACCAAAAGCCAGCTTGACCATGAAACTCAGTCTGTTGTGGTGCTCACTATTCAGTCACAGTTGGGTAACTCCCCTGTTTATAGTAGCACCCAGGTCAATATATCTGTGATAGATGTTAATGACAACCCACCAGTATTTCTTACCAAATCTGATAAGGTCACTATTTCACATACTCAGCCTCCTGGCACTGCTGTCTATGTTGCTCATGCAGAAGACAAAGACAGTGGCTTAAATGGGAAAATCAAATATAGTATTGCAAACAAACAGTCAAGTGCATTTAGCATTGATCCAAGCCTTGGAGCGGTAAACCTCATTAGGACACTGCTTGTAGATGAGCAGCGGGAATATACTTTACACATAGCAGCTGAAGACTGTGGAAATCCCCCTCTGACTTCTTCGCTAATGTTGACCGTGATTATTGAAGAGCAGAAGATGGGCCCCACTTTGGTTTTTCAGAATTTGATGTATCAAGTAGAAATCAGTGAAGCTACCTCTCCAGGTGCCCAAATCATTCAGGTTCAAGCTCACTTACTTAATCTACACAGTGTTTCCTCCAAGCTGATATATTCCTTAGAGCCTAACACGGATTCTGTTTCATTTGGAATCAGCTCTGATACTGGCTGGATTTTTCTTCGGAAACATTTGGACTATGAATGTGCACAGATACTAAGTTTTAGAGCAGTGGTCAGCACATCCAAGGATGAAAATCTCAGTCCAAATGCAAGTACATCAATAATAATTAATGTCCTGGATGAAAATGATAATTCTCCCATGTTTATGCGTGCGAGCTATTTCTTTGAAACGGAGGAAGATCCACTTCCCAAGGGTGTGATTGGCACGATTACAGCTGTTGACAAAGACTCAGGAAGAAATGGACAACTTTCATATTTCCTCTTGTCTGATGGAAAGTATTTCAAGATGAACTCCAACACAGGTAGCATTTTATGATTTGTAATATGCCTAATATTGGTTTTTGAAAGCAGCCTTCCCTAAGGGTGTGGCAGTAATGTGTGGCCATAAATGACTGTAAAGGGTGACTATGACATTTAACAATTACAGTGTCCTAAAATGTCTGCGAAGAATTCTGTAAGTTGTATCAAAACTGAGTTTTGATGGCACCACAGAAAGAAAGTTGACTGAGAGAAATTTCTCATGGCATAGGGTGCACTCTGCAATGAGTGCCTTGAGTAACGAATACTATATCTACAGAGTATAACACCACTGAGTACAGCATGGAGAGCCCAGAGAGGTGAGGAGACCTGTAAGGATCACAGGCACTTTAAATAAATCGATTAAGCAAAGTGAAACATAGCGAGCAAAGATACGCTGTTCAAAATTCCTTTTCCTACATGTCTTGTCCTCATGGGGAATGAGGAGACTCTCCCAGAATTTTGCTGTATGAATTCTAAGAATAAAACTGTCATTACAAAACAAGTTCCTGGTGAGTACATTTATAGGCATTTAAAGGCAAACAGAGTACTAGGGGTTAACCAAGATGATCTTAAAATAGTATGTGGTTATCTATGTGAAGGATTTTGATCAACTGGAGATCTTCAGCAATACTGTATGGTTGAGCAGATGGAGAGAAGGCTGGGTCAGATTTATTTGCTAGGTTTACTAGAATGTATAGGAGACATAAGTCTTCCTGATTAATGCACAGACATAGTGTTCAGCATTTCCTAACCCAGGGGCGTTATGAAGGCCATTTGTCAAAGCAGTTAAAACCCTATGCTGATATATTCTCTGTCCTGAAGTGTGGTGAAGAAAAGGCCAGATGTATTTCTTTGCAAGGTCATCACATTGCTTCATACTGTTTTATGCCTTTGCTCCAGGGCATCTGCTGTACAGTAAAGTATGTAATATTAATTTTTTTTTTCATCAGGTGAAATTATAAACTGGGTCGCACTAGACCGTGAAAAACAAGCTCACCACCAGCTTACTGTGCTAGTGACTGACCATGGATCACCGCAGCTTAATGCCACAACAGATGTGTACATCACGGTGAGGGACCTCAACGACAACAAGCCCCTCTTCCCTCAAGCAGCACCCAGGCAGGAGATGCACTTTAAGGTGGGTGCTGTTGGTGGGCTGCTCTGCCTGGCTCCGAGCACCACCCTGTGGCAGGAGCCCAAACCCTTGTGCTGTGAGAAACCAGCAGTAGGGCACCAAGAGAGAAAAGTAACCCGTTCTTAATTGAGACTCGAGTACATTTGCGAATTTCAAATTTTGTCAAATTATCACACTTCTGTGCCTTGCATACTGTTAGATGTAAATGATATACATGTATAATGCATGCAGTAGAATCTATTTTAAATTCTGATCTCTAAGTCTGCTGTAGTAAAGATTTTTGAATTAGTGATATATACAGATCATAACAGTGGATTAATACAGAACTGTATTATTTAATAATTTCCTGAAATGCTCTTTGTGCTGACTGTAAATATTACTGAAACTGAAAATAGAGCAACAGCTAAATTTTGTGTTATGGCAAGGGATATATTTTAAGTCTCTACATATATTTGCAAATTATTTATAAACTGCTTGATGACAGGTTTTGGAAGGGCAGCCATCAGGAACAGTTATTGCCACTGTCTTTGCAAAAGACTTTGATTCTGGAAGCAACAGTATTGTGCGATATTCAATAGAACCAGGTAAGAATTTGAAGTATTACTCGTAACAAAACACACATTGAAAACCAGAATTTTAGAGGTGCTGTGTATATGTACAGGAGTTTATGTCTATTTTGTGTCTGTTAGAATAAACGTGCCTGTGAAAATAGGAATTGGGACCGTTATATATATAATTTTTTTAAATATCTGAAGAGGCACAAACAGCTACCTTTTCTCCCTTGCCCCTCTGCCCCATCTTCCTATGGATGTGGTTGCTTGTGTAGCAGGTCAGAGAGTATTGTAACAGCACTCAGAAAAGATTAGGACTGTGATCTTACCGTATATTGTACAGTTTAGCGTTTCAGTTAGTTGTTTGACATCTTTCTTTAGATCTTCTTTTCCTATGACCAATTTCCTATGAAAATTTTCCTGCTAAAAGAATGGCTTATGACAGTCTGAGACAGAGATCAGAAGGACCAGCAGATAATCTGGGCAAATAATGATGGTTGTGGGTTTTAGTTTGTATTTCACCCTTTGTTTTTAGCACTGTATGCAGCTGACAGTGTGGCTGCTTAAAAGCACTTCTTGGTTTTCCTCTTAATTCCTACATGTAATATTTCACTTCAAGGTTATGCTATAAGATCCAGTTTTGTTTGCAGCAAAATAACAAAGCAACCCTGAATTAGAACACAGGTGGGACTGTGGCATTTGATCTCTGGTTTTGCCACACAGCAGTTGCTGCACTTCAATGCAAGAGGGAACTCTGTAACCAGTGAGGAAAACCATAGAATTGTAGAGTCATGATTCTACGATTCTATGATAATTTGCACATAGAACATACTGTTTTGTCAGAGCAAGAAAACATTTGCAATATTTCCATCCACTTAGTGCGTTTCCTCAGGTATTCTTTTCTGTGTAGGTAGAGCTCAAATGTGGGCTGGGTTGGATTAAACTCATTACAATAGTGCAGAGTAAAGAACAGTGCACTACAAAGCTACATTACTCCTCAGTCTTAAAGAACGAGGGAATTTGTAGCCTCTTGCCAAAGCTGAAATTACCAAAGAGCCCTGTGGATTATATTATACTGTGTATGTACCCTTTTGGCTTCTGTGGAGTAGCAGAAGATCTAAATCCACAAGGCCCAGAGAACTCATACTGCTTTTTTCCACCAAGAGGTGCTTAAAAAATGAGACATTTAACAACTTTATTGAAAACTTTGTAGTTGAAATATATGTAGATAATAAAAAGCTGCAGGGTCAGTTTATGGCCGTGTTTTTATTGCCTTGATTTGGATACAAGTGACTGCCTCTTCCAGAGGGAATTGAGGAGAATAGTGGGCTTCTGCGTTGTGAATAATAATAATATTTTGCAGGAAATGATTCCCCTTGAGAAAAATGGAATAAGTAGTACCGGACTGTTTTGAAGGGTGATGTCCAGGCAATGCTAGAGCTGTTCTTCAGGGGTCTCTGCCTGTCTATATGTCTAACTATATCCTCTTCCTTCACACAGCACATTCGGTTTTCTTACTGGCTTCAGTGTAGAATCTGAGAGGGGAGTAAGTTCAAATTATAAAAATGACTAGTAAGACAAAATATGACTGGTCTTGCAAATGCTGTCTCTGGAAGGAACAAAGGGATTAAAACAGCAGGAAAAAAAACACTGAAAGAGCCCTCCCAGCCTTGGAACTAGAAATTTTCCAGATAAATAAATCCAGAAACTGCTGAGCTTCTCTTGATACTAATTTTTGTTGTTGTTGTTAGTTGGCTCGGAGCCTTTAACATCTGCTCTTCTGTTTCACAGTAGACTTCTTGCCTGGTTTGTATTTAAAATAATATATTCTATTTCTGGGACACTTTTCAATACTAAAATATGAGGAAGAAATATGATCTGTTTTACAGCTGTATTTGTTAAACACAAAGACATCAGGTTAATTTGAGTACTTCATGCAGACCAGTGCTTTTTTCAACAGTTGAGGGACTGCTACAAGATTAAGAGCTATGTGTGTCAGTATCTATGTTCAGTTTATAAGAGTCACTGGGTAATTTTTAATGTTCTTGAGACCTTAAAGAAATGCCAAGATAGAAGCAGTAGATTAAGCTATACAGGAGTGCTAATGACAAATACCAACAAATTACATAAGGAAAAATCTGTAAAAGAACTGTGAGCTTTACAAAGCAGAATTTCATCATTCAGAGAAGAAATGTTTCCTTCAAAATGACCTCTCCCTCCCAGAAAATCAAAATAAATCATTATTTAAACATTTATGTATATGGAAATGCATGATTATACGGCCATACCTCCACTTCTGTGTGCAAAAAGTTACTTGCATTGGATTTTAAGAGAGAAGTAGTTATGACAAATTTGATTTTCTCAGTTGCTGGGAAGGTGTACCAAGTAATAGATACTTTTCAATTTAATTGAAATTGGAGAATAATTTGCATTACATTCCTTGAAAATGGGAGAGGTGAGTGTTGGTCTGTTTTCCCAGATAACAAGTGGTAGTATGAGACAAGAGGAAGTCGTTACTGCATAATGCTGAGTAGAGTGTATGCCAGACTGCTAGCGTCTTACAGGCATACACTGAAGTTGCGGAGGCTTTGGGTGTAAGGAGTATTTTGTATTTTTTGGTCTTGATTGCAAAGGAGTATTTTGTATTTTTCAGAGCTCTCGGCTGTAACAGGAGCATTTTTTCTCAGGAGACCTTGGTTGTAAAGGAGTGTTAACTAATACTTGATTTCTGATTTTTGTCACTGTGGTTAGGAGGTCCTGGTTGTAGAGTGACATTAATCACAGAAACTAGAAGTATATGGCACTATATGTCATTTTGAATTGAATGTTTGGTCTCTACGTCATCTTGAAGTGAATATTTGGTCTCCGTATGTCGTTTTGAGTTAACGTTGTGTTGTGTGTCATTAAGTATTAGTATGAAATTGTATCTGCTTTAGAAATAATTATAAGCTATGCCCAGGTTGTATGTGGATGGCTGATTGCTGTCTATTACATCCTGATAACAGTACATACCTATGTCCTTATTATATTGTGCATAGTCTGATAAAAAATTGTAGGTAACAGACGAGTAGAATTTTGGTGGTCCTAAGTATAAAGTTGAGACAGATTGGAAAAATAAAATATATATCAAAAAGGCTTGTCTACACAGTACTAGTGTTGGTTGCGGAAGTAAAATACTGAACTAATGAGATGGGAGGTCTGTAGAGTGGTGATATTTTTTTAAAAAGTCCATTAGGATGTATTTTGGATTATTGGAAAGAGATCAGAGGCCCACTGGGTGGTACAACAAACAAAAGAACTTTGATAAAATACTGTAATTAACAGTGGCCTCAGTATAAGCTTGATGAGGGAAAAAATTGGCCAGTTAATGGCACCTTCAAATGTGATACTTTAATGCAATTAATGTCACTATTGAGGCATGAGGAGAAATGGGATGAAATGACATATGCAGGTATGTTTTTCATTTTGCAAAATCATCCAGAGTGGCAGAAAAATGTGGTATAAATCCAGCTCCCCAAGATCCCCTAGTATTAGCATTAGAAAAAGAAAGACAGAAAGAACAAGGACGTTCACAATGTTGTTGTTCAGCACGACCTTCAGGCAGAAAGAGTGAAGGTCCTGAGGAAGGGATAGAGGATTATTTGCCCCCTCCCCGGGAGAGGGATCCCCCAGCAGCAGATTCAGCACCACCGTGCCCCCACTCCCCAGGAGAGGTTGAAATTACCAGTGGGAGGGAACAAGAGGGTGCAGCAAGGGACTTTACTCAGATTACAGCTAGAACTCGTAGTAAACAAAGGACTGGGGAAGCTGTAATACAAGCACCTTTGCAGCAGGCGATGGGCCCTGCAGGACCCGCCCAAATTAAGGTCCCTTTTACAATGGATGATTTGGAGTCGTGGAAGGAAGTTGTGAAGGGGTACTGTGATGATCCAACAGGGATGACAAAAAGATATGAATTAATTGTCAGAAACCAGGATCCTGATTAGAAAGATATAGATCTAATGCTAGATGCTATGACTGAAACAGAAAAGCAGCTGGTATTGAAAACTGCTCAAACTCAGGCACAAGCACAGATCACAGCAGGAACCCCGCCAGGAACTGTAGATCATCCCATTAACTGAACCAGGATGGGACCCCAATGACCCCAATGGGTATCAGTATCTAAAATGTTATCAGGACTGGATAAGGTTTGGATTGGAAAATGCAGTACCTGAAGTGGTTAATTGGTCGGCCCTCTATACTGTAAAACAAGGGCACACAGAATCACCTACAGATTTCCTAGACAGATTGAGGTTGACAATGAGAAAATATACCACCCTGGACCCCCTGTTGGAAATGGGAAAGCAGCAGCTTTTTTCTCTGTTTTTAGGGCAGTCATCAGAGGACATAAGAAGGAAACTGCAGAAGTTAAGGGAACCAGAAGATAGAGAATTGGAAAGGTTGATGGAGGAAGCCTGGAGAGTATATAGAAATCGTGACAATAATGAAAGAAGGAAACTGGGGAGAACCATAGCCACTGCCACAGTTACTGCTCTGAGTCAGCAGGACCAAGGGCCTTTTAGACCCTCAGGAAGTAGGGGCAGAGGAGGAGTACGAGGCCGAAGGCAAGGAGGGTTTAATCCAAGACCCAGCCAAGGACTAAGAAGCAACCAGTGCACATATTGTAGAAGATTCGGACACTGGAAAGAACAGTGTCTGGAATTAGAACAGGGTTCCTCGGGGCAGGATGTCATAGCTAAACTCGAATGACGGAGACTTGAGGAATCTACCCTAGCGGATCCCCTGCTTAAAATAAAGCTAGGGAATTGGGATAAAGAGCTTGAGTTTTTGATAGATATAGGAGCCTCTTATTCTGTTCTAAATCAACGACTGATACCTCTGGATAAGGATTTTGTGATGGTAATAAGAGCTACTGGCCAAACTGAAAAAGCATTTTTTATGCAACCCATTAATTATAAACTGGGGAAACAAATGGGTGTACACAAATTTTTGTATTTGCCAGGAGCACCAAGACCGTTATTGGGAAGAGACTTACTAGAGCAATTAGAGGCAGAAATAATATTTGGACCAAAAGCAGTAAAATTCAAAGTGAAAGAAGAGCAATTAATCAAAATATTGAGCCTGTCTTTAATACAGGTGGAAAAAACCACACCGGTACCAGCAGAGATTTTGGAGCAGGTTTATCCAGGCGTATGGGCCTGTGGAATACCTGGAAAGGCCAAAAATGCAGAGCCCATGAAGATAAAATTAAAACCAGGGGCCACTCCTGTGAGAGTTAGGCAATACCCTCTGCGATTAGAAGATTGCAAGGGGATAAAAGAGATCATCGAACAATTTTTGCAATATGGGTTATTAAAAGAATGTGAATCAGAATATAATACCCCAATATTGCCTGTAAAGAAATCAGATGGGAAGAGCTATAGATTAGTACAAGATTGAAGGGCCATAAATAGTATGGTAGAAGATTCATATCTGGTAGTGGCAAACCCGTATACATTGCTGGCCAAATTAAAAAATGATCAGATATGGTTTACTGTATTGGATTTAAAGGATGCCTTCTTCTGCTTGAAGTTGGCTGAAGAAAGTAAAAAATTATTTGCGTTTGAGTGGGAGAACCCCGAAACTGGTAGAAAAACACAACTAACCTGGACAGTATTACCTCAAATTTTAAGAACAGCCCAGCTGTTTTTGGGAACCAGCTAACTCAGGACCTGGAAACCTGGGATCCTCCATCTCACACCAGAGCTCTGCTGCAGCATGTGGATGACCTTCTGATAGCCACACAAACTAAGGAGGACTGTGTACAATGGACCGTAAGTCTATTAAACTTTTTGGGACTAAGTAGATATCGAGTCCCTAAGCAGAAAGCCCAGCTGATACAACAAGAAGTTAGTTACTTTGGATTTGAAATCTTTGGAGGACAGAGGGACCTCGGGACAGACCGGAAAGAAGCCATCTGCTGTATACCCATGCCAGAAATGTTAAAGGAGCTCAGAATCTTCCTAGGGATGACAAGTTGGTGTTGTTTATGAATATATAACTATGGACTCTTAGTGAAACCATTGTATGCACTACTGAAAGAACACCCAATGAGATCATTGAAATTGGCTTGAACTGGGGTGGCAAAAAAGGCATTTGAACAATTAAAGAAGGAATTGATGAAGGCCCCAGCTTCAGGCCTTCCCGACGTTTCAAAACCATACTGGTTATTTTCTCACAAAAGACAGGGAATGGCCCTGGGGGTGCTGGCACAACAGCTGGGCCCCTACTAAAGGGCTGTAGCCTACTTCTCCAAACAATTGGATGATGTAAGCAAGGGATGGCCTGGATGCCTACGGGCAGTTGCAGCTGTAGTTCTGAATATACAAGAAGCCCAAAAATTCACTATGGGCCAAAAAATGACTGTCATGGTGTCACGCACAGTCTCAGCAGTGTTGGAGCAGAAAGGAGGTCACTGGGTTTCCCCCTCTAGATTTTTAAAGTATCAAGCCATATTGGTAGAGCAAGATGATGTGAATATAATCACAACTAACATTGTAAATCCAGCATCTTTCCTTAGCGGAGCTGCTTCAGAACCAGTGGTACATGACTGCCTGAAGACGATGGAGACAGTATACTCCAGCTGCCCAGATCTAAAGGAAGAACTGCTCCTGGATGCGGGAGATTCCCGGTACACCGATGGAAGCAGCTTCGTGAAGCAAGGACATCGCAAGGCTGGTTATGCAGTGACTACTACCAGAGAAGTGATCAAGGGCAGACCATTACCCTCAGGAACATCGGCCCAGAAAGCTGAAATCATTGCCTGAACTTGAGCACTGGAATTAGCAAAATTAGATAAATATATGGACAGATTCATAATATGCCTTTGGAGTGGTGCATGCCCATGGTGCTATGTGGAAAGAACGAGGACTCCTTACTGCCCAAGGAAAACACATTAAACATGCAGCAGAAATCCTAAAGCTGCTGGAAGCTGTAAATCTTCCAGAAGAAGTGGCTATCATGCATTGCAAAGGACACCAGAGAGGTAATACTGACCAGGAAGTTGGTAACTAATTGGCAGATCTTGAGGCCAGGAAAGCTGCTGAAAGGGCAGAAATATTATCTGCTCTGATTCCAGATGGTAGGCTTCAAATCCCCGATTCCGATTTAAATTTAGAAAAATATTCAAGGGAAGATAGAAACTTGATTAATGATATGGCAGGAAGAGAAGGTAATGATGGGTGGTTCTATGTTCCGGATGGACGAATCATAGAACCATCAGGGGCACTGTGGAAGTTGGTCTTGGATGAACACAGAAAAAACCATTGGGGTGCAGATGCTCTGTATAAACAATTGAGTAAGAAATTGGTGAGTAGGAATTTGTATACTACAGTAAAACAAGTCACACAAAAATGTGAGATCTGTCTAAAGAATAATCCAAATACAACAAACAGGATACATGTTGGAGCAATTCGGAAAGGCAATTGTCCAGAACAACAATGGCAGATAGATTTCTCCGAACTCCCACGAAAAGGAGGGTACTGGTATTTACTAGTATTAACAGATTATTTTTCGGGCTGGCCGGAAGCTTTCCGTTGCAGGACAAATAAAGCAGGACAAGTCACAAGGGTATTGTTGAATGAAATTATACCTCGTTTTGGAGTGCTGGCAGTAATATTGTCAGACAGAGGTACACATTTTTGTGCTAAAGTAGTAAAGAAGATTAGTAAGATTTTGGGAATTGATTGGCAGTTACATACACCATACTGACCACAGGCTAGTGGTCAAGTGGAGAAAATGAATCACCTGATAAAACAGCAATTAGCTAAAATTTGTCAAGAGGCCAATTTGTATTGGCATCAAGCCCTCCCTTTAGCCTTGCTCAGGATTCGAACCAAGCCAAGGACTAAGGAAGGCGTTAGCCCCTTTGAAATTCTGTATGGAAGACCATACCAATTACAGTATTCAGGGGAAGATCTTACCCAATTAGGTGAGAATTATCTACAACAATACCTGATCAATCGTTTTGTGAAATCAGTTAGACTTTGGATCGATTGGTTTGTGAAATCAGTTAGACTTGCTTGAAAAAACTGTATTAGCTGCATGGGCTAGAGGTTTAGACCAACCACTACATGCTTTTAAACCTGAGGATTGGGTTTATGTTAAAGATTTTACAGGAAAACCACTGAGAGAAAAGTGGAATGGACCATACTGAGTGTTGTTAACGACCTTCACAGCAATCAAGATTAAAGAACAGCTGACTTGGACTCACTATTCTCGAGTGAAGAATTCACCTATCAACCAGTGGACATCAGAACATTTGACACCTTTAAAACTAAGGCTCACTAAAGTAAAGTGAACAGTGAAGATGAAAAAACTATTAATAATGTTGTTAATGTTTCCACTAGGAGAAACTTTATTATCCCATAAATGGAATGCTTCCATAAACATTTGGGAGGAACTGGCTTGTACAATATATGATAGTACAGCCTTTTGCTTAAACACTGGCTCTTCAGTACAAGACATGTTTACTTCATGTGCTTTGTGGATCCCCGCAAGTATTCAATCCTTACGGAACTATACCTGGTTATCAAATTCTGCTGTATCTGATCCCACCTTTGCACATCTCCTCCATATGGGAAATGTTATAACAAAATATGATTCCTCAATGATAATGCTCAATGTTTGACAAGTCTTACCAGCTGCTTACAGCTTTAGAGTGATTAATTGTATCAAAGACAGAGTGGAAGTATATCATGTAACCACACTGAGAATGTTTCTTTTAATTATGGACATGTAAAGCTTCCTGTTGCATGGTTTATGTTTTGTGGCCATTAGGCCTATACATATGGGCCTGAAACAGCACAGTTGGTCCTTGCACCATAGGGCGATTAACTGTACTAATGCCACTGGAAACGCAGCTAAAGGCCTGGACAAATCAGGCAAAGAAGAATGTTCACAACATAGATCCTGAATGTAATTCAGATATTACCATCTACAGCAAAGCCGAAATGACATTAGCTTCCTTTTTAACACCAGGAGTAGCAGCGGCCATGAATTACCATACCTTAAAAAGGTTTATTTGTAGCTATGCCAAGAGCCTCAGTATACCTCTCAAGCTTTGGAGGTCTTAAATATTGAAACCAGACAACTACATGATGCCATTTTAGAAAACAGGGCCACAATTGATTATCTGTTATTAAGACACCATAAAGGGTGCTCTGATTTTAAGTGTATGTGTTGCTTTAATTTGATTGATCAATCTCAGACTGTAGAAAACTCTATAAAAGATTGGTATGGCCTTCTCAACTCTATAGAAGAGCAAGAGGGTCTAGATCTGTCTTGGTTAACCTCTTGGCTCCCAAACTTATTCTGGTTAAAGCAACTTTTTCTTTGTATTGTAGCATTGGGATTACTAGTTCTGCTAACCTTTATAATGTTCCAACGTGCATTTTGGCACTATAAGCAAACAGTAAGAGACTATGAGGCATGGAAAAGAAATTGGATCAGACATGATGTGGAAACAGGAATATACTTTAGAGGTTCTGTTGTGACTTTTTGCAAAAGAATTTGCAAGGGCCTTGAAAAGGGGGGAGTTGAAATGGTGGGATGGAACATCAACTGTAATGTGTTAGAAGCAAGATTAACTAAAATAGCCTTAACGACCCTTATCCTTTGTCACCCAGAGTCGTTGAGATTGGTCACTCAAATATGGCCACATCTTAATGACTCTGAGCCGACCTAATTGCATTCCCCCTGGATATGCAAGAAAGTTCCCCGAATAAAGTACAGTTGTCATTTTGAGGAAATAGTATGAATTTGAAAACAATCCTGTATATAAATTTTCCGTGAAATCACTGCTCGGCAGAAGCACTCTGAGGACAAATCCCGAGTCTTCTCCAGCGCTGAATAAAGTGTACCTGCCTTAATGGTTAAATTAAACAGTTAAGTGTAAGTTTCTTTGTTTCAGTTTTTAAAAGACTTGTAGATGTGCTGCTTGGGGATGTGGTTTAGCAGTGAACTTGGCAATGTTAGGTTAACAGCCAGACACAAATTGCTATTTACTCTTTTATGGTGCATTTTATGGTGACATTTTTCTTTGCCACTCTAGAATAAATCTAATATGATGTAGCTGCAAGTAGTAATTTTAATTAGAAGTTGCTTGTTATTAGCATGCAGCCAGTCCTTGATGAAGGTTGTAAACATAATTTCCAATATTCACATGTTGCTGCACAACAATTTACAGTAATATTCTAGCCCAGTTAGCTTCTGATTCAGAACACAGACAGGGCAGGCAGCATCACTGTAGTTATGGTGTCTTCAGAGTAGATAGGGCTCTTTGCTGACCTGTAGTCTGTGAAGGACATGAACCAGCTGTGTATCCAGTATCAC
This sequence comes from Clamator glandarius, assembly GCA_033459285.1. Taxonomy (NCBI): domain Eukaryota; kingdom Metazoa; phylum Chordata; class Aves; order Cuculiformes; family Cuculidae; genus Clamator; species Clamator glandarius. The sequence goes on from JAUNZM010000020.1 coordinate 890,332, forward strand.
CTACTTGACCCTTCATTCCAGTTCAGAGACTTAAGACTTAGTTCTTTCTTTGGCCCTGCCTGCCAACTTGTGTTAGAAATAGCATAACCAGTCCTGGGGTGTCTTCTGCTCTCCTGATGCACACACCATTGGTGTGAATAAGTTTGGTACAAAACTGAGCATTTACTTTAGCATGTAGCATTTCTGTCTGTACCTTTCTAGATGCAGAGTGTTTTATAACTGTGCTTGGTGAAGGAAGAAGAGGTGAACCAAGTGCAGCAGGTTCCCTTTCCTCTGGGTCCTGCTCTTTCTTCCTGTTAATTACAATGTTCAGTACCAAGGAGGCAAGCTGAAGAGGTCTGCAATAACTCAAATCCATTTTTTCCCCCATAGAAGAGGATATAGAATACTTCCAGATTGATGCTGTCAGTGGGGAGTTAAGAACAACATGGTCTCTGTCACACGCTGAGAGATCAGATTACAGAGTGGTGGTCACAGCCAGGGACCAGGGGACACCTGCACTTCAAGGACATGCTGCTGTTTACATCCAGGTACTTGTTTATGTTGTAGAGATACAACAGTTATGTTACATACTTTGTTTGTTTGAATAAACAATTTTGGGAAAAGTTAAGGAAATAAACTGAAGAAAGAAAGAAAAGTTCAAAATCATGAGCACCTTGTCTCACTATTTTCTTTAGCCATTTTTCTGTTGAGGGGAGTAATGAGAGGACAAACTCATTTGAATTGTTAAGAACACACAACAGCATTCTGTGTTGTCTTGCAAATGGGTGTTGTTTGTGCTTTAGTAGAAGGTCACTATGAACACTGGAAAAGAGAAGGCAAACATCCAGGTAGGCAGAATGAAAAACAAATACCAGGAGGGATGGAAGGTGAGGGAGAGACTAGATTTTTTTTTTTTTTCACTATGTTACTCTCTTTCCAAAATTCTGTCTCTGTAACCCAGCATAAGAATAGTTCATTCCTGTGTGCTGGTTTATACAGGTGAGCTCTGCATGTGACTGTGAAATGCAGTGTGTGCTCTTTCCACAGCCCCCCACCTGCTGTCCACTGAGCCATAGTGGGGCTGCTTGGTCCTGGCTGCCTGTGTGCTCCTTTGTCAGAGATTAAATGTCACCAAGGCTGCTGTTTTCATGTCACATAGATGAGGTTTAATTTTGGATAGCTTGGAAAAAAATGCTTCAATGAAGACAAGGCAAATGCACTTCCCACAGTTAAAGAAATTCTTTAATTATAAAACATTAACTTGGAACACAGAAGCAATCCATAAGGAAAATCCTGAAACCCTGTAATGACATAAACAACCCTAAAAAAACCCCTCAGCTCTCTATTTGGGTTTATCAAACTGTATAATGTGCTTTCTTTGTCACATCTGTCCCTGTGATGCTCTCCTATGCAGAAGGGCATTTGAAATGCCTCAGAGTAGGGGCCGAGATAGCAGTGTTCAAGTCATCTTTCTTTGGCCCTCTGTGATTCAAGGGGTAAAAGACAATCTTCTCCCTTTTTTAGTGTGGGAATGAAAGATAGGAGTTAGGGAATGACTGGCCAAGGACTATTTGAACTCTTACAGAGCATGTTGTTTGTTTTCTGGCTTTGAGGCATAATTAGGGTAAATACAGTCGTAAATGACGAATTAACTCTCAGTTAAGGAAAACCATTTATTATTAAACCATTACACTATTAATAACAACAATGGGAAAAATATTTTTATCTGTGCTTTTGTTGCAGGTAATCCCACTTCTCAGTGGGACACCCATCTTCTCTCAAGATTTCAAGCACTTTGTTGTACCTGAAAATTTTAAACCTGCACAAGTGTTGAATTCTCTGAAGTGGCCTGATCATCACTTAACAACTAACAGGAAGCTACATTTCAGTATTGTTGAAGATGATGATGATGTTCATTTTGAAATAGATAGCTTGACAGGAGACCTTTTTCTTTCCAAGGAACTTGACTATGAAACAACTTCGCACTTCCTTTTGCAAGTTATTGTAAAGGACTATAATAATAAACATCCAGAGAATACTATCTTCCTAAGTATTGATGTAGAAGATCAGAATGATCATGCTCCATATTTTCAAGATGACTTTGTAGTGATTGGCATAGAGGAAAATGTACCAGTTGGCACTCTGGTTTACACATTCAATGCAAAAGATGGAGATGGCAGTTTTCTGAATAGCAAAATACAGTATTCCTTAGAAATGAGTAACGTGGGTGAAAATCCCTTTTGTATTCACCCTTCACGTGGTACCTTAACCACAGCTTTTCCACTAGACAGGGAGATTACTCACTCTGTTATCCTTACAGTGTCTGCAGCAGACCAGGCAATAAATCTGACTGATCGGAAGCTTGATTCTCTGGTTGTGAAAGTTGTTATTTTAGATATCAATGACAACAGTCCCAGTTTTACATCTTTACCTCTTTCCTATGTCATGGAGGATGTGGAGGTGGGCTTTCTTGTACACCACATAACTGCCAAGGATCCAGATGAGGGAAGAAATGGACAAGTTACATATCACATTCTTTCAGGCAATGAAAACAAAGCGTTTGTATTGGATAAAATCACAGGTACCGTAATTTCTTTAAGATTTCTTATGCTGTGTTCTTCATGGAAATATTTGGGAGTGCATACAACATAATACTGAAATACCACATTACTATGGTACTCTACTCAGGTGACTTACTGTTCTTTGATGTAGTTGCCTTGGGCAGAGCATCATGCGAGCAGAGCATACTACATGCAGTAGGGAAGCTCAGTGAGACTCAGCTCAAAAATTTCTACATGACGCGTACTGGAGTGCTTTGCAATAGCACATTAAGGAATGTGGGAAGAAAGTATGTGCAGTGGAATACTTCATTTGGATTTTTGCATGATGCATACTTAAAGCACGTGAACGCACGTGTTGCTATATGTACACATGAGGAAAGGCAAAATTAAATCAAGAAATGTGCATTATACTGTGGGTGGAACATATGAAGTGGAACTTAAAGTGCTGATGAATTTTATTCTTCAGCCCTCTGAAATTCGCTGGTTCCCAAATAAGTTCTCTAACTATTGTACCATCTGCACATAAATGCCAATCTCACCCTAATGGTTGCAATATTTTCTGGTTCTTTTTCTTATTTTGAATCCGTTGTGCGATACAGACGACACTGATTTGTAGAGCTCCTAATTGCATAGCTTATGTGCAAAAGACTACAAATATTTAAGTTTATTAAAGTTAAAAAGTTAAGCCAAAAATTAAATAAAAAGGAATCTCTGAACTTCACTTGAATATTCTGTGATCCCAATTTCTCTCCATGTCAAAATGAATATTTCTGGGCCAATTAGCACTATAAAAGTAATCACAGGTAATGTTTGACTCCAAAGTCCAGAAGCTTTGCAGCAGTGGCACAACATGTGTGATGATGAAGCTGTCAGTGCTGTAATACCTGGGACCCTAACCTGGACCAGAATATTTTTTAATACTGTCTGTCTTTATAATAGGACTTTTAACTACAGCTCAGTTTCTGGATCGTGAGATTCAGGAGCGCTACAGTTTGACAGTCATGGCTCTTGATGATGGCAGTCCAGCTCTCTCCGCCACACAGGTCCTAACCATCGTTGTTCTTGATGTGAATGATGAGACTCCAGTATTTTTGAAGCAACTTTATGAGACTGCAGTTTGTGAAAACCAAGATCCAGGGGAGGTTGTAATAAAAGTGGAAGCTGTGGACAGAGATACAGGTAATTTCTGTCCTTTTGTTATTATTTTCTTTATGGACCATAGTAAGAGGATCAAATCTTGTTACGTGCTGTGATTCCTTATAGAGCCATTGTGCTTTTCCTGAGCTAATGTATGAGTTTTGAGTTACAAAACATGGGGTTTTGTTCCAACCCTCAAACTTTATTGAGGGCTTGGAGTTATTCTGACTTGTTCACAGGAGTAGTTTCAGCTTAAATGTAAAACGTGTGCTTGCATGGTGCAGGGTAATTCAGCCTGCTGTAGCTTTCATGTCAAGGCAGCCACCGTGCTCTAATTATAAATCGGCAGACAATGTTCAACTCAGTTAAAGTTAATATTTGAACTCTTTGTTGCTCTGAATCAGAGCATTTTGAATCTTTTTAAAACAGTTCATCAGGGAAGGGTCCTGGTTCTATAACAAATATGCACTAGTCTTTTCTGACCAGAGGAGGGCACTGTCATCCAAGATTTTCCAGCTAGTTGAGGTGTGAAGGGATCGTGGAAGCCGCTCTGGATTTCAAATAATAATTTCCGTACCTAGGAGTGTTAATGCGTTGCTTTTCAAACAAACACAGGAGAGATGAGTAAGAAGGGATGGTTCATATGCTCTTTGAATAACATGTAAGGACTATACATGGAAGAGTCTTTGCCAAGCAACAAAGAATTCCCTCCGGATCTTCGTCTACCTGCTTTTTTGAAAGATCTAAAATGCACATGATGTTAAGGGTAGTTTGTATGCTGGAGAGAATCTTAACTAATGTCACAAAATGCATACAGTTAATGTAACGTGAAGCAGTTACACAGTGTCTGTGGTCTGCAGTAAAGATAAAACCTGGAAAGATAATTAAATATTACAGTAATGCTGCAGCTGGCCCAAAGGTTGTCAGTGAGTAATTTGTTTTGCTATGGATTCACTTTCTGCACATCTTTAGAATGTTTGTTTAAGGTTGTGTAATTGGAAAAAATAGATTAAACAATAGATTTTTTTGGTAAAAAATTCCATATTCCATAAGATTTGTCATTTTAATGTAGAGCACATATTGATTACAAAAGGCTGATGTGACCTCAGTAGAAGTGTTCTATAGAAGAGACATTTCCCCACAAGTATGTAAAGTATTTAGAAACTGGGAATGGGTGGGTAGCCCTGTCTGGGAAAATATTTGGCAGCTGAGCAGCATTGAAGCCTACCTCCTTACTTCACTTCTCCAAGTATTTTCTTTATTTTGTGGATCATGCTATAAAGAAAAGGCAGTACTGGAAGTAATAATTTGCAAGATAGTAGAGAAGAGAAGTAGCCATTTGTTTGAATTCCTCTCTCTCCTTTCTCCATCCCTTATATTTATTTGCTGCACATCTTGTGGGAAATACAGCAGAAGTGAAATTTTGGGAACCATTTGGAGCATGGAGCAGGGGTGGTTTGGCAGGATGGAGGGGAAGGGCATTCCAAGTGTACTGGGTGGCACAGTGTGTGCTTGCCTGTGCAGACACTTTGGGCTGGAGTAATGTTGTGGCTGATGGTTCCTTCCAGCTTTTTTTTTTTTTTAAATATTTTTCAGTAACCACAATTTTCCTTTCTCTCACATTTGCCTGATTTAGCCCCGTGTCATTTGTGTGTTACTATATTGTTCCAAATAAATACTGAAGTGATGCTAGTAGTGTAAGAGAATAATGTCTATATAGGAGTCATGTAAATATAATGCTATTCACTTTTCTTATGTTTTTGGAATACAATTTTTGAATAAGATGCTCCTCTCATGGTGTTCTTTATATTTTAAATCACATTTTTTACTTCATATTTATTCACTCTTTAAATTGCTGTTCACATCCCAGTAATCTTTGCATAGTCTCAGTGGACGACTTTCCTACCATCACAGGTTTCGTTTGGTTTTTTTTCATTTTGTATGTTCCCTGACTGACCACAGGGAGGTATCATTTTTATTGACAATTGCAGCCATCATCAGCTTTCTTTTATTTGTCTTTCTACTTCATTCTCTGCAAAGAGAAGAAGGAAAGCAAGCAGCTGTCACCTGCCTTGTGTTTGGCTCAAGCTTCTGAAGGTTTTCTTTTTTTGGAAATAACTACTAAAATTTTTGCTTGTTATGATTTCGTTTCATGTGGATATCCATGTAACTTCTTGTTCAGCCAGCTCCCTCCTGCACATTTCAAGAGCTGCACTTACTGCAACTCTATGTTGCCACACAGTTCTTCTAAGTCCTCTTACACTGTAGGAGCTCTTTACCCAACCCAAGGCCAGCATCTAACACCCAACATCAAGTAAATACAAGTTTAAAGACATGTAATACAAATAAATGCTGGGAAAAAAATGCACAGGAAGATAAATATACCTGCAGCATATTTAAGATAGGTCACTGGTTTGTCTTGAGATATGTCTTAGCAGAACCACTGAGTGAACTGAAGTAGCGTTTGTCAAGGTCTCTTTTTAAGCTGATGTTCACCTCTGTGGTTCAGTAGTTATGTCTAGAGCCTTAGAATAACAATCTCAAAGTGGATAGGTATGTCTGACTTAGAGTTATGAAACAGGGCTTACTGTCATTCACTAGATATTTTGTTTTGATAGTATTCATGGATTATCATGGCCATAACGCTAATATTATGAAGGTAAAATTTGAGCCTAGATTTGAGGTGAGGGCATTTGTTCCAATTATTTCTTCACTGGTGTTGCTACTAGACATATCCACAGTATAATGCCATGGCTGCTGCTTCCGATAAGCTGTGGGAGAACAGGGGCTGCCCATGCTGTGGCAGGGGAAGTATTTCAGAAATAAACGTAATCAAGGTGTTACATAATTGTGTGCTTTAAGGGTTAAAAGTTTTAATTTCAACAGTGTGAATAGCCACTTGGATGGTACCCATATGGTTTTTCAGCACTGTCTCTAAATAACATCAATTATGAAATTGTCAGTGAATGCAATGAGTTGAATCAGTTCGGTTGCAGGAAACCAAAGGTTAGTAGTTAATATCAGCTTTGTAGTGTCATGTGTCTTTTCTTCCATCTGCAGTATATTGGTGATTAAGGAAAGATAAATGGGAACAAGAGCTGCAAATACCTTATTAAATATAGTTGAATGGTGTCTAATATGGGCAGGTCAGATACTGGATTTGGTTACCTTAAATTTTCAAGATATTTGCTTTGATTGTCCTTAGTGCTGTGATTTTAATTCTTTCTTCTGGAAGGCTGGAAGGGTTTCTATACCTCATTTTCCTTCAGTTATTTATTTCTATGCCTATGTCCCTCCATGGATTTAATTTAAATATGAATGTGTTTACAGTAATAATCCTTTCAATCAGATTTCAGTAGCATTGTCAACTATTTAGCAAAGCTATTAATAGGAAAACAGAGGAAGTTGTGGATGCTAAAAACTGCAGGCACTGTTTCTTCTCTCAGACTGGTGTTTCTCCATCAACTCCAGTGCAGATTGTCCTTTTTGCTATTGTGGCAGATGAGAACAGGCAGGCAGTGTTTAACTGTAAACAACAGATTTATTAGGAGTAGGAGTGCTGTAGCTTTTCAGGTGGACTGACTGTCCCTATACTACAAAATTTGCAAAACAAAACCAAACCAAAAGACCAAACAACCACACCTTCCCTCCCCCTAGTATTACAAGCCCTTCAAGTATAATGTGAGATTAAAGTCATTAAAGTTAAAAATATAAGTGTGGTGAAGATGACATGGTACTTTTCTTCAGGAGAATGTTCAAACTAGAAGAAACATGAAATAAAGTATTTTATAACCACATTAGCTGAGAATGCAGAGTCACATTTCTTGTTCGACTCAGGTGGGCAACTTTGAATCACAGAATCACAGAATAACCAGGTTGGAAGAGACCCACCAGATCATCGAGTCCAACCATTCCTATCAAACACTAAACCATGCCCCTCAGCACCTCGTCCACCTGTGCCTTAAACAGCTCCAGGGATGGTGACTCAACCACCTCCCTAGGCAGCCTCTGCCAGTGCCCAATGACCCTTTCTGTGAAAATTTTTTTCCTGATATCCAGTTAGAACCTGGCAAAGCTTGAGACCATTCCCTCTTGTCCTGTCCCCTGTCACTTGGGGGAGGAGGCCAGCACACTCCTCTCTACAACCTCCTTTCAGGTAGTTGTAGAGAGCAATGAGGTCTCCTCTCAGCCTCCTCTTCTCCAGGCTGAACAACCCCAGCTCTCTCAGCCATTCCTCATAAGACCTGTTCTTCAACCTCTTCACCAGCTTTGTTGCTTTTCTCTGGACTCGCTCCAGAGCCACAACATCCTTCTTGTGGTGAGGGGCCCAGAACTGAACACAGTATTCGAGGAGCGGTCTCACCAGTGCCGAGTACAGAGGGAGAATAACCTCCCTGGACCTGCTGGTCACGCCGTTTCGGATACAAGCCAAGATGCCATTGGCCTTCTTGGCCACCTGGGCACACTGCTGGCTCATGTTCAGTCGGCTGTCAACCAACACCCCCAGGTCCTTCTCCTCCAGGCAGCTTTCTAGACAGACTTCTCCCAGTCTGTAGCACTGCACAGGGTTGTTGTGCCCCAAGTGCAGGACCCGGCATTTGGCCGTGTTAAACCTCATGCCACTGGACTCTGCCCAGTGGTCCAGCCTGTTCAGATCCCTTTGCAGAGCCTCCCTACCCTCCAGCAGATCCACACTTCCACCCAGCTTAGTGTTGTCTGCAGACTTGCTAAGGGGGCGCTCGATGCCTTCATCCAGGTCATTGATGAAGACATTGAACAGGGCTGGACCCAGCACTAAGCCTTGTTTCTAAAGTACAATTTTACCTTATTATTTCCTAGAGAAAACCAGCAATACTCTTATCCCTGTACTGTACACAAGTAGTATATCTAATTAGGAACTGAATGAAATTGATGTCCAGAAAAACTTTGAGGGAGTGAAAATATTTAACCTTTCCCTCTGGAAATCTTACATGACTTTATAAAACCACGCAGTAACATTTCAGACATTGTCTACAACTGGGAGCTATATAAAAGCATTGAGATATGCTGTGGGAATGTCCACCAAATAGGCTTTTCTATTGAAGACAACTAGGAGATGGCTATCCTATGAGTCCTGACAGAACTTAAACACTCACCTGCTCAGTATAATGATTGTTTAAAGCTGATGGGCATGTCAGGAAGCAGATGTTTTCTTTGAATGTGTATACTATCCAACGTTGTACTGTACAGGTACTTGCATTATCTCCTAGTGAATTTAAGTGGAGAACCAGAGTTGCCAGAGCAGCCCAATACCTTGCCCGACATCCTGTTGAGAAATAAACTATGTCCAGGAGAGCAGAAGACAAATGCATGGATTCCATGTTCTAAGTTAATGTTGTCTTGTACCATGTTGATATGTCAGCTTGTTTGGAGACATGCCCTGAGTGCCAAAAAGTGTTGCTGAGATCACTTGGAGCTGGAAAAGATATGCATGAAGCAACATCTGGACAAGACTTTTGTGTTAATGAAGAAGCAGTTATTCACTTAATTAAAAGTAATAATTTCAGCCATAATCCATTGTTAGGGAGGGGAGGGGGAGAAGAAAGAGACACATCTGTAGACCTGAATGTGAGAAGAAGTGACTGTGTCTTATTAAGACTTCCATTTTTTTCTTTTAAGGACTTAATTCCTTGCTCCAGTATGAAATCTTACCAGGAACTGGTTATGAGAAATTCAAGATAAACTCAGACAGTGGAGAACTCATAACAACTGCATCACTGGACAGGGAAAAACAGGAGGTTTTCATTATCAAAGGTAACAGTGTGAAACAGCTATGGGTGCCTGTAAAACGGGAAGTGAGAATGGATGTGGTAATGGATGTGGTATTCCTACCAGTGTTACCTTTTTTTTTCACGCTGTCTGAATTAGGCGGAGGTCGTAAGACTATAGGTACAGAAGAGCATGTGCTTTTTGCATAGCACAAATAACTCTCCTCTTCTGCTGTTATTAAGGAACACCTGTTGTTGCATCCACAACTGTTGAACAATTTTTTGTTATTGTTGTTAATCACAGTTTTGGTTCAAGATAGTGGAACTCCATCGCTGTCAAGCATGGTGACAGTTATCTGCAAAGTGCTAGATGGAAATGATCACTCTCCTACATTTCTTCTTTCTGCCTCTGAGATCCATATTCCAGAAAACCAACAACCTTCTGTCATTTACATTACCCGGGCTGTTGATATGGATGCTGGAAATAATGGAGCTTTAAGATACAAAATAATTGGTAAGTTGCATGCCATCATTTTTGTTAGTACAAATCAGGAAGTATATCAATAGCAGTATCCAAGTTTTAGACTAGTCTTGATTTTGCCAGGCCTCCCTAGCTCCTATGCTGTCCACATGCTTCTTTCATGTGGGTAGAAAAAAACCAGATCTTTCACTTCTTTGTCAGCATTTATAAGCACCTTCCAGGCATGCTTTCAGTCTGCTTTTTGGATTGGAAATAGCGCAGAAAAGGAAAACAAAAAATGACCAAATGCTGGCAGGAGGCATTAATCACAAAGCCATATTTTTGTCCGTTTTTATTACAATTGTGGAAGTTCTGAGTGTAAATATAACCCTGCCAATAAGTACAAAAATTAATCTAATTTTATTTATTTAATTTTATTTCATGAGAGCTTCTTTCACCGAGCAATTAGTAATGTTATATTTGGTTTTCATATTGCCAAGCTCTTGCTGTTTCCACTATGCCAATGTAAGCTCCAAAGCTGTTCTAAGCCTCCTGTAATAACTTTGCTCAAATACAAGCTTGCTATTCTTACTTTGGGTCTTGGATCTCAGCAATAGCTCAAGATAACAGCCAACATATTTTTCTCTGAAGAAACAGTTATGAATTCCATTGTGTTTTGTTGATTTTTCATGATCTTTGATCTTTCTACATGTTATAAAGTATGTATGTCATTCACTGTTACTAAAAACACTGACTTTTCTGTGAGCTGCTTCATATTTACCTTCATATTTACCTCCCCAGGCCCCTCAAATCAAGAACTTATATAATTATTAATTTCCAAGAGACAGATTTGTAGAAAACAACAAGGAGCAAGTAATTACAATTGTCAGCAATGCTTTATATGTTTCTGAAATTTTTAACTAAGCTTTGTGCAGCAGCATAGTTGCAGGAGATTTTACAAGATGTGCTGCTTCAGGAAAAAAGACACGCATCTGGCAAAATAGCCACTCCATGAACTGATATGACATTCTGTCTTTACTGTCATTGCCACCTACTGATTTAAATGAAATACAGGTTTTAATGCCTAGAAGAGGAATAAAATATGCAAAGGCACATGCATGAGTGCACTAGCTGTATGAATAATTGGATCATGTTATTGCAATTAAAATAATGGTGTTCACAAGGGATTCTTTTTTCAAAGGCAATTTTTTAAATAATTTTATTTTTTATATGTTTGAAAGGTGGAAATGTTGGAGGATACTTCACACTAAATAACACTTCAGGAAAGCTGCTGGTCACTCGTAGCTTAGACAGAGAAGATATCAGCAATTTCACTCTTGTCATTGAATGCCAGGACCTAGGCATTCCATCAAGAAGCTCCACCACACAGCTCTATCTAACGGTTTTGGATGAAAATGACCACAACCCGCTATTTGCAAAGACCCAGTATCAAATCTCCGTGAGAGAAGACCTAAAGGAAGGCTCAACCATCCTGGACCTCTTTGCTTCTGACGAAGATGATGGACCGAATGGTGAAGTTATATATGCCCTCATTGACGACACCTTTGGCGCATTTGCTGTTGACAGTGTAACAGGGTCTATAGTTACTACAAAGCAACTGGACCGGGAGACCAAATCCCAGTATACATTTAGGGCTGTGGCAAGTGACTGTAGTACCCATTTGCCAAGAAGCACCACTGTCAGTGTTGTGGTGCATGTTGATGATGTCAATGACAACGATCCCATTTTTTTTCAGAATCCTATCAGGGCATTTTTGCCTGCTGAAACCACTGTGAATGAGACAGTAGCCACTGTGAGAGTGGAGGACGTGGATCTGGGGTCAAACGGAGCTGTTGTTTTTAGTTTGATGCAAGCAGAAACTGTATTTCAGATTGACACAAAGACAGGTGACATCACTCTTCAGGAGCCCTTGGCTTCCAAGGACTTTAGTACCCAGCTACTAGTGACAGCTTCAGATGGAGGTATCTCACCTCGAACAGCCACGGCTGTGGTCATTATCCTTACAGAAGAACAAGAGGAGGAGATTTCTTTCAGCCATAGCCTGTATGAAGCAAGCTTGCCTGAGAACAGTGCAGCAGGTGGGCATCAAATCCCGATTTGTGTTCTTATGGTTGCCAAGCTCCCCTCATTTTGGAATGGCAATTGTGATAAATAGTAAAGGGAAGCATTTTTCCTATGCAGCAGCAGGGAAAATTTAATTTGGATGTAGCAAATACCCGTCTGCTCTTTTCCAGTGCACCAGCATGAAAAAGAATCATGGTCTGTTAGTTGAAAGCATTGTCTGGCTTTTGAGTTTGCTGTTCTTGTGCAGCAGTGTTGTTCACACGGAACAGAAGGTATCTATGTCACAGGCGATGTGTTTCCAACCCTCAGCCTGGGAAGCCCTGAGCATCAGTGGCTCACTTGTCAATCAAAATTACTTTAATGATGAGTGGACAGCATTTACCCATTGTTCCAGGTATCAACGCTCACAAGCTCAGATGAGATGAGTGGTTTGTACCAGCTGTGACACAACAATTTTAATTTTGAAAAACCCTTCATGAACTGAAATAGCTTTTAGAGATACTTTAAAACTTTACTGAAGTTTAGGACTTCCCAGAGAAAGGAGAATTGGATATAAGGAGGCTGAAGGGGTGAGAAGTTCAGAGGCTTTGAAATGTTTTGACTTGGACAGACTTTACAGTGCATCCGTAGGCAGAGCTTGTGCTATTGAATGCTACCAATAGATGCATAGCTTAAATCATACAGTGCTTACAGATTTATTTAGTTTTGTTCAGCATAATGATGAGAATTTCTGCTCTAGTTTTTATTATTCAGAGAATATTTGTAGTTATGCCTCCTGCCAATTAGTTATAGGAAGTACATTTTCCTGCTTCAGAGAATGAATTTGTCTTAATGAGGGGCAGAAAGGAGTACCTTTCTCATTTTTCTGCCCACAAATCCTGCTGTACAATTGTCCAGACACATGTAGGGATCTGACCTGCACTGTATTCTTGTTTCAAACACTGCCTCATGAGGTTCACCTTGAACAAGTTGTTTATCCTATTTATAGTTCAAATTTCCCTCAGTAAAATGAAAGCAATATTCCTTTATATCTTAGGAGTATCATGAGATTAGTGAATTCTTAGGTCTCAAGTGACAGCCTATATATTTGATTAGGAATCAGTAAAAAAAGAAATTATTTTGTTAATAATTTTGGACAACTAGGTAATGTTCTTGGGTGATTACAAACAGGATAGAGAACTAGGGGTGATGATGGCTGTTGCAGTAACTACTGCTGTGATTACTAAGCCATTCCTATATCTTGTGCCTGTTTGAGACTACAACTCAAATTTTTGGCAGCGTATTTTAAGATAAAGATAATGCTGTGACTATTACTGATATTTCAATTAAAAGATCAAAAATAGGCAATGAGATTTTTTTTTTAATTGAGAGACTTTTTTTTTAACCATAGTGAAGTATTTTGCTTGCAGACTATTTTTAAGAAGTTGTGGTAAGTGATCGAACCATCAGGTTAGAGCATCCTTTTAGCTCTCTCACTGTCATAAAACACATAAGATTTTGGAAGAGGTGTAAGGCTTCCAAAAGTAAAGAGTGGAGCATGCAGTAGCCTGGTAGTAAAACACGCTCCTGAAATACAAAAGGTGCAGTTCCAGGTCTCCTCAGGCAGAGGTGCATTACCCTTTCAGTCCATACTGAGCATCCTGAGTATGGAACTTATGGGTTAAGAAGTTATTTAAAGTTCTCTAATTTTTTTTAAGCCACTACTGTATTTATTGCTTCTATCACAAATGCTAAATAACTAAATTAATAAATCCCTGAACACATTCGTCCTGACATTTGAAAAATGCTTTTTATTCTATTAATTTGACCAGGATTTACAAGTAGTTTTGGGACTCTAAAATTTATTTTTGTTTATGAATGTGAGTCACAGATACCCTAAGACCTCCAAACTCTGTTTAACTAGCATCAGCACTGTACAGTAATTAATCATGTGTCACTTTGCAAAGGAGAGTCTGCCCTGTGGAAATCAATTGCTGCTTCCAGAAGATACAGTTCAGATGTCACAGCAGTGGGTGTTAATCTCTGTTCTCTGTCTTTTCGTTGATCTACTAATTGAGCGTCACTTGTGGTGATCTAAGGAGACCCTCTATCCTGAGTGTCTGGAAAGCAGAGAGATCCAGAGAGGAGCCCTGGGCTCTCAATTTTGCCTCTCTCTTACTACACCAGGCTTGTATTTTCAGAAATCGTTGTAAGAACCTGTTTGTCAGGCTTCCCAGGGAAATGAGGTCCAGGCCCTAGTGTTTCAGTGTTTTCAGGAGACATGGGCTTAACCTGCATTAATCCTTAAAATTTCTTTCCAGTTAAGAAAAAATAATAATAGGGGAGAGGTTTTGTTAGGAAACAAGCATTGGTTTAAAGAAAGAAAATAAAATTTAGAGCTTTATAGCAATAGATAAACTAATCTGATCCACAAATTTTTTTAAGTGTAGATACATTCACAGGTCAAGCTGGACAATACAGCCTAAAATTATGGAAGTATCCCAAGGGACTGAGGTAATAATGCCATAGATTGTTCTCCCAACCAATCTATGGAAGATATAAATAAGTTCCAATTTAAGTTGTTTTGATTAAAGGGGATTTAGCAAAGCTTAGGGTAAACAGGAAAGTTTCATCACAAAATTTTTGTTTGTGTATTTAATAAAAAGTCTGTTTGCAAAGAAGATTAAATTCTTTTAACAGTATGAGAAGCCTTACCAAATACTAATACTGTTTTGCCTGTGCTTGTAGTATTTTCTTGTTTATATATTAATAAGTAAATATCGGATATTTTACATTTCAGTGGGAAAAAAGCATTATTGTAATTAAAAGTCTCATAGAAGTCTCTTACAGGATATATGTGATCCTAGGACCCCTACGAGTATGAATAGTAGCAGTATATCAGGGGAGATTTACATTACATACTGATTATTTGTAGAACTGGTATTAATAAATGTGCCTTTCCCTGCTGATTTTATTTCTGCCTTAAATAACAGAGAGGGAAAACTCTAAGTTTATTTTTAGAATAACTTAAAAATCTGAAAAATATCAACAATGAAAGCCAAAACCAAGGGTCCTTAGTTTTAATTTAGTCTAATCTTGTCAATTGAATGAGTGCCTTAGGAATTGGTCCTTGTGGTCAGATTTCTTGAAGTGTTTGACCTACAAGTTTAATGACTTTCAGAAAACCCTGTTCTTCTACTTTTTGTTTAATATTGAATATTTAATGTCTTTAAATGTTATAAACTGCATTACAACAGGCACTGAAAAGCCAGTCAATAAATAATCAGTCATTGCAGTCTCCAGAGGGTAAGAAACCTTTATTATGCAGCAAGCTTTCTTTTGCATGGTTGTTTTCATAGTACTTCACTGCAGACAGATTCATCAGTAAAACTTGACTCCTCTTTTTTTTCTTAATGTATAAAAAATGTTATTCTGTAAGCCATCTCTTACTCTTTATGCTCAGTTAGGTTTTTCTTTCTTTAGCAATTAAGAGGTTTCTAGAAATAATGACAAAGATGAACCAAGGTTAAATGAAAAAGAAAGGAAAACCAGACTACTATAATGACTGCAGAAGAGAAAAGGAAACAATTATATATGTATATTATGCAGTTGCTTGTTTCTGGTGTGTACGTTATGTCAAAACTCAGTACAAAACCAGGTTTTGAGTCTATTTGGTTAGGTGTGAAAATACAGTCCACACTGTTGTACTTCAGTTTCAAGTCAGTAGGCATAATCTAAGGGTTGATATGTTGGCTATTTAAAGCACCTGAGATAATTCCAAATGCAATTATGTTGCTGATTGAACTGGAAATACCCCTAAATATAAACATTTTAAATCACTCTTCACTTCCTTTGGTATTCTTAACTAATCTATCACTGAATTGCACAGCATTTGAAGCCAATCTTGTCTGCTTTCTGCTGTGATCCTGTTGTTCTTCCTTTCTTGCAATAGCTTTAGTGCTGATATCCTTATTTGGTGTGCTTTGCAGCCAGAAAGCTACCTTTCTCTTCATTTTCTGCAGTTCAAGTATTACATTGGTGACCTCTGCTTGAAGCTGTATTTGAGTCGCGTGTACTTGAAATTGCAAGCTCCAGTGTATAGACAATGTCATTTGCTATATACCTATATGGGCCCTATTTGTATCACAATGAACTTCAGAGTTCGGTCATATTTTTTAACAATGAACTAAAAATTCACTGTTTGAAGGAGTGGTTTCCATGAAAGGTATCAGAAACTGAAGAAATTAGTTCTCTACCAAAAAGAAGTTGTAAATCATTTTGAGAATAATCCATGAAAATAAGAAAAATATAAAACTTAAAGGATTTGAGCATCCTCCTAACTCCTGAAAAACAGGGAGTCAAGTAGAAGTGCTGCTGCTTTTTTTCCTGGTAGTTTTTTCTTCTTAAACCTGCAAGCAAACAAACAAAAAACCCAAAAACCAACCTTCAGACCTTGAATTTTTTCTTAACTGTACTCTGAAGATGCTATGAATTATTGCATTTACAGTGCAATATAAGGCCCCATTTTAGTTCCTGAAAAAAAAGTGCTGTGTTCATATGGATCTTTACATATTGGACAGTTGGATCTTACTTCCAGACCTTTTCTAGTAAATATCTTATAAATATATTGACTAGTACAGAAAACTGCAACTCTCAAGGTCAGCATGTTTTTACTTTTGATGGTCATATTTTAAGAGCAAGTGACAAACCACTTAACCCAAAGTTTCCTAGTTTTAAAAATTAATAAGCAACAATGCTAAAATAAAAAAGCAAATAAAAATAAGAGCAGCATTTCCTCTTATTTGTCACACTGACAAATAAGTCCTTCCCTCTGAAATCCAGGACTTGGAGCGTGAACAGCATGCCCTTTGTAATGTAATAAAATAGCTAGTTGTCTGTAATGCTGTTTGATAGAGTTCCAGTTGCACAGTAATGTCATTCAATCACAGTTGAATGGAATCAATTACATTTAAATTAAATAATGAAAATCCACTAAAACCAATTGCTCTGTATGCTAAACAATTTCAGAACTTGCTCAAGATGATAATTATTTGGAAATCTTGGTAATGCTTTTTAAACTTGCTGCAGGTTTGGTAAATGTGATGATTGTGATTGGGATAACATATTCAGTTCCACATTTTTCCTCTAGTTCTATTTTGAACAGGATTTTTATTTAATGTCTTTTGTATTCTATATTAAATCGTTGATCTTTTCATTGAATTTGGGTTCTCCTTATCTCTGCTTACTTTGACACTTATCAGCGTATACAGTTTTATCTTTCATTCTCTCTGTCGGAAGATGACTACTTAAAATTTCATGTGAAATGTTCGAAAACCCAAATTGAATTCAGATACATAAAGGAAAAATAAATTCTTTATGGCAATTCAGAAGTAAGATGCATTCTTATAATGCACAAAAGAACTATTTTCCTTGAAAGAATTCTTGTCACCTCATTTAGGTAGCTGATGAAGTTGTGATCAGATGAGTAATTTACTCAGCAAGGAGAGATAGACAGTGCCTTGCCTATGGAGTTTCAACACAGTGAAGTGTTATGGGGGACTTGTTTTATTATGTGTTATTTTGAACTGAATAAGCACCTAGCCTACTACATAGATACTTGTCTGTACATCAGCTATTAATCACGTTGATATATAATCAGGGCAAAATCTCCTAAAGCGGACATGATGAAAATGTCTTATATTTTCAACAGGTACATCAGTTCTAATTGTAGAAGCTTATGAAAACACATTTACAGGAGAAAATATAAAATACAGCATCTTCAGTGACAAAGAAAGCGTATTCTCCATACATCCCAGTACAGGTACTTTTTAAAATATGTATGTATGTATGTATGTATGTATGTATGTATGTATCTATCTATCTATCTATCTATCTATCTATCTATCTATCTATCTATCTATCTATCTAGCAATCTATTTATTTTTCAAGTGTCGATTGTTTAATTAATGTGGTCTCTAAAATATAGAGAGTTTCTACCACAAGAACAGAGGGTACATATCTTAGAGTATGAGTCTCCAGTTACAATGAATAAATCATTAGTAAAATCAGGGAGATGGAAAGATCTGCATTGTAAAGTTGATGTGAAAAGAAATTGAACAGCAGTATTTCTGTTTAAAACTCTCTGTTCTGATTAACTGTTGACCACCGGTTGTTGGGAGTTGATAAGCTACTGTATTTTGATCCAAATGAGACTCTCTTGTTTCTCATAATGAAGTTGCCAAAGAACTCAATAAACATAATTCTTCAGAAGTAGTCCTAACGTAGGAAGCATCAGACCCTTATTGAGTTTAATGCTCTTTGTTTCAGGCAAACCATGACAGGTCTGAAAGTCAAGTTAATTTAGTTTTTTGATGATTGTATTTGCATTCCACAGCAGATCTGCTTTCACCTGCTCTTTGGTCAGGAACTTCTGATGGCAGGACAGTGGCACGTTCCCCATGTGCATTTACATGCTTGCATCTAAGACATAGCCTCTCTGGTTGCCTCTCAGCTCATAAATACCTTCTGAATAGCTATAGACTTTCTGGGATGGCACAGACAGTGTAACTAGTTTTTCACAGAAACAGTGTAACTATGTTATGCTCTTATCAAATGGTTTTCTCCCTGTGTGACTGGAGGCTTTAATCTCTGATTATTCTGATGTCTCCAGGCATTAAGTGGTGTAGTCCTCTAGAACTGGTGCTAGTGATGGACAGTTAAATTGATGAGGGGCATCTAAAGTGCAAACACTTGATTTCCAAGTCATTCTTATTTCACTGAAATGAAACTAGAAAGATTAATCTCAAAGAACATCTTAGACACTGACATGTTTATCCCCAAGAAAGTGAATCTTCTCTCCAGAAAAACCCAAAAAGATGAGGGCATCAAACAGGATTTTCCTTTTTTTTTTTATCAAGTCAGGCAGGAAAATGGTTACATGAAGTTTTTAAGTCTCATATGTGCTCCAATACATGCCGTAAAGATAAGGGTACATTTAGCTCGGATACTCAGACATAGAATTAAGGCTCAAATGAGGTCACGTGCAACTGTTTATTTGATTATGAGGCATGCATCAAAGAGGAAAGAAAGAGAAAGAAGGAGAGAGAGAGGTAAAGATAGGTGCCCCCTCAGTGCAGCTGCATCCTGTCAGTCCAGTGCCTGTCTAGTGGGAGGATGTTTTCCTATCCTCACCCTTGCTTCGTTCCTTATATGCTTGTGGTCATTCCTTGCTAACAGGCTAATTTCACTAACTCCTCCCTTTATTTTCCCATCAAAAACATGCTCTTACTCAGGCATGTCCAGCTCCCAGCAGTGGTTTTGTCTGTCTTGTGTTCAGCTCCTGGCAGCTGTTCTGTCCTGTGTCAGTATCCTTTATAAGGGCAGACCCTGCAAACCCATCTTGTTCAGCACTGCAGTCCATGTGCGGCAAGATCATCAGGTTAGGTGTGATGTTGAGACAGGCCAGTTCTTTCTGTGATATGCTGCAGCGCTCCCCTCACAAATACTAGTGGAATTTCTATAGCACAGGTTGTCACAAATCTTGTTTTGAAATATTTGTGTTTTCTTCTGTTTCTTTTCTTCTGTTTCCTTTCTTCCTAAACCTTTGTTTTGTTTCTTCTGTTTCTCAGAAAGCATTAATTGCATTAATTGAAGTATAGTCTTTTAGGACATTTTAAGAGCAGTTCCTACCTCAGTGTTAATTTTGACACCAGCAACTCTCTACCTATTGTTTCTACAGCAGAAGAATTTTTGTCTTTATTGATGAACTCTGTAAGTATACTGAACAGCCAAAGATCTGCTCTACCTGACTTTTCAGGCACTGATGTTAATTAACTCTAGTGTAGAAAATATTTTCTTCTATCCTTGAGGGAATTATTATATTGTAGAATCATATAAAGCACAGTAGGGAGTGACCCAAAGGCATAAGCTCTCAAAAAACTCCAGTGATAGTAATTCTGCACACCCTCTCAATAGCCTGTAAAAGTCTTGGCAGATGAAAAAGTTTTATTCATATTTGTCTGAATGTTTGTTGAAATTATTTAAACTTAGTACTTTTAAAAATAATAGCAATAGACATAGAAGTCAAAGGCAAAATCCCCTGTTCTTTACATACTTGAAGACTGTTGTCAACCTGTTTTTCCTTCATGTGCACTTTTCTAGAATATCAGCTCTGGTTCTTTCATGCTTTCCTCCTAGGTGGCATACTTCAACCTAGGTTATTTACTTCACTCTGCACTAGTCTTTCGTTACTCTCTGTCTTATTGAGTGTATTCCTTCTGCCATTGTCTGTTTTGCTTTTTCTGTATGCAGAATGTGGTAATTTTTAAGTGTTGTACTGAAGAGAGACCACTTGTTAGTTTTGAAACTTTTATGTTTAAGAAACAATTCCTAAACGCTGGACAGATCCATAAACAATGGTCAATCATCTTAGAAAATAAAAACTAAAAAGCATTAGCTTGGAAAACCACAGTAGGGTTTTTTATACGATCAACAGGTTTGGAATATCCCAACAGGTTGGGATATTCGTGGCATAATTAGTAAAAGACTCATGCAAAACTGAATCTGAATTCTAATGAAATAAACATACAAATTAACTGTGTTTGATATTTAGATGTATTGAAGTATTTTTATTGTAGTTTTTGTATTTTTGTACTGTATTACCTAGAACATTGAAACAGTGACTATGGATTTCCATGGAAAGCTCTGAAGTCTCAATAATTTTCATTGATTGTCTTCAGAAGAATAACAGTTGTGGCAAGGGAGGCTCACTGCATCAGAGGGACTCAATGTTTTAGCTGTATGCCAGTGATACAGAGAAATTGATAAAGCTGTTACCCCATTTGGGTATAGATGGAAGGCTAGATGTAGCCACTCTCAGATGAGGGTGAAAAGTCTCTTCAGACCCATGCTCATTGTCACATGTCAAGGAGGACAACTCATGCAGGTGCTTTCTTCCTTTATGTCTATCTGTAAGTCAATCTGCTTTGGTTTAGGCAGTTTCCACTGTGGTGGTCAATCAGTGAAAGCTTAGCTGTCCGATATTTGTACAGTAACTAGCATGCGGAGGTGACATTAGATAGAGGAAGGACATGGTGGGAAGCTTGCTGGAATTCTGGTATGTTCAATGGAGGAGACAGCAAACATTTGGGATTTCATAGCTGCATTTCTTGGTGATTTTTATTTATTGCATAATTTACACCTTGATTATTTTTTTTTAATAAACCAGGTGTGATCACAGTAAAAGAGCCAAAGTTTCTTGATTACGAAGTTAAGAATAAAATACATCTTTCGGTATTGGCTGAAAATAGCCTGAATTCAGTGCTCTGCGGAGTGACAGTTTTGATACAAGATATGAATGACAATGTACCTAAATTTGAGCAAAGATGTTACAAAGCATCTGTGTGGGAAGGCCAAACTAAAACAGACATTATACAGGTAAGTGGAAACCCCAGTGCTGTAGTTAAAAAGAAGTTTGGTTTATCTGTTCTTGACTAGGTCCTGCTAGGTCTCTTCTGGACTACTGTAATTTAAAAACAGAGTGACATTCTTATATTGCTACAGCTTTGCTTAGATATCTGAAATATTAAATGATTTTTTTTTCTAGATCACGTTTCATATCTTTCATTCAGATTTATTAAACTGAAGAAGAATTCTTTATCTTGCTGTTAGTTGTGAAGCTAGGATTTAAATTCCTTTTTTTCTTAAAAAAAAAATCTATTTTTCTCTTCAAGTAGTTGAAAAATACCATTCGGAGCTGTAGTTCTGGCTACAGTGTAGGCTAGGCCTTGTATTAATGCATCTGCTGAAATGGCTATAGCAATAAAAAGAATACTTTTAACTCATCAGACTAGTAGAGTGTTCAATTTAAAATCTGATGCCTAAAGAGCAGCTTGTCTCAATTTAAATGTACAAACACTTCTTCTGAATGGATCCATTTTTCTAAAGTGTTTCCAGCTGGCCATGTCAGAGCAAAAGGAGACATCAGTTGGACTAGAAGAACACATAATTTCCTCAGTACATGTTCTTGCATTGCAAGTCAGGTCACAGTGAGGGTCATGTTAGGTACTAAAGATATTCCTTCTCTAGAGAATAAATAAATGGAAAGCTACAAATGCCTCCAGGGCAATGTGATTAGAAACTGATGGACATTGTATTCAGAGAAACATATGTCTAGCAATGGAGAAAAATCAAAAGGCAGTCAACCCAGATGTGTAGTCAAAATTTTATGACAGCATACATTTTAGTATGTTTCCTTTATTCAGTCTGACTGATTGCCTCAGCTATGGTTTGAATACCGTATTCCGTATAATACTTGTTCATCAACCAGAAAAATACAAAAATGACTCTTCAAAGAGTCACATGAGTCTGTGAGAAACCCGTTCACTGCTGTTGAATGTCATTTATTCTGCTGGTTTTATAGCTTGCCTCTGCCCCTTTCATGTTATCTGTTAATATTTTAAAATGTTATTAAAGAGCTTTCCTGTGAAAGCTCTGAAATCTTAATAATTAATTACTTTAATCCTTTTTATGTTTGTATAGCAGTAATACTTCAAGGGCCAGTCCTGGACCCCTGAGAAAGTACATTTCTATACACTAAACAGAGACAGCATTCTAACAGCAACCTTGTAATAATATCAGCAATGTAAAATGGTTACATTCAGTCCTAGTGCTTTATGTAGCTGAACTTCAAATTATTCAGGGAAAGAATTCATGTGGGTACTATTGCAATTCATGAGCTGATTTTGTGACCTCACCTAGCGCTCATGTTGGGGACCAATATAATTATTAACTTAAATTTACTCAGTGGAAAGTGACCAGACATAGATGATTGCAGTAAAAGGTTTTTCTTTCTGAAGTCACATTCTGCCATTTTGAATTAAGCCTCAGTTTTGCTCCCAAACAGATATTTGCAACTGACCTTGACAGTGGGCTGAATGGAGAAATCGAATACTCAATTTTATCTGGTAATGAAAATTCAGCATTTTTAATTGATTCAACACAAGGGATTTTAGCAACTAATGCAGTCCTAGATCATGAAAGGACTTCATATTACAGGTTCGTATGCAAGGTTCTTATAAAAATGTATTCTTCTTTTTGTTTACTTTAACTTGAGATTGCTCATGTTACATATTTTATAGTTTTCTGTTGATATCTGTTACCCGCAAAGCATGGGTACAAGCCATACAGCATTGAGAACTGCATTACAGCTGCCCATTTGCATCATGGATTCTTGCACACTTCTCAGATTTAAGGGAAGAAGTCTAGTCTTGTTTGGCACTTGCAATGTTTACTGATAAAAGTGATTCTGATGCTTCACTATAGGAATAATGACTGGACTTCAGTTTAAGAACTGTACAGCCATTCCCTCTCTGGATCTATTTTTTGTAAATACAGAAAGAAACAGAAAGCACTCAAACCAAATCCAAGCAAAAGGGACATGTTATGTTCTTTAATTAGAATGTATTCAAATTTTCTTCTCTTTAGTCAAATAAATACACTTCTGTAAGCTATTGCCATCTATAAGCTGTCTTGTACTAAGTATTAATTGTTTCCTGTTTTCCACAAAAAAAGTGAGAAAATGTGATCAAGTGGACATGACAATTTTTCTTAATAGGTCATGCTGTAATTGGAATTAGAAAGCAAATGAATCACACTTTGAAGAGAAAGTAAGCATATGCAGATTCAT
This sequence comes from Clamator glandarius, assembly GCA_033459285.1. NCBI lineage: Eukaryota > Metazoa > Chordata > Aves > Cuculiformes > Cuculidae > Clamator > Clamator glandarius. The sequence continues at coordinate 913,969 of JAUNZM010000020.1, forward strand.
TAATATACCCTTTTTATGTACTGCAGTCTCTACAAAAAGTAAAATTCTATGTATATGTCAGTAGAAATTACCTTTTTTCCTTAAGGTTTTGGTATCAATTAAAGTATGTGCAAGTTTTCCTGTCCTCTTGGGCCTCAGATTTTTAAACATCCAATCAGACTTCTTATGAACTAGAATAACTTTTAGAAAACCACATAAAAAAAGAGAAATATAATATGATGTTTAAAAAATACCAATGTAATTTGATAATAGCATCGTAAAGGAAACGTTTTAACCTAATATGCAGAACACTTAATTTTGAGGTTATTTCTCACTTTTACATTGAATCAGAAACATCGGTTCTGATTTTCAGTCATTTCAATAGCATAATATGTTTTATTTATAACTAGTACTTTAAAAGAGTGCCTGGAATAAATCCTTCAAAGGATTCATACTGTCAATGAAGCATTGAACAGGTAGGTAATTCTTGTATCTGTCTTTAACTGGGAACCTGATTTATTTCAGTATTTATGTTGGAATTCTACCATTTTAAATTGGCAATTTGAGGAATTTGAGGGTTCGTATTCTTTCTCTTTTGATGAATCTGTACCTTGTTAGGTGACAAGTGAATAGCAAAAGAAGCTTTCAAAACTGTTTTCCTGTTTAGTTTCAAAATGTTACCATTGATTCTTTCAGATTTACAAGGAGATGTTTATTTTATCTAAATCAAACATTTTCATCCCCAGAATTTCTAAAGCCCTTATAACAGGTATAATGAAAGTGTTGACAGAACCTTAATTTTAATGTCTTGGCTGAGTTGTTTTTATGAGATTTTTTTTTTCCTGAAACCTTAGAAAATGATTATTTTTAGTAAAATATTTCCGTGTGTATACCTTACCAATATTCATTCTAGAAAAAATACGCTTTCTATATGGAATTATACGCAGTCTCCAGTTGAATACTCGCCTGCAATACATGTTATATATTCTGTCAGCATCAGAAACCACAAAAGCACTCAGCAAATCTGGTGTAGTTCAGAAACAGAAGTGCTACAATCCACAGCTTGAGATATAGAATTATAGAATAGTTTGGGTTGGAAGGAACTTTTAAAGGTCATCTATTTCAACTCTCATGCAATAAGCAGGGACGTCTCTAGCTAGATCAGATTTCTCAGAGCCCACCTCTCTGGGCAACCTGTTCCAGTGTTTCACCAAACTGCCTTGGTATTCCATGTTGTCATGTGAACATTTAGGTAGTTACATATACTAATAGACTGGACATTAGAAAAAAATTCTTTACCACAAGGATTGTCAAGCACTGGGACAGGCTGCCCTGGGAAAGTGGCCAGGTCACCATCCCTGGAGATATTTAAAGATGTATAGACCCAGCGGTTAGGGACATGGTTTAGTGGTGAACTTGGCAGTGTTGGGTTTGTGGCTGGACTTGCTGATCTTAAGGGTCTATTCCTACCTATATGGCTCTGATTCTATCTGTTTGACACTTCAAACAGAAACTGTGACTTAGAAGAAAGAGGGAGAAATAATGCATTCAGAAGATCTGCATAAACCCAGAAAATATGGTGAAACGTGGAAACAGTTGCTAGAACCCAAAACATTTAATAGAAATCCCATTCTCTGATATATATCCTTTCCCATAGCTTAGTGTTTTCCTTTTTATAATCTATTCCATTTTTAGAACACCTGTTGAGTTAATATAATTTTTACTTCACTTCTGGATAATTTTTAATCTTGAGTGGGGGTGAAGTCTTCTAAATAATCTTTGCTTACAATAAACGTTTGCTCTGTTGTTCAACAGCTAGTTCCCACAGAGAGTAAATGTGCCGTTATTGATGTCTATCAGGTTGTTGCTTGCTGTTTTCTTTGCTATATTGTTTATTGAAATCAAATAGTAGAATCTGCTACGCATCCTTACACAAGTGTAAAATTGAAGCAAACAGCCAAACTCTCGTAGTCTGGTCTCACTACTATCATTGGGAACTTGACCACTGTCAAATGGTCTGTGTATTCAGGTTTTTCTTTTTATCACTTACATTTATAATACAATAAGGGACCTATTCTGTATCTCTACAGACATTTTGGCTGAATATTACTGTGAATGCTACCGAGTTTTGACATTCCTGTTGTCCCTTTATAAACAATGAGGAGGGTCAGATTCCTCTAAAGGACAATTCAGTACTTAAGTTTTAATTCCTGCTCTGAATTGCCAACTGAAGAACTGTGTCTTATTTAAGAGTTTCTTGCTGGCGTGTTTAACCATCTACATTTGGTGTGAAATTGGGTGAAATTAATATAAATTAATAATTCCTTCTTATTTGTATGATTTTGGTATGTTTTTGCCATCTAGATTCTCCTGGACACCGTTCCTGCAAGACACAAAAACCAGAACTCAAAACAGTCAGCCTTACAGAAAGAAAGATGTAATTTAAGCATTGCAGTGAAGAGCAGAAAGGGCTAATCTTTTAATTTGTAATTTTTCCCCTCCTTATAACATTGGTGGATAATTCTATGATTTCTGACCAATAATGACAATTAGTTTCCTTTGATTGTAGGTTGGTTGTACAGGCCACTGATAAAGGAAACCAGAGACTTTCTGCTACAAGTATTGTGCAGATAAAAGTGTTAGATGTTAATGATAATGCTCCGATTATCCAACCACCAGGTGAAGTGGAGGTCCCAGAAAGTAAGTGTGATACTACAGCAAAGTTTTGTTAAGACTGGAATTTATCAAACAATCATAGTGCTTTCGGTAGTTTGTGTAACCAGGTGATCCTAGTAAAAAGGGTAATGAATTGTATCACTGCTGAAATATCAGAGTAAATTGTGATCTGCTTTTGTTCTCAGAGACATTATTCTTAATCTTTAGAGATTGTGAATAAGAATAGTTTGGAGCACAACCATAGGCAATTTAGAAAGAAGAAAACAAACTCTATAGAAATGCATCTGTAATCTGTTCATTTTGGACTCCAGTGTCATATTCTTCAGATGTCTTCAATTTCTGCTTTTCTCCAATAAAAATACTTGGTGTTAAAGCCAGCATTGCTAGAAATGAGATATTTTTAATTTCATTGTCATGAAAGAAATAATTTCTGTGAATTTGAATAAAGCCTTAAAATGTTCTATAGCTTGATCCAGTTAATGATCATGAAGAGAAGGATGCAGGAGCTCCTGAGTTATCACCTCAGCATACATCTGGTATATTGCGTGAAATAAGCTGAACATTTGCAGAATGAATCTTAAGCCCAGCATTTTCGAATACAGGCATCATGCATGTGATGCATTAAGATGTACATCAGAACATTTATAAAGGTTCCAGTGCCTAAATTCTGGTACTCCTATTAACAAAAGATGTCAAGGCTGTCTTTCTAGTGATATTCTTTTACCCTTTCCTAAATTTAGTTCCCACCAGTAATGACAAGCTCAGGATTCATAGATTCACAGCAGCTGTAAACTACTAGGCACTTACTTAGGTTTTTGTGTTGCATTTAAGAACATTTGCTTGAGGACATCACAACATGTGTTTGAGACTTAAAACTCCAGACACACAAATGGGAGATGGTTTAGTTTCTGTTTGTTAGATGGTCACTGATACGTTCGGTTTGCAGTGTTTAGTACTGTCAATTTGGCACATAGCAAAAGTTGTCCATATCCAGTTTCTCAAACTCATAGGAATATACCTCAAGCTCTTAAGATTGATGTGCCATGTAGATACATCTGAATGTCGTGTGTCTCTCTAGTGGCCTCTGCAAAAGCTTCAGAATTGCATTCACTGGCTCTTCAAAAACCAGGGGAACCTGATGCTTCAGTTAAATATTCTTGTGGAAGTTTGGTACTGTTCAATAAATTCATGTCACCCAAATACATATGGAAAACCACGAGAGTCCCTTTTGCTTGTGAAGAAACAGTTTTGGCTACACTAGATCTGGGAAATTCTAAAGAAAACCTGAATTAGAAGTGAAACAAAGCAGGTGAATTTTAAAAAATGCACTACTGTTTCCATAGTGGTTTTTGATATTGTTCTTATTCTAAAAAACAAGATCAAAATACACCAGCAGCAAGTACAGAAAGATTGCATTTATCTAAGAAACAGTATTACAAAATTGGTAAAATCTTCAGAAATTGTAGCATCATCTTTTAGCTGTGTCTTATCCTGAAAATTATTGTTTCAGATGTCCTGCCTGGTTATACAGTGACTCGGGTGTCAGCAAGTGATGCAGACTCCAGACCAGCACTTCAATTTGTTATTTATGATAATAGTCATGGAGTGCAATTTGCCATCGATCAACACACTGGTGTAGTCACAGTGGTGGAGCCATTAGATTTTGAAGAAACTGCTGTGTATAAGCTGAGAATCGTAGTTTCAGATTCTGTGCATCAAATAGAAGCAGAGCTTACCATCCTTGTGCTGGACGTCAATGATAACCCACCAGTGTTTACTCAGGATTCATATCAGGTGGGAATGTGGCAAATGGACAACAAACATGTGATGTCTTTGCATATATGATGATAAATAGTAGGAGTGCTTGTTTATATTCGTCTTAAAATGCATTTTGGCACTGTGAAGGAAGTTCCCTGCAAACTATTACTGAGCAGAAACAGAGCAGAGCTCTTCTGGGAAGCCCCAGCCCCTTTCTAGAAGTTCTGCTAAAAAGACTGAGAGAAATGTTCAATTTTCAAGTCTGTGGTTTCTGACTTCAGAAGAAAAGTGACGTGAATGCTAGCTGTGCTCCAAACACTGTACGTTCATCACTGGGAGTTACTGTATATAATCCAAACCAGTTTGGGGGCAGGGTCCAGTGTTCAGAACTTCCTTCTTCAGAGAGAATGGTAAACAAGTTGGTACATTTATTCTGGGCTTGTTGCCATGGCATGAATTTCTTAAGTTTTACTTACACAGTTCCACAAAGGTGTAGCACGTGCCCCCATGCTAGGTAATGCATATATTATTTGTAAAGCGTAACTGCCTTGTAGCAATGGCACTCATCTAGGGAGTGAGGGTTATGAGTTTGGACCTTTGCAACATCTCCTGCTAGACTGAGGAGGGTACAGAGCTCAGCTTCTGCACTTCTGGACAAGCTCAGAGACAAAAATAGGAGGCCCTGCAGGAGACTTGTATTTAATGATGCTAAAAATTTGGCTTAGTAAAGAAATTTAAACCTCTGAGCACGTGCAGGTACAGCAGTTTAGTCACTTTAGTCACTTGCCTTAAGTTTTCCTCAACCCTCACAGGTGTCTGATTTTGGAGAATAGCTTAAGCAAGTGCAAGTGCTAGGAATTTTTTTGTACATCAGAGTAGACATTACAGGCAAGGTTATTAATTGATTCAAAACAACAACTATTGACTATTCTAACAGAAACAGCTGAGCTTCTCTCTCCACTGTCCTGATGTTTTGATGTGTTGTGTGGATAATAAGATACCCTGCCTCTTTTTAATCAATTATATATGTAATTGCCTATTCATCATCCTGTAAGTTTTACCTTTTTATTATCTTTTCTAGTGTTTTCATTATACGAAGCTCTATAAAAACTGTAATTTTGCCTTATATGTCAGGTGAGGCTGCCAGAGCTCATTTCTATGGATGCCACTGTTCTGACAGTTTCTGCTGTGGATAGGGATTCAGAAGAAAATGGAATGGTTTCCTACAAAATCCTCTCTCCCTCTCAGGGATTTTCCATTGATCACAAGAATGGTGAGTCTGTAAATACAGTTGTTTATTTCAGTTTTTTCACTGTAAATCAGAATCCTATTTTACTTCTTCACCCATTGCCAGTGATCACTTGAGCTCTAGAGATATTTGGTGGCTAAAGTCCATCACATGGTTTGGCTAAATCTGCCATTATTGCTGAAGAAGCAATGACATTAAAGAATGGAGTTCTCAGTTTGCCCCTCAGTCATGCACAAGGCAGCTAGTCTCAACATCCTATGGGCGCTACGGAAAAGTTGCTGTATGATTTGCATTAATTCGTAAAGTTTCAGCTGATGTATTAGATTTCCTTCAATTTAAGTTGATACTTACTATTTTTCAGTATAAGTTGAAACTGTCATAAAGGAGCTTCTCCATTGGGAAGTATGTTTTTAAGACTACTTCTGTAAAGAGATTATGTTATTCTAGAATCTTAAATGGAATTTAAAGTTTTTCTAAATTGAGAGTGCTCTCTCCAAGGTACATTATTTTTTTCGATAGTTAAGTGATTTAATTTTTTTGGCCTAATGTAGCACTCTAGCAAATGGAAAACTGTCTCTCTCTCTTTGTATGCATATGTGCATAAGATTTTTGGCTTCCAAGATTTCTAGGTACTGCAGAAATGATGTACGACTATTGACTTGGCTCTGGAGCAAGTCCAGAGAAGAGCGACAAAGCTGGTGAAGGGGCTGGAGAACAGGCCTTATGAGGAGCGACTGAGAGAGCTGGGGTTGTTCAGCCTGGAGAAGAGGAGGCTGAGGGGAGACCTTATTACTCTCTACAACTACCTGAAGGAAGGTTGTGGAGAGGCAGGAGCTGGCCTCTTCTGCCAAGTGACAGGGGACAGGACGAGAGGGAATGGCCTCAAGCTCAGCCAGGGGAGATTCAGGCTTGAGATAAGGAAAAAATTCTTCATGGAAAGGGTCGGAAATGGGGAAAGGGTCGTTAGGCATTGGAACAGTCTACCCAGGGAGGTGGTTGACTCGCCTTCCCTGGAGGTGTTTAAGGTGAGGGTGGATGAGGTACTTAGGGGCATGGTTTAGAGACTGGTGGGAATGGTTGGACTCAACGATCCGGTGGGTCTCTTCCAACCTGGTTATTCTATGATTCTATGATTCAATGAGCACGTTTTTAGCACTTCTTCGCTATTCTCACATGTACACATGAGGTGATTTTTTTAATGCAATGTTTGTTGAGTGGTGGTAACTCTGAACACAGAATATACAACTGTCTCACCCAGTTAAAGCAGGTGTTATTTTTTTCCTTACCTACTTGTTACTCTATATTTACTAGTCTGTCTTTATGGTTGACCAGTGGCTGTTTTCAACTGCAATCAGAGAATTGTCACACAGTGTGTGGCACTTAACAGTACACTGGAGAGTGAAGTGGAAGTAGATGGCTTTATGAACATAGATTCATTGAACAGTTTGAATTGGAAGGGGCCTTTCCATATTCTCATCCATCCCTGATGTTAAGATAAGTTATTTGAATGAAACATGTTTACTTAACTTAGTGGCAAACCTATCTAAATAACGAACAAGCCCATAATGCTGTTATTGGATTGCAAGCAAAACAGGAGAACAAATGATCTCCAGTAATAAACTCGCACAGCATGTTAGCCTCTTGTAGTTTAAAACCATTATCCCTTGTCCTATAGCTACAGGACCTGCTAGAAAGTTTGTCCTCACATTTCTTACAAGACCCCTTTAAGTACTGAAGGGCCACAATAAGGTCTCACTGGAGTCTTCTCTTCTCCAGGCTAAACAACGCCAGCTCTCTCAGCCCTTCCTCATAGGAGAGGTGTTCAATCCCTCTGAGCAGTGTTTTGGCCCTCTTCTGAACCTGCTTCAACAGGTCCATGTCTTTCCTGTGCTGAGGGCTCCAGAGCTGGATGCAGTACTCCAGGATGGGTCTCACTGGAGTGGAGAATAGGGGGAGAATTATATCCCTCAACCTCCTACCTGTGCTTCTTTTGATGCAGCCTAGGATGTTGGCTGCCTAGGCTGTAAGCACACATTGCTAGCTTATGTCCAGCTTTTCATCCACCAGTACTACCAAGTCCTTTTCAGCAGTGCTGCTCTCAATCCCTTCCTACCCCAGCCTGTAGTGTTACCAGAGGTTGCCCCTCTCCAGGTGCAAGACCTTATACTTGACTTGTTGAACCTCATGAGGGTCACATGGACCCACTTCTGAAGCTTGTCCAGGTCCCTCAGAGTAGCATCCCGTCCCTCAGGCAAGTCAGAGGCACTGTTCAGCTTGGTGTTGTCTGCAAACTTGGTTAGAGTGCACTCAATCCTGCTGTTTGTGTAATTGATGAAGACATTAAACAATAGTGGTCCCAGTATGGACCCCTGAGGGACACCACTTGTCACTGAGCTCCATCAGGACATTGAGCCATCTCTTGGGGATGTGCAGCTATTACAGTTGAGTCATTTTTCAAATATGACCGATTACATTCAGCTTTTGGAATCACATTTACTTGCTTTAGTGAGTGTGAAGCATAGGCTTTTGTTAATTCTGTTTTATTTTCAGGTTCAGTGTTTGCTACAGGACCAGTGACACAGCTGGAAAAGTTTTCCATTATTCGGCTCTTGATAGAAGCCACAGATGGTGGCAGTCCCACTCTGAGTGCAGTTACCTCTGTAGAGGTGCACATAGAAGATGTAAATAACCATGCCCCTCAGTTCACAAGGATTCTTTACAATCTCAGCGTGAGTGAGGATGCCTCAGTTGGAGAAAGTATCCTTACATTTTCAGCCATTGACTATGACTGGACACATGATAACATGTATGTTGAATACTCTATTATTGGTGGCAATGCTGAGAATTTATTCTCTGTGGAAACAAGAATCATTGAGTCAGAAACATCCTACAAACGTGTTGGCAGTCTTGTTTTGAGCAATCTTCTCGACAGGGAGAAGACAACTTCTCACCATTTGGTCCTCCTTGCTTCTGATCGTGGAACTCCCTCCTTGAATTCAACTGTTACTGTGCTAGTGACTGTGCTGGATGTTAATGATAATCCTCCAGTATTTATCAGGTCTGAGTACCATATTCATGTCAAAGAAAGCATCTCTGTAGGTAGTCACATCACTGAAGTTTCAGCAAATGATTGCGATGCAGGCGCTAATGCAGAAATTACTTATGCAATCATCTCTGGAAATGACAGGGGACATTTTTGCGTGGATGGGAAAACAGGATCAGTGGATTTGATGAAAACACTGGATTATGAGGATACTGTGAAATTTACTTTGATCATCCAAGCCACAGATGGAGGAACTTATGTAAAAAATGTGGCTTTTTCTGTTGTTCTTGTTAGCATCCTGGATGACAATGATTATGCTCCACTGTTTGTGTTTCCCAGCCTGAGCTGTGTTGTCAGTGAAAATCTGCCTACCTTTTCTTCTGTGTGTACTGTTAATGCACTGGATTTTGATAAAGGCTCCTACGGATATCTTACTTACTCCATCCAGTCTTCATGTTTGGCTCATCGTGAAGCTCCTAGAGACCACGACATGTTCTTCATTGATCCTTTGACAGGAGATATTCATACAAAGCAAATGTTCGACTATGAAAGTCAGAACAGGTACTGTCTCATAATCCAAGCGAAAGACAAAGGTGACTTACTGGCTACCATTACCGTTCAGGTAGATATTGAGGGCAGAGATGAATTTGACCCAGTGTTTACACAAGATCAGTATTTCTTTAATCTCCCCGAGAGGAATGAAGCAGGCCAATTGCTTGGCAGAGTGACTGCATCAGACAGTGATGGTGGGCTGGACGGGGTTGTTCATTACTCCCTGCTAGAAGGTTCTCAGTTATTTTCTGTGAATCAAACCAGCGGTAATATTTATTTGACTCAGACTGTTCGCAGTAATAAAAGTGGCAGCAAAAGGAATGATGACACCCTGGAATTGCTGGTAAGAGCTCATAGTCCCAAAATTGAGTCAAAGTTCACAGTATGCACTGTTTTGGTGAATGTTTCTAATTCTTCTGAGAGTGATCCCACAATGTCAGTATACAGCCTGACCATTAGCATTTCAACCTCCTTGGTAGTGTTCCTGCTGCTTGTGGTCAGTCTTATTGTGTTTATTCTGAGATGTAAGCAGAAAGATCTGATGAACTCTTGTGTGAAAAAAGAAGCAGTATTCTCCTCAGTTAGTGATACGAATTCAGCCAGTGGAGATAAGGACTGCCAGAAAATCCAAAGTACTGAGAGCAATATGCTTCCCATGGGTACCATAGCAGAATGGCTGAGCCAAGTAGGAATCAGAGAGGGGAAGGATGACTGTGTCCCCTCCAGGCATTCAAACTCCAGTGGCCATGGTTCTGCTGAAGGAGAAATTGCAGAGGATGAGGAAATCAAAAGGATCAATGACCATCCTTGTGGAAAGAGCACTGCCTCAATACTGAGTGAGCACAGCTCACGGATGCCAGATTCGGGGATCTCAAGAGAGTCTGATCAGCTGTCCTGTCAGTCTGCAGAAATGGATGTCATGGCTACCATGCAAAGCTTGGAAACCATGCAAGCCATCAAAGGCAGAGAAGAAGGCTATGCACATAAAATGTTGTCTCAAACACTTCAGAAAACTGGAATAGAAGAGAAAGATGTAATGGCAGACCTCACAAGAGAATATGTCTTGATATCTGATAGGCAGGACTGTGGATATGATTCACTTGCAACTCTCAGCACCTCTGATGAAGATCTCAGAGGTGGTTATAACTGGGATTGTGTGCTTACCTGGGAACCCAGATTTCAACCTCTCGCATCAGTGTTTACTGATATTGCAAAACTGAAAGATGAAAATGTACACATTCATAGCTTCCCTAATGCAAAGAAATCTCTTGTTTTCCCACCCCCCTTGATAACATCAGTAGCTCAGCCTGGCATAAGGACAGTGCTACCACGAATGCCAAATACAATATCAGGGCAAGCATTTAAAGAATACCCTCGTTCTCCCCTTACTCATAGTACTGGATATCCTCCACCCACCATGACCCCCAGTTTTTCTCCTTCCCTCTCCTTACTTACCATACAGACACCTACTGCTTCTCCAGTAATGTCTGATGGGAAAATGATAGGAACATGTCTTATTGATCCAAGCCATGAACTTGCAACAGAAGAAGAAATTGAGGTTTAGGTTGTTTATGGTAAAAAATATGGCTTGAAATGTATTTTGTTATTGTTCAACAAGCAAAATATGCCTGTCAAAGCTATGTCACCAGTATTACTTGTGTTTTCATGAGCTGAAAAAAGTTAGAATATAAAATAGCCGCAAACTTGGTAGTTATCCTTCTTGTTCTTCCCAGAATACACTGTGAGGCTTCTCCCCTTTCAGCTCCCAGCAACTGTGTTTTCCTATGTAAATCACATAGCCAGGTGCCTGATAACCAACTTGACCAGGTTTCCTGGTTTGTTCATAAAATATGCTAAAAACGAATAAATGGTAGTAGTTCTGTACTGTGGAAGAATTTTATTAGCATGCTGGTGGGTTCTGACTGCTTCAGTGATGGTATTGGAAGCCAGCAAGCAGTGGTTATATGAATAATAATGGATCACTCTTGGAAGACAGAATAACCAGAGGTAAAATAAAAGTAACCATCTTCTTTATTACTAGATTTAAAATAGATACCTATTGTCTTTCTGTCCTGTTACAGAAGCTGTCCTGGTTCCCAGGCAGCTGTAGGAACAGACAGTGTTACAGTTCTGAAGGTTATGTGTGCCTCCACCCTAGTCCTTAGTCTTGTGCTGGGCATATGTCTGCAAAACCAGATAATCTGGCCTCATTTGTTGTATGTATCATACCTATGGCATATTGTGTATATATGTATATCTAGCCACATACACATACTTTATATTGTATTGGATCAATAAAATACTCAGAATTTACATTTAAAGTAACTCTGGTTTCTCTTCAGTGGATATTTAAAAGTCTTTTTCATCATGTATATTAAAACTGGGCTATAGAGGAGCGTCTAATTGATGCCTGTGAATCTGTTACAAGCTGGATGTGTACAGAGGTATGTATTGCATGGGTCATAACAAGTGAAAGAAAAGCATACAATGTAGGTAGATGAGTGATCTTGTGGGATCAGCATCATGCATGCTGTGGCTTTTGTTGTTCCTCTGTCATGTACGTCAAGATTTGCAGCCTGTGGGCTCATAACCTGTTTGAATATGATCCTGATTCTAAGGTTACAGCTGCTCTGTGCTATCATGCAACAGGAGTCGTGCTTCTATGAAAGAGTGCTTCTTTTAAAGCTGGCAATTGTTCTTCGTACTGCTGTGATGTATGAAACAAAATGTAGCCTAGGAATGCATCAAGGTAGGCAAGTGTTACTAAGAAATGAGACAGTATGACAAGTTTTACAGTCAGATGAAAATCTGTGTCGGGAAGAGGAATGTGAGGAGGAGAAGTCATTCCCAATACATATCTCAACTTGGAGTATTGGTTTAAGGCCATTATTTCAGAATGAATATTTTTTGCCATGTGTAAACATGCTTTCTACAGCCTGTCTGGTTTGTATGCTTTAACTTATGAACTAATTTCTAATAAAATCAGAGGTGTTCTTTGTGGTGTTCTGTTCTGTGTAGTTAGAGTTCCAGGGAGACTTGTGGCACACAGGTCTACCTTTTCTATGTAGTCAACAACTTAGCTAATCTGATTTTATTTTGAGGTGGTGATGGTCAAGTGGCAGCTATAGCTGTGGACAAGAATGAGCACGTGCTGTCCTGGTAGGGGTTGTTGTTCCAGAAGGTGATTGGTGGAAGGATAAATGCTTTACATGGCAAAACTGTGTTTGATCTTTCACAGTGATGGATATGAAGTGGTAGCTGGCTCCTTGTTCATGTATAGAGACCTGGCTAACCGAGGAGTAACTTTTTCTTCACTAACATTGTTGTTGCTAATTGAATACCATTAGCAGTAGAAATCACTAGAAAGCATTGCCATAGTATATAGCATAAGATATGGACCTCAACATGCTAATGTCTGCCCACTTCCTATAGTTCTGCATGAAAAGTGGAAAAACTCTGTTTCTGTTTGTGCCCTTTTGGCTCCTTCAAATTCATCTTGTTTTCAATACCTTTCTGTAAAGAATAGGTCTGATTTGCATCCTATTTGTCAAGCATACAGTATAACCAATGCATGCTTTTTGCTCCTTTTAAGTGTTACAGCACTCTTTTCCCTACCTCTTCTGTATTTGCTCATTCTATATCACATGGTAAACACTTAACTGTTATATTGTTGTTTCATAGACAGTGACCATTGAAACAAGTGTTTGCAATATATCATGCGTAGTGCTTTTAACCTTACTGTTTCTTTACCTAAGTAAGCAATATAACTTCTGTAATTTACCATGAGTTTAATATTACCTTGCCTTGAATTGGCTGTGTTACTTTTCAAGTCTGTACACCAGCTTTAGCACTTTGGAGAAGGTACAGAACTTGTTAATGGAAAATCATATTAAGCTCAAAATGCATAAGCTATAAAATAAAAGACAGTTGTCTCTTCTGGAATTTTGGCTGCCTGCCTTCTGGATTTGCTTGTTGGCAGCCCTGAAAACACTGGTGTAAATCAATACCAAATGGATATCAAAATTCCGTCTACCAGCACTGAACATTAAATTGACATTCAAACAGATTCCAGTGTAAAGAGGAAAAACCTTTATATTTTTAGGGAGTCCATCATTTACAGATTATGAAAAGGTGTACATATAGCTATTTTCTAAAATTATACTAAAAACACTGGTTACCTAAGTCCATATTTAGTTTGTATTTTATCTTCAGATGAAGACAGGAATTGTTCCTAAAGCAGTTTTAGATAAAAATAATTCCTATAAAAAGGAACCCTTGTTGCTAAGTCTGTTGTACTGCTGATCCTTGGTGTCAGTTTTCTATGTTGGCTGTTATTTGTTTTCTTTAACTGATATGTAGCTTCCTGAAAAACTATGTTTAGCTCGTCTCTTTGGGAGACCTATAAGCCAAAAAATACTGCCCTGACAAAAAGTGTTACTAGAATGTTGGCTAGCACCAGACTGATGATTGTGTATGTATGGCTTTAGATGATGGAGTCAAAGGCCAGTTGGCAATTCAGTTGGCTATTGTAGGCATGTGAGGCCACATGGAGACCTCCTACTTGAAAACCACCCCTTGGGGGTGAAGGACCAAGGAATCCTTGTAGGGAGGGAACTGGCACTGGTTGGCTGAGAATGGAGAGTGGTTCCCTAAAATCCTGTAAAAACACTTCCTGAAACAGGAGGCAGTTGCGACTTTGTAATTGAATATACTGTGGTGGGAGGTTTATGTTTAGAGTTTGGCTTACTTTGCAAGTGCAATGACTTTTCAGCTTTATGCTCGTAGTATCTGACACAACAGAACCAACTCATTATGGCAGTATGTGGCTTAGGCCTCTGTAGATCTGGTTGGAAAAACTAAGGTGTTGCAGAATCAAATGTGGTGTACCTTTGAGTGCTACATAGCTACTAGCTCTGCTATTTGTTCACTAGCACTTATACAAAGCCTAATGTATATTCAGGCTGTGTATGGATTTGGATGTTCAGATCTCATTAAAAGGAGCTGCAATCTGGCATCTAGTTCCTTCTGGTGGATTTGAAAATTCCACCATAAATACACACATTTTTAAAACTATGGAAAAAATCTGGATACCCAAGCAAAGGAAAAAGGGGCCTTATAGAAAGGAAAACTGAAGATCTTGAATTTTCTGGTTTAGACTTGCACTTTACATTGCTGGTACGGCTATCCCTCATAAAATGTCATATGCTTCTAAAATGTGTGAAACACTAGAAAAGCATCTGTAAGGAATACAGAGAGGCGTCAGGGTAGGCTAGAATTGCAAAATGGTTCTGTTTCTTGGCTCATATGATTGAGCAATGTAGAAAATACCGAATGCTGATGATAGTCACAAAATCAAAATTGCTGCCCTATCACTGTATAAATGTGTGACTGTCTTAAGTTCTGTGCTGGATGAATCTTTAGATGCCAAACCATGTCTTTAGATGTCTAAAAATGCAAATGTCATAGTAAAGGACAGAAGTGAACCATCATTGTATTCAGAACTTCACTTGAAAATCTCATTGCAATTAGTAAACTCAAGTTTCTTGAATACTGTGTTCAAAACAAAGGATTACCACACTACAAACTACACTTAAAACTGTCAGCTGTGTCCATGTCATCTTATACATTTGAAAATAATCTTACCTTTAATACTTCCTTTGAAGCTCAGAGTATTTAACACAATCCTGGTTGCCTTTCCTAAACAGCATGTTAATTGCCTATGAAAAGCTCTCAAAAAACCCAGAAAATGGAAGTTGAGCTGTTTGAGAGAGCTGGTCAGTCATCAGTAGCTGTTATATAAGGTCACATTTGAGAATGGATGGGACTAGATGCCCACTCACTAGCCAGACCTGGAGAAACACCTCACTGTGATTTGTATATGCCTACAGCATTTTGTTGAAAACTTTCAAAGGGGAAATTCAAAAAAGTTTCTAAAATTGGGTTACTGCTGGCATAAACAAAAGAAATGAGTAGCAAGTCAAGCCTCCCTGTGTTGACCTGAGAAATTCCTGTCTCAAGCCTCATCTAGCTGGATGTAGACTTATTTCCAGCATCTCCGTTTTAACAAAGTATAGGGTTCATTTAATTTCAAAAGTTTTGAAAATACTGGGTTCTGATCCAACACCCCAAGACTTCTTCCACTGATTTCAGTGGAGCTTGAATAAAAAATGCACCTGGAAGAAATAGACAACATGTGTGCCTCCCTGGTACTGTAACAAGAGTCACTGGCAGCAGAGTGCTGGTTCCCCGGCATGTAGAGCTGTAAACCAGCAGGAAGGAACACTAAAAGAAGGGAAATTAAGAGCCTGGAAAAGGGAGTAGAACCAGCATGGGGTGGGAAGGGGGAAGGAGGGTGGGATTTGGAGTAGTTCCTCTGCTTCACAGTGATTGATGCAAGCCTTGCTTTATATGCTTATTTTGGAGTGACTTAGAGAAGTCTGAGAAGGTCTGTAAGGAAAAGGTCACCTACTGTTTCCTCGTTCTACTTTTATGTAAACTACAGTCTGCTGCCTGATTTGCTACTGCTTTTACTGAGTACACAGAATAATCATGCCTTCAGATAGGATTTTCTTTAGTTATCTCTGTCTTGCAAGCACTTTACCTGAGGTCAAGTTCTGGGTGGAATCAGTCTTCAAAATGATTGTAGTAACTGTTAACATTAAGGTAGCCAAGAAATGTTGGTTTTGATTTTTTTTTTGAGAGAGGTGTGTGTGCTTTTTGATTTTGAGCTAAACTCTGCAGTCATATAGCTTTTGCACTTCTCATATTAGCATCTGTCACATTAATAGAGCATCTTGTGCTGTTGGCTGACCACACACTCACTAGGTAGAGACTGATAAGTTTCAGCAGCTTACTCTGTTCTCTGCCAGCAAAGTTGCAGAAAACTACATTTAACTTTGTTCATGAATGTTTTGCACCTTGCTTGATTAGTCATATGTTTGAACTCTCCCACTTTTCCTCCAGATTTTTTCCATATCTATCTAGATAGTCCAATGTCTGCCATTTTAATCCCTCATATGTATCTTGTAACTTACTTTTAATTAATGAAAACTGAGGATTCTGTTCCCTAATAAGTTAAGGTGTGAAACAAAGATGTGAATGTTTCCTATTAGAATACGATATGTTCCATTGTTGTAATTAAATATAAATGAGGGTTTAGTAACACAAACCACTTATTACCAACAGAGGATGAGGTTTAATGAAGTATTTTGTGACTTAAATTGAGTTAAGTAGTGATGTTTATACCACATAAACAAAAAGCATCATGGAAATTTGATTACTGCAAGTAATGTAAAGATGAAATGACGAACCAAGGAAGATATTGATAACTGAATTTTAAAACATGAAACTGAGTGAAAGGCACATCAGGCAGCTCATCTGTCTGCTTGAGACTTTAACTGCTTAGAAAGATCTTGTGTTAATCAAAACTGCTAGGTAGTGCTGTGGGTAATGTAGAGCTTCTAGTCCTTTGTTACCACTCTTGTGGCAGTGATAGTGCTTACATGGATAAACAAAAGTACCTGATGTTGAATCACCTGGCAGAATCAATGGTGCTTTATGGTAATAACAGTAAGGACTGGTAGAGCACCATCGAACCCACCAGCCACTGAGCTGCTCAATTTACAAAAAAAACCCCTGCCTCAAATAAATTATAAAACCCACAATTTTCAGGGTATTCATCCGAAAAGAGAAATTAATTATGAATAATCTAAGCAAAACCCAGTGAATGCTGATTACATGCTTCTGAAATGTGTGCATATTTGTCTGCTGTGGTATATCTCCTAAGCAGAGAATTTCTGAGTCTCAGTGATGAAGAAAGGGGGTGAACTGTGAAAGTCTGTGACAGTGAGGATGAGATAAACTGCAGTTGAAAGCAATAGCAAAAATACATACAGACATGAAGTAGATCTGTGTTGGTGAGGACTCCTTGATCAAAAGAGCAGAGTGCCTGCCAGCTCAGCTAGTCCAGAAGACGTACTGGTGTGCTGCGTGCCAGGGACAGATGTTAAAGACCTAACATTGAGAAATAACCCCCAAGGATTAAAAAAAAAAAAAAGCTTTCTTTGCTCACAAGTGCTCTCACAACAAAAGGAACTCTGTGCTGGAGTCTGCCAAGGGTGGTGATGAGAGGTTGAGACTTTAAGACCTTGCAGTCCAGATGACCTTCAGCAGGCTTCTGCTGGTCTGTCAAGAAGAAGAATGGGGAAGATGGTGCAGAGAAGGTCAAGGAGAACGCAGTTTCTCGAGCCTGCTTCTATTGCATGACAAATAAAATCAGGTGAGTGAGGAGGGAATTAGGGAGAAGGGTGTCACAGAGATAAGGGGAATGGATGAAAGATTGGGAGGTCGCGAAACTGGACAGGGCGCTAATCTAATAGATATAACTGTGAAACTCGCGCTGCTTTTAGCAGGGGATTGATTACAGACTTCAAGAGGCTGCTTTTGACCTAAATTATTTTTTAACTCTGTTTTGGTAGAAGAAAAGTATTGCCATGAAGAGTAGTGATCAGGTGGATGATGGAAAGTCGGGTATGGTATTGGATGAGGTTAGTTGGACACAACTGAGATTCCTGTATGCTTCTCAAAAAAGATACCTTGCAGCACAATGAAACTTCAGCCGCTCATGCAGGATAAGAAATCAGGTATAATAATTACAGTTGGAGCATGTGTATAAAAAAACTAAACGTGCTGTCCAGGGTGAGCAGAACTAAAAGCAAAAGATCATATTCCCTACTGTGTCATGGAAGCCATATTCTAGGATTACTGACTTTGAAGAGCAAGCTTTCATAAATATAGAGGTTAAGACATTGGGATACAGCAGGCTGAACACTGAGGAAGTTTAGAATTGTGTCAAGCTAAAGATGTGAACATTAGCTGAAAATGTCTGGATAGCAAAAATTATCCAGGGCAAAGGAAACAGGGTATGAACTGCCCAGTAAGGAGTGTTCATGTTTTAAAGGGGACAAAGTGTAAGGATTAAATGAAGTCAGTGAATAGACAAGAAAATTAGAACAAGCTGCCAAACGTTCTTTCCTCATAAAAGGGAGAAAAGAGGTAGGACTCCTGAAAAATGAAGAAGAGATTAATATCTCTCCTGGCTCAAGTAAAAGCATTTTTAACCTTAACTTACAGTAAAGCTCGTGGTGATGTTGACCGTGGAGGAATGGCAGGACAAATCTAATAGTAAGGGCAGGGAAGGAAAAGAGGCCACCCGTAAGCTGAAAATACAACTCAGAGATCCCACTGTGCTTGAATAGAGAGGAAAGAATAGTCCTTGTCCTAAGATTGCAGAAGAGTATGTGTTATGTGAAGTTAAAACACCCAACAGCATGGTATGGTACGGCATGGCATTTAAATAATTTCAGGGAAAGGATGAGAGCATGCTGCCGGAAAATCATGCTGGAGTCCTAACAAAAAAGGGGAAAATGAAGTGATTCACACAGCCCTCAAATGATTAATTATACTGGATTAGAATTAGCTTTGGAGAGAAATCATGTCACACGGATGGAATAGTATTGTGCGTGGATTTCAGAGTGGTCATGTGCCCAAACCCTGGCATCTTTGAGGAGATAACTCAATAGATAAATTCAATTGAATTCATATTTTAAGTTTCAGAAAAATATTTGAGACAGTGCCAAGGAAGAGTTCATTCTAGAATTACAGCATTATATGTTTAGTGCAGAGTATATTGTTAGTTAGATGAATGGTGTGGTGGGGAGAGCACTACTAGAGAGTGAGCAAAGGGTGACCTTTAAAAGGTAAGAACAGGGCTGCAGTGAGGTCATAACTAGAGACAGACTTTTCTGGATTGCTTTTCATAGATTGATTTTCTGGATTGTTCAGTGTTTTTCAATAGAGGCAGTGACAGAAACAAACCTGATTTGGACAGTTTATAAGAGGAATTTTAGATTAATTTGTATGTGAATTTGTCAACCTTTATCTTCCAGCTATTGGTTCTTACAACACCTTGTTTGGCTCTAGATTAAGTAGCACCTGAATTTCTGATAAGATTGCTCACTGTAACAAATTTCTCTAGTTATTGAGTAATTTTTGTGGCTCTCATCAGAACTTACTTTTTCAGTATCTTGTAATAAATCAAATTCAGTTGTTATTCCAATACTCTTACAATACCAAAAATTATCATAACTTTACAATAATCTGAAACATTTGCAGTCAGTTCTTATTTGATTTTTGAGTGTAAAATACCCCAGCAATTAATTCATCTCTATTCAGTGTTGTCTGATCTCAGTAACATTACCATCCTCTTCACTTACTAATGAACTGGGTAATAACTTATTATCCCTAAATAATGTTGAGATTCTTCATGATTCTTCTGTAGTACAAGCTAGATAGACGTGTTGAACACTTTTGAATTAAAAGTGCTTCCCACAGTTCTATTTGAAGAAAGACTTTACCTTGATTTTCACAGAGAAAATACTATCATTTAAAAAAGCTATGAATGCAAATAAAAAAAAAAATAGACTGAGATGGTGGTGTCCAGGATTTTGAGTACTGGCACAGACTTCAATACTCTTAAAGGCAGTATAACTCACAGAGCTGTTTAACCCATTAGATGATCTAGAACTGTCATTTCTTGATGTGAATTTTGGATCAATAAAGTTGTTTCAAAATTACTCAGGGATTCAAAGATTTAAAAATATTTTGTTTGAATTTTCATCACAGTGTTTTGAAGTGTAATAGAGATGATCACATTTAATAAATAATGCATGAAAATTCAAAGGCAGGCACATTTTGTTTAAGCCTCCAATTTCACAAATTACCTCTTTTTCCTCTTCATTTTCCCTGTCTCTGTTCCCCCACCCTGTCCTCCATGGTATATCTTCCTGCCAAAAATTGTTTGGGGAATTGAGCTCAAATTGGGGAGTTGTAGTTGTATGAATGAAATAATATTTTTCCATTAAATGTTGCGTTACTTAATCATCTCACTCTATTTTAAGGATGTGAAAGTAAGGGAGAGATATATATGGGATATAGATAAAGAATGTAACATTTTCAGAATGTGGTCTGAAAATGTTACACAGCATGTATTTGGAAAGATGCGCTATTTTTGAGCAAAGATGCTGTGAGTGAGTTATGTAGGTTGTTTCCAAGACACAACAATAAGGCTTTTAGAGCATTTAACACTACAGTGTACTCCATAGGTGCCTTTACAGCAGCTTATTTGTAAAATGTTTTAGTAAGTTTTAACATTTTATTATTTCTACTTTTGTCTCTGCCTGTAAAGCCAAGATCCATTAATGCTACAGTTCCGACTATAAGGAATTCTAGGAGAGGAAAGGAACTTATAATTAATGCATTTAGAAACCTCTAAAAATGATGTGCAGAACTTTTGACACACTACATAGAAGGGAATATCTCATGATCAGCCACAGACAGATTTTTTTGATCATAGACAGGTTGGAAGAGCTTCATGATTTTTAATGGAATTAAATCTGTTGTTTGTAGCCTGTGAGGGTCATTAAGCTTATCACTGGCTTTTGTTCACAGCAGGGTGATTCCAAAGGGGAAATTAATAGTTTGTTTGGGGGGACAGGAGTCCACCTGGGGAAAGTGGCACCCTCTTGCAGGGAACGGGGTCTCAATCCTCTGTGTGAATGAAACGACCAGCTACATCCCAGGTTCCTGTGGCTCAAGGACTGTATCAGTCACTGGATGCTACATATTAGTGGCTAAAATATGGATAGTTTTCTATAGAAGTTTTGGAGGAAATGCCCTCTATAGAGCAGTATTATCTCCTCCCCAGGAGCTTTCCCAATAGGTTTTGTCATTATTTTAAATGGATTGTTGACTATTTAATTAACTGGTTTTTTCACACAGATGTTCCTTCTGGTCAGAGTGCTGCAATACAAGTGCAATACAATCAGTTCTCTTCCCCAAATGGATTTTAAGCCAGGGGCCTATTTCTGTGATGGGATACAGGAGAAAGAAGCCCCTTTCCTTTTTTTTTTGTCTCTAACAATTTTTCTGCTTCTTGGCATTATCCACAATGTGGTCCTCAAAGTAAAGAATCACTAGTCCTGGATAACAAAGAGATAAGCCAAGGCCATCAAGGATGACCAGGAAGACTGGAAGAGGAAGTGTGATTGCCCAATAATCTAAAGTAGCCTAAAGCTGATTAGTATGGTAAAAAATTATACCCCTGGATGGAGACTTTACATTTAATGTCAAATCCAGATCACCTGTGTGTAATGAGTGGGTGTCGAGTGACTCCTTCTTAGCCACTAATAAGAGCATGCACAGAAGAGCATCAGTTATATAATTGAAAGGTGACTAAGGAATGAATATTGAACAGCTTTTCCTTTATTTAACCTGTATAAAAGTCTGTAACCTCTCTGTAGAGATGTGCTGGCTTTAGGAGCTATCACCTAGTACTCCTTCTGTACAGAACTGGATTAAAAGTTTAGAAGGTAGATCTCAACACTGTGTGCTCATTGGCCCCTGTGCATTGGGCACAAACCTAAACCTGGGTTGGGGAACAAGAGTAAGGTCTCCTTCTTTTCAATATCTGTAAGTACAAAACAGTAATTTAGCCATCTGGGAATAATTCAATTGAATCCAGTTCTTCTCCAGGGCCTCAGTGGGAATTCTTGCACAGGACAATTCTCTTAGATACATGGAGGAGTGCTCACCGCATGAAAATTACATTATTTTTTCCTTCCTTCTGCAATAAATCTATCGCTTCATGATTTTCACAAAACTGACTACTCAAAAACCAAATTTACGAATCAGAAACAACTTTCATGGAGACACTGTAAAGGAACAAGAAGAGAAGAGGTTGACTGCCTGTCAAAGTAGACGTTGCCAGCAGTTGAAATGCCTTTGGAAGCACATGCTTAAATCCTGTGGAGTTTCACCTTTAGATCTCTAAAATGTAGCTCAGTGTAGCTTGAAGAATTTCAAGAATTCCCTTCTGGCTTTCACCAAAGGAAAAATAAATCTTTAACTTCTATTTCCCTCTCTTTCTTTTGTTGTAGATATTTTGAATGCTTCTCTTACTTTTTTTGTTTTCAGATTCCTCAGTTTTGAAGTATTCCAGCACTGTAAAAGCATCATCAGTGTATAAGTTGCCCTCATGAATGGAGGACCAGATTCTCTTCTGCATTGCATTCCCATGAATGGTAAACAGTTCCTGTCATTTGCACAAGGCATGGGCAAACTAGAATACAATTCAAGGAATAATGAATAATGTCTTTGCTTGGCAGTGGCCGCTGAAGAACAAACCTGATGATAATAAAGGGTAAAGCTGGAGAGGCTGGAGAAACAGATAAAAGAGGAAGTGAGCTGAATGCTCTCCCAAATTCTGCGGTTGTCAGATGGCTTGGCACAAGTATCAGGCTTCTTTTTTTTTTTTTTTTTTTTTTTTTAATGAAGTCCCTGAATTGTAGCTCAGAGTTTTAAGCCAAGTCACGCAATTTCTTTATTTGGAATGTGCTTTGTTCTCTGGTTGGTTCCTGAGGTGATCCACCCACCACTAGGATGGACTTCAAATTTGTAATCCAGTCTTTGTGGGATCAAAGGAAACCCATCAAAATTAGAGATGCTCTTGAGGATAAATTCCTTATTCTCTGTCTTGCTACTTGCAGTCCTGCCCACTTACTGTAAAACCTTTTAGCACGCGATCAAAGTCTTTTTATGGCAAATGACAAAAATTAAGAACTAATAAGATTAGAAACACGTAAAACAAAAGGTAATTTAGGGTTTCTAACAGAAACAATTATATTATGTTGCCAAAGGATTTCAAAGCTGACTTTTTTCTTGGGTCTGACTTGGTTCTTGTTTGCCTGTGCTGAAGTGCTTCAGAGAATTCCAGTCTTCCCTACACCATTAATTAGGGGTTGATTAACCGCAAATTAAATTTTTTTTTGATGTTTGGGAAAGAATGCAAAAGGTGTTTATTTTGTACTAGTTATTTATTACACTTCAATTTGGAATACTGCTAAATAATACTGCTAGTAATTCTGCATTTTGAAAGAAATAGGAATTGTCATGCGTTGTTTATCTTTGGATTTATGTTAACAGGTTTAATTCAACTATAGCTGCATCTTTGCTAAGGTATTGTAACTTGTAAATCAGTCAAAGCCTAAGATTTTGAAAAATAAAGAGAATTCTCTTTTATTTATACCTCCCACTGTCCCAGGTTGTCCATGATAGCACTTGTAGTATTAAAAGTGCTCCTAGCTTCATGTTCTTGCATAATCTATGTGACAGAAGACCTGGCCAACCATTTTTGTGTGCTTCATTTTCTCAAAGGATGCAGCATTGTGTGCTTTGGTGAAGAATTAAATAAACAAATATATTGAACTAGAAGAATATAAGAGCTCTTGAGAGGAAAAAAAAAATACAATAAATGTAAATCATAGAAATAACTTCTGGCAGTCTGGATTTCAGTGTTGCCTGCTGGATAACAGTGTTTCCTGGTTTTGCAGAAATTCACAGTAGTAATGTGCCATGCATCATGCAAATGCTATAAAAACGTACAAAAAAATAGGAAAAAATCACAATAGCAATTTTCAGATTACTGAGAATGGTGTAATCTTTCTTCAGTCTTGCATTTATAAATTGTGTCAAAAAAGGGTTGTTATTGTATTTAGTTGCCCAAGGAAATGATTCCTAGAGAAGTAATCTTAAAGAACTATAAATTGACGTGGCAGAAATTTCTTCAAAAGAATTCCTTTGAAGATTAATGTCAGAAATTAAACTTTTCAGACATTATGGAAACTATTTATTCATGTAAAGTAAATGAAGATGTACAAATGCTGTGGTGACTAGGTGCAAGGAAGTATTTCGGGAAAACACTCAAATATGTCATTGAGTGAAATTGGGGCTTGATTTTGTTTGTCATTTTGCTAGATGTTTTCTTACACACTTCCTTGCATTGTTACAAGCACAACCAAATTTTAAGGGAATTCCACCATTAAAGGAAATATTCGTTTCAAAAAGCTGAGGGGAAAGTTTAAGTAGCCTAACTTGGCAATTGGACTATCAAGTTTCTAAGCATTTGGCCCTGGAGGTAGCAATGGCTTCTGGAGATGTGGTGTGTTTGTGTTTTAAATTTGACTACCTAAAGAAACTGGTCACACTCAGAAAATGACCTGACCACTGTCGGTGTATTACTGAGTGCACAGATTGCAGCAGGAATCCCCAATTGCATCTAGTCACCCAAAACTCAGACTGTTCCCTGTCTGTAAAGGAGTTAAAGGATTCATGCAAGAAATAAGAGTTCTGAGGTAAGACCTATCTTAGGGGATCCCCATAGAGGAGTCCCTGGCCACAAGGAGACCACTAAGTTTTCTAAGGGAGGTATCTCCCCTCCCTGCTGAAGCTGAGCTGCTGCAAGGATTTTCTTCTCAGAACGAAAGTGTGAGAAACTTCTTTCAGACTCAGTAGTGTTCTTGGAAAAGATGATTTATTGAGTCCTTCCCTATTACCTCTAATACTCTATTCCCAGTCTAAGCATACACAGGACCCTCTCACACCTGATGGAATTTGGAGAAAGTTCAGGGGTTGGAGAGCTTGCTCATGAAAGGAAGCCTTGGATGATGTTTCTTTAGCATAATTGGCATAAAAGAGAATTATTCTTCTATGAGTTGACTTCATTGAGTTGCACGTTCTGCAGCAACATAGGGATCTCTTTGAAATCAGTGCATGCTACTTGTTGACCTCTGTAGTAGGTCCACCTGCAGGCAACATCTTAGCCATGACTTTACAGTGCACTGTTTTTGAAAAGCCACAACTTTTCTAAATTAAAGCCAATTCCTTACAAAGCATGCAAGAGCACTAATTTTCATTGATTACTAAGTCATGGCCAAGATTCAAATTTCATCTGTTTTTACTGAAGTTGTTCTGGAAAAAATTTGGTTAGAATCACTCTCCCATAACCTAAAAATGGTTGCAGGGATTTTGCTTTGACTCTAAGGGGATAAGAAAAACCCCTCTCTTTAGGCATGGAAAACTTCAGCCTGAACAATGAATGATTCAGAAGACTGTGGTTGTGAGAAAAATGGACTTTTAATTGGATTCATTTTGCTTATGTAACCATTTGGCCCCTATCAATCATCTGCTCTAATAGTTTCCTTATCAATGATACATGGTCTCCTTTAAACTAATGTATCGGTAGCTACAAAAAATGTGCTGTATGTGTATATGCCTGTGTTTGTATGTAAGGTTTAAACAGTTCTTGCAAGTTTATGAAAGAAAAGTCTACCCAGGCATCTTAATAGACGTTTCTTCTGGCTCAGGAAATCCTTCAGCTGCAACAGGCTGGAGCTTGGAACATGCTCTGGAAAAACTGGGTTTGCTGATTTAGATGAACCTTTGATCTAGTACACTCAAACATACTGAACAAGCATGAAGAGAAACTTCCTGTGGGAAGTTTGAATGTTGACTACTTTGTTCAGTTTCATGGAAGAAGCACAAGCTTAGCCCTCCTGCTGTGGTTGCTGTCATTGCAAACATGCTCAGTGCTTTTTGCACCCTGTTCCAAAGTTAGATGGATGTTCTGAGTTTATTCTTTATAAGTTCCTGCACTGGATGGTTGGCGAAGGGTCTTGCCTTCTTGTGCCTGTGTGAAGATGAGGAGCTTGTTGATGTTGATTCTTGGATTTGCAGCTGTCTTCACTGTTGGATGACTCCAGCTGTTAAACCCGCTGGGTCAGTCATAGCGGATGGAGCTAAGTAGGAAGGCTTAGTACTGAAGCTCATGTCAGGCAAATACTGGAACAGACATATAAGAGGCAAGTGATGCTTTTATGCTGTGCTTGTTAATGGTGAAATACCTTCCAATAACACAGTAGTCAAGTAAGTTAAGCCACAGGTCTCAATAATTAGGTCATAAGAGTTTTGAAAGGGTGACCTGAGAAGGAGCTGTTGTTTAAATGTGGTGGTCTCCAACACCCTGGGGGTGTCATGTAAATGTATATATTAAGTCACTGTTTAAATGGAGACAGCTGAAGAACTCACTGTGGACTTGTTGGCCTGACTGAATGAAACACTGGAAAGGCTGAGGTGTGACTCAAGAGGGAATTAAGCAGCAGTAAAATATATGATGCTGGTTCACAAAGGCTGAAACAGAGACCTGAGGTGAGGGAAAAGAGAATTTACCAATTTAACTTGGTAGAACTTTCTTCAGGCTGTGAATTTACTTGCTAATAATTGTTGTATTGATGTGAGGTTCCTGGTATTTTACTTGGTTTTCCCCACTATATTTTAATTTCAACACAAGAACAGTGTGAAGTCTGTATGACCTGGTCAAAGAAATTACCAGGATCAGATCTTTGATGAGTGCAATTTCCTATCTTCCTAGCTTTTATCCATGGCCTGAAAATTTAAGTTGCAGTTAACCCAGCTGGTGAATGAGAAGTAATCAAGGAACGTGTCATAGCAAAAAAGGCTCAGTCAGATACTTTCTGCTTGTATGGCATTCTGTCTTGGCATAATCTTGACCACATTTCTTACAGTACTCAGTGAAGCAAGGAAAGAGCTTGGATATCATGGTGGCTAATAACTCAGGCTCCCTGTAGAATCCTATGGCTAAAACAGGTGAGCTGAGTCTTCTGTTTTGTATCTATACTCAAGGAGATATCATGTGGTGTGTAGGCTTTTTCATGTTTGTACTTAGTACAATGACTGCTGTGCAATCTCTGTCTTTTTCTCGCTCTCAAGAATATGTTTAATATGGACTGGGTTTGGACGCGAGTCATGGGAGTGGTAACAACATTGTTAAACAACACTCATTTCCCTCTGCTGAAGTTGTGCCACTGAGTACCAAATAAATCCAGATTTGGGCAGATGAGAAAAAGCCTTACTAGGGTGAGCCTGACCCTCTAAAGAGCTTATTAGGGACTTTACATTGAGTGCTGTCAACTCATCTTCATCTTGAGCCCCATCACACAACATATACAAGTCAACCGGGTGATCAGGCCCAGTCAGCATGGGTTTATGAGAGGCAAGTCCTGCCAAACTAAACTAATTGCCTTATATGACAAGGTGACTCACTTAATGGATGAGGGAAAGACTGGATATAGTATAGCTGGACTTCTGAAAGGCCTTTGAGACCATTTCTCAAAGTATTTTGCTTGAGAAACTGGCTGCCACTAGCCTGGACATGCACACCCTCTGCTGGGTTAAAAACTAGTGTCTTTAGAAAAGAAGCTCTAGATGCAAAAAGCAGGAAGAAAAACAATTCAAGTTAATGACAAATCAAAATATTTAAACTTCTGTAATGTTTGAAGATTTAATTATTTTTGCCTAAAAAATATCACAAAGAATTTTGGTTGACTTAAATAAACATTTTTGAGAGGAAAAGCATTTCTTCCAAAAATGTAACCCTTCTCTAGTCAACAGAACATTATGAACAAGTCAAATAAAATCATTAACCTATTATGCAAATCTATGTGAAGTTCTCACCTGAGAATGATATTCCCTCTTCATCTGCTCCATCTGACCAAAAATGCCAGCAAGATCTTAGATATGATAATAAATTAAAGAGTTTAAGGCTAGAGTTCCCTCCTCACCTCACCGGAATGATGAAGTTAGGCAGTATAATCCAGGTGATCTAGTTTTTGAAAGCTCAGAGCATGTCTACTGATCTGCAAGGTTTCTGCATTTTCATTCTGGTTTTGTTGGTTTCCATGGAATCTTACAGGATGATTAAGATTACAGCATGTGGCTGCTTGCCTTCTCCATGTAGCGAGCATGCTGGACCTACATTCAGCTCCTTCAGCTGGCTCTTAGCTTTGGGTGCTGTGTTAGAGTTTGGCCCCCAGTATGTCACCATGTTGATCAATCAAGTCCCAGCTGCATTAAAGGGTTGAATTTCAATCTGTGAGCCGCAAGCGCAGCTGTGACATTGCAAGCTGTGACAGCCAAATGTATTGTGTGATGACTTAGTCATAAGTGTCTGGAATAGATAAAGCAAGCACAGAGAGTCTCTGTTGAGGAAACACAGTGAAACCTCCATCTTTCCTGCCTTCAGAATTGCTCTTCACAAAACTTTTCTCCAAACCTCTTGTCAGCCACTGCTTGTCCCCTTCCAGTTGCTCCCTCCCTCTAGATCTTCTCAACCAGGTTCTCCACAAAAAAGAAATAAGTCAGAGATTGTAGAAAGGCCCTGGTGCATTTAAATAATGTTTGCTTGGATTTTTTTTTTGAAATTGTTGACAGCATTAGAAAAATCAGCTTTAGTTTGGATAGACTGTGAAGAGAGACTATGAAATAGAAAGGAAATTAAAACTGCATTTTAAAAAGAAACATTTTTTTTACAATAGAAATGTCATCTTTGGAAATAAATTTCCTTTTTTCTATACATAAAGAAATAAAGGACGTGGTAGAGTCCAATATTTGGCCTTTCAATCTGAAGACATTTATATTAAGGAGGAAGTGCAAAAAGAAATATTGCATCTCCAGTCTGCTGTTTCTTCAGACGTGGCTTCAGTTTGAGCACAGGGGCATCTCTTAAGGAACTACCAGCTATATCAAGGTCTCTGTACAAATGAACAAAATGGGACTGTCAATTATTTAGAAGTGTAGATACAGCAGCTAGTGAGCAGTTTGATATGTCTTGCATTCCTCGCCAAGAGGGATGCCAGGAATTTACTGGCAAAATGCTTCAGCTTAGTGATCTGAAATGAAAAAATGCTAGTGAATAGTCACTGCTGTGAGCATAAACACTCATCAGTAATCATAGAGTGGAGGGTCCATGACAGTATCTGGCTTTGAAAATACTCTCCTTTTCTTTGCACCCATGTGCATATCCAGCCCAAATTTACTCTGTGATGGTACTGGGGATGGAACACACACCACCAAAAGAAAGAACAAAGGACATCTGCTCCCAAAGACACAGCTCAAATGCCTCAGTGATCTCTTTCTTCAGGGTCATAATTTTGCTTCCGGCAGCTGACAGAAGGCTTGTGGTATCCACATCTCCCAAGGATGGTGGCAAAGATACTAGGAACCGTCCCACATTCTGCCCCCGCCATGGTGAACAGCAGGTGTCTGGGAGAAAACTCAGCACAGTATGTATGGTTCATTGGGGTTTTGGCATCCACCGTGACACATGGTAAGCTGCAAGATCTATGGGCAAAATTGTGTTTGAGAGGCACTGTGCTAACCTGTTTTCTGTTAACTATCTTAATCTCTCTCTTAATCCCTTTAAACTTCTGGTTTCTGTAAGGTGAGGATAATGCATTTCACCATTTGATTATATGCAATAGGGGAAAGGGCCTTCCTTTCTCTTGTGGCATTCAGAATGAATTATATTGGGTTACGTGAGTGTTTGGGAATATTTTTGTGCAATTGCAAATGAATTACCAAGACTGATACAAGTGTTAACTTGATTTAAAGCCTAATGCACAGATTCAGTTTATGCAACGAAGACACTAACAAACACTTTAATGTGCTTTACAGTCAAAAACTTCAAAGAAATTAGACAGCTGTGGCTATGTTGCTAAAGGTTTAGTGTTTTGGGTTTTTTGTGGGAAGCTCATGTTAATTGACATAAATAATGGACTGGTATTGCTAAAAAGCCTTTGTAATGCCTTGCCCTCTCTTCCAGATGACAAACACACAGATGTGTACAGCATTTACAAACTGAATGCAAGCCTGGAAGAGATTTGTTATTTGCGGAAAGATTTCCTATAGCATTTGAGGAAAAGAACTAGGAATTGTACAGTTTGGTGTGAGAAACCTTGCAAAAGTGTCTGGTCTCTGAGGAAGTACAGACTGTGGTGGCTGGTCATATCACAGGGCTGAGGTGTTTTAGAAAGTTGCTGAGGGTGTTAGCAAGGCTACCTGTGACTGCACGTCCCACCTCCCACATGCAGGACTTCCTTAGGATGCCTGATGGGGTGAATCTGTGGGCATGGAGGAAAGTATATTTGAAATCACAAGTCTGGATCAATTGATCAGAGTAAAAGTCAAGGAAAGACATTTCATTTTGTCCTTAAAAGAAGAGATGAAACCAATAAAGCTGATCATACATGCCAAGCATATGCACTCAGGAAACTGAAAGAGTTAATGTTGGTAGCCAAGAAAAATCCTTGCCTCTTCAGAAGTGGAAGAAGTGAATGTAGTTCCTCTCAGATAGTTAACATTTACTGCAAAGGCTATAGATGTCTATTTAAACAGGTATTATCTGCCCTCGGTGACAGTCTGCTAGAATAGTTCCCCTGCAAGAGGGGATTGTTTGTAGCTGAACTGAAATAGAATGCATCTAATTTAGTCAGACATGACTCAACAACTTAACTTTTATTATTGAATATTATCCACTTCATATTTAGCCTTTGGGGTTTTAGTGTACCCTTACAATGCTTCACATGTCACTTTTCAAGCATAAGGCAGCCAGTTTGCCACAAAATGCATTTTTGAAACTATTAAACTCTGTTGTACTCAATCCACTGCACAGGGGGAAATGTTAGTAAATAATACAATCGCTCCTCAATGAAACTGCACAGCTAGCTAGCTATCCATACATATCTAATCCATATAGAAATATCAGGACAGCAATAACAAAACCTTGCTTCTAGTGTATTTTTTTAAACAAGAGCTAGAGTTCCTATGGCTCTAGCCACTGAGACCAGAGAAACTAGAGCAAGGCAACAATATGAAGTGATAAAGGTTAATCAATGAACCACTGTCATTTGTTATCTTAGGATGAAACACATTCACAGAATGTATTTGCAACGATTGCAAGAAAGAGAGGTACCATAGAAAGATGCCGTAACAACAGAATTCACAAATAGCACAAGAGAATCACAGCACATAAATCAAAACAAAACAGTTACCAGTAGCAGTAGACTCCGTGGTTTTGACAACTGCTCTAGTGTTTCAAGGGGAATGGCAAGTCCAGGCAACAACAAAAGACACTGCAGGGGTTTGTCAGGCCATCAATGGTAAGTTTAATTAGTTGGTAAGAGGTAATAAATACCCTTTGTAGGATCCTATGCGGTCAGTATATGTAATTCTTAGGTTAGATGTCATCCTCTAACCAACTAGTTATAATTTCTCATTGACCCCAGATTTTAAACTGACCATAGGGTCCATCAGACTAAATAAACTAATTTAACCTCACATCTCACCCGTGGCCTAACACAGAGCTTTTACTGCAGGATAAGTGTCTGTCTCTGTGCTACTGTACAGAGGCACCAGGATGTATCATCCTTCCATGTGTCTCATTTTTCTTGCTTCAGTAAAAATAACACATTTTTTTGCAGTTTCATAAATTAGGTGAGGTATTTATTAACGTATCTTCTGTGTTGTAGAAATAATCGGCTTACCAAGGATGGACTGTTTCCTCTGGTTTTATCCAGATCAAGAATATTTTCCAATTTCAGAGACCTCAATCTTTCTCCAAATATTATTTTCTTGAAGCAATTCAGTCCTCTGACTTCAGAGTCCCATGTCTGACATCCACAGTAATCCTCCCTGAAGAACTAGAAAAACACCCTTTTATACAGAGGCTTGGCAGAGAGTCCCTTAGTTCTAGCTGCAAATTGAACTGTCTTTGACAGTTTCTTTCCCTGTAGCATTTTGGGGGGATTCTGAGCAAAATCATGGCCTGTGGATGTAGGAAAAAATCCACATTAAAATAACTGCAAAACACCTCATTCCAGACATGGCAATACACCCAATGAGTGAGTTTTCTCTGTAGGGACTGGGCTTATACACCTGCCAGTCAGGTGGGTGCCATAAAACGCACAGACTGTGACTTAATAAATAATATTTTCTCAGTCTTATGGGCTCTTTCCTCTACAAATGTTTATATTAAAGTTATTTTCTAATCCTTGATAGGTCTCTAGCTTTATTTTCTCATCCACCATCTGTTTTTATTATTTTTCTTTTTTTTTTTCCCAGGGTTTTCTTCCTGTCCTTCTGCTTGTATATCTTTCACGACAGCCCTTCTCTGCTGCTCTTGCATTCTTCCCAGTGTACTTTACTCCTCTTCCTGTTCTGAACCATGGTATGCTTTCCCATGCTTGTTTTACATCTGTGGGGGTAGTTGTGCTTCAGCCTTTTCTTTCCTATTCTATGAATACAGATGTTACTTTGTAGGCTTCAGCTGATTTGGGCTATCATGGTCGATTTTGCATCTTTTTTTGCTTTTTTTCTCTTGCAATCTGCCAGTATAATTGCTTTAGTGTGGGGCATAGAGGGGCTGAGCAAGGCTCCTTGGACTGCTGCTCAGCAGTCATCAAACAAGGAGTGTGGTGACTCTCCTTTCTCTCTCCTGCAGGAGAGAAAAGGGTAGGGAGACAAGGAGAAGTGGCTTGAAGTCACTCAATAGTCAGATGTGACAGCAAGAAATAAATTAGGGCTTCCACCTACTTCTTTCTTAGCTCTGAAAATACCATGAACTGTCAAGACTCTCACTGTAGTGTCCTTTAGACACCTTTAGATATTGGCTGAGATGGTACATAGGAGAAACTTGCCTGAGGAAGCCACCAAACATTGAAATCAGGTGTTAAAATTATATGTCAGAAAAGAGACTGTAGCCAGTTTTCCTTGCATCAATCACTTGCAAACCTGTGTTTTCAAAATAAATGTTAAACATGAAAAGATTGATCTGAGCTGTGAGGTGATCCATTGTATCTTTTCTGTAACTATCAATGGCAAAAGAGTTATTGTTTGCTGTCTGTCAGCCAACTAAGAAACAAAAATAATTGGCTGCATTTAAGACAGATAATCCCTGGTTGTGAAAATTTTACTAAAATCTCTGGGAGGAAGAAAAATAGGTTTTGAGTGTTACTGAAAATAAATGGATTTTTTTAGACAATGCAAACATCTAAGTTAAAACAGAATGCATGCAGCCTGTTTCTAATTCACATTGTCTGTGAAATTGAAGCAATGTATTCAACTTGACTTTCACACTCTCAGTGCCTAGTAAAAAGTGTTCTACATCAATTGCTCATTGTTTCCTCAGGTTGTTTACTGTTAAGTTTGTGTATGATTGCAAATTATATAAGTACACAGAAACTCCACCATCTAACACATGGCCACTGTTCATATTTGCCTATCTTCCCCACTGAGCACTGCAAAACCACTTCAGATACAGTATTGTCCTTGATATTGAAAAAATAGTGTTTCAAATCTGTTGCCAGACAGAAGTTCCAGAGATAAGCAGGAGTTTTTAACATTAAACCAAGCTATTTTATACCTAAAATAATAATTAAACCCATTCTACACAAGCAATCAAGTATTAATATTAGCTTAATAAAAGTAAAAAGATAACAATCTGGTCGATCACTATACGTACAAATATCCAGTAGAATTTGATTAGTGTCCTAATTATAGTTGAATGATTTCTGGGTCATAGACACCTTTTTTAAAATAAACTGTTATTTTAAGGGTCAAATTTCTTGGATACCTGTACTGAATAACTTCAGAACGGATTCATTTTCAGAAAGTTACTGCCTGATGCTTTTTGAAGACCTGACACTGCCAGAACCTCTCACATTGAACACCTAAGATGTGATACATTCAGTGCTATTGATTTTTAATTTTACCTACTTTTGTTTGTAAACATATTGGTAAAAATTCATTAGAAAATCAGCAGATGTATCAACGGGGAAAATAATTTTTTCTTCACCACTGCTTTTCCTTGCTGATGGGTAACTACTTTCTAAGCATTGAGTCATGCAAGTACACAAAATCCAGTATGATCTCTTCAAGGCTATATTTTCGGAAGCTTGTGAGTCAGGCAGAAGTTACTCCTGGCACCATGCTTGGCTGATAGTGGATCTTTGGTTTGCTGTTCATGGATGCTTCATGTGGCTGGAAACACCTCCCAAACAGGAACTGCAACTGCTTCACATGGACTATTGTTGTTTGCTGTAGGAGAGTGCACTGGCTATTTTTCTTTTCTTCACTCCAACAGCTACAACCCAGCTATCATGGTAATTGATTTCTCTCCCTCAATTAAAGACCTCCATCTCCTGCTTGGAGCCTGATCATACAGGAGTCTGGGATGCCGTAGCCTATGGATATCTGTGACGGATTATGCAGTAAAAGTGAAGGATGAGGTGCTGCCTTCCTCAAGCAGAGCCCCCTACCTCTCACACTACTCCCACTGTTTGTCTGTATTTCCTTTCCATTGCTGCCACTTTTGGAAAGGTGAAGCCCTGTGGTATTGGAGAACACCAATATGAAGGCAGTTGTCAAATTGTCACTTGCTAAGGACACTGCAGCCTCATGTTTGAAAATTATGCAACAGCATCACAATGTTAGTGTTGCTGCTCACTGTAAGCAATGGACCTTCCTACTGCTAGTGGCCCATCATCAGGCTTCACAAAAGAGCGATCATTGCCTGCATCAGCAGTGTGAATTATGTTGAGTTTTCCCTGTGATCTGCAGCTGTGACCATGCAAAATCACAGCAGGGGTCCATCTCTTGCTGAGTAGATGAAAGCTGTGTCATCAGTTACAAGTGGGGTTCCCCAGGGCTCAGTCCTGGGTCCAGTCCTGTTTAATGTCTTTATCAATGACCTGGATGAAGGCATTGAGTGCTCCCTTAGCAAGTTTGCAGATGACACCAAGCTGGGAGGAAGTGTCGATCTGCTGGAGGGTCGGGAGGCTCTGCAAAGGGACCTGAACAGTCTGCACCGCTGGGCTGAGACCAACGGCATGAGGTTTAACAAGGCCAAATGCCAGGTGCTGCCCTTGGGGCACAACAACCCTAAGCAGAGGTACAGACTAGGAGAAACCTGGCTGGAAAGCTGCCAGGAGGAGAAGGACCTGGAGGTGCTGGTTGACAACAGACTGAACATGAGCCAGCAGTGTGCCCAGGTGGCCAAAAAGGCCAATGGCATCCTGGCTTGTATCAGGAACGGCGTGACCAGCAGGTCCAGCGAGGTTATTCTCCCTCTGTACTCGGCACTGGTGAGACCGCACCTCGAGTACTGTGTTCAGTTCTGGGCCCCTCACCACAAGAGGGATGTTGTGGCTCTGGAGCGAGTCCAGAGAAGGGCAACAAAGCTGGTGAAGGGGCTGGAGAACAAATCTTATGAGGAGCGGCTGAGAGAGCTGGGGTTGTTCAGCCTGGAGAAGAGGAGGCTGAGGGGAGACCTTATTACTCTCTACAACTACCTGAAGGGAGGTTGTGGAGAGGAGGGAGCTGGCCTCTTCTCCCAAGTGACAGGGGACAGGAAGAGAGGGAATGGCCTCAAGCTCCGCCAGGGGAGATTTAGGCTTGAGATTAGGAAAAAGTTCTTCACGGAGAGGGTGGTTAGGCATTGGAACGGTCTGCCCAGGGAGGTGGTTGAGTCATCGTCCCTGGAGGTGTTTAAGGTTAGGGTAGATGAGGTGCTTGGGAGCATGATTTAGGGATTGGTGGGAATGGTTGGACTCGACGATCCAGTGGGTCTCTTCCAACCTGGTTATTCTGTGATTCTGTGATCTGTGAATGGCACATGACAAGCAGCAGGATGAGAAGGGGCCGACAGTTTTATCTTCCATGTGGCAACACTTGATTATAAAATAACACTGGTATTTATCTCCCAGGACCTGACTTGTCACAGGCCAAGGAGAAACACTTCATCGGACAAATAGCTTTATTGACAGAGCATGCATGTGCAAATTGGTTACCTTTCTGAATGACTCAAGAATGTCAGCACAAAGCAATGGCTGACATCAAAACATGACTTTGTTAGGCCTCCTACACTACACAATTTGACCTTTGGGTCTCCATCTGTAAGTTTATATTTATCTTTTGTAAGACAATATAACTGTGCCAAAGACATTGGAGAATGAGTTCACTCAGCTGAATTATTTGGAAATTGAGATGGTTAAGCAGCCATGGAGATCAGGTTGTGAGTGATATATACTTATTCATAAATTATACAGAATTTTGCAATATCATATTTGACACAGGGATGAAGTTACTTAAATTCTGCTGTTAAGGAAGAAAATTAGGAGGGTTTTACCCTATAAGGAGAAGTCATATTTGGCAGTGGAGCCAGATTTGCAGAAGCATTTAAGTGCCTGAACCTGGTGGCAGGCTCCTTGTGAAACTGATAAATGGAAGGAGCAGCTGTTTTGATTTTTCAGTTGGAGCCCTGATACTGCCAGCTCTTCTCCAGGACTCCAGCAAGGAGGCACCAACCTGCTGGTGATTTGGCAACACTCAGACACAGTCCAGCACATTAAATTAAATCACTGGTGAAGGTGAGCGGGAGACTTTTCAGTTCATTCTAAAGAGGACCTGCCCTCCATTAATTTAAAATAGAAATTAGAGTGTTTCATCCAGGAACGTGTGGGGTCTGACACACAAAAAAAGGACACTGTGCCCGTAACTCCTTTTATTTAACAGATTAAGAAAATCACCTACAATAACATTCAAAATAATTCCCTTCTGAGTTGGCACAAAACTGCATACAATGCTGCCAATGTCCAAAGCAGTTCTACAGATCATTTTCTGAAAGGCTGTTGAGGAACTCTGTTGTTTTTGCTTTCACATCTTCTACTGACAAAAAAAAGGTTTCCTATGAGCACTAACACGATTTTTGCGAAGAGGGAACCAGGTCTGGTGAATAGGGTGGGTGCTTAGGCACAGTGGTGTTGTTATTAGCTAAAAACCGCTTCACAGACAATGCATTGTGGACTGATGCATTGTCCTGATGCTGCTCACTCTTGCACACAAGCATCTTCCGACTGAGAGTAGGGAAACATCTATATTAGAACATGTGTCCATTTTTACTGAGTGGAGTGATTGAATTGAGCCTTGTCTCGTGATACGTTATAACATGTTCTATAACTGTCTGTCTCTCCACTCCCACTCTTTGTTCCCAAGCTATAGGGTTATTCTTGAGGGTTTTGTGTCGGACTTCTTGTTCTCTGCTATGGTATGTTGGTGGGGAAATGGGCACCATATCCATGGGCACCATGTCAGCGATGGGTATAAAATCGCGATTCAGAGAAAGCTCAAGAGGTATTTTTTGTCATTCTGATGCACTTGATCCTAAAGAAAATTGCTTGCTTGCTGCATTTTTCTTCACTGGCAAGAGAGCAAAGATTGATTTAATGTTTCTCCTCTAATTTCTCAGCTCTGGACAAGGCTATGGTTTAGGCTGAGGAGGAGAAAGAACCTAGGCATACGAAAGAGATGACATGCTCTTCTGGTTACTTGTGTGGCTTGTCACCATTCCCAGGGGAGGCAGGCATGGCTCTTGTGAAGACTCTGACAGCACAGAAACCAACTGGGATTGCAGTAAAAATGCAGAGGAGGAAACGTCTCGGCTTAAAGAACCATTATTTCATGTGGAGAAAGCTGATGACAAAACATAAAGCCAACCATCAATGCCATTGCTCTGGATGGACACGGAAGGATCTCAGTGCACATTAACACTAGGTTGTGGGTCCTTTTCTCTGACACTTTCTGCATCTACACAGCACAGATGCACAGAGATACTTCTGCAGGGGTGGGTAGCAGACCTGTTTGCTCTGAGCAATGTGCAGGCAGTGAAAAGGGCAGCACTTCCCATCATGGATAGTGGGAACAGCTGCCTGCTGCCTCATGGCTATCTACCACAAAGCATGCACCCAGCACCTAAAGGATGCTTTGTCCTCCAGAGGACACACCCCGAGAGGACTCTTTCCCTGGTGCAAAAGCAAATTATCCATGCTTGAGCTCCATGCAGGGACTTTCCTCAGAACAGGGAGCACTAGAGGAAAAAGTGAAAATTCTATCCTTCCCCTTCCAAAGAAAACAGCCCTCCTCCTGAACCCCTAATTAAATCTGAAACCAGCAGAAGGCTTAATCATCCTAACTCAGCTCATTGGAAAGGCATCCGATGTTTCAGCTGAACAGCTGCACATCATTGGCTTCCTGTGAGGAAAGACTACCATTCATTTTTCTCTAGATAGTGTCTGCTGTTTTGATTGTAGGGTGTGTAAGCAGTGACCTGTTGTCTCTCACTTGCAAGGGAGGGAAATTCCCATGAAAGAAATAGATGAGGGCAGCCAGAAGAGCAAGCCTGGAGTTCCAGGCTTGCAGAGGTGAGGGTGGAATGTGAGCATATGGACCACACAGCTGCTCTTCCCTGTCATCCTGCAACATCAGCCATACCCAAACCTTTTCCAACAAGTACTTCCTGGGCCTTATCTTGGGTATCTCCATGCTTCACAGACAGACTGTGATAGATTCTAACTAGCTACATTATGAGAATGTAAGCATCCCTGACAGCAGATCTGTCCTGTTCTTCTAGTGCCATGTGGGAACCAAGAGCTTTGATTCTCCTTGTGGCTTTTCCCTTGTCCTAGCTGAACAGTGCCCTCTGCTTGCCTTTACTGAAGTCCAATTTTGTGTCAGTCAGTTTGGGCATGACATATTTTCAAGTAAATTATGGATGTTGTGCACCTAATAGCACACATATACATATCTGTAGGTAAATACATGTGTGTGTATCAATATGTGTGTTTACACATATATGTGAAGTTAGGACCATTTTTTTCTTTTTTGTATCAGATTTATGGTATAATATGAAGTTAATGATTTGGTTTGGACTAAAAATGAAGCTTCAAGGCAAGGAAATGTTCTTATGAATTCTTCTGGTCTGAAAAAAAGAAGGAAAAACAAAAAAAGAACATATTTTTCAACATTTGCTAATCAAATTAGGAAAAAAATAGTATTTTCTCTGAATATTATTTTGTTCTAAAAGTTTTGAATCATATAGATAGTGTCAGTCATCTGGGAATAGCACCAAGGAGGGAAGTATTCTGATGACAAAACAAAGAAATGCTATTGCATGTCTCTCAGTTTAGCTGGTGAATTGAGGAGAATTAATAATACAGGTCCAGTGCCACTTATCTCAAGGGTACAGGAATCCTGTGCCCTAGACTTGTGGAAATCTTATGATAGTTCACAGGCATGTGGGAAGCCATTGCATAAAATGTATGAGTAAGAAAAACATTGATTAAAATACCACCCAGGTAAATCAGTTTCCCAGGCAATATATGGAGAACACTGCCATTTAACTACTTTGAGGTAGCCAGCAAAAATTCTAGAGCTGCCTGCCAAATAGTTAGATGTTGCTGATGGAAAAAATTAGCCTCAGTACACTGGCATCTGGAGTCTGTGACTGTCATCCAAAAAGAAAAGAGACTGGTGCTGTGGAATGGGGTAATTGCACTCCAGCAGCCTACCACAAGTCTGCTGTGGCTTTGTCATTAAAAAAAAAAAAAAAAGAAAGAAAGAAAGAGAAAAAAGTGGTTTTAATTAAAAAATAAGGCTTTGAAAGTACAGAAAGTTAGATGTTAGGGAAAGACATACAATTAACTGGATAAATGAAATCACAGTTTGTGTGTGTATCTGAGGAAAACATATGCATATGTGTGCATGTGCCACTTTGTGTTTCTGAGTATTTGCTTCTGTGTTAACTCTGTCCATTTCATGAAGAATTATACACTCCATTTACTTGAAATACCAATGTATATTACTTGGGGGAAAAAAGCGATTTTTGAGTACTGTCCATATTTTAGCAATTATATTCCTTTCTCTCTTCCCCTCCTCTATCTGTTTTAGTTTTTTTTGGGGAGAGGGGGGGATGTCAGATGCAGGTGATCACCCCCTGTTATGATCCACAGGATGGGGGTGTAGCTGAAGCAACAAGAGTAAAGCAGCCACTAGAGGCAAATTACCAGTAATTACCTGTTCTTAATCTGAAAACACACTTATAGGAGAAATTTACAGGAAACTTGATACATTAATGCAAACTTTTTGGGTATCTGAATGTCCAATTCGCTTTACCGCTGATGCCCAGAGAAATGACACTGAAACCACTCTGCTTATGTTTTTGCATAGCAGTTTCTTCAGAAGAATTTAGTTGCAGGTGCTTAGAAGTCCTTCCCTCCGCAAGAGCAACGTCAAATACTTCTCATATGTGAGACTTCAGGGAAAATCTAGTCAGGTATTTTCGCAGTAAATTAAAAATCACTGTATTTCTGTACAAAACTGACTGTAGGTTCAGAATCTCAGACCTAGTGAGCATCTAGTTCTGAGATGAATAGGTTCATTGCCAAGTTACTGGTTGCTAAGAATTCAAGAAGTTATCAATGGTAGAAAACTGCACAACATGTAGACATGAGGTAGTATTTTACCTATTATTCCAAATATACATGGATCTGGTAAAATCTGATCTTTCCTCTCCCCTATCCACTGCAGAGCAGCAGTAAGCATATTGCTTGTCATAAACATTGATGTGATTAATCATTTGCTTAAAGTTAGATGAGTGCGTAAGTGCTTTGCTGGATAGTGGGCAAAAGGACCATGTGTGCTGCACTAGGTGGTCACGAGAAGGAACAGTGAAGGATGCATGGTGATTTCATTGTAACACAGACAATTTTGGATGTGTTTTTGGCCCTTGGTGCTATTTGTGTGTATGTGAAAATAAATAAACCCCACTATCTATAAACAGAGCTTTTACAGCTGCATCCGGCGACGGGATGGTGAGTTCTGTGGTGGGGTGGCCATTAAAAGGCAGTGGGGCGCTTCCCTGAGTGGGGAACAGCCTAAAAAAACTCGATCGGGGGTCGGCGCTGGGCTCCTGTCTCAATGGCCGCTCCTGCGTGGTGCCTGATGGGAGGAGGTGGACCCGGAAGCTACCGCGGGGGATTTAAACGGTTCTTGGGGAGCACAGGGGAAGAGGAGTAGGGTAAAGAGGTGTGGGGCACGTTAAAACAAGGCAGTTCGAGCAGGGAGGGTGCAGAGAGGGGCTGGAGCACATAGCCAGAAGGAGCTGAGAACCATGGTGCCTACCCGTCAGAAGATTAAGGCTGCACCAAGGATGACGGAAGCTGCCACACAGATGGAGCCCCAGTGGGCACATGCAGCTACCCAGACCCTGGGCTGCAGACAGTGCTTCCCTCCACACCAACTCGTGCCTCTGTTACTGGCTCCACTTGTGAAAGCTGCACTTGAGTGGGGGAACTCTTTTGTATGGTGGAGGAATTAAGGGAGGAGGTAAAGAGGCTGAGGACCATCAGGGAGTGTGAGAGGGAGATAGACCAGTAGAGTAGTGCCCTCTCACTCACTCAGCAGCCTGCTGGAGCTGGTATGTCCAAACTCCACCCACCTGCAAACTGCAAGGTTGGGGGAACAAGAGATGGGGAATGGCAGCAAGTTCCTCCCAGAAGAAGGAAACCTGCTCCCCTCAACCAGACAGCAAAACCTGTGATCCCCCTGGTAAACAAGCACCATGTGCTGCAGGTTGAATCCTGTCCTGAGAATGAGGATGATGGCTCCCACAGCCTAGAATCTTTCCCTAGGCCGCACCATCCTCAGAAAAATATAAAAACATCCTCCATTAAGAAGAGGAGAGTGATTGTTGTAGGGGACTCCCTCATAAAAGGAACAGAGGGACCCATTTGCAGACTGGACCCACTCCACAGAGAGGTCTGCTGCTTACCTGGGGCATCAGTGAAGGAGGTAGCTAGAAAACTTCCTTCCACGAGACAGACTACTATCCTCTGATAGTAGTCCAAACTGGTAATGATGATTTGGTCAACAGAAAGACCAAAGCCATCAAGAAAGACTTCAGGGCCACTGGGAAAATGATTGAGGGCTCTGGGGCACAAATAGTATTCTGCTCCATCCCCAGGCTAAACAGAGAGGAGCAGGAAGTCAGGAAGAAGAATTTGATTAATGCCTGGCTCCGAGCCTGGTGTGAGGAAAGGGGCTTCGGCTTCTTTGATCATGGGGTGACTCACACACCCCCAAACTCTGTTGCTAAGGATGGGACACGTGTGTCTCCTAAGGGAGCTAAAGCCCCTGCTAAGAACTTAGCTAAGCTCATAGATCGAGCTTTAAACTAGATGTGAAGGGGGAAGGGACCGAGACAAGGCTAGACAGGAGTGAGCCTGGACGTGGGGCACTAGTGATTCAGAGAGGATGTGCTGGAGAGGACCACCAGTACATCACCACACAGAAGGTGGGGTGAACACACCTGGGGGTGGTAAGGAAGATAGGGGTGCTCTGGTGCTAGCTACTCCAGTTACCAGGCAATTGGGAGCAAACTCTGTTCCCTCTAAGAGGGCTGAAGGCTCGGCAGCTCAGCTGAAGTGCATTTACACCAATGCATGCAGCATGGGTAATAAGAAGGAAGAGCTGGAAGCTGTTGTAGGGCAAGGAGCCTATGATGTCGTTGCCATCACGGAAACAGGGTAGGATGACTCATATAACTGGAATACAGATATGGTGGGGTACAAACTCTTCAAGAGGGATAGGAAAGGAAGGAGAGGAGGCAGGGCAGCCCTCTTTGTAAAGGAGGACTTGGACACTGTTGAAATGGATTATGGTGATGAGGAGATTGAGTGCCTGTGGGTTAAAATCAGAGGAGCCCATAAGAAGGTAGATTTTGTGATGGGAGTCTGTTACAGGCCACCCAGCCAAGGAGAAGCAGCTGACAAGCTCTTCTATAAACAGCTGGGGTTAATCTCTAGATCAGTGCCTCTTGTTCTTGTGGGAGACTTCAATCTTCCTGATATCTGCTGGAAGTACAATAGAGCAGAAAGGAAGCAGTCTAGGAGGTTCCTGGAGTGTGTGGAAGACACTTCCTTGCACAGCTGGTGAATGAACCGACAAGGGAAGGTGCCCTCCTGGACCTGCTGTTTGTGAACAGAGAAGGCCTTGTGGGAGATGTGGCAGTAGGAGGATGCCTAGGACTAAGTGATCATGAGATGATAGGGTTTTCTGTTCTAGGTGAAGTGAAGAGGGTGGTTAGCAGGACAGTAGCATTAAATTTCCAGAGGGCAGACTTTGAACTCTTCAGAAGGCTGGTTAGCAAAGTCTCATGGGAGACAGTGCTTAAGGGCAAGGGAGCCCTTGAGGGCTGGGAGCTCTTCAGAAAGGAAATCCTAGCGGCTCAGGAGAAAGCCATCCCCATGTTCCGGGAAAAAAGCCAG
This sequence comes from Clamator glandarius, assembly GCA_033459285.1. Taxonomy (NCBI): domain Eukaryota; kingdom Metazoa; phylum Chordata; class Aves; order Cuculiformes; family Cuculidae; genus Clamator; species Clamator glandarius. The sequence goes on from JAUNZM010000020.1 coordinate 957,131, forward strand.
CAGGGGAAAAAACCAGCTTGGTTGAACAGTGAGATCTTGAGTGATATCAAGAAGAAGAGGAATGTTTATGGGCTCTGGAAGAGGGGAGGGGCCTCTTGGGTGGACTACAGGAGGGATGTGAGATTGTGTAGAGAAAAAATCAGGAGGGCTAAGGCTCAACTAGAAATCAGATTGGCAATGTCGGTGAAAGATAACAAAAAATCTTCCTTTAAATATCTAAATAATAAAAGGAGGACTAGGGAGACCATACAGTCCCTGTTGGACGCAGAAGGAACAACAGTGACAGGAGATGAGGAAAAGGCTGAGGTACTTAATGCCTTCCTTGCCTCAGTCTTTAATTGTAAAGAAAGTTGTTCCCTTTCTGTACAAGCCCCGGAGCTGGAGGAGCAACATGAGGCTCCCATGGTCCAAGAGGAGGTGGTCAGAGCCTTGCTAGCCTGACTAGGCACCCACAAGTCTATGGGGCTGGATGGGATTCACCCAAGGGTATTGAAGGAGCTGGCAAATGTGCTGGCCAAACCCCTTTCTATCATCTTCCAACAGTCCTGGAAGACTGGGGAAGTTCCACTGGACTGGAGGCTGGCTGATGTTGTGCCCATCTACAAGAAGGGTCGCAGGAAGGATCCAGGGAACTACAGGCCTGTCAGTCTGACCTCAGTGCCAGGGAAAGTCATGGAACAGGTGATCTTGAGTGCGATCATGAAGCACATGCAAGAGAACCGGGTGATCAGGCCCAGTCAACACGGGTTCACAAAAGGCAGGTCTTGCCAAACTAACCTGATCGCCCTCTATGACAAAGTGACTCGGCTGCTGGATGAGGGAAAGGCTGTGGATGTGGTCTTTCTGGATCTCAGTAAGGCCTTTGACACAGTTTCTCACAGCATTCTGCTCAGGAAACTGTCAACCTCTGGCTTGGACAGGCGCACACTCTCCTGGGTGGAAAACTGGTTGGATGGCCGGGCCCAGAGAGTGGTGCTTAATGGTGTTAAATCCAGCTGGAGGCCAGTGACAAGTGGGGTTCCCCAGGGCTCAGTGCTGGGTCCAGTCCTGTTTAATGTCTTTATCAATGACCTGGATGAAGGCATCGAGTGCTCCCTTAGCAAGTTTGCGGATGACACTAAGCTGGGTGGAAGTGTGGATCTGCTGGAGGGTTGGGAGGCTCTGCAAAGGGATCTAAACAGGCTGGACCGCTGGGCAGAGACCAATGGCATGAGCTTTAACAAGGCCAGATGTTGGGGCACAACAACCCTATGCAGTGCAACAGACTAGGAGAAGTCTGTCTAGAAAGCTGCCTGGAGGAGAAGGACCTGGGGGTGTTGGTTGACAGCCGACTGAATATGAGCCAGCAGTGTGCCCAGGTGGCCAAGGAGGCCAATGGCATCTTGGCTTGTATCCGAAACGGTGTGACCAGCAGGTCCAGGGAGGTTATTCTCCCTCTGTACTCGGCACTGGTGAGACCGCACCTCGAATACTGTGTTCAGTTCTGGGCCCCTCACCACAAGAAGGATGTTGAGGCTCTGGAGCAAGTCCAGAGAAGAGCAATGAAGCTGGTGAAGGCGCTGGAGAACAGGCCTTATGAGGAATGGCTGAGAGAGCTGGAGTTGTTTAGCCTGGAGAAGAGGAGGCTGAGAGGAGACCTCATTGCTCTCTATAACTACCTGAAAGGAGGTTGTGGAGAGGAGGGAGCTTGCCTTTTCTCCCAAGTGACAGGAGATAGGACGAGAGGGAATGGCCACAAGCTCCATCAGGGGAGATTTAGGCTGGACATTAGGAAAATATTTTTCACAGAAAGGATCATTGGGCACTGGAACAGGCTACCCAGGGAAGTGGTTGATTCACCTTCCCTGGAGGTGTTTAAGGCACAGGTGGACGAGGTGCTGAGGGGCATGGTTTAGTTTTTGATAGGAATGGTTCGACTCGATGATCTGGTGGGTCTCTTCCAACCTGGTTATTCTATGATTCTATGATTCTATGAAATAGGAAGTGATTCATACACTGTGGTGGAATACCCACAGAATGACAGGTACATGTGCCTGCCATAGGCTTTCCACAATATAATCCAGGAAAACTGTAGAATCACACAATTGTATCGTAGAATCATAGAAGTGCAGGAAGAAGGGAAAAAATTAACTAGAGTTCACTACTGGTTGAAGTATCCACTGTCAAGAGAGATGTGTTGTGACATAGATGCTTTTCATGTGGGACAAGAGACATACAGAAATCAGTGGGTTTTTTTAGAGAGTTCTTGTATGCTTTATAAATGGCAGGTAAGAAACATTAGTGATAACTCTTTGAAAATGTTTTTAGCATTTTTGGAAAACTTTCTTAAAAAATCTAATTATGCAGAAAGAGGATGTATTCATTAAGAACAAGGTGAGACAAAGGTTATTTCAGAAAAACTCATTGACTTAATTGCAACCCTACACATAAAAGCACTTAAGCAGGTTCTTAAAGTAGATTGTGTACCTGACTGCTTTCCTGAGTCATAGTGGTGATTACAAGATATTTAATTTGCTCTTTATAGTGTCCTCAGGTCCAGAAATCTTTTTGCTTTCACAAAGAAATCACTGTAATCAATCAAAAGGCATTAGCATTCCCACTGCTGGGATTATGAATTACATTTCTGTAGTAAATGTGAATGCCATTTCCCTCATCTCCTGTTCAAGAGCCCCAAAAGTTCTATTTCATCTTTCAAACTGGCATTGAGGGCTTTGGCTGGAAGTTAATGCTTCTGGCTCATTTGAGGTAATTTGGCAAATAATTTTGAAACAACTTCTATTGTATGTTGACTTGCAGGATTTGAAATATTGTTCAGTCAGCTCTTATTTCATGAACAGTTTGTTTGATTAAGTGCCCAGGTGAAATACAATCAGGAGAACTTGGTGAGCTGTAAGGTCTCTGTGGGGAGGAGGAAATGAAGTGTATTTGCTTTCCCTTTGGCAGAGCACTGTAGCCACTCATCTACAGTGCAAAGGGTTATCACCTCTCCCTGTCCACTTTCTAAGAGCAGTGCTGCTGTATTTTGTGAAAAGTCCTGTTCTGATGACACGTAGAGTATCTACCTGCCTTTAAGTATCTGTTGGAGGGAACCTCTAAGAGGGCCTCATTAGTGGCCCTTAACTAAGCTTAAGCTTTATGAGCTGCTACAGTTTGGTGCTGCTCTTGGTGCGGGTAGGAGGATCGTTCTCAGCCCTTATCAATGGGCCATCCAAGTCTTGATGCTCCCAGGTAGGTCAGCTGCTTGTTAAGTGTAAGCTGTCAGGATTAGTGGTTTTAGATTTCACATTCGAAAATCAATCCAAGCCTCACATTGTATCTTTAAGGATTTTTTTTTGGACTTTCATCTCTCAGAGCTTTCTAAAAGCTGCTCTGGCTGAAGTGGACTTCAAAGCATCAACCGAGTGATAAAGCCAAGCTGGCAGAAAGGGCCCTAGTGAGATCAGGCTGTTTGGGGTCTCACCCATTTCTTGCTGGTCATGGTGGGCCCATGATGGAGACACAAGCCCTTGGGCTTCAGGTGGGTTTTAGGACATGCAGAAGTGTGGCTTACTGAGTCTGCATGGACATTGAGTCCCCAATTTCTGTCAGAAATCCCAACAATAAATTACCTTCAACAATGAACTAATAATGGAAAGCATAAGCACTAGCTGTAGGAAAGAAGTAAAGCAAACCAAACCAAAAGATGCCAGAACATTTGTTTCCATATTCTTACACTGTATCCTGAGCACAGGACAAGAAACCAGTTTATATAGAGCTAAAAGCAGAAATTTCCTTGGTAACAAAATGAGCAACAGAAATCAAGTATCTATGCGAATCTAAACATTCATCTTTAAAATCACTGAGCAGTAAATTACACATCACAGACCTCTTCAGCATCCTGGCAAAAGTTGCACATATAGAAACTCATGAAAACAAATAAAAGACAATAAGTTTGTTTAATTCTATACAAACTGTATTTTCTAAAGAAGACCTTTTTTTGTCATAAAGCTTCTTTTTGTCACCTGGGTTGAAGAATGCCTTTTTTCAGCATGACCTACAAAACATGTAATCAATCCCGATGGTAAAATTAAGATGGCAAATTCCTTCATCCCTTCCCCAAAGTGAAGAGATGGGCAAGGTTCCTAGGACAATTTGAAAGAATTTGTCAGACATTCTTTACTGAAACCCACAATCATAAAATAAATCCAAAGGAATCAAGCTGGTTTGGCATTTGCTTTATGTCCAGGACTCTTATTCGTTTTCACCCCAGGCTGGATCACGTCATGGCCATACAAGTAAGATCCTGCTCAGAATTGTGGACAGCAAGCGCCTGCTGTCATCTCCTAAGGCCTGAGCAGGAGAAAGAGAAGGCTCTGGCTGCCCCAGGAGGGGGAAGAGAGAAGAAATGCATACGGCATTTGGAAAATAGCTTGAGCCCATCTTTTGGCTGTGAGCTAAAGCTGTGCCTGTTTATGTCTAATCCTTCAGACTGGCCTTAAAACCTCACTCTGAGGAATAATCTCCTTTACAGGTAAGGGGCATTTCAAACAAGAAAATACTCAGTTCTCCATTTATCACACATCACAAGGCAACAATGCAGCTGTTGGAGTAGTTTCTGCTCCAGGTCGGAGGCTGCAGAGTCAGGCCCTTAACAGGCAGGGATATTCTTATGCAGAGATTCATGGGATATGGGCATTTGTTACTGCCTTTATCCCTGTCATGATATGACAGGTCGATAGTCCTGTGCTCCACAGGTGCTCTGGTTTTCTCAGTGTTTTTTATGTCTTCACCACCTGAGCTAGGCACAGATGAAAGATCAGTGCCTTTCTGAACAACTAGTCATAAGATATCAGAAAGATGTTCAAAAAATTTTATTGATTGGAAATAAAGTGCCATCTGATATTTTACTGAGTAAATCACAGACATTCTTTCATATGAGGAGCAGGAGAACAGGGTTGCAAGCCTTTAAAAGCTGTTTAAGCAGTTCTCTTCCTGAAACTGTTTTAAGGTGACTAGCACAAATAGGTGGATTAATTATTTGGATCTTTCCCTCGTCCGCCTTTGGTAAGCTGTGATGAAACCATTTGAAATGTCCATTTTTGGTAGCATTTAATTGTGGATGACTGCACAAGACATTTTAAAGTTTCAGTGATAGATTACAAACCCTTGCTTTTAAACATGCCATTACAATTTCCCATTATATCGTTGCAGTGGACTGAACATAGCAGCAAACCAAATCCTAAATCCATAAAAGCAGTAAATTAAATGTGGCTCCAGTGGTTTTGGAGCTTGACCAACAAGTTATCTTTATTAATGCATTCAGGGAAAATGTCTCATTTTATTACATTATTTTCATAATGATAAAGGCAGTAAAGGAATCTCAGCAGAACACACCAAAGGAATGTTAGTTTTCTGGCAGCTGGGTCAAATTTTTGTCTGTGTGTGCTTGGTACAGGGTTAAGACTTGGCAGTGTCTGTCTCGCTCACTTCTGTCTTGAAAAGCAGAGTCTTTTGCTGCTTCTCTGTACTTGCTAACTGACATTTTCTTGGCTTTAAATGAAATTTTGACACATAAATCCCACATGTCAAATGATATTGTAAAACAAGCATCCAAGTGTCAGCACATAGACCAATAGTTTAGGGAGGAGGGAGCAGAATAAGGAACACCTTTATGCAGTCTTTCATCTACATCCAGCCATCTGCAAGTAATTTGAAACCAGTTTCAAATGAAGCTAGGTTGTTTGGCCTGTTAAGGCACACAAAGCCAAAGCAGAAGTTTGGAATCTTCATGGCTTTTATTGACTTGCTAATAAGTAGATAAAGCTTTTATTTTCCAAAGCTTTTATTTTCCAAAAATGTCTTCTTAGATAGCTCATTCCAAAGAAAGCCTAATTGAAATTACAGAAGTCTCTTGCAGAGTGCCACAAATCCCATTTTTAAATAGCCTGCTGATATTGAAAGACTTCATGATGAGCCTTTCACTTGCAAAGCAGGGCTGGTGGGTTCCCCACTGATGAGCTGTTTTCTTGGACTTGGGGGGACACAAATGGTACCAAGATCCTACAAAACAGCACCAACAAAGGAGTGTGGATTTACATGATGATTGGCTGGCCCTAAGATTTACCACTACTATACTACAGCAAGCTACATGTAGCTGCTTGCTGCTGTGGATACTTCACCTTATGTAGTTCTCTTCTGTGTAGTAGTAGTGGAAAAGCAGAACCCCTGTGTTTTAACAGCCTTCAGCTGTGGCAAACTCAGATTCAGTAGAAATACACTGCACATTCAAGTAATGATTTAGATATTAAGATGGTTATGACTTTCAGATGACAAAGAAACATGGACTTTGAAAAAACCTTCCAAGATTTACTTGTGTTCCCAAGACTAAGGGTCCTTTGAAACTCAATGTGTAGGCACTGTCAGTGAGACCAGAGAAATGGGAAAATGAATCCCAGAACAAGTTTGTGAATACACACAGAACATAATCAGTGTGAAGCAGGAGCAGATATGAAGAGCCAGAAGATTAAGACTACCACCTTAATTAATTGCAAATACTTACAGCTGTCAATCTACATGAAATATGTATTTGTAAACTGATATGTATGTCTGTATGTATATAAATAAGTAATTCCTAGGAAAAATTCAGCCTGACCTTAAGAAAAGGCCTATTATAATAGATCTGACTGAGAAAAAGACATTGAAGACACTTAACCTTGAAGAATTTTTAAAAAGGAATAAAAAACCAGCGTTCGGTTCCCATGTTGTTGTACTGAACATTATCTGATGTGACTGGTTCCACTTCACCTGAAGCGTCATGCTGCAGATAGTGCCCTGAGCTTTGGCAGAGGTTGATTGTGCTGCTGTGATGCTCAGGCTGAGTGTGACCCTCAGACAGGTCAAGGTGGCTTCTGACTGCCTCCACCTGGGGCTCATCAGAGGTCCCTCCAGTACTGCCCATGGGCCACTCCTACAGGGAGCCTCCATCAAAGCTGAAGGAGATCCAGCTGCTGGTCTGTGATAAGGGGGAGAAAGGGGTTCCTGTGCAACAATTTTGTATATTCAAGTGTTGGTGTAGGAAGAGCTGAGCTTGGCTTCCCTCACTGGATGTCGCTGGTTGTATATTTAATGGTGTAACTAGGCTCTAGGATTTTACCATTTTGCCTAGCATACTGACTTGCCCCTGGGCTGTAAAAATTCCAGCAACTCTATGGGCTTGACTGAAAATCGCGTGTGCAGAACAGATGACCAACATTCACATCATTAAGCACATCTCATCCACTAGTTAAGTTCTTAGCTGGATAAATAGATAGTCTTTGCAGCTGTAATTAAACCCAAAAAGGAACTAGTGGAGGCCAGCAAGACAAATCTATACGGGCAAGAACTGAATATTTGGTTTGGGTTTTCTTTTAGCTCAGTGGGGCCTTTCAGCTGTGTTTGGTGTTTCCATGCTTGTGAAGCTGCCAGAACTGAACAGCACAATTCAGCTGTGGGTTTGGAGGTAGCCCTCCCCGTATAATTGGACTTCAGCAAGTGCCTGAGATGCCTTCAATTTGGGCTGATTATTTTTAAGGGAAAAAAAAACCACTCACAGCCAATGTATACAGTGGAGCAAAACAAAAGAAGCTGATTTTGACAAGCAAATGCTGATGGTACAAGGCTGGAGTTGAAAGAAAATCTTTTGTCAGCTACTTACATGACTAAGACTTTTAGAGACCTCAATCCTATTTAGTCTGATACTTGGCTCTATTTATTGCTGTCTTTTGATTTATTGGTGTGACTTGTGATTCAGAGTGTGGGCAAGCAAGCAGGGAGTCGTATATAGAAACTGGAGGTAGTGTCATCCTGGTGCTGCAGTCTTTAGTCTTGCAGTGATGGTGGCTCCACGCTTAGCAGCTATGCCTCTCACCAGAGTCCTCCAACTCCCTAGAAGAAGGCAGCACTGGTGCAGCCTCCTGCCTAGGAGCTCTGAGGGGTATGCAATCCCGGGGCGTACAGCTTGTCGACTCATTCCAGAAGATTCAGGCAATGGCAACAGCGAATATCTGCTCACCACAAAAGTGGCTGCAGCATTTCTGTCCACTCTCAGCTCCTCAGACAGGGCTGCAAGGTGCTTCTAGGGAAGTGGACACAGCCTCAGCCCGTAATGCTCCTATTACATTGAAATGTGCAACTCTCACTCCTCAGCGTGTGTAAAACCTGTTGAAGGAAACTGCTAAACACAATGGTGTGCAGGATGCACTAATGAAAGCCAACCTTCTGCCCTCTGTTTCAGAAAATATCCTCTTTTCCATGTGGATCTGTGAGACAAGACTACAGCTAACATGAGAGGAACCCATAGAAGATGCTGTTCTCCAGATCTCAGGCTTTTTTTACATTAAGTTATTAGCTGCAGCGACACAGTGCACTTATGGGAGCAGTTAAAGCAAGAGGTACATGTCTGCTGGAAGGTGCATAGTGGTAAATATGGGTCCACCAAGGACAATGTGGAGATAGCAATCTCTCTTCATCATGCCCAGGAACTGTTTGGAAGAACAGGTAGGGATTGCCACAACAATATGCTTCCTGGCATCTGTCTACTGTAGTTGTAGCCTGTGGAAGCATCATCTGTTATTCCTGTAGAAATTTGGCCATAATTGTTGGATTAGATTCTAAGCATGTCTTTTTATCAGGTGCCTGGCTTTCTCAAGATTTGCCCTGCTATTGTATTTCAGAAACATCAGAAAGTATTTAGCTGACTCAAAACTTATAGTGGCTTTGCCTTCCCCATCGCTAGCACAGCCACTAATATGTAATACGGTACACTACAGGGCATCCCTCTTTGCTCAGCTGTGGAGCATAGAAATACAATATAACAGGCATCTTGGATAACGTACGTAGGAGTATTTAATGAGTTACTTTCCTTAGCATCTAGTGACTGCTAGAATCAAATAATTGGCCAGAAGCATTCCTGGTGTAACTTCTTTAAAATCCATGCAGCTCCTGATAGAGAATAGTTTTATTCACTCATATTTATTTCACATTACTGCAAAGTTTTATTTTCATGAATTATGAATTTAAGACTCATAGTTTTAGCATGCTTGAAGCTGACTTCATGGTTGTACACCGCTGTTACAAAACCATGCAGAAAAATCACAGGACTAAGTGTAAGATCAGGAATTTAAGAGATGTAGAACTCGATCCATATTTGAGGATGACACAATCACACCAAAAATTAATGTGATTCATCTTTTATACTGATCTCATTCGACAGCTAGGAAATTTGTAAGCGTGCTTTCAGAGATAAATTCCCTACTTTTTCAGTGAGTGGATATGGAGTTTTTCCATTACACTCTGTTTCTCCAGCTCACAAGTCTACATCAGGAACTGGATTCATTGCGTACCTGTGTGTAGCCAGCAAAGCATATCAGCACACTCAAACAGGTTACTGATCTTGGCCATTATCAATGACATCACAACACCAGTGATGCAAATTGCATTTCATGGAGCTTCAAAATTCTGCTCTTCTGTGTTTTTGGAGGAATATTCCAAAGAGAAAGGGGGAAGAGCTAGCAAGAAGTTATGTTTCTGCAGTGGCTATGATTGTGCCAGGCCAACACAATCAATGGTTTTATGGAGTTTCTTACTAGCTTAACTAATTTTGTAACTGTAAGTATCATCAACACAGCAGAGAGAATGTGGCATTTGTGGCCTCTTAAGACTTTGGTTTATTTTCATTTCAGCACTGATGCAGTCCAGACAACTAGAATAACGCTTTCTCAAGGCATAAACTGCTATAATAAATTTTACACTTTTCTCCACTCAGCAGTCAACTGTCTATCCTATATGTTGGTAAGACACAGATAATAGTAAGATACAGCGTGAGTTTTGTTTTACAAAACTTAGTCTTCTTTCATAGTACTGAAATGCATATTGAGCAGCCTAGTATGCTTTCAGGAAATAGTTCATCATCAGAGGCTTTCCTATTTAGAAAAATGTGTCCCTGAGTTGTGTACTGTCAAAACAAAGCAGCTTTCTCATGCTGCTGTCTTGATGATCACTGAGTTCATCTATGTCTCGCTTGTATACATCTGCACATAGATGTACATTATACAAACTTCTTACCATTTATTTTTCTTACACATATAAGTAGCGTAGCACAATATATTATCTGAAGTGTAGGGGCAGATCAGCTGCATGCAACTCATCTATCTACCTCACTGGCGGGGTTAATTTACATTTACAGCATTCAAGGCAGTTTTAAATAGATGACTTTATAAATGAATTCTTACTGCAATGTTTTTCTTTCTCCCTGAGATTTTTCACTCATCACAAATATACTTTAAAATGCAGATTAAAATTTAAGTCTCAGCCAGAGACACATTTGAGACATTTGAGGAATACGTGGGGTTCTGCATGCAGAGTGAAATCCAGAGCTGAAATATACATTTTTCTTCCAGACTTACACCCAAGCAGGTGAAAGTGTGAGTTACATATTGGGATCTAGAAGACAAGTAAGGAAGACCTGCTTTAAAAGACTCTTGAGCTTTTGGATCTTTGAGTTGTTTGACTGTAGGATTTTTCCTAGCTTACTTGTCTATGTCTTTCATAATTTTTTTTCTGTTATCCCTTTACATGAGTGCAAAATGCAAAATGCTGGATTTGTGTGTCTTATGAGGGAATGTTTTTTTCTGATCTAGTACTACTATGCGAAATGTATGCTTTTCTCAGGAGCTGCATGAAATAATAAAGGAACTTTCTTTAATATCCCCAAAGATACTGTGCTGAAAAGATATTTTTAATGTTAACACCATGACTAAGTAAACAAATAAAATATGAAAAAAGTAACTGAATTGAAAACATTTACATATTAGAATGATTTCTATTAAGTGCACTGATGCTAGTGACAGAGGTTTGGAAATATTTGAAACTTAGTCTTGCATTTGGTCTGCTATCTTTCCTTAAAAATTTCCTTGCTTTCCTCTTCCTCCCACATTGACCATGGGAATTCTCAATTTTATACAGACAAAGAGTCCTTATTGTCTGCTCTAACATGGCAAATTTTCTGTCTGCCTGTTGGAGTCTAAAATAGCCCCCGAGTTTTTCTAATCAGATTTAGCCTATAAGGTTGAGAACTTGTATTGGAATAACACATAATAATAAAACTGAGCCCTAAAATGTTAGGAGAAATTAAACATGCTTGCACATTGACATGATCTTCTTTAACATTATTTATGAGACTGTGGTGGAGAGAATTAAACTTCAGCTCCAAAGTGGGACAAAAATTGTTTAAAAGGCTATAGTAGAATTTGGGCATAATTTCTGCCTAAATTTATACTTGTAATTCCAGACATCTTCTTTCATCTGCTCCATAACTTCATCCATAATATCTCTCTTATTCTCCAGACACCTGTTGCGCCTCTGAGAGGACAGATAAGTTCCCTTGTGGGAAGGCTGGACCAGGAATGCATGAGTTTGCTCCTAGGAGACTAAGACTTACACAGCTGGAGAAGGATTTCGAGATCCATCCCTACACACTGGAACAAGGTCAGTTATACCTTCCCCATTCTTGAGAAAAGTCTTATTTGGTCCTTGCCATAATGATCCCATACGCAACTCGACATACTGTGGTGCTATCTGTCCTATTGGAAGGTCTCCCAAATGTCCAATCTGAGCCTTTTTCCTGGTATGCTGATCCCTCTACACCTTGTTGTATTCCCAGGGACACAGAGAAAAATGTGTTGCTTCTCCTTGCCTGATGGGACAGTTACTTTCCCCTTTCTTGGTCTTTATATCTCAAGGGATCCCTGAGCAGCCTGCCTATTCTGGCCTTTCCTCAGAGGTCACACTTTTGAGATCATTCTTGCTAGTCTCTCCTCTGCAATTTCTTTAGTGTTTATATATTTTAACTGGTGGCTATTAAATATAAAATGTGGCCATCCAAAAGGTTGCTTTTGGTGCCTGCAGATGTTCCAAGTTGTGGAGACCTCCGTGTGAGCCAGGATTTCTCCACAGCTGCCTGCTCCTTCTGACCTCTTTAGAATGGCTGTGGCAAGAAATCCATACATGAACTGAGCCTGCAGCAGTTAATGTGGAGACAGAGAACATATACAAATGCCCTCTGACAATTAAAAAAACAGACAGTGAAAGGATGCTTTACAAGTAAAATACTTATGGTACCGTGCTGAGAAAAAATAAACATATTTAATTACCTTGGCAGCTGATCAACCTTGCAAAAATCTATTCCCCTCTGCTCAGGGAAGGCCTCAGGCAAGGTCAGCAGTACCCAGAAAGCAAGAAATGTTGATTTTGGGAAAGCAATTGCACAGTGACAAGCAGCTGTTTTGTCTGAGATGCTTGCCTGTCCAACAGAGACAAGCTCCAGCAGCAGCTGTAAGACTCCCCAGTGCTCAGGTTGCAGGGAAATGGGAATGTAGGGAATGTGCAGCCCTATGGGGCTGCTGGCAGAAAAGCGCTTCAGGTGTGTGTCTGCACCTGACTGTGCTCCCCGGGCACTCTCCGTGGGTGTGCAGCTGGGGAGCATGGTTGGCATGTCTGTACCACTGCTCTTGCAGCCCTCTGGGGTCCTGCCACTCTTAGGTGGAGGAGGAAGTCCACACTCCTTCCTCTTCCTCCATACCTCCTGAGGATGCCACCAAGTCCCACAGGGAAGTGAGTTGAGGATCCCTGGACACTACTTCCCCTCGGACAATAATTTGTGGTGCCCAGGGATGTGTAGGAGTGACCAAAACATAGTGTCCTGATGCAAGCAGTGAGCAGAGAGGATGCCAGCAGATGGTGCTCCAGCCCATGCTCCCCACTTGTAGGTTTGCAAAGGTTATTACTGAAAGTTATCATCTTGTTGTGAGGAGTAACTTGCTACCTTTGCCCTCTGGTTTGGAGCATGGACCTTTATATACTTCGTGATTCAGAGGATGGAGTCAGTTGTTGAGGACAGGCTGAATTGTGAGTACGATCTATCACACAGATTATTAATAACTGGTCTATAGGATAGAAGTTATAAGGACTGTGATGGAGAAAACAACACTGAGAGTAAAACAATATTTTTGTGGCAATACCGAGGACAGACAAGAAATGAAATTAATTCTTAAAAATAGACATACTCTAATTTATTGTCCTAACTCAAAGGAGACCTCAGGAAGTCCTGTGTATTTTTTATTACACCTTTATGCTGTAACAGCTGATAGAAGCTGAGGTTAAAAATGTTTCCCACAAGCAGAGGAGTCGTAGAATAATGAAACATATAATCTAAGTTAATAAAATCATCTTACTTCTCTTTTTCAGTAACACTTTAGGCAAATCCACATGTGCCTTGATCAACTTGTCTCCAGTGGTTGCTTTAAAGTCAAAGGACTCAATTTTTTAATAGGAAACAAAAATAACCCCTCTAATGTAACTCCATTTCTCACTAAAATAAATGAGCAAATACTTTTTTGTTTGTTTGTTTTAATTGGGATAAATTATATCAGTAACTGTCTGCTCATTTTTTATTGTATTTTGAAAAAGCAGTGAAAACTGAAGACATATCCAGTATGTCTGTTTAATATTCCAATATAGACAACAGGGCTTTTTAGCAGGTGAAGGTAACAGACACTGCCCGGAAACAATTTCTGCATCTCTTTTTTCTCTCTGCTGTTGCTTGTATATTACTCTGCTTTATGCCATTCACCCTATCTGTACCAGATTAACAGTGTTTAATCGCTTCACTTAAAACCAAAGAGTGAAATGAGGAAAAAATGTTTTTAGACTATTTCAGCCCTTGGCAGTGTCAGCTCCATATTTTGCATCCCTTCCATATCACACATAGAGGGAGGATTTAAGCAAGATCTGATACCTGATCCCACAGTAGCCTGAAGTGGAAATGAGCTGCACACCTTACAGTGCTCAGTGACCCTGTGCCCCATATGTAGAGGTGGGACTGAATTGAGCTGTTAGATTTTGTTCCCCAGACCACTGTAAGGTTAGGGCTTTCAGATGCAGGGTTTTACCTTGGCCTGCAATAATATTATATGCAGCAGTAAGTCCAGGGGCTTCTGGCATGGAGTGATTGAGGTTTCCTCCCTTGCCATTACATGTGAAATAAGCACTGTGGGTAGTAGATTGGGTCCTTGGGCTCCATCTTTCAGCAAGATAACCTTAGGTCGTGACCCTCAGCCTCTTTCTTTCCTTCTGTTTAATCCATCCCCTGCACAGCCAGGGCTGGGTCTGAAACAAAAAGAGATTCCTATGTCATGCTTTCCCCTCTCTAGCTGTCTATCTCACTGCTCATGCTTTATTCGTAGAGATCAATGTGGGTGATACCTATATATTGCTTAAACTCCTTAATCTCTTAAGTACTTTTTAAATGGTGCTGTCCTGCTGCTGTGGCCCTGCAATGCGTACTTAATATTTCTCCCTTGCCTCTCACACACTTAATTTACAAATTATTTTGACACATACCAAATAGACTCTTAAGGCAGGAAAAAAAATTTTGTGGAGGTATCTGTCTAGATGGAGAGGCAGTAATTTAATGTAATATGAAGAAGCGTCGGTATAGGCAACTTGAATCTGTATGATTTCCATCAGTAAACTCTGAACCTCTGCATAGGTATGTGCAAAGAGCTGCTCAGCCAAGGATGCAATCACATGTCACAGTCTGTATGCACACATTTTGGGCTGCATGAGACATCATGAGCTAAGGTAAACATATTTGATTTGCTGTCCTGGTCATTTCTACTTTTATTCTTTAAATCAAATAACATTTCTAAAAGTAATGTTGTTTCAAGACAAAAACATCAGATGATTTTATTCTGAAATTGCAAAAATGTAATGTTCTGAATGTACCTAATTCCCTTCCTCCTATCTTCTTTGGACCGAAATAACCCAGGAAATCAAGCCAAATTTACTATTGACACTATCATGTAACAAAAATTTCCTGTGCTTAAATAATTTGTCAGCTAGATCCATGCAGCTTTGTGTTCAGCATCAATGCATTTTTCAAAACCGCTCCTGCAAATTTTATTGTTATTTACTATTTACATTAGCATCTGTTGTTTCAGGGGTCCTTGTCTCTCTATGTAATAAAAACAGCCTCTGTCTCTGAAACCTCATAATTTTCAGCATCTCCCAGGGATTTTGATACATGAAATAATTTGGTTCTGATGCTCTGTTTAAATTAACTAGTTAGATCCGTGAGTGTTGAGCATGTTGGATACTGTGAAAGAGACAGAAGGCACAACTCCTGATGAACCACCCCATATTTACCAGACTTAGATCTCCTCATTTTCATTCTGTCTCCAGTCCAGAGCAGTCACATGAAAGACCAAATGAATGAGCTATAAGAAGTTCACACCACACAATATTACTCTAAGTAATAAATCCCCTGCAGTAAAGGAATTTGTATAGAAATAATAAAAGTATTAGATGCCAAGAAGAAGTAAAATCAGCTGTGTAATATAAAAGAAAATCTTCATCCTCATTTCACTGATGAAAACTAATTCAAACAAAATCCATTACATAAATCATACACTTGGAAATTATTTACATAAAAACAGATGGGAAGAGTTCCTACTGCGATAATGATGTTTTAGCAAAGTATGTCTTCCACGAAATAAACATCTTTCTGCAAACAACAGGGTTTATTCTACTGTCAGTAGGGGTGTAAATCTCCGATACTTCCCCTGACTTCCCTGGGGGCTCAGGTACAAGGCATGGTAGAGCCTGTTCTTGTTGCTGGAATATTCTGCGAGCCTTGTGGTTACAGCCTGCAGAAAGGTTACGGTCTACAGGAAGGTAATTTTTGCATGTTTCTTGCTTTCTGGGACTGGTGCAGCACATCCTGGCAGTTCTCAAAGCCTGTTGTACAGCCTGAAGGAGCATGTACTCTGCTGAGGATTACCTATCTTTGCTATTAGTTAGTCCTGCCTGCTTTTTTTGTTGTTGGCTCATTTATTAATTTATTTCTGCTAATGCTGATAAGATGTCATCCCAAAAGCTTTTTTTTTTTGTGGGCAGACAGGTGGAACCACATCCTTCGTGGATACTGTTTTCTGTCCCAAAGCACATCACAGCTTTTCGACTGGACTTTCACCAATGGCTGCAGGATGCAACCCTGCTTACCTTCTTGCCTGCTGCTGCCAAGCACTTGGCCGTTCTCCCACCGGCCTAAGGACCACGTCACACAGTGGTCCGGGAAACCATGTCCACTCTTTGTAAAGCTCTTCTGCTCCTCCTGATTATTGTTCTTTTAAAAAATAAAAAATGAAATCACTGTGATTTCCACTGTGGTTGATACTGCTTCTCCCACCAGAGTTCCCTGCAGCAGCTAATGCCACAGCTCCCATGCTGCGTCTTCAACTGCTGTCAGAAACTGCTTCATGTTAGAAACATATTATTCCTGTCAAAATAACAGCCTTCATTTCTTCCACATGATGGAAATATATGCTGTTGCTTTAAAAATGTATCGTGAAAACGAATGTTCATAAAATATGAGTCAAGTTTCCATATACCTCAATCAAATTCTAGAGAGTCTCTGGGGGACAGCACTTACACTGCAGCTGTGCAATGTAAAGTTCGTTCCAGTATTGACTGAAAATATTTTTGTGTTTCCTTCATTTTCGCATGTGAAAACCCCAAGGCACTTTCTGCAGGCTGAAAGCGCTGTTATTCGGGGTGACAGTGATGGGTCACAGACATGGTGCCGAGAAATAAAGAGTGAATTGCAATCTAGCAGAGTCCCCAAAATGATTGTCAGTCTTGAAATCTTCAGAATAAAATGTGTCTGTCTTTCTCATTCCTTATTTTTATTCTTCAGGGGAACAGGCAGGACCAGGTTTGCATGAGCTATGGAAGTTGTCTGTAAAAGTAATAGTGGCACTGGGTGTCATAGTTTTTAATATGCTTTCTTTGAAGTGAACAGTAGGATTTCTGGACTAGCTCGGTGTGGGTTTTTCCCCTTCCTCCGTTGTTTTTCTCAGCGGTAACTGTTGCCCGTTCTATCAGTTTGGTGTAGGACAGACATGGTAGTACACACAGTTTGCTCAGATCGTTTGCTTTCTTCCCAGACTGAGCATCTCCACAGAACCCGAAATTTTCTATCGGGAAGCCCATTACCTTTGTGGTCTCTGCTAGGCAGGAAAATTCTTCTGGTGTAGCAGAACGTTTTCAATGGAAGATTTTCCAGTCTGGAAGCTCCAGCTAGCGTTAGGTTTTAATTACTGATTTGGGAAACGCATCCTCATCTAGTGCAGTTGTAGAAGTCCTTCAGCTTCAGATAGACTTAAAAAAACTAAGATGAAACCGAAGCTCAGCCAAAAATCCTGGAATTCATAAGAAGCAAAAGCCATCTCAATCCTCAAACAACTCTGACTATGAAGCTCCGAACTTTTTACTGTTGTCCCACGTATGTTGTACTTGTTTGGGTGAGGCACAGGTAACCATTGCATGCTGAAGCTGAACGCTATACGCTGCCTGTTAGCTGAGTTCAGGGTCTGGTCTCAGCTACAGTGTGACTCATGCAATTGCAGAGGGACAAGTCCACATGTATCAAAGATGGCCTGTATGCCTTCCTTGTCACTGCCTGAATGTGATTGATCTGGCATTTTGAAGCCATGACACCTTAACTTTAGCAGTCCATCACTCCCAAAATAACTCTGCTGGTGGCTTTTTGAAGAATGACAGAAATCAGGAATCTACCAGTGGAAGGCAATTCTTCTTTCACTACTTATTTTCCAGTGTCTTCTCCAATCCAATTTTAAGTGATTCACGAAGTTAGGTTTCTCTCTGTCATTTCTCTGGGTGGATATGCCAAAGCCTAGTAGACCTCATCATTAGTCTATTTGCCCTAATATTCCACTTTAAATGTCCCTTATTTTTTTTTCTGTCTTTAGGATAACATTTTGTTTGTATGTCACTATCACATAGAAGAGAAAGTCAGCACTTTCAGTATATGGAACAACCATCTCCCTAATATCTCAGCTGATGTTCAGTTTGGTCTTCAGATTTGTCAAGCTGCTTCACTGCCCTCTCCAGGTATGACTTTATGGGCTACCAAACCCATCTATGTATTATTACTGGCAATAAGTTAAGTTTCATCCATACCTGAGGATGTAAGAAATGAGCCAACTCTAGACATCACCTGAGGAAAGGCACTTAACGAATGAGTGCAAACCATAGTTAGAATCCCCACATTTCTCTTCAGCCTGCCAGATATTTGTGAAATGAGGAATTTTATGAAAAATGAACTACATAACTGTCAAAATTTTGCTATTACATGTCAAGGTTGGTGATGATACCCCTTTTCCTTAATCAAATTTCGAGCCACAGCTGCTTTAAGCTTTGACTCAGAAAACCTCTGGCTGCAAGCCCACATCTGCTCGCTTCCTTCCTTGCTGGAGCATCCTTCCTAGACTTCTGTATTCAGATATGTGAAACTCAGCTAGTCATCTCTGTATTAATTGACAAATACAACTCATGTCCAGATTGAATGCTGAATCAAAAGAAATAACATGGGAGAGTATTTCATGCGTTGCCTACCTTTTTTTTTAAAGTAAAGGGCAGCAGTTGTCTTTTTCATAGCTTTATTTTATGCTCACTAAGAATGGTGAATCTCATCCCTTCAAAATGTCCTTTTGCTTGAAATGAGGAAGGAAATGTGAATAGTGATCTCTGATTTTTGCCAGAGAAGTGTACAGAGCCCTCTTGGGAGATTTGTATTTGTTTATAGACTCTGAATAAAGCTTACAAAGATGCTGAAAGCATGTGAACTATATATATTCTTCCCATAAAAGTAATTACATCCAGATGCAGAATAAAAATGGTTACTACAAAATATTGCTGTAGAGACCTTTTCCATCTCTAACTATTGAACATTGAGCATAAAGTCCAATATTTCGAAGTTTAGAAATGTTTGATCTGAAAATACCCTATGTGTCCTTTCACAAGGAAGAACATGAAGAAAAAGAATAGAGGGTACAAAGGTGTATACCTATGTCTGAAATTTGGATTCCCACTGAAGTTCTTCCTTAGGATTTCTGTTAGCAGTAGGAGATGCCAAGACTGAAGACAGCTTTTAAGACTCAAAGCCAAAGATATAAAGAGCTGCTGAAGGAAGGAGAAGGCCTGAACCTTCTGTAGACATTGCTGAAAGGTTTAACATGGTTTGCGTTGTACGTTCAGTGTTCATCAGTGTGTAACAGCCCCTGAATGTTTTTTCATTTCCTATGCACCTGCAGCACAAAATTTCGCAAACATTTGCAAATGGCCATGGAAGCTTCAGCCTAAATCTTGCAGTCCTCAAGGAAAATTTGCACTCTCTCAGAAAGCATCATGCTTAATCCAGTTACTGCTCAGGATCACACCTGGAGAGCAGTTGAACCTTTCCACCTGGCAAAGCAGAGAAACCTACTTTGATGCAGAGAGCAGGATAAGCTGCCTTGTCCCCCTAGCACCTTGTGTGACACACCTGTTACTCTGAAAACTAAGTACCATTGTCTGGAGGCAGCTTTTTACGATTTTCTTTGTATACCACCATAGCTTTCAGTATTGGCATTTTTTCAATGCTCTCCTCTGTCTGGTGTCAGTAGGGCTAATTTTTGAGGTTTTAATTGGGATTGTTTTTTGAGATATTATTCCCCTTGTGGACCAGAATAACAGGTGCATGTTAAAAAATTGGTAATTAAAGTGTTATTAAAACGAACTTGTTGGGAGGGAAGAAGAGTTGTTTGTTTCTGTGTCAGCAGAGCTGGTGTCCCAAGAATCACGAGTAGAGTTAGGACAAAGTTTGTGTGTGCTCCTTCTCACCAAGATAATGTCTCTAAGAGTTTTGAAGAGGGTAGAGATTGCAGGTGGGGCTTCTGATGGCTATTGTGGATGGCAGAAAAAAAAAAGAAAGCATCTTGGTATGCTGATATACTGCCTGTTAGATTTACACGTGTGCCTGGAGATGTAAAGGGCTGAACTGATCTTTCCCAACAAGGCTGGAATTAATGAAAGGACATAACTGAGTTCGGTGGAGGTAAGGCTATGTCAAACAAATGTAAATACATGTAGAATCAGGTTTCAAGTAGCTTTTTTAAAGAGTAGACCTGTTTCAAAACTGTCTTGATTCTGTAAACCCTGTGCAGGTAATATTCTGGGATTAGGTTCTCTTTACTCATAACATCATTGCTGAAAGTTTCATATCTCTGAGGCACAAAGCATAGGATCTAGCATTATATAACACAGCCAAAGTAATAGATACAAAAATAATAATGGGTCTATTTCTGATCCCACACAACAGTAAGATCATTTAACTGATAAAGACAACTGACGACTTAAATAGAGCATTTGCTGTCAACAGATATTTAAGCCTTAGAATTAAAAAAAAAAAAATAAAGCTTTACTGATACTTCAGGTGGATTTCATTTCGTATGTCAAAATTACCAAGGCCAAGGAAAGAGTGGAGTAGCTGTAAGATGGCATTTTTACACACTTAAAGCACTTTTGAGGAAAACAAAGAGTGAAGAACATAAGCTGAGGCTTGGGCCACAGCTATCTGCTGGTGCTCACAAAGTGTGTGTGTGTACACGTCATCTGCGAGCTATTAAGCTTTCATTGCTTTTGTCATCTAATATCCTTGTTCAGGAATGTACATACTTCAAAATAAATTAGATGGGGATATGGTATCTTGTATCTGTCTTAACTCATCTGTCTCCACAGAAATAAATTCCCTGCTTCTGAAGCCCAGATCTTTCTGGTTGCCCAAAAGTGGCTACAACAGTATTTGAAGCCACTATCAGCTACAGTCAAAGGGAGATTACAAGCAGCGAGCACTCATGTGCAACTTAGCATGTGGCTTATGAAGGGATATGTGAGGGTTATGCAATGATTCAGGTGGACCCTGGGTAGGTTTTCCAAGACCTAAACTAATCTGGCGTATTTGCCTTGAAGTCGCCACTGACTTTCAGATATTTATTTAATATTCTGGTTGTGTAAAAATGCCGTGGGGGAAAAGAAAAAAGACAAGGCAGTAAAGACTGAATGAAGACTGAATTTCCTAGAGCTGCAAGGGTAGGTGGGGATCAGCCACCCAGCCAGAGGACCCTGAGGCTGCCCCAAAGAAGAGCTGTACCTTGCCTAGGGGAAGCCAGAAAAGCCCTGCAGCCCCTGGCTGGGGGCACCTTGGGTGCTGCTGTAACCGTCTCCTAACTAATACTGACAAGGTCTTTCTCAGACATCTATTGGGCTGAAATTATGTTTCTCAGACTAAACATATTAAATTAATTACAGCAAATTAGTTCATAGTACCTGGTGACTTAAACCTTGTTGAAAGACAACTATGGTAATTATTAGAGCACTGCCATTAGCTACCACTTTGCAGACTCGGTGTTTCTTGCACGTAAAAAAACTAATCAGAGGGGGCATTGCTCTATGACTGAAATGGTGATTTGTAAATGGTGGGATGGAACATCAACTGTAATGTGTTAGAAGCAAGATTAACTAAGATAGCCTTAACGACCCTTATCCTTTGTCACCCAGAGTCGTTGAGATTGACCACTCAGATATGGCCACATCTTAACGACTCTGAGCTGATCTGAGGTTCCCGGAACAAGTATAATTGTCACTTTGAATTTGAAAACAGTCCTGTGTATAAATGTTCTGTGAAATCACTGCTTGGCAGAAGCACTCTGAGGACAAATCCCAACTCTTCTCCAGTGATGAATAAAGTGTACCTGCCTTAATGGTTAAATTAAACTGTTAAGTGTGACAAACAGGTACAAACAGGTACTTTTTGCCAGATCAAAAGGATGGGTAACACACTCCCCCAGGGACCAAAAGACTTATGTCACATGGCCCCAGATGAGCTTTTCTGGAGGGGGACTGCAAGCACAAGTGGCTGTTTTGGACTTTCCCTCAGGTACAGTAAAAACTGGGGTGGCTGAAGGGGGCTGTAATGCAGAAGGACCATTGACAACATCATTAAAACAAGCGAGAATAAGACTTATTTGGCCCTGCCCAACAAGTTCTCATAAGTCAGCGCTCATCCCCTCAGAGGCTTCGTCCCTGCAGAAGGGGGAGCAGTGAAGGATGAACTTGGGGAGAACTACTGTTTCAGGGCAATGTTTGCCATGCTTTACTGTTACATATCCTTTGAGGGCTGCAAATATCTGCTGGGGATCAGAGCTACACTGCTGAGCATGTGGAAACTTCAAGTTTCCACAGGCAAAGTAGGACAAGCATAAGCAAAATGCCACTAGTTTTGGATCCAACTGTCATCTGCTTTTGTGAAAGACCATTTCTTCTAAAGTCAGGCTCACTCTGGGTTGTAGGAAAATATAGGGCTCTGGCTTCTGGAGTCACCTTTCTCGCCAGGGAGCCTTTCACTTTGAGCTCCTTGCTCTGTTACAGCAAGGTGAGACCTAAGCAACTGCTAAAATCTAACCATTTAGGTGAAACGGCAGCATGTCTCATATCACATATTAAGATTATTGCCACAAAATGGATCAAGTTTGTTATTTAGTATTTTTAAGTTGATGTCAAAGGTATTTGTGGTTTTTTCTCTCCTAATTTCAAGTAAAGAAAAAGCCATCTTAATGTGACCTTCTACAGAGATTTCCTGAAAAGAGACATACAAAGACAGGCTAATGGAATATTTCATTCCACCTATTAACACCCAAAACCCAAGTCAAGTGTTTTCACTTATAAATATTTTATTAAAAATGCATTGTGTGAAACATAATAGTTAGATTTGATGATCTTAAGGGCCTTTTCCAACCTAAATTATTCTTTGATTCTATGATTTTACAGTGCATTTGTTTTCTCATGGCTTGTTGAACCTCAGATGATTACCATTTTAGTTTTTAATATATATAAATGGAGCTATTTTCAGTGATATAAACTTAGAGCATCACTGAACCAAGACTGACAAATTAAAATATTTCTCCTGAAGAGCTGCATAATGTAATTATTACAAGTGGAAATGAGACTCTGGTTATAGAAGGACTCTGAAAGCCTGGAAAAGGTACATTTGGGCCCTGCTCAGGGCTTCTGAGGTAAACAGGACCTAGAAGGCTTTGCTCATAGCAGTTGGGCTTCTACTTTGTGTTGCGGTTAATTAGAAACACCATGCAGCCCTGGAATGACTCGCTGACAGCCTTGCAGGTTGATGAACCTCAAATCCACAAGCTTCTAACACCTTGTCCCTTCACCACTCATACTCATGTGCACCTCAGGACCCTCATGAGTTCAGGTTTCCTCCTCAAATTTCCTCTTCCCAGTTCTGCTGCTGAACGACTGGAGCCCCAGGTTCATCCTGAGAAAATACCCTACAGCATCAAGGAGACTTTTGTGGGAACTGAACGGCTCCAGTGCTGCATTTTGGCTGAGGACTGTACCATTGTATTTCTAGGCTAATAGTTAATTTAATTTGGGTGCATGTTTGTCTTCGGAACAGCTCATTTCTCCTCAAAATTCTCCAAAGGAGTGATGCTCACATGTCTCAGCCAGGGAGCTGACACAGGAGCATTGTTCAACAGATAACATGGAGTTGATCCCAAATTCCCAAAGGAAGCAAACGCTGAAACAAGGCTGAGACAAGGTCAGATTCCAGTTTCCTCTGGTGTTTTATAAAAACGAGATCAGTTTCTTTCTGTCAACTAAGATGCGGCTATGAGCACAGCACTGGAATAATTCATAAAATGACAATGTTTTCCAAAGTCTTCATTTGAATTAATCCTTTGGATTGATTGTTTTCCCCCTCCCCATTTTGTTCCTCACATAATTTTATTTTCTGTTAAATGAAGTCATGTTGTGATATACGCATAATAAACCTTATGCCTTAAAACCTAAAAACTCAGTGCTATTTCAGCCATTAGAGTATGAGCTATGACATCTGCAAGCGAGATTTCTTCTCACTTTGTACTTGAAGAGGTTTCCTTTGAGAACAGTTTGCGAGCTTTAAATTGGAACTGAGTCTTATAACCAGACTGTGAAATACATGCTACATGTATATGCATACACATTCATTTAATGTGTTCACCTATATAAGAGTGACGGAAGGATGTTTCTATTTCTGTGCAAGAAGGGTGGCAATGGGCTCACATACAGCACCACAAGTCTGCTGGGAGAAGGATTCTTCCAAAAACGCAGTGTGAGGTGGAGAAATGCCTAGGTGGCAAGCACAGCCTCGCAGCTGGGACCACTTCTCTTTGAACTCTGGCTCTTGGTGGAGTGAGGGGAGTGCAGTGTCTCAGGTTCCCTCCCCACCATGCCTGTGTCAGCCTCAGTTTTGGGGCCTAAGGTGGGATCTTGCAAACTTTGTGGATCGACTGAGTCTTCATTTCCAAAAAAGCTTTTCTTCAGCGTTACTTACAGCATGAATTTTGTGCTCACTTTCTTTGGACTGGACACCTAAACCTCTTTCACACCTCCTTCACACTGCAAGGCCTCCATGGGCATTATCTTGGTTTTGGTACCAGAAAATTCACTTGCTCATTTTGCCAAAATGTATTTTAAAGGTACTCTTCCTCCATATTTTGTTAATTGTGGAGTCTTAATTATCTCCTGCTCTTAGGGATATGTTTAATGGTGGACTTGGCAGTATTAGGTTTACAGTTGGAATCAACAATCTTATAGGTAATTTCCAATATAAATATTTCTATGATTCTCTGATTCTGTAATTGTAGATCCATTTTCTAACTGCTCAAATCTTGTAGGAATCAGGTAAGAATCAGTGACGAGAAGATTAAATGAAACATTTCATCTCTAATACTCCCTCAAAAAGGTGGTGCTTCTTTAAGGCACTAAGGGATGAAACTGGAAAATATCATGGATCCACAAGGGGTTAGCTCATCCCTGGAAAAATCCATTTCTATGGCAAGAAGCAGGGCAAGGGTACTGCCAGCTCACAATTCTGCAGGGCTTGTGGGGTGAGGGAGAGGTGATGGAGGGACATCAGCTGCCCCAGCTGAAATTCCAGCAGTGGTTTGTTGCAGGCAGCTGCCTGCCAGCCAGGGGTCATGAAGGCTTGAGTCAGCGTGGCAAGGTCAGTGTCTGGAGGGAGGAAAAATGAAAAAAACTGCACAAATCTTAAATAGCTGGGGGATGAAAAAACCACTGCCGATGGCTGCTGAAACCAGTCTTTTAAACATTGTGATGATTTTAAGTCCCTAGAATTTTATACTAATTAAAATAAAACTGGATGGAATTAATGTAAACAGCCTCAAACCAGGCAAAAGAAGAAAAAAAAAAAATCCATGCAAGCTGATCTGATGAAGATTATGGAATGTAAGTTCCATTCAATTTTCTGGAATACCACATTATTTTTTATTCTGATGTTAATAGGAAAATATTTTACAGACTCTCTCAATAGGTTATGTTGGACTTGATTCCAGTGTCTCCTTTTGCAATAATGCTAATGGCAAAAGAAATGCACATCAATGTTGTTTTAGCTGCAGTAGAAATATCAGGGCACTCAGACCTACACTGTGCACTATCACCTCGTCAACTGGTAAATCACTAAATCGGAATTTTATGAAATTACTCAATCAATATTTGTGCAGATGGCTTCCAGGAAAAAGCACTTGTGTGTCTGTTTAACTCCAGTGTGTAACAGATGGCTAGAGACAAGGCATTTCTTTCCAGCCAGGCTCATATTGACGTTTTAAGATAACTTCCTTTAGATGCTTATTAGTTCTTGTAAGCCAGACATTAAAACTTGCCTTTTGTATTACAGTTAAAATAAAATTCCATCATATGCAAGGCTTTCAAGAACTGTTACAATGTGTTACTTACAAAGAACTTAAGTGCAAACTATCCCTTAAAATTTATATTTTTTTTTTAGCTTGGAGCATTGAGATTTCAGAGATCAGTTATTTGTCTACACTTTTACTTCTCTTCTTTAATGAATTGTGGACCAGAGCAGTTTAGCCTGCATTACTAATTGGCAGATGTGACTTCTTACTCTCTTCTTGCAACTAGGAACACCACTTAGGCTCTAGGCAGCCTAACATGTCTCAAGGTGGACCAGCAAAGAGGACACAACACCCAATTCTGTAGATTGCAACTTCAGTCACTGTCTCAGGTCATGTTGAGGAATGCCTTGTGTGTAAGGCTGCCAGACAGCCTTGTAACCTTTGGGGTCACCATCAGTGCTGGCAGTCCTTGTGTCTGCCCCGGCCATGATGGTGTGCAAGCAAACCTCATCTCTCTATTTACAGCTCTGCTGCTACACCCTCAGCTTCAGTGCCTTGTGCCAAAGCTGTCCAGGTTTAAGACTTTTCTTCCTCATAGTGCAATGCAGAAAATGATGGAAGACTGTTTCGCAAGCCTCCAAACCACCCTGATCACTACATACAGCTTGATCATTTATAGTCCCAGTACACAGACAGAAGTGAGGTAGGTGCTGGAATCTAAAAAGTATGTTCTCTATTTGACCCAAACCATTTCCACCAGCCTCAAGCACTGTCACCACTATTGCACAGAATTATATTGCTTTGTAAGTGTTTTCTCTTCCATCCATCCCTTCCAGCTTTCCAGGGAGGATTACTTACACAGAAGTTTTAGTTATGAAGTGGCAAAACCTAATTGTCTGCTGTTTCATGCTTGTTTCTGAAATGTTGTGACCACAAGGGGAAAAAAAAGAGGACAACACACTTCAGAAATTAACAGTAGCCAGGGAATGTAAATACAATTTCCCAGCACTCCGTATCTGACTTCAGTGACTTTTAGACAAGTCCTCCATCTGAATGCAGCTTTGTTGGAGTTTGCTTATTAACCACACACTTCACTGAGGTGTACTGTGCAAGAATAGCATTACTGGATGTATATTCTACTTTCTGACATCATCCTGAAAATGATTATGTAGTGACTTAAATATCCACTTAAAAGTCTGAGCTTTGTGATAATGTGTTACTTGTCAGAAAATGTTTATGATAGGACTCGGTACAATTCACCATCCACCTATTATTGATGCCACAAGTGTCTAGCATTTTTCACTATCATTGCAACTACCACAGCTGAGGTGCTAGTGAACAACGAATGACTTTGCAGGATCCATTCTATCACTTTGTGCTTTGCTTTTCCTGCAAGGAAGAGGTGCACCAATAATGCTTTTAAAGTATTATTGCAGCCTTGTAGCAGGGGTGAAGAACAGTTTCACTGCATATCTTTAAATGGTTTTGCCATCCACAGCTGTGCATCACAGGCTAGTGTCAGGAGGCTCAGTGCTTCAGCAAGCTCCAAGGCTTGCATTGCACCCAGGACAGGTTCTGCCTACCAGTGGCAAAAAAAAAAATCAAAAAACCCCCCCAAAAACACCACCCAAACAAAAAACAAACAAACAAACAAAAAAAACAGTCCAAAGACTTTGTTTTATTTTGATGAAGAGATTGAGAAAGAGGAACTATCCTGAACAGCACATGTTTCACAAGCATTTCTCATCAGACACAGTGGAAAATTATAAAAGTAGATTACTCAAAATAAGATCAATTTTGGTGATACTTTACACCACGAAAATTCTTGCAGAATATTCTGATTATTTCAACACCATCCTGTTAAAGGAATTAGATCCTCATGGAGGTTCATAAAGTCAGTTTCTCCATCCAAGTCCATGCAGAGTATATCTGTCCCTTACAACAGAGGCTAACTACAAACAACAGAAAGGAAGACTCTCCACTGACATCTACTTCCAAACCTGCTCAGCTCTCAGTGGCTTTCTCTTCAGTCTCTCCTGTCCCTTCTCACTCTTTGTCTGGATAAGATCCATGGGACGGAATGAAGACTGAAGTGCTAAGGTGTTGTACTCACTACTCTGAAATAGAGAAGGATTTCCACATGGGCGTTTGTGGCCATCTTACTAAATTTTCTACTTGGATATTTTATCTGTACATGTAACACTTCTAGCTAAACCCCTTAAGGGGTAAGTAACTCATTGGTTACTTTGGCCATGATCACCTACACCTACATTTCTCTAAAATTAGTTTATTCTTTCCCCATAAAACCTGCTGCCTCTGTGGAAATGCTACTTCTCTCTGCTCAACAGAGTTCTCTCCATCTTCCTCTGACCCAGGCACAAGACAAGACTCATTAAGCAAACGGGCTGGCTTTAATGAAGAGGAGCCTTCCATCATGGTTATGGCAATAACAATGCAATATATATTGTATTCCCATCATCATTTTTCTTGGACTAGGGAAAAGGGATAATGTTTTTTTTTCATTTATTTAATCACAAAATGTTTCTATTAAACAGCAAGTTTGTGTCAGTAGTCTTTCTCTTCTTTTTAACAGTCTGTCTTAGAAGAAGTCGCTGTACACAAAAAACCCCAAAATGTTTAACATAAGATGGACTTGCAAAACACACAAACTGCAGATTTATTTTAAAATACCCACTGAAAAAATATCCCTTTTATAGTACCCCTTACATAGTTCCACATATATGGCTTATGTTTTAAAGATCTTATCCTTCTGCTCCAGAATCTTCCAAAACCAGCTGAAGCAAATACCTCGAGAGAGGTAATCTGTCCCAGCTAAAGCACAGCTCCATTGTTCGGGGCACAACAGGACTTTGTGGGCCAGTCTGCAGGAGAACCAGCCCTGCCTGGAAGGGCTGCCTGTTACAAAGCTTCCCAGATTTCTGCATCCCATGTGCAGTGTAATTTGCAACTGGACCCTTTTCTGTGCGAGACACTTATTTTCCCTCCGAGGCTACTTTGGTATCTTACGTGGTGAGTGTGCGGAGCCAGTGCTTGGCTGCCTTCCTGCTTCCCCTGTTTGGGGGCTTGTAGGCAAGTGAGAAGGCAGCTGCTGAATCTCAGCCAGCTCCATGAGCAGGCTACAGACAGGGAGGAACAAGTCCCTGTGCTGCCTCCCTACTGGCAACCTGCCCTAGCCCAGGGAGGGAGAAGCTGCTCTAGAACAGGTTTAATGACTATTATGGCCAATTTATGGGCATTCCTTCATGTCTTCCACTTTTTTATTAATCAGTACTTTGAAAAGGCAGCTGTGAGGATGTCATACCATAGAATATTATGAAAGTCTAGCAGAAGTATTAATCTAGTACTAGTAAGCTGGATATTTCATGTAACTGCTACCTTTTCATCATATAGCATGTTATTAAATGTGTTTTAAAAAACAATTGTGGATCCCATTGTACCAGTTCTATAACACAGACACTTGCATGTCCAAGCAAAGCAGCCAATGCATTGGTCTAGTGAGGAGGCATTTATGTGGGCAGGGTGCCCACTGGGCTGAATCTGCATTCAGACATCAGTTTACTCCAGTGCCCGGGAATCTCTCAGTTGTTCTCTTTAAAACAGTTTTTATGTCAGTTCAGGCTACCAGAGAAGCATTAAGGGGCCACTCAGGGCAGAGGGAGGAGAAAGGCCTAAGGATGAAAGTGACCACTTCCAGCCAGTTGTGCCCTCATCCTGGGGGACTGGAGGACTAAAAGCTCTCTGTCTGAGCAGTGCTGCTCCAGGTTGTGTGCTCTTGTGCTGAGGTAGCTGTGGATGTTATCCCTAGTGCCCACCATGCAAGGAGTGTGACTAAATCTGGCTCCTTTTTCTCCAACTACAGATCCCCACGTTTTAGGGGCAGGCTGTCTGAACCATTTTCCAGCTAAACCACTGTCAGTTTAAACAACAAGTTTTTTGTGTTTGCATCAACAACGTCCCCACTGTTCAGCAACCACTGCAGCTCACCATCTGTCTTCTCCTAGGGGCTCCTTCCAGCCCCTGGCTCGTTCAGAGCCAGAAGGCAGGAGCTCACAGCACTCAGTATGGGGAAGCCAGAGACAGTATTTCACTCTGCATTGCAACCCATTATGTCATCAAGACTGCAGTTCTCAAAACCCATCATTCCAGCAAGAGCAAGAGTATATTTTATTACCTTGATGAGCAAAGGCAGCCCTTTGGGTTTGGAAACTCACAGGTGGCTCTACAAGAACAAGACCTTGAATCTTAGCATCAGCCCTCTACAGCTGGGACCCCGTAAACTCCTTCCCCTGAGCAAGGATTAATAGTGATTCATGCCTGTGTGAATACTACTAATGTGTGTGAGTAGGTTTTACTGAAGCTTAAAGGAAGTATGTGCCAAAGTACACACAACAATTCACTGATGGTCACTTTGTAAAAGTAAATGAGAAAAAAACATGTTTCCTTTAATTAATATGCAGAACACTCGTTAAGCTGAGAAATCACAAGGTACTTTGAATATATGGAAAATGCACACTGATAACAGACGAGCTTGTCTTGGTGTCAGTAAGACATCTGCATGCCCTGAAGTCCCCAGCTTCAAGCCCTGTTTCTAGGCAGATGCATTTTTCCAAGGCTAAGCAAAGAGCATAATGTGCTGCTGCACCACCCTGTGCTAAATGAACTGTTATTCATCCTGCTAGAAAGAGTGTGCTATGCACTTCTCAAAAGGGCACCCAAAGCATCCATGCTTATCTCCCAGCCTATTAAATTCAAAAGGACATACAACCCCAGCAAATTACTACATATTCACTGTCCTTTTCTAGGAGATCTGGGGGTGGAGAACAGGCGGAAATACTCTACCTTACTCCATCTTTGCAAACCAGTGTTGTAATGACAAGTTACCTTCTATCAGAGTCCCAGATCCCAGCTATCATACCCTGGAAACCAGTTCCTGAGGAAAGCTTGCTCATTCCTCTTTAAGTGCCTTGTAGTGCTTCATATTGTTTACAAAGGCCTGTAGTGATAGGACTAGGGGCAATGGCTGTGAACTGGAGAGGGGAATATTTAGATTAGACATAAGGAAGAATTTCTTCACTATGAGAGTGATGAGGCACTGGCACAGGTTGCCCAGGGAAGCTGTGGCTACCCCATCCCTGGAGGTGTTCAAGGCCAGGTTGGATGGGGCCTTGGGCAGCCTGGTCTGGTGAGAGGTGTCCCTGCCCATGGCTGAGGGGTTGGAAGTAAATGATCTTTATAGTCCCTTCCAACACAAGCCATTCTATGATTCCATATTGCCTACACTCTCTTGAACACAACACTTTCAGTCCCATAGGAAATTTCAGTGCAACATTTGGTTTTATCTGCAACTGGAACAAACTTTCCAAATGCCCATTTCCCAGAAAGGGGAAAAAATTAAGAGAAATATGATTTTTAAAAGTCAAAATAACCTATGACACTGCCACAGACTGCTCCACAAAATCTTTAAATGATATGGCTTTAAATGTAGCTTTAGATAAAGGGATAAATAAAATTCTGGTGGCATGAGACCAGGAGGTGTATCCCAACATATCCTCGGTAACAAGCAGTTTCACACAGCAGCATTTTAGCTTTGGCATGCACAGCTGCGGCCTCTTTCGTATGGCCAGGATGTCAGGATCCACAGTAACTAGGTGTTTTTGGCAGCTGGTGGCATCTACAGCAACACAGCATTTGGGAGCAAGTGATTCATCTGATATGCTCCTGCATTTTTCTCTTTTTTAGCCACAAAGTAGGTGATGACTTTAATATTTGCCTTTATGAAGTGAGTAGGAGTTATATTGGCTACACTGTTACTTGGCAGTCTTAATGGTACTGCACTTATGATTAATAAGGATTAACTACCTTGCAATTCAGACATAGAATGAGATGGCAAATTTCGGTAGCAGTAACCAAAGAAAATGTTGGCAGAGAATGATGTCTTTTGGCTATTTTTGCCTAACCGGACTAATGTGAATAGATTTTTCAAATGACTCGAGCATATAAATATTCAAAGTGACGGCAATATATTTTATTAAAACCAGCGTGTTGCTTGGTTGAGCTGAAAGAAATAATGGCTCAAGAGTCTGGGAATGGTAGATGGAACCATTTATGTCCAAGTCACTCTTTCACATCCAGCCAAGGTCAGCAGCAAACACGAATCATATCATTACCACTGGTGGCCCACTAAATCAGAAATAAATCGGTAGTGTGAGTCCAGTTTCCATTAATGAAGGCAAATATAACAAAAGCAGAAACAGAAGTGGAACTAAATGACACTGGCTCTACCTGGGAAGTTAAGGACAGAGCTGTGATGGAAACCTGACCACCTTCTCAGTGTGGCAGGCGGTCCCACCAGAGACAAGGTGGAGCCCATCAGGTGATGTACACTGCCCTTCTTGCTGTCACAATAGCACAGCACCTTCCTCCACTGAGGCAATATGCCCAGTGTTCTACATTAGCCCCACAAAGATGCTAAACCTAGACCCTTCCTTTCAGGAGGGCAAGGAGAACTTCCCTTACCTGGGAAACACACACTGCCAGGGCAAATGCCTATGACCAATGGATTTTCATTGGCATTTACATCAGTAAAGGCCTCTTCCTCCATCTTCCCTCAATTACACATTCACTTGAAATAATAAATTTTTAAAGTATAATACATGACTTAGGACTGAGGTGGCAGCTGACATTTATTATTGTTTTTATTGTTTGCTTCTTCTGGATTTTCTAGTGTAATTAATTTATCTAGCCATAATATTTTAAAAACACAATCAAATGTCATTTTAATTTGAAGCCAAAAATTACAGGCTTGTAATGTATGAACACTTAAAAAATGAAGACTCTTTTTTTAAAATACCAGAAGGAGGATGTCAATTTAGCATAATTGCATTAAAGAATAATCCCCTGTGAGTGAGAAAGAGAAACAAAAGACAGTACATACCTGCCAAAAATAAAGTGATTGCATGGGTCAGTGGTTGCTTGATTACAATGTACACATTACACTTTACATTTGTATATATAAGAACATACATGCTTGTACATCATCATATATAAACCAGTATGCTTTAACACTTAGCTCCAAATTTATACTTTACAAAATGGTCCTTTCATAGGTATTAAGAGAGCATGAAATCCAGAACTACAAAAGGAAGTGTGCTGGTTTGTTTTTACTTTTCTCATATGGCAGGTGAAATATTGCCTTTCTTGACGTTAATATCTGGAAATTTGTTACACAAGTAAGGTTGGGGGGGGGAAATTAATAAATGGAACTCATTAAAAGTATGGCCAGAAAAAAGCTTACTAGATTTGGCCAGGCCACTGATTTAATCAAAATTATTTCTTATTGAAAACAAATGTTCAAGTACAGTGAAGTGGAACTGTCTAACTAGGGAATTTCAAAAAGCAGAAAATGAATTTTTAGAAATCTGCATATACCAAATCTTAAATGGAAGATAGATCTGTCTGCATTTTCTAGGAAAAGTAGAAATAAAGATAAAAGACAGAATAAAGCTTGAGTGTCTGTGAAATGATGTGCTCTGAGGAACAGAGCAGTCGTTGCCCTTTTCTGATTCTGGGCTGCTATGCTGGTTGTTGGAGGCTGACTATGCTGCAAGGACAAAGCTGCTGTGAGACACTTTTCTCTCTCACAGACATATCTGGATTTACAGAAAGTTTCCCTCAAAGAGCTGGAGATGTACACTGAGCCACAGTGGCCAAGGCAAACACTCCAGAGGAGAAGGCAAAGATCTGCCCAATGTACCCAGTGGCTCAGTCACGGCCAGCTCAGCCAGCTGCATCTCCACACCCTGTCGCCTCCCCTGGTGAGTCCAAGAGCATTTGTGTCATCTCACTGGAAGAGGTAGACAAATCCTAGCCATGACAGATGGATCTGGGGCCAAAGAGAGGTGCAACCAAGGCAACAGAGGTGGTTTTCTCCTATCTGCTGCAGAGGTCAACATGTAAGTGCTCCTCTAAGAGCTGGTGTCTGGTAGGAAAGTCCTGGTGGCTCCAGCTCCCTGAAATACTACTTACAGTATGCACACACCTTTATGCACCTAAATCAGGTCTTATTGCTGTGATGACTTGAGGCAGGCAGTCCCATACATCATTCGCTGGGTGCTAATGCTACAGTTTTCTGTGCCTGTAGGAAAGAACCTTTCCTGGCTTTTTTTCATAAGGACTGAGAAAAAAAGCCAGTCTCTACCATTATCTCTTTGCACATCAGCACCAGAAAAACCAGCAGTATGTGAGATAAGACAAGCACTGTCATCTAATTTTATTTCCTTGTCTGATATCCAACAGGGAAACTCTTCACATTATGTGACAACTGGCACAACAGCAGGTAGAAGCATGAAATGCCAGATCTACAAGCAACCTTGTACAAGGCGACTGTGCAAAGCTAAATATTTTCCTTTCCCCTCTGTGTGTGCGATCTGCACCTTGGGTCAACTATGTCATCTTGCTATAGAAAAAGATTTTGGTTTATGTACAGGGGTCTAAAAATAGCTTTCACCTCCTGAACCCCTTTCTACAAATGCTTCTCCATTTAGCCACAAGCTGAAGCTAATTTTCACACATCTGCTGTGATCAAAACCATCTGTGTGACTATAAGTTAAGGACAGAGAATTTATAGCCCATGTCCTTCTCACTGACACCAGGAAGCTTTTGTGTGCATTGTCTGTATGTCTGCATTAGCTCTATGACTTTGGATCCAGACACTCACACTGTTTCTTTTTTCAAAACCACTTTTTTTTAAAGTCAGCTAGGAATGGTCATTAGCATGATTTTTATGATGGAGTAAATGATGCCAAGCTGACTCTAGTGGAGATGCAGGCTACTGTGCACAATTAGTTGTTAGGCACTGAAGAGGCCTGTGGCAGTTTGTTGAACATCCAGTGTGTTTTATAAAGGTTCCTCAGCTTGGACCAGCTTTTCTTCACTACAGGTAATTAGGAAAGAAAAATAAACAAAAGCAGGACTCCCTTGGCTTCAGAGGAATGCTATGATAAACATAACCCCCTCAGCTGTACAGAGCCAGAGGGAGTTGCTCACAGCCCTGACAGTTTGGGGAAGTGATATATCAAGTTTTTCTTTTGTGAAAAGTTGGCATCTAGACAAACCATACCCTTGCTGCTGCATGTGTACACCACTGACAAATATAAAACCTGATAGTATTCTATAAACAGGCCATTATGCCCATTGTCTTCTCTTAAAAAGCACAATTAGAATCAAATACATCTTGATCCATGTTCATCTAGTATTTGTATTGAGGATTATGATACAGCAGCAGAACAAGACATAGGTCATACCATCTGGTACAAGAGAAGATAAGTAACCAATTGTTTACTTAGATATAAACTTGAAATTCTCTCTTGCTGAACATGTATTGCTGAGCTAATCCATTAAATTATGCAAACACATTTTTCTTAAAGTATGTCAGTAATAAACAATTTGCCTGTTGGTCTGCATGCAGCAGTGACAAATGTTTCTCCATATAATCTCCTGTGTCCCATTCTTGTCAACTTTACAACAGCAGTGTGCAAAAACTTTGCACATTAGTGTGGTGGCTAACACAAACTTACAGTTTTTAACATCCTCATCTGATTGCTCATAGGCACCATGAGCAAATGGTGTCATTAAGTTAGTGGGTATTATTAGCTGTTAGCGCTTGCTTAGCCATCACCCTACAGTGCAGCCCATGCCCTTGGGAGGCAGACTGTTATGACAGACTTGTGACACTAAAGAGTCACTAAACTGGCTTTAAGTAATCAGTTTCTGGGAAGCTTAAAATTAGAAAAATTCCATCTTTGTGCTCTGAGCTAATGTTAGCACTAAGAAGTTCTGCATTATAAGAAATCCCTTTCCACACAAGTGCAACTGCAGGCACCTATGAGGGAGAGTGCCATGTGCACTACTCAACTATTGCAAGGCTTCTCATCATTTGAATGAAAAACATTCACAGGGGTTTAAGGCAGTTTAAGAACAAACTACAGATAACTCAAACAAATCTTTCCAGATCTGGTTGTAAGTGTACAATATACTTAAACAAGTGCAAAAGATGCCATCTCTGCAGCCTCCACTGAGGCGCGTTTCTTCTCAGCTTGAGATATTTTGCTAGCATAAATGGACTGGACTGTTGCAATCAGTGCTGAATCGACACACAAATTAAATTCCCCATGGTGGCTGGATCCTGCTTATACCAAGGAGAATGGAGAACAAGTGTGCGCACACTTACACACTGGATGGCTGAGCTAACATAATGCTAGCTGAGGAGCACCTCTATTGACCACACGAGTGTGAGATCCCTAACTGTCCAAGGCAACAGGATCAGTCACAGTGGGGTCCTGCTCGTACTTTTACTAGCTTGTCCCAACATGTTCATGAGGCAGTGCAGGACTGCACAGCCAAGGCTGGGCCCTTGACAGCCCAGGCACTGAACATGAACTCTGTGGCATGGCAGGTTGAGTTATTGTTCACCTGTGTCCCTACAACAATGCAATCCATAATTGAATCATTGTGTTTGTCACAAGATAAAACCCACAAGAATTACATTACAAAACCTCCCACAAATGCAGTTTCAGTGTCTCCTAGAGGGCTGTTGCACATCACTTCTAATTCATTGCTGGATGCTCTAGCTAACAAAGTACTGGACAAAATCAAATGAAAATACCTGATCTCCAGGACTGGTGATAACTACTCCAAAAATGCACTGAAGGAGATCTATATAAGGACTGTGGTTACTGACTTAAATATAACACAATCTAACAATCCTAAGGATGCACTAGCATCCAATCCCTTTGACCTTTATAGAAAAATAAAGTAACCCAGGCTTTAACTTATGGAAAGAATATTTTCTCATGGCACAGAGGACCATAAGGAAATACCTTCTCTAGGGACTTGTTTCAGGAGGGCATAGTAATATTTTCCCTACCCCATCACAATATTTATCCCTCGCCAAAATCAGATGTAGTGACTTGTTTGGCTGGGGAGCTACAGGAGAAGAAAAATGAGGAATTGAGACCGGTGCTTTGGATGACATCCATAGTGGGATACTGAAGCTTCAGAGTGATGTTTTTGTCAGCTTTGCACCCATCCTACATGGGAAGCTGTGTTGACCAGCCTTATTAACAACAGTGAGTTTAATCAGGGCTCAAGAGGTCAACCCCCTGCCAAAAATCTTGGGTTTTGTAACATACCTGTGCCATCACATCAGCTACATAAACTCCCCCTGCTCTTTCTGGACTGATGACAACATTTATTTCATCTGTTTAGCACCATAGACTAAATACTGAGCTGCACACTAAAGCAGAGACTATTTTTTGCAATTACAGTTTAGGCGAGAGGGAGCAAGAGTAAGATAGAGAGAGAAAGAGCAAAGTCAAACAACCGAGGTGTTACATTAAAAAAAAAGACCTTTTCCTTGGCACAAAGTAACTGGAAGTAGAGCCAGGAAATTATGATTCTAATACGTACTTGATCATCTGATTCCATGTGTGGTCTTGGGCAAGTCCTTTAACCTGCCTGTCTAATTTCTTCAGCCTGTACAATGGGGACAACCAACTACACAGGAGTTTGATGAGTACTAGCCAATGTTTACACAGAATATTGAGAAACAGTGAGAATCTATGGATGTGCTATTATTACTCCCCAGAAGTCCACCTGAACGAAATTAATCTGAAATTAAAATTTCTATATAAGATGCAAAAAACCCAGTCCTTATTCTGCAGTGTGCATTTTTATTTTATTTCTTTGTAATTAAGTTATGAAGTTATCCTTATTAAGAATTCTTGCTTTGAAGGTGGCTAGAATATACTTTGTTGCAGCCTTTTATCATCAGAAATTTCTGCTGGTTTGACTGGATCTCTATGATTTGTTATATGTTTCTGTTTCTTAACTACTGGTATATGACATTAAGTATTAAGTTGATGGAGAAAATACTAGAAAATTTGAAATTGCCTCAAAATTTAGTCATTCAGGTTAAAATTCCATTCATCCCCCTCAAGGTAGTCACGACTGGAGGCTGCATTCTGTCTCTTTGCATTTCTCTTTCCTTTCACTCATTTTGACAATAAAAGCCCCTCCCCAGAGGCCTAGCATAAGAGAAATGCAGGAAGGCTATGCACATGGACAAATGAAAGACAGCATAAATTAAAATAAGGAGTCAGCAGGAAGATACAATGAGAATCTCTCCAGCTTTGCTGCTCGAGTATTCAATAGCTTTCACTGGAATGAGATAAGCCACACAGCAGAAGCCTTAAATAAAGTAGTCTGATAACCTGATATCTAAAAGTAACATCCTTTGCTTTTATACCTTACTATGGGTCTGATTTGCAAAGACACTGATCATTTGCCAGTCTTCACAGAAATCCATGGTAGCTGAGAGACAATGAGCAGGGTCAAAAGGCAAGACCCTTGCCTAGGTGCCTCAGTCTAACATGGAAATCCAACTCATCGTGTCTCTGAAATTTCTGTCTTTCAAATGTCTGCTAGACTAACTCTAGCTTTGGTACCAATCAGTGAATGTAGGGGTTTCTTATTGGATTGAAATACTCTGTAAAGTCTACTTCCAGCAGCTGAAGAAGGGGTTAGGATTTCTTGCAGTGTGGAAGTCAGGGTGTGACAGTACAAATTCAGGATAATAGAGCCAATCCTATTCAAATTTCAAACATTTCCAATCCCCTGGAACAATTGTTGCTTTAGACAAATTGCATAAGATGGTAGAAGAAAACTGGGACTTCACTGCCGTTCTCAGACAAAGAGCATATTCATTAAGAAAACCATCTCCTCCAAAGCACTTACACTGGCATATGTTTCCGACAGACAGCAAGAGCTTCAGATCATGTCATATGTTACTCATTTACATATCACATTAACTAGTGAAGACAGCAGAAATCTAATGCTACTTCCTAACCAGCTTAGGATCTCTCTGGAGCTTATTAGTCACCTCTTTCCTCAGAGGACTTGTGCTGCATTGCAGTTAAGAAATCATCAGGTGGTTTAGAGTCAGCACTCCAGGTTTTTACACCCAAAGACTACTCTTTCCTTTTTTTTAAAAAAAAAAAATCTTAAGCCACAGGTTAATTTACAAAAATCTAGCTAATTGAGCAAGAAAGGAGTCTCAGTTCGGGAGAGGCATTTACATTGTGGTCTCGTGCATAAATCAGTAAGAATGGTGCTGGTGATGGTGCTGCTTGGTTCATATATGGATGGACCAGAAATGAAAAGATCTCATGATAAGACACCCCAACAGTGCAAAACTGTGGGTAAACCTGTAGGTAAATCATAGAATCATAGAATAACCAGGTTGGAAGAGACCCACCGGATCATCAAGTCCAACCATTCCTATCAAACACTAAACCATGCCCCTTAGCACCTCGTCCACCCGTGCCTTAAACACCTCCAGGGAAGGTGAATCAACCCTGGGCAGCCTGTTCCAGTGCCCAATGACCCTTTCTGTGAAAAATATTTTCCTAATGTCCAGCCTAAATCTCCCCTGATGGAGCTTGTGGCCATTCCCTCTCGTCCTGTTCCCTGTCACTGGGGAGAAGAGGCCATTGCTCTCCTCTCCACAACCTCCTTTCAGGTAGTTATAGAGAGCAATGAGGTCTCCTCTCAGCCTCCTCTTCTCCAGGCTAAACACCCCCAGCTCTCTCAGCCACTCCTCATAAGGCCTGTTCTCCAGCCCCTTCACCAGCTTCATTGCTCTTCTCTGGACTCACTCCAGAGCCTCAACATCCTTCTTGTGCTGAAGGGCCCAGAACTGAACACAGTATTCAAGGTGCGGTCTCACCAGTGCTGAGTACAGAGGGAGAATAACCTCCCTGGACCTGCTGGTCACGCCATTTCTGATACAAGCCAGGATGCCATTGGCCTTCTTGGCCACCTGGGCACACTGCTGGCTCATGTTCAGTCGGCTGTCAACCAACACCCCTAATGTTCCCAGTGCTGTGTAATATTCACTACCTGAAAGACATTTCTGTAGCTTGCTAAGTAAAATAGATGCAAGATAGCAGTATTCTAGTAGTAGTTCTAGGATATACGTCAATAGTTTTTGTTTGGTGCATTTGGACCATATACATGAGTGATGCTTCAGCAAGTAATTTTGGGAAAGCTGAAGCAGATCCCTATTTGGGAAGCATTAAGGCAGGTAATTAGCCCTACTAGAGCTGATTGGTTTCCTTAGGCAGGCATTTTTTTTCAGAATCTGTCAGGATCTTCCTTTTTTCATGATCTTACCATGGGGTGAGAATTGGTGACTTCACCTGGAGCTCCACATTATAAAACAGGCTGTGGTGTAGCCAGCACCACTAGCAAGAATTGACACACAGATGAAAAATAAAATACCCTGGCAAAGATTTCCATGGAAGTTTACACAAATTATGCCTAAATTCACCTTGATGTAAGATCACAGCTATTAGCCTCTTGCTCTATGAAGTAAATTATTTTTTAAAAAAAGGTTTATCTTATAATACTTGGATATTAGGATCTTTTTTTACCCAGTTTTCTGTGTTGGGATTTTAAATTAAAACCTTTTGTCTTTTTTGTCTTCTAGTTTTTCCACTTAGCGAGTGGATAGTAGCTACTTAAAACAATGAGAGGCAAGTATTATACCCCATGTTACAGGAAGATCCAAAAAAAATACAAATCATTAGAAATATGCCAATTTTTGTTTACACGTGTGCATATCAATAGTTTCATGGTGTAGATATGTGAGAGGAAGGCTGGGAAGAAAACACCAGCATGATTGATTGTATTTTCCTGTTCATGGTCATCTCTGTGTGTGACATGCAAACAACTACATATGGTTAGCAGAGCTCTGCTGACTCAGTGTGAGTATTTCACACATATCCACCTCAAAATCAAATCTATAACTCCATGCACTTGTTTATTTTTTGCTGGGGTAATATATAGGGAAAGGTGACCCAAGGAAAACAAAAGGAATAATACCAGAGAATTCCATTTTGACTCAAAACTCAGCAATAAGCAGGCGAAGTTTTCTGAGACACAGAACAGATGAGAAAGTACTGTGACCACTGGACTCTTTTCCCATGGATGCTGCCATTTCCATCATCAATCCTTTAACTTTTTATATATTTTTGGAAACCATCCTCACTCTAAATTTCCAAAAGTTGTTTCAACTGGGATAGAATGAATGAAAACTGAACTAGATCCAACGTCTTGTCTTTTATACTGGTAATATATTTGGAGAAAGGACTATTTATGCCTTTTGTGCCCTCCCTCTAGCATTTTTCTCAGGTTTATATATCTTTCCTCAGGATGACAGGAAGTATTCAAACCACTTTGAGAGATGGTTTTTTGATATTTCTGCAAGGAAAAAAAAACAAAACAAAACAGAAAAGAAAATTATAAAGATTGATCTGGGAATTTTAATGCTTAATTTTTGGCTTTATAGAGTTCCTGTAATTTTTGGAAGTGTAACCAAACAAGATCTCTTCTCTTCCAGGGTTTTTAGGCTTCTTGAAACACAGTGGCCTTTTTTTGATAGAGTAGCAATCAGACACATGGATGCTTGTTGTTTTGCAACTGTTGGTATTATATTTGCATCAGCTCATGGACATACCATTTAGAGAGACACCTTCAGTCTCTAGTAGATATCATTCTGACTCTGGGTCATAATCATCACAGTTCAGTAGTGTTAGACTACACTTGATATCAGAATCTAATCGCTGTCTGCAAAATATACCTGTCTCTTTTTTCCAGTTCTGTAGTTCATTTATCTGAGAGCAGAGGACAGAAGATGTTGTACTCAGAGTCCTTGGATCCACTGATGTCTATTTAGCCCAAATACACCTGAAAAAGGATTTTGATTATCTTCTTTTAAATTTTATTTATTTTTAAATTAAAAACTATATTTATTTTATTTAATACTTTTTAAAAAGCTCACTCAAAGCACGTTATCAAGAAGTATGTTAGACCCAAATCATAGCTCTTGTTTCATATGCGGTATGAAAAATAATTGCTATTTTAAGAATAAAACTGATACTTGAATAAAATACCATTATACAATACTCCCCTGTTGGGGAAAGAAAATAAGCCATAATCATGGTCTATCCACTTACTTTTTCCATTTCTAGTCTCTTTCTGCCTAAGGAACTTAGTCAACATTTTGCAAAGAGAACAAAGTGCCAGAGAAAGGACTAAAGAAATTCCATGACTATCTTTCCAGCTATGTATTTTCTTGTCTAGTTATCTCCAGCTGCTATATTCATCTCTGTCTAGGACTTCAGTGCCTGCCATGCTGTACAAATATTACTTATTTTGGTGCGTGCTTTCAGGTGTGACTCCCATTTCCCAGGACTACCAGTATGATAACAGGGCTCTGTCCTACCTCTTCCTCAACATACTTGGGCCAGAACTTCACCAGGTATGTTCTGCTGTGGCTTTTAGTTCATACATACTTTCACTGTCGATGTCTCTCACTAAGATGATCCGGCAGTATTGGCTTTCTCAGACTTTGGGAACTCTTGTCTCATCTTCTGTAAACAGAGGACGGGAGATTTTCGCAGCCTGACTTCCATGTCCCTTTCTTGTTCTCTTTCCCTTACAAATATAGTGGACATGCTTGTAGCAAGATTCTTCGCTAAAGCTGCAGGATTGAAGAGAGTTTTGGAGACTGTTTGAGGAGAGAGCAGGGCTTTCGCCTGATGGCCATAGGAATATGCTACATAGCTGGTCACAACCAAGTTGTTTTGATCACCAGACTCTTAGGAAAATATTCACCAGCTTTCCACAGACTCCTTGCAGACATTAAAATGGGATGTGCTGTCAATGAGAAATATAAAGTACATGTATTTCTTGGAAACAAAAGAACTTGTTTAACTTGTTTTTCTTCAAAATGCATTTCTGTACTTGGTGCAGCTTCTACTAAGATACAGAGCGGCAAATACTCTTCCTCCTCTGTGTGATCCATGGAAGGGTTAGAAACCGTTATTGTTATTGTACTAAAGCTTCATCTACCTACTTATATGGCACCAGGGCTCCTGCATTCCCTCCTCTACACCACCACACAGACAAACACCAAGCCAGGGCAAGCTCTCCCTCTTTGCAGATTTGTATCAGAAGGATGCTTGCATGCTGAGAGGCTTCGGGCACCGGTCTGCCCGGAAAGCGAGTGTTTATTTCTACAGCACAGACACAGCCTTCTTTGAGGCCTCTGTCTTTCAAGACAGTCTGATAGGAAAAAGATCCTCAAACCTACCCTGGCCTCCAGCCCCAATCTCGTCTCTCTCTAACCAAGGAAAAACACACATAATTAAATTAAAGCACTTTGTTTTTATATCAGTACAATTTATAAAGATACCAGTGTGACAGTTTCTAGGCACAGATATAGCCTTTATATTTTTCCTGGATGTAGAGCATTGATTTCTCAGCCAGAAAGCTGTGCTAGGGAGACTCTTGGGCACAAAGCAGCGCTCGAGGCCATCTTCCTTGGTAACAAGAAGAGGTGGTATCTGCTCTTAAATTGTACTTCTATATAATTAAATTCAGTAAGAATTTAACCAAAGCCAGTCGCATGGAAGTATTTGGAGTGGAGAACGATGATATCTGATACAAAAGTTCACACCAGCTGTCATGCCTTTCAAAGATGATAAAATGTTCAATCCAGCCATAAGCTGAACTGTTACATTTTGACAGCATTATTTCCTGCATCTATAGTCTCTGGTTGTAACAGGGGACATTTTCAGCACAGACCAAGTTCATTTTGGGTACAGGCAACTTTACAAGTGCAGTTACACATTGATGTGATGTGACACATAAGCTGAAAGCAAGATGTATCTTTGTTGCCACTTCCAGTTGACCATGACACTTGGCGAGGATTGTTTTGGTGACAGAGTTTGATCTCCCTATGTCCTGCCTCAATAGCAGAAGAGGTTCTTCCTTTCCCACACTTTTCCCAGTAACACTAAGTACTGTCTTGTTCCATCCCTCATGCTCCCCAGTGGTTTGCACTTTTTTTTTTACTGGAGAAGACATGGAAAAAAAAATAAAAATCAGGAAATAGCACGCTGACCAGTTTCAGATTGTATCCACAGCTGCAGGAATGAGAGATACA
Source organism: Clamator glandarius (assembly GCA_033459285.1). Lineage (NCBI taxonomy): Eukaryota > Metazoa > Chordata > Aves > Cuculiformes > Cuculidae > Clamator > Clamator glandarius. The sequence continues at coordinate 1,000,844 of JAUNZM010000020.1, forward strand.
TAAGAGAAGAGCAACTGAAGGAAGAAGGTGGACTGAAGCTGTAAACATAGAACGTGTTCACGGAAAGAGGCATAGGTAGAAAGACTGTGCAAAGCATTGGTGGTGAAACCAGTTATGTTGAAGTTTCATCTCCAGATCCATAGTCCTCTAAAGGGAAGGAGAGTTTAATTTTCTCTGAGGGTAACAGGATCTGTGGACAGTGTTTCCCTGAGCTTCCTACCCTCTGCAGGACAGCTGTTGTACCATGTTAGGTTCACAGCAGCTAAGTTTGGGGCCAAAACCAGTGAACTAGAAAAAGGTGTACCAACTTTCCATTGCCTTGGAAGAAGATGGTTGCTGCCAGCTGTGTTGTCCATCCTGTACCACAAGGAGACTATCCTGGGGATATCCTGGGGTGAAGCACCTTCTTCAGTGTCACATGTGGAAAGTCAGCTGTGCAAAAAACAGTATCTCTGAGCCCAGTGAAGCACCCGTGTGAAGCAGGAGGAGAGGCACTGCACTAGGACTGTGGGCCTCCCCATGTTACTTCAACATCCTAGGCAGGAATTTCTCCTTCAAGACAACCCCATGTACTGTGGGTTAAGGCTACATGGGGTGGGCACTTCTGGAGGCAGCCCATGTCCAGGAGAAGGCAGATCTTTCTGCCAGGTATGCAGGGAATGAGGTGTCCCTTCACCTGCAGAAAGAGGAACATCCATTTCACTGGAAGACAGATTCTTGTGCATCATCTGATGCCTGTGTGCAGCTGCTGGCTGAAGTGCTGAGTCTGAGCCTGGACTGGCAGCAGAAACGGCCTTGAACAAAGGCAGAATTACTGCTGATGTCATTTATAAATTACCATCTTTGATGTTTAATGAAACTGGACACACTGTAAATTAAATCAATATTTGTTCATAGATAAATAAAATGCAATTGTTGTCAATTAGATTACAGCAACAACCCACAAGGGTTGCAGAACAAATGGAATTTGGCTTTAATTTTTAATTTAAGGAGAGATTGCCATGCCCTTTTTGACAATGAAATAGTGATTAACTTTGCAAAGATCATGTGCTTTTGTTAGCACAAAGGGTCTTTGTAGTGGAAGTCTTGCAGTCAGCTTAGCCTTGATATTTACAGAAAATAGAATTATTTCATGTAGTCCTTCAAATATCAGCAGCTAGGAAATTGTACTTAATTTCTTTTGCTACAGAGAATGACTTGACCCAGTCATAACTCAGGCTGGTCAGGATTAATATTACTGGTTGCACTGGGATTGAGCCTCTGCCAGATATCCTGTCTATACTACTTTAAAAAAAGAAAAAGGGCAGCAAAGGTTACTTTGAGACAACCATCTTTCTCATAAAATAAACTGGATAATGCTAATAAATGTATTTCATCTAGTTTACAGTCTCCTGCACAACCCCTCTCTGAAAACAGAACAACCTCTGGTGCTTCAAATGAGTGTCTAGCACACTCACCTAACATGAAGCACCCACCAACTTTAATAGCTGTGACCCTGAGCGTCCCTGGGACAGCATGCTGTCTGCTTAAGCCATGAGTCCAGAGACATTGGCTTGGAAACAAATTTCACACTTTCCAGGCTGACTGGGCTGGATTCATATTTAAGAATTAGAGATGAGGAAAATGAGATCAGATAGTTGAATCTCTGCAGACCTACTCATTGGCTGTCACTGGAAATGCTTTTTAAAAATATAACCATTTAATGGCATGTTTTAAGAAAATAACACAAACTAGACATTTATTTTCTTGTGAAAATAGATTGCATTAGGAAGTGTAGAAAAACCTCTTCATGTCTCTTGTGCTTTACATATAGGCACAGAGGGTGGGCCTTTGGCTTGAAATTATTTTCTCCTCCTTACACACTCCCTGTAGTGCCTGTGTTTATCCAGGGTTATTGAAGAGTTATTGTCCTTCTGAGTAGGCTGGAACCTCTTGCATTAAGATTCTTATTTTAGAGCCTTGTAAAAATTTCGTATTACGTGTTCATCTAACATCTTGATCCCAAAAGTCCCCTATCTATGGAACCAGACATTCATTAAAAAGTCAATACAACCTCATTCATACCCTTAGTTGTTGAGAAAGAGATGTGTGAGGCACATTCACATCATCATCATCAAAGTATTCATTTTTGTCTTCTCTGATTGGGATCAAATTCTTTTAATGAAGAATTTGTAGCTAGGTAAAGATAACTCCTTTAACTCTGCATTTAATTTTTCCCTGTGTTTCCAAGGAACTGAAAATGTGATTCATCTTTTTCTGCTTCTTGCAGATAATTTGATATATGGTATTTTAGAACATTTCTTTTGTATTTACATTTTGGCAGGAGCACATCATATTGTTACATTGTTCACAGCCTTTCTATTGTCATTGCCAACTTCTTTTGGGGAAAATCAAAGAAAAGCTGACATAAGATATATCAAGCCACAGTCATTTGGCCGTGTAATATTTTATTGCTCCCTTCTTTTTCATTGGTTTCCAGTTCTTAATCTTGTCATTTAGTGCTTCTAAATAAACCATTTTTTTCTTGCTTATTTAGTAAATAACTTTACAAACAGAGCCATTTAAGGATTTGCATCACACTCTTATTAATATCACACAAGTTAAAACACTCTACAAAGCCATATTGTGGTTGTCTAATGTTTGGAAGATTGCCTTTTTATGATGGCATATTCTAAAGAGAAAAATGAGGTGACTTTCACTGATATTTCTTAAGAAGAACCTTAAAAAAGGTACTCATAATGTAACAATTCTGGATTCTAGGACTTTGTTGAACATTCCTGCCTCTAGAGAGACTCAGAAGAAATGAATGCAATTGCCCTCACATGTCTTACCTATAATTATAATTCTGTGCATATTTACATAAAAACAACCATGTCTGTTGGAAATAAATTGCTTATTTACCCATGTGTCCTACCCATGATCTTGCAGCAATCTTTCTGTTCTCACAGCTTTCACACATTCAGTAATCTTCAATGAAATATTTGTGCCAACCTGACTTATTTCACAAGCATAAGCCAGAAAAATGCTCATTCATAAACCTTAAAAAGAGTCTGTGCTATGGCTTGCCTTTTGTACATTGTTTCTTTATAATATCAACTGAGTATAACTGGTTTCTTAAGGAATAATTAATTTAGAAATTTAGGATGAAGTCATATGAGATGTGGTGAGCCAACCTAGGAGTTCATGGTAGACCAAAGATTTTGCTTTCTCCTGCCATCTCCCATGAACCCCTTTTCTACAGGATGCTCCCATAGCAAAACAAGTTCTCTCAGATATTTCCCTGAGTTATGAAGGCTTTCTGCCTCCGTCTCCCCAGAGGCTTCCAAAAGGTCCAGACACATCAGGTAATTCTGAGGCAGAGATCCAATACGATATCAAAAGGCCTTTGCTATCAGTCAAGAGCAAATGGATCTGCTGGTTTGTCATACAAAAAGAGGCATGAGGGCACCATCAGGTGCCTTATCATTAGGTATCCTTATGGCTGAACTCAATGATCTTAAAGGTCTTTTCCAACATAAACAATTCTGTGACTATGTGGTCAGTCCTATCCAGTACCTCTTGATGGCAGTTTAACAGCGGATGCAAGCTGGCTACAGGTATTAAATAAATTAGATTAAATTGGACACAATTTAAGAAGATTTTATATAGCCAGAGCTCCAGTTTGAATCAAGCTGATCATGCAGTCTACATAAATAGCCCCCTAAAGACCTCATTAGGCATTATTCTACTTTTTTCAGTTATTATAAAACTAAATTTCTTGAAGTTATTCTAATAATATTTTTTTCAGTTATTCTCTTCTAGAGACTGGATATTACTCTTTGTTTAGCTTACATAACATTTATTTTCACTGCTACTGTTCTGCTTTTTTCTTGCCTCTATTTCATTATATGCCTTTATTTAACCACAAATTTAGTTCTAGTCAGGCTTTTTTCCATAAATCTTCACCTTACACTATTGACCCATCATTATTTCATCTGCTCTTTTAGGATTCATGTCTCGTATATGTGGGGCCATACTATGGCACTTCTCCATGCAGCAAAACAAGAGCCCACCCTTGCTAAATCTTCCCAGGGCTAATGGAGATTTTGGTACCCCTCAGATGGGAAAAAGGTTCCGAATGGGACTGTCAGCTCTTGCTGCCTGATGAAGCATCTGAGCATGGCTCCTCATGATTGACGGTATGATACCCACTTCCAGAGAGAATCCCCAGGGACTGTAATCTCTCTGAGGGTTTACACCACATTTCACCAGAACAGTGGGTCTAACCCTATCCACATTTAGGAGAGCACTTCAGAACATGCTTCACCCAAAACATGTGCTCAGGGTCATCAAAATTAATGATGCTTAAGGAGATTTCAGAGCTAACTGTGTTAAGGGCCTCTCTGCATGGTTTGCCTGGAAGAAACTCAAAAAAATATAGCTGGACTGAACTACCCAGTGTTTTCACTGTGGCATAGTTTTTTTGCCATGAAAACATGAATGGAGAAGTGTAAACTTCTGTACTAAATACTGATAGAAGAATGATTTACACACATAATTAAGAAAATATTGTTGTAATAGAGTAGATTAGTGTAAGATCTCTAGGGAGGCTGTACTCTTTCCTTGGGCTTTGCATGGTGCCTAATATACTTGAGATGCTAGAGTTAACAAATAATTATTTATAGTAATAAAATACTTCTGACAGACTAGACATCAGTTCTTCATATCAGCTACATGTGTCAGGCAGATAAATATCACACAGGTAAATATAAATCCACTCAAATTAACTCTTTGTGAGCTAGTAATTTTTTTTAAGATAGGACTGGCTCTTCTTTGTATCCTTTCCCCCTTCTTACTCTGTCTCCCTACAATTTAAAAACTCTTCGAACAGCTCAGAAGAGGTGTCTGCCTGAGTCAAATCAACCAGCATTAGTACAAGAGCATCAGCCACTACTGCTTTGCTATAGGATTAATATAAGACAAAAACAAGTGTCAGCAGAGAACAAGCAATTGACAACTAATGACTCCACAATGTGCATTAACAGCCTTTTAGTACTTAAAGGGGGCCTATAGGGAAGCTGGGAAGAGGATCTCTATCAGGGATTGCAGCGACAGGAGAAGACATAATGATTTTAAACCGAAAGAGGGGAGATTTAGATTAGTAATTAGGTTGCCCAGAGAAGCAGTGAATGCTCCATCTCTGGAGGTGTTCAAGACAAGGTTGGATGAGGCTTTGAGCAACATAATCTAGTGGAATGTGTTCTGGGCCATGACGGGTGGATGGAACTACGTAATTTTTAAGGTCTCTTCCAACCCAACCCAAAACATTCTATGACCCAACTTTTTTTCACAGCACAGTTCCTAGACCTTAATTAATTAGAGGCAGGAATGTCTTGTTTCATGTTAACTATTTTACTGCCCAACCATGACACATGCTCTACCCTTTCAGAAATGGGTAACGTCTGTGAGAGAGAGTGTGAGCTGTCTGCAAAATTCAGGTGAGAAAGGCATGATGAAGCAGAAGTATTGCACTCGATTTTGCAAACGTATGACTGCTGGGCTTATCAAAACTTGACACTGCAAATGCACCATAATGAGGTTTGAGGTGGAACCATTAAGTAAAAGCAAGCTAACTTGCTCTGAGAGGCAAATAACTCATTTTCTAACTTCTTGGTCTCTTGTTGCCAACTGTATCTGATGCAACCAACTCCTGCACCAGCTCAGCTCCTGGTAAATGCTCCTGTGAGGCAATGAAGCAGCAGCAGTGCAGCATGTGTTGAGGACACCTTGAGCAGGCTCTTGACTTGCCACCCTGCTGTGCCACCTCAGGCAAGTTTTGCCATGGTCTTGCATTGTTCCCTTTCTGGTTTTAGCACATCCAAAGCACACTGCATGTTTTCAAGCTGCTTTTTCCACAGCCACAAGGGCTAGAAACTTGCTTTAAAAAAAAATACAAAAGCTAGAATTCCTACCTAATCAAAGCACTCTGGAGGCTCAGACAATAAAAATAACAAGGGAAGTTATGAGAGTTGCTAATGCAGCCAGCATTGCAGTTGTGTCCCTGCCACCTCTAGCTGCCTGAAGAGACAAGCGCTGAGTTTGTCAGGCACTCAGACTTCTTGTGAGCCCAGAAACTCTCACATGTTTCGAGAAAAACACGATTATTTTGACAAGAGCTGCCAGAAACTAAAAGGTTCATACACGCGAGGAAGACTGACTTTTCTATTCACAATAAATCAGCTTGGCAGCTCCCAGCCTGGCTCCTAAGGGCTGCCCAGGACAAAGGCATAAAGAGGTTTTTTTGGAAGACTTCATGTTCTCCATCTGCCTTCAGGCAGCTATCCCATACTTTCTTGACAGAACCATCTGAGCTGAAGTAAAGTTCCTGGCCAGAAGTCAAGCACCCAGTAATATCTTAGAGACCCATCACTAATGGTGCACATGCACCCACATCTTCCCCTCCACAATTCCTCCTGCAGCTCTCAGCCCATTGCTTTTTTTCCTGTCTGCTTGCAGCTGCCCTGCCCATGTTGCTTACATTGCAAAAAAGGGAGGTTGAAGGGGAGCAAGCCCTGCCTGGCACATAATAGGAATGCAAGCTGTGAGAAAGGGGCAGAGCTCCTCTACAAGTGAACCTGGCCCTTTGCACTTTACCTTCTGCCATCTACACTGGTTTTAAAAGCCATTAGCCATATTAGTATATGGAAGGTTTTCCTTAATAAAATGTGTAGAAGGTTTTCCTTAATAAAATGTGTAAAAGGTTTTGGCACAGAAAAGATGTGTGATAAAGGGCTTTCAAGACCCCAGCCTGGAATAAGTATTCAAGAACATCTCCCAACAGGGAAAAGGGGTGAAGAAGAAAAGGAAGAAACAAGAAGAAAATGAAGAAACAAGAAGAAAGAACTGAAGCAGTTGGTAATGGCACAGATGAATCATGAAACTCTATATAGACTGTTAATGTTTAAAAATATACTTGCATACAATTTACTAAATCAACCAAGTAAGAGACTCTCATAAATTAAGAAGGTATGTAAAGGTTGGTGGACCCCAGAATTAACTCTAAGCCTATTAAAACTTTAAACAGTCAAAATGCTTGACTGTCAATGAGGGTTTTTAATGTTGCAGTTTGCAGATCACCAGGGGTTCAAACTTTCACAACCGAACATCTTTAGACTGAAGGATCAAGGGCTGCAGCTTGCTATGCTTCAACACAATGCAAACTTCAAAAAGGTGTCAGGTACCTACAAATAAATCATGTCATGGAAAGGTCCCATAAGGCAGCTAAAATTATGACATTTCACAGATTTAAGATCAAGACCTCTCTATGAATATTCTGCATATGGCATCTGCTGAAATTTACAGTACCTCTTTAGGGCACAGACTGGGGACTACCCTCCTCCCCTGTCTTCTGTACAGAAAAGTTTTTAACTTCCAGGACAAAAAGATTTAGCTTCCCCTGATGCTGTGCTCAGAGACTCAGTCTTGCGCTGAAGCAACCTCAATATTGCCCTTTAGGGAGGGTTTATGAAGAACATGGAATTATTAGCGGACTAACTTACAAAATGCAAGCTTTTCACAATGTAAAAATCGTGCTTAGAGCATTAAAAAAAATTACTACCATCTATTCCACTAAGTAAAATTTCAGCCCTAAAAGTCAAGGACCATTCCAGAAAGGAACGAAGTGCACGACAGACCAGAACTGTGTTTTTTAGTGGGCACAAGTGGAGAAATGCAGTGCTGAGTTACACCACTGAGCCACCGTCCTATGGATGTCAATGCTTCTACCAAGGCTGACTCTGTTGTGAAGAATGAAAAAGGAGAATTAATGCAGACACAGTATTGACTTTTTCTATTGAAATCCACCCATTGTCCTGGGAAAGAGTGAAGCAGGAATTGCCCTCCCTTGCTGATCCTAGCTTTCAAACTTCTTTTTTTGCCATCTGAACTTATTAAAACCCTTTATACATTTATAAATTCTTCTGTGGTACACAATATGTTTAAAGCCAAAATAGTAAAAGAACAAGAGTGTTTCTGCTCAGAGATCCTTAAATACTAAATGCAAATTTCCTGATAAAATTCCCAAAGAATCACAACATAGTCTAGTGTACTATAAATTATGGTAAATCAAGTAAATCAGAATATATTGTCCCTAGTGGCTCCTACACAGTCTTTAAATATATTACCCACTCCTCATCAGTCCATTCCACTCAATAACCAGCTCTGGTTTTGGTCCCCAGACCTGCTTTAATTTGAACAGTATATTAGCCTTTGCAGTATAAAGGAGAAAGAAACTTCAGGAAGAGGGTAGGTTGGCTCACAAGTGAATTTCCCATGGCAGCTCTCTCAGCCATGTAGGATGTCTGGCTATACTGAGCGATGTGCATCCTAAATGCAGCCAGGGCAATAAATCCTTCCCTAGCCAGCTGGCCAGCAGCTAGGAGCAGGCGTAGTCCCTGCCTCCACCTCCCTCAATCCTCACCTCCCTCATCCCTCCGAAATACAAAGGCTTGCAGCCTCTCAGGCTCCATTCAGAGGGCATATTTCCAGGTAGACTTGGGAAGAGCAAGACCACAAGTCCAGTCTCAAAGGAGAAGGGTTTTCCCTTGGTGGGCCTCCCAGCATTGGTTAGCTGTGGCCATCCTTATGTGGGAGGTGGCACTTGCTAGGTAGAGACAGGACCTGCATCAGAATTCCTCTCAGATGACCCCTTAGGCCACCCTAGGGCTTGTGGTGGACAAGATGGACCAGAGCACCACATCCCATAAGCTGCCTCTGGGAAGCTGGGAGAGGGCAAACAGAGCCAGCCAAAATACCTTCCTGAGGTGTCTTAAAAGCAAAGAGACTAAACTGTCCAGCCCCTTCCCAGGGTACAGGTATGATGTGCCTGAGATACAGAGTCACAAGCTGAAGGTCAGTGGTGCTGAGCCAAGAATTCTCTCAGCCTTCCTCAAGAGAAAAGAGCAAGCAGCCTGGTGTCTAGCATTGTAAAACATCTGGTAGGGCTATCAGAAGAGAGACTGCTGAGGATATAGTTTAACAGAGCTGCTGAGATTTTTTTTTAATTGCATTTGTTTTCACAAATCACAATAAAAAAAGGAAAAGTTGGAGTCCATTCAATTGAGTTAACGCTTTGGGAATTTTATTAATCAATGTCTCAGCATTCATAAAAAAAATGACACCTTTTAAAACCAGTGGAGAGGAACATTTCCAAGTATTTCAAATCAAAAGAAATTATTTTAAAACTCACATTACATGTATTTTTAAACTAAACCCTCAGGGAAATGGGTGTGAACTTTGAATTATCCCAATTGACTTCAGTGCCAGATATGAAGACAAAAAAACGTGAAGTCAGCTCTAAGATTTCTGAGTAGGTTGCTGGGGGTGCTACAGTGCCAGTAAAGCAGTGACCCTGTGCAGCTGAGCTTTTCTGTGCCCTGTGCCTGGGTCTATCCTGAAGTACCACTAAGAAGAACTCCAGCACAATAACACAGAGCACGGGGCCTTGTGAAGAATAAAATGGTGCAGCCTGTGACAGCCCTGGTACTGACTGAATAAAATATGCCTAGTGAAGAGCAAATGGAAACCAAATTATTTTAATGTCCGTGAAAAAGATGTTTACTGACTAAGCAAATGTATTCCTTTTGTCTGGGTGCAAGATTAGCATTCACTTAAGAACAGTAATTTCAGTGCTGAATTATGATGCTGCATTTCATACCCAGGACAAGGCTGAATATCAGCATTTTCACTGTGAATCTGTGAGTAAGTGAGGGGGCAGCACCTTAGAAGTGCAAGCACCCTAAAATTCCCTCTGTGTCCTGTCCTCTCTAACTACAAATTCTGGATAATATACAATGTCCTGTTCACCTTGGAGACAGAAAATTTAGTAGAAGAAATCTGAATGTGGAGCAGCAAATCTGAAGCAGGGAGTCATGAAGGAATTTATTTTGGGACATATAAACAGGCAGTGGGAGATCTGAGGAAGAAAACAGAGTCTTATCCTCACTAGTTGCATTAAGAAGCTGTTTCCCCCCTCTTCTTCTGAATCTTAACTTCTCCTTTCTTTCAGCCTCTGTTAGCTTGCTATTGGATTGTTTTGCTCTTTTCCTCAGAGCTTCAGACTCCTCATCCCATGCTCCTTTCTCCTCCTGCAGTATCTGATTGGCCCCACTACCCCAGCCAAGGATGTTAGCAAGAGTTCAACTTGTCCTTCTCTGTGAAGAAGCATCATCTCTTCCTTTCCTGCTGCCTAGAAGGACAATGTAAACAGGAAGGTAATAGTAATGAAATGGATGTGAAGCAAAAGATTTGGTGGACCTGCTCCAAGGCTCTGAGTGTTGCACCATGCAGCTGGACCAGGCAGGTGAAAGAGCAGCTCTGATTTGTCAGGTGGGAGGGGAGCATGGGTCTGAATATTATCAAGGGGCCAAAATGTAGTTAATCTCACTGGTACATGACCACACCAAATAAACAAAACAGGATACAGAGTCGTGTCTTGCAGCAGTCCCCAGGAAGGTCCTGCTGCCCAGAGGCACTGTTCTCCCTGTAGGAGAGCTGGATCTGCATAACTGCACTCTTCTGAGCCACTTCCAACATGTCCTACAGAAACCAGATAGCCATTCAGTGCACTGACCCAATGCATCTTGTGAAATCAAATGGTGAAAGAGAGGAGCTGATAGAGGGGAGTGGTTGCCATCATCCCCATGAGATACAGGAGCTTTTTTCTGACTATGAATGAAAGAATAGCATTCAAAACTAGCAATGCTTTTCATTCAAACAGGTAGTATTGAGCACTATCCATTCCACAAAGTTTATTTAACCAGAAGACAGTGAGGGTCCAGGAGCCAACAAACACAGAGTCTGAAAGTTTTCAAGGGCACTGAGTTAAGTGCATACTAATGTCCTGTTGTGCTGTTCACAGAAGACCATTGTAAGCAGAAATGTTCATGTGAGCAAATGTTACTGTGCAATGTTCAAGCTTTAATATCACACAAAGACTCAGCTACCTATTGGTCTTACCACAAGCCCCCGTTCTTCAAAACAATTCTTACTGTGGCAGGCAAGACTTGGTGGGAAACTGTCTGCAACAGCAGCCAAGTAGCCCATGATCTTTGAAGGGCCAGATTTATGTCAACTTTGTTGAGCCAGTTCTCAAACACACTTTGCAAAGGGAACTTCCAGTTGGAGTGAGTGGGAGCCTACTTGCCTGGCAGCTGGAGCTGTTCAAGTAAGTGTCTGGGAGTAAGAAATACAATAATTCAAAAAGTTGTTGGAACTTAACCAAATCCCATTGACTCATCTTTCAAATTATTCAGACTGCAAAATTCACAGTACATTGTTTTCAGAAAATTATGCAAACTATACATCTTTGTCAGAAAATTATCCACAGTGAGTAATATGACCATACCATCATTCATAAATATAGCTCCTGACCCAGTTATATCTCCCATTGTCTAACTACTGCTCCAGTTGGATAAGGCTTTCAAGAAGCTTTAGGCTTCAGCAAAAGTAATGCATCCATTTCAGTCAGTTTAGCTCTGCAGTGCCACAACTCTTTTGCAGTGAGTCTCAGTGTGCTTTACAAAGAGGATTAGGACTATTACCTTTGTTTTAGAGATGAGGCAGCAGAGGCACTGTAGAGGTGGTGCCCTATCCAAAGATTAACAGTGGCCAGTGACAGTCAGGAGCACAATCCTAGTTGAAGATGCTCAGTCCTTTACTGAAATCCATACTTTTCTTTTTAAGATGTGTCTGACAGCTATCCCTCTTTGGCAAGTAACAGTTTGCATTTTCAAGTATTATCTGAGCTGCTGCTAAGCTGTTAAATTGGGACTGGAATCTCACAGGAGGATGTTTGGAGATCCCAGCATCCACTGTGAATGAATTTCATGATGCTCTGGCACCTCAGGCCCCTTTTGGAGACATTCAGTTCAGAGAGGCACACAGAGCCCAAATCCAGTAGGAACTGAATACAGAGATACCCTTGCCTTGGCATGTGTTAGAGACTGAGCAAACAGCTGGCATTTGGAAAAAGAGGCCAATTTCTTCATAAGCTTTCTCTGGAGTCTTCAAGCTTTTGTCTAGGCTTGTGCCAGAAAGAGTAACACTAATGTTACAAGGAAAACCACAGGAAACAGGGTGTTAATGGCTAAAACACAGGTTTTACCAAATCAAAGAAGGAGAAGCAAGGAAGTGTAGAGAGAACAGAAGAAGCTGTGAGTACATAGGCTTTGCAGAAATGAAAAAACCCAGCCAAACCTTAAAAAACTTCATTTATATACATTACTGAAAGAATGTAACACGAAAAAATGGAATTTTCCCCTCTGAGGGAAGAAGTCTTTGGGGAAGTGGTCAATGCCAAATGTTTTACTGTGCTTGATACAAAGTTTTGGCAGGTTCTACTACACAAATGGAGCACATATTTGTGCTCATTTAACAATGGAGAAGACACCCCTATGGGGACTGGAAATCCAATGGCTTTGATGATACGAATGTATGCATTACATTTTTTGATGGTATAAAGTTTGCAAAGGCTTACATAAATAAAGTTTTGATCAGAAGGAAAATAGCAGAGGTAGAGGTTCAGCATCAAGCTGAAAAAAAACCCTGAGTTCTTGCCTAAAAATGAAAAATTAAAAATAGACTTTGTGTATAATAGAAATTTCATTCCTAGGAGAAAAAAATATGGCAAAATGGCCAGAGAGGTACCATGACTAAGATCATCATTCTCTAGGTATGCCAACAGAGGTGAGCACAAAAAGGGCCAGCATACCTAAAACTACTGAATGAGAAAAGGAAATTTATGCTTAATCCAGATACTTTCCCTGAAAGCCTTAAAGTGTCTGTGCAGATAGGACTGTAAGATGTTGGTTGCATCCAAAGTTCTGAAGTAGTTTATCTGAGGACTGCATTGAAGAAGGCCAGGACAGTGAACAAAAAACTGAGAAGTCCTTGCACTCTTCCATGAGATGTATTGTTGAGGTCCTCCTAAAGGCTTGAGTTTATGTCTCATGGATGCTGATAAAAACATCAGTATGTTGCAACAGAGAACATGATTTTGTCTATGTTATTTGAGTGTCAAAAGTTTCGTGTCTTCATCTAGTAGATAGCTGGAAAGAACATTACACAACCCACTGCCATTTGTCCTGAGAACAACAGTGTTTTTAATAGATTTTTTAATAGACAGCATTTGTATATTAAATAAAAACCTAGAAGAGGCATCACAGTCAGAAACACAGTCTCTAGAGCAATAGTCTGCAATGCAAATACCAGAGGCAGCTGATGTTGCAGTAGCTTCTGGTGAAGGGAACAGCTACCTCCTTCTGCATGGGTTACAGTATAGGCGAAGGCAAGAAAGAGATCTTCACATTGGAAAGATTATTACTCTTCTCCAATAAGGCAGGGAGGGGAGCATCTTTGGGATGCTCTGTTGTTCAAGATTTTCATGGGGACATAGGGTTTGCCTTGCACTTGCCCCCCTCAAGCCGCAGCCCTAGGAACTGACTTTATCCCAGCTCTGCACCTACAGAAGAAGAGCCCAAGCCCTGGCCCAGAGTATGCATGGGCTGAATGCTTCCTCATCCAGCTCAACAACCTTCATTCCCAGAGAGGGGATTAGGATGACACAGCATAGCTAAACAAGCCCTGTGCTCTATATGTACTAAACACAGCACACATCACATAAGAGTACATGATCATGGGCTGCACCAGTGATCTGGAGTTTTAAACAGATTGCAGTGAAGTCCCAAACACAAAGCTGTAGTCCTATTAATACCAATGCAGTTGGCCATTGAGTGATGCTATCAATGTAATAAAGCAGCTATCAGCAAAAGAGGGAGAGAGGCAATCAGATCTATATCTAGTGCTTCTAAATTATAGAATAACAAGAGGAACATATAGACTGTGAACTGTAGATTATTTTTTAAAAAGAAACAATAAACTGAGAGTGCATACACACAAAGTGAGCTAAGGGCATCAGGGACATGAAGAATTATTTAGGAAGAAGCTAAATGTAAAACACAATAGAGAACTCTGAAAGCTTCTCCCAAGTACTGGAAGTGATACTGCAGGTACAGCATCCATATAAGAAACCAGAGTTGGTTTTGCAGGTGTGTGAGGTAACCCCAGCCAGAAATGTCTGCAAGCAATTTGTCCGCATCTGAGGCAGGAGGAAGATAAGGAGTACAGTATTTTTAACCAGAAAGGATGCTTGCAGCAGCCTGAATTCCCTGCAACATAGGTAAGTCATAACTAAATGGTTTTGCTTCTACCCAGTACCCATAGGGCTGCTTTTTGAAGACAGAATTAAATCGGAGGATCATGTTTACACTGATTAACAAGAAAATGATAAGCTTTTCATATCATATCAAATGCTATTTGCTAAATGTCATTAGTATACTAAAGCTTAGCTGGGAAAAGACAAGGTAGGCATCTGCATTTACAAGTCTCTAGCACGACCTACTTGGATTGATACTGTCACAAAATAGTGTGCATTTAAAAGCTAAGCACTAAAACCAGTCAGCTTTCTCAAAAATCATGGCCTCAAGGGTTTTTTGACCATCACAGAAATGCCAGCTGAATTATAGGAAACCTTTGTTATTGCACAGTCAGCGTACATACTTCTGGAGTCTACTTGCTTCACTGGTCTCCCTAAGGGGAAAGCTGCAATACATTTAAAAGAGAGATGCCCTTTGAGAAAAGATGATGTACAGAGAAAGCACAGCTATTTCTTCATGCAGACATCCCACCAAATACACAAATCTCTAAACATTAAAGAACCATATCTCCAGATCTGACCTGATCCAGTCAGAGGAAGACTCAGCTCCTTTATGAGAGACAATCATTAGAAGCCTACTTTCTGACTTGCCGCTACAAAAAAAAATACTCCCACTAACTTAGATCTTCTTTGACGGTACAGTTGTTTTTTCCACTACAGAAACATCAGTTGAAGTTTCAACATAATTGAAGTTTCTGTCACTGAAAGATATGTCCCTAAATTTGCAAGTTCCTACAGACATTTGCAGAACCAAAAGGCCTCCCTGTCTCTATCACACAGCTCTGGCGTGTATGGAAGTCTGATTCCCACCAATAACACCATTCTTGCAGCACAGTCACACAGGGAAAAAAAGCAGCTCCTTCAATCACAACTGGTTTTCCTTAAACAGACAGCAAAGTATGAGAGAAAAAGGAGTCCTGGAAGGTTACATTGGTTTCATACAGGCAATCTGAAACCACTGATGAATCTTCTTGGCCACAATAGTAAAAATTTTTATTTCCTGTTTGCAGTTGCTTTGAAGGAAGTTTGTAGCATGGGAGCAACTGCACCCAAAGCTGTAGCCAGGCAGCAGTGCTGTGCTAAGAAAGGGGTTGTGTGTTCCCACCCCTGTGGAGTCATGAGCAGGCACAGATGTTAAGCCTTCCCTTTCTCTTTCTCTCCACATCCTTTCTTTCCCAGCCAGCTGCTCCTTGAGAGATAAGAAGACAATGTGCAGAAACAAAGATGCATTTTCCCCCCTTTGTTTGGATATAAAAGCACACTTCTCTTTTATTCTTTGAAATACCAATTTGTCCTACAAAATCCATGGAGATTCAGAATGAGAAAATATCACCCCAAGATGATGTCTGATGGTCTCAGTCTTGTGTGATCCCGTCTCTGCCAGACTGTAGCCTACAGTGATTTTTTATGTGTGGACAAAGACAACAAAACTGCTCTCTGCAAGTGGATATCAGCTTTATTCCTGTAAGAGATGCCACCTAAAGCAATGTTAAAGACCACTTTCTAGTAGCTAGTTTGTTTGTGTATAAAAAAATATTAAAAACCAAATAAAATTCTTCTTGTCCAGCACAAAGTTACAGGATCTCAGCCTTGCTGGCATTTGGTTTTGGACTGAAGAGAGAAATATCTCTGTAAAGTTTCCATTGATCTGTAAAGCAGAAACATCTGCTGGATGTGTTGTCCCAGGCTGCCTCTGACTGCAGTCAGCAGGAGGCGAGCCTGTGGTTAATAAGCTTTCTCTCTTCCATCCACAGTAGATGTCATTGCAATGAGTATGAAGCAGAATAAGAAAGTTTACAGGATATGGACTAATTCAGCCAGAAAATACAAAACACAAACATGGAAAAAAAGTGTCATTGAGAAGACTGTCAACAGCTTTCAGATTAGTGATGTACTCCTGCCAAAACAAAACCAGAACCACTGGACCAGCTATCCTGAACCAGTCCTGAGACTTGCCTTCATCAAAAATGCCATAAGGACCTCTTTAAAGTGCTTTTCTGCAATCCCATATAAAAGTGCTCACAAGGCTGAGATTTAATTGGTAAAAGGCTGTCCAGAGCTCTCTGGCAGAATTTTCAGAGAATATAATTCAATTTGTAATATTGTTTATGACATATACCCACACTGAGATTTTTCATTTCCTTGGTAATGCTAATCAGTACTTACTTCTGATTCAGCCAACAGCACCCCACAGGTACCAGAGGAGTGGAAACTCCCCAGAACAGAGATAAGCCTTAGATTCACCACTGGCAGTGACATTAAGGAATTCAGGCAAAGATTTTACTTCCCTGGGCAAAGTTTGTATTCCACCAAACTGGTTGTTTCCACTTACTTACTCCAAAGATAAAGGCAAGGCTTTATCATTTCACCTAGATACCTTTTTGGTAAGGCTAATGCTGCTTCATCACAACACCCATCAGCTCTCCATCATCCTCACCATGTCATCTGCTGCAGCCTCTTGCACTTTGCACCAGTGAGCACCTGCTACTTCCCTTCCTCTTCCTTTGGGAAAACAGAGGAGGTAGAGAGAAGCTCACTTATCAACCCCTGCATCAGTTAACGAGCCTCATATCAATTTGTGAAAAAGGCTTTTTTTCTGCACTAGAGGGACTAGCTGTCTGGCTGATGCATTATCCTATCTACTGAGCTCTGGGAGGGCTCAGTCTGGACAAGCACCCCAAGGTGAGCACATCAGCAAGGTTTACCCATGATGTGATCTCTGCAGTTGCTCACAGAGGCTCCTAGCACCTTCTGAGACTCTGCTCTCTCCAGCACTGTGATGTCTCCAGGTCTTTAACAACCTCTGGGTCCATGTCCAGCAAACGTCACCACTACAAACATAGCTAGTACTTCTACGAGGCTTAGCATAATTTCCCTTCTCCTGTGGAATCGAAAGTTAGCTGGTACAGAGAACAGTCTTTTTAATAGCAGGAACAACAAGACTCTTCTTATTATTCCATGCTGGTTATAGCATGTCACTCTGTCATCACCCTATCACTGCTCTGCTGCGCACACCACTCATTCTAACTTTAATGGCGTTACACTTACCAAGGTTATAATTATACATTATAGTGTGGCTTTCCTACACCGAAAAAGGGCTAAACGTACAATTACACAGCTCATAAATAGAAGGATGCCTTACTACTGAATAAGCTCATGTACCCACATAAAACCTTTAATTTAGGTTGCAAATAGATTATAGAAATTTTACAAGTATGTTTTTCCGGCTGTGGTAATTGTTAGCACCACCTCTTGGTGAAAACCTCAAACTGCATGAGACTTTTCCTGGCGCTGTCTCTCTTCACAGGGTTCGGAACCACGGCTGACTGACCACAGCCAGTCATTAGCCAGAAAAGCGTCATGAAAAAATGGGTTTGCTGGTTGTTGTTATTATTGTTGTTTCAGATATTTAAAGATAAATATCTGAACATATATGCACCCTATATGTACCTCTTTAAATTATTTCAGGATTTAGAAACACTTGCAAACTCCTAATAGTCACATAATCAAGTGAAAAAGCACGTGTGGCAAATTCAGTGACCACTCAAAACTTTAACACTAGAGCTAAAGTGAAAAACATGTGGCAGATGCAAATTCCTAGACAAGTATGGATACTAAGGTTAAGTGGCTAAATGAGACCTACAGCTTTCTTTCAAAAGCACTCCTCATTTGAATCGTAATTACCAATCAAAGGGGATCAGAGAGCAAACAAATCTCACCTCTGATTTCCAGAGCATTTGCTGTTGATGTAAAAACTCATGATGAAACTAGGATCTACCAAGAGGATTTCTCACACACTCAAAGATTTTAACACTCAGTAGTTGAGAAAAATAAAAATATATTAAATGGTGTGTGATGACATTATTCTACCCATTCCTTTCTATTCATATAATTTTCAATTTTAATTGTGCAGAATAGGCAAATAGAAATAAATGATTGATATTTTTGGAAATGTATAGAACTTGATAAGTATGCACTTCTCTTAAAGTAGCTTTTAAAATAGTTGCAGCGCACTGCACACAGAGTTGCTTATTGTGGTGTACAGAGTCCTGTAATTTACAAGGGGCATGAGTTTCAGGAATGAAAAGGGGCCACTACATACTTTTCCTCCCTCCCTCCCTTCCTCCCTTCCTCCCTTCCTCCCTTCCTCCCTTCCTCCCTTCCTTCCTTCCTCCCTTCCTTCCTTCCTCCCTTCCTCCCTTCCTCCCTTCCTCCCTCCCTTCCTTCCTTCCTTCCTTCCTTCCTTCCTTCCTTCCTTCCTTCCTTCCTTCCTTCCTTCCTTCCTTCCTTCCTTCCTTCCTTCCTTCCTTCCTTCCTTCCTTCCTTCCTTCCTTCCTTCCTTCCTTTTCTCACATTTAAATAAAAACAAACAAATAAACAAACAAGAACAAGAAGAGGAGAAAATCTCAGTGTCTCTTACCTAGGAACTCCTAGCTTTCCCAGTGTTTTCTTGTATCATATTCCTATGCATATTACTCCAAAAGGGAAATGCTCATGTCTTACATTTTCTACTTTGCTACAGTAATTTCAGCTTTCTTCTTTTGACTGTAGTAGCTAAGGCATCTTAGTTTATAGGCTCGTGCATGAAGAATTAGCAATAATATAAATGTGTTTACTGGGCCATGTAAAACCTCATTATGGATACAGATAGGAACATATGTATGTGCAGAAATGGTCAGCTCCTTTTTCACTGAGAAATCCACCTGGAAGTATTTAACAAGGGGTTATGAAGAATGTGCAGGATGTGGGACTGGAACTTGGAGACAGAAGAAAATTTTCGTTCTGAGGGTCAAATGAGTTTGTGATGCCTTTTGTATTATAGCAGCAGCTTAAGTCAAAATTTACAGGAATGATTTTCAATTCTAAACACTAAAAAAAAAGAAGACTGAGGCCTGATCTTTTCAAAGGGGCATATGGATTCCTCAACACCAGACCCCTTGCTCTGGTCAAGTAAAATGAAGAGCAATCAATATCAACTCTCATTTTTGAAAACCCCATATTTTGGCCACGACAGTTTTTGGCTTCTGGACAGCATTCAGAAATGAGAATTGGGAAAGAATTGTTTAAAACTCAGCAAAAAGTGACTGGGTCACCTGTAAATATGCATGAACGTACATGCCAGTAAGACCTGTAGTCACTTCCAGTGTTACAAGACATTCATGGCACTGTGCTTGTTCCAGGTGGTTCAAAAATTAACTGTTCAGTAAGATACACCAATGGCATTGCTAAATCAGCTATAAGAAAACAACCTAAAAGCACTTGAGGAAAGGGAACCACTAACCTCCCCCTACATAGTGCAATAAGGTCCTTATGTGTCTCAAGAGTTACAACACATTCAGTTCAGTGCTTCCCAAGCGAAGAGTGGGAGCAGACAGTCCAAGCTCTGTTAGTGTTATAGAAGAAATAGCCAAACCCACTGAATGGTGTTTACTAGCGGTTATAAAGGCTTAACAAAAATGGACAAGTCAGCATATCCTTTGACCTAAATCAACGAAACAAAGTGCTTGAGAGAAGCATTGTCCTATCCACAGTGGACAACATCTTTCCAAGATGAATGCCCAAGTTTTCCCCCTTTTAGATGCCGCAAATGGGTTTTGGCAGATGCTTCTACACCCAGATGGCGCCAAGTTAACTAGTTTTATTATGCCTTTTGGATGGTAATCTTTCCGCAGACTTCCTTTTGGCATGGCTACTGCACCCAATATATTCCAAAGGAAATGACAAGGCTACTGTAGCACCTGGAAAGGGATAGTTGCTTGTACAGACAAAGTCCTGGGATATTGCCGTTAATAAGAGAAACATGATAAAAGCCAGTCTAGATTTGCAGAGACACTTGGTATTTGAGTCTAAAATGCAATAAATATTGGACTACATCGAAACTAGCTGAACTATTGAGACAACATGCATGAAAACTATGCATAAGGGCAGACTGAGGAAAGGTAAATTGGCCTAAGAAAGTAATAAATTAAGGCAAACTCCTGAATCTATGTCAAACTGAAATGAATGCTGGATTATGAATGGCAATAATATATCCTTGGAATGAACTGCTGGAAAATGAAAGCACCTGATATTTGAACACAATATGAGAATACATTTTCAACTAAGTGGAAGCCCTACCTGAAGTACACCAGTGCTCCCTTCCTGTGACCACTCACAGCTGCCTGCTCTAACTGTGTTGCAGATTACTAAATTATTGCAACTTGGTCAGACTGGCAGGGCTCCTACATACTGCTCCTGGACATTCACTGATGATATCAATCACTCTCTGCAGATGAAAAGTGTCTTATTGTAAAAGAAGCATGTGAATAATGTATAAAAATGCTCTTCCAGAGAGTCATTTAAACTTCTGACTGACCTCAAACCACTTGTAACCCTGATAAATAGGAAAGATTTGGATTATGTGCCAGTGACTTGTCAGGCACTAGTTAGGGTTTAATTAGATACAGTCCACAGACATAATACAGTATTGTGCCTGGCAAGCTTCAGTAGTTGGTGGTACCCTGTCTAGATACCTTGCGAATGTGACAAATGCATGAATTTTGCAAATGGCTGAGGAAATTAAATCTTTATGAGAGAGGTCTGCAAGCCTTAAAACCGATGTCTGATTCATAATTATTACACTTCTGAGTGGCTACTACCAAAAATGTGGAGCTGCAATGTTAGACTGTGGGAAAAATGACTGCTTGTAAATGCAATAGAAACATATCTAATGATATGTGGACTGTCATTCCAGAAAGAAGTAGCATTTCGGAGCCAGCATGGTATCCGTATGGTACTTGATAGTGAGTAAAATGAACAAGCTGAGATGCCCATTTAGTCATCTGCCACTGGTAGAAGACATCTAGCTTATTCTAGCTGTGCTTATATGTCATTGCCTGTAAAACACAAGTACTACCACAGTCTCCTGCTAATGGTGAAATAGCTGCCTCAGTTCTGTAAGTAAAAGACATCAGCTCCTCACAGGTGATCTTCTGACCCAGCCTCTGGCCACAGGGACTCTGCTGTGTTATGGCAGTAGTATTGGAGCGTGCAGTGGAACAAAAGAATTACTTGCAATTATTTGTGATTCTCTTGGTTAGGTTGTCATCCTTAACACAATGACTTCTAAACTGGAACAACCTTAATCAAATGTTTTAAGGCTTAGCCTTTCCAGCAATGCATTGTATCTCTCTATCTGACATTTTCCCTGGAATACTTCCTTTCAGCAACCACATCCCTGGTTTTAGATTCCTGGAAAATTTCTCCTTTCTCATGGTGTCATGCTCGATCATCAATGCTGACATGCCAAAACCTTCCCACTGGGATCTTGCTGGCTTTTTTGGCATTCTACTTCTCTACATCTGGTATTTTATACAGCTGTCCATAATATTATAATTCTTGTGCCAGTAGCTTGTCCTCTTTATATGCAGACCATATCTCTCACAGATCTCTCCTCAAATCAGTGCCTTCTCTGATACATTGTCTTCTCCATCCCCAAACAATCCAGCTGTCTGAAAGCTCTGGGTTTTTTTTTCAGAAAACACTAATTACCAAGTTCCAAAATATCTGACAACCTTATACATAAAAAAATTAATAACCAGAATGTAAAGCACTCATAACTTGTGACTGAACGCCAATGAAAATGACAGAAGAAACTTTCCTTCCCCCTATGCTGTTGCAGCTTAAGTAACATCCAGAAACTTGCTGATGTCTGGTGCCTGCAGAAACAGGAATTAATGCTGTTTGTCAATGAATTATCAGGATTACTTTGTATTTATGTTAAAATCAGCTTCTATTTGTAGATGTTAAAGTGGTACTGCATACTGTTCCCTTTCAATTCAGGAGAAAAACCCAAGAAACTCTTTGTCTCAGGTTATATACTATTCATTGTCCACATCAGAAAAATTCACCTTGATAGTTTGATAAAACCTACAAGATAGGGATAAAAGAAAATGGACCAAGGAACACAGGAACATCATCAAGTAGCCACGCCCAACCTTTGCCATATTCAGCAAAAATACAAACTATCTTAATTTACAGAAGGCAACCGGATATAATCATACACGTCTGCTCTTATTTGAAATAAAATAAAAATCATTAGCTCCTACTACTTTTACTTTCATCCTACCCTTTCTATAATGATTATTATATACTATCTCCTATATTATCTCCCACTGCATGTTGTCCTCCCAAAAGAATTTATTCACAGATTTACAACAATCAGAGTGACAAGTCTATGATTTGCAACACCTCACAGTGCAAGTTACTTTTTTTTCCCCATTATCAGGGTGAGTTTTCTGACCAAATGTCACTATCAAAAAAATCACTGGCCCAAACCAAAAGAAGAACCCAGAACTCCAAAGCTCAAAGCAAGCAGTTAATGAGCCTTATGATAGGATTACCATAAAAAATATTAAAAAGAAAGAAAAACTTCATCAAATGCCTGAAAATATCAGCAGAATCTGACCTCAGCCTTTGTCACGAATTTCTCAACACTAGAGCTGGAAAGCAAAAGACATTGTCACCAGGTATGTGCACAGGTACCTGCATTTTTACACATCTAAACAGTGTAGTGTCCAGCTTAGAACTGTGCTTTGCTGGCAGTTGGGAAATAGGTGTTTTCTTACCTGCCTCTCAGAGAAATGAAGGAAGAGGATTTTTCTTGTGAGAGTGGTTGATCACAGGAATGGGTTGTCTACACAGGCTGCAGCATTCCTGTTCTCAGAGACATGCAAAGCTTCACCAAACAAGACTTTGGACAACCTCATCTAATTGTGAAGTCAGCTCTACTTTCAGCATGGGGTTGGACCAGCAGACCTCTCGACATTCTTTCCATTCTGTTTTTCTGTAGTTTGATGATTCTAATCACTCACTAAATACAAAATAAGAAATTCAGCCAGCAAAAGGGTTTGACATGTTTCTTCTAAGATAAACTGCACCTCTGCTTTCACCATGTTGAAATAATGACATGACAGCTATTGATAGTTTCTATTTTACTTAGAGGAAAACATCCACTTAAGCAAAATTGTCATTCCTGTTGTTTTAGCATCTGTGTGCTATTTGGACAAGTTTTATCATTGGAACTGCGACAAATGCCAGTGCTTGCTTTACCAAAACCTTAAGATTTAAGTTGTGAGGATATTGTTATTCCTACATTCCCTTGGGTACTGCTTCCTTGTTTCACAGGTGGAGAACTAAGGCATAAATATAGCATGTTGAGAAGTCAGCAGCTGAACCTTTCCTCTTGAACCTCAGTCCACGACTTGCAACACAAAGCCATCCTTTGGTCCTTGTTATATACTCTGACAGCAATTTCTTTCAGTATATGAGTTTCTTCTTGTAGCTATAACAGTTGATATAAAATATTCAATGGCAAAAGTATACTGTCAGCTAAACTGCTTCTTATGTACACCTTAGTTTGTGATTTTCATAGTGCATTTTGAAATAGGACACAACTGTATGTATTTACTTTATTTCCTGCTTTGTAGAGACATCTCTGCTAAGGAAGAATATCACTCCTAACAGGCCACTGGAAAAGCAAATTATCTCCACGATTTCTCATCTTTTGAGGGGCAAGGATGAAACTAAACACACAGACGGCATCGGGTACATACTAACCCTGGAGAGTGTGCCAAAGCTTCAAAACTGTGTATATTCACTCTGCTTCCAGACACTCAGCACCAAGGCAGAGAGGGGTGTTTCCAAGGGAATGAATTGCTGTCATGTTCCCAACTGGCTGTTGCGCCTGAAAAGAATCTGTCTTGCATGTGTGAGCCCCTGGGGCAGGGCATGATCTCCCTCCAGGGACATCCTCTCTTTGCATTGTTTTCCTTTTTTTAAGAGTACAAGTGTTGGGCAGCCGCCTGCCTGTAACTGTCCCTGTATATAGTGTTATTAATAAAAGAAAAAAGTAACTTGCACAATAGTGAGATTTAGTTGGGTTTCTGAAAAAGGAAGAGCAAAGAAACAATTCTCTCCACATCTCTAAGTCATTCTGGAGTGAATATTTAGTTCACATAGCTGTAAGGAGGTTGGAAGCATATGCCTCATTTCCAGTGGGACAGGCAGAAGGGCCAGTGAGAAGGCATGTTGACAGTCTACAAATGGAGTAGCAATGTGGTATTTTAACAAAGATGAAAAGTGTTGCTCTACATCTGAGAGCAGCTTTGTTAATGTAGCTGCATTTCTCAGACCACATAGCTGAACCATGAGAGGGTTTGGCTGTGTCACCTTGGTATAAGCAAAGCTTGATGAAATGTGAGTAATTTCTGAAAGAAAGCATTTCTGTGGGTTTGATCCTCTGTTTTGTGGTCTTTGCCTTGGAAGGAACATTAGTCAATTTGGGCTATTACACTTACGTTGAAAAAGAAAAAGAAGTAAAAATCCAAAACCACAGGAAGAAAAAGGTGGGAGATACAGAAAGTTTTAGCGATCATTATGAGCTCATTGAGGGCCCAGAGCCAGAGCCAGAGCCTTGCTAACCAGTAGGAACGCCTGGCCAGACATCAGCCTGCTATGTGGGGACAAGAGGAATACCTGCCCCAGAGCTCTGTGCTGGCTACCCTACTTTTCTACCTCCTCCTAACCAGGAGCTGAGTTGAGGGTGAAGGAAGCATGTCTCCACTTAACTCCCATGCCTGAAGGAGTCCAAGATGGCAGACGCTTACTGTCCCTCACCACATCCCATGCAGGCAGTCTCCCTGCCATGCAAACATGGGTGCCAGGAACTGGCAGGGCAAGCAGGAGGCAGCAAAAGTTAGCCAGTGCACAGCAGTGAGACAAGCACTTAAGGCCTAACCAATATTTACACCCTGTTGAAGGAAGGCACCTAGCTCCATCTGGGTTCTATATCCATCCATCCCCCTCTTAGAGCTGGTCCACAGATTGGCTTTGTACAATCCACTATATTCTTGAAGAGTTGACCACTGAGCAGAATGGGAAGACTTGTCATTCCTCAGCCTAAATGCAAACATCCCCTTGTTTCTCTACAGATGCATCTGCCCCAGGGTTAAGAGCCTGGCAGTTCCCACCTTTGACCATATCTGGCAGCAACTCACCTTTAAGTCTGAAGAAGTCTCTTAAATCCAAGACATTTTGAGAGTCCAGTATCTTGGATCCTGAAAGCTGTGGGGAGATTTCCAACAAAATTTTGATTTGCTGAAAGCTTGTCAACCAAGCCTAAGTGTGAACTGTGTAACTGTGAGTTGAGAAAAAGAAAACAAAAAACTAGCACAGCCTTCTTTGGTTTCCAATTGTGGCACAGTTACAACTATCTGATCTAAAAAAAAAACCTTTTCCTTTGTAAAATTTCTTGAATAACACAAAGCCACCTCTATCCCCCCCAAATGGAGTGTAAGATTTGCAGCTACTAGGAGTGGGATCTGTAACATGCATTATGACATTCGCTACATTCCAGAAATAATTTTCCAATATCTTTGAAACAGAATGAGTGCAGTGGATGTGAACAAGCAGAAAGCTCCTTGGGGCTTGATCTTTAAAGTTTTTCCTCTCAAATCTTCCTGCAAAGTGATATCTCTGACTCCGGTGCTTCTGCAATGGATGTGCAAAAAATCATGTGTTCAGCTTTGTAACTGTCCTAAGTCATATAATTGATTTCCATGTGAGCTTTGGCTTGCTGATCCCTTGGTTTTTAAAAGTCTGGTGGGCTGTATTTTTCTGGCAGGTTGAAGGCTCACAACAGAATTGTTTTAAAGGATATGATGGCTTCATGGGATTTAGACTTGTCTCACTATAATGAAATACCTTTGCACAAAGACAGCAGGAATCACACTGTCTGTCCAATGTATTCTGTATTTCCTTAGCACGGTTGTTCAGCTGAGTGAAAGATGCCTGAGATAACTATTGAGTATAATATCGTGAAGCTAAGACTATACTCATCCATAGTTTAGGTGAAAATGTTGGTGTCATTAATAGCTTCTTTTTCATACTATTGTGTCTACCTGAACTGCCCATGGTGGAAGCTGTAGGCCAAGCAAGCTCTGTGGTAAGGGAGAAGCAATCATGGCTCAGATCATCCCAGACTGAAGACCTCCAACAACAATTTGTTCTCACTATACTCCTAAAGAACTTCCAATTGTGCCATCCTGGTTGTTTATGTGCTCACTTCATAGGGCCTAGGAAGCTGTCCCAACCAAGCCACTTCACTTATGGCATCAATAGAGGGAATGTGACCATCATAATTCATTCACAACTATTCACAGTTTTTTCTCAGTACTTAAGGTGGAAAGAGATGGACAAGATCAGTGAAAGGTAAAAATAGCCCATTTCAATTGCTTTCCTCCCTACATTTGCCTCTTGCTTACTGGCTTGCAGGTACTTTGATAGCAAGCCACAGAAACCACAGCAGCAAGTACTTCATTGGTACTGTGGAAATTCTCAAGGGATAGGAGAAGAAATAGGTATGAAATTGTTACTCTTTTCCTCTCCATGTTTATTTATTTTGGACTCTTTGGACTAGACCGCAACTAAAACTTTATGAACCTAATAAAATTCCCAACATTCTCAGACATAGGTTGTGATGTTTATATATTAGGCAGAATACAAAGGTGTATTTATGAGGAGACTGGAAGTACATAGAGATGCTTGAGCTTAGGCGAGACATAAAGCACATGCAAGAAATGTTTTCAAACTTAGCACAGGCACAATCAAGCTAACCAGTACTCTCCCCACCTTGGAAGATGAACTTCATGACACAAAACCAGAAGCATTTTGGAAATCACAGAACCATCTCACCACCTCTCTGGTGGCACACTACAGGGCAACTTCAATAGATGTTATTGATTTATTTGCCTCATTCTGCTACGGCTATAATATGAACTCTCATATTTTGGTAGTGGTGCTAAAACTAATAAATAGGGGAAGGGTACAAGAATAAACATTTTTTTGCTGTTCTGTCTTCATAAAATACACAGTATTCCCTGATTCAATAAGCAAGATACACCGTCTGACTCAAGTCAAGGGATTATGGGCCTTGGCAACAGATTAGGCTTTCCATTTTTATAAATAGGAAAAAGCTAGAGGGAATATATGCTGGGATTTATTTTTGCCAGGAGCAAATAAACAGTTTTGTCAATATACAGTCAATCCTGCCTCTCTGCTTCCCCCATCCCTCCCTTAGAGCCTTTGGCTGTCTCCAGCCCACCCCAACCCCCCAAAAAGAAAGTATGTGCTCATTCTCCCCCTGTCACACATGATTTTTTTATTAATTTCAGCATTAACTCTTTTGGATACTTTCTGTCACTGGAAGATCTCTTCTTCCCCGCAAGAGCAGCACACGTTTTTCATTTAGATTATGTTCCCAGCAGATGTTGCAGAACATGAAGGCCTTGCTTCCTTTTCCATTAAAAAGGCACTTGTAATACATTTTTTTGTCTTGGATGGAAAAAAGCCTTTATTGCAATGTTCAGAAATCAGTCAATGTGATTTCATAATCTCTACCTTACCAAAGAATAATTGGTTACCATTGGTTACTGAAGTCCATGTTGAATTCCTGAAAAGTATTTGTAAGCATCCTTCCGAAGGGTACTATGGAAGGCAAGTTTTAACATCTCAGAGAGAACTCTCCAACTTTAATGCCCAAGGTAACACTTCTTGTTATCTTCATGATATTTTGCATGAAAATTCAGAGTACACATCACAGTGCCCTTGGTTTTCCACATGGAGCTTCAGGCTATCCTGTATGCACACAGCGTTATCTGAAGTTAGGCCTATTATGCCAAAACATTCTGCTCTCAAGCATGATACCAACATGCCATGTGGAGCTTGTGGTCTGAATAAAAGCGTAACACCCAGATACACCACTTGGGTGGTTGCTGCTGGCTGGTGGCCTGGACAGGACCTTGTCACCCGTGTCCTCCATGCAGCATGAGGATTGGCTAGAAAGTGACTAGAGCAGACAAAACTTCAGTGCTTCAAATTTACCTAAGACAGATGGGCCACAACAAGTGAGCTCCTGCTTCATAAATAATCACACGAGAGTAAGACCTGAAAGAAAAAGAATACGATGGACTACATTAAAAAAAACAAAACAAACCAAACCAAAAAAAAACAAAACACCAAAAAAGCCCAAACAAAACCCCCAAGGAAATCTAATCAGAAACTCAATATACCAGAAAATGGTATTTTACAGTCTCCGAAGGTTCCCTTTAAAAATCTTTAAGCTTATGCACAATAGGACATTGCTGTTGGTAGTCTGTAGGATGCTCAGGTTGTCACGGTATCATCTGTTATCTTCTGGTTTCACAGATACCTACTGCTGAATACATACATATATTTATGTATGTGTGTATGCATCTGTGTATGTATACTTTGTATACACTTGTATTTACTTATTCCATGGTTTGTGTTGAAAGTAGGAACAAAATGAGGCTATACCCTATGGCAAAACATATACAAACATAATGTGGAATCACCAGAGTTGCCAAAAAATCCCCACTGTAGAGAGAAGATTAAGTTTAACAAAACGGACAGCAAACCACAAGTTTCATTCAGAAAGCTTGTTTCCAATACAGTTAGATTTTATCATTCCATTGTTGCTTCCTGTACTATGGAAGCAATTGTTTTTTGCTAAGGCATAGGTATGTCAGAGCCAGAAGCAATGGTCCATCTAAACCTACATATGTGGCAGTAATTAATGCAGACAAATTGATATCTCGGCATCTATTTCTAATCATGTGAATTCAGCCAGTGGCTATCTCTCAGGTTTCCTTATTTTCCTTAAATTTGTCTATCTTCCCTTGAGCTGATATATACATTTTTTTATTGCTGACTTTGGAAATTGCTCCATAACTTACTTAAAAATTCTTTGTGTAATAGAAATCCAGCTTGAATTGTAACTGAGGTTGGTTGTTTCCACCTGATGTATTAGGTTTCCTGATTACACACGCTAAGTTTCAACTTATATCTTTCTGTAAAAACTTAAAGACAGCGCTTTCTGCTTTAGGTGGCTGGTGGTACCCCAGGACCAGCAAGGAAAGATTGGAGGCAATTTTGTGCTGCACTTGCCTCTTCCCAGCCACAGGTTGCGGACCATGGGTGCCAGCCCCATGATGGGTCACTGCAGGCTGGATCCTGCTTTTCTGGCTGCTTATGCACCAAGCAGCAGCACTCAGCACCATCCTGCTCATTCCCAAATCCCCCAGGATCACTTCCCAATGGTTTGCCTCCCTGTATGTTGATTTTTTTTTCCACCCCTCGTGCTTCGCAGCAAGGAAAAATCAGCAGGGGATGCACTGAGCTCTGCTTAGTGAAAGAAGTGGTCTCATATTTACTGAGCACCTGTTGGGGGAAGAGGTCTTCTGTGCCAGCATCCATGCTCTGTGGGGCACACCATGGCCCTACTCCTTAAGCCAGGAGGATGTAGTGTGCAATTGATTGCAACTGCAGGGCTGTCCAAGCAAAATAACATTTTGCCATGATTTTCCAGTTCATCGAGAAGTAAATGTTTCCACAGACTCAGAGGAAGTGCTGGCTCTTGGTTGGCAGTGCCACCAAGGTCCTGAGTGGTATGAGAACCAGGGGCCAGCAGTGTCCCTGTAGAGTTGGGAACATTTGGGATATCAGCTGCTGGGACTCCAGGCCTGGCTGCTCTCAGCTTGGACTTGCTGCAAATAATTCCCTTCTGCAAAAAAACTCTTTTGGTTTATTTTATTTTCATAATGACACAGCAAAAGCAAGTCTGAAAATCCTCCCAGCAGTGTAATAAGCTGTCTTTGCACCACTCCAAGAACCTGACTGTGATAATCACCTACACTGCTCTATATTCTGCTGCACCAGAGGTGTAGCTGGCATCTACCCAGCCTCTTCACCCACGCCACCACCAGGGCCTGCCTGTACACCAAGGAACTCTGTCCTGCAGGAAGGCGGTGGGTGGGCTTCACCCAGAGTCATGGCATTGGCATACATGGAGACCAAACCCAAACTTGGTGCAGTAGGACCAGCCCCAGCCCCTTAACACCAGTTCACTGCAGATCCACAATCATCTCAGGTGGAAAAGCAGAGTTAGGATGTGTTAATGCAACAGAAGATCTGATTTAAATAAACTTTGTCAGAAAAAAGGCTTACCAATTTTAACTCATAATAAATGGTCAATGTGCAGCCTAAAATATTCCCACTCTGAGGATCATTTTTTTTCAAAGACTGAAACTTACTTTCTTCTGTAAATGCCAGCCAGTCATTCGTAGCCTGACAGTCAGCATTTTCTGGTATTTTTCTATGCCTCTTCAGGCTGCATGTGACTGTGCTCTGTCTTTTCTTTCACACTTTGCACAAGTTTGACACTGACATCTCAAATTAACTGTTCCTGCTACACACAGGCTCGTCTCTGCATGATGAAACAGTAGAACAAAGCAACTGACAGTGCACATCCAGCAAGCTTTTTGAACAAATACCCAGAACTTGGCCTTTCTGCCACCACTAGGCAGAGCAGCATCAGACCCGAGGGCAGGTGTGGAGGAACCACATGCAGGGGGCTGTGTGGCCTTCACAGCAAATGCTGCTGCATTATGTGAGCAGGGATGGGGCAGATGGCCCTAAGCATCTGAGAAGCTTGAGAATGCACTGCAGATTGTGACTAGACACAGGCAGGGATGCAGAGAGGCAGCCACAGCCGTGGTGATGGCCATCCTTCCTTCTCCAGGCCTGGAGAAGAAGCTGCAAGAGGGCAGCCCAATGCAGGTATGGGGAGAGCAGGAAGGTGGAAGGTTATCCTCAGGATATGATGGCTTCTCACAGGCAGAACACATTAATTCAGCATATAAATGTCCCACACTTCTCAGCATGACTTTAAATCAAAATAAACGCATTCTGTGACATCACTGGAGAGTTGGTGACAGAAATTTATAATCCAAAGTATCCAGGCATTCACTGTATTACTCTGTGGACATATGTTAAAAGTATAAAAATGAAATTGAAATGACCATGTTAGGAAGATTTGATGCCCTTTGTTGACACACATCTTTTATTTTCAGGACAAAGTTGCTTTTCTTCCAAGAAGCTCGATGAATTCAGAGAAGGGGACTTGCTGAAAACATCTGCAATGGTGTAGTATAGTACCGTTTTTCTTGCTGTTAATTGATATCCTGTAGTTCCTCAGTTGTCTTGAGAGGTTGAGTCAACTGGCCTGGGGTAAGCCAAAAATAGAAATAGAAAAGCATAAAATATTGTAACAGATATTCAATATCATAAATCAGCAAAACAGAGAACCTCTGCTAACATCTCCTTCACTAAAACAACTGTTTGTTAAGGCATACTAATAAAAAGAGTTAAGGAGACTAATTTAAAGAGTAGCTTTGCAAATCCAAGAGGTTTGGATTACTTTTGGATTGCTGAAAGCTAGGCAGCTCTCAGGAATCCTTCAACCTTTTTACATTGCTATGATGCCAGACATTGACATCCCTCTGAGTTGCATATGTCCTGGGAGGAGCAAACAGCAAACTGGCTTCACTTCAGCCATGGCTTTCTGGCAGTTTCACACTATGCTTGTAACTGGATCAATAAAATGGATTGGCCACACTGACATAAAAATCTCTGGTATTTATTTTTTTTCTGAGAAATTCAACCAAGCACTAAAAATTAATTACAAGAGAAAAGCTTTACCACGTGTGTTGCCTTGTATGAAAAAAATCATTAATGTGCAGAATCAGTTTATATTTATTTAATACTCCCCACAAGATGTTATCACATTAGGTTCTTTTTATTAGTATTGTTACTTTCATTTCTAAGCTGCTGCTTCTTCCAGCTACCACTTGGCATTTTCTGTGCTCTTGCCCTGAGGTACAAGATGTCACTTCTTTCCTAGCCTTTCAGGCACTATAAATGAACATATAGTAACCATGATATAATTAACCTGTAGGTCAATCTCTTCTTGCAAAAGTGTGACCAAGTAAGCTGATAAACTAAGAAATGTGCATGGTTCTCAAAAAAATAAATATCTTTGCACTGTATATTTGACAGCCAGCAGATTTGAAAAAAGAAATACTTTATAGATGCTTCCATATGAACTGAAAAACTTACCTCCAGTTTTTAAGCTTGGCACAACACATACTTTCACCCTGAGAGTTACACAGCATCTAACACCACCATAGTCTTAGCAGAAAAATCCCGGTTGATATTTATACCACTGTAAAATCCAGTCATGCTGAGTGAATTAATTCCTTACTAAGCTAACAGTTTTTAAGATGGAGCAAGATTAAACCAACAAAAAAAGCCAAGCATTAAAATCCAAATATCATCACAATATCTGTTGAAATTCTAAAATAAGAATGAGATAATGTTTGCAGTGTTGGCAAACCTTGGCTCTTGGATAAGTTTCTTAGTATCAGATTTCAAAATGCATTGGCATCTATAGACTCATACAGCTTTGTTGCAATGGTTTTCAACATGCACAGTAGCCAGTTCCAGTAGTTTAAAATCTCCCAGACCAACTCTGGAAACTATTTAGCACCTGAATCCCATTTATTTCCACATACAGGTCTCAGTTCCTTAATCATAATTCAGAAAACTGTGCTTTTCTGCCTCTCAGGACTTATTTAATAAAATCTACATAAGACTTCTGAAGTCCTTTAGATATGATGGCAAGGGGAGAGCTCAGAGATATCCTGGACAGATCACAGTGAGATGAGGAGTTAAATGAGGAAAATTGCAGTGACAAGATGAGCTGTGCTTTGACTCCTGGACATAGATAGACAGACAGACAGACAGACAGCATGTAAACACACTACTGAAAGCCTCAAATTACAATCCTTAATGTGTAAGACCCAGCTAACAGTATTTTCAGTGTGCATACTGAAAGAGACTCAAAATTATTACTAATTCATGCCACTGACTTTTTCCTTAGTGCCATCTATGAGATACAGAATAATTTCCATCATACAGAAAAATAGCAAAACTCAAAAATTCATACCAGAAGTCATATTTGTGGAAATACTGTACAATTTTTGGAGAAAACGCATTGTGCCAGGTCATCAGTTCAAGACAGATGGCCTCATAAACCTCTCAGCAATATATAAAACCTAAGGCTATATTTGACGAGTTCCAGGAACCGCATTTCACACAGATAACTGAGTGCTGCAGCAGATAAACAGAGGCCATTTACTGCCTGGTAACAGGATGTGAGCTGAATACACCTGTCACCTGTGAAAGACGCAGGCTGAGACTGAAACAAAGAGTGACTCAGAGCTGCTGTCTCCACTGATGTGCCACACCACGTCACACTGCCAATGGCAAGCTGCAGATCTGTGAACTCCTAGACTTCTTAAATAATTTTTCTTCCACATGGTCACTAGCAAGGACTGAGTGGTGATGTTGAAACAAAGCCCAGGGAAATAGCACTCTTCATGGCATGCTAGGCAGCAGAGCCTGAATTTATATACCTGGCCCTGTCTGGTTGTTCAAACATTGTAAGCATCCTTCCTCTACAATTGACACTGACGCTGAGAGCATCAGGCTTCACATGACACATACTCATTTACTGGCATTCTATAAGGGATCCCTGTTTACTTAAGTTGACATATCTGCAGCTGAAATAGTTACTCATATCTAAGAGATAATTGAACTATGCAATATAAAAGTTTATCAGTCTTTTCCAGCTTCATACTCCTTCGGACATATCAGTAAACAACCTGTCACCCTCAGTGCCTCCACTCATAAAAGTGATCAGATGATACATCAGAAGTGTATCATATTTGTAAATAAATATGGCTACCATATGGTCCATGGCTTTTGCCGTTGTGAAGCAGGCCTCTCTAGTTTGGAAAACTCTCAGTTATTTAACAATACCTGGTGTGCACTGTTTTTGTACATTAAAAATAATGTCACACTAAGAGACATCTCTCTAAATTTTAAAAAAGAATGTGCACATGTAAGTGAGGGAGGGAGAGGGAGAGAGATCTTTCCACATGTGAACAAATTAGCTCAAATAGGTCCATACACTGTCAATTGGGATGGGGAAGTGTGTGAGGGTTTTGCTAATATTCCTCTTCTGTAAGTGATTTGAGAATTTACTATTTCAGTGGAGAGAAATTATGTAGCTGGAGCTTGCATCTTTTTATTCTTTGTTTTAGAAAGTTCCTGATGCTGGTATATACCAGCTGCCACTGAAAAGCATTCATTATACTGCTGTTTAAATTAATACAAAACCGGTGCATACATCTGACCAGGTAGTACCACTCAACCACTTTTTTTTCTCCTTTTATTTTAATATATACTACTTGAATCCTGCAATCTTTTCAATGGTCTCTCTATTTTGCTATGGAATATTTTTTTGCAGTAAATGTTTCTCCTTGTGCAGTTACAGACTCACCAGTATTAAGTTATAGGTGGGACTGGTGACATTGCCCATTACTGACTTCATTTGACTCTTCCTTGTATTTCCTGCCTTTAGACACTTGCAACTTCCCAGACTGAAATCTCCCGTGTTACAAATCCAGCTGAGGTTTAATTTCTTAGAAAATTCTGAAACCTCTGAAAAACCACACCTTGCAGATGCTGAGGGATGCTCTGCCCCAGGTTCACCTTTCATTTGCTCAGTGATGCCACCTGCACCAGGCACAGCTTGTATGCGACATCACCTTGCATCTGTGCTGGGGTCTTCTCAGCCCTTCAGGAGCTTCTTGCTGGACTTGGGTGCTGAAAAGGAAGAAATCACCTAGTTTCAAATCTGAGGTACACAGCTAGAAGAGGGGAGTCCAGAAGGAAATATTTCCACATAAGTAGCCTGTGGAAAGAGTGTGGTAAAGCCAGGAAATTGTGCACAGAAGTCTCTGGTCAAAAATGTTACTAAGGTTTTCCCCAAAACACCATAGGATTAAAATAATCCACGGTATTTAATTTAAGCCCTTGTAAGTAAATCTTCCAGGAATGGATGGGCCTTGAATGTCATAACCACACAGTACATTTTTCTCTATCTCAACACACAGAGCAGCTGACACTACCTAATGAGCAGTGACAGCAAAATGTCTTGATCTTCACTGTCTAGTGCACTGGCAGGCTCCCGTACCTGAGCAAGGAGATGCAAAGAGAGATTTGAGCAGGCTGCCAATTCTATGCTTCATTAGCAGGTCTGAGCCCTCAACCCCAGCTCAGTCCCATCAGCTGCAAGCAATGAGCTCTCCAGGGACAGGGACAGGTTGGCTGTCAGATCTTCCCAGGCATCTGGTAGCAGTGGAGAGAAGGAACTCAGAAATCATAGAATCATAGAATCACTAGGTTTGAAAAGACCCATTGGATCATCAAGTCCAACCATTCCTACCAAATACTAAACCATACCCCTCAGCATCTCCTGGTCTGTAGATTCTCAGGGCAGTTATAGACCTTCCTCCCAGCCTTGACTCAACCCATTGTTCTTCAGTTCATTTTCATCCAGGTCTGCCTCTTCCACCTCCAGAGGGGCCACTCCACGCCAGCACCACCCGCCTTCTTGGTGTAGAGTCCTGGAGGGCATCTCCCAACCAAGCCTGCTCTAGACAGTCCCCTCTCCATGTGTTTCCTCCCTGTTCAGCCTGCTCTATCACTCTCCCTGCTGAGGCACTCCTAGTCTCACCTACTTCCCATTTAGCCCTTGTTTGCCCAATTCACTTCCTTGCACAAGAGTTTCCAGTTCCCATTTACGCCATTGGTGGGTGGCTGGCTGGCTGTGTGCTGCCATTGCAGAATACTTCTTGCAGAACATCAGGAGATGTATTTCAATCAAAGCAATAAGTATATGATATATACAGAGATTATGTTAAGCTGTTGCTTTGGTGGTGAAGTATATGCCAGGTTTTGATCTTTGGGATGGTACCTTTGTACATTCATTTTCATGTGGCAGATGTTCTCTCACTGATGGCTACGTGAAAGATGGTAGATGGCCAGGTAGGAATTTAATGTGGGACCCCAGGGATGCTCCAGAAGGCTTTGTGAGTACAGGGTTCTGAGTGCCACAAAAGTGGTTCACTGACACATATTCATGGGATACATGGAAAGGATTTCTCAGTTGTAGCATGTGATCATGTTACATTCTGCAACCATAGCCATGCTAGGCAGAAGAGTGCTCTTGCAAGGCTGTTCCAGCATTGGTACGAATGACATTTTTTTAATTAAATTGTCAGGAACCCCTAGTTTAGAAGGGGTACCACCATCTTTCACGATTTTTTACCCACAATATTCCCCATGGTGTTTCTTTGTTCACTGGACACCACCAAATACATACACTTCTATCTGCTGATTTTTAAATACTCTTGGCTCTGAAACATCTTTCTTTTCATTTAATCAGTAGGTTCTTTACCAGATATAGTTATGACCTGAAACTTCTATGTGCCTGCATATGAAAAAGAACTTGAGTATCTGCGAGGTGGGGGTGAGGGTCTGGTTTTAACTTGTTCTCCTTTCAGTGATTATCAGGCTATTTCACATTTGCCTGGGACTTCACTAAAATGCTTGTAAATGCCCCTCCTCATCCCTGAATTGCTTTGCCTTGCCTAACTTTAACTCATCATGGCTTTTAACTATCATTTTTTCCTGCTAGCAGTAATTCAGAGAATGTTTTTATGCAGTTGCTACCTCTGTTTTCCATTTCCAGAACAGTTCATTTGTTAACCTCAGTTTTTTTGAGCAGTCCCTTGTGAAGCCACATTGGCTTTTTCCTTGTTCTTTGTATATCTTTTTTTTTCCAGAGGAATTTTAATCTGCTGCACCTTAAATTCGTATTCTTATTAGAATTCTCCAGATTGTTTTCACACCCTTGGATATGAGGTACTTCTCATTGTATACAGCCCACTAAGACCTTGATTTAACTAAGCAGTTAAGGATATGCTTAATTTAAAGAATGTAAGAATGTGTATAATCCTTTCCCTTTTCAACACAATGTGTATATCAATGGCTATTCCAATGGGACAAAAGCACATGTTGAAAGTTACTGTAAATTTTTTAAATGACTATTCTTTAAACCTAATCCTCCAGTATTACTGCAGCACCGTATGGTTTCTGAACAATTTTTCTCAATTAAACAAGAGGAGATTTGTAACACTCAATTCTTTTAACCAATTAATTTTCATAGGACTTGTCACCTTCTAGGTTCTTAGGTTACTGCATTTTTTCACATAATCTAGAGAGAAGTAACCATGTTTTACCATATTGAGATGACAAGCACAAGCCATCACAGCCTTGGAAAGCAAGAGACCCCTTATCCTGAGCAAGCAGAATAAAGCAGACTTTTTAGACCTCCATTTTCTAACTGGTAGGATTTGCATTTGTGGAAGCATCTAGAGAAATTACATGTGAAGGCTCCAGCTTACATCTCT
This sequence comes from Clamator glandarius, assembly GCA_033459285.1. Classification (NCBI taxonomy): domain Eukaryota; kingdom Metazoa; phylum Chordata; class Aves; order Cuculiformes; family Cuculidae; genus Clamator; species Clamator glandarius. Next base: position 1,038,371 of record JAUNZM010000020.1, read on the forward strand.
TCTTCCAGGGCTCAGGCTGAGATGCTGCACAGAGCCCATATTCTCCCAGGTCAGGCTTTAGCTTGTCTCTCTAATTAAGGGACATATTACCTTCTTGGAAAAAGTGACACTCACCACGCACACAGGTGCATGTTTTCATGAGATGAACGAGCAGGGAGAGGCTTCCTGCTTTTATACTCCCTGGTGTACTCTGTCCCTTTCTTATCATGAGATTCAAATGAACTGTCCCAAAGAACAAACTTGTGATTCGGTTGTATAGTCCTGTCATGTTGAATTTTTGTTTTGATCCCAAGCTTTTAAAGTGAGTCATTTTTGCTCTTTTAGCCGAAAGCAAAATGAAAAGAAACAGAAAAGAAGTGACATGAATGAGCAGCAAATTGTCTTTACCAGTCAGCTCTGCATTATAAATTAATGCTGGCAAAGTAAAGATAATGCTTAAAATTTGCACGTTGAGGTGACTGAGTAACTCAGCATCCCCGCAGTCAATCTGATGTAGTACTTATATCTTCACTCACTATCTCCTTAGAAGTATGTTGGTTTACTTCTTGGCTAAACTATTGACTGAGGGTGAAACATCATTTCCAGGCAAAAAGTAGAACAGAGCACAGATCTGTGCTCCTGGCTTGGTGTCCTGCTGTTGGCTTAAATAAAGACTCATTTTAAAATATTGTGGGTTGTCTTTTTTCTCTTTTTTTTTTTTCTTGGCTATGTTTGCCTCGTGTTTCAGTATTATCTGTTAAAAATGCTGTGCAACTTGATGCTATCACCTACACCCAAACAGCACTTTAGCACTTACTCCCTTTCAACCAGAAGAGGGCTTCTTCTTGGTGTTAATAGAGTGCAGTCAAGGGCTGTGCAGGACCTCTCTCAGAAGAGAAGCACGTGCCATGTGCTGAGGTTAGTCTAAATCAGGTTTGAAGCCTTTTTAAAAATCAACCAACCAAACAAAAAACAAACAAACCAACAAACCCCAACCAAAAATAAAATATTTTACTAACACAGTAAATGATTCAGAAGAATCTGCAGGCTACACAGCAGAATAATGTGCCTCAGATGGTACAATCACCCAGACAACTCCAAAAACTTGCATTAATACAAATTAGGTATAGCATTGCAAAGCTGCTAGCAGTGTAGGAAGTTATAGGAGGGTGTTGCTCTTCTAGGGAGTAAAAGGTGAGCACGTTACAATCAGCCAACAAACTTGGATAACATAATATCTAACATACTAAATAAAGATGTTTAATGTTTCTTCATACTAAAGTATAAGAGCCATAAATCACAAAGTACTGATTCCTTTGGGTATCACAATTCTACAAATTTTATGACAGAGAATGTATCAGGTTTCATTCTCATTCTTATTCTCATTATAATTTCCACAGAGTAACCTTGAGGTCGGAGAGAGAAGTGAGAGCCTGTCGAGGTATGGCTTCAATCAGGGAGAAGTGATTTTCCTCTGGATTGCTTTGATTTCTTAAAAGAAGAATGTGCTGCCTGAGTAATTGGGAGCATTTTGCCTCATAGGCCTGAAATAACAGAAAAAATTGGTAATATATTAGGTAATTTGGGGATTAGTTTGTAACTGAGACCGCTCTTTAAATTTATCCACTTTCCCTATCAAAAGCTCCCTTCCAAGAACTAATTACTGAGTCATTCTCTTCCAATGTCATGTAAGTACTGTTTCTTTCCATCTTCGAGGATTTTGTGTTCACATGAGCTGCTCCTGTTTCTCCATACTAGCACACACTAGTTATCAAAAAAAAAAAACCAAAACAAACACCAAAAGAAACAAATCAAAGCAACCAGATTTCCTGTATCAGAAGAGAATTAGCAAGCCCTAATAACTGTCGGGGCATTTATTTGCTATCATTTACCTGATCATTTCAAAGTACTTTTGATCCATTAAAACTTTACAACATCCCACAAGGTTGGTATTTTTAACCTTCTTTCACAGACAGTAAAAATTATATAGAAATAGCATAGTCTCTGTGCTGTAGGTCATACGGGCTGTGACAGAGAGGGGCCATAAACAAGCTGAAAAGGCTATAATGTTCCAGCCACTAGACAACAACACCTCCTTCTGGAATGAAAAGCAAGCAACGTGGCTGTGCAATGCAGGCAAAAAGAAAATAAATGACTGCAGCTTCTCGAAAACAATTACAAGACAGCCTTCCCTAAAAGCTGGGAAGTGAAAGGTGGATTATGAAATTAGCATTATGGATCACATAGTGTATATTTCTACATTAAAATGAAAACTATCAGGAGCTTAGGTGTTGTTCTAAACAAGAGATCAGGACACATGAAAGAAGTAATGGTACCTTGGCTTCTGCATCTCCCAGGACCTGGATTTGGTACAAAGAGCCTGTGTTTGCACAGGATCAACAGGAGCAAAGGCTGGTTCATTGCACAGGCACATGAACAAACTCTCATGGTCTGTTCTGTTTGGGTCCGCAGCCACTTGCAGCGCTGGCTTTTTTGCCTGCATGCAGGTTGGAGTTTGCAGTTCGCAAGGCTATCTGCAGCACCTGAAGTGGGTAGTTTAGGGGTAGGTTTGCTGCTACACATACGCTGTGCCATCCTGTCCATCTGGTCAAGTGCCACATGGGGGGCGATTCGGAGAATGCAACTCCAAGACTGCTTTGAAGTTTCAGCCCTATGGAGAGAAGACTATCTGAGCAGATTGCATCCAGCACCCAGGATGCATGGAGATGAGATCATTATAGTGCTGTTACGACCGCAGCAAATGCTGAACAGAGTCCAGGCCATTATTGCATAAGACTTGAGCACTTTCCTGGCAGTGACTGTGAAGAATATGAAAATGTTGAAACTGAATTTATTCTCAGTTTCAACATAATCTCTCTGAAAGACTTAACTGGCAATGGAATTTCAAGGGAGAAACCATCGTATAAAACTAGTGGCTTTTTACCCTCTCTTTGTCAGCAGATGATTAACTCCTGGTGCTGGAGGTGCATCTGAGCAACTTAGAATGGAGCTCTGGAAGTCATGAAGAAGAAAGAGAGGTTTCAACCAAGGCTTAATCATTCTATTCTCAGCACTTGCTCTGTCCAAAGCTCTGCTGATTAGAACCCAGCAAGAATATTTCCTTGAAAAAGGCAAGATAATCTTGATTTGCAGCTTGGGATCTCACATTAACAGTAAACTAGAGCAAGACAGATTAAAAGTAGGGGTTTTTTTTCAAAGTCAGATGTTTGACTTCCAGTGCCCAAATCTGGTTTTTGAAACTTGTGTGTCTATTCCCAAAACTAATATAAACAAGCTGACTGTGGCCTTTGAAATATATGCTGCATAGTCTGACACATTAATTTGGAATCGCAAGTTTAATTAGAGTGATTCAAGGTAAAAAAAACTTTATCTAAGAGATTTACCAGTGATTATAGCAAAACCAGGTCCTACATCTCCTCTCTCATTGTTGCTATGTTGTGAACACAAAAGCATGCAAACCTATATCCCCTCAGCTCCTCAAATCATAGCAGACTGCACCAATTTAGGAGATGTATTTCCCAATCTTACACTGACTTGTGGTAGTCACTGTGAAGTAGGTTTTGACAATCTAGAGCAGAACAATGGAGAAAGACACTGATCCGAAAATAATTCCTGAGTAGCCATTTATAACAAGTACCTTCTGAAAACCTCCTGTGCTAAAGCTGATAATACACAGGTGAAAATATATATTTTATTCTCATTCTCTATAGCTTTAAAAAATATTAAGTATTCAATATAGATCCAGGATGTATGCATATAGATTAGATTGTTTTATTTTTTATATTTAATAATTTTACCACTCTTATTAAGCTCCCTTCCAAACATCTGGGAACTTAAATTTTTTAAAAATAAGACTTTTAGCAAGCAGTAGAATAGCCAAAGCTCTCTTGCCAATTAAAACATTCCCAAATACTGATTTTATTTTTTCCAGAATTTTTAATTTTTTTGAAAAATCCTCATGATGTTTAGGTTTTTCTCCCTGAAATGGAAAAGTTTGGTTCAATCAGTGCTGTCATTACAGATAGAGAAAGAAAGTCCTGTTCTTGAGGGAGATACTCGTCTTCATAAGCGTTAACTATTTTCTTTCTGCATTGTCCTTCATCCAGTCCATATTTTTGACTTCTGTATTAGAAAAAGCATGTGTGCCTCATAACAATTTGCCTGATGCACATCTGTAGTATCTCTGGCCAACATGGAACTTACTTTACGTAGAACTTGGTTGACATGCTATGGAAAAAATAGCTTGAATTCACCTAATTAAACATCATTTAACGATGCGAGCAACCTTTACTTTGCATAGCAGGTTACATTAGAATCTCATCAAAGAGATTTGTATCAAAGCTTTCATTCCCTTCACTTTCACCTTTGCGTCACGATATTTTGTCCCATCTCTGCCACGCCATCTAAGAGGTCCATCCATTTTCATTAGGATGATATTTCCACCCCTTAGTTGTCAGAAAATTACTTCTAACTTGTTTCCTTAGCCCATGTTTTTAGCATGCTGTGACTTCTAGTGACGAATTTATCAACAGCAAAATTAAATGGGAACGCTTTCCAGATGGTGCAGGAGGAATGCCAAAGCTCTCTTCCTGCAGATCAACCCTTGCCCTTTCAGGCAGCAGCTCTGTGGCCTCATCTTTAACCTGTTCCTTACCACTTGACTGTTTGCCTACAAATCCCCATCTCCCTCAGGTTACTTCAGTCTCCCACACAGCTCAGTGACAGTGAAGCCCTGCCAGATTAAATCTCTACATCTCATTTCCTTTGAAGGGGAATTATCTTGTCAAAGAGATATATTAGTTAACCTAATACTTCTACTTGCCTTTCTATCTCTGTTCTCTATCGTTTCAAATTCTTGTGTACTACTGAGGTGACACTAACGAGCTGCCCAGATTATTTTTCCCTTCCTTCAATAGAGGATGTTACAGGCATTATTCCCCAATCATAAAATGCTACCTTTGAGTTCATAGATTGTTAAAAATCCTTTCTACCAGACTTGCAGTTTCCTCTGCCAGATCTTGGACTGTCATGAGATGGACGTTATCCAACTACTCTTCCTTTGCAAACATATTCATTTGCACTTCTACAATTACTCATGACTACATTTGTCCCAATAGTCTACATTACTAAATATAGCCTTATTATAAAACAAAAGCAAAATATTCTTTAGTTTGAGGTAATACTTGGACTACCTTTATCTTCGTTCCCTCCTTATTTGATTGGAAGAAGAGGGGATTTTTTTGACCCTACTTCTAACCAGGGTGAAGAAGTAAATTAATTTTGGAAACCGTCTTGTCTCCAGTGGCAGATCTCAACACATACCTTTAAAGTGTTCAAATAAGCTCTTGATGTCATTGTGTTATATGTTTGAAAGGCCCTAATACTTACAAATACTCAACTTCAAAATATTTTTTTTTTGCCCTGGGATTGCACTGGCTGATGTGTATCAGCTTCCAATATATTTGTCATTTTTAGTATTTATGTCAGCAATGACTGACCAGAAACTGTTTCAATTATTATTGTACCTTATGTGCTGCAGCATCCCCAGAAAAGCCTCATTCAAGTAGAACAGCTCCATCCAGGCCTGACATGCCAGGGTCAAAAGTGAAGCTTCTTCAGCACACTCCCTCACTCTCCAGCTCACCTGGAGAACACTCTACACTTCCAGCAGCCAGTACAGCCCAAGTACACTACACACTCAGCGGACAAAATAAGTGAGCACAACAAATATAGGAAAAGTAAGAAGAAGCTAATGAGCATTTCAAGCATTTTCATAGGGAGAGCCATAGACAGCTATTCGTTAAATCCCCAAAACCCTCATCCAAGTCCTTCTTGCTTAAAGGTATAAGGAAGACTCTCCCTTCTCTGTCTCAGGCTCCTTCCACCTTCACCATGCCAAAACCCCAGATCAAGCCCCATTAAAACAATAAACAAGGAGCAATTTCAATCCACTTAATATGTGTAATCAAATAACTCACTGCTCAGTATATTCCAGAGTTTGGGATTGCTTATGAAGCTGCCACAAAGCTTTCAGTGCACTGCAGAGCTCTTCCTTGAACTGCCAAATAAACTGGAGGTTCTTGCCATAAAACTGAGGTCCAGTGTGTCACAGAGTGCACATATTTTTGTCTAATTTGAACATGGAAACAATTTCTGTGCTTTTTTAGAACTGGTGAGTAACCATTGAGCAACCAGATTCACGTTTCCATGTTATTGCTGAAGGAGAATTTCAATGGGTTTGGCCATCAAAGAATAATCTGCTCCATGATACCAGCTCCTCTCTAGACTTCCACATATTACATTTCATTAAAGAACAGCTGAAATGCAGGATGGTTTTTTCCCTCACAACATCCCCCTGAGGAAACCACTGCTTTTAGGTTTCATGAGGATGTTATGAAGGACTTCGAGAACAAGACATCCCCATTACAACCTCTGTAACACATTGGTCAAAATGGTATGTTTTTAAGCCAGTTTCCGTGACATTTTTTATTTAAACTAGATGGTGTGCCTGTTAACCATACTCCTATGAGAGCTGCCTAGCCTGGTAATGGCCTGATGGTGTTCCTGGGTGCTACATGCTGAAGCAGAGCTGCAGCAAACCTGTGCATTGGGATGCCCTCAGCACAAGGCATGCTGGAGTGCTCCTGGCCTTCTAAGGGACTTAATAACATACAGGTATACAAAATACCCTCTGGAGCCAGACTAACCATCCACCTAATCCTATGATCTGTCTCTTACAGTGCCTTGTTGTAAATAAGTCTGTGTGAATATGAATGCACTAATACATCTGGCAGCATTTACATAGTTCCTGGTGCTGCAAACATTGCAACAAAATACTCATTTTGAATTGGCAATGTACACCTTTATGTCATGATTCATACAATACTAAAGGCCAAACAGACAAAACTGGGTCAGTTTAATGCCTTGAGCTGTCCTCAAAGAGTCTTTGTGCTTAGAAGAACAAGCAAGCAGAACCTCTACATTAGAAAACAGAGATAAGTGAAAAAATGAGCATACAAAACCTACAGGCTTAACTGGCTTATTAAAATATATTAAGCCTGACTAGCATATGTTATCAAGCAGAGCAAGACTATCGCTCTAAGTGGGCAGGGAATGAGTTTCCTATTTTGCTAGTCATCTTCGAAACAGACAGAACACATTTCAGTAAACTGTATGGAAAGGAAAAGGTAGGTCCACACACACCTCTGGAAATTCCCCAGGGCTGCATAGCCTAGCTCTGGCCAGCCTGTGGCCTCCTGGCAGAATGAACCTATGGAGACTTCTCCTCCCACGGTGTGTCCCATCTATCCTCATCAACACCTCTCTTAGGGGCACAGTCAGGGCTAGAACACAGGCACAGGTACAGACCTAGCTGTCAGACAGAGATATTAACAGGCTTGTGAGAAAACCTAAATACAGCAGCCACCAGGAAAGACAGGAGTATATATGTCAATCAATCCTTTTGGGGGGGGAGAGGGGGAAGTACTCATAATTTCCAGAGAAAGCAGACATTGTTTTGGAGATAGGTGTTTGGTTGAAAACACAGTACTTTGTCAAAAAGCAAGTTTAGTGAAGAATACTTGATCAGACTTTCTTCCAATTTCCTGCTCAGAAAAATCTGTACTGGCCTGTGGTCCCTTTCTTCTTGCCCTGGACTCACACACACTGCCAGTAACTTGTGACTCTCACACTGCTTTCATCCTTTGGTCTTGTCAGCACGAAGGAAAAGAGAGACAGAAAGAGAGATGGTACTCAAGGAATGCAGAATCCTTAGAAATAGCAAATAATGAATACAGTCAGGCAACTTAGAAGTCAAATACTATAGAACGACATTGTCAGATGTTCTCAAAAGTGGCTCACAGTGGAGAATTGGCTTGTCACATGGAGCTGGCTCTCCCTCTTCCCAGCTATTAAACTGTTATGAAGCTAAAATTGCATGAAATAGTTTCCTAACTTTACTTTTCCATCTATATAACAACTACGCACACCACAAGGGTGTTCTACAAGTAGAAAATGGAAGAGGAGATACACACAACACACTGTATTAAAATGTGATTCTTGCTATGAAAAACAAATAAGAAACCTGGATCTGACCTAACTGTGAAGTAATTTGAAGTGATAAAAAGATACCGATGATGAATTTGTTAAATCTGCAGTACATGTGGAACTAATCTGAAGCATACAGTTGAAAACAAATATACTAATTTCATAAGTGATGCAACCTGACATTTTGTCCATAAGAAACTAGCTGAGGAGAATCTAGCCTGCGATTATATTTTTGTAGGCGTAAGTCTGGTAAACTTTTAAATGCATGTTAATATTTCTTGTTTACATAATAGTTCAGCAAGACAGCATTCTTCTCCTCAATTTAGGGACAGCAAAAGTCACATTTTTATGGTACAGCAAAAGGTCTAGCAGCCCTAGAAGATACTTACAAGCAGTGTATTAGTCTTTTAGCTCAGAAGAAAACCAAAGACCAAAGTCTGGCTTCATATACATTGCAAGAAATTTTAATTGATCCTGCATTTCTAGTAGCATGTTCAGAAAATAGCTAGACCCAGTCTTTCCAGTAACTATGTTGTCAGTATGTCCATAGCAGGATCAAAGTAGTTAATCTTCCAAAATATTTTCCAGCATGACATTTCTATGATTTCTTTCCACCAAATATGTGCTGCCTTATTCTAAATCAAGCTCCAGTGTGCCCAGACTGTCCTTCCTAGAGTCTGGCTAATCTCTCCTAGAAAGACCTCCGTGACAGCAATTCGGCTACATCCCAAAGAAGCCTGTTCCAAAATCTAAGCATTCTGAATATGCCTACAAAGAATCTCTGTTTTCCATCTACTACATACTTTGTATTTATAGTTCTTTGCAGTTCCTAGCCATTTTCATTACTAGTATTTATGGATAAGATTTTGTAAAATTTATCCCATTCTTACACACTGATTTCTGCCTATTCACTGGACAAGGAACTTAGGTTTCTAAGACTGATTTATTTTTTCTTCCCAGTGCTAGGAGCTTAGGAGTCAGGTGTAGAGATGCTGAGCACTGAAGGACTGAAGGATTTGGATACAAGTACCTCCAGTCAGAGAGACTCAGGTATATATAAAAGCTATTTCAGAAGAAATTACAGCTTGAAATGAAAATAGGAATAATTCTGTGACAACCCTATGGTTAGACAAGTCTTTAATGACTAGAATAGCATATCACTTTGTACTGGTTAACTTTCAGAGAAGGAAAACAAGATACATCCTTATCATCTTCTATACTATGATATACTATCTGGCTGTTTGCTGCCAGGTTTGTTTCTGACAGGCTTAGATTTTACATAACTGAAAAACATTTGCCCTCTTAAATAAACAGAGGCTTCATTTTTGCTGTACAGTAAACAGTTGAAATATGTGAATATTGCCATGTGATACAGATAACATCAAAAATCAAATAATTTTATATTCATTATTTTTTACCCCACCTCCAGAGCATCACTCCTTTTATTTCCTTTAGTCTAATACTAAAGTCTAAAGTCCAGGTAACATTAAAGCCATACTTTTATGCCAACACTGATAACTTATCAGTAAAGGTGGAGGGACAGAGATTCACCAAGGGGACAGATGAGTAGTAACTTCAAAGTACTGTGGCAATGAAAAGGAAGGATTCTAGATGTTAAAGAACTTCTTGGAAAGGCTATTTTAGGTGGCCTCATGTAAGGAGAAATCAGGAATCAGAGGCATATATTACACTGCAATCTTTCACAATGCAACAGCCTAAGGGCAATGAGAAAATTTTCATAATGCTGAGGATAAGAGGTCTGTGAGTCCTCTAGTAAAAAATTCCACTTCAGGAAAAGGACCTCAGTCTTTGACCTCTGCATGATTCATGTTCTTTGAAGTCAATACTGAAGACACAACATGTGAAAATAAAGTTATGATGGGTGTTTAGCTGTAAACACAAGGCTGTCTCATAAAAAGAAAGCCATATCATTCTTACTGTCTTTCATTTACCTTTGTTTCCCTGCATATAGCATTACTGCCAATAGATATTTGATAAGCGTAGTCTGGTTGCACATTGATAAAGGACATCATACAAGACAAGCACTATGTTGCTCCTCCACCTTCTGAAAATCTCTGTTTTAGAAACACTAGCACTTCCTTCCAAAAAAAAAAACATTCAGAAACAAATTATAATTCCAGTACGTATGCTGATAAAGTTATCACTCTATGTCATACTTCATGACATAATGTTCCAGCAACTACCAAAAGCAACATGCATTCACCAAAGACACCACCTAGAGTGTGTGAAGTTGCTCATTTTTGTTTAAATTTCACAAGTATTTTCTTAGTGTTCCCAGGTCTGCAAATTCCTCATGGAGTTCAGGAACTACAGACTGCCTTGGGTCAGGACATCTATACAGAGCAAAACACATCATCCTAACAAACACGTGGGGTTACCCCCTGCAGACAAGACCTTCTTGCAGGAGGCCTACCACAGAGAGACTTGAGATGCCCCATTCACACTGTGCTCCCTAGGGCACTGCTTTCTGCCACACAGCCGCAGCAAGATGGACAGGCTTTGCACATGTCTAATAAATCAACATTATGATGGGAAAAATTCACCCAATGCCAAGAGCTCCGGCAAGACCGTATAACACTTCATTTGTATGCTAAAAATTCAATAGGGATTTAAATGAATTAGATCCTTGTGCACAAGAGAAAGTCAACTCTTGCTGAATAAACATTTTTTATTAGCAGATCAGAATTAAATAGGATATATTTCTTATGAAGCAGTTTCATTTGAATGAGAATTAAATGACTGACATGCCATGCTTTCAAGCATTTGTTTTTCATAATATGTTTATGCTTTTTTCTTGTTAATAAGTACAGTGTTCCACTAGGTTCTTCTTTTTCCTCTGTGTAACAAAACCAAAGATAACTTCTAAAACCAGAAGAAATAAATCATATTTCAGAACACTCAAAGTCAAGGCTCTTCCTCTGGTTTGACTTGAAACAGAGAAAACATTACAAAGTACTGAAAAGGTTTTCCAAGTCTCTTTAATGACCCAGAAACTGATTATGATGTACTGAATTCTGCAAGTTAGTAAATCTGTCCACATACATGATTGCAAAACAAAATGTTGGGACTCTGTCACCAATAGGATTTTCTGTTCAGAATTACACTGATCCAGTAGCATAGTAACTCCCAGGGACACGTCTTGGTAGTTAACAATACCACCAGGCACGTGAAGACACTACTCAGAGACACCAGCAGATTCTTCTTCGGTGGGTCATTTCTGCCAGCCATAATGCAGAGCAGATCATGATTAACCCAGCTCTCAAAAAGCCTTGGTGAGACTGGAGGTCTAGAGCCAGATCTCCATTCTTGTCTTTGCACCCGTCTCCTTCTCTTGCCTGTGTACTTTCATCGGTGTCCTTGAGTGTGAAAAGAATTGAGCTGTTTCATGCTTCATTAGGGAGGACAAAGCCACAAAAGTTGCTCTCAGATGCATCAACCTTTTTTTTTCATTAACACAAGGCATAATTAGAACCTGACATAAAGCCCTCTCAAGCCAACTGATGTCTATCCATTCACTTCCCTGTGCTTTTGACCAGCACAGGTCCTGGTGTAGCATGAAACACAGCACAATTAACTTTCACACCCAAGGACACTGACATCATTTTAAAGACAGACATGATGTTCCAATCAAGGCCAAAGGGTCTTAACCATGAGAAATAACTGAATTTGTGTACACAAAGGGGAGGTCAGAAAAATGGATTTATATTCACTATAGAAAATCCCCCTTTGTTTTCCAAGTTGTTCTTGCTTTCATAATCACTAAGGACCACCACTTGGGAATGGCTGTGTCCTTGAGTGGACACATGATTCATTGTGTTATTTCTGCAGCCTCTACATATCTTCTTGACAAATTTCTGTTGGAACTGTATCCTTTTCCAACTGAAATGTGCTTATAAGTCTATCATGGTTTACAAATATCTCAGCAAGTCCAGTGAAATCCAGCTGGGTGAAAGGCAGTCTTATTTTCCTGCTCCAAATTTTCCAATATCACCTATTTGTATGTTAGCAGGGGAAACCTCCATGATTTAATAACTACAAGCCATTTAACAAACAAGCACTTGTAAAGAACAAAAACACATGCTGCACTCTGAAAGGCATGTTTTCCTTTTAAACACTTCTTCAATTAGAATAGAAACATAAACTTAATTGATTTTTTACATTTTTTTTTTTAACAAAAAGTTATTCCCCCCTCCTCCAATCCCAGATGGCTAGATGTTGACTCAGTGCAAGGAGCTAGGGAGGTTATACAAACATGAACTTAGTTTTGACAATCCATTATAACTTGGCTAATGCCCCTCCATTGCCAATAATCAAGACTCTGCTAACACTTTCATTCCTTTCTTTCTTATTTTTGCTGAGTATATTGCACTCTGTTCAGCTGAATCACCAAGATTTCTTTTTTTTCGAGAAGGGCACTTTCTTTTAAAGCGTCTTAATGGAAAAAAATATATATTTCTCAAATGAAGCTCTTGAAGGGATTTGCTTCTTGCAGGTGAATTTGCAGTGATGTTCATTTTCAGAGCAGTCTCAGACCTGGTTTTCTCTTTGCTCCCCCATTTTCAAGAGGCAGCACTGTGCAGGGAAACGGTGCCCAGCTGCAACATCTTAGCTTTTATGGAACAACAGTGACAGGACATGAGGAAAAGGCTGAGGTACTTAATGCCTTCTTTGCCTCAGTCTTTAATTGTAAAGAAAGTTGTTCCCTCTGTGTACAAACCCCGGAGCTAGAGGAGCAAAATTACGCTCCCATGGTCCAAGAGGAGGTGGTCAGAGCCTTGCTAGCCTGACTAGGCACCCACAAGTCTATGGGGCTGGATGGGATTCACCCAAGGGTATTGAAGGTGCTGGCCAAAACCCTTTCCATCATCTTCCAACAGTCCTGGATGACTGGGAAAGTTCCACTGGAATGGAGGCTGGCTGATGTTGTGCCCATCTACAAGACGGGTCGCAGGAAGGATCCAGGAAACTACAGGCCTGTCAGTCTGACCTCAGTGCCAGGGAAAGTCATGGAACAGGTGATCTTGAGTGCTATCATGAAGCACATGCAAGAGAACTGGGTGATCAGGCCCAGTCAACATGGGTTCACAAAAGGCAGGTCTTGCCAAGCTAACCTGATTGTCTTCTATGACAAAGTGACTCGGCTGCTGGATGAGGGAAAGGCTGTGGATGTGGTCTTTCTGGATCTCAGTAAAGCCTTTGACACAGTTTCTCACAGCATTCTGCTCCAGAAACTGTCAGCCTCTGGCGTGGACAGGCACACACTCTCCTGGGTGGAAAACTGGTCTGATGGCCGGGCCCAGAGAGTGGTGCTTAATGGTGTTAAATCCAGTTGGAGGCCAGTGACAAGTGGGGTTCCCCAGGGCTCAGTGCTGGGTCCAGTCCTGTTTAATGTCTTTATCAATGACCTGGATGAAGGCATCGAGTGCTCCCTTAGCAAGTTTGCAGATGACACTAAGCTGGGTGGAAGTGTGGATCTGCTGGAGGGTCGGGAGGCTCCAAAGGGATCTGAACTGGCTGGACCACTGGGCAGAGTCCAACAGCATGAGGTTTAACACAGCCAAATGCCGGGTCCTGCACTTGGGGCGCAACAACCCTATGCAGTGCTACAGACTAGGAGAAGTCTGTCTAGAAAGCTGCCTGGAGGAGAAGGACCTGGGGGTGTTGGTTGACAGCTGACTGAATATGAGCCAGCATGTGCCCAGGTGGCCAAAAAGGCCAATGGCATCTTGGCTTGTATCCGAAACGGCGTGACCAGCAGGTCCAGGGAGGTTATTCTCCCTCAGTACTCGGCACTGGTGAGACTGCTCCTTGAATCTTGTGTTCAGTTCTGGGCCCTTCACCACAAGAAGGATGTTGTGGCTCTGGAGCGAGTCCAGAGAAGAGCAATGAAGCTGGTGAAGGGGCTGGAGAACAGGCCTTATGAGGAGCAGCTGAAAGAGCTGGGGTTGTTTAGCCTGGAGAAGAGGAGGCTGAGAGGAGACCTCATTGCTCTCTATAATTACCTGAAAGGAGGTTGTAGAGAGGAGGGTGCTGGCCTCTTCTCCCAAGTGACAAGGAACAGGAAGAGAGGGAATGGCCACAAGCTCCACCAGGAGAGATTTAGGCTGGACATTAGGAAAATATTTTTCACAGAAAGGGTCATTGGGCACTGGAACAGGCTGCCCAGGGTTGATTCACCTTCCCTGGAGGTGTTTAAGGCACGGGTGGACAAGGTGCTAAGGGGCATGGTTTAGTGTTTGATAGGAATGGTTGGACTCAATGATACCGTGGTTCTCTTCCAACCTGGTTACTCTATGATTCTATCTCCTCCCCTAGCCCCAGCACTACTTGACTGAAAAAAGAAAACTGAGATTTGATATTAAGAGAGATGCTGAAGTCCTGAGTCTATTCCAATGCAAAGTTCCTTAGCCTTAGTGTAAAAGCTCCTACCCAAGAAATCCTGCTAATTCAGATTTACTTATCAGCTTCTTTATGGGGACCTGAAATATTAGTTTTAAAGGGATTTGGGTGTTTTTTTGGTTGGTGAGGGGGCACAGTGTCAGCCTGTGGGGTCAGCTTCTCCCATGGGAAATCTGGGGACTTCATGGAGATATGCAGTGGCATGATGAACCAACAGTCCAGCCATTGAGTCACAAGCTTGTGTGAACTGCAGGGAAAATTTAGCTCTTGTTACATTTGGCTTATCAGTACAGAAGTCTCTGAAGAAGCACTGGTATGGCCACCCGCCCTGCTCTTGCCCTGCTTCCATGCAGAAAGGAGCTGTGGCTCTGTGAAGGATGGGGCTCCCATGGACTGGCACCCCAGCACCCACCTCAACAAAGGAGCCTGCTGAGGTGCTGACCTGGCACATGAATCACGCGCAATGCAGGGAGTGGAAGCATGTCCTGCTTCTGCCAGGAAACACATCTCCTATGGTTGGTCTCCAAAATGGCTCAGACCCATGCATCTATCAGTGTGCTGCACCACATGCTGGGCTGAGGTAAGTAAAGACTGGCAAGTTTTCATTTTCCTGCAGAGCAGCGCTACTGCAGGCAGGAGCACGTCTAGGGCTGGGCAAAACAACAAATGGGGCCCTCTGACTTATCCCAGCTGGGGTCTCTTTGATGAAGAAAAGCAGGACTAAATAAATAAACTTGCCTTAGCCAGCATCTGTGGGAATCCAAGCATTTCTGAAGATTTTGTCATCTGAAGTTGAATACAGAAGTGAGGGTAACCTTTTGGAAAGATCCTGAGGGAGAAAGCTTTATTTAAAAGAGAAGTGTCTAAGGAGCTCTGGAACTCATTCCCATAAAAGCCCTCAGATGTAGGGTCTTAAATCCCTCATGTTCTCTCAAAGATTGGGAATTTATGAGTTTAAAAGGGGTGTCTAAGGTCTCCATTCAGCCAGTAACTTCTAAAATCATCATATCAAAGGCTTTGAAACTTTGTTTCTGCCCCTCTTAAGGGAAAGACAACCCACCCAAACACAATAATGTTAAAGCAGAAATATCTCAAAAATACAACTACTCCAATGAAGTATTTCTCCACCACCCTTGTTACTATTGCCAGGAGAAGGCACAGCCCCATGGAGGACCCTCTGTGGTGTGAAGTTGCTCTGGGCAGGGGGTGACAGTGCTAGAGTGGAGCTGATGGATTGGATGGTGTCCTCCCAGAGACCAGTGCCACCAGCAGGTGCCTGGCAGGCAGAGGGCAGCAGGCCAGTGGGCAGGAAAGGGCAGTGTGCACCCACAGGCCACAGCATAGTCCTGCCTGCTGGGACAAGCATAGGGACATGTAGCTCATCTCCCACCACAGAATAACAGAGGAAAGACCCGTCTGCTGAGGCAACAGTAGCCTGCCTGCCTCACCTTTGGGTGTAACAGAGAAGGAGAG
Source organism: Clamator glandarius (assembly GCA_033459285.1). Taxonomy (NCBI): domain Eukaryota; kingdom Metazoa; phylum Chordata; class Aves; order Cuculiformes; family Cuculidae; genus Clamator; species Clamator glandarius. The sequence goes on from JAUNZM010000020.1 coordinate 1,054,310, forward strand.
GTGCCCAGCTTTGACAGCAAGAGCATCCTAAAGCACTGACAGAGCCAAACAGCCTGGGAGCCAGGACACATGCGAAGGGAGCCAGAGGAGAGTGCAGCATCCAGTTCAGCAAATCCCTTAAGCATGTGTTTAAGTGCTTTACTAAATCAGGACCACAGGGTGTCTGCACAGATGGCCTTCTCTGATCCTGGGACACCTGCAAAAATGAGAGATGGCAGGCAAAGACAGCAGAGGGACACAGGCAGACCCTGAAGCCCTGTGTAGTAGAGACAACGTGCATCCAGAGGGATGCTCTTCAGATGCCCAGAACTGCTCCTCTGGTCAGTCACATAGAGTTGTTACCATACAGTATCTTTTATCTCTTTACTCTTTAACCATGGTGTTTTTCTTTTCTTCTTCTTTTTTTTTTCTTTTCCCTTAATGTGTTTATTTCCAATTTCTCATCTCCAGTCTTCATAGTGGGAAAAGCCACATCCTACATATGCATTATTGGACCCACCTCCCTGTCTGAGTGTTTCAACAACAATCAGTTGTTTTCTGTGCAGCAAGAGGCATTATACCCCTGTGGTATCTTTCCTCATTCTTAAAAATCTTCTCTTCTCTCTGGGGAAGAATCTGTTTCTGATGTTAATGTTCTGCTACGTGCTTGTAAAGCATTCTGATCCTGTCTGCTCTCGCCACAACATGGAAATAAATTAAGCATTTACTTTCAGTTTAATTTTCACATGCAGATTAACAAAGCCAGAGGACAGGACATAGAAGGACAGCGGTAGCTCTAGTATCTCTGCCTCATTTAGCTCACTCATGCATCTCTGAGGACTGCAATTGCTTCATCCTAGTGTTGATACACAAAAAGCAAGAATCTTGAAGATTTAGTAGAGTCATTATTTTAACTCAGATATTATAGAAGGAGTGAGTTTAAGAAAGACTCCTTGGCAACAGAGATAACACTAATCCTACTAATTTATTTTAAGTTTCTGCTCTTCCTTCTTAGAGATGCAAGAAGTCACAATGTTCTTCATTTTTTAAGTATGCCCTTAACCACACTGAGCTGAAGGGTGCTTCATGAACGACTATTCTAGTACTCTGAGTGGTGGAAATGCTAACAGGTCCTCACAGTGATGGCATGAATCCTCCCAATGTGGTCTGAAGGAGATGATCCCATCACTGCTGAAAGCATGATGGTCTTCAGCCTCACAGTGCACAAAGAAACCATGCAGGACACAGTACCCCCAGCTATAGTTGTGCTCACTCTTGACATATGGAGAGCTGACTTTATGGATTATCTTGGTACAATCTTTGCAGAGGCTCTGAGTAATGCACCTCTAAGACGTCCAATTTCTCTGCTCCTTAGAAGGACAAGACAGAGTCAGAAAATGCTATAAAGAAAAGGATTGGAGTGGAGATCCTTCAGATGTTGGTAAGACAGTTTGAATTGATTCAAGTGTTAAAAATGGAGGAACCACATTTTAGCTGTAATGTATAGAAAGTGTGCTAGGCATCAGGAACTTTTCAAAGAGTGCTAATATATAGATGCTTTTCTAAGGAGAGCAAGTGAGTATATTACTTTTCCTTTAAAGTGCAGCTGCAACAGCAAACCACACACACTCTGCAGGTTTTATAACTTTGCTAATTTTCCCTAAGTCTTCGGAGCTATTGATGCTAAATAAAAAGGTATTTTGTTTCAACCTAAGAAGAAAAAGAAAATTGAAAAATATTTATTTCTAGACTACAGCTAACAACTAAACTAAAGAGATACCAACTCTGAGCTCTATAGAATAGCCAGTGATGCCAGGGAGACTTACTTATACCACTTATTCTTGATTCAATTAAAGATACTAGGGTTTTATTTTTATTTCTATTCATATCAATGGGAAAACTGGGCACATAAGGCATACAGAAACAAAATGGCAACCTAAAGGAAATGCTGAATGAATCAGGAACCCTTTTGACGGCATGCAGGAAATTTATATGCAGAGAAAGGAGATCCTAGGAGGACTGCATAGGATGAAGTACTTGCATGAAAAGGAATCAGCTCCCTGCTCTGCAACACATTTCCTTGCTATCACATTCCCATTTGTAAAACAGGCAGCTAAAAATCCCAGATACTGGGATGCGCGATAACAAGAAGTATGTAAGTGCTTAGACTGAAATCCTTATCTTCCAATCCCACCACCATCCAAAGCAATAACCAGCCATTTTATTATATGTCTGCTCTTAAGGCTTTGAATGTTGCTTTTGTCCCATAGGAAACCAAGTTTTTCATGGCATCACATCAGAATAACTCAGCATCAGGGTGTGATGGAGAAGTTAATCTTCCCATTTTACCATTTTTAGGGGAAATCTTTTGATCTGAGTCAGGAAAAACAGAAGTTTGACTGTGGGTTTGCCTAACCGCCTATGCAGAAGGAGTGGAAGCAACTTTCTCTGCAATGAAAACATTTTCTGGGGACATAACATAAAGATATTCTGCTCAAACTCGAATCACAGTCCAGATTCCTAAATAAAATACTTTAACCATGCCTTAGTATGGGTGGGAAGGTGCAGACTGCACAGAAATGTTATTTGCCAATAATGGCTCAAAAATGGAACCGAAGATTTTTGTCTCTCCCAATTCTCTGAACTTTCATCTTTGCTTAGTGGTCTACAGGAAAAAAATCACTGTCCAACCCCTAAGAGGTTGATAATATTGCTTACATTCCAAAATCACTAGCACAGCTCACACAAAATATTTGTTGGAAAGGCACCAGGGTGCCTTAACTCTCACTTTCCATACTTTCATGAGCCTCAGTCAGAACCATAATGTTATTTGAACTATACCTATGTCTTGGATTTAACTTAAAGCATTTCTTCACTTATCCAACACCTTTTTATTTACTCCCAAATCTTATCCCATATTATCTCATTAGTTGCATTATTTTAGCTGCACTTTGTATGCAAGTAACATGGCCAATTCACTACCTAGTCAAAAATCTATGTATCCTTTTATTATCATTGGAGTTTTCCAAAATATGTGCTAATTCTACTACCACAAAATAAATTTCACCATTTGATAAGTACTTTATCAAGCATTTCATTACTGTAATAAAAATGAAAACATGAACAGAAGATCATAGATTTTGTTTGTCCTATTCTTATTTTTGCAAAGTTGTTATAATTTTCATTTGCTTCTGATTCTAAATATATCCTGATTAATGAATGTCACATGAGAGACATTAAGCTAAATAGTCTGGAAATGGGTAAAGGAGTTAAGTAAGTTCATAATGGCACCCTGAGATCTGCCAAAATATTTTTTAAACTGTTCCCAACCAGGCTATAAAAATACATGGCTAGATACACTCACCAGTACAGAGGCAATGATATCATCAGCTTGCTAACATATCTTCCATTTTAAGGCCACCATCAGTCAAGCAGAAGATTCAGCTTGTTGGGTTTGTTCCAGAAATAGTTATTAGCCACAGCATCAAGTGGAGTGGGGAAAGAATATTAATATCCAAAAATTATTTTGTGTTGCAATGAAGAAACAGAAATAGAAGTGAAGGCTATACTGTATTTTATCCTTACACTGAGATATCATCCTCTGGCTCACTGGGAAAATGCCACACATGAAACGTGAGTCACTGTAAAATTCTCAAGACTCACCTGGATTATTGCTCTGAGGGCAAGAATTTTCAGGTGTTGAGCATAAGGATTCATCATACCAAAAAAAGAGAAAGTTGAAAGCATGCATAATGAAAGTTGAGACAGCTGTCTGGAAGTTATGTAGTCACTGAATTCGAAGAAACTTTTACAAATGATAAATTTATATTTTGGTATTAGTCAGCACAGCCCATGATTCATGCTGCCCACTTCCTTTCTTAGACATTGAGCATGAAAGGCTTTCTGAACTTATACATATTCCCTCCTGAAATTGAATATTGCTGTAGCACATGTGAAATATGATTTTCTAATACACAGCATTCACATTATATTCAAAAAAGACTAATTAATAAAAGAGAACCCCATAACATTAGGTAAGATGGCAAGTAACAAATTCTCATTTTCAATCTTGATTAGCTTTAATGAAACTGGTGAAATAATAAGCAAAAGTAAACCACATCAGCTCCTTTGATTCATTACAGGCTGCACAGAATAATCACCTTTTGCCTCAGTCCTATGAAAAGTGACAGTGAGATTAAGCCACAGCAACTAATTCTCCATAGATCAAAGTAAAAATAAAAAGCAAGTATCTTGCAGTGTTAAAGCATGGGTTTTCTCAAAATAATTTGCAAAGATAAGCCAAATGTTACTGGTCTTAAAAATATGTTAGTCCACTCTGCCAGTGCATTTCTGCTGAACAGTAACAGATAGTACAGGATCTTCTAGCTAGCAGCAGTTAACTTCAGAAGCTTATTTCAACTCTAACGCACCTTTCCAAGCATCCAGTATGCAGTGGAGTATGTATCAGTGAAACCATCCACAGCTGTACCCCACAGCCCTACTTCCAAACAAGGAAAGAAAAAGAACAACCAGAAGGGCTTATCTGCTTCTTCGACCAGAGATGCATACCTCACAATTAGCATGTCTATGGTAAACGGGAAGGTGAGGGAGGGACCAACAAACAATACACAATAAACATAATTCTGTTCCTAGAAGAGTGCTGCACAATCATCTCCAGGCTCCACAGGTCCGCTGCCAAAACTAGACAAAAATCTGTCCCACAGTCTGTCACCTAAGCATGGTTTTGTGAAAACACACATGCCAAGGCCTAAGAAATATTGTGCAGAAAGCCAAACTGCATCTTTTCTGAGGAAGAATTACTGACATGCTTCCTAGGAATACATAGCAGTAACGCAAAAATCTACGCATGCCTCCTTTATATGCAAGCAAAATTAGTACAGATCTTTGTCCACCGTTTTATGTGCATCTTCTTCAGCCATGCAGAGAAAGTTCAGCAATTATCCTCGAGTGAGGAAGAATGTAAGGTTCACATGCATTCCTTAAACCCAATGAGAAACAGTGCTCTGCCATGGTTACTGCACTAGGACTTAGCTGAATTAAAATCTGTACTTAACTCTCCTATGCATAGATTGTGAGATCGCAGAATCACAGAATCACAGAATAACCAGGTTGGAAGAGACCCACTGGATCGTCGAGTCCAACCATTCCCACCAATCCCTAAATCATGCTCCTAAGTACCTCATCCACCCTAACCTTAAACACCTCCAGGGACGGTGACTCAACCACCTCCCTGGGCAGACCATTCCAATGCCTAACCACCCTCTCCGTGAAGAACTTTTTCCTACTCTCAAGCCTAAATCTCCCCTGGCGGAGCTTGAGGCCATTCCCTCTCATCCTGTCCCCTGTCACTTGGGAGAAGAGGCCAGCACCCTCCTCTCCACAACCTCCCTTCAGGTAGTTGTAGAGAGTCATAAGGTCTCCCCTCAGCCTCCTCTTCTCCAGGCTAAACAGCCCCAGCTCTCCCAGTTGCTCCTCATAAGATTTGTTCTCCAGCCCCTTCACCAGCTTTGTTGCTCTTCTCTGGACTCGCTCCAGAGCCACAACATCCCTCTTGTGGTGAGGGGCCCAGAACTGAACACAGTACTCGAGGTGCGGTCTCACCAGTGCCGAGTACAGGGGGAGAATAACCTCCCTGGACCTGCTGGTCACACCATTTCTGATACAAGCCAAGATGCCATTGGCCTTTTTGGCCACCTGGGCACACTGCTGGCTCATGTTCAGTCGGTTGTCAACCAGCACTCCCAGGTCCTTCTCCTCCTGGCAGCTTTCCAGCCAGGCTTCTCCTAGTCTGTACCTCTGCTTAGGGTTGTTGTGCCCCAAGTGCAGGACCCGGCATTTGGCCTTGTTAAACCTCATGCCGTTGGTCTCAGCCCAGCAGTCCAGCCTGTTCAGGTCCCTTTGCAGAGCCTCCCTACCCTCCAGCAGATCGACACTTCCACCGAGCTTGGTGTCATCTGCAAACTTGCTAAGGGAGGACTCAATGCCTTTGTCCAGGTCGTTGATAAAGACATTAAACAGGACTGGACCCAGGACTGAGCCCTGGGGAACCCCACTTGTCACTGACCTCCAGCTGGATTTAACTCCATTTACCACCACCCTCTGGGCGGGTCATTCAACCAGTTTTTCACCCAGGAGAGTGTGCACCCGTCCAGGCCAGAGGCCGACAGTTTCCGAAGCAGAATGCTATGAGAAACTGTATCAAAGGCTTTACTAAAGTCCAGGAAGACCACATCCACAGCCTTTCCCTCGTCCAAGAGTCTAGTCACTCTGTCATAGAAGGTGATCAGATTACTCTGGCAAGACCTGCCTTTCATGAACCCATGTTGACTGGGCCTGATCACCCGGTTCTCTTGCAAGTGCTTCATGATCGCACTCAAGATCACCCACTCCATGACTTTCCCCAGTACCGAGGTCAGAGTGACAGGCCTGTAGTTCCCTGGATCCTCCCTACGCCCCTTCTTATAGATGGGCACGACATCAGCCAGCCTCCAGTCCAGCGGAACCTCCCCAGTCATCCAGGACTGTTGGAAGATGATGGAAAGGGGTTTGGCCAGCACATCCGCCAGTTCCCTCAAAACTCTTGGGTGGACTCCATCCAGCCCCATAGACTTGTGGGCGTCTAGCTGGGCAAGCAAGTCTCTAACCACCTCCTCTTGGACCTTGGGAATCTCATACTTCTCTTCCAGCCCCTGGGGTTGTGCACAGAGGGAACAATTTTCCTTACTGTTAAAGACTGAGGCAAAGTAGGCATTGAGCACTTCAGCCTTGTCTTCGTCCCCTGTTACTCTTGTTCCCTCTGCATCTACTAGGGACTGGAGATTCTCCCTAGCCCTCCTTTTGCTGTTGATGTATTTGTAGAAAGACTTTTTGTTGTCTTTCACAGTCTTGGCCAATCGCATTTCTAGTTGGGCCTTAGCCCTCCTGACTTTTTCCCTGCACGTTCTCACTTCCTCCCTATAGTCCACCCAGGATGCCTGCCCCTTCCTCCAGAGGTCGTAGACCCTCCTCTTCCTATTGATGTCTCTTAGGACCTCCCTACTCAACCACGCTGCTTTCTTACCCCTCCGGCTACTTTTCCGGAACTTGGGGACGGCTTTCTCCTGAGCTGCTAGGAGTTCCTTCTTGAAGAACGCCCAGCCCTTATGGACACCTCTGCCTTCAAGGAGCGCCTCCCACGGGACTTTTCTGACCAGCCTTCTGAACAGCCCAAAGTCTGCTCTCTGAAAGTTGAGGGCTACTGTTCTGCTAACCTCCTTCTTCATTTTACCCTGCACCGAGAACTCTATCATCTCATGATCGCTTTGCCCCAAGCGTCCTCCAACCTTCACATCCCCCACCAGTCCTTCTCTGTTCACAAACAGCAGGTCCAGGAGGGCACCGTCCCTTGTCGGTTCACTCACCAGCTGTGTGAGGAAGTTGTCTTCCACACACTCCAGGAACCTCTGGGACTGCTTCCTTTCTGCTGTATTATACTCCCAGCCTATATCTGGGAAATTTAAGTCTCCCACAAGGACTAGAGGTAGTGATTTTGAGACTACACTCAGTTTTTTGTAGAAGAGCTCATCAGCTGCTTCTTCTTGGCTGGGTGGTCTATAGCAGACTCTCATCACAATCCCTTCCTGCCCATGGGCTCCTCTGATTTTCACCCACAGGCACTCACTCCCATCATGACCGGATCTTGACTACCCAACTTCTCCCTGATGTCTGAAAAAAGAGGATGTGAATGACAACTATACATTGAAATGTGTAGGAACTGAATGTTACATTAAAATGGGTAGAGGCTGGGTGTTATAAATATTTGTGTGGAATGTAAATCTTAAATGCTACTAATTCCACTACTTAAACCACGTATCTGCATGAACACTTTCATTAACACAGCACGGAATTATATTCAGTGTCAGAGTATAAAACCCTAAATTATTATAACCTATAGATCATTCCAAAAGAGAAGATTTTGTTGATGATGCCTTATAAATGACATTTTTTCAATTCTTCTTACTGCAACTGATTTCCACCACCACTTGCCAGTTGTTTCACAGCACTACTTTTCTCACAATGAAAGATACACTGTCAAAGTCTGGTCAGATGCAGCTTGTAGGTGTAAAATTATCTATTAGATCTTGCAGCATGCTTCGATTATGTATCTAACTCTCTAATAATCTACTGAATGAATAAGCAAAAAAATTAAGACATGGCATAGTACGTTAGTGTCAGCAGTCACATGATTTATGATAGCTCTGCTCCACAGCTACTACAATCCAGATCTGAATGTTACTTCAAGACAAGGTCAGCTAAAAAAACACCTCCTTTATGAATAAAGGGAATAATGCTGTCTTTCATCTTCTTCTGAAACTGCAGTCACCACCTTGCATGGCACAAGAAAATACTTCTGAGGAAGGGTGCTATAATGTAAGAAGTGAACACTGGGATTCTTGGAATTGTTTGAAAGTGAAATAAAAACATGGATATGAAATTCTTCAAAGCCATAGGCTTCAGGGTAGGGCTGGTCAAAAGCCCACTAAAATTAATGTGAATTTACTGATTTTCTTTAATATCTGCCTTTCATAACCATTGCACATGTAATATGAGCACAACCACATTTTGGATTGAGTGGGATATACTCCATTTCTCTTACCAGTTCCAGGAAAGGATCACAGATATTACATGATGAATATGCTGCACTTACGTGTGATTTTATTGAACCTCTATTTCTGCTCCTCTGTAAAATGTGCAGAGAAGCTGATTTCTGTTCTGAGGTGAACAATCCTAAATGAGTAGAGAATAGAAGTTAAACAACTGTTATTAAATTCAATGTATATTCATAGAGGGTATAGTTTCTATCTAGTCTCTTGAATATTCTGGTTCAGTAGACACCCCTAATGTCATCAGCCTGTTTTTTTCAGCAACTAAAACAGAGGACATCACCACTAATGTGACTTGGTATATGTCACATAATTGTGATGCACTCTATAGATTTAGTATATGAGCTTGTATGTGTTACTGGATTATTATTGAAAAAGACATTAATTACCATGACAGACACAAAGCATCACTATTCATATCCTCTGAATTAAGACATGAAATGGACCCATTGCTAATTAGGATGATGACAGGCAGGAATTAAATTTAAAAGTCTCTGTTTATTCCCTACTTAAAATTATTCCTTTCTGTGCCACCCTTTTCCTTCTCATGGATCCGGTAGTGAAAGATTAGGCAGCCCCTTGTGTGATTCTACTAAGCAGTTTCTTGTTAGCAGACATGTAATAGCAATAAGAAATAGAGAAGAAAGTGGTTGTTAAACTGTTAGAAACAGAATACACACCATTTAAGCACACCCATCATTTATCTAGCTTTAACTTGCTTTCCAAATCCAGGAATACAAAAAGATACAGAGCAGAGAATGTAAATCAATAATGTAATTGTGGCCTATGTGATATGTTGGAAGGACTTAAGCATACATTAACATTTTCTTTACAAAACTCCCATTGTCCTATTCTGACACATGAACAACTTCTCACTTTTTTCATGATTTTCCAGAAGACATTAACCCTCTGTATTATATAACTCTACATAGGCCCTCACGGCTCTGTCTGAAAAGGTGCAGCAATATTTTCCTGAATGTGGCTGCGCAGTCAGCAGGATTTTACTCGTGGAGGATAGAACTGAATACTAAGAAATTTAGGTTCTTTTAATTTCTGTTTTTTAAAAAACTTGTAAGAAACATCCAGCTATAGTACCAGTGAATTCTTGCTGATGTTGGTAGAAGGAAATAGTGAAAAAGAAAAAAGACCAAAAAAAATGTGCTTCCAGAGTGATTTGTTGTGGGAATCTAGTAAAATTTTGTTTAAGAGACACACCTATCTGCACATAAAATTACTCAGGATTATTTATATTTGGTTTGTTGAAAAAAGCCTGAAGATGACCAGGAACTTGACACTTGACTTGGAAGCTGCAGACATGGACACCAAGCAGCATGGGAGAGCTTGCTGGGAGGTCTGAATGCCCAAGAAGGGCAGACATGGGCAGAGCTGCCCTCCAAACCAGATGGTATCAAGCAGCAAGGAGTGAATCCATAAAAACATCTGAGGTGGACCTCTTTCCAGAAATAACCCTTTGCCTGTCTCATTAAACAGATTAATGAGCTGATAGGTGGCAATGATTAACTTTTTCTAAAAGGCTTTGTTGGGGAAAATTTGGAATGTTAACTTCTTTCCTGTTTTCTGCAGTTTGAGGTTTATGTGCCTCTCAAGTCATGCTTTGAAATCATCTTTTATCAAAAGTTTTTATGGTTGGGTTTTTTTAGACAAAACATTTTGGTAACATGCTTTGAATATGTTTCAATAACTATTTCAGAACAAACTATCACTGACATTTTCAGGAGATGAAGTGTTGGAAAAGCTCAGCTTTTCCCACAAGTATTGTTTTGCTCTGAAAGAACCCCATGCTGGAATGAAAACATATTTCTTATCAAGCTTTAAAACACTCATCTGATAATTCTGGAGGTTCACCATTATTTGAGATTGTGATTCATTAATGAAAGAAGATCTATTCAAATAGAAAGGGTATCCCACAAAAAAAACCCATTCATGAATGCCAGAGATAATTTTCAGCAGTTAATTTCTTACCTTGGTTAAACATTTGCATGGGGAAGTCGGAGTAAAAAAGTGACCTCTTCAGTCTTTTAGACCAAAGACAGCGCTTGTACAGGAATAAATGGCTTGTTAGCATATGTAGAGTATCTTCTTCTTAGAGCAGGTAGTTTTTCTTCTTATGTGGAAATTGGCCTTTTTTGCTTACTTATATTTTGCACCTTCGTTTTGCTTTCTTTCAGTGTCTGGGTAAAAAGAAGAGTTATATCTTAGAAGTATTTATAATTGCACTGACATTATTGATGTTATTTTTACAAGTCAATATTGAATTAACTGCAGGCTGACAAAAAAGCGGAACAGAAAAAGAGCTTATTTCTCTGCCTTAAGTTAACTTAGAATAAAATTACGACAATATACTGAGAAAGAAATAGCACTTTACAACAAAAACATTCGAATAGTTAAAATAACACTGCATAAATTTCTGCATGAAGAAACTAAACCCCTTCATAGGTATTCCTGGACCTGAGCTATGAGAGCTATGAGTGCATGGCAGATAAGTGAGAAAACCCACCACCAGGACATTAATAACAAGGGAAATTCGATTTAAAAAGAGCCACAAGAAGAAAAACATTAATAGCTCTTAATGCTTCTCATAGCAGTGAAAGAGCCACTTAAATGGAAAATGAAATTTTAAAGGCAAATCCTTTGATTAAGGATTTGTTTTTCAAAGGCATTCATCTACATTATACAACTGGTAGACTTCAGTCCCTGTAGTGCAACATGTTCATATTCAAGCTCAGATTTTAGGGACTACATGTTGTTTTGATTGGAAACTGGATATAAGGAAACTCCTTCAAACAATAACCCAAATAAAGACATTGACATGAGGAATTCAGCTGTGGTTTCACATGCAGCCCAGGCAGTCTGGCAGCTCACTGACCAAGACAGGGCTGCTGCTCTCCTCCCTGCAAATTCCTCTGCTGTCACCCCAGCCCTAGCCTTGCTTCTGTCCCAGGTTGCCTAGTTGCTCCTTCTCTTCATTGCCATGACTCTCCAGAAGGCAGAAACTAATGTGAGATTTCTACTTTCTGTAGTGTTTTTTTCCCTCTGCCATGTTTTTTTACCATTTTAGTGAGTTAAACCAGCTGACAGAGAGGCTTAGCAAGTACTAGAGGCTGCACAAGGGGAGCACTGGGCACATGTGGCACAGAGGAATGCTGGGGAAAGGTCCCTGCTCCTTCTCCCTAGGTCAACACTGACTTCTGTCCACTGAGGTCTACAGGTGGTTTCCCAGGCACTTGATTAGTCCCACATTTGGGGCAAGGAGGACAGATCCATATGTGAAGCCCATCTTCTCTCTCCTGGTGCATGCCTACGTAGGTAACTGTACCTGGCAGCCAGTCACCTCTTTAGTTGCACACTGTATGCCTCTGCTAGGAAGAAATGGAGTTTTTCATATGGAAAATTACAACAAGCCTAGTATCCAGCTCTTGCATATGGTGTCACTTAACTGGAAGGGTGATCCTACGAGTCTTTTGGCTTGTTCCCTGGCTGTCCAGAAAGCCAGGTAAGGATTTTGAGATGCAGTAGGATTTTGGTTGTTTTAATTCAAGCCAGAGCAGCCCCACTGAAACCAGAGACTATCTTTTATTTCATGGAGAACTTCAAGCTGCAGACGGTTAATTACAGACAGCGGCAAGGTGAGAACTAACAGCGGTGGCACCCGTCAAACTGTGAGCTGTGCTGGATTTATAAACAGGTTCTGTACTCAATTTATGCTCTCACCTTTGGCACACAGAAAAAGTTTGCTCAAGAGCAGAAAAAGTGTGTGTAATACAAAGTTGCATACTGCGGTGCTTTATTTGGTTTTTCACATTGAACCAAGGACCTAATTAGTTATGTTATTGTAGAACTAATAGCACATTTGCTAAAATGGCTGTTTCTTTCCTAAATATCTTACATAAAGCTTACAAGATTGATATTGTACTATGCCAAAAAATGCAAGAAATGCTTTCCCTGCTCTGGAGAAAACTTGTCTTGGTCTAATTAGGTTGTTCATTTTTCTGCCTGGGTGCTGAACTGGGAAGACTTTCTCTTGGTTAGATAAAAGATAACAGATGTTATCTTCATTCTTCTGGTTTTGAAAGTGCTCAGGAACGAATCTGTTCCAATCACCTATTAGTAACATTAAAGCAGTAGTGACTATACTTTCACTAGATGTTCCATAGTTATTTGTAAAAGTGAGGATAATAAACAAGATATTAATGTGATCATTGGTTTAAATACATCATGGGGCTGGCAAGGGGGAAACAACCACAATAGTGATGTATATTAATTACATCAATAACTAGAATCACAGAATCATAGAATGGTTTAGGTTGGAAGAGGCCCTTAAAGGTCATCTAGCCCAAACCCCTACAGTAAGCAGGGATATCTTCAACTAGATCAGGTTGCTCAGAGTCCTGTCCAACCTTACCTTAAAAATTTCCAGTGACAGGGCTTCTGCAACCTGTCTGGGCATCCACCTGATCCAGTGTTTCACTGTCCTCATTGCAAAAAATTTCCTCTTTATATCTAGTATAAATCTACTTTCTTTTAGTTTAAAACTATTACTCCTTGTCCTATTGTAATGAGGTCTGCTAAAAATGTTTTTCCCCATCTATCTTACAGGCTCCCTTTAAATACACAGGGTCCCCCTGGGGCTTTCTCTTCTCCAAACAGAATAACCCCAACTCTCTCAGCCTTTCTTCACAGGAAACATGTTCCATCCATCTTATCATTTGTTGTGGTCCTACATGGTATAGACATACAATTACATAGTATATACCTCAATGTTTTCACTTGTTTTGCTTTGTACAGTATTGACGCCACCAAGATGGTAACTAATAAACCCAGCTTCCATCCCTTCTTGCTCTTTCAAAGATTTATATAAATATTTTCTACTTGTAAGAAAATGCTTGTCTGTGGCAGCTCCTTCATCATAGCCTCCACAACACCCTGCAGTTAGGCAGGCAAATATACAGTGACAAAATACATAGCACGTGCCTTACCCAGAGCTTCTGCATGGCCATGTTTACTCATCACAGTGATTAACTCTAAAAACACTTTTGTCCAATGACTTCTTGTAACGTCCTGTTACAGCAAGAGGACACACTGCTTTTGATCATGAAAAATTCAACAAATATTAACATATATTTCACACACATCTACAAGCCCCTCTTAACAAATAGCTATGAAAAATCTAGAGTGGATGAAGTGCATCAGGTGTAGAAAGAGCATGGCTGATGCAAGAAGAGTCTACATGCTAGCTGACATTTGATTACTCAACATCCCAAGCCCTTTTTTCAAAATCAAGTTGTTGATTTCATCTGGGCATACCTGGGGTGAAAGCAGTAGGCACAGCTCCTGCATCCAACACAGATTTGCAGCTGAACAGGTCAAAAACCAAACAAATGCTCTGAGTCCCTATGACCTGCTTAGATGTCCTAACAAACAGCTGCGTTAATGTACAGTGCATAAGCCCTTCTTAATGCATGGACTGCAACCCAGAACTGTCCCTCCATGTGCAGCCGTGTTTTCCCATCTGAAAATCCTAGACACTAGGTATCAAGTCATAGGGACTTGTGCCTCCCCTCCTTCAATGCAATTTGATTTATTTTACGTGACATAGCACAGCTTCAGGAGAAGGGGGCTGTGAGTCACCCTCCTGGCACCTCCTTTCCTCTGGGGCTACAACTTCATTTGGTTTCAAGGGTACATTGGTTTCCTTCCTGAAAGCAAAATACTCCTGTGAACACACAACGTGATATGCATACTTAAAAGCACCCTCCAGACTCAGCATTGCAGGGAAAAAAAAACTTGTCTGGGTATTGCACAGGACAAGGTCTTGAGAGCTGTTGAACCCTTCACTCTGCTGCAGGGCAGAAGAGCTCTATGACTCAGCATCATCCCATGGAGATGCAGAAGCCTGAGCAGGCAATTTGAGTCCCACAGCTTTGGCCTCAATTCTGGGTTTTTAAAAAACAGTATTTGTGAACATAAATATACAGATAGGGTTTTTTTTTAATCAAGATATAAATTTTCCTTAGGAGGGTTACTTTGTTCTTTTATTATCTGTACACAAACTATGCAGGGCGTTTATTTAGGATCTGTAAAAATCTGTTTCCCATAAGCAGCTTGGCATTCTGTCTTTATTAGCTACAACATTCATAGAGAAAACATTGTGCTATCAAAAGGAATCATTATTACTTTAACTTTATCATACCAGGTGATTACAACTAAGATAATTAAAGGCTAATTTGAAGGGAACCAAAGGGGAAATGGAAGCAGAGCTGGAAGTTAATCACAGAACATCTGTATTTAAATCAGAAGTTCACTGAGATTGATTTCTAGAAGATTTTTGAGACTCAAACAGTTCTCCTTGAAGGACGTAAGAAGTATAAAAAGTATGGAAGGGGACATAAGAGAGAGGACTGCGAGCGCAGAGTAGGGAAGAGCATGATTAACTTGTTAGGCTGGAGTTGCCTTCCACAAGCGCAAAGCTCTCAGCTTCAACCACATGCTGCTGCTCTTTCCCTCCCAAAAGCCAAGCATAAGCCCAGTTCTGGGACAAGCAGCCTCTTCAGCCACTCCACACAGAGAAAGCTGAAATGGGCTTCACCCACCAGTACTTCTAGGTGGGAGCCAGTGGCAGAACTCTCTGAGGAAGAGAAGGAGGAGAGACCCTGCAGTCACATGATAATCTTGCCTGTGGGAAAATTTAAGCAACAACAACAACAAAAATACTGTTTTAGCTCTAATATTAGGAGAAGGTGATAACTCTAGGGCACAGAAGGGGTCATCTTGATTAGAGCAATGGCTACTGGTGGACAGACTATGCCCTGCTGTATCTTTTCAGAGCTGGCAGCTCTGAGACAGCATGGGAGGGAAGAGGAACAACCTTTTCTAAGCTCCATCACAGACTGTGTCCAGAGAGCAGACTGCCTTA
Organism: Clamator glandarius; assembly: GCA_033459285.1. Lineage (NCBI taxonomy): Eukaryota > Metazoa > Chordata > Aves > Cuculiformes > Cuculidae > Clamator > Clamator glandarius. The sequence continues at coordinate 1,069,886 of JAUNZM010000020.1, forward strand.
CTGAGACCTTGAAGCAAACTCTCACCACCACAAGGAAGAAACAGAGACATTAGCCTACACCATATAAGCCAGCTGCACTGCTCTCAGCATCCTTGCTTACTCATAGCTCTGTGGTATGGCTCGCATGAGTACACCTTTGCTCAGCCCACTATAACCTGTTGAATCCAGCCATGGTGACTCCTGTGCCACAACTGAAACTTGCCTGCCCTGCTGTGAGATACAGCAAGGACTAGCCCTGGCTTTCTTGAGTGCTGTTGAACAGCCCCCTTAGAAAATCTTGTTGCTGATCTTTACAGAGGAGTTTCTTTGCCTCTGCAGTGAGATTAGGGCTCAGCAGGCTGAGGCGGCACAACAGAAAGCAGCACAAGCCAATCTGGGCTTAACAAGGAATGGGGAATGCGGGATCATTTTTTCAGCCTGCATGTTAGAAAATTTTTGGTAGTATATTTTCTTCCAGCACAACCATCTCAGAAAATCCTCCTAATGGGCTATTTGCTTTGCCAGAATACCATGAAATAAGCTATTACCAATAAAAGTGCTCTTATGATAGGATAAAGGAAATTTATGGCAGGGCTTTGGCTTGTATGGCAGTGCAGCTAGGAGAAGAATTACAATGGAAAAAACAGTGTTTGCTACACCTGACAAGTGAACAAGGCAGTTCTTAGTTCCTGCCCACTTCCTCTGATAGTATTTCAAAGGGTCTGTAAGAGCACTGGTGCCCTAGTTACAGGAAAGGTGATCCCTGCCCTGCTGTCTGGCTCTCCAGACTCTGCCACGAAAGCAGCACTCCCACCGTGGGCATTTCAGGTATTCTCCCAGTTACTGACCAAAACTCATTGAAAGACAGGTTGTCCTTGTTTCCATTGCAAGGAGATTCAGCAGAAAGACTATAAGAAAGTGGGAACCAGGGACTCTTTCCTTCCAGACCCAAGCCTCAGGAATATCCTTTCTCCAAAAGTAAGCCTTCCTGTGCACACCTGCTGTCTATGGATGGCATGGGATTTTACTGCCTGCTTGATTCACCTAAACCCAAAAATAACGAGGGCACAAACTGACACACAAATGCTAGACACACTAACATCTGGCAAATGCACCATCTCTGTTTTCTTGCTTCCGGTTTAATAGGCCCTTTAGGGAAATTTGTTGCTGATCTATGCTAGAAAACTACTCATATCATTGAAACATCAGTGTAATAGCATTTGCCCAGCTTAACTTTTTCTTCGGGAATTTCTGGATGCAATTATCCCTTACGACTAATAGAAACAACAGCTTAATTGCAACTATATGGTTAGAAAAGTTGTTTTATGTTTAAACATAAAATGCCCATTGTCTTAGCACTTCAGATCAAAAGGACTATCCTTCATGGGAGCAGCCAAGGGAATTAGAGGAGGAGAAACAGATTAGCGATGATGGCAGTTAATAATCCTTTCCTCAGGAATTTTGCTGAGTAAATGTTCCAGACCTGACCTACCACTGTAGTGCTGAGATGCTCCTAAGAGAGTCTTGGTTTCATCCAAACCCCAAGACACCTCTAAACCCACCAGGAATCAAGTGATGAGCTTGCACCAGTATAACTCTAATAGCACCTCTGCCCTGCTCCCTATCCCTGGCCTCCATCCTGTTTTAGCACAGACTGCAAACCACAGAGTTCAATCAACATAAAAGGCCCAAATTCTGGAATACTATGTGAAATCAAGTTTTACTTAACTTCTTAAAACAAGAAAGTTAACAAATTATTAGTAGTGATTAACAGCAAGTCAACATAACAGCTTTAAAGGCAATGTGTCTAATAATTACTACAAGAGAATAAGCATAGTAATTAAGAAAAATATATCACCAGTTGCTTGATTTTATCATTGTCCAGATCCGCAGTCACCGAGGAGGCCCAGTTGCCTTAAGGATTTTGGGGAGCTTTCCCCAGACAATTGGGAGGCCCTACACAGTGCCTCGACTCGTAGGCAAAGACTCCGAATTTGCTGCAGGAAGGTCCAGCTTTTATATTGTTAAATGAACAACTTAATTCTAAAAATGCAGAATCTCTGGTTTCAGCTGCCCCACTGCCCCCCCTTCCCGGAGCCTGACCAGAGCCCAGGGAAGGAGATCAAGGGAACTGCTGGATATCTTTGAACTAAGGGGGCTGTTGAGGTGTAGCATTCCTTCGTAGTTCTTCTCTTTTCACACAGTGGTCATGCTCATGCTGATTGGTCAGCCAAGGTGTTGATGGTCAGCCAGAACGGTGATCTCGCACAGTCCATGAGCTTAGGAGACTGTTACTTTATTTCCATGATGTTCCCTCTCACGTCCTGTGTATGGTAGAGAAGCTACAAATGAAGTGGCACAGCCCACTTATACTGATAATAGGACTATGACTCATTTTCTCACACTCTATGCATTAAAAAAAAGCACAATTCTACTGATAATAGCAATGCAAGAAGTTACAAATTAAACAGTACACGTAGCAAAGCAATACAAATCATTCATGGGTCAACTATTTTGGTTTAGTCCTGCTGCTCAGGCCCTGTCATTTTACATCCCCACTCCACCTGAGCAGGAACAGGGACACAGCATGACCACAGGAGCTGCTCAGCATTTGTCCCCTGGTTTCCAGCAGGGAATGTCAGTTCACAGAAAAACTGCCCTGTAAGGTTTTGGTGGGGACATTTTTATCTTGCTAGTTTTTTGATGGGGACATTTTTATCTTGCTAGTTTTTTGATGAAATACATTCGATTTCATGTATCTGTATGTACATATACAGAGATGTAAGGAAAAAGAGGAGTAGAAGAGTGAATATTGGGGTTTGAGTCCCTATAAAATCCTCAAATTCCTCCTTTAAAAGTACTTACATTGTACTAGAAAGAAGAAAACTGTTTTACAGTCCCAAGTTCTGAGAAATAAGAGCTACTGGCAAAAGGTGAATGTGTGGCCCAGTTTCCAAACCTGGTACAATCTGCACAACTTCATTAGAAACCAGGCATTAGGTATTAATAACTTCTTTTCAAAATAACATTAAACAACTAGTGCACAAACAACCCCAGAAAGTGGCCCAAAAAGGGACAGTTTGGGTACTTAGCCTTTAGCACTAACCATGACAGTTATGGCCTTCTATACCTTGTACATGAAAGAGGATTCGATATGAATATTCTAACGTACACATCCTCTGAAATGGAAGAGAATTCTCACATTATGTCATGAAAATTATTATCTTTTATGAATTTAGAGGGTTTAAATATAATTAACTAATATTAGGACAGAAAAAACTAAATTAAAAACCCCACACTTCTGCATCAAATTTCTGTTTTGAACTCCCTCCAGTCTGTCAAACCACTGGAGTTTACATCCCAAGTGCAAGGATGTTCTTCCCTTACAACAAGCAAAGGTAAAACTAAACTTCATGGGACTCAGAAGAAAACCTGGATCCCATTTCTCCTGTCCACTCACAAATGCCTCCTTTCTTCATGACAGAGGAGAGCGGTCTTCTAGCCCTGAGCACCACAAATCCAGAGGAAGCCCAGATACATCCTGCAACTTGGCAACTGATGCTTTTACTATGCAGCACATTCACTTTGGGGTTTGAATGATTTACTATCAACACAGTTTAACTGTACTAAAGTTGAAATCAATGTATTACTGTGTATTGAAACAATTTTAGTCATTCGTTAGTCTTCAGACATCACTGTAAGCATTGGCATCAGTTCCAGCATCATTAGAATGCACATTTTGATATGTACTCTAAATTAAATATGTATGAGAGCCTGAGAACCATAATGACAATTACTGCACCTTGGAACAAGATTTGGAATATTTTGTCTGGCAGAGTTCAAAATACTTTTCAGCTGGGAGCAGCTGCATCTTGGTTAGCACAAGAATGGATTGATTGCAGTTCATAACTTGGAATATGGATTAATGCAACATCCATGGAAAACTGCGTGTGCAGAGCTCCATATGGCCAGTGGAGCTCTGAAAGCATTCTGCTTCAGGGAAGAATTGTGTCACTAGAAAGCATTTGCCTTTACTGAGTCAAAGTTATGAAGGAAGGAAGTTATTTTCCTTGCTTAGCTATTATGCAGTTTATGTGCTCTAAAACTTCTTCACCCCTAATCAAGAAGGATGAAACAGCTCTATTGGTTCCCAAAATGGGATCTGGGGCTTGACTGCCTCCTTATTTGTGTCCTACAGACCACAAAATGCATTAGTCTATCTAGAACATCCTCACAAATCCTCTGAGGTGGCTCTTGAGATCAGACTTGCTGTCAATACAGACAACAGTCTGAACCTACCCATAGTCTAGGTGGACTCTGTAGCAAATGAGCCACCATACATCAAATATACCCAGTGGCTTTGTACAGAATGAATAAAAACTCTGTGACTGAATAAGCCATCACAAACACTCAGACAGGCTCAGGCAGATGAGATGAATGCAAATAAAGTAGCACTTGCAGTTTTCTACCAAAGGCAGAACAAAACATTGCTACCTACCTTACACTGAGTACCAGGGTGAGGATAGTCAAGTTCCCACACTCATTATTTGGCATGTGCTTTCTTGCCGCTGTGGTGCTATTGAAGACCTTAAAGTGAACACTGAACAATATATCTGAAAATTTCAGTTAGCGAGACAAAATAAAGGAGACAAAAAAGGTGTGATGCCAAATTACACTCCTAGCTAGGTCTCCATTCTTCATATGGCTTTGTTTCACAGTGCTTCAGGAAAATATTTTTAAAAAGGGGATTTGACTAGAATGGCTGAGGTTGGAAGAAACCTCTGAATGTCACCTGGTCCCATCCCCCTGCTCAAGCAGGGCCACCTACAGCCAGTTGCCCAGGCCCATGTAAAATCAGGCTTTTAATATCTCTAAGGAAGGAGACTCCACAACTTCTCTGAGCAAATTCTGCCAGTGCTTGTTCATCTTCATAGTAAAGAAGTTTCTTTTTATATTCAGACAGAACTTCCTGTATTTCATTTTGTGCCCCATTGCTTCTGGTCCTGTCACTGAGCACCACTGAAAGGAGCCTGGCTCCATTCTCGTTGCACAACTCCCTTCAGGTATTTATAAACACTGATGAGATCCTTCCTGAGACTTCTTTTTTTCCAGGCTGAACAGTGCCAGCTCTGTCAGCCTTTCCTCACAAGAGAAATATTCCAGTTCTTTCATTATCTTTGTGGCCCTTCACTGGACTCTCTTCAGTTTGTCCATGTCTCCCTTCAACAGGGAACCCAAAACTGGACACAGCACTGGGCTCACCAGTGCTAGTAGAGGGGAAAGATCTTGTCCTTGTCCTACTAGCCGTACCTCTCCTAATGCACCTCAGGGTACCATTATAGCCTTCTTCACTACAAGCATACGTTGGCTCCCCAGCTCCTTCTCTGCCAAGCTGCTTTCCACCTGGGAGGCTCCCAGCATGAACCAGTGAGCAGGGTTATTCCTCCTGAGGTTTAGGAATTTGCACTTCCCCTAGCTTAATTTAATGAGGTTCCTGCATAAAAGATGCTGTGCAAAAATGCGGCTTTCAGAATAGGTAACATTCATTTACTTTGCAAACGTGAATCACTGTGGTAGGCTTCATGAACAGAAGTATTTCTCTTTCCAATGGACTAAAATATTGCAGCTGCTCTAATATATGAGGCATCAATTTACCATTTATAAATAATATTCTTCTGAAAAAAATGATAGCATTTCAGAATGGTTTGGGTCAGAAGGGACCAACACTCCTACCATGGGCAGGAACACCTTCCTCTAGATCAGGTTGCTTAAGTCTCATCCAACCTGGCCTTGAACACCTCCAGGGATGGGGCATTTATGGGTTCTCTGGGAAACCTGTTCCAGTGCCTGGAATATATTCCTTCTCAGGGTGAAGGAATATATTTCTGCAGGATGAGCCTGCAAGAAAGGTAGAGTTTAATTACCTGAGCTGGGGTTAAACCAGGATACAGGACCATGACACAGGTTACACCTGGGGGACATCACAATTAACAAGAACATTTAGAAGATAAGCCTTGACCAGACAGGACCATCTCCTGCTGCTTGGCATGGGGATGCTGCTCTGCAACATCTGCAACTCACACTGTGCTTGCACGCATCCAAACCAAGAATCTCAGCCCCTTCAAGAGACAGTGGTCAATGAAGGCAAAGTAGCATGGTAAGAAGAGAAGCGAGTTAATAATAAAGTAAGGAGACACCTAATGCACTTCCCAGGCATGTATTTGTGGGGAGGCAGTTACACAAACCACAGACTATTTGAAAATATGCCTGCAGTTCACATAGTTTCATTTCTGTCAGGAGGATTGTGCTAAACACACTTTCAAAGACTTATAACAGGCATTACACCACCCAACTTGCAATCCCTTCTAACTACTTGACTTCCCTTTACCGTACGAGGCTGTTGTCTTTTCAGTTTTACTGGTTGTATGGTGTACCTTCACACTTTTCCCTCATGTCACTTAATCTCTTCCTACTTTTCTATCATTTCTGTATTTTCTGCTGAAGTGCTAGCACATTGGGAGCACCCACTTGGTTCATAATCAGCTGTGATCTCATGCACAAATTTCCAGTAAAACCTCAACATAGCTCAGGGAAACAGGAGTGTGCTTAAAGCAACTTCTGCAGCTCACTAGAAATCACACCAGCTACTAGAAGGAGGCAGTTGCAATTACTGCATATTGTTATCTGACTTCTGAGAATTTGGAAATGCATTGCTCCAACTGAAACAAAATTAGTGAAAGATACCCTGCCAGTTTCACAGTGTCAGTAATCCGGTGTTCAGTCCACAAGGCTGATTCTTCCTTGAAGTTCTTTTCCAGAGGTTAAAAGTGATTTGGGGAAAAATAATTCTCAAATTCTAGGACTCCTGTTTCTCCTCAGTGTTTAAGAGGTGAACATTTGCAGCCTTCACAGAACAGCAAACCTTCAGCCAATATTCATGGGATGCTCCAGAAAACACACTTCTTACTGATTTGTTTCCTGCAACATCCCTGGCTAGTAGAGGTCATGATATTTGCCACAGTATTTTATTGTGCTCTTTAAGTTGATTGTTTTCCTTGCTTCACATCCTCTAAACCATATTGAAATTATCTAGGATATCGCACATCTGATTTTGAAAGATAAAATTATCAGACTTGATGCTAAAGTGCATTCCAGTTTATGTGTCTGTTTATTCTTTGCATGGCACTGTTTCAAGGCATTTTTATAAATGAGGTTCTCTCCTGGATCTGCGGATTAAAAAAGTGTTGTGCCTTGGGATCTCAGTACAACTCTACAATTACAAGCATTGCTTCATGTGTGAATATTTAATAAATAAATACTTGAGCCTTCTAGAAGTTGAAGTCAAATCCATCATCCCCACCATCCCTTTTTAAAAAATATGTTAGAGACTGTGTGTTGTCTTCTTAAAGTCATTTTCCCTGCACTCAGGTAATTATTCCTCCAGGAGCTCCCTTGATTGTCTCCACTTTGTGTCTCCCAACTTCTTCCCTTTCTTAACGTTGTGACAGAAGACCCAGAGATGGTGGGAAAAGGGCTAAAGGCTGCTGGAAGCTGCAGAGTGAGAGTCCATCTGATCTCCACCTGCAGCTAAGAACTGGGGAAAACCTATGTTTTTCTCTGGTGCCCTAAACCTCTATTTTATTGTCAAAGGCAGATGAAGAGCCTGCCTCCATGGTACTGACATCTGCTGCAGAAAGAAAAGGTCACCAAAAAGAACCATTATCACCCTCACACAAGGCAAAGATCAATACAGACTGAAGTACGTTCTCTCTTCCCTTTTTTGTACCACCCAGAAATTCAGACAAATGAAAAGCAAAGCCTTCCCTCCAGGAAAACCAAACAAAAGCCATGTGTCTTGAACCCTCATAGTGTCCAGACAGGCACAGGGAGTTTGCCAGAGCAAACAAGTTCCAGAGTCAAAGGATTTCCGCTGAGAGCTCTCTGCAACCAGTCCTCCTTGGCCCAGCTTCCCAGCCTGCTCTCGCTGCTCAAACCACGGCAAAGAGGCCTCCCATTACAATGACACGTTTGACAGCTTTGCCAAGAGCGCTTGGTGAGGTGCCAAAGAAAGAAGCAGCGTGTTTTCCTGAAAAAAGCAGACACACTGAGGAGGAATACTTGAAATGCTCCTTCGAGTAAACCTGAATGGCCAAGCACCCCATGCAGAGAAGCACTTGGGTTGTTATCCCAAGGGACAGAGGAGAATGGACTCCATGTGGTTTCTCTGCCTCCAAGGCTTGCCCACCCATTCTCAATAGTGTTCAAGGCATCTGCATTGAAGAGCGACCATCTCTTTCTGCACTTGTGCTCACTTTGAAGACATTTTCATCCACTGAATTTCAAGGTAACTCTTGCCTCAATTAGCAGTGCTTCAGAGCTCTGGTGCTCAACACGGGGCTCTCACCACATCTCTCTGTTACGCAAGTGAAAGCCCCCACCTGGCTTCAACTGTCCCCACAGTGAGGAGTGCCACAGCCTCCAAGACCTCACAGCCCATGAAGAAAAGCACCATGAGAAAACCAGAGGTGATCTTGAGAAGACACATGGTGTTTGGGCAGTGTGATCAGGGGGACTTCCACTATGCTGAATGACATAGATAGTCATAGATTCATAGAATCATAGAATCATAGAATCATAGAATCATAGAATCATACAATAACCAGGTTGGAAGAGACCCACCGGATCATCGAGTCCAACCATTCCTATCAAACACTAAACCATGCCCCTCAGCACCTCGTCCACCCGTGCCTTAAACACCTCCAGAAAAGGTGACTCAACCACTTCCCTGGGTAGCCTGTTCCAGTGCCCAATGACCCTTTCTGTGAAAATTTTTTTCCTAATGTCCATCCTAAACCTCCCTTCGTGGAGCTTGAGGTCATTTCCTCTTGTCCTGTCCACTGTCAATTTGGAGGCCAGCTCCCTCCACTCCAAAGCAGGTGTCACATCAAAGCACCAATACTGACAGAGGGGACAAAGATTCAGAATAATTATGTTTTATGTGTCTAGACAGAAGGAGAAGGTAAGCCCTGTCTATGTTTTTTGTTGCAGGGAAAATCTGGATGAAGAATGCCACTGTAGTGCCATTACAGGCACTAGAGCATTTCTCACACCCCACAGCAAAAGGATGCTTTCCAGAGGAAGAGTTTTAAGGGACTTCTGAAGCAAAGTGGAACAAACATCCCTACATGTGCGTATGGGTATGTGGAATGAGCATATGAAATGTGTGCGTCATAAGGTCCCTGGTGTATCTATCTGCGGCATCACTCTTCTTCTAAACTTGTATCTTGAAGAAAGTTTTCAATAGCATGACATAATCTAAGGCATGTAGTGACTCCATTTTTAAAACAGTTGACTTCTTCCTGGTTTACACAGCTCCCTCTGATTTTACACAAAGTCAAGCATAATGGAAGGCTCTTCTTCCATTGCTTTTATGTGTCATAATCTTTCTTTCTGTTTCTTCTTTAAAACACATTGGTTCTTTCATTTAATGCAGGATTGTGCATCCAGAGCCTTGCAAATGGAATGCATAATTGAACATTATATCCCACTCTTGAAAGACACACCATAAAATTAATATTTGAACCATATTCTTGCTGATCCAGGGGAAGAGAGCGAAATAACACAAAGAGAATATTCTAAAGCAATTTGTGGCCTATCTGCAGAATACTTTCCAGACATTACCATGGTAAGAGAAAGATTTAACATCAATAAAAGGTGGGGTTTCATTCACAAGAAGCATTATGATGTGCTGGATTGCTCTGGGTAATTTTGCAGTTAAGGAGTAAGAGTGAACAGGGTTTGGGGTGATGGGGAGAGAAAAGCCAGAGTGAGAAAATAACAGATTTCAAGCAGTGGTCCCTATCCCCCCCTCTCCGCCCCCAACACACATAAAAACATGCAGTGGGGAAACACAGAGCAAGAAACATTGTATATGGGATCACATTGTACAGCATGGAGGGCCTGACTTCATTCAAGGCACCTGAAATGCTTAGCACAAAAGGTCACAGGTAACATTTGATGCAGTACTACTCTAAAGAAAGGGGGAGAGGTATGAACTGTATTCAAGAGAGAATCAAGGTCAGGGGAAACAGAAAGGGAATGGCCATTACTGATCAGCTGCTTCAGTCGTTAGCCATGAGACTAGGATATGAATTTGGAGGAAAGAGTGCCTCACATGGGGCTGTTTTGCCCTGGGATATTGGTGTGAACAAAGAGATGTCAAGTCACTAAAGTCTGAGCTGATGCCAGAGAGTCTCAGATTTCAGAGTTAGGATCCAGAGTATCTATTTGTGTCCAAAACTGTTTCTAGAAGTAGGAATAATGAATTTAAACTTTATCATTGGAGCACTGATGCCTGATCTTAACACCTACTGGCATCCAAAAACACCTGAGTTCTATGTATGCCATGGTTTTGTGCATTGCTGGGGCTTCATTTTTTATTTTCACTGGAAGTTAAGGTTTTCCTTAAAATGTTGAATTCTGGTATTTGTGTCTGCAGAAACACATCTTTAAGAGCACACAATAGGGAAATTTCATTGTTCTGTAGTTGTAAACACACAGCTTAGAAAGGTGGCTCAAACAGAAATTTGGTTTTTTTAACTGGGCTGACATCTCTGCACTCCATTAATGGACACACAATAAAAAGAAGGTGCGTTATTTTATCCTCAGAAAGAGCTAAGGTGCGTAACCACCCCAGAATAATTAAAAGCTAGAAAAGGTCCAGACAACAGGTACAGCTACACTACCACGTCTGCTGTTCAGATGTTTATTAGTCACAATCTGACACTAAAAGGCCTTCTAATTGGAAAGTATTTGTTCCCTGTGTTCTCAGGAAGTGTATAATTGTGAGGACCATAGACACAACATGAATGATGTCTTAGTCTCCCACCCTTCCTTACATATTACAGAAAGTATTCACTACAGTGAAGAAAGCAGGGTGGCAGTGAATAAAAAGCAAGTGAGCTTACTTCTTTTGGGCTACAGGGAAGAAAAGGCTACACACACATCCTCAAGACCCAGATCAGGTGTAAAACCTAATTTCTCACATATATACCCTTGATTACATCCCTAATTTTGTGATTCTCTCAGGTGACTGGCAGCCAGGTCCAGAAGGCACCTGGCACGGTCCTGAACCCTGCACGGAAGCCAGCAGGCACTCCAGTACTCCTGCTGATGGGACACCAGGGCTGCCTCGCAGCAGGTGGGATGGGGCTGCAGCAATGGATTAGGGCAGAGGGGTCCTAATAACGTGACACTGGGCCACACTGCACACATGTACAGCCAGTGAGCATGCTCTTGCTGCTGCCCACACACAAAGCTGTGATGGGGACAGCATGGCGGCACTGGCTTCTCACCACCAGCCTGTCATCTCCCTCACTTGCCAGTGAGGATCCAGCCGCCACTGCCCGGGGAGGAAGCACCGTCTGTTGCAATGCCAGGGATGTTCTGGAAGTAAAAAAAAAAAAAAAAATTCCAGAGAGCTGCACATTTGAAGAGGCCCTTAAAAAGCCCAGACCTCTTTGTTTAAAGTTCTATTGAAGACAGACCGACACGCTCTGTACATTATTTATTAGTTATTGTCTTATTTATTTCCCTTTGGAAAGGCAACAATAGAGGAGCTACAGTTCTCCATTTTTTTTTCCAAACTAGTGTTGTTATTCCTTTACTTAGAAACAGAAAGTAGAGCATACCATACATTTAACTACCAGCACAGACAGGTTACTGTGACCCATCGTATTTGCCCTGTTCCTGACTCACCACTGGTCACCATTAGTGATGCATCAGTCACTGGTACATCACTTGGGAGCATGACTCTGTGCCCAACTACCTGAGCTCGGTAGGTGCATCTCTGCTTTCAAGCAAAACTGCACCTTTCCTGATTACTCTTGAAGAACATGAGTAGTTTGTTGCTGGGAAACAAGCCTCTGGAGACTGCAGGTATCTCACCCCATAAGCACCATCACACTAGTTTGAAATTCTCATCTCCAGGCCATCCAACAAAAGCAAATCAGGAAGAGAAAATGGTGCTTGCAAAAGGAAAGGAGATTTTTGCCTACCTAAGAGTGACCCAGTCATACTGCAGCTGAGGATCACCACAACTCCCATCATCTTCAGAGACTCATGGCGGAATTATCAATAATGAACAGGAGGCCTCTCTTTTCACTATCATCTTTCTTAGAAAAACTCTAAAAACCCCACAACAACCCATTCCTCCACCGGCCTCCCCCTCCCCCCCCCCCCCGCCTTTTCATGCTCAGTAAAAGCCTATTAAGCAGGTAGTAATATCAGCAGGCTTCCACTCTCCCTTACCCAGCCTGAAGCAATCTGCCCTCAGACACAGGGTTACTTTAAGCTTATCTGCTGAGATTTTTTTTGTTTTGAAATGGCATTTGTTTTCAGGGAAGATGTGCATCAAAGTCAGACTGCACTCCAAAATCAGATTTTGCTCCTTTTAGTGGTTGTCTTGGGTATCTGGAGTATATATGTGCAACAGTTAGCCTCCAGTTCAGCCTGTAAAATTTTTTTTGGTAGGGGGTAGTGACTTTCCCAGTTTTTTTTGTATTAGAATAAATTGACTTAAGGTAGGAATACATATGACTGAAATGAAAAGCCAAGCTAAAAATAGCACTAAACCAATTGCATTTTTCATAGTGAAGGAAAGGAAACCAGGGGCAGGGGGAGAAAGATATATATTTAACAGCTGTCTCAACATAATGTCAGATTTATTCAAAATTTCTAAAGTGGTCTTTGACAAGCCTTGACTCATTGTGTAGGGCTGGAAAGGGTGTTGAGGGTGGACTATTTCTTGTGATTTATAAGAGACCACTGTGACTAGTTTGAAAAACCTGCATACAAGTGCAGTAAATTAAAACAGAAGCCTACATAAGACATGTACCTTACAGACAAAAGGCTTAAGGCATTCTCCCGTCTGAAACACCAGAGTGTGGTTTGCAAAGGGAAATTGGTTTCAAGAAGTTCAGCTAGTCAAAGACATATTTTTTAACATTTAGAACAACTATTTTCTTCCATTAGCACATTTTAGAAATTAAAGCCTAAACTCATGCAGCTATATCATGCTTCCAAAGGCATTGCACTTTGACTTTGTACCAAAACTGCAGGAGTTTTCGGAGGCTCATTAACACTGAATTATGTACTAGTCTCATGAATCAAAAAGCATGCATGGCACATACAGCAACTTCTACATGAGTACAGCTTGTTTTTAAGTTGTACTGAAGTTTGCACATGCAGAGGAGTGGAAAATGAAACCATGTGTGTTTGATCAAACATGGATGTGTTGGCCTTCCAGTCAGCTCTGAGAGATAATTGCACAAATTTTTGTATAAAATTCTAACATTACCTAGTTCATCAACAGAACCTTGCACAGGCTGTACCATGGAGAAAACACTGCAGATATCTTCATGGGAAGCAAGGGGCAAGTGAAAACCCCAGAGCTAGATGTGTTCATCATAAGAAAAGTATATTAGTTTCTCAGACTGAAAAGAAGTCCGATTGTGATCTTCCTTAAAATCCTGGTTTTCCTTCTGCCTCCAGGCAGATACTCGCTTACATTCCCCTGCAGAGTCCAAGAAATTAATGAGCGGAGGTTTATTCTGACCCCCACAGCCCTCTCCAAGCCCCATGAGTAAATCAATACAAGCAGCTCCTTTGGCCTCTACCAAATGTCTGCAGAGGTACATGTTCTACACCAAATATTTTGCAAAAGGCATAATACCTTTCCTAGGAAGTTCTGGTTCTGTACAGGGTGGCCAGTGTGGCTGGACATGCAGAGAGGCTGAAACTGTAATACAGAACTTGAGATTAGGGCTGAAATCCTTAATTTTACATCATAGCTGGTGACATCCTACTGGAGCACAAACTTGGAGAAAATGGTGTCATATAATTGTGCTTTATTCACATTTATTTCCCATTACCTTTTTTCATGCTGCCAGATGTAATTTATATAACAGCCACCTGAAATCACTTGTGGGAATTCAGGAGGCAAAACCCGCTGTGACACTGCAGCCTCTGTATCACCATGCAAATATGTGCAATCAAAACCAAGTGAACCTCCCAGAAACTTCCACTCAGAGGCGTAACATTGCTTTTCAGGGATGGAGCATTATTATCTGGTCCTTATGGAGGAATGACTAGGAATAGACTAGCTGGTACTCTTATCAAAGGCTTGTGAGCAGACCAGACTGACAGCTTTTCTTGATATGATGCTGTAGTGAATAAATATTGTAATAATGTAGCCAGGAAGGCGAAGGCGAAGGCAAACTGCTCGAGGAATGAGAAGCTGCTCCAAAAGAAAAAGAAGAAATTCACAAACAAGAGAAGGAGCTGAGACTTCCCACTCCTTCATCATCTCCTGTTAGCTCATAACCAGAACAACATGCTTGGGCCACTTCTTGCCTGATGTGACTGCTGCTATAGGAATTATGTATTTTGTTGATGCACCTGCTCTGATTTGCCTCACAAAAATACAATCAAAAAGATTTCTCTATTAAACCATGGAGGAAAATGTCCCCAACCAGTATTAAGACACCACAGCTCCTCCCTTATTCCACAGAAACTATCCAAGATACCACTTCTAAACTTAAGGAGTGACTCCTCCCCTTCTTTTCTGTCAGATAAATAAAGGAATCTTATTTTGAATTCCTAGACATACCCATATAAACCCAGCTGCAAGCCAGTGTAGCTCCACTAGGTAAGAACTGCTGTAAGAGATTATAATCAGTTGTAAAATGTCTTTTAGCTGCTGTACTTCCTACATGTTGCTCTGCAATGTTAGTTCAGTTGTCCCAGAGCTATGTTCCTCTTGGGCTGAACGAGGATACTAAGTTGAGATCTCATCAATCATTATAACTCCTATTGCTCCTGCAGAGAGAATTGTTATGGCAGCAGGAGACTGAAATTCAGGTTTACAGTAACTGAACAGCTTGATCCCAAAAGTATGGGACAGTATTGCAATGGAAAAGCTGATGAATTACAGAAGAAAAACATATGCCGCTTATTTAGCCTTCTGATTTCCTTTGATTCATTGCTAGGACAAGCAAACAAATCTAAAGAGGGAAAAAAAAGGAAATAAGGAAAAAAAAGGTGAACACCAATGTGATTATTGTTTCTGTATTTCATGGAGTAGTAATTCCTTCTATGTCAGCAAACTACCTGCCCCTTAACCTTCCCATCTCAAAAATCTCGCTTTTACCCTGATTTCTGAAAGGGATGAGGCTTACGTAGCAGCAGGACCAGTGTCTCCACTTCCCTTCCCTAACATTTTTACTCACCAGCCAATTATATTAACATTTGACAGAAGGGGAGCAGCCCAAGAGTCTACATTTCTACATGGATATCAGCAGCCAAGCTGGGGACAGAAACACAAAGCAGTGGTCCTGTGGCAAGAGCAGCAGCTGCAGGAGCCTCCACACACCCAGTCTCTTCCTCTCTGGGCAGAAAGAGGGCAGGAGAGTTGGGGGAGACTGTAGGCGATGTGCAATCAAAAGACCTGGGGTTACTGCAGAGGATGTAGATCATTTGGTAGGAAAGCCAGTTACACTCTCAGAAACAGATGTCTGTGCATGTTTGCACTAAAAATTAAAATGGATTTTTTTCCCTCCTAAATAGTAGAGAAACAACTGTGGAGTTGCATTGTGATGATGATGATTATCGTGGCAGTGTAAAATGGAAGGAAAACAAGTTCTGCATTCAGCCTTTCCTCTGAGTGTGTCTCTGTGTGTGTACGAGTGCCTGCCCAGAGCCAGGACACATTTATATGCGCACAATGAGAATACGTAAATATTCACACAGCACGCACATACACACATATGTTCACACACACAAGGGAACAGTTAAACACAGAAATTATTGCAAATTTATCCAAGCACATGCACATGGACAAAACCTGGGATTTCCAGCAAAGTTTAAGCGATTCAGTGTAATCAAAAAGGGCTCCTTGCAGCAAAGCACTTAACAAATGGCAGACTGTGTGCAAAGGGTGCCATTACCCAAGGGAGCTGGGGAATTTGGCTGGAGCATTCAGTACGAACAAACGGTCTGGAGATTTGTTAGGGTAAGGACTGGATTCAGCACATTCAAAAATCTCCTCTGAATCCCTGTGTCTTTCATCCCTAGAGTAGATGGAGCTGCAACATTTTTCCTTATTTTAAAAGTAATTTTTTCATGAGAGGAATCTAGTTTCTAAAAACTATTGTACCCTCACAGTATTTTCAGTCAAGTTCTCCTCTCAGATCCACTAGCAAAAAAAGGCCCAAACCCAAATATTTCATTTTAATTTCATCTAATTAATAATTACATTCTTGCATAGCTACCAGGGAAGACTGAAAAATCTAGCAACAAACCACGACAACTTGCTGTTCTAAATGGCCACTAAAGATAAATGATGGCTTCGACACTGGGTACCTTCTAGAAATCTTTTCATTTTCCTCTATAACCCATAACTTGACGTATTTGCAACTCCTCTCACCCTGAAGAGAATATATTATTTACAGCATGTTTTCTATTCTTAGAGCACAGAATTCCTCCTTGACTCCAGATCATACATCACTTTTGTGTTGACCTCTGACCTCATTTCTATTCGCACTCCCTACTCTGATGGAACAGCTATTTCTGATTACAGACTGGCAATGTAAATCATAGAAAATTGGAATTCCAAGGAAAAGAACATTTCATGTTTCGTCATGTTGTTGTTATGAGACAAGCAGGCTTTTAGCTTGATTGTTTTATTTTTACCGAGGGATGCTCAGTGCTATGCTTTATGTGCTCCCAGAATATAAGCCCATGTAGTCATGGTGTTCCGAAACCTCAAACCCCACAGTCAATTATACTGCTCAAGAATGGTGACTCTAGAAGTACTGCTGGCTCCATCTCTCCCATGCAGCCATACTCCTCATGGCTTTAAAAATGCAGGCTCACAGAATGGTTGAGGTTGGACGAGAGCTCTGGATGTCATCTGGTCCCATACCCCTGCTCAAGCAGGATCACCTAGAGCCACTTGCCTAGGACCATGTCCAGTCAGGTTTTTAACACCTCCAAGGACAGAGACTCCACGACTTCTCTGAGCAAATTCTGCCAGTTCTTGATCATTGTCATAGTGAAAATGTTTCTTTTGTTCAGACCGCACCTCCTGTATTTCAGTTTGCTCCCACTGCCTCTCATTGAGCACCACTGAAAAGAGCCTGGCTCCATCCTCTATGCACCCTCCCTTCAGGTATTTGTTTCATGAGTTCCTCCCTGAGCTTTTGAGAGCAGAGTTTGAGAACACTGCCAGCTCTGTCAGCCTTTCCTCACAGGAGAGATGTTCCAGACCTTCCATCCTCTTTGTGGCCCTTCACTGGACTCTCTCAGGTATATCCATGTCTCTCTTGTACCAGGGAACCCAAAACTGGACACAACAACACTCCAAGTGTGGCCTCAGTGGTGCTGAGCGGAGGGGAAGGATCACCCCCCTCAAACCTGTTGGCAACCCCCTTCCTAATGCAGCCCAAGATGCTTGTTCACCTTCCTTGCCACAAGGGTGCATTGGTGGCTCATAGTCAACTTGGTGTCTGACAGGCACCCTAGGACCTTCTCTGCTAAGCTGCTTGCCAGATGGTCAGTTCCCAGTATGTTCTGGTGCCTAGCATTGCTCCTTCTCACATGCAGGAATTCCATTTTGCTTTCCTGAACTTCATGATATTCTTATGGCCCATTTCTCCAGCTTATCGAAGTTCTTTTAAATAGCAGCACAACCGTGTGGTTTTACATCACCTGAAGAAAATATACAATACACTTAATTTTAAACTTGCTGAGGGTGCACTCTGTCTCAGTGACCAAGTGATTAATGAAGAGTTTAAACAGAATTGGCCTCGGTGAAGACTGAGGTGAGTAAGGTATTTGGTATCTCAGGCATTTCTGTGCCCTTTGTCAACAAGTCTTCTCCTCCATTCAGCAGCACAGCCACATTTCCTTTGTTTTCAATTTATTGCTGATGTACCTATTAGAAGCCCTTCTAGTTACTTTACCTGTCCCTTGTCAGATTCAACTCCAAGTGAGTTTTGGATTTTCTAATCCCATCCCCGCATGCTTGGACAGCATCTCTATGCATCTTTGGTTACCTGTCCCTTTTCCCACCTCCTGTATGCTGCCTTTTATGTTTGAGTTCAGTAAGAAGCAACCTGTTCTTCATGGTCTCCTGTTGCCTTTTCTTGATCTACTCATTAGGATGGACCATTCTTGAGCTTGGAGGAGGTGAACCTGTAAAAATATTTCCAGCTCTCCTAGATCCTTCTTCTCTTCAGGGTCATATCTGATGGGATTCTTCCAAACAAGTACCTGAATAGGCACAAGTTTTCTCTCCTGAAGTCCAGGGTTGTGATCCTGCTATTTGCCTTGTACCCTCCTCTTAGGACCCTGAACTTCACCATCTCACAGTCACCAGAGACAAAGCTGCCCCTGACTCACAGCTCCCCAGCCAGCCTTTCCTCCTTTGCAAGTCCAGCAGAACATCTTCCTTCCTTGGCTCCTCAGTCACCTACATGAGGATATTACCATCAATGAACTTGAGAAACCTCCTGCATTGCCTGTGCCCTGATGTATTGTCCCTTCAGCAGATATTGGGGAGGTTCAAACCTCCCATAATACCAGAGCCTGAGAACATGAAGCTCCTTCTAGCTGTCTGAGAGCCTCATCTACTTGTTCCTGATCAGGGAGTCACAGTTAAAAATACTATTTACTTCATACTAGTTTGTAGCTTATGATATTTCCACAAGTGTTTCTGTACAATGGTTCTTCACCACAATATGAGAGAAATAAAACCTAATTAAAGAAAACAACTTATCTCTGTGTAGTCAAGCCCATCTTCTTTTTTCCAGTCACTTCATTTGTGGGACTCACAACTTGCAAAGGACACCCAATCATAGAATCATCAGGTTGGAAAAGACTCCCAGGATCATCGAGTCCAACCATTCCTATCTGCCACTAAACCATGTCACTGAGTACCTCATCTACCTGTCTTTTAAATTCCTCCAGATGGTGACTCAACCACCTCCCTGGGCAGTCTGTTCCAGTGCCCAATGACCCTTCCTGTGAAATATTTTTTCCTGATGTCAAGCCTGAACCTCCCCTGATGCAGCTTGAGGCCATTCCCCCTTGTCCTGTCCCCTCTCATTTGGGAGAAGAGGCCAGCTCCCTCCTCTCTACACCTTCCTCTCAAGTAGTTGTAGAGAGCAATAAGGTCTCTCCTCAGCCTCCTTTTCTACAGGCTAAACAACTCCAGTTCCCTCAGCCACTCCTTGTAAGGCTTGTTCTCCAGCCTCCTCACCAGCTTTGTTGCTCTTCTCTGGACTCGCTCTAGAGCCTCATCATCCTTCTTGTAGTGAGGGGCCCAGAACTGAATACACTATTCGAGGTGTGGTCTTCACCAGTGCTGAGTACAGGGGCAGAATAACCTGCTGGTCACGCCATTTCAGATACAAGCCAAGATGCCATTGGCCTTCTTGGCCACATGGGCACACTGCTGGCTCACGTTCAGTTGGCTGTCAACCAACACCCCCAGGTCCGTCTCCAGGCAGCTTTCTAGACAGACTTCTACTCTGTATCACTGCATAGGATTGTTGTGCCCCAAGTGCAGGACCCGGCATCTGGCCTTGTTAAACCTCATGCCATTGGTCTCTGCCCAGTGGTCCAGCCTGTTCAGACCCCTTTGCAGAGCCTCCCGACCCTCCAGCAGATCCACACTACTTTCCAGCCTAATGTTGTCTGCAAACTTGCTAAGGGTGCACTCAATACCTTCATCCAAGTCATTGATAAAGACACTGAACAGGGCTGGACCCAGGACTGAGCCCTGGGGAACCCCACTTGTCACTGGCCTGCAGCTGGAGTTAACTCCATTTACCACAACTATTTGGGCCGGGCCATCCAACCAGTTTTCCACCCTGGAGAGTGTGCGCCTGTCCAGGCCAGAGGCTGACAGTTTCCGTAGCAGAATGCTGTGAGAAACTGTGTCAAAGGCTTTACTGAAGTCCAGGAAAACCACATCTACTGCCTTTCCCTAGTCCAGTAAGCAGGTCACCTTGTCATAGAAGGCATTTGGGTTAATTTGGCAGGACCTGCCTTTCATGAAACCATGTGGTCTGGGCCTGATCACCCAGTTCTCCTGCATGTGCTGTATAGTAGCACTCAAGATCACCTGTTCCATGACTTTCCCTGGCACTGAGGTCAGACTGACAGGCCTGTAGTTTCCTGAACCCTCCCTCCAACCCCTCTTGTAGATGGTTATAACACCAGCTAGCCTCCAGTCAATAACTAAGAACATGTTGTGCTGAAATCAATATATAGTTAGTCACAGTTTGGAATATCCAGACTTATACCTACAAAAGCAGTGCTTGATTTATGGATACTTGGCTTGAAGAAGTTTTGCAGTTAAACTCCCAGCCAGCACATGAGGACTGCAGTGCATACTGTACCCTCTTGTAAAGGAGTATGTTCGTGAATACTGAATGGCATCACCCACAATGAACTACCAACTTAGGGAAGGGAATAACTTTTCAAAAACAGTCCTGTTTTGGTACCCACAGATGGGAGAAAGCTGTAGCTTGTTAATGCCATTACAAGAAGTCAGGCTGGTTTTCAGTTTATGTAAATATAATCCAAAAAGTAACACATAGTTACACATTTCTATCACCTCCAATTTAAGCAAGAACAAAAGAGTAAAGTGACTGATGAGTGTCAAGGAAGTAACTGACACACTGCCTCTTCTCACCATGTACGATACCAACAGCATGATGTTACCAGGGAGTGACGCAGGTTCAAACACACATTATGGTGTAAATGCTTCTAAAATAGTTCCTAGAAATAGACCTGCATAAAGTAGTCAGAATTTGTCCCTTCCTTATGAAATATGTTTTTCCTATGTAAAAATCTGAGTACATTTAAAAATAATGAACGGTAAGCACCAAGGTACCAATTTCCCTCATAGGCAGAAGACATACTATCCTAGAAGGGCACAACTGAGGGGTTTTGGTTTTTCTGTGAACATTTGTACTGCCAACCCCAAGCCTTGCTTAGACTGTTAGCAGGACTGAGCATCCCCGTGTGCTGGACTAAGTAATAAAGTAAGTTCCAGAGCTCAGTGCTAGGCCCTTGAGGTGCTGTAGTGGGTATTGGTGAATTGAATCTAACAGTGTCATAACTCCCTTTAATAGAAAAAAAAGCATATACAGAGAGATGCGACGATTTGTTCAAAATCACACCCAATTAAGCGAGGTTTAAAACAGAAGCCAGGTTTTTCTCAGGCCTGTGCCTTTTTCTTAGAACTTTCCCAGAACAAGGCAAGTTAAAGGGGAAGCATATACACACGTTTTAAAGCAGATAATAGTAGCTGGAAACTAACACCATTAAATCAGTGTGATCTCATCTGCTTAATGTATGAAGCAACATACGAAGGGAAACCTCAAGAAACTGTTCAATAGTCATCCTTCTCCCCAACCAAATAGCCAAAGGGAACTCTTCTGCTCAAGCATAAGGTTAAATATTGATGGGTGTGTTGCAGATACAGTTAATAATGCTAATCGGTCTTTTACAACTACGAATATGAGAGAGATGCTATATGTTTTTCTCTCTTCTTCACAAAATCAAGAAGTCTAAGAAAAAAAACCCAAAATTCAGACACATGTCCTAAAAATAACAGCAGGCATTTCAAATATGTGGCTAGCTCCTATAGCTACAGGCACAGCTGCACATTGCATACTATTAAAGAATTAAAGCTGTTACCTGCACACATTCTAAATGCACAGCCAGTATTAATGACACAGGCGATCTAGGAAGGATTAAGGATTAGTTATCATTTCAATCCAATGAAAGAAGATCTATATTTCTCTTTTAGACACGCAATTCACAGGAGAATCATGCTTGCCAACACTCTAAAAAAATAATCTTTCAGTATTCTTGCAAACCCAGTGTGTTATGATTTCATCTCATGAAATACAACACCTTTACATTAAACCTCATAAAACTAAATCCTGCTGGATCTCTTCCAGGCTTGGAGAATAAACAGCTATATCAGTGATGCCCAGAACAGTAAAATCTGGCCCACTGTCATATGGCATGTTCCCGTTTACAGAGGGGAGCAAGTCTGCAAACAGCTAATTCACTCTGCTATTACAAAATCCTCACATATAATGAATTTCTCACATAATTGGTCTAAGAAATACATCAAGGGGAAAAAAGAATGCTTTGAACACCATAATACATATTTATTTCTGCTACCTTTTTTTTTTTTTAAACAGTCCCATTCTTCCCCTTACTGAAGTATGTGCTGCAGAGCTGCTCTGGTTTTTAACAAGCAGGAGTGAGTTTAGCTGTGTCTGGAACTCTGGCAGATAGTAAGGGGGGAAATTTGTTGTCAAAACAGTTAAAAAGCACAGATGAATATATCCAATGAGATTATTTTGTAAAGCCTGATTATATTCCCTTTGCAGTCAGAGGAGCTACACAAATACCTTTCAGCCTTCCCAGTCCCCCCCTCTCCAGAGCATGACTAAGAAGGATATTAGAATAACTAATACAAGTACAATTACACCAGGCAACAGAGGTCTAATGCAAAAGCCCTTCTCAGGAACTCAGGGCAAATGTTCTCCATAGATATGGAGACTGGTGTATGGCCAAAGAACAAAAACAATTTTCTGTGTGAATTAGACTCTTCCCTGTCCCTCGTGTCATGACCCAGCCTGGACAGTCCAGGGGTCACTGGAGTAAAAGACTCTGGGCCTCCCCATAAAATGTATAGGTTCAGTATCCACTGGGCTAAACGAAGGCAAAACAATTGGTCCAAAAAGGAATTTATTTGTACAGGTATTCTTCGGAATAAGATGGGCATTGGCCTGTCAAATTTGTGTTAAGGGAAAAGAAAGAAAGAGAGAAAAGGGAGGAAAGGGAGAGCTATGCAGAAAAGTGAAAATTCACCACTGGTCCTCCTCTTCTCTCTCCCAGGATGGTGAGCCTGCTGCAAACGGCCCCTCTTTGAAAAGTATTATTTATATTTTTTTTGGTGGACCTGTGCAGTGCTTCTTCTAGGAAAGTTATGGAACTGAGTCTAGGAGGGCTTAGGGATCCAAGGTGAGTCCAAGGTACTGTTCTGCCTCAGCTTTCCCTACCCACAAGACTGCAGCGTGACCTCTCTGGGCAGCAAGCACAGCTGGGCTGCTTGTGAGAGATAAGATAATAAAGGACACTGCCTCTGCTGCAGTCTCAGCAGTACTTTAAATTAGCAAAACAAGTGGTTTAAGGCAGCAGAAAATAATCAGTCTTTTACAACATGTGGAGCTACACCTTAATCCCCAAATCTGGGCAGAGGCTGGCACGTCTCCATGCAGGAACTGCAGTTACAGACCCAGATACGCATATGTCACATGTTCCTGACATCTTTCCAATCACTCAACAGGCTAATCATGTCTCAGTAAATCACAGCTAGATCATCTTCAGTGCAGAAGCACACTTGGTGAATGCACAAGAGCCAAGGCTGACATTAACTGATACTGCCACTCACAAGGGCCTGAATTCCCCTAAGGTTCCCTTGCTAATTTCTTTCCATTTTGACCAGAGCTCTCCATATTTCAGTAGCCATGTCTGGAAGATGATATTTCTGTAGTAAAAAGGGAAGGTTGATAACACTGTAAGACATCCATGGCCAGTGTCACAGCAGAGGTAGGAATCCCAAATCACATGGGGACGCAGGTAGCTGAGGCCCTTGGTCAGAGAAAGCCACCAGAAAAGGGACAAAGTTCCGTGGGAACTGTCAGGAGGTCCTTCTTGAACCAGGCAGAAGAGAAACATCCCTGTTAAGTGGTCGATTAGATGATGCCACAACAGGGCAAGGTCATTGACCCTGTCACTGGAAATCATTAGGAGGAGATATGCAGTTGTGGTGGCAGCAGACTGTGTTTGCAAGCTCATCATCAAGCATAGAACTGTGCAGGCCAACTTCATCACCCAGGGTACACCATGTGCCCAGTCTTTCCCTGGAGTGAAGGTGGATGCCCTAGGAAGGCTCTCCATGGGTTTGGGGCTATTTCAGCAAGCATAGTATCATAGAATGGTTTGGGTTGGAAGAGACGTTAAAGATCATCCACTTGAAGCTGGTAGGAGAGAACGGCACCTGTTTGCATGCCATGTAAGATGCTCAAACTCTTGAACTGGCTAACAACTCCGTCCTAGAATTAGGTACACACCTCAGATGACTGCCCAGCACAGTCCCAGATGAAATCCAAGTGTCCATAGGGACTTACCATCCTTAGGGAAAGAATGGACAAAAAGAACAAAACACAGGTGACAGAATACCAAGCTAAAGTGAAAATCTAATGTCACCTAGTATTACCATTCTTAACATTTTATTCTGATATTCCAAGTATCATTTTCAACACAACTTGTGCCAAACCAGATGAAGGTAACACAACTTGGTTTCAGCTTTGTTCATCTTTTTCAGTGTAAACACTTTCAAGCTCCAAATGAGTAATTCTATACATGATTAAGTAGCAAAGGATGTATGCCTATGAACCATAGTACCTTTATTTTCATTATTTATAGAGCTACTCAAAACAAAATAATTTCACCATTTACTCATAAATGTAAATATTACTTTTAAGCTGACCCTAACACACTTTCTGCTACAACTTTACTTACAGGGACTAAAGAAACCTTGTTTGCCTCAAAACCTTTTGAGAAAAAATTATTACACAGGTAAGCCAGAGAATCATGTTCTCACCTTTTTTATTCCAGACAGGAGTCTAAGCTTTTCCTGTTGGGGGTCAATCAAGCCAACCACTTATTGGTTGGGAAAATGGATTGCAAGACACTCACTTCCCTCAAAAATAGCACAGTTTCAACCAGACCAGAAGACCAAGCATCCATTTAAATCCCAAGGTTAGATCCATTGGCTATGTTTAATTTACTGCCAAGTTTCAGCCTGCAGCACTTTTGTATCCCGTACAAGAGTATCCGAATAAAGGAGTGCAATACAACTGCCAAGCCAGCCTTCTGTCCAGCAAAACTGCTGCTCTAGCAGCAATCTCTCAAGAAGAAAATGAAGATAATAAGGTAGGAAAAAAAGCACAATTCTTTCTCCTGATACTTACGTCATGCCTCCCTTGCTGCAAGTATAAATGCCACATGTGAACAGCCCCGTTAACTCACGCAGAAGCGCTCCTTTCGTCAGGAGCAGGAGTTCTACCTCTGCAATGCCACAATGAGCTTTGGGGTGAGATAGCAGTCTCCAGTTTTGCAGAAAGAGGAGTCAAGCTGATGCACAGCAAGAAATTGCATCCTTCCCCAGTACGCTGTTGCCCTTCCTTTACCTACATCACTTGCCAGCTACTGCTTCAGCCACAATGGTTGATGGTTTAGCTCACAAACTACTTGAGCAGAGCCACCATAGCTAGTAGAGTGCTCAGCCCTAGACCTTTGACCCAAGTAGTTTGCAGAACATAAACATTAACTACTAGACTGAACACTACTAGGTAGAGTTGAAACTTGATCGAGCCAAGCCTCGGACTGGAAAAAGGTTGTGAGAAAATCTGCATTTGGGTAAGGGAGGCTGAGATAAACTTATCACACAGACAATGCAGAGATGAGAATATTGCCAACAGAAACAAACTAATAAGTGAAGGTGCATAACAAGCCAAAGTAATAAAAAATGTACCAAGTGGTTTTAAAACTTACCTCTACCTATGTCACATGTAAGCACTTGTACAGACTGAGAAAGAAACAGTACATGTGGGGAAGAACATTGTGTTTAAAATTTATTTCAGTCATGGGTGAAATTTATTTCAGTCTCATTTATGAGGCCCTCCAGGTTTACTTTTCCGTGTCAAGTTCAGGAAGGTAAAACTGTAAATTTAGTCTGAAAGCATGAGAATAGTAGAGAAAGTTAAAAATGGGAGATGATGACCAAAATTTTGAATATGCATCTTGCTGATGAATACATGTTAAGAGATTGTTGTTGCTGCATTTTTTTTCAGTAATTTTTGAACTTCCTGAAAACTGCAGGTCTAATACCATCGTAAGTCATGTCACCTAAACTGTTTCTGGGTCAGCTTCTTCAGAACTGGCCTCAAACATTTGGATGTTTTTAACATTTGGAAATATCAGCTTTTTAGTCTGCAAATATATTTTAATTAATGATCGCATGCCCACTAGCTTTATTATTTAAATCACTTTGTAATTTAACTCCTATCCAACACAGAGACTAGTTTGTTGATTTGATCATGATACTAGATTGCTCTGATTGTTCCATTGCCTTATTTTAAATCAGATTTAATAAACTTTTAAATAGCATAGCTTTGGGCAATAAGTTCTCTTGATTTTACTTTTTATAAAATGTTTTACTAGAAATTATAATTTAAAAATAATTTATTTCAACAAGTAATGTGTCCAAACCTTGAGGCCATTAGACTAGATATCTATCTGCAAACCTGACCATTCCCCTAAAAATAATAATTCACTCTGAAAATTAGTTTCTATACTCAGCTCTTTCACACACATTTATAGTCATTTTCTCTGTTAAGCACTGCAGAAGCAGAGATGTGGGTATTTTTGGCCATGCATCTGCAGAACTACATAACTCCACATCACACAGACCCACGCCAAAGCTCATCACACACGCACAACTTTGACCTCTCATCAGGGGAAGTACTGCGGCAACTTTGGATGCAGATGGCTGAAACCTGCCCAAGTCCTGATTTGGGCAGTAAAACTTGGAGCCCTCACGACCAGCAACAACTGCAAAACTCTTGCTATTGCAAACAATGGCAGTATTCCTGCACCGCCCTGCCCAGGTGGAGGCAGCAACTCCTTTCTTCTCTTCTGCATCATCTGTGCCCTACCTAGAGCTCAAACCCTTTGTGTAAGTACCCTGTCTTTCTGTATGGCTCTCACAGTGGGGCCCCGGTCTCTGCTCAAGGTGCTAGATACTGCCAGGCTGCAAAAAAACAGCTGGAGTGGGGGTGGTGGTGAGGTAAGATATGCTACATTGCAGCTTTTTAAATAAAATATACCAGCAACACCAGGTACCATGTGATTGTAGTCCTCTAGGGCACAGAACCTGCTGTCTTTGTCATCCAGCACTTAGATTAGATAGATAATAAAGGGAGTGGTAATCACAAATATTCCGTGTGAGCAGAAACATGACAAAAACTGTAGCCAGATATAGATGTACGTCAGATAAATTTGAAGGCCCATAACTTGCTAAATCACTACATGCAAATAAACATAGATTTACATGCATATATATGTGTATATATAATATAACACTCAAGCACCTATATTTACCATTTAATATAAACTGTGGAAAGAACAATATAACACTAAGAAACATCGGCTTTGGAATAATACAGTGTTCCTATGGAAAACATTCGAAACTGGAAAAATTGCCTGAAAATTTTAAGATATTAAATGCAGGGAAACTATTGAGAATTACCACTAAAATAAATAAATTTTTAAAAAAACATAAAAATCCCCAAACAAACGAGAAATCTCCTTGTGACTTGATTTTGTCTCAGGGAAGAGCTGAGTGCTACAAGATCGACGCCCAGTGAGTGTCTTTGGGCGAGGAACAGACCCACACAGTGAGCACAGGCGCCACCGCGAGGTCCTTCTGCCACAGTTAAAGGTGATTTTACTCCTGAGCAGCACCCAGGGTGCCTGCACCAGGCATTCGCTGCTGCATTTTCCATGAGCTTTGCGAATGGAAAGCAAAAAAAAGATTAATTATTTTTTAATGTCCCTTTCAGAACAGGGAAAGAGAAGAAAGGCATATCTACAGCACATTTAGTTTTCAACAATGGAGCTTTTAAATGTTGTGGTAACAGAAAACAAGACCACTGCCCAGTCCCTGATCTGGAAAATGTTAAATTGCACCTTATCAGCCACCAAAACAGTGTTCAGGAGGGACCTCTTGCTGAGCTGCCTCCTATGAAAGCCTGTGCAACCCCATTTTTCTCCTATCAAATGCAATAGCAAAATTCAAATAGTAGCAAAATTTTGGTAGTGTCATGCTGGAACCCATTTTTAAAGGTAAGCTAATATTTTCATCAGATTTTTTTCATAATGAGGAGAAAGTCGGTTTGGTCCTCGCCACTGCCGTTTCATGGGCAGAAAAGAATGGGCTAAAAAGCCACAGCTTTTTCATTCCTCTGCAGCATTACTAAGGACATAATTCCTCAAGTCCTATGTTTATGCTTAAAGACACCATGAAGTCAGCATCTCCCTAACCTGCTTGGCCTGGCTACTACCACCAGCGAGTGATCAGTGGGGCTAGACCCCTTTCAGGGGTGAAAGCAGCCCCTAACTTCTTGGGAAAGGTGGGTGCTTCATGCTGGGTAAGGCCTGGATGCCCTCCATGGGTGTGCATCTCCCTCTGCCAATCACTACTGTTCAGTGTGTCCGATTACCCATCCTGGCTTTTCCATCTTCCACTGTGGGAAACCAACCTGTGGATTGCCAAGGGACTGAGAGCTCAGGGTTTTCTTCATGAAGGGGAGGGAGATTGTGACACAGTTTTGAAGGCAGTGGAGTTGGAAATATATACAACAGACAGGTTAAGAAATTGGTAGTATTTATTGCTGCCTGCACTGAAGCAAGTCTTGCCTATTCTTTTGCAGATATACAACTGTGAATGTATTTTTCCTTTTCCACTTCTCAGCTTCCAGGACCAGTCAGGAAAAAGTACAGAACATGTGAGTTCAGACCATGGCCTGAGAGCAAAAGGAAGCAGCACCATGGTTTTAATGTAGATGGCACAGACCAGCCACAGTCTTTGGAACAAAATGTTATTCTTAACTTCTTGCAAGCACCAAGGACTCCAGTATTTTTCTCTGTAGTTCATTTATTTTCACTTTCATCCATCAAGTAACATTTACAGAGGGCTGGGGTTCAAGCAGGGACTTTGGTTGGGGTCTTTTTCTCCAGGCAGCTCATTCTCTCACCTAACTCCCAAGATTTAAGGTGATTTAAGCACTTAAGGATTAAAAGCGTTTTAGCAGCTTATGTTGCTTTAAGCATCTCAGGTGGCTTAAACGCTTATGCTACTTTCAGGGGTTTAATGTAGCTTAACTGTCTATGCAACCTGATGAATTTACAGCAGCTTAAAAGCCTACACTCTCTTTAAAACAATAAAAATGTACCCTAAACCATCATTTCAAGAGTACTGCCCTGCTTGGTTACACCCAGGTCATACCAGGTTGCCCAGGGCTTTATCTGTGACGTTGCCCAGACCCTCCAGCCCCTGCCTTTCTGAGGAGCAAAGGTGCTTTAGTGCCCTTAACTGGCAGCTGCAAGCTCTGAGGATCATGGATTGTGCTCCCCACTCTTTCCCCAGCCCCATCTCTTCCAAAAGGTGATACAAGCGAAGCAGGGCCAGCCCAAGAAGGCAAGGCTACAAGGTCTCCCTGTCTTCAGCAGCCACCGCACAACTCAGGCATCCCCATGGAGACAGTTCCTCGGGCGTCTTCTCCACTCCCATTACCCCTTGATCACACCTGCATGGACACCCAAAGCTGCTCTTCCTGCTTTGGCTTTGCTAGACTTTGAGAGTTGAGCATGAAAACCATCTGGACCATGGGAATGCTGCAGGTTTTTGGCTGCAGCAGCCAGTTCTTGCAGCTCACACCCAGCCTGTGATCATATAGGTTTAGCAGGCTTACGCTGCTACACCGCAGCAACTAGAAATGGCATTTAGGTCCACAGGTGAGGAAAGACCCATCCCAGTTTTCAGCAAGTAGCAGCCATGGCAGGCTCCTGCTCCAGCGCTTTCCTCTGCAAGGAATCAGAACGAGGGCAGCAATGATTGCTTTGGGCTGTAGGCTTGGGCTGGGTTCATTTACAAGATCTCAAGTAGTTTCAAATTTGTAGTAAATAAGTTTGCCAAGGGTGATTAAACATGGAAATAGCAAGGTCTCATAAAGCCTTGTTTCAAATCAAAGCTTAATCCAGGAAAAAACATGCTATTTTTCCTCCGTGTTTCTTGTGGGCTGGAAACAAAGAAGCAAATGGTTCTGGTGAAAAAAAAGAAGAGCAGATTCCTGTCAGAAATGTCTCATCCTCTACCACAGAAAATGGTTATTTTGTCTAGCCTAAACAGAGTCTGTTCAGATTTGGGTCCTTGCTTCCACACAGCCCAGCCAACTGGATCTGTGGGAAGTGGTGTACAAGGCTACTGGGAATTTACAGAGCAGGCAGTTTGACTTCTGATCATGCTGAGATCTACCTGAAGGGATCACAGTGACTTTAAAAAATGAGAAGTGATGAGAAAAGGAGAAAGAGAAAAGCAAACCACATATTTGTCCATTTTACAATGACTTGGCGAATAGCCTGGCCATTTGAGGAAAATGCAAACGTGCTGGTAGGTCCCCTTCCACAGAAGAGGATTTTGGGGACAGAGGCCAACAGGCCAGCACTGGGAACTGGAAGTGACAACTCCTGCAAGTGGCAACAGCTACAGCCCCCGGCACTCCCCAGGACTTGGCAAAAACAGGCCTAAAATGGGCACCACAAGTCATCAGTGGGGCCCTGTGCCATTCAAGTTGACTGATGCCAAGACCTTATAGATTTATTGTTTAAAGGAATGACTTGAACACAGATAATAAATGGCAAGAATATGTGGAGCTCTAAGAAATAAACCACTTTCAAGTCCTTCCGCAAATGATATTAGACATTCAGGACACTTATTTTCTAGGTATTAAACAACTCTAGTAAGAGAGAAGCTGGCCTACAGAGAGATTACATCCATCAGCGTGGCCTGTTGGAAAGGATCTTGAAATCTCCGCTGAAGGTGCTGGCACTGGTTCAGTGTGTGACAACAGCATGTACAGAGTAGCACTGTGGCCACTTCAGCATGGTAATCTCCTGCTTTTCCCAGGGGAATGCTGCTGGACTTGTCTCTTTCCTATGCCACTGTGACCTGGACTTCTGGGAAGCCCAGTTTGGACGGGAGAAAAGCAGAGGTCCTGAAATTTACAGAAGTCATCATGGCTGAGACCAGCTTTCATAGAATCATAGAATCACTAGGTTGGAAGGAACCCACTGGATCATTGAGTCCAACCATTCCTATCAATCACTAAACCATGCCCCTCAGCACCTCATCTACCAATCTTTTAAACATCTCCAAGGAAGGTGACTAAACTACCTCCTTGGGCAGCCTGTTCCAGTGGCAATGACCCTTTCTGTGAAAAATATTTTCCTGATGTCCAGCCTAAATCTCTCCTGGTGGAGCTTGTGGCCATTCCCTCTTGTCCTGTCCCCTGTCACTTGGGAGAAGAGGCCAGCACCCTCCTCTCCACAACCTCCTTTCAGGCAGTTGTAGAGAGCAATGAGGTCTCCTCTCAGCCTCCACTTCTCCAGGCTAAACACCCCCAGCTCTCTCAGCCGTTCCTCATAAGGCCTGTTCTCCAGCTCCTTCACCAGCTTCGTTGCTCTTCTCTGGACTCGCTCCAGAGCCTCAACGTCCTTCTTGTGGTGAGGGGCCCAGAACTGAACACAGTATTTGAGGTGCGGTCTCACCATAAAACATCTCTTACAAAGAGATATACACAGTAGCTGGTAAATGAACATGGTTTACCACAAAATGATACTACGAGGGGCTACTCTTTTCAATAATAATCCCATAAATAATATAACTAAAAATGCAAGAAATATCCAGATTGCACTGCAGCTGCGTTGCTGTCCCAGCGCCTTGCCCGTTGTCTTCCTCTCTGTGACAAATCAACACAATCATAATTCTTTAAAGGGAGTTTCTAGGTGAAGGCAGGAGCGAAGAGGAAGGGACGTGCCTACCCTGCACAGCGTCAAGCCCGAAGGTTTTCGCCTCGGAAAAACGTGCCAGGTGATGGTATTGCAAAACCATTTGGAGGCTCCCAGCCGGAGAAACCCCCTCTTTGGGTGTCGGGATCCGCTCAGGGGCCGGACCCCCCTTGCGGGGGCAGGGGCGGGAGGGCCTGGGAGGGCAGCAGTAAGGTCCCGCTTTGCAGCTCCCGGGGCATCGCGGGGAGGGGGAGGAGGTGCCAGACACCCCCGGGGGGCTTTGGGACCAGATTGCCTCCCCACCGCCCGGGAAACGGCAGGGGAAGCCCCAAACGTGGGCAGGGGATGCGAGGGCGTCCTGCCTCTCAGCAGCATCTGCGCTAGCGGCAAAGTTTCACCTCCAGCCACCCGCGTCCTAACTGCTCCCCCTGTCCCCCCACCCGGCCGAGGGGCTCCTGGGGCTTTCGTGGCTCTTTGTTCGCAGGGATCTGTCCCCCCTCCTTCGCCGCGCTCGCACGGTAACGTTTCTCGCAAGGATTTCCTGCCAAAAGACAATCCCCCTGAGCAACAGCAGACCGAGAAAGTAGTGACCAATCCTTTCTGGATGGCTGTCACCAGGCTCCTCCCAGCTCCCCGCTCCCCCCTGCTATTTGCATTAAAAAAAAAAAAAAAATTGTGAAAACTCCCGTTTGCCCCCGCACCTCGCTCAGAGCCTCGGTCCTCGTCTGGCAGGCAGGAGCCCGGGCTGGGGGACGCTGTCTGCGGCTGAGGGCTCCGCGCCCCGCCACCCCGGCCCCCCCAAGCCTTTCTCTACCCCGCTCCTCCTCCTCCGTGCCCCAAAATGCAGCGCCGGCTCTGCGCCCCGATGCTGCTGCTGCTGCTGGCGTCCCAGTGCCTGGGCTCGGCCGCCGGGCTCTTCCCCTTCGGGGAGCCCGACTTCTCCTACAAGCGCTCCAACTGCAAGCCCATCCCGGCCCCGATGCTGCTGTGCCGGGGAATCGAGTACCAGAGCATGCGGCTGCCCAACCTGCTGGGGCACGAAACGGTGCAGGAGGTGCTGGAGCAGGCTTCCACCTGGATCCCGCTGGTGCAGAAGCAGTGCCACCCCGACACCAGGAAGTTTCTCTGCTCCCTCTTCGCCCCGGTCTGCATCGACGACCTGGACGAGATCATCCAGCCCTGCCACTCGCTCTGCGAGGAGGTGAAGGAGAGCTGCGCCCCGGTGATGTCCGCGTTCGGCTTCCCTTGGCCCGACATGCTGGACTGCAGCCGCTTCCCCAAGGACAACGACCTGTGCATCCCGCTGGCCAGCAGCGACCACATCCTCCCGGTCACCAGGGAAGGTAGGAGAGCCGCAGGGACGGCACCGTCCGGGGCGGGGGGACACCCCGCGGGGACCGGGGGTGAAGCTCGGGGAGGCTTTCCCGAGGGGAAAACCACAGGCACCCTCTGGGAACTGGCACCGGCTCACACCCCTCCGTCCTTTCCCACCCCCATAGAAACTGAAGTTGCGCAGGTCCCGGGGGACAAATTCCTTTAATGGTCGCTGATGCGCTGGGCTGGGTTGTTTAGTCTTGTGTGCCCCCCCCTTCCCCTCCTCCCTGCTTTACTCCCTCGTCAAAAAAGAAAAAGCGTTTGGTTAAGGAGGGTCCGCGGGTCTGCGGCAAGGTAAGGCCCGTCCCGGTCCGGAAAAAAAGGCACCCAGGGGGAGTCCTTCCGTGGAGGGATGGAAAATCCGCGTTTCCCGAAGGATTTCCGAAGGATTCCCAACGCCACCTGCTGTTCCTTATTCCCGAGCCTAATGGGGACTGTCCATTGCCTTTCCAGCACCCAAGGTCTGCGATGCCTGCAAGAACAAAAACGAGGACGATAATGACATCGTGGAAAATCTCTGCAAAAATGACTTTGGTGAGTGGAAGCAGAACCCCCGGGTTGAAACTTGAGAGTTGAGGATCAGGTAGGACTCCCAGGGGTGTCAGTGAGAGATGTGCCCAAATAAAGTCAAGGCTTTGTCTTATCTGCAGATGGACCTGTCTGACCACTGGGTCATGAAACACAAAATTCCACCTCTGAATAAAACGTGGCCCTTTTTATAGTCCTTTTCCATTTGCTGTTTTGAAGTAGTGCTCTTTTATGTGGATGTTGCTGGCAGGCCAAACAGAATGTAAAATGGGGGGGGGAGGTGGGGGGAAGAATCTTCCATCCAGAGCATTGCCTGGGGAGAAGTAGAGCAAAGCTTCATTTAAACGTATGAGAAAGAGCTGCATGACCAATCTCATGTATGGTAAGAAAGACTCTCTCCACAGATTCAGAAGGAAGCTCTATGTATCATTTGATAGAGAAGGTAATGCACAGACAATAGGGGATATAAACTTAATGGGAAGATCTGGGGTTAGAAGAGGACAAGAAAGCCCGTTCAAGGGAGACAATTGAATGGCACATTATCCATACATTAGAATTTCAAGAGAAAAAGAGAATAAGAAGGGGAATCCTTTTCTAAAAGGTCAATATTTATACCTGGAAACAGATATGTAATATAAATACAACAATTCAGAAGTCTTTCTTCAAAAAAAAACCACCACCACTCAAAATATGAAACCATTACTGTGAGACATAATTGCTAAAACAACCAATAGCTCTTTCCTGGCAAATTGCACACAGATAAATCCTCCTAAAGCTAAACATGCCCCACATATTCTTAGAGTCCTGTTATCCCCCTCCTAGTTATTTTACCAAATCGAATGCAGCTGTTGGACCAATTTGCCCTCCATGGGATCTATTCTTTCAAAAAACAATGCATGTGAAAGATCATTTCCTTACAGGTTTGCCTAAAATCCTCTCCAACCTAATAAATTAAGTCTAGAAGTTTTCAGCCACAGCAGAGATCAGGTTTCAGATTAGGTCTAGGTACTGGCCTCCCCACCTCCCTGTCAAAATCTAGTTTCAGGAAGACTGTCCTCTCCCAGGAAAAAAACGAGCTCTGCTTAACATAGCAAACCCGACGTCTCTCTGTTTGCAAACAGGAGAAAAGCTGGAGAAAACACTAATTCAGAAAGGAAGAAAAAAGTTGGGGGAGAGGGGGAGTAGAAAAGAAACCCAAAAAAATCTCAGCCCTAAGGTTGATTAAAACTGAAATGACTTGCATGCCCTTTGTGGCTTTAGAAATGGAGCCACCTGCTGCCTCTTCTGTCAGCCCTGACAGTTTAATTAGCAATAGAGCACCTCCCTCCCCAGGTCCTCTTTATGTGCACTAATGGGAAAAAACCTCTTAATCTCTCTCCCTCTCTCCCTCTCCCCACCCCCCTCTCCTCGCTCTATTAGCCTTGAAGATAAAAGTGAAGGAGATTGCCTACATCAATGGGGATACCAAGATCACCCCTGAAACAAAGAGCAAAACCATCTACAAGCTGAATGGGCTGACTGAAAGGGATCTGAGGAAGATTGTGCTCTGGCTCAAAGGTGGCCTCCAGTGTACCTGTGATGAGATGAACGACATAAATGTCCCCTACTTGGTGATGGGGCAAAAGCAAGCTGGGGAACTGGTGATCACCTCCCTGAAGCGGTGGCAGAAAGGGCAGCGGGTTTTCAAGCGGTTCTCCCGCAGCATCCGTAAACTGCAGTGTTAGTGGCTTCAGCTCTGGCTGCCTCCAGCAGCTGCCTCTATCCTGAGCTCTAGGCCTCCTGCACCTTCTTCCTTCAGTCCCTAGGAGCCCTCCATTTTTGTACATAGGTTAAAATGTAATAATGAAAAAAAAAGACTATTTTTGGGAAGTATTAAAGTATCTCACTTAAGGCTTTTTTTTTTTTTTTTTTTTTTAATGGTTGCAAACATTACTTTTGTCTGAGATTTTTCCCTCTTCGTTTTGGCAATGCTGGTTCATTTATGTTCCTGCTTCTCTGTATACAAGCATGTTTGTTATGCAAAAGTAGGAGATGCAGAGAAAGACAGCCATGCATGCAACTGGCCTGTCACAGTGGGTATAACTCTTTCACAAGGGTGAAATGGCTAGCCATCTATAAAGGTCATGTTATGACTCTTGCATGTGATACATAGGCACTAGTAAGAGTATATTAACCATTCTCACTTTTTATTTTCTATGAGTCTGAGCCCTTCTCAGAAAAAATGAATGAGTTTTGGAGCTGGTTGATCTGAATGCAACTTCTTTATTATTATTTTGCAAATTAAACCATCTGTAGCCTAAATGTAATATACCTAGTGGTAAACCTGAAAGAGTTGTAAAATATTGCTTTAATTAACCTTGTAAATACTCCAGATAAATGTTATATTCTTGTATATAAACTTTACATGATAGTTTACCTATTGGCCCTGCCTGTATTCACTTAATCTGTTTTGGAAGAAAGCTGTTCAACTTGCCTTTGTCATGGCAGATCAGAATTTGGCCAGTAGAGAAGCATGAGGAAATATCTAGTGCTGCAATCAGAAAAAAGACATAGTGGACCTAATTTCCCCAAAGATGAACCCACAAGACACAGGACTGAGGTTCAGTCAGCTGCTGTCACAGGAACTATTGAGTTCTTCAAGATGAGTTTTCTGTGGCTCAACTGCCTGCATTTTCATTTCATCTTCTCAGAAGATTCTGTTATTTGCTGATGGGGAATTGCAATGAGACCACTTGCTTAAAAATCAAACCCATTTATCCATTTCTTATACTTGAAAAAGACCTATTAAGGAGTGCTACTGTAGACAGAAAAAAATCATTTGTAACTAGCAATCCAGAGCAATGGTAGAACAAGGCTTGTTTTGTATGTGTGTATACTATCCTTCGTAATTAAGAAAATATAACCTACCTAATAGTGTAACTAGAGGAATGTTTTTCAGCATTCTCTTACAAATTTTTTTCTGATAAAGAGCATTACCTGCTAGAATTTTGTTGTACTTAGCTTGAAAAATAGTCTTGCTTGTCAGTGCTGTCACATATAAAAAATTCTTCTTTGTGTCACTGAGACGATGAGCAGTCCAATATTCCCAAGGACAAGGTTTTGTGTTAACCATTCACAGACAGAATATAAATACATTAGATTTTTCTTTAAAGTAAAAAATTCTGTTAATTTCATATATTTAGTAGGATTTTTTTTCACCATCAGGGCAAAAATATAAAAGCTAAAGATCCATCCTCTTACTTTTGTTTTATAAAAATGAATTGTTTGCCCTCTCCAAGAGTCTTAATGCACTTACTGCACCTGGTACAAGCAATGGTAGGACTTTAACCAAGCAAGACAAGACCAGTCCTCACAAATGTCCTCAAAGCTATAACAATTTTTATATTTTATAATACTTTAAAAAAAACCCCAAAAAACAACAAACCACCAAATAAAAAGCCCCATTCCAAACAGACTCTTAATTATTCTGTGAAATTATATCTTTATTTAAAGGCAAATACATGGTTGAAATGTCATTAAAACTTTTCTTCTGAATGGATTTGGCTTCCCAGGCAACACATTTGAATCTTTTTATGCTATGGTGTAATTATTTTAATACCAGTACTCTGTCCATCATCTTACACAGCCATTAGCATCTAGATGTCACATCACTCTACTCATCCCACTCAGCATATACTGTAATACCTGTCCCTGAACAGCCTTGGGTTTAGAGGGAACAAACTGACATATAAAGAGGACCAGGCTGAAGATGGGCCTGCAGAAAACAGATTTGTTCTCCCCGACAGAGGAAAGCACTTCAGAGAGGTAGTCACTGCAATATGGTCTATGGGGACTGAAAACAAACAGCTACAACTGCTACACTCACTCTGTCTTACAGATGCTAAGAACTCCTCAAGCAACCATAAAATTATCTTAATTGGGCTGTCCTAGAAGGCAGCAGTACTGATGATGATGAGGACAGACAGGTCACAAGTTACTCATTCTGAGTTCACATTAAGGCCAAGACTACATAACAGATTTTTTTGCCAAATCACTTGGGTGCATGAAGACACATTACCTATGACCAACAGCACTCGATCTTAAAAAAACCCAAACATTCCCCTTCCTCCATCATAAAATAAGTATTGTTACACCATCAAAATCCTGTTCATGTCAGGAAGAATTCAGGAGATGAAGAATAAACTAGACTGGCAAACATTCAATTTTACTAGTAAAATCAGCATCATTGATTAAGAGCATCCTGCCATACAGCATAGCCCTACCGATAAAGCCTTCTGCTTGTGGTCCTGGGATGAATCACTGGGACTATTCAGCCTTTGGGTGAATTGGCAGAGGCAGGATTACTTTTCAGGTAAGCAGGATTTAGGCAGATGTGAAGAGTAATAGGCCTCACGTTTACCCCTTTTACTTCCACTACCTTGTTCTAAAAGCACTGTGTTAAAAAATGGGTCATATTCACCTCACCAAGGACAGGGAGTGTCTGTGTTTGTTACACTATCTGTTTCCACAGGTGTATAAGCCAGACATTGCAAAATACTCACCTGAAAACTAGGATTATCATTCACAGCGTGAGGAAATTTCATCTCCCAGATGCTGGCAAAAACATAAACATGCAAATTTTTTACATTTTTACCTTTATTCTTACTTGCTCAATAATAACTGAAAATCTTTGCTTGTGCCAGGCAAATAGTGAACAAAACATGTAAAAGAAAAATTACCTGAGCCTGTTAATTCTGCTCAGTGTGTCAGATATACTGCAGAGTAAGTATTACCTGGTATGGTTCAGTTTTAGCAGATCTTTTGTTCTGTAATTGATGAAAAAAAGCAACCCCCTGTTGCATTTTTTAGACACTTTTTGTCTTTTTCTAATTAAAACAACATTGTTAGGCAGCCAATTATGTAGCTCCCATTGTATTTGCTTTCATAAAAACTATAAAAGCAGTTGCCTATAATGGATTAGTTTAAGAACAATAATAATGATATTTGACATTTTTACAGAAGTTTCCATTTAAGTTTCTCAGACTGCCTTCACAAAAATAGGCATTAATACCCCTGTTTCGAAGATCAGGAAAATGAGGCACAGTGAAGTAAAATAACTCACTCAAAACCACCCATCAAGTGCCTTACAGTCATGCAAAGCAGCATATATTTTGTCTCCAAGATTTATGCTCTAATCACGAGACCACAGCAATAAGAATGGTGTATAATCAAGGCAGCACTTAGATTATAATTTCAAAGCGTAACAGCAAACAAGACTCCCTCCAACTTCTTCCCCCTCAGTGTGTAGAAAAAATGACTGCCCAAATTCAACATTCATCAGCAATATTCCTCACCATACTTTTCTTTCTTCCTTATTTATCATTCTCTCTATCCTTTAATTACTTCTTAATCCTTTCCTTTCTCCCTCAATTCTCATTCACTTCAGACACCCACAGAGAAGCCAAGCAGCCTTTCTCTTGTCTCTCTCATACAGACATATTCACCCTGAGTGTGGTTTATTAAAGAAGAGATGCAGTATAACTACACACAAGCCACAAAAATCTAATGACCAGGCTTAAGGCACAAAAGATCCATGCAGGAAATTCAGTGAGAGGTGTTTAAATTTAATTAATGATTTTCTGTGAGGACAGAACCATGGTTAGATGCCACAAGGAGTATCGCAGATGCATGCTGGTCATCTCAGGCATGGCCACTATTTCAATTCTGCAGAAGAACATACAGATATTTAAAGAAGTGAGCATGAAGAACACACAGATAAAATACACATTTCCTTTGCATGGCCATTTAGCTGCACTTCTTAATCCCATTGTTATAACCCTGTGGTCTCCCACTGGGGACACAGTGCAACTCAAGGGCATCAGCCAAGAGCAGAGCCACCATAGCTCAAGAACAAATTGACTCACTATCCCCCAGGTTCTTACTGGGGCATGAGTGACCTTCATGAACCTGCAGCACAGCCCCTTTTCTGCTGCCTCTGAGCCCTGCTACTGTCTTTGCCAAACCTCCCAGCCCTGTGAGCCCTCATGATGTGTCTACAGTTGGCAAAGCCAGAGGAAGGGCAATGCATTGATTGCTACCAGAGCAGTAGGCAGCCTTTCTTACGTCAGAAAGCCCAAGCTTTTGTTATTAGAGCCAGAAGTTCTTCTTTCTAGGCTTCAGAGATATGCCTGTATGATTTATCCAGAAGTCTCTTTCTTATCAGCAGATGTAGATTCAGTACAGCCTGACAGTCTGATGAAACAAGCATAGGAATGGATCTTGTTTGCCCCTGTACAAAGAAGAGAGTGCAAGATACTCACATCACAGGATCCAAGACCCCAGGCTGTCTTACAAACATAAATTAACCCATGCTATATCCCTTTGGGGTAAGTTTAACAGGGTAATGTTTTCCAAATGCATCAGCCCACTTCAGGGTGAGCTGTGGGCTCCTAAATCACCTAGATGCCTTGGAAAATATTAGCCGCTATCCCCCAACAGAGTTAAAGCCAGTTGGCCAAGGTCAGCCAGCAAGCCTGTCACCCAGCCAGGAGGAACACCTCAGCAATCAGCCAGCCAGCCCATTGCTCTCACGACTGATTAAAATAACCACCCAATGCAGAAAGCTGCACCGTGAAGCAGCTGATGGTGCAAACTTCAAAACTGAGTACTGCACACACAGAGAAGCTGTCCTGCCAGAAAGACCAGCACAAGATAGGAGATATGCTCAGTGTCTTACAGAGCAGACCCACGAAAAAACATACTTGCCCAGTGTCTTACAGAACAGACCCAGGAAAGAGTACATATACCTTCCAAGACCCTTGATGAGGCAATATTTTTATTGCAGCTTTATCAAAACTCAAATGCTCCAGAACATCCTTTTGGAGTAATTTCCAGTCCACAAAGGTGATGCTAAAATCACAGAGAATTTTCTGTTTGGACAAAACCGGTGCCATTAGAGGCACAGCCAAAACTAGCAGCATCTCAGATTTAGGAGTGATCTGAAAGAGTAGCAGAAGTGCTAATTTAAGCACACTTTCAACTTTCCAGATCTTTGTTTTCAGAGCTTAACCCTAGCAGTCTTCATTAGGTACTAAACTTTCCATATGGAGCCACTGTGGAAGGACATTTTAAGAGTTTTCCATTGATAACTGCTTTTATCAGGCGAGAGATAACTAATCCTTCCCTGGCAATTTCCCTGCATTGTTAGCTTGTTTTGAATCCCTAACATTGTTTAATTGCCTTTTTTGTTATGTGAATCTCCAGCCATGCACAATAGTAAACTGCTGCTTAAACTCTGAGACAGGTGCTTTAGTGGCTGCAGGGCTCACATCATTAGGCACACACAGAGCTATTAATCATTTCGGTTTACTCTGAGGCACAAACCTGAAATAAGTCAAGCCACTTTTCTAAGCAAAACAATAGCTTAATTGTAATAGGTAAGGCAAAAGAGTTTTGAGAGGTAGAGTTTCAGAACCTAGAGCGACTCCCCCCAAAAATAATCAAGGAAGACAAGAAAATATACTGTAATTTAAGAATTAGAAGTTTCAATAATTTGTATTCAACAAGGGACGATAATTATTTTGAAAATAATCCTACAGCCCCACACAGCTTCTTTGTTTCCTTCAGATGCTGGATTCTTCAATATGGGAAAAAGTGAAAAAGTTTCAGTACTCTTATTTACATTCTGTGATCTTTAGGACAACAATCATCCTGATGATATGAACAGTGTTTTTTACATTCGAAGTGGATTTTTAAATAGAGTATTGATTTTCAAAAGAGTCTACAGAACTAAAGCATAAGGTCAATTTAGAAAGCATACTTAAGTTCTGATTTTTAAGAGATTTACTCAACAAAAGTATGAAAAAATAATTTTATTGGAAGCAACATAAGAAGGCATACTTAAAATCCTGTTAGATGCTTACAGATGGTTATAGGTTGCTTGGGGTACCCACATATATTTAAATATTTGGCTGCAACTCATATACCCTTAGAGAGTTTAATGTACTTGGCATCCAGGAATTTTGGAAATGGGATCTAGCCTGTTGAAAATATTAATGAGTAGTAGTATCATAATCTGTCCCACACATGTGAAATGTAAAAATTGTCTTAACCCTTTTGTTCCATCATTTGACTGGAATGTATAGCTTGGAAGAGCTCTGGAATTCTAAAGGTAGCTCTGCCTTCAGAAGAAAACAATGCATGGAAATCAGTCCATCAGTCCAGAACTGAGCTTTAGAAATCTTGCTGGAAGGATTAGCATACTTCTCAACTTTGTACTACCACATTAAGTCTGTGGGCAAGAAAAGATCGTATGAAATGCAGGTTTTTTACAACACAATAGAGCAGGAAACTACAAGACATGACGGGTAACTGCTGCAACTAACTGGCACATAACAAGGAATAATACAGAAGTCAGCGATATAGCTACATGTGTATGTATTGCTATAGTTAATAAAGAGTCTATGCTTTAACGAGATTTCTCGAAGTGGAAGATGGAAGAGACACTGCACTTTCTTCCACATGAAACTGAAAAGGATCATTAGAAACATCTAGAAAATGTATTACAATATAGCACATCTCCTATACTAGTAGAGTGCCACAATCTAGCTTACGGTGAAGTTCTCCTAGCAATAACTACACTTACTGTGGGCATATTGTATCTAAATGTAAGTTGCTTCACAGAGGCTCCATTCTGTTGACC
Organism: Clamator glandarius; assembly: GCA_033459285.1. NCBI lineage: Eukaryota > Metazoa > Chordata > Aves > Cuculiformes > Cuculidae > Clamator > Clamator glandarius. The sequence goes on from JAUNZM010000020.1 coordinate 1,112,232, forward strand.
ACTCAGATGTATGCTTCCCACCACCTTCCTTGAGGCAGAAGTATCCACACAACTCAGACAGTGTATCACCTCAGGCTTTTTACTCAACTCCAAACCAGCCCTGAATATGAACCACCAAATATAATGAGTAGTTGTGGTGAGTTCAGCAGCTGAGCAGAAGATCTATCTAGTCCCACATCTGCACCATCTGATGCATGAGGAGCAGATGATTCAGATGACAGGTAGGTCACACAAAGTGAATCCTAAAACGGGTTTCCAACACAGACATTTGCAAAGAAGCAAGTATGTTACAACAGGCTCTGTCTCAATTTGCTACTGGGGCTTGCCTATCACCATGTGACATTTCTGGGATGGTGAGGGCTATTACAAAATCTTGCATCATCTCTGTCTCTGTATAGACTCCCTGCAGCACATGAAGGGGTCTCCTTGGGATGTGCCCCTCATAGCAAGCAAGAAGCAAGGGCTCGTGTGCTGCTCCAGCTCTGTGAGGCCCCACAGGGCAGGAGAGCAGCAGGCTGGATCCCTTCAGATGGAATGCTAATGATCATTTGCAGGGTAAAGCTCAGCACAGTTTTATCTTGGACATGAAAAATACACCTTTTCAGCCTTACGGTTATCTTGATAAGGCTGAGCACCCAAGGCCCAGGCTTGCTGTATTTGCCAACTGGGCTCTCCTCCTGCTTGCCTGTCTCCCACACTCATTCTATCTTTGATCCTCTCAGGGAGAAAAAGAATCTAGAAGAGCTTGTGGAAAACTTTACACACAGCAGCACTCACAAAAGCGATAAGAAGAAGGTGCTGGTGAATACTATAATGGCGTAATCTACTTTAGTGGGAGATTCTCATCTGGCTGATACATTCAATTTCTGACATACTACTGAAAGGACAGTGAAGCAACAGAGTTCAAAAAAAAAATGAGAGGACAAGATTTGCCAGGGAATTTGGTACCAACATAACAAAGGTGGACTTTACAAAGTGTGAAATGATGGCCAAGAGCTGGTACTGGGTAAAATAGCAGTAAAATTCCATGTAATAAAAGCAGAGTAAATTCAGTACTGACTACTTTTTAAGAGTCTGATTCTGTAACAATAAGAATATTTCTTTTCTAAATGTTGTGCTATATATAAATTAAGCACATAAACAATCCAAAAGAGCCACACCTGCTCAAACTCCAATTAGAAGAAAAGCATTTTGAATAGATTTAATGGAGTCCTACTGAAGGCACTGCTTTGAAACAGTGTTAATGCAGTAGCTGACTAAGTCTGAATACAACTTGCATTTGTATATAAATGCAATAGCAGAAACTATCTGGAAGAAACAGCAACCCTGATTGCTAATGTTACAGCACATAAAGAGATGGACAAGTGACTGCGGTCAGTGTGGAGTCATTCTCACCGTGGAGCATAAGGCAACTGGCTGAGTGCAAAGTTGCCTGAGGTTCAACAAAGTCAGCCTGGTGACACGTAGAGCAGATGCTGAAAGTCTGACAGCTGGAAATGCTGGAAGCACTTGTCATCAGGAGGTGGCAGGAAGCTTATGTCAGCTGGAAAAGAGCCTGGGTGCTTGTTGCTAGGGCAGCAGAGAGGGTTTTGACAGATAAAAGTGTTGGTGAGCAATGACTACAGATAAGAGTGCAGATCCCTGGGAAGGCAGAGGAGGGCTGATTCGTCAAATTTATCTTTAGAGATAGGGATACAACAGGTCACACAAGTCCCCAGTTTGAGGCAGTGGCTTGAATAGTTCTGGAGTCATCTGCCACTAGCTTAATCCCAGAAGGGCATTGTTAGTTTGACGTTTCATGCTTATTCTCAGTGGTATGGTATAAATGCTGCAGCTAGCAGGGAAGAGAGCAAGTGGGGGAGAAGAAAATACTTATCTTTGGGAAGAGTTAGATTTGATAGACTTGACCTTGAAAACCTGAATGACCAAAGTTTGCATATACTGAGGTACAGCAAAGTGCCTTCTTTGTGTATATTACTTTCCTCTGGAGGCATTCAGAGTAAAGCAACGAAGATATAGCAGACATTTCTGAGTACAAATTTTACTTGGTACTCAGAAAAAACAGAGGGGAGAAAAGGCAAATGTTCTTAATTGAGATTGCTAAAATGTAAATATGTTAAAGAACGGGGGAAAAAAATGAGGGCTATAAAAACACACAGTCTTCAGAAAGACCAATAAATAAGACCTTGTTAGTAGCTAGTTTTACTCTAGAGACAGTAAAAATATTAGGAAACAACAACAAAAAATATTGTTTGCAAGTTTCTTTTTGTTTTTAGCATGTTTCTCCAAGTGTACAATATTGCTCAGAGATTTTCCAGGGCAAAAGTCTCTTCAAAATGTTATAGAATTTATAATCTTGAAAGCTGTTTCAGATAAATGGAAAACCCAAGGTCTTTGTCAATTTTCACACCATGAGACGTTCCTTTTACTAAGTACAGTTGGCTGAACTTTTTTAGTTAAATGTTTTATTGCTCTGAATGATTCAAATAAACTGGGGAACTCACCTATTGCTGTTTCTTTTTAATTCACAATGTTAGGAGTGGACATTTCTGAGATTAATCTAGTTTTTTAGCACACTTGCACAGTTGTTGGCATTATCTATACTCACTCATGCATCCTCAAATAGACCATGGAACAAGATGACAAACAATTGTCTAGGCTGTGGGAGATCCAGCTTTAAGTCTGTCCCCTCAACCCCTCTGTTCCCTGTCGAAGTTCAGATCAAGAGCTCAACCAGTAACCAGAGAATGCAGTAGCTACACACTTTGAATAGGGAGTATGCTGGGTGTTTCGCTCTCAACTTTTGCTACTGAAGCTTTTTGAGATTATATAAAATTATAGAATAAATCAGAAAGAAAGAATAAGCCTATGGGCAGATGACTAGTTTACTCACTTTGCACAGCAGTGAGAGAACATGAAGTAGACGAGCCAGAATAAACCTCTTATCCTCAGCTTCTTTCTTGCCCGTGTAGATTTTTCCTGTGATCCCATGTCAGACTCATAAACAGAGAAGACAGCACAAGAAACCTGACCCCCCAAGTTCTGATTTTGCTCTCTTGATCCATTTGGGTTATTTTTTTTTTATCTAGTCTTCCTAAGAAAGAAACAGAGCTCCATCCCAGCATACTTAATTTCCAGGGTTAAGACTTTTATCTGAGTCATCTGAGTGTTAGGCCAACCTTACTAAGACCTGGGAGTGGTTTGGACTCTTGAATTTAAGTTGTTAGCATCCCAGGTAAATTGCCCTACTCACTCAACCAGTGGATAAAAGAGAAGAGCTGGGACTACTTCCCTCTCATATTTATGATCCAGTCCTTTGCTTTTATTAAATGTACCTGAAAACCAAATGAAACAGTTTGCCAAGTGTTAAAAAATGTTTCTATAACCTCAAATCAATTCTTGTTGCTGTGCTGACAGTTCTAAAAAAATGAAGTTTCCATTCAGTCCATAACATTTTTTTCCGTTCAGCTGCCAAAATACTTTAAACCCAGCAACTATTTGCACAGCCCTATAAATTAGGCTTACTAAAGGAAACAATTAGCAAGGCTGTAGCCTACAGGAATTTTAACTGGTGCTGCTACAGTGCATTGTTTAAGTAATTAGGAAATGACTCCAACTATTTTAAGTATTTGCAGTACAAATGTGGAGCACATAGATGCTGTCCTATTAATAATGGGAGCTATAAAAAGATTGAAAAGCTAGTCTGCAGAGGAGGTCATATGCTTATTAGTCTAACCAGTATATGCTTTTCATTGCCACTGAATAGCAATATTAAGATGAAATAGGACCATACAGGCAAATGTGTTCCTGCATTGCTTAATTTGTGAGAAATCAAAAGATACAAATGTGTCACTTCATTCCAGCTTAAACGGATGAGCATCTGGATAAAGACATGAGAAGTTAAGGTGTACTATTGGAGTAGAATTCTCTATGAGATACTGAGCAGAGCTATAAAATCATCAGCAAGATGTCATGAAACCAAAATGAGTTTCCAAGTGTCTGTTTCCAAATGGAAATAATCATAAATGTGAATCGTGATCTTGTGAAAACAAATTTAATGGGAAAACTCAGCAGATATGCTCAAACCACAATTTAATACACTCTACAAATCTGAAATTAAAATAATCTGCTTAAAACAGTAATATTTCCAAGTAATAATTTCAATTGCAGCCTTAAAAAATCCTGCACCTCAGATTTAGCTATTAAGCTCTAGAGATGGGCTAGCAGCCAGATGTTTATAAACTCTTTTCAGGTTACAATTTAGTTACGGTTACGGGGTTAGACAATGTCCTCTCATTTAGCCCTTCAACTGACTAGCTTAACCATTATTTGCCACTACACTAGGCATATGCACCCCGCTGACTGCTGCTGTCCAATGCCAAGTCATCTATTTCCCAGCTACTGCTAGGCTAAGGCTGTTCATTCATCCCCTAGACAGCCTCCTTTCAGGGGAGCATTACAGGCTCAACAGACCTCTTTGTTGGAGTTCTATTTACACCACTATTTTTTGTTACTCAGATTGTGAAAGGAAACAACAGGAGATGGAGAGGAGACAGACTGCTAACACAGTGGACCAGAAGTCATCAACCTCAGCTCTTTGAAGTCATAAGCACAGTAAACACAGAAACTATACCAATATGTGAAATAACCTGGTGGTCTAAGTGCAGTTCCCAATAGGTGAGGATCAATATCTACAAAAAGTCAGCATCATAATCAGCAATAACTGGCAACCTTCCTCTTATTTACAAAGAACGACAGTGTAATTATTCACCCAGTTCCCATTGATTGTAATGGGATTTGGCTGGATAAATCCCCATGTAACTCTTTGAAAATTTGGGAGCTTTGGGGCAGTCGCTGCTCAGATGTGCAAAACCTAACACATATTCAGATGGAATGCTGTGCCTTCTGAATACAGCTAAAATGCAGCAGCAAGTATTGTGAGCCATTGACATACCTGCTGCTGTCTCAAAGCTGTTGTGAAACAGAAATGCACCTCCCTGCAGCAGGACAGCACAATGACTGTGTGCCTCCCAGACCAGAAGCAGCTGAGCACATGCTGAACTTTCATGACATGTTTAATTCCCTTTGACTTCAGCAAGACTAAAGCACGCACACGACTGCATTGTGGCAGAGATCTCGGCATGTGACCCAGGATGCAAGGCATATGGCAGTTGTCCAGTGGCCTTGCAGTGGCTTCAGTTGTCAGTTTTTAGCTAGGGTAGCTGCTTGGAATGCACTCTATGCTGCTCAGCAGCTGCCCAGTGTGCCATGGGCTGGCGTGCTCCTTGCCCACACCACAGAGGCTTGTGCAGCCACATCGCTTCACTCTTGTGATTCACTCTGTCAGCTTCAGTGAGAGCAACACTCTGCATTTCAGTAAGCATTAGCAAGACCATAGCTTTACTTGCCATGGCGAAAGACACAATACTTTGAACTGCAAGCTGATTAGACAGACTTCCTACACTAGAGAGCAGCTCCCTCAAGGGCACATGAGTATTACTCATTTGTTTTCTGTACTTTTAGAGCAATATGCCTGCTATCCTCCAGCTACTCTTTGCTTAGTGTGGTATCCCATCGCTCAGCTCCAGCTTCCTCTCCAGGCCCCAGCTGTCCCACTACTTGTTTCTGAGCTTCCCTGAAAGGTAGATCTATGCTACTTCAATTGCCAGGTTTTAAGTTTGCAAGTGGATGGCTTCCTACTCCCACTGGCTGTGGTGTCCGTCAGCCTTCCTAGTACTCTTCCACTCTTCACTACTGTTTTCCAAAGCAGTGATGCCTTAGACAAGATAAATACCACCAGAAAAAAAAATAATGTTGCTTCTCTGGGATAATTTTTTCCCATTTCTACAGTGGTACAGGTGCCAGATACTGCTGTTGTCTAAGACAGGTTTACCTGCATTGCCTTTACCATGAGTCTGCCACCAGTCCCAGATTCTGGGGTCCTGGAATGAAATAGGTCACATGGTTTTCACTTTATGAAACATGCATTTTTAGACGTACTTTTTCAGAAAAAAAAACTGAAAAAGAGAACCCTAATAGTTAAAAAATGAACTGTGACTAAGAAGAATTGTTACGTTATTGCAGAAAAAAAAATCTATTTCTAAACCATTACATCACTAGGGGACCAGGGTGATTGGCTCTTGAATTTTCATTACTTGAAGTAAAGAAATTTGCTTCATCAATTTTCACAGATATGAGGAGAAACACATCTTCATATTCTGCTTTACAGCAGATTAATTTACTATTTCTCCCTTGTCTGGTGTGCCTTGCTGTTTTTTAAGAGCACTCCCTTCACAAAATAAAAACATTCTTCTATTATCTGACAATATCCAGAGGCTGGACATAAAATAGACAATGCACAGAGCACAATGTATGCATGCGTATTTCAGTTCATAGAAATTTGCACGTTTAATTTTAACCGCTGCAAAGGACGATTAAAAGCAATAGTCTTTCAACTTTTGTAAGAAGAGGTCTCATTTTTGTATTTTATGAGGTAGTTAGAGAAATGAAACTTTATTGCCTGTATAGGGGAACAATTTTCCGTGATATTGTAGTTAAACCAGCTGATGTTCATCTTGCTTTAACTGTATTGCTTTATTCTTTGATCATAAATATATCCAACGAATATTCTTATGTTATTTTATTTTCTTGGTAAATTGTGTGCATAATGAAATATAGAAAAGTATACTAGTTACTACTCTTCTCCTCAAGTTTTCCCTTCCAGTATAGTACTGTATTGTAGTATTTTATTTGCCAAAATTACCTGACAGGCCTGCTCTGGAGCTTCAGCAGTTCTGACATTCCCAGAAAAGTTCCAGGAAGAAAAAAAAGTCCATTATTTTTTCCTTCCCAGGAGTCCCAGAATCCAGCCTAGTCAGCCAGAAAAAAAATAGTTTCCTTCTAAGGCCAAATATGTAGTATATACTTTTAAGTATATCAAGTTTATGAAAACTTAGATGAATCCAGTAAAGCAGACTTTGGGGGGTGGGGGGGGGATCAAAGAAAAAAATTCCAAGTGTTTGTTGTGTACTGTTGAATGGTGGGGTAAGGCTAACAACTGAGAGGGCTGCTTGGTCATCAGGAGATTGTAGTGGAAAAACAGGGCCCCAAATAATAATTGAGCAGGTAATTTAAATTGCTGTGATGGTGTACACTATCTTACACAGCTCCCTGGCTTTGATTCAATTTTTGCCAAGCGCTCAGAGACTATTTGATAAATGTTATAAAGCTTCAGTATGTGCATATTGAACATGCCCACTATCAGTTTATGCAGAAACATTTCACTATTATTTAGTCTCATTTTGTCTGCTCAGCCCTATTTATTAAAATGTAGTATAAAGATATGACATGCCACACACTAAAATACATATTTTAAAAGATACGTATATACTTGTGGGGAATTATCTAGCAAAGGTACTGCTGTCTTTCCTAGAAAAGGCCTTTCCTTCCTACCAGTGGCTAATACTAATTATGGTATTACAGTAGCATTTATTCATGCACGTACTGGAGGATGCACATTGCCCTGGCACAAAGGGAGAACTACGTGTCCAAGAATGCACGGGTTTTGCTAGCAGGAGCTTGCAGCTGGGGAATCAGCCAGCTAGCAAGGAACAGTTGGTAAAGCTGCCATACCTGAACTCAGTTGCAAATCCAAGCCCCAAGGTGCTCTGTGCAAGTACTGAGTGGGGCCATCCTTGGGTTACTTCAGGGGACGGCACACAATGAGAGTCAGTCCTGCTTGCCTTCACAGCAGGATTGGTGTCTGCTATGCATGAGCAAGTATCCACTAACTGCTGGTATTTCTCCCCCCTAATAGGACAGAGACACACTCAAAACCTCCTCCTACACTGTACGAAAAGTTAAAGACCATGCACAAGCCTTCAGCAACTTTGCCATTTAGAAATTAAGAAGTTCATGGCCCCTTGTGGCTTGCATAGATGGCCATCTATTCGGGATCCTCAGTAACGGCCTTGGAAAGTGCCAGTAGACCACAGACCACCTTTATTTTGGTGACTCATGCATGAGATAACAAATTATTATTATTATTATTATTAAAATCATTATTAAATTAAAATTAAGTAATTATTAAGTAATTAAGACGTGTAACCAGTAGGTCGGAGGTGATTCTGCCCCTCTACTCTGCTCTCATGAGACCTCATCCAGAGTATTGCATAAACATTGGAAAATTAGTATAACACTGCAATAAAAATGGGACCAATGGTAACTAGAAAAATACTTAGAGAAATTATGTCTTTTTTCCAAGATTATTTTTAAAATACAACATTTATTTGTATTTTAATAAAACACAAATTGGAGGCTTTGAGCCTCCCAAGCACAACAAACTCTCAGTCATCCAACTGAGGAAATTAAAGCACACATCAGGCCATCTGCTTGTCTGCTTTGAAGCTTGTATTTCAACCCAGTGTAAATAAACTGGGATTTACCTGGACTGTGACAAGAAAATAGTGCTTAAAATAGTGCCTCTTCTCAGAGTTACTACATCCACTGCAACACACACACAGAGCATAGTGCTGCCATGTACTATTTGCCTCTACGCATTGTATTCTCCATGGTCAACATAATCACAGAATAACCAGGTTGGAAGAGACCCACTGGATCGTCGAGTCCAACCATTCCCACCAATCCCTAAATCATGCCCCCAGGTACCTCATCCACCCTCACCTTAAACACCTCCAGGGACAGTGACTCAACCACCTCCCTGGGCAGACTGTTCCAATGCCTAACCACCCTCTCCGTGAAGAATTTTTTCCTAATCTCAAGCCTAAATCTCCCCTGGCAGACCTTGAGGCCATTCCCTCTCCTCCTGTCCCCTGTCACTTGGGAGAAGAGGCCAGCACCCTCCTCCCCACAACCTCCCTTCAGGTAGTTGTAGAGAGTAATAAGGTCTCCCCTCAGCCTCCTCTTCTCCAGGCTAAACAGCCCCAGCTCTCTCAGTTGCTCCTCATAAGATTTGTTCTCTAGCCCCTTCACCAGCTTTGTTGCTCTTCTCTGGACTCGCTCCAGAGCCTCAACATCCTTCTTGTGGTGAGGGGCCCAGAACTGAACACAGTACTCGAGGTGCGGTCTCACCAGTGCCGAGTACAGAGGGAATGGACTGGCTGGTCACGCCGTTTCTGATACAGGCCAAGATGCCATTTGCCTTCTTGGCCACCTGGGCACACTGCTGGCTCATGTTCAGTCGGTTGTCAACCAACACTCCCAGGTCCTTCTCCTCCTGGCAGCTTTCCAGCCAGGCTTCTCCTAGTCTGTACCTCTGCTTAGGGTTGTTGTGCCCCAAGTGCAGGACCCGGCATTTGGCCTTGTTAAACCTCATGCCGTTGGTCTCTGCCCAGGGGTCCAGCCTGTTCAGGTCCCTTTGCAGAGCCTCCCGACCCTCCAGCAGATCGACACTTCCACCGAGCTTGGTGTCATCTGCAAACTTGCTAAGGGAGGACTCAATGCCTTTGTCCAGGTCGTTGATAAAGACATTAAACAGGACTGGACCCAGGACTGAGCCCTGGGGAACCCCACTTGTCACTGGCCTCCAGCTGGATTTAACTCCGTTTACCACCACCCTCTGGGCCCGGTCATTCAACCAGTTTTTCACCCAGGAGAGTGTGCACCAGTCCAGGCCAGAGGCCAACAGTTTCCGAAGCAGAATGCTATGAGAAACTGTATTGAAGGCTTTACTAAAGTCCATCTCACTTCTTTGTGTACACTACTTTTATTCTTCATCATTCCTACCCCTGCACTGTGAACTGCAGCACCCAGGTAGCAGCATCTCATGGTACTTTCCTTAACACCTCATGTATAGTTGTTCAGCCTAGAAATGAAGCTCATCCTAGCTGCCTTGTGACGAGCCTTCATCTGCTGCCCTAGTCTTTGCTTCACGTGGCACAGCCACCTAGTACACAGCATCCCTCCTCACTGAGCCATCACCACTACCAAAGGGAGGGAGGAGAGCAATCGGAGGCTAAAAAGGGAAGTCTGCAGATGCACCAATTCATTTGGCTGTGCAGTGTCCAAAATAAAGCTAAAAACACTGCATCAACTGTAATTTTGTTTCCATTATTTAATCACTGCCACATCAAAATTGTGGCACAGATAGGCTGATACTTATTGGTTTGTGTTAAGGAAGAAATAGGAACAACAAGAACAAAATTAGCATTTTGCAGAAGATCTTTACTTTAATAAGTTGGAAAGAAGTATACTAATAGAATATGACTAAATATAAGAAAATAGTCTGCTGTCTTTGAAAAAAAAGTCATTGTACTTTTAAGGCCCAGTAGTGTTTCTCTTACGTGATCCCTGGTTTGCTACATAGTCCAAACATCACCCTGTAGAATGTAGAGAAAAGTAGGATCTAAACTATCCAAAGCACATTTCCAGTTTTATTGCATTTTAACAACAGAAATCAGGTTTGATTAGCAAGATATGAATGCATGTTCAGAATCTGTAAGCTGGTAAGCAAATAAATATTGCAATATGAGTTGAAACACAACTCTGCTTGTAGATATGTAATGTAATTGTTGCAATTTACTGCATATCTATTAAGATTAGAGCTTGCAGATGTGTATTCCACTACATTTGTAAAGGTACATTAGCATACATATGAACTGCACAAGCAAGTGCTGATAAAGATAACAATGTCAGCTCCATTACTTGACTCTTCAAAAGGATATTGAAGAATTTTTCCTCTCCTCTCCTCTCCTCTCCTCTCCTCTCCTCTCCTCTCCTCTCCTCTCCTCTCCTCTCCTCTCCTCTCCTCTCCTCTCCTCTCCTCTCCTCTCCTCTCCTCTCCTCTCCTCTCCTCTCCTCTCCTCTCCTCTCCTCTCCTCTCCTCTCCTCTCCTCTCCTCTCCTCTCCTCTCCTCTCCTCTCCTCTCCTCTCCTCTCCTCTCCTCTCCTCTCCTCTCCTCTCCTCTCCTCTCCTCTCCTCTCCTCTCCTCTCCTCTCCTCTCCTCGCCTCTCCTCTCCTCGCCTCTCCTCTCCTCGCCTCTCCTCTCCTCTCCTCGCCTCTCCTCTCCTCTCCTCTCCTCTCCTCTCCTCTCCTCTCCTCTCCTCGCCTCTCCTCTCCTCGCCTCTCCTCTCCTCGCCTCTCCTCTCCTCGCCTCTCCTCTCCTCTCCTCTCCTCTCCTCTCCTCTCCTCTCCTCTCCTCTCCTCTCCTCTCCTCTCCTCTCCTCTCCTCTCCTCTCCTCTCCTCTCCTCTCCTCTCCTCTCCTCTCCTCTCCTCTCCTCTCCTCTCCTCTCCTCTCCTCTCCTCTCCTCTCCTCTCCTCTCCTCTCCTCTCCTCTCCTCTCCTCTCCTCTCCTCTCCTCTCCTCTCCTCTCCTCTCCTCTCCTCTCCTCTCCTCGCCTCTCCTCTCCTCGCCTCTCCTCGCCTCTCCTCGCCTCTCCTCGCCTCTCCTCGCCTCTCCTCGCCTCCCCTCGCCTCCCCTCGCCTCCCCTCGCCTCCCCTCTCCTCTCCTCCCCTCCCCTCCCCTCCCCTCCCCTCCCCTCCCCTCCCCTCCCCTCCCCTCCCCTCCCCTCCCCTCCCCTCCCCTCCCCTCCCCTCCCCTCCCGTGTCTAGGGGACACGTCATTTAAACCGTAGCTTGTTAATTTTGTGGCAGTGATTTTACCCACATGCACTGAAGAATAAAAAGAGAATTCACTGCCACAGGAGTGCCAGGAGATATCAATAACTCATTTGGACTCAGTCCTGAGCAACCTGATGTCCTTCACTCTGTTTTGCTCTGGAGGTTGCTCCAGATAAGTGTCAAGGTCCTTTTTGGCTGAAGTTATGCTTTAAATGTAGGTTTCTAGAGAGTGCCACCAATCCTGTTGGTCAGTCAGCCTGAGGGAATTCATTAGCTGCACCCATCATATCACAGCCGTTGGAAATGTGTGACCACCATCCTTGGTGCAGCTGTAGATTTCTTAGCAACTTACAGGCAAGAGGGGCAGAGGGAACTTGCCAAGCCATCTAGCAGCTCACAGGACAGAAGGGGTGTTGAGGGTTAAGAGAATAAAACCCATCTGGGTGTAGTTCACCATGAAGTTATAATATTTGTTTTTAATGTGTTTCAGGAAATGATTTATTATCAACAGAGGAACAATGGAAGTAAGTTAATTTAAATATTGCTTGCAAACTTTTTGTTGAATGAATTGTACCCTTATGGTGATACCAGAAGCCTTTAACATTTTGTTCATAGAGGCATAGCTAGTAAAGAATTTTCTTTTCTTGAAGAGTTTTTCTGGAATTTTTTATTCTGTCAGTTTAATCAGTTCCTCAGCAAAACAAAATAGGGAACAGCTTTACAGCAAGCACTAAGGAGACTGTTGTTGCATTACAGTGTTTTCCTTTAGGTACCATAAATATAAAACTTCCTGTCCTTGCAAGTCTAATATAGAGAAATAATCCTTTAATCATCATTTTAATGTCTATTTGGGAAGGGATGGGGGGGGAGGGGAAGTTTGTTATCTCCCTGTTGTTGCCTTCCCTTTTCTTAAGATGCACGTTAGTCATGTTGTCTCCAGCTATACGCTCTGCATGCCTGGCACTGGGTGCTGCCCATAAGGGGGCACCTGTGACTGCAGCCTGAGGGACACTGAGTGTATCACACTGAGAAGCTGCTTCAAGATACTTAACACAAGCATGCCGTCAGCAAACATGATACTTGCAGAAAGCTGGGAGGACAGAAACATTTGACACCAGTATGGGTACCCACTTAAGTGCTGTGGTATCTGAGTCCAGCATCCGTCATGTAGCCACTTCTTATTAAATGGAAAAAAGCTGTGGTTACTGTTGCACTTTTGCTTCTGAAAAAGGGATAGGAAAGAACCACGTGATTTAAACATATTCAGATTATTGCAAAGTCAAAAGTTTTAATTGAATTGAAAGTTTGGCTAACATTATTCAGATTATTGCAAAGTCAAAAGTTTTAATTGAATTGAAAGTTTGGCTAACATGGAATAGCACGTAATAGCAGGAAAGAATGTCTTTGGGCTTTTGCATAGTTCCTTGCTCATGAATCCCAACTGGTTTAATGCTGGCTGTGTCTGAACAGAGTAGCTGCTGTCCATCACCCATCATGACACAAGGTCTTGATCAGTGAATCATCCCGGGCAGGTGTCAACCAGAATATGCTACAGCTCTCTTTCAGCCCATATGCCTGGTATTTCACAGAATCACAGAATCATTAGGTTGGAGAAGACCCACAGGATCATCGAGTCCAACCATTTCCATCAATCTCTAAACCATGCCCCTCAGCACCTCCTCCACCCGTCCCTTAAACACCTCCAGGGAAGGTGACACGACCACCTCCCCGGGCAGCTTGTTCCAGTGCCCAATGACCCTTTCCATTAATTTTTTTTTCTGATGTCCAGCCTGAACCTCCCTTGGTGCAGCTTGAGGCCATGTTCTCTATTTCTCTCCACAGGGACTAAAGCATGGAAAGGGAAGGGAGGCAGTCTGTACGTCTCTGTCTCTTCAGCTTCATTTCAGGGTGCAGTTGGGGTGCACACAGCTCTAGAAGCCAGGAGGTGCTATTGAGTCCTGAAACGCAGGCCCAGAAAGCTCCAAGCCAGGGCAAAAATAACATCCAGGTTAATCAGTCACACTCAGACGAATATCAGGATTCTTGCTGAAGGGGCATGACGCTCTGATCTAACATGGAAGATCACTAGGCTTTAGTTACAAAGGAGGTTGATTTATAACTCCAAGACAATCCTCTCCTTTCTTAGAGGCTCAGGGAAACTCTCATTAAGTCTAGAAGGAACTTAAATACCAGCTACAATTCTCACTTTACAGGGACAGAAGCTGAAACGGGGTTAAGCTCTCTGCTGACTTTGCATTTACTTTGGGTTAAAGATTATGCAGGGCTCCAATCTTCAATTAAGATGTGTCTGCTAAAAATTCATAGGCACTATGTATTTGAGGCTGTATTTATATTCAGGATTGAGTAACTAGAAAAAGAAAAGGAAAACAAACAACTGTCTGCCTGTTACTTCATATTCCCTTTTCCAGGATAATCATTACAAAGATCAAGTATTCTCATCTAGTTTGCTACCTTTTATATTCATGCATAACAACTCTAACCTATTTCCTCATAAAGTATCTCTCATACAGAAGCTTACAGTCACCCCTAGGTACAACAAATCAATCTATACTTCCTTCAAAAAATATAACTCCTATTTTCTTTTCAGGTTGCACCATCAGAAGATGCATGCAAAGCACCACGGCTGGGAATCAGTGCATGTGGAGATGGTTCTTGTTCTCTTCATAACCTTGGGTATTGCCCAGGTTGTGCTTGTTCAGTGGAAGCAAAGACACTATTGATCATGCAACGTGAATAACTTGTCAGAAAGAGAGCAGTTTGGGATCTGTAGAGCTTCTCAGGTAACAGTTGGGACTCAAGATGTACTCTTAAGGATTTACATCTAGCAAGACAACTAAGCCTTTGTGGAAAGCAGCAAGCCATGGATTTTGGTCAGGTGGAGAACAACTTCTGTGTAGGAGGAAAAATGAACTTGTATTTTATTGTCTGTGCTGTAGTCAGTCTGTAGTTGGTTAAAGCTTTTAAGGAAAAAGCTTTGAGTTCTCAAACAACTGATTAGTATTGGACTAGGTAGGAGAACAAAGTCACTACCCTTATCTAGCTGAAGTAATGCTACAGAGGCTGTAAGGAGAGAATCCAAGGACTCTATTAATCACATTACTCACTCACATAAAGAGAAAGCTTGTCTTGTGCTAAAATTGGGTTATATGGTGCTTCAGCTCACTTTCTTTCCCCTACCACAGACTTCTCTGCAAACCTGAGAATACTAGTGTGACATGATTTCCACCCCTGACCTCCCTATTCAATAGTTTAAAAAAAATTAGGCATTTCAGAAAGTGTCAGTCCTTAAAAAGCACTTTAAGTTTTAAGTAAGTGTTAAAAAAAAATATAGGAATTACACAGATATTTCAGACAGGCAGTATTTTAAGCATAACAACAGTTTCTCAGCTTATTTCTCTTCATCAGCTGATGAGTACCCTAAGCCATAGACTGAAATCCATTTTTTCATAACCGAACTTCTTAATAACATTGACATCAACAACTGTCACAATTAATGCTTTATCCCTTGGCAGTTGCTCCTCAGAGTCTAAAGCATCATGCCCCTTGATTGACAGATCTGTTAAACATTAAAGAATGAAACCTTCATACCATTTACAGAAACTGTTGAGTAAGGGATATAAAACCAGCATGATCTATAACAGCTTTACAGTTAGTGAAGCTTGACAGTGGCATAAAAATTGCAGTACAGCATCTGTGAAATGGGCTCTTCAGCTATGCCTTCCAGAGTTAGGAACAGTGTTCATCATGGCAACATATATATATATATAGGTGAAGTGACTAAAGAAATCACAGGTAGCACAGCTTATTGAGGATTTCAGTTTTATGTCATTAACTCTCTACAAACACATCCTCCTTAATCTAAGGACACACAGTACCTGAGCATGTATGGCACAATCATATATCATACAGCTTTACCATTATGTTCTCTTTAACTTCTCTCCTAGGTGAGATTTGCTATATCATTCGATCATTGTATGCTCATGTTAGCATTGCAGTTCAGAGTTTTTAATATGCTTCTGGTTTTGCCTTACTGATTTCAACAGATATAGAATCATCATAGAATCATAGAATGGTTTGGGTGGGAAAGGACCTTAAAGATTATCCAGTTTCAACCTTCCTGCCGTGGACAGGCACACCTTCCACTAGATCAGGTTGCTCAAAGTCTCATCCAACCTTGCCTTGAACACCCCCAGAGATGGGGCATCCATGACTTCTCTGGGCTACCTGTTCCAGTGCTTCACCATCCTCACGGGAAAATATTTCTTCCTAATATCTAATATAAATCTCCTCTCTTTCAGCATGAAACTACTACCTCTCATCCTATCCCTGCACTACATAATAAAAAGCCCCTCCCCATCTTTCCTGTAGGCCCCCTTTAATTACAGGAAGGCTGATATAAGGTCTCCCCTAGCCTTCTCTAGGCTAAACAAGCCCACTCGCTTGGGCTGCTATCATAAGGGAGGCACTCCAGCCCTCTGATCATCTTTCTGGTCCTCCTTTGGACTCACTCTAACAATTCCATGTCTTTCCTGTGCTGAGGACTCCAAAACTGAACACAGTACTCTAAGTGTGGTCTTACAAGAGCAGAGTAGAGGGGGCAAATCACCTCCTGTGATCTGGTGATCACACTTCTTCAGATGCAGCCCAGGATACTGTTGGCCTTCTGGGATGTGAGCACACATTGCCAGCTTGTGTTGAGCTTTTCATTCACCAACAGACCCAAGTCATTCTCTTTAGGGGTACTCTCAATCCATTCTCTGTCTACCTTTATTTGTGCTTGGGATTGCCCCAACCCAGGTGGACAACCTTGCACTTGGCCTTTTTTGAACTTCATGAGGTTTGAATAGGCCTGCCTCTCAAGCCAGTCATGGTCCCTCTGAATGGCATCCCTTCCCTCCAATGCTTCAATCATGCCAGCACTGATATTTCAAGTAAAGAACAGAATAAGGAAGTGACTGAAGTAAGTCACTCAGACTGCCCTTGCTTCTGTTTTCCATTGAAAATATTTTGCATGAGACTGTATCGAATCAGTGCTGAAACACACTTAAACTCTAAGTATATATAAAATGGTGAGCAGCTGGGGAGGTTCCTGTCTGCCTGGGAAAGCCTGTATGAGTCAAAGAAGCATGCACTCTGCATTGCTTTTTCATTATCCTCCTTAAGAGCACTTAAACTTAGTTGGTTAAAAGAAGGTAAGTTAGAATTAATCTCCATCAAAAATGCCAGTAGCCTACCCTTGTTACATTCCTGGTACCTGTGCAACTTACTCTTCAGCAACTGAAGCTTCATTCCCATTCATTAGTTCACAGGAGCCAGTCACGCCTACAAAATAACATACCAAAAATGGAAAAAATACGCTTGTAAATGCATTTAGTCTAATTTAGGGAGGCTCCCAAACAACTAGAAGCAACACAACACATTAATAAGACTTAGTCATGTTTTTGTGTGTGGTTTTGCAGTGCATTTTAAAATAAACAAAACATTTATGCCAGAAAAATGTTGGAGCCTCAATTCTCAGTGTATATCTGTGTGGCAGTACACAGTCACCTTCTCTAGTAAAAGAGGAACTGAAGCAAAGCCTCTTTCAGTAAAAATTGTAGCATCAGAAAGACCACTTTGAACTGAGTTTTAGCAGTTCTGCTTCACGCTCTGTTTAGTTGGGAGAGTAATATGTTCTCACACCTGTCATTGATCTATATATGAAGTTAGTTTATAACAGCAAACACTACTCACAGTGAGTCTCTGCTGGTAGATGCCTTATTGCATTCATTCCACGTTAGGTAACTTAAGAGTGTTTGTCACCAAAGCAACTTACGAGTTTGTATATTAAGTTATAACAGCCCTCATGTTTCATATACAGATATTTTGGTATAGTTTTGGAGCACATTGTAGATTTCATTTCATTAGTGTGCTTTCTTTAGAAACATGCCATGCAGCAATGTTTAAGTTACCAACTTTTGCCAATATAGTAACTGCCAAAATTTGATCTGCTGTACTTTGAAGACTAACAAATAAGACAAATATTGAGATTCAAATCTGAATGATTAATGAGATCCTTACACAAGATAGAAGAAAAATAACTAGCGTACATTGTTGCACCAGATAAAGAAACCTTCTGATTTAGAAGCAGAAACTGTAAAGATGGTTATATTTAGGATTTTAACAACTTAGTTAATGCATACAGGAAATTCTCCATTTAACACAAAAATAAATGAAGACAAAAAATATATTTACTGCTTCTGAAAGTACAGGCAGGTCTAGACTTGTGCATTGCAGTTCTTCCAGGTAGCAGTTATTACACTTGCATATCATTTTTTTTTGTTTGGTAGGAAATATTTAAATAAGTCTAAATTTGAAAAACAACCACATGCTCACTAAAGAGAAAACAGCCTTCTACTTTTGCTTGTTTATGCATTTCTCTTACTTGCCATCCAGATTTTGACCACTTGGTTTATGCCTGCATGGTTCATATATAGGTTATGCACAAGAATGCCTAATACTGAAGAGAAGAAACCAAACACTTTCCCCTCCTTGTAACAACATGCTTGCATTTTCAGGAGCAAAAAAGAAGGGAAATCAGACAAAGAGGTAGAACACATTATTTCAATGGGAGGGGTAAACCTAAGGCTCCTATTTTCTGATCAAAATCTCCTTTCTTTTCTACATACTGTTCAAAGAGATCAATGAAACAAGTAGTCATCCCTCCATTGCACACCATGGCTTGGAAGGCAGGATCAGCTGACAAACCTTTCTGTCTGATTCTTTGAGGTCTAGGAGGGTGTTTGCCCATATATGTCCCTGCTTTCAATGTTTATGCTGTTCTCTGACACAGTAAGAGCTCAAAGAGAGCTGCGAAGTCCTGTTAGTAGAAATAAAGCAAAGGATTGCAGTGGTTGATTCCCACCTTCCCCTTCAATGTGCTTTGAAACATGTTAAAAAGAAAAGTTTGGTTTCTTTTGGAAATAAAAAGGCAAAGAGAGTCAGGGGAGCATACAACCAGCCCTACACAGAAAGGGCATTCATTTGGTTGCTGAAAAAGAACAAAAAATAAAAAGCTGCAACAACTTACTAGATGTAAGGGAAAGAGCAACAGGCTGTATCTTCCAAAAGAGCCTTACCCAGGCTAATTGAGAATGTAAAATGTCTCCTGAACAACCAAAAAAGCATTCTGGGAAGGGCTCTTATTTCAAGCAAGCACGAGTGAAAAACTGCAGATAATTTTGGCAAGAGGGAAGAGATTGCCCTTCACCACATGGCTACATGCAACTAACATGAATGTGATCCTAGCAGAGAAGGGAGGGAGAAAAATGAGGAAGAGTTTTTTTTCTAGTAAGTCTTGGCTTGCAATAAAACGTAGGGCACTCTGACAATAGTTTTTTTAATTCTAGATGGTAGCTGACAGTTTGGAGTTAACGTCCATGTGATGAGGAAGCAAATTAGATAAAATGATTTTTTCTCAGTTACTTTTGAGAATTTTCTTATTGTTACCTCAAAAATAAAGTATTATTATTAAAAAATAACTATGGAGCCTGTGTTCTGCTAATTTAAATAGTTAAAATAGGTTGGCATCTGTGTTCATATAGTGCTCTTATATCTCCTCTTCACTTACAAGTCTTCTAATTCAGTGAGGTGAAGGCAATTATGCATTTGCAACTGTATTATGTGCTCTCGTATGTGGGGTGGCAAGCAATAATGCTAGTCAGGGAATAACCATCTTTGAAAAAACATTCTTATCTGATCTATTTTTCTTAACATAAATGCATAATCTAGCAAATGGTGAAAGAAGGAAAAAGCTTATTAAGAGTTCTGACTCTGCATTTTCCCATAGGAATTTCTAACTATCAGGTACACAGGTGATTTTTATAAGGCAATTTGCTTGCTGTTGGAAGCTGTCCATTGACGAAAATCAAATAAATATGATATATGTGGACAAAATTGTTCTCCCTTGGCATGACAGAAATTTTCGAATACCTGAGATAGAAAAGCAGATTTGTCTTGGTTTCAGAACAATCTCAAACACAAAAGCCTTACTTATGGTCTCATAGGTGGTTGCCCGTTTCACTAATTATATATTGTGTATTATGTGGAAGTCATGTAGTGAGAATTTACTTTGGAATACAGCTGACAAATGAAGCAGCATAATTTTGACAGCATTGATTTCTATACCCAAGTACTGAGGCAAATCTTCAAAATAAGGTTGTTTGATTTATTTAACATAGAAATCACTGCCAATTTCCAATGTACTAAGTATAAGCATATTAATTTAAGCCTTAAAAACCCAAGCAGCTGATTTATTATTTTTCATGCATATGTTTTTGAGTATTTGAATATGTCTACATCAAAAGAAATTTGACTTTTAGAGAGCCAGTTAGCTTGTGTTGCCAAGTTAACGAGTTCTAGTAAGGTCAGTCTGTCATAATAAATCTAATTATTACACAGTTATTTTCTTTATGTATGCAGTTTTCACCATATGCTATAAGATGGAAAGGATAGTGGAATAATGTTGTTCTGTTGAATTTGCTGGTAATAGGCATTCTTACTCAGAGCGGGAGGAACATTGTGAGGGAAGCAGAGGGCAGATGGACATTTTTCAGTTGGTGCTTGTGTGACCTATTTAATCTGTATAAATGGGAAAGTTGTCTATGACACTGATGCTGACTTCACTTCTGGGTCTTTTTGAACTCATTTAAAGTACGTTAATGAGAAAAACATTTTACCTTTGGGCAGCAATCTGATTTGTCAGGAAATTCCTCTTGCTATGATGGGTAGATGAGGAAAATTCAGAATAATATGATCCAGATGTTAAAGCTCCCATTTAGCAGCAATGCAGATGTATTATTTTATGGAATTGTCCAGATGGTGACCTTCCAGTAATAATAATATATCAATACTAGGATTTTCATCTGTATGACGTGATTCCTTTCTTTGTCCTCATTTACATGACAATATACTGATGCATTTCATGTAGGCTCATAGCGTTAAAATTAACAGTCTGGAAGACATAAAAATCAATAGGGAAATTTTAAGCAATAACTGAAAATAATATTATTCCAGCATCACCTAAGAGAAGGTTGGGAAACCAATTTTTAATTAACTTGCATTTCATTTTGCAGCTAAACTAATAACAAAGTTCTGTTATGGTTTTGTGTTAGAAAGTAGCTACTTTCTGAAGATATGTGCCCATTCATTTTTGGCTTTGCCATTTAAATTCAGACTTCACTTTCAGTCTACTGATAAAAAAAGCAACCCACAGTACACTTTGGAGAGGGTTCACACTGGACAGTAGCAAGGCAGACAGGCAACAGGGAGAATTTGGTGGTTTCCAGTACAGGGCGAAAGACCTCAGCATGTCAGGGAGATATAGGGACCACTGACCTGTGTCATGCCAGAAGGGCTGTGTGACATGGAAGGAGCTCTGCTACTTTTATGGTCACAAGCAGCAAACTATGGTCTTGTGATGCCAGGGCTCCAGGGTGGAGAAATGTATAACAGCAATGTGATCTAACAATGCTATGTCATTATATTTTTCAGGTGTTTCTGTCTGTTAATTTATTTAAACTTATATTGTGAAATACCAGTTTGCTCAATAGCTGCATGCTTTCTGAGTTTTGGGGGGATTTTTTAAGAGCTTCTCCTTTTTATTAGGAGAAGAGGAAGAATCCAGTTCTGTTTCAGTGGCAACACTGTGTTAAGTTTCACAGGGGGTAACACACATTCATTTAGAATTCTACTTTTTGGGTTAAGGAAAGAGATTAATCTTCCATAAGAATAGCCTTCTACACTAGATGGATTGTGTTCTTTATTTGCTTTTTAGAGATCCTTCTGTCCCAAACAAAACATAAATTTGAAAACTGTCTCCCTTCAGATTTTTTAAATTATTTTTAGCAACCTTTCTCTGAATCTTTCTCTGTTTCTGTCATCTTCGGGCTTCCACAATCCCAAATTCACAGTTTATAAATGTGATCACGGAGAGAACTGACATTGCAGGGCTTTTGACTCTTCAATACATTTCGAATATTTGTTTGTTTCAAAAGAAGTAGAATATCTCATCACTCTGGGTAATTCAAGAAAATGTATATATTAAGCTTGATATGATTTTGATTAGAAAAAAAAGTTTTAAAAGTTTAAGCCACGGCATTTTGTTGATTTTGTGCTGTAGAGTCTTCAAGAAAAACCTTCAGTAGTGCAGTCATGTAACTGAGCAGCATCCAAAATTAATGCAGCCAGATGTGCCTTTTTGAAAGTTGATAAGAGAAGCTGTAAGGCTTAAAGGCCAAACTGCCTCCACCAGTTTCAGAAAACTGGCTCCCAAAGCTTTAGCCCTGAGATCACCACATATAGCATAATTTGAGTAAGAAAACAAACTTTAATGTTTTTTTCAGTAGTGTTAATTATATTCATACACAGTTTAGGTTTTTGAGGATGGGATACGGTGTCTGATGAGTTGTATCTTGCTGTAATAATCATTTACTACTGTGATTACTAATTATTTACAGTGTGGTACAAGGCAGACTAGTATTCTAGGGTCAAAGACCCTCCTGTGTCAGATGCTATACAAGTCACATTTTTTATGTGTGTTTTACACTTCAGCAATCTGTTAATCAAACCTAAAATTGCAAAATGGAACCATAGGAAGTCATTATTTTGAAATTACAGTCTCAATGCTGCCAGCAGTTTGTTGTGCTGCTGCAGATGTGAGTTGTTCTTTATTTCACCATCAGACCTTACTCCTGGTGATCCCTGTCCATGTGGGGAATGCCCTCCGTTATTATTAGTTATATCAATGATAGATTTTACTTTGTTTGTAGTGAGATTGCTCCAGGATGTTCTGTTCACCTCATCACCTCAACATATGAAACCGCTTTTACATTGTGTAGCTGTAGGTTGTCTTTTACTTCTTGATTTTTAATTATTGCGTAGTTCATCTGAAGTTTGATATTTAGTAATTTTACAACTTGTGTTTGTGGTATTAAGAGAGGAGGATAAATAGCTTAAACTTAATACAGCCACTGTATTCACTCATTTAATCTGCTAAATTAACTGCTGAGTTAATCCTCAATCCTTCATTTGTGTGCCTTAAGGAGATGAGACATAAAAAGTCTTGACATAAAGGATAAAAGTAGATAAGTGTGTTCATATGAAAAAACCCATCATAATTCTTTCTGATAATTATGATTTCCCACTCTACTAGACTATGTCACTAGGATGTTCTCCTCTTTTTGTTTTGACTATTGCCAAAGACAATACTGCATGTCCAGATGATTCTTGACCTAACCACTTAATCCTGCTAGAATTTTTGCTGAGGTAGAGTTTCGATTTTCTTTATGTTTGTCCAGAATTTCTGTCTGACCAGCAGCCCAGAAAGAGATACTGTGCCAGACTCTGCTTGAGGCACTGTCTGACCAGAAATTCCAGGGATTCCCCAAGAGCATATAGATCAACTACATAATGTGTCTGCTCTAAGTCCAACACTTCTTGGAGGTATTGGAGGTAATCTGTGTACATTAATCAGCTGTTCATTTCAGATTTATTGTCCATACATTGTATAATTGATGAACCCAAATGTACGTGGTTCTGATGGAAAAATCTTGGAAAACTTAACTGTGGTGTGTTATCAGTACTGTTAAGCTTTATTCTGCTGAGGTATTTTATTTACCCAGGTAAATTCCTCCAGCAGTGCATTTTAAAGACATAAATATAAAATTTGTTAGCCCTATTTTAAAGGTTCTTACTTTGTTCCCTGTTGCAGCAGAGATGGTAAGTCTTTTTTAATGTTGAGAAGCTCCAATTTTATGAGTATGAGGTAGACAAGTTTTAGTCTCCCAAGACCTGTAATACATGCAGCCTCAGAGAGATGACAAGACATATTAACATTACTGCAGTCTCTATTGGGTGGAGGGCTTTTTGAGGTAGGGGGTTAAGTACCACTTCTTGCAATTTAGCTATGATTTTAGTCCAAGGAATTTGCATAGAGGAGGGCAGTGGGCTCTTTCTGCTGCAGAAACTTAACAGTTCTTTAACTGGTATCTTTTCACCTTATTTGCTTGATCTTGTTGTTTCTGCAAAACAATGAAAGATACCTAATTGTTCTGTGTAATAACATCCTAATAAAGGTTCCTTTCTATAAGAAAATGTGTCATCTTGGACTTCCTATAACAAAGCTGACTAGATGTGGCTCCAGAAGCAGTTTGTAGCCTACTTTCAATATTGCTTGCCGTCAAGCATATTGAACCTTCAAGCGCCAGCGTGTCTGCTGTTGCAAAAGAAAATCAAAGTAAACCTGCGCTTTGAAGGAAACAGGAGCTAACTGGAGTAAAAATCTTGTTGATTTTTTTCCTGACATTTTCATCAAGAACAAACTTACCCAAGTGCCCTTTTGAGTGTGGTTTTATGACAGAATTAAATCTGCTGACTCTGTGGATTTTGATATGGTGCTGTTTTTTTTACAGACCGTATGACAGAGCAATGGGAAGGTATGTTGCAGAGATTTGTTCTAACTACATGGCTTCCCCCACTGGTGCAAGTGCTGGGATCATCACCCTGAATACCTCTTGCAAGAACTGTAAGTGAGCTCTTGAATCTCTTGTGCCCCTTGGTTCATGAGGATAAGGTTTACTGGATACTTACTGTTACAGAAAACTAACCTCACTTTTCCTTGGGGAGAGCTGTCCTTGTGCCATAGACAAATTTTTGAACTCCCTTGTCAATCTTAACGTCAGATGAACAGTATTAATGAAGCAGTAACCAGTGACATATGGCAGGGCCTGATCTGGGGTTTCCAGCAGGCTGGTCCCTCTGTACAAGAGACTACAAAATTTTCCTAATTGCCACAGGAAGACGAGCTTTTCACTTCCCCGAAGTCTGCGAAATACTCTTCTTGACCTTTGCTTTTTATAGTTCTTTTCTTCCCTTTCCAAATAAGGTGATTATATCAGCACAATTCTCTTTTGTCTCAGTTACTTAAAATCATGTAGACAGTTGCTAACACTCTTGCATAAGCAATAAAATCTTAATTGTTACTTGGTAACATCCTGGCGCTTGTAAACCAAGACAAACGTAGCCATTTTCATGATGTCTTATCTTTGATGGCACTTAAAATGTGTTTATGCAACCTTGACTCTAAGCAAATATTTTGTTGCACTTTGGCTTCTTTCTTTCCTATAAACTTGATCTTGACAGTTTTACATCAGTGACATACCAACAAGAAATTTGTCCAATGCCATCTGCACAGTCTGTGGGAAGAAAATTTTTGTGGGGATAAAGGAAGGAGGAATCATTGAAAATACCTACCAGCTGTCCTGTAATCATGTGTATCCTTTCCATGTAATTATGGAACTGTTGTTTTCTCCTCTTTTATGCTGCATTAAAAAATAATAACAGCGGCAATAAATACCAAGGGGGAAAAAAAGGAACCAAAACCACATTCAGAAACAACATAGCACAAAATTAAAAATAGGAGCATGAAATACGCTTCAGTCCCGTGACACAAGCTGAGGCCACGCAGCTTTTTGACAGACAAACTGCTATCAGAGTGGCCATAAACTTACAGTTTCAGGGCTAAATCCTCCTTCCAGGTACTTCGTGCACTTCCTGTGTGGGTGTGCCTGGCAGCAGGTGACTATTTCAAACTCCTGTGTACTGCAGAGGATTTCCTCTTTCTGTGCATGGGGCTGTGTTTGCTGGTACTTTTAAGGCAGATGTGGAGCCCTTCTCAAAAGATGACATGTATATAATGTACAGCCTGACAGAAGACCCAGAGTCTCATACTTGAGGGTACCTAACAAACAGCTCGGCATTTTGCATTCCAGAAACTGAAATGAAAGGTGTTGCATATGTGCTGGGACATTGTTCCTAATCACTCCCTTCTGCAGTTCATCAAAGTAATCTGGCTTCTTGTGAGCTAGAAAATATGGATACCAGTTTGGATGTTCAGGGCATTGGATTCAACTTCAAAATAATTCTAAATATTCTAAAATCATAAAGTCGCTTGAAACTGATCAGTAGTAAACCAAGGCAATATCTATAGCCAGTCATTAAAATTATCTGTTGATGGTTTGATTATGTTTGCAAATGTATGCACTGGGACTTGTTTATATTTGAAAGATTCCTTAACAATACACCTGATACCTAGTTCTGTTAATTCTGTGTTTGTGGTTGGTGCAATGCTGGCAAGAACCAGACTTGCCCATACTGCACTGAGAAAGTTGATTTGAAGAGGAAGTTAAGCTTATACCCTTAAACTCATATCCTTTCCCTAATAAGTATGCTTTTGATTTGGATTTTCTAAACCCTAGACTGATTGCTTGATAATTCTTGTTTAGATCTACAGTAGGCAATGAGATGGCCACATTAAATAAATGGAAAACCAATTATTATTATTAAGGAACAACGGTATTTAGGGAAGATGATCGTTATGTTTGGCTCTATCTTATCTAAGACCCCAAGCAAGCTAGGAAAAGTGCATACATATTTTCCTTCTTGATTTTAAGACATCCGGAAATCATTTCTATAATGAGAGGAACATTTTAAAGAATATAAATAGTACTTTTAGAAAGACCATGGAGTGCATTTTGCTCTATTAAGAAATAACAAAATTGATACAAACCACATTCAGCTGGTTTTCTCCACTTCCACCCTCACTTAGTAGGTAGTAAATGACACAAAATAATAGTTGAAGAACTGCTGCTGTATCTGTAGAAACCTGCTTGAGTGGAAGCAAAGTTTGGCTTACTTTTTTGAAGGCTATTTTAAACATAAGTGTGCAGATTATTTAAATTTAACTTTACCTCTCCCAAAAAATGTAAGTAAATTAGAGGAGCTGCAAAGAAGACATTTCAAAATGTTAATCCAATACATTTTCTTTGATTCTGGCTGAGAACATCAAGATTTACCTGTTGCTGAATTTTCTCTCCAGCTCCCATAACAACAGATTCGGTGGGAATGCACATGTATCGTACAGTTAACTTTTGGACTGGCTCTGCTATATGGTAGTTTGGCAACCAGATAACATCATCCACATCCATATCCAAGAGACTAATAACTCATTGGGTGTAGAATAGGACTAAGATCAATAGTGAGAATGCAAAGTGTTGTATATTTACCTGTCTACGATGATTGACATTATCTTAATTTTAAAAGGCTATAGAAGATAGCAGGTTTTTGAACTCTGATGTGCTTTTCCTCTTTTGCAGGATAGTGCCTTTTTTGTGTTACAGCAAAATTATACAGCATGCTATTAAACCAATTTTTTATTTTCTGAAAGTAAGAATTAAAAGAAATTACTGCCTTTAATGGGAAGATTGTGCTAGAAAATTAGGACATATTTTCTATTATGAATATCGCTTTTAAAAAGAGGAAAAGAAAGTGCTGATGTTTTAAGCTTGTTTCACTATTAAATATATTGCTAGTGGCTTCCAGTTGAAATTCTGATTGTGGAATTTTCTTTGCCCTCTTTCAAGACCTGCTATGTAGTGACTCATTCATCTTCCAGCAACTATTAACAAAAAGCTCTGACTGCAGCAATGCTTAGTGTGCTTAGGAGTCTGATCAGTCTATATGAGGAAGAACTATATTAAGTCCTCTTTGACTTACCGTCACCATGCTCAAAAGTTCCATCTTCTGATAACCAGCTTCTCAAATACAGGACAAAGTTATACTCCCTCACCACCTATTTTATATGTTCCTTTTTAAAAAAAAAATAATTAAAACAAACATATCAAAGTGGATTCCTATGTCTCACTGTTAGTGGCCAAGTGTTTGACATTTGTACTACCCTGTCCAAACTATGAAGAAATGAAACACAGCAAACATATTTGAGTATGGGCAGTCCTGCTTAGGATTTAGAGAAGATGGCCCTAAAAGGTAATCAGCTCAACTGATGTAGCTTTTGGGCTCAGGCAAACTATAGTCAGTATTTTAAGAATCTTTTCACTGTCATTAGGAATACAGATTGTCTTAACTTACACTTTAAAATATATGAGAATTAAACAGAGATTGCATGAAGTGATCTACAGAAGAAGGTAAGGTTTAGATGCTAAAACCAGGAAATTATGGACAAAAAAAACCCCAAACAACAAACTTAAGCAGAAGAAAGTGGAGAAAAACCTTCTAAAAACAGTAACACAACAGGTAACTAGCTGTGACATGAGACTTCCAAAGTACCAACTGAATTACAAATATTGAGGTGTCTGAACAGAGATTGTACTTGTTAGATGCTCAAGACAAAACATCACAATGAGAACACTAACTTGGGCACTTTCTAATCACAGGTATGGCAAAATGCTGTAGGCATTCCCATATGAAGGCTTTCAAGATCTGCTTCTGTACATGCCCGGAAACATCCTACATGTGCCTATGCCCTGCACAGATCTAGAAGGTAGTTGTCTCTCTAGCCTGCCAGATTCAATCTGCTAGTGTTCATCTGAAGTTTATGGTGATTGTAAGGTACTTATCATTCAAGATACCTCTTTCTTTTTAAATCATCTCTAAAGGAAGAGCCTAGTGCCAGTGCCTCCCGCTTATTCCACTTTTTCAGCAATTAGAGACAGCAACCCAGCAATTTTCTTGAGTAAACATGATCCCAGCGGACAGCAGAGTGTCTGATGCGGGATGCTCTCTGACTTCTGTGGTTTTCTGGGCTTTGCTTACAGGAAGAGCAGAAGGGTAGAAAACACCCTTTTCATATTCATATGGTGTTAGATTCAAAGACTATATATACATATGTGTGTGTGTGTTTCACACATTCTAGCTGGGAATAGCTTAAAATGCATTTAAAGAAGTCAGAAGAATATTTGAGTGTCTGGACCCTACTGTGAAGGATGCGTTCTCACATGTGGTGCAATGAAACTAGACAGAAATTATCCATAGGTTTGTTTCACCAAGAAAATTGTCTGCCATAAAACTTACATGATACAACAACCAGGATCACAGTGTGAAAGTGCATTTTTTACATTAATCTGCAGGCGATGCGGACATTTAACTTGCAGTGTTTGTTAAATGCTTCTGCAAATCAGTCCTTAGATCCACTAACTAGGAGAGCTTGGACAAAAATCCTTGCTGTATAAACTGACTTTCATTGGTTTTGATTGGAAGCGGTTTGTACAAGGAACGCTGAAAAACCCTTGGCTAGGCAGCCTCTTTCCTAAAGCTTTTGCAAAGATAAAGATAAATAAACTGCATAGCTGTGTATCTAAACAACTTTTCATCCTTAAATATTTAAATGGAACAACTTTTGCTAACATTGCAATTAATGTGTGTAGACAAATGTTGAGGTTTAACTCTGGAAGGCAGCTTAGCACTACACAACTCCTTGCTCACTACACCCTCATTGGGACTGGAGAGAGAATCAGAAGAGTATAGATGACAAGAATTGTGGTTTGATGTAAAGCTAATTCAATAGGTAAAACAAAAGCTACATGAAAGTAGAGCAAAATGAGGAATTCATTCACTCCTCCCTGTCAGCAGGTTTAGCTGTTTCCATTAAAGCAGTGCTCCATCACATGTAATAGTCAGGAAGGAAAACACCATAACTCCAAACATCTTCCCTTCCACTTTCTTTTCCTCAACTTTTATTGCCAAGCATGACATTATATGGTGCAGGAAATCCCTTTGGTCAGCTAGGATCAGCTGTCATAGCTGCGTCCATTCCCAAATTATCATGCACTCCAAGCATACTCACTGGCAGGACAGCAAGAGAAACAAAAAAGGCCTTGATGCTGTGCAAGCAGTGTTTAGGAATAGCAAAACAGCTCTGTGCTAACAACACTTTTTTAGTCAAAAATCCAAACAACAGCACCATAGGAGCAACTATGAAGAAGATTAACTGTATTCCCAGCCAAATCCAAAACAACAATTCACAACCACAGCTACAAAAGTAAGAGAGTCTCACAGCAAGCAACAGAATTTACAGTATCTCAGTTCTCTCATCTCAAGATACAGAAAGGTGATGGGATGACCATCCAAGGGGAACAAATCTAGAGTATATTTGCTACATATTCTGTCTTTAATATCTCTGTCTACGATTTTAGAGCTATTTTCAAATTAAACCAAAACATCGCCTGCTGCTCTTCACCAGGAGGCCACTCCAGGTAGGTCTTTGTGTTCATAATCTTCCGCAGCTTGCAGAACCTCTTGGGAATCGTTTCACTCTGGATGGGCTCCAAGAGGACAAGAATCGCTGAATCGTTGTTCTCGTCAAAGAGGCGGAAGTGTGAGAAGTCCAGCTCATATTTGCACCACTCACTGCGCACGAAGTGCTCCGACAGCACAAAAAGTGTCTTGTGACTCTTCTCTATGGAGTCAATGATGTTGTCCACGATCCACTTCCCAGGCACAAAGTCCCGCTTGTGGAGGCAGAGCCGAAAGGGAGGGCAGGCCTGTTCCAGCTCCCGCACCATTATGTTCTCAACCCAGTCAGAGTCATTCTCACTGTAGGAGACAAAAGCATCATAGCAGATGTCCTTGGCAGGGGCTCGTTTGGGCTTCCGCTTGGCTTGGAGCCATGCCCACGTCATTCTCAGGTACCACACCGCGTGGTACTTGTAGCCGATGGCCACGAGGATGAGGATGACCAGGAACACCAGGGCACACATCAACGACACCATGAGGGTCCTGTGGCACTCCATCAGGGAGAGGTGCACAGCTCCAACCTGCACCCCTCTCACTGCCAGGGGAGAGTCACAGATGTACTTGTCTGGCCACCCCACTAGCACCTGCTCTATTCTGGCCTCATGATGGATGAAGGAGAGGAAGTCACAGGAACAGATGAAGTTGTTGTTGCTGGCATCTAGCAGCTCCATTTTCTTGAAGGACTCAAACTCTTCCCTGGAGAAACTGTTGAGCTTGTTTCTGCTGATTGTCATGGCCACTACATTGGGGATGGGTGCGGCACCAGGCAAGGTCTTCAGCTGGTTTTTGGCAAGGTACAGCTCTCTGAGAAATGGGAGTTGCAGTCCAAATTCCCTCAGGCTGTTAGCACTAACATCTAAAACTTCCAGTGTTGTGGGAATGCAAGTTGTTAGTTTAGAAATTTGAGTGCTGGAGAGGTTTAAATGTTTCAAGTTTTTTGGCCATCCACACACATCTGGAATTTCACCAAAATTATTTTGGCTAATGTCTAAGAGAATTAGTTTTCCTAGATGAGATAAACTTTTTCCTGTCATTTCTAAATCACTCAGTGAATTCTGACTTAGGTTTAGTGTTTGTAGTGAGGGCCAGCCGCCAGGACAGGCTGAATGCTCCAGACTCTGGTCTCCAAGCAAGTTTGCACTAAGGTCAAGATACTTTAAGGACAAAAGACTTTGTGAAATTCTGCAAGGTACCAGGAAGACCTTGGTGTTTTCAACTGTGACTTTGGTAAGAAGTGATAGAAGACCTTCCACACTGTGAAGATCTGTAAACAAATAAAACTCTTCTATAGATAATTTCTCTATTGTCAGAACTCTAACTGTCTGTGATTGGTTTGCTTGAATTTGCATTTTCCATTGTCCAGATCCCAACAGCCTACAGTCCATCATCTGCACCTCCACTAATTTTGGCATGTCTTCTAATATGCTGACAATCTCAGGCACAGTAGCATCTGTAAATAAGGCCTGTTTAAAGGAAATTTTCTCTGCAAAAGAAGAAGACATGACTTTCAATAGTTGCATTTCAGCTGGTATACTGAATGCTATTTTTCTTACTTCTAACCAAGTGACAGTGTGCAGAATATCCCCGACAATTGCTGAGAATACATTCGTATTTCTTAGGGTTATGATCAGGTGATTTATCTTCTGAATCAGTTTCAAACTTCCAGGTTCATATTGACTGAGATTGACACCATCAATCCACAACTTGTCAAGAAACACAATGCCCTCAAAGTTTCTTTGCCTTATCGTGGAGAACCCCGGGCTGCCCAGGTAGAGAGAACTCAAGTTCCTCAGCCTAGAAAAGGGGGAGATTTCCCCCAGGTCTCCGTACAAGTTCCCTTGAAGGCGGAGGTGCTGCAGGGAAAAAAGGTGTCCAAACCACGCAGGGGACAAGTAAGTCAGGCTGTTATTTGATAAATCCAAGAGCTTTAGTTTCCCAAGAGAGACAAACGAGTCCTCGTCTATTGAGCTGATTTCATTGGACTGCAGTAGCAGGGCTCTCAAGTTCACGGCCTGCTGCAGATCCTGGGATCGGATGCGCTTTATCCTGTTGTGGGACAGATTTAACACTGTAATTTTGGCTGTGAGTCCTGGAGGAATAAAGTCCAAGCCCATGGAAGAGCAGTTGCAAAGCTGAGTGGCATCACATGAAGGACAAATCTGCTTCAGTGCTCGCTCTTCAGAAAGGTTTGCAGCTAAGACCATGTAGATGGTCCACACTCGCCAGATGTGTTTAGTCATTATTTTGCCTAGAACATGAAAAACAATCAAAGCAAATTTAAGATTAACAGTTAGTTTTGAAGAAGCTACATTTTGGATGTAGCTAAAACATAACATTTCCTGTTCAAGGCTCTTAAATATATTTGGTTTTAATACTGTTTAGAGGTGAAACGATTAGTCAAAACAAGGTAAATTTCATATAAATATTTCAGAATCTTTTGTTAAATGCTAAGTACACTGAATTTACATTTTCTTCCCCAATGTTTTCTTATTTTGGAATGAGGACTGTAAAGTCAATTAACAACTGAACACATCTTTTGCAGAGTCAGCTAAATATCTAAGTAACTTCAACTTTGTTATTAAAATGACGCTTCACCTGTTTAGGAAATAGTTCCCATACATCCCCCCCTTTAGTGCTGCCTTAGGTCTTTTCATGCAGATCTGTGAATATTTAATCAACCTTTAGCTGTTCCTTTTCACTTCACAGCCTTCTCTTCTGCCTGTGGCTTTCTCTGCTTTGGGTCTTTGTGGCAGTCAGGTCAGGCCCAGCTATGAGGAAGACTGAGGGGCTTTTGGAGTCTCCTGTAGATCAGCTGCCTGGACTAGATCCTCTTTTTTTTCCAGCCTCACAGCCTGTTCCTCATCTTCTGGACTGAAATGATTCAGGAGGAGCCACACAGCTGTGGATCCTACGTCAATTCTCTCTTCTCTCACAGCCATGCCTTTCATAGAACTGATCTGACATGGCTTTTTGTGTTACAGAGCTTGTTACAATATCTAACTCATGCTTACTCTCAACAGGGTGACTGTAGTTCTTCTGTCCCTCTGAGGAGCCAGAAAAGCAATTCTTGAAGTCTGAGA
This sequence comes from Clamator glandarius, assembly GCA_033459285.1. Taxonomy (NCBI): domain Eukaryota; kingdom Metazoa; phylum Chordata; class Aves; order Cuculiformes; family Cuculidae; genus Clamator; species Clamator glandarius. The sequence goes on from JAUNZM010000020.1 coordinate 1,145,036, forward strand.
GGGCTGCTTTTCATTCAAAATCATTTTTACATATTGAATTAAACCCCCTTTTTGTTTATGCTTTCTTGGAAAGGATAAAACAGCACTTTTAAAGCATACTTTTCCCCAGTGTGTCACAAAACTCCTAGGCTGTCTTACTGACAGTGAAAAAAGTGAGGCAACCCCAAAGAAGCCCAAACAGTTCCCAAATCAATCAAGACAGGTTCTCAAAGATCATCATGGGCTCTGTAACAGGTTAATTTGTATTAGGTTGGCTCACTGAAGAGTATTTTCTGCTTCAGTCATCCTACTGAGACTGTGTAAAAGTTCTATTGTACTTTGAATTCATACCCTAATTTGTTTTACAACAGCTGACCCATGCAGAAAACTTCATACAGGCAAGTCCTATGTTTCCACTATCTTTAGCCAGAGTGGCTTAAAATTATTCAAAAGGGGCAGAATTAGCTGAGATTGTTTGGGTGTACAGGGAGAGGACAAAAAATCTTGGATAATTTCATCAATCATTCCATCTCTTCCCACCTGAAGGACTATAAATGTTCTGACTTCTCATGTTATTTTCATTTAATCTCTGTCTCTCACTGATATGGAGCTTTGGATCTTGATGGACATAGTCCTCTCCCCTGTCTTTAGATACCCACAGCTGAGCTGGTGACCAACCGTGTCCTCCAAAGTCAGTGGAGAAAAATATCAGCTTTCAATGGTGATTCATATCGTGTCTTTCGAACACCTACATTAAGACATGATGATTCCAAGAGAAATTACTCCATCAACTTAAAATGAAGCACCACAGTTTAGATACCTAAATATTTGTCCGTATGACTCACCCAAAACCTTGCAATCTGTACTCACACTCACCTTCTGTCTAACTGAGGCTTTCTTATGGAGTATTTTTGGTTCTGCAGGTCTAGCTGAATAACACAGTGCTGTAGGCCATAGCAGCAGAGCTATGAGTAAGATGAGTTTCACAAGCAACAAATTTAAGTGGGATTTTTAAAGTTGTCATCAAAATGCTTACTGTTAGAAACATCCAGGAAACCAGGTCAATCAAAATCTGTCTATAGTTAGGTTATTCACAGATGGAAAACTGGCAACACAAAAGGGAACTGGGCAGGTATTGTGTGGGAAATACCAGCTGAGCCTAATGGCTCTCCACCTTACCAGCCTTAAACCAACCTTTTGATGGTACAGGATGCTTTTCTTTCTTGTTTCTTCCCTGAGCATCTTTTCTAGATTGTTTTCCTCATCTGCAATGTGAGCAAACACTCAGGGAAATCTCATTTCCATACTCATTCATTTTCATCCATTGTCTTCACCTTCCCATTTCTGTCTAATAATTCATCTTAAGACCCTGACTTACAGGGTTCTTTCAGTCCTCTCTGCATCCACTCAGAAATATGGCCTCAGTCCACAATAGCATTGCCTTACCAAGGAATCACTTTACCATGTTGTGCTAGGATGACAAAAAAAGAGCCACATAGAAACTGAAATGCAGCTAAGAATAGGGAAACTTGCACAGATGCCCTTACACAATCAGATGCTGTGATGTACTAGACATTCAAAGTATTTCTGGATAATGGACAAAGGGTTAAGTCCTCAGAGATGCTCAGGATTATCTTGCCTGGTCCAGATGAGTAGAAACTTTTGAGGAAATATGTGCATATTCTGAAAAAGAGCTGTGAGTGCCAAGAGAATGAAGTTCTGTAAATGTTAACAAATGCTAAGGGCTAGTGTAACTGCTAAACTAAAACATGCCGAGAGTGTGCAAATTGATTCTAGCTTGGGGAACACTATCAAGCTGAATGAGGGTTGGTAAATTTGATCAGTGCTATGGAGTCTGCAGTGTGAAAGTCACTGATCAGTAAAGGTTCAATCCACAAGCAGACAGGGGAAGCTGCTGCTTTCCACTTGGTTATATGGGGGTTACATATGTTGTAGCTACTACTCGCCAGCATTGCCTTAATAGTATGAATGTGTATACATACAAATACATATATAAGTGTGCCCTTTCTTGTTTCCAACACAGAGGATGTGCAACAAAGCAGAGTTAGGTGAGAAGGTAGCTGATCCCACTGGCCCAAGATAATTGCTCAATGAGCTCTTTCCTTGTTGAATTACTAAAACAAACACAGGTTAACTTCAGTCCCAGCCTTCCCTGGGCAGCCAGCATCAACACACAAGTGGGACAATGTACAAATGGAACAAAGCACACCCTCCCACATGGAAATTCAGCAGAAATTGCACAATTCAATCCAGTCTGTCTTTTTCATTTACTATTTTCCTTTCCCTGCTTTCCTGAAGGAAATTGCTCCCATCAGCATGTCGTGGCTCTCTCGGGGAGCCTTTCCTTTTGCTGACTGCCTGCCATGCAGCCCTGCCAGTTGCCTGCAGTTGCACCTGCCTGCTCCACTTCTAGTGGCAGCCACAAACCCCTCTCTGCTGTGCACTCCTGCAGGAGCTGTCTCCAGCCCAGCATCCCCAAGTATTCTGAATCCCCTATGCAGAAGAGAAGAACTTTGTGGCAGAGATTAGATAGCCTCTTCTCAGTGGTCCCTCCTGGCTGCAGGTCTGCCCTCTTACCCTGCGTATCCAGCATCCGCGCATCTGCAAACTCACCTCTGTGCAGAAAGGATTTGTGGGGATGCCAACTCCAGTCACTGCTTGCCAGTTAACCTGCGTTGTGTTGCAGCTCTCTCACATCGGTCACTCTTCACCCAGCTTCCTCTCATGCTGCTGCTTCCTTCCCATTTCATTTCTCTGCCTCTGCTATGTAAGCAGGGGGATTCCCACCTAGGGGATCTGATTGGCATAAGAGAAGTAACAGTAGAGTTCTTTTAAATGTGCCATCCCATTAAGGTCTGGGTCCATGATAGGAGCATAATGTGTGAAAGCCAAGGCTTCTCCTACCTCTCTCTCTCTGACTCCCGCTTTTAAATGACAGGCAAGATATATTTTCCTCCTTACCTGTAGGCACTCAGTCTCCTAATCTGTTTAATCGGTGCTCAGTGTTTGCTGTTGGATTATTCACTCATCACTTACCTGCAATTCAGCTTTAATTATCCCTGGAGCTATTTTTTACCAAGATAGTGAACAAATAATTCTTTTGTAGTAGACTTGGGACTAACTCTACAGATATAATTATAACAGGAAAATAGAACTGAAAGTGATGTTTGCAGGCTACAGTCACAGAAACTATCATCTTGTATGCGTATACGTATGCACATACCCACAGGAGCATGAATATACACACACACATAGGCACGCAGACAGATATACCAACACAGAGACACCTGTGTGTGTGTGTGTGTGTGTGTAAGCAAATTTCCCAAATTTTCAACTTCTCAGTTCATATTCCAATGCTTTGGTATTTCACCACAAAATAATTGCATGTATAAAGTTTAATCAAGATTCATTTAGACTCTCCTGTATTTAAGCCTCAGCAACATAAGCATAATGCAGCATGGAAGTGCTGAGTTAGAGAAATCAACACCTTACTTTATCCCCTCAGAGACAATTTCAGGTTTCCACAAGAATACACAGAGCACAAAAAAACCCACAACTGGGACTCCAGGCACTCAAGGTAGAACCGGCTATAGTAATATAAACATCTGCATCTAGCTGCTTGTCTAGATTTCCCTTGTAGTTGGTGAATAGCAATACAGCAGTGCTAGGGGATACCTCGTACAGAAGTAGAAAGATAAATTACCTCTTCACAGTGTTATTTTCTGCACTGGTTATAAAGGAAGCTAAGTAGAGCTGTAAGGTGTGCATGGCTTGATGATTACTTAAATGTGCTGCCCAAAGAGCAGAAGCAAGGAATGTCAGTCTTCAGAACCTTCTAGCCAGCTTATTAGAAACACATCCTGATGCTCCTAAAACAGGCAGCCTCAGCTATTTCTGCATAGGTACAATAGGTGGTGACCATGAAGGGAGAAACAAGCATACACAGGATGAAAGAAGCCGAAGGAAAAAAGAAAAAAAAAACAAAACACAGTAATGATTTAATGCCTCTAGATTTCACCATCCTTGTACATGGTGCTTCCTTCACAGGTGTTGAGTAAGCCCCAATCTGTGCATGGTGGTATTTACTCTGGTGCAATTAGTTAATATAATAGACCTATGAATGGAAGTACTTATTCAATATTGTCTTTTTTTCTGTGTCACACAGCAATGATAGGGCTTCAGAGAGCATATTTTAACATAAGTACTCTTTTTCAACCCCCATTATTTAATTGTAATTACCATGCTATGCATGATGGCACTGAAAATTAATTAAAGGAGAACAACAGACACTGGGAGCATTGAGGCACTTAGCTTTTATTTTCCTTTGTAAATTACACAAGAATTGTAAGGAACTGTTTGGGGATGTGGTAACAGGAAGAAAGAGTACAGTAATACTCTACGTTCACTTAAATGTATTTAGGAACGTACATGAAGTCCAACATGGCTTCCAAACATCATAGTTACTGGTAGGGGTTTTGAACGATCACAGTATTAAATTGCTGGAAAACCTAACGTGGGTTTTTCTCATTTAGTAAGAACATAATTATTTCTATACAAAACAAAGCTGATTCTCCTTAGGCAGAAAAAGAAGAAAGAAAAATTTCTTAGCAGGAAGAAACTCTGACATAGATTCTTTATGGAAATATGATGAAAGGGGAGCTGCTGACTTGTTCTATGACTTCAAGGCTCCTTTCAAGTTTTCCCAAAATATTACCTGCTGCTCTTCACCAGGAGGCCACTCCAGGTAGGTCTTTGTGTTCATAATCTTCCGCAGCTTGCAGAACCTCTTGGGAATCGTTTCACTCTGGATGGGCTCCAAGAGGACAAGAATCGCTGAATCGTTGTTCTCGTCAAAGAGGCGGAAGTGTGAGAAGTCCAGCTCATATTTGCACCACTCACTGCACACGAAGTGCTCCGACAGCACAAAAAGCGTCTTGTGACTCTTCTCTATGGAGTCAATGATGTTGTCCACGATCCACTTCCCAGGCACAAAGTCCCGCTTGTGGAGGCAGAGCCGAAAGGGAGGGCAGGCCTGTTCCAGCTCCCGCACCATTATGTTCTCAACCCAGTCAGAGTCATTCTCACTGTAGGAGACAAAAGCATCGTAGCAGATGTCCTTGGCAGGGGCTCGTTTGGGCTTCCGCTTGGCTTGGAGCCATGCCCACGTCATTCTCAGGTACCACACCGCGTGGTACTTGTAGCCGATGGCCACGAGGATGAGGATGACCAGGAACACCAGGGCACACATCAACGACACCATGAGGGTCCTGTGGCACTCCATCAGGGAGAGGTGCACAGCTCCAACCTGCACCCCTCTCACTGCCAGGGGAGAGTCACAGATGTACTTGTCTGGCCACCCCACTAGCACCTGCTCTATCCTGGCCTCATGATGGATGAAGGAGAGGAAGTCACAGGAACAGATGAAGTTGTTGTTGCTGGCATCTAGCAGCTCCATTTTCTTGAAGGACTCAAACTCTTCCCTGGAGAAACTGTTGAGCTTGTTTCTGCTGATTGTCATGGCCACTACATTGGGGATGGGTGCGGCACCAGGCAAGGTCTTCAGCTGGTTTTTGGCAAGGTACAGCTCTCTGAGAAATGGGAGTTGCAGTCCAAATTCCCTCAGGTTGTTAGCACTAACATCTAAAACTTCCAGTGTTGTGGGAATGCAAGTTGTTAGTTTAGAAATTTGAGTGCTGGAGAGGTTTAAATGTTTCAAGTTTTTTGGCCATCCACACACATCTGGAATCTCACCAAAATTATTTTGGCTAATGTCAAGATTAATTAGGTTGTGTAAACGAGTTACAGAATTTGCAGTCTCTTTTAGAGATTTCAGAGAGTTTCGACTTAGACTTAAAGTTTGCAAAGAAGGCCAAGCAGATTCACAGATTGTCTCATCTAAGCGATTATTTACAAGCAAATTATCATGGAAGTCCAGATACAGAAGTGATGAAAAATGCCTTGCAAGTTTGCACGGTACCATGAAGACTCTAGAGCTTGCAATGGTAAGTCTTTTCAGTTTGTTTATTTGTGATTCCATACCTGCCAGGTCAAAAAACAAGTGAAAATTCTGAATCATTATATTTATTACTGATACTGTTTCAACAAAACTTTGCCCACTGCTTGCAATTTCTGCAGTATCCCATTCTCCTTTCCCCTCAAGCACACAGTCAATTGCCTCTAACTCTTGCAAAGATGTGATTTCCTTCAGCAAAACTATTATTCGGCTAATATATTGGTCTGTGAAAGAAGCATCTTTAAATGTAAGTTTTTGTATCTTAAAAGGAAGTGTAGAGTTCTGCACCAAGCTTTTTTTTTCAATTTCTAATCTGATTTCTCTCACTTCTAACCAAGTGACAGTGTGCAGAATATCCCCGACAATTGCTGAGAATACATTCGTATTTCTTAGGGTTATGATCAGGTGATTTATCTTCTGAATCAGTTTCAAACTTCCAGGTTCATATTGACTGAGATTGACACCATCAATCCACAACTTGTCAAGAAACACAATGCCCTCAAAGTTTCTTTGCCTTATCGTGGAGAACCCCGGGCTGCCCAGGTAGAGAGAACTCAAGTTCCTCAGCCTAGAAAAGGGGGAGATTTCCCCCAGGTCTCCGTACAAGTTCCCTTGAAGGCGGAGGTGCTGCAGGGAAAAAAGGTGTCCAAACCACGCAGGGGACAAGTAAGTCAGGCTGTTATTTGATAAATCCAAGAGCTTTAGTTTCCCAAGAGAGACAAACGAGTCCTCGTCTATTGAGCTGATTTCATTGGACTGCAGTAGCAGGGCTCTCAAGTTCACGGCCTGCTGCAGATCCTGGGATCGGATGCGCTTTATCCTGTTGTGGGACAGATTTAACACTGTAATTTTGGCTGTGAGTCCTGGAGGAATAAAGTCCAAGCCCATGGAAGAGCAGTTGCAAAGCTGAGTGGCATCACATGAAGGACAAATCTGCTTCAGTGCTCGCTCTTCAGAAAGGTTTGCAGCTAAGACCATGTAGATGGTCCACACTCGCCAGATGTGTATAATTCTTGATTTGTGTTTTGTTTGCGTCAGCATTTTGCTGTATGAAACAGAAAAGAGGGAAGGAAGTGTTGATTTTTTGTTTGAACAGCAACTGGAAAAAAATGAGTATCTGTGTAATTTTATTAGGAAGTTGAGATCCAAGTTTTTTTTTCTTATATGAGTTGTCCTGTGGCATCAGTCTTTCCCTCCTGCTTGAGGTGATCAGGCCTGTAAACATGGCATGCTAGTCATCTCTGGAGTACAGCCACATTATATCTCAACAGTCATAAAGAACCATTCTCAACGTCCTGCCTTTTCATATGCACATTGACTATGGTATTATTCCCTAACAGCAACAAAGCTACATTTGCATGTTTCAACCCTAAACAGGGGAATACAGAGAATAAGGGGACCAAGTGCAGCTTCAATAAGTTTGTAGATGACACCAAGGTGGGCAGGAATGTTGATCTGCTTCAAGGTAGAAAGGCTCTTCAAATTCATCTGGACAGGCTGGATTGATAGGCCAAGTCCAGTTATATGACATTCCACAAGGCTGGGTCCTGCACTTTGCTCACAACAACCCCGTGTGACACTACAGGCTTGGGCAAGAGTAGTCAGAAAGCTGCCTGATGAAAAAGAACTTGGAGGTGTTGGTCAGCAGCCAGCTGAATATGAACCAGCAGTGTGTCCAGGAGGCCAAGAAGGCCAATAGCATTCTGGCTTGTATCAGAAACGATGTGGCCAGCAGGACTAGAGAAGTGATGATCCTCCTGTACTCACCACTAGTCACACCTCTAATACTGCTTTCAGTTGAGGGCTTCTCACTACAAGAAAGACATTGAGGTGCTAGACAGTGTGCAAAGAAGGACAGCAAAGCTGGTGAGAGGTCTAGAGTAAAATTCTAACAAGGAGAGGCTGAGGGAAAGGGGATTGTTTTGTCTGGAGAAAAGGAGTCTCAGAGGAGACCTTATCACTCTTTACAGCTACCTGAAAGGAGGTTGTGGGGAAGTGGGTGTTGATCTCTTCTCCCATGTAACAAGTGATAGGACAAGAGGAAACAAGTTCAGGTTGCACCAGGGAAGGTTTAGATTGGATATTAGGAAGTATTTCTTCATTGAATCAGTTGTCAAGCATTGGAACAAGCTGCTGAGAGGAGTGGTTGAGTAACCACGCCTGGAGGTGTTAAAGAGGTTTGTAGACATGGCACATAGGGACATGATTTAGTTATGGACTTGACAGTATTTGGTTAATGGTTAGACTCTATGATCTTAACCTAAATTATTCTATGATTCTAAATGCTCACAACCTTCACAGTGTTAGCCTGTTCATCTAGTATCGCTATCTTTGAGGCAGAAGTCCAAACAGACCATGTCTACTCTCTCAGTCCTTTAAGTGGGCTGTGGCTTCTCATACTACAAACTCTCCTGGAAAAGATTTTGGGGTCCCCTGTATGGAGTCTCATCAGTCTCAGGGCTTAAAAAAAAAGCAGAGCTGTGAAGGCACACCTTTTTATACACTGTGTAAGTACACATTCTTTACCAGAAAGATAAAACATGCTGATACGCAACATATCAAGTCTATCACCTTTTCCTGTAAATCAACACTGGTAATAGATGGGAATTGGATGTTAACATCACTCTATAAACAGTGGATGTGATTAGAACAACACTGATTTTAATTTACAGAAGAGCTGTATTTCCTGCCACGGGTGCCAAAGAACATTTCACCATTAGCTACACCAGAAAATAAGTCACTTATTAAAGCTCACAAACAGCTGTAAACAGCTCCAGTTCTGCAGACCAATAGTATCCCCAAATCCCAAATATGCCGAAAGTACTTACTTTGTGTACTGCATGCTGTGCTTCAGTCTCTTTGTGTACTGAATGTGTACCCTGAGGTTCAAGTGGTCACATCATACCTGCAAGAACAACAAAACCTGGAAAATCTTTGGCAGGTCTGATGCGAAGACAGTCCTGGAGTGAGAAAACATTTCAGCTTGTGCTCCTCGCACAAAATTTTATGTTGACAATTTCCCAACTTCTTCTAGCTGCTCAGCAACTGAAGCGTACCTGTTTGCACAGCTTTTCTTTAGTAGCTTCTCCTCTTAGGAAACCATGGCTTCTAAAGAGCACGGTATTGTCCAGCACTCATGAAGCTGCCCTTAAAACTCACATTTCAACCACATCTATTGCTGCTGCTGACAGGGGGAACAAAAATGATCATAGATCATATTTGCACTCTCTTCTTCACAAGCTGAAATTCAGTGGCAGATCTCACTCCTTTTGTCCATCATCACCCATTACTGGAAAGGCTGATGCAATGTTTTTGCAAAAGTCATTCTTTCACAATCACTTCCTCCAGCATTTAAGTACAGAAATAGTTTCTAGGCAGAACTGCTTTCAGCTCCCTGTATGTCGTCTTTTGATACTCATTGTCTGATATGCACTGGGGGGTGTTTACTATACTGAGCAACAGGACACAGTTCAGTAAGATTATTTTGATGTGTAGGTTCTTTAAAATGTTATCAATATATAGATATATATTTTATATTGACATAAATGTAGGAGTCAAATTGTTTAATTAAAGAGAGCACTAAAGGAACACTACCATTTCGTTTCCTAGGACACGGCAGTCACACATTATCAACAAACAGAAAATGTTTAAGAATAGGAATGATATTCTGTCTGAACGAGAAGACACAGCCTGAAAGAAAGTATCCCTTAGTCAATATTCAAGGGAATTTTGAGAGGGGAGGATTGATGATATTTACTCAAGTCTGACTGAATGGAAACACATGGCTTGTCAAATGGCCAAGCATGCTGCATGCAGGAAGAGGCAGGGAGCCTTCCTACCAGCTCTAAAAGGGAAACTCATTAAATTAGTACACCAAAACTTCCTACTGCAATTTCCAGCTTGTGTGTGTATAGAAATTGTCACAGTCTGTTGCCCCCTTGCAATGAGAGGTACCTTCCCGAGAGCAGACAGACAGACCGATTCCTGCCTGCTGCTTGGCCAGGTGTCATGGGGCCGATGGCAGCATCTGTGTGCTCAAGGCTGGCAAAGCACAGGCAGAAGCCCACGTGCATCTCATAACAACCTTTAGTCCCAAATAAACTTAGATTAACTTGACTTTTTCCAAAAGAGGAATTGAAAGACTGAGATATCCTGGTATTTTCTGTCTGTTACAGATGATATATGATAAGCATAACATTTTAAAATAGAGACAGAGCAGCTGTGGGATACAGCAGAGAAGGGAAATGGTGTTTTAGTGAAAGGATGTCATGAACTTCCCCAAAGCCACCTCTTCCTTGTAGCACCTCTCAGCTGAAATGGTTCTTGTTCTTCAGAAGGGAAAACTTTTCATTCTCAAAATGTTAAAAAAATGTTAATTTTGAACTGACTCATTCCTATCTGTTCTTGTCATCAAAATTGCAACTCCTTGATAAAGTTAAATATAGTTGAATTTGTGAAGGGCTTTGAAGAAGACCACCACATGTGGTGCACTTCACTGAATGCATAGCAGGCAAGCTTTTTTACATCTTACAGCGTTACAGTATCACACATCTGTGGAGACTCTAGGTAGGCACCTGCTGTGTTTTCAGAAGTACTGACTTTGTCTTGGCACCAAGGCTCAGTCCATTCTCATCACACTTCCAAACTGGGCCAGGTTTCTGGTTTCTCTCAGAGAAGGAGGACCACAGCAACCCTGCCCATCTTCTGATGCCGCAGTTCACAAAACAAGCAGCTCATTTCAGTGAACTGATTAAAAAGTCAAGAAATCAGGATGGGCCTTGTGCTTATTTCCACCAGTAGGGAAAAAGGTCTGCAAGCAGTACAACTTTCTTCTCTCTTATTCTAAGCCAATTTGTCAGGATTTATCAGTTATATGGAGTTGGGAACGTCCGAGGATGCTTAAGGTGGACAGGAATGCCCTCCACATGCTGCTCTCACACAGAGGGGAGATACCAGCCTGCTGCCTCTCAGAGCATCAGCCCCCAAAATGATCTGCAGCCTGGACTCAGAGCAACCTCTTTTGAAAGTATAGAGTCCAATGAAGGAGAAAGCTGCTGTCTTTTAATGCAAGAATACCATTCATCTGCAATTTTTTTTCACAGTAACTGCGTGTTTAACATTGAACAAAGTTGCACCTTGTGATTTCTCTCCTCCAAGTTAAATCTGTTATTGCACTTCTTCTTTTATAATATTTTAAAAGGCACATGCCTCCCCCTGTGTACGTATATTCCTTTTTCCCAGAAGAAGGGAACATACGTGCTCCTGTAATTGCCCACGTTGCAAGCAGAGATATATACAAGCCTTTACCAGCAGACTAACAGGACTAAGAACTGTGGTCATAATTTTTGAATCTGTCTTCCTTTAAATGTTACTGTTCATCTCACAGCAGCTCAAGAAGCACACATTTGCCTCAGCTGGGAAATCTATTTATGCAGGACAGAACCCTACTGGGATTCTTTTGATCAAAAACCGTGAACCAAAGTGGCCAGACTAGTCCTCAGTCAATCTGCCATCAGAGTTACAAGGGCTAGTTCACTGTTATATCCTCTCTACCTCCTCTTTCTGCAGCTGTGTTGCGTAGGCCACGGGAATGTGGCTTTAGGATCAAACTCCAGTTGCCAGAGCCCAGCAGCCCTCTCCCCCGTGCCAGCCAGGGGTACGAAATCCTCCATCTTCAGTAATATTTGGGTGTGTTGCACTCTTACAGGATTTCCCCTTCCCAGTCACGCATGAGAGGATCCCACAGCCCATCCCTTCACTTCCTCTCTTTCCTCCTGTATGTCCGTATCCTCACTCAGAGCTCTTTTTCGCTTTTCTGCTGAGAAAATATGAGTGAACAGTACAGAAGGAGCTCAATTCAGACAACACCTTGGCCCAGACTCCTGTCTCAAAGAAAAGGGAGAAGCAGTAGAAAAGAGAGGGAAGCTTACCAATCCATTGACCAGCCTGTAAAATGAGAAGAAACGCTTTGCAAATCAAAAAAAAAAAAAATCTTTGCAATCAGCACAGAACTGCTTCCTGATACTTATCCCTGGTAAACAGGATGTGTCAGTGCATCAGCTTGGCCACAGCAGTGCCAGCCAGGCTGAACCCAGGGCAATTTTTCCTAACCTCCCTCCCCACAATGGCTGGTGAGGAGAAATGGTCAAATCTGTGCTTGCATCTTTGGAGCAGGAGGTACGATACGATATGCATGTAATTGAAATCAGGACAGTTTGGCATCCTGTTGTAATCATGAAAGCAGAGCCTTGGCATGCACTGCTGGTGCCTCTGCTTTAATCTGACTTGTGGGGCTCTGGATGTTTGTTGTATTCAACAAAAAGGAATGTTATAATGAAAACTAAACTATTTTAACTTTGTTGTGTTCCCTATCAGGCCTATTCTGCCAGCACCTAAAGCCCCTGGTTAGATCTTCAGACTGAAAATTTAAATGCAGAGGAGCAGATTCCACTATTTTTCCTTCTGGTCTATCCTTGCCCTGCTCTTGTGGCAAAAGCATGATAATTCTGTGTGAAGGGTTACTCACTCAAAAGTCAGACTATGGGACTGCCTCTGCCAAGGAAGCAGAGTTGTGGGTTTTTTTCAATCATATCCTTTCTGAAAGCATCTAATCAGAATACCAAGGTGTTGATTTACTGCTGTAACAGAGGAGTAACTATCAGGGAAGATCGCAGGCTAAGATATCAAAGGACATTCTAATAGTATGGAAAGCTTTCGTTCTCTAGAACAGTTGTATCAGCATGACTCAACAAGAGAAAAGCCCTTATTTCTCCCAAAATAGTCCTACTGAGATTTTGACTCCCAAGGAAATAGCATGAACAGAAAGCAGCTTGCATGCGATGCAAATCTGGATGATGCAGTTCCTTTCTTACATTGCACTTTTTTAGGTGGGGTGAAACCAATTTGTTTCTGACAGGAACATTAGGATTTGCCTTTAATACACCACTATAAAACAGTAAATACTACAGCAATTTTTGGCAACCTTTTCTGAAAACCAATATGACAAATACACAAAATCCCATTATCGGCATAATACAAATGTTTTGCTCCCAAATGAGAACTCTGAGACGACTCACTCGGAATAGGTCCCCCCAACTATTGGTTCTTGCTACCCAGAGCTGCGTGGGTCTGGACACTAGTCAAGGATGTTGACAAGTAGCTCAAACACTGGACACTCAGTGGCATAAGAGGTGTCCATGTACAAACATGCCTGCCACGAGACTTCCTAGCATACTGTGGGGAGTAAGGCAAAATGTAAAACTTACACCAACAACAAATGAAACTCTCTTGGTGCACATTGTGGAGAGGTCTGTCTGGAAATACATCTGGTTGAGTATAACTTCCTCCAAGTGCTGCCCAGGGATTCCTGCATCCCTATGGAAGGGTCCATCTCCCAGTGAAGATTCAAAGATAGGTACCATACATGGAGATGTGTGTCCAAGACCCATAGAAAAGTTGCTCAGAGCAGCCCTGACCACAGCTTTTCCTACAGGCTACCTTGGTTATATCAGCCCTTATGCTTCCCATATTTATAACCCTGAATCTCCACAGTTACTCCACAGGGAGCCTAATCAGCCTGTAGGACTCAAGAACCTGAAGCACAAAAGTCACGGTACTGGAACCTCGGAGGTCAGATCAAATACATCTCCTATCACCTGGACAAACAGGCTCACCGCTTGCTGCTGCTGGGGATCCATCCCCTAAAACAGATGTAATCTGGAAATCACATTTTCTTTTAATATATTTTCTGTGATTTTCATGGTAATAATTGGTTCAATGTTATCAATGTACAATGCTACTTCTTCAGTTTTTGAGATACCTTCAGGAAATACCTCTGTGTAGCTTTCTGAAGTACCACTCAACTTTTTGAAGAACGTTCTTCCTTTGGCCTACATACATTGCACTCTTGTTTTGTTGATAAGCTTGCTTTGTTGTATCTCAAACTATATGGCAGAGGTCATCTGTTACGGGCTTCGCAGCTGCTTATTTAGAGATATAAAACATATTTCCATTTTTTAAGAAAATGAGGTGCTATGCCTATTTTAAAACAAGGATTTTACTGCTTTCCAGTCAGAGCAAAAAGCACCTCCAAGGAGGCACTAGACCTTCCCATGCTGAGATGGTGTCACCCCCCTTAGCGTGTCCCTGGCCATCAGGGCTGCTGGACACAACCCAAGGCTGGGGTCTTCAAGTACCCTGCAAGGCAGAGGCTGCACTACGGGAAGTTGGGATAAGAGAGGAATGGGATCTCTTAAATTTGCTGTTGGATCGCTTCTATTTCATTTGAGCTCACCGGGGGAGAAAACACCCTGTCACACCTCAGCAGGCGCAAGTCATCCCTAGCAGGTTGTTGTAAGGAAACTAGAGTTTAAAATCACAGCACTGGAATTTCCTGCAAGGAGGAAAACCAGTGTTGCTCAGGTCAGAGGAAAAGCTTCTTCACAGAATCACAGAATAACCAGGATGGAAGAGACCCACTTGATCATAGAGTCCAACCATTCCTATCAAACACTAAACCATGCCCCTCAGGACCTCGTCCACCCGTGCCTTAAACATCTCTGGGGAAGGTGAATCATCCACCTCCCTGGGCAGCCTCTGCCAATGCCCAATGACCCCTTCTATGAAAATTTTTTCCCTAATATCCAGCCTGAACCTCCCTTGGTGGAGCTTGAGGCCATTCCCTCTTGTCCTGTCCCCTGTCACTTGGGAGAAGAAGCCAGCTCCCTCCTCTCCACAACCTTCTTTCAGGTAGTTATAGAGAGCAATGAGGTCTCCTCTAGGCCTCCTCTTCTCCAGGCTAAACAACCCCAGCTCTCTCAGCCATTCCTCCAGCCCCTTCACCAGCTTCATTGCTCTTCTCTGGACTCCCTCCAGAGCCACAACATCCCTCTTGTGGTGAGGGGCCCAGAACTGAACACAGTACTCGAGGTGCGGTCTCACCAGTGCCGAGTACAGAGGGAGAATAACCTCCCTGGACCTGCTGGTCACACCGTTCCTGATACAAGCCAAGATGCCATTAGCCTTCTTAGCCACCTGGGCACATGCTGCCTCATGTTCAGTCGGCTGTCAACCAACACCCCCAGGTCCTTCTCCTCCTGGCAGCTTTCTGGACAGACTTCTCCTAGTCTGTAGCTCTGCATAGGGTTGTTTTGCCGCAAGTGCAGGACCCGGCATTTGGCCTTGTTAAACCTCATGCCTTTGGTCTCAGCCCAGCAGTCCAGCCTGTTCAGGTCCCTTTGCAGAGCCTCCCGACCCTCCAGCAGATCGACACTTCCACCCAGCTTGGTGTCATCTGCAAACTTGCTAAGGGAGGACTCAATGCCTTCATCCAGGTCGTTGATAAAGACATTAAACAGGACTGGACCCAGGACTGAGCCCTGGGGAACCCCACTTGTCACTGGCCTCCAGCTGGATTTAACACCATTAAGCACCACTCTCTGGGCCTGGCCATCCAACCAGTTTTCCACCCAGGAGAGTGTGCGCCTGTCCAGGCCAGATGCTGACAGTTTCCATAGCAGAATGCTGTGAGAAACTGTATCAAAGGCTTTACTGAAGTCCAGGAAGACCACATCCACAGCCTTTCCCTCATCCAGCAGCTGAGTCACTTTGTCATAGAGGGCGATCAAGTTAGTTTGGCAAGACCTGCCTTTTGTAAACCCGTGTTGACTGGGCCTGATCACCCAGTTCTCTTGCACGTGCTTCATGATAGCACTCAAGATCACCTGTTCCATGACTTTCCCTGGCACTGAGGTCAGACTGACAGGCCTGTAGTTCCCTGGATCCTCCCTGCGACCCTTCTTGTAGATGGGCACAACATCAGCCAGCCTCCAGTCCAGTGGAACTTCCCCAGTCTTCCAGGACTATTGGAAGATGACGGAAAGGGGTTTGGCCAGCACATCCGCCAGCTCCTTCAATACCCTTGGGTGAATCCCATCCAGCCCCATAGACTTGTGGGTGTCTAGTCAGGCTAGCAGGGCTCTGACCATCACCTCTTGGACCATGGGAGCCTCATTTTGCTCCTCTAGCTCCGGGGTTTGTATACAGAGGGAACAACTTTCTTTACAATTAAAGACTGAGGCAAAGAAGGTATTAAATACTTCAGCCTTTTCTTCAGCCCCTGTAGCGGTTGTTTCTTCTGCATCCAATAGGGACTGTATTATCTCCCTAGTCCTCCTTTTATTATTTATATATTTATAGAAAGATTTTTTGTTATCTTTCACAGACTTTGCCAATCTGATTTCTAGTTGAGCCTTAGCCCTTCTGATTTTTTATCTACACAATCTCACTTCCCTCCTGCAGTCCACCCAAGAGGCCTGTCCCCTCTTCCAGAGCCCATAAACATTTCTCTTCTTCTTGATATCACTCAAGATCTCGCTGTTCAACCAAGCTGGATTTTTCCCCTGCTGGCTTTTTTTTCCTTCAAGAGAGGCTGGGCAAAGAGACATGCGTGTAAGTTTGCTTCAGTGCAATAAAAATCTAGCAAACTTTGTCTTGCCTCACTGAGAAGAATGCATGGGCACACGTCTCTTACCTAGGTCTGTGTAGTGCTGATACACAGAAAAACTGACAGGATCTTTTTTCTTTTTTTTCTGTTTCATGGAAGGAAAAACATTGCTGGGAATGGGATCAAGTCATTGCAGAACCAGCTAGAGTTTCTTTCCTATACAGAGATGTAAAACCCTGTGCTGGGATGCAGAGATGCATGTTTAACTGTTTGTTATATATATGAAAAAAACCCAACCATAACCAGTGTTTAACTGTTAGGCAAGAATCTGAGCAGGAAATTAATCAGATCATTGTCATATGCTATAAAAATAACAAGATTTTTTGTATTCATTCCAAAAAAGACAATGCCAATATATATTTTGCACAGGTAGTTCAGTCTTTGCATTCAGCTGCTGCTGCCTTCCTTTATATCTGATGCCTTGAAATATTTCAGACATGACAGTGTATTTTAGAAAGAGAAAACAGTCCATTCCAGATCTTTATTTTCAATTACTCAAGACCTCAGAAGCTCTTTCTTCAGTACAGTTACTTTTCTTGCTTTATCACCTATTAAAGCTTTGTATTTCTTAAAAAATAGGGGGAAAAAAATCCTAGGGGTTTTTTTCCTAGGGTTTTTTTTCCACTGGAAAAATTACACGTTTCATTAATTTCTTGCAGGGGTTATTTCTGTTGTGTTCTTTTGCAATTGTATAGTCTTTATACCAGCTATTCAGATGCTTCAACACAGAAGAGTTGTAAACACCCGTGAAAAAATAATTTTTACTAAAAATTAAAATTCTAATCATAAAGTGATGTCAGTAAGTATTTGAAAAGTGTGTGTTGACTCAGACAGAGCCACCAAAACATCTTCAAATTATCAGACATTTCCAATATCTGACCATTCTCCAACTTTCCAGTCTTGAACATGATTGAAAAGACATTCCAAGCTGATATTCAAGTACATGCTCAGTTATTTTAATCATTCCTCCTAAACTATCCTGAGATTGCATTTCTTGTTCTTCTCTAAGTTTTCTTAAGTGTCGTGGTACCAGCTTAGTTATGACAGATGCAGAATGGACTGTGTAACTCTTGTGCCTGTGCTGCAAGATGCCTTTTTGTCTTTATCTCAGTATCTACAGAAAGAAACGCCCCATACTAGGGGATCAACCCCCAACCAAGGTGTTTTCTATTGCTATGAAATACTCACATTTACAAATGTCAAGTTGAATTCCTCTCTAATATCTAAAAAACATTACCTGAGTTGGCTACATGGAGCATGGCTCTGCTTTGGTAATGCAGGTGTGGCTGGGATGCTCTGGAGATGCCTGCAGCAAGCCCCACCACAGCTGAGCACACTCTCCCAGAGTGGTGCATTTAGCCTACAGCATTGACGGGAAACACTTTGCTTTGTTTTTCTTTCTTCAGATGTTCTTTCAACAGTGGCTTCTGCCGGATCTGTTTGAGGGAAGGGAGCACAGGCTGGGCAGCAAAGGCATGGACAAGAGGGGGGGGATACATCCAGTAGTGATGGTACAGGCACATTGCCGACACTGGTAGGCCTTTTAGCAGGACTGGGGTTGGAAATAGATGATCTTTAAGGTCCCTTACAGCCCAAACTATTCTATGATTTAGGAACTCCAGCAGAGATCAAGACCCTAGTGCAACAGGTGATAGGGTAATAGAAAACAAACAAACAAAAAGTCCCTCACTCTTCACTTGAAAGCAATTAGGGAACTTATACAAAGTTTGTAACATAACGTTGTAGTAATCCTAAAAAATACTTCTGTAGATCTCTAATAAGTGTAGAATGCATGGTAACTCATGCTTTCAATTAATTTGCTCTGCAGTCTGCAGCTTTTGGACAGAAGAGTTATCAAAGAAGGGGAATCAAAGGAAATATCATAGGCAAAAAAGCAGTTAAAACAGCTGACTTTCATCTTAATAGCTGTAACTCAAGGATGAGAATAAGTTGGTTCACAGATAATAATAGGATAATAGGATTTTTCTACCTTACACTTGTTCTGCAGTGGGGAAGAGCATCAAATGAGATGCATTCTCTTACCTT
Organism: Clamator glandarius; assembly: GCA_033459285.1. NCBI lineage: Eukaryota > Metazoa > Chordata > Aves > Cuculiformes > Cuculidae > Clamator > Clamator glandarius. The sequence continues at coordinate 1,163,599 of JAUNZM010000020.1, forward strand.
GTATCAATCCAGGTGATTTTCCTCCAATGCTGAAGCCACCATGATGCCTGCACCTGCAGGCACAAGATCTTTGTTGCTTTGGGTCTTAGCATCCAATGTTTAACAGCACTTAGCCAACAGACTGGCCATCTGATTTGTTTTCAGCTTAAAACTTACAGAAGTAGCAGTATGAAGATTCCTTTCTATTTACAGAAATTATGTTACATTTGTTATTTTTATGACATAATTTTAAATAAATTACCTGTATGTTCTATGACTAATAGCTTCAAAAAATTCCTTTAAAATCAATCCTTCAGAGTACTTTATTTCTCTGGGTTCCTTGACCTCTTTGTTCCCAGCTCACTTCTGGGACCAAAGGCCAAGCAAAACGTACTGCGATGTACAACCCTCTGTTGAGAGGACTTTCTGAGGTACCTCCATGCTTCCATCTGATAGTGTCCTCTCTGTTGTTTGCAAAGCCTTCCAGTCGAATAGTAACTTTCAAGAGTCACTGAAAACAATGCAGTGAGTAATCGGGAAAGCATGGGTAAGGTGAAGGAGTGCTGCACTCTTCTTCCTTACTGTTCAGAGGTCTAACTTTTTCTGTAAAATAGGTATTACTCACACTTGTCATGATGAAACACAGTCTATGAATGAATTCTTCACCTTTCTCCCTGTTTCTGCAGGTGAAGAAATACTGTCTCCAGTCTGGGCAGCCCCTTCTTTTTCATGGGGAATTCAGAGAGGAGCTGGTAAGCTGGACGAAAAAAAAAAAAAAAAACAAAACAAACCCAAACTTCTGAGCTCATAACTTCTCAATGAGTAACAGGACAACATTGATACTCCTGACTCACTCTGGGTAAAGTCAAGTCTGCAACTGGATTAAGGGAGAAGTGAAGGTTTCCATCCGTTTTGGCTCCTCCTGCCAAAACAGCCTGGCAGCGATGAAAGAGCCACTTTGTTCTTTGCTCTGCCTTCTACTGCTGCTAGGAAGTTCCCAAAAGAACCCCCTGCAATCCCAAGGAATGCCACTGACCATAAAATAATCCCTCCCCTTTGCTTTCCCTAACTTCTCTGGCACAACGATGACTACACGGGCTGCCAAAGTTAACAAGCAGGCACATTAATCCCTCCTCTTGCTGGAGAGTCTTTCCAGACCTACCTAAGCTTTCTGCCTGTGGCTGCATGCAGAGGCAGGTTTGTCTCAGGGCGATTCCTTATAAGCCTATATCTGCAGAAGAATGGCAAGCAAGCACCTAATCTGAAATGACTAAAGCACTCGAAGGCAAGGGACCAGCTTTGCTGGGCAGCTGGCTTCTTCATCTGCAATTATTCATTTGGGTGGTTTACTTTGGCTGTTTGTCTTTGGTAAACATTGCACAACACTAAAACCAGGAAATACCCCAAAATAAATAAAGAAATACTGATTACTAATAGGTCTTCCTTTGTCTTCTGAAAAAAACAGCTTTACTCAGGCCAGATCCTGTTCCCAAGGGGAGTAAAATCCCCTGTCAAGGATCAAGGACACCCCCAGCATAGGAGACAGGCAGAACAGGGGGCTTGCTGGGGTGCCAAGAGAACAATTCTTGCATTGGCACTGCCTGACTTTCCCAACTACTGCCACGCCTGGCTGCGCAAGCATTTAGGAATCACAGGCTGAGCAAGGGCCTCAGTCCAGGTGCCCTCAAGGCATACAGGGTGGTGAGAAGCTCACCACTCACTGTACCTTAGTGATTTCTCTGTCCTGTTTTATCCTTAAAGTTTTGTGCTTTCCGCTCCAGAGTTCAGCCAAGGGGTTTTGTGCCCCTCCAACCCTCACTTTTCCCTATAACTTTTGGCATGAAAGAGAACAACCACATATCTAAATCTGTGCCTTTAACGGTGTATTTACTCTAATTAGAAGGCCCACTACTGCATTTTAAAGAGGAAATCAGGTAGCAAAGACTGCTGAGGTGCTGCAGGGCTGGTGTGAGGCTTACATCCTCCTCCAGGGCGAAACTACAGAAGAAGGCATACGCCAGGGACAACGAGATCCCCCACCTCCCCATCCTCACGAGTGGAGAAGCAGCTGACAGATGTGTTGCTGCAAGCACGTACATTTAATCTGTCCTGCGCGTTTGGCAGGCAGCAGGACGAGACTGCTCCTGCACACAGAGGCACCGGCTTTGCCTGGCTCTGGAGAGCCATAATCTTCTGTCCAAGAGGCTGTGGCAGGGGGAAAACACTGAGACAAACTGTCACAATTGCTCCTTTTCCCACAATAAGCAGGATACGTACAAAAATTCCAGGTAAATACCCAATGCCTACTTCTGTCCTGTGGCAGAGGGAATTCTTTTGGAACCTGGGGGCTCCCCAAAACTCTGTAAATGCTCCCACAAGCAAGATACAGAAGAAAAGGTGGTGTCACTTTCTCCTCTTCTAGTCTTTTTGATAAAAGAGCCAGGTGATTAGCAACTGGATTAAGCTTTTCAGGAAAAGTGGGCAGAGGAGATAAGAGTGAGAACTTAACCACAGGACACTGCAAGGATAACTGGCACAAGTTGCCCTGAGGCATCCTGAGTATCCTCAGAAACAGAGCCAGAGACCCAACAGGAGCTGTTATATCTAAACCCCGGGGCATCCAAATACCAGGTACCGGCTGAATATGGGACAGCTGATAACTAAATGCTAAACTTTCACATGTTTTAAGGGGAAGCTGAATTCTGCCCAAGTGTCTCCCTCCATTGTCACCAAGCTTAGATTGTGTTGTCTAATTCTTAAATCACATTAGAAATGACAGTAAATACAACCTGCTGATGATCCACCTAGCAAATGAAAACTGACTTTCATTCCATCTCTCTTTATTGTAGGAGACATGCTAAGGACTAATGGGAAAGACTGAATTGGAGAAATGTCCCTGCCACAGATCTTTTGCATAGATTTTGGAGGTGATGTTGACCTCCAGCTTCTTGCATAAGCCTTCTAGGAACTCAGCTCCAGGTCATTTTGATGGTGCACACAGAGGGTACCGTTATGGATCCAGGGGTTCTTAATATTTCCAGCCCCACTGCTAAAAATCTGCTATTCAATCAAGCTAAATGAAAGGTTAGACTCCTTAAAAACAAACAGACATGCATGTAACAAACAAACTAAGCAAACAGAACAGAAGCCTGTATCACCAAAAGCCAAGTTTCAGCAAGGTAAAAGGAGCTCAAAGTCATGGCACATGAAGTGACTTTCCCCTCTGATAGCACGGGGTTTGGCTCAAAAAGAAACGCAATGAGGCACAGGAGAGAGACAGACTTTAAATCATCGTCCAGTGTCCTTACTGGGCTGCCTCTCAGACCCCAGACTTGCAGACTTCTCTTAATATCTGCAATATTTTTGAGGCAACACTGGGTCTACAGTAGTAGTAAGTAGTAATTAAAAAAAAAAAAAAAACCAAAACCCAGAGCAGTCATTAGGCTTTATTCACTGCAGGAATACATTTGGGAATTCGAAATCGGCAAGTCAGACCCATTACTGTAAGGATACATTTGGTCTGTCATCTATTAAACTACATGGCTGTGTGCCTGGCAAGTGCTTCAAAGTTGTTCTTTTGATCTTTACAAAGATAAAACTATAATATTTTTGTAGGTATATGAAAACATTAGTTACTAGACTAGTTAAAAACCACTTAACTTTTGAAACTGGTGCCATCTGTTTCCTATTTTTATTTATAGAACTCAATACTCAGTCCCTTGAGGACTTCCCTAACAAACTCTCTCTGTACTAAATATTAGTGGTGTTTTGGCCAAGACAGCTGAACTCAGGCTTGACAGGTCTGTAGATGGGGCCGGTCATGCAGAAAAAAGGCCACTTAGACAAGAGGAAGCAATGAGAAGGATGGAGTGAAGGTCATGAAGGAGCCTTTCAATTATCCCTCAAGTCAGTTCTTCAGAAAGAAGAATACTGCCCTGGTTAAGCTTCAGGTTTCTTATGGAGCAAACAGTGCATGCTACCAAACCCAAACCTACAGTATACTGAGCTTCAGTTAGACAAGTCATTCTGGAGGATGCTCACAGGCTCACATTTCACTAGTGAAACTACCAAATAAGAGTTAACAGATACTTTCTAACTCAGCTAAGGATTTTGAATTATTTCTATAAGCCATTATTTGGTCTTCAACAAATTGTGTGACAAATCTTAGTCCTTAAACTGATAAACTATTGAAAAATCTTTCAAACTAGCAGAAAACTTCCTTTTTTAGAAAAAACAAACAAGCTCTCCACCAACCAGTAAATGTGCAGGGCATCAATAAAAGGCACAAAGATATCTCTCCTTAATGACACTGTGAGCTGAGGGAATCCAAAAGTTGCACATTGCTGCAGGGCATCGACCTGGGTCCTGAAGTTCAGTTATTGCAAGAGAAATTCACAATTTTGCCTGTGAACCTCGCTCAGAAGGCAGAAATACTTACAGACTGCAAAAAGCCTGTGTCACCATGAGCTCAGTCCCCAGCAGACTGTCAAACCCTGGCAACTCCATCAGTTTTTTGTGTCCCAGGTGTCTAATTGCCATTAGGAGCATCCCATCCTTTAAGCCACAGAAGGCTCATGCCAAGACACACAGAGCCACGACGTTCAAGGCTGAAACAAAAAGCATAAGCAAACACTGTGAGCCAGGAGAGATGAAGAGCAGCTGTGCTTGCAGTGAGGTTGTGGTGGTAAAAGTGATAGCAAAGGGCCAGGAGAAAATTGCTCAGCAACACCTGTGCTCACCAGAGCAAGGGGATGGGAAAACTGGACAACTGAGCTTTGATGAAGCACAAGATACCTGCAAAATACATTACACACCAAGAACATACGGATAGGGGGGAAAAAAATGAAACTTGGTACTGAAAGTCATTCGGTGTGTGCGTGAACTGAAGGCAGCACTAATGGTGGGAGCCCAAAGGCACGTGTAGTGTGTGTGTGCCTGATTATCTTTAGCCAACAGGAAGGGGTGGTAGGACCCGAATTAAAAGCTAATAACCAAAGGAGGAACACAAGCTGTGACTAAGCAGAGGCTTTCATCAGCAGAAGTAGGGTTGGCATTTCCTCCGGTTAACAACTACTTGCTATCCGCAGAGAGTGACCAACCTGCAGGAGTAGGTCTGGAAAGAGCAGATCAGTGCAAAACCACCACTGAACTCCAGAAAATATTTACATCACAAATCATGGGCTGAAAAAATAAAGGGGAAACTGATGGAGAGCAAGGGCTTTCCAGGCTGCTCCATAAACAGGGCGGCAGTGAAGCTGTTTTCCATTCCTTTATACATCCCGTCCCAGAGGTTTGCATGCCATCACAAGCTGGGCTGGAGGAATGATGAACCAGCTAGCATGCAAGCAGCTGGAGGAATGCTGCTTTTCTCATATGAGCACTGCTGAGAAAAGAGCAATGGCCATAACTGTCTCGCAAGTCTGGGGAGAAAGGTTGGGAAGATTGTAGTGGTTTTCACTGTTTCTGCAAGGTTCTCTTATCTGGTTTGCACTCTTCAGCGTTTCCTACACTGCACTGCAGAACACCTTCCATTTAACAAGGAGGTGTCCAAAGAATGAAGTGAAACATTTCTTTCCCTAAATCAGACCCAGCAAGCTCATAGGGCGTTGAAGGTGATTATATCTAGCGCGGTTCGGGGCTGTCTGAAAACCGACCCCCAGCCCAGCAAAGGCAACCTCCCTTCCACATCGCCCTCTCTCAGCCGGAGCAAGTCCAGCACACAGGCCAGCACACAGGCTTCCCCAACATCTGTGCCAGTAAAGATGGGCAAAAGCATTAACTTGCCTTCACATATTGTATGTTCAGTTAAAATTAAAACCAAACAAATGGCTCTCAGTAAACTGAGAATTTTGCCAGTGCAGTTGGAGGGAGGAGGTCTGGCAGAGCCTGTCACCCCACAGGTACTGCAACCACAGCCCAGAGTGTGGCAGGGATGGTCAGGCATATGGTCTGTTACCTTCTCAAAATCACTGCAAAGGAACAGGGTTTACTGAAGAGAACAGGGGCTTCTTGGTCACTCATGGAGGCAAGATGCACCTTCCAAGAGACGTATACGTATGCACTCGGATGCTAGTCAATCCTGGCTGCTGGTAGTTTAGCTAACATTGATTGAATAACTGTTTTTTGCTAGATGAGAAGCTTGTCCACACTAGATTTGGAAGCTCATCTAGCACTGGGGAGGTCTCTCATTCCAGGCCGGTGTGATCCCCGCTTGCACATGTTGTTGGCAGCCTCCAAGCAAGAAAAATTCCAGAGAGGTGTGCAAGGTCACATGGAAACACTAAACCACTGCTGCCTCTGAACAAGGCTGCTAGAACCCCAAACAGCCCAGAGAGCAGCTCTCACCCACAACCAGGGGAGTGACGAGGAATGGCTGCCTGTCAGAGCAGCCATGGAGTCAGAAAAGTTTTGAGGGGTTGTGCTACTGCTGCTGTTGGAGCAAGCAGCAAGAAATGAAACACAGCAGCAGTCATGGAAAAAGCAAGCCACATGGTGTGCAACTCCTAGCAACAAAGGAGGCATTTTTGTCAGGCAGGCAAACACAGACAGACAGCTTTTGCAGGAAAATCCACTCTAGAGATGGAGGGAAGAATAACAATATTCAGCTTTCAGCAGCAGGGGAGCACCTGTGTCCATGCATTAGTGGTGAGCTGCAGAGGTGGGTGCGAGCTCCCAGGAGCTCAGCTGCAACACCTCCTTGTAGGGCTGGGGCAATAAATCCTCCGCTTCCTCTGTTCTTCTCACTCACCCACTATGGGACAGAGCACTGCTCATCCACTGCCTCCTGCTCCTCCCCATCCCCTAGGTCACAGAGACAGGGAGCATCGCTAGGATTCACCCAGTAGAGCCTTCTCCAGTGCAGGACTTCGCAACTGCCCCAACCAATGCCAGGGGCCTAATTCTTCAGCCAGAACACCTATGGCTGCCAGCCTTCTGCCTGTCAGAAAGGCAGGGTGAGTGTTGTATTGTCACTGGGACAGGGGATGGCCACGGCAGCACAACAGCCCTGGGGAGACAGTGACCCTCAGCCCAGCCGAGGGCGCTGCAGAAAAGGGTGCAATAAGCCTTACCTTGAGTCATTTCACAGAAGTGGACATGCAGACAGAACAATGAGATAAGGCAGAGGAATCCAAGATACAACTAAAGTTATGTCCATAATGAAAGGAGGTGCCACTGTGCACCTTTTCCACAAATTGCTGAAAGCAAAGAAAGCACATGGAGAGGGCAAATGAAGATGGAGGTGACTAAGAAAAATAAACAATGGGTGTTCCCTGAGGCTGCAAGGGAAGAAAGCAAATGCTGGTAAGCGAAGTCCAACATATTATGGTAAAAACTTGCCAAGAGCTCACCTTGGTGGGATGGTGGTGCCAGCTCTACAGGAACCTGCAGTGCTGCCAAGGCCACGGCTTCCCAGGCAGCACCAGAACTTTTCCTGAGGCAGAGAGAAGTTGGGTCCTGAGGCTGAAGGTACTGACAGCCCCAGTGCAGGTGGCAAGCACCTCTATTGCTTTCTGCCCTTCCACACCCTTCAGCAGATTAAGATAATTACCAGCTCTCTTTAATGAGCTCATATACCCTCTAACCATCAGATCTCTCAACCATGTTTTCAGGCTCTTTACTACAAGTGAAACCAGCAAGCTGTTTGCTGGTCATTGCTCCTTGGAGCAGCTGTAAGAGTCCTTCATGCCCAGATCCAGCTGCTGGAGCTGTAGGACAGACTCATCAGTTGCCATCACGCTCATGACGAAGTCAGAAGAGCAAGCAACAGTTGTGCTCCTCAGGTGAGGCTGCTTTCAGAAACTTGTACTGTCCCCCACGTGCTATGAACCCCACGCACAGCATTTGCAGCTTGGTCTGGCCAGTCTGTTGCTCCCAAGCAGTCCAAATCCCTCCCTGCAGGAACAAAGCTCCGCACTGTACCAGCCCAGCTTACCAAGAAACAGGGTCCCAGTGCAGCACTGCCATCTCCTCCTGAGAAACTGCATTGGATGCCCCTTTACCCTTAGCTCTCTGGCAAGGCTACGGGACTTATGTGCCCCTGCAGCAGTTGCTGGCTTTGTCCGTATGCTGTGTTTCATAGTACCTATAAACATTTGCAAAACGTGCCAGGGATATTCCCTGACTTCAGGATGGAAATTCTGGACAAACCAGGCAGGCTTGTCCAAGAAGTCCTGTGTCCTGTCCAAGGACAGTGGCAACTTGTTATCCCCAGTTCGCAATGCACATCTAAGGAGCCACAAACCCACTGGGAGCAGGGGTGGCTGTTACTTCTCCAATGCCTTGTCTTAGGAAAACACTTCATGTCCTAAATTTATCTAACGTTCACACTCAAATAGAAATCAACATTGAACACTTGGAACTGCCCGTGATTTTTCACACGCCCTCCCACAAGCCCTACTAGTGAACTGTGCAAGCTACTCCTCCTCTGTACTGTTATATTTGCTTTTTGCTTTGCAATCTTAAACATTTATTGTGTTAACTACGAGCTTCTTTTGCTGAAGTGTCTCAAAAAAGATGGTACCAGTTTTGGAGAGATCAACGAAGCTCCTGGTCCCGCTATATGGAATTTACAGCACAAGGCAAGAAATTAGAAATTATTTTGCATGCAATAATGAGATGTCTCTAGAGCAACCTCACCAGCTTCACTCTAGCGGAATTACAAGCATTTTGATACACATAAATTTCTAGTGGAATCACTTATTTAGTCTTCCCCTTTACTGTAGAGGGAATGATTTTTAACTGAGCTTAAATCCACTTGCATTCAGTGGATTGCTCATTAAAATACACGTCTCCTGATGGCAGCAATTATTCCTGGTAACCTTAATAAGCTTGTTATATTTCTTAGTTATTGTTATGAAAAGCTATTTGAAATAGTACACAACTCCCAGAGGAATTACTTCTTAATATGTTCCAGTCTGATTAAAGAGAATGATTGTTTTCTTTCTTAGTGATATTTCTAAAGTTGTTTGCAGCTGACTTCCTTTGTCTTTTGCTAGCACTTCAACAACACTGAGCAACTTTATCACAGAGGACTCCTTTCCCAAACATTTCTAACTTTTTTAGCTCTCCTTGAACTCCACGGTGTCTTTGCTTGATTTGACATGGTTTTTTCTCTCTTTTTAGTGATTTATTCTGTCTGGAACACAGACATTACTTACAGTAGGGATTCAGTGCTGAGCAGAACTCTGGCATTTTGTTGCTGTTACAGTTTGTTGCAGATAGGAGAAAAGCATCTCCTTACACTGGTAGTTGAGGAAAAGCTTTGCTTCAGTGCATGGAAAATACAGCTCTCCTTAAAACAATTAACAGAATTAACAGGGTAAGCTAACTAAGCACAGTTTTGCAAGTCCTCTATTCTCTTCTGCGCCTTTGCATGTCAAAAATTTAATGAACATAATATACAAGCAGTAACATTATCCAGGGAATAAAGAACTTCACTGCATTGCAAACCAAATGATCGCTTGGTTTGGTCCTCCATATTTATTGTGTTTGCGTTCCCACTCTATCTCTCCTGAAGTCTTCTGCCACAAGCAATAAATGCACAGAAAGCATGTCAGTGGTTACAGCTACTTCTCCTGGATTAGCACTGATTTCAGGAACATCAAAGTTCATATGAACATGTGAACTTTCCTTCAGGATCATGAGCAGTTACAATTAATTCCAGCCCAGCATGACACATCATGGAAAGCAGTCAAAGACTCCAGGCGCTAGTTTCTGATCAAGCTATTAAAACACCACAGTTTTAAAAAGCATTCAGTGACAATTCCATTTTTCTGATACGTAAACCAAAGGAAGGCTTCAAAGCACCTTCCCCACGAGATGTTAAAGCTGGTAAGTGTAGCAGCTTTTGACTATCCCACCCAGTCACACTGCCTCTTTAAAGCTCAGCTCCTCCCATGGGAAGGTGCAGCTGGCAGGGTACCTTTCCACAAAGCTTTCTTTGGAGGAACTGTTGCCTTACTGAAATAAACTTTTTGCAGAAACGGGCTGTTTCTAGTGAAACAGTTCAAGACCTGGGTTGGCATTTCTGGCTGAAACCAGCAAGTCTGATAGCTCAGCAACATGGCAACAATGGCAGAGCCAGAATTTAAGTCAGGTAGTTCAGACTGCTGAGTACCCTTGCGTGCAGGCAACCAGCAATTTTGCAGTTCCTCTTCTGCTCTGCCTTCAAATAAAAACAAACATTAAAGCCTCAACAAGTTGTCTGAGTTCAAAGCCTAAGGGGAAGACAAAGTACCAAAAAGTAACAAACTTGCTGGAGTTCAGAGAACCCTCAAAGTGGCAAGAGACCCTTGTGGTCTCTAGTCCAAACTGCCAAAAGGAACAGAGCTGCCACCACCACTAAAGCAGAACACACACAGCTTCCTTCCACCATGTCACGAACACCTCCAAGCCTGGATACCTGTCCACCCCCTGGGGCAACCCATTCTCCCTGCAGCACCACCCTCTGAGGGAAGTCACCCAAGTTACACCTGAACCTCGCATGTGGCAACCTGTGACCACTGGTATGTGCCACAATACCCACAGATGCCACACAGGCTTTGGTTCCACCGCCTGTATGGCTCTCTCTCCTTCAAGCAGCTGTACAAAGCTGCTACTGGATCCCCTTCACTCTCTCTCCAGGCTTAAGGAGTCCCCTTGCCAAGTACAGCTCTGAGTCTAAGGGATGCCTTCCCTTCTTTCTGACATGAAGATGCCCAGACACACTCTGACACGTCAGAAGAAAAAGCTTTAGAGGAACGGTAAGATAAGCAGAGGCAGCTTGCATAAGAGATTCATCCCTGACATGGGTGGAAGCACTTTCCTTGATTGCTTTTCCCACTATAAAGATTCAGACTCTTAACACGACCTTACACAATGCTGTTCTGTTTTGGGAAGTGGTGTGAACTTTACCCTCAAAGAAATATTTGTTCCAGTTCCAGCTCTGGTATTTTAAACAAGGGCAATTAAATGCAGTGAAAATGCTATTGCAACATGAAGACTAAAAATATAAACACAAACTGTCAGGAGTCATTCCCAAGAAAAGCTCCTGGAAGAAACGCCCACTCACCCACACTGCACAAAGCATAACATCACCCGTGTGACAGCTTGCATTATGAAGCCAGATAAACAAGCGACAATTCAGCCTTTTATCTGTTGCAAGAAGTTTACACCCACAAATAACTATGTCAGCAGCAGAAGTGCCACCGCTTGGAAAATCGCTGTTCTGCATCAACGGGTAGGTCCCCAGAGTTACTGTTTGGTACATATACCATTACTTCTGGGTGTAAGTTCATACCGACAAATGCTAAACCATTCCTAATTTATATCACAGAATGTAAACTTCAGCAGAAACATGTGCAGTACAGGTTCATGGATGCTTTTAAGAACCTAATTCTGTAAAAATTGTTTTAAATTTATAGCCTTCACCTGAAAATAACAGCATCCAAAATATGCTTTGCTTTTTAAAATGCACTGAATACTCAAGACTTCAGTAAAAAAAATTTATTTTCAATATAAAAGTGCCAAAATAGCCACCAACATTGTGATCTATTCAACAACCAGCTTACTCTAGTAATCAAAATTGCAAGCATCTTTATTCACATTTTTGAATCAAATTCCTTTCACATGTTTCCACAATAACCCGAGTCCCTCGAAAGTGGGAAATTTGCATTTCGATTGGCTGCTGTAGTCCATATGTCCAAGTTCATGTAGGCACGGAAAGGGTTAAACCTCGGGTAGTATTCCTGCTTACACATAACTGCTTGGTTCTCCACGTGGGTTGAGTGTTGGGTTGTGGCACTGACAGGGCAGCAGTTTTCATAAACATCACTCTGAGGTGCCCAGATGGAACCAAAAAGTCCAGACATTGGAGACAAGCTTCGGGTGCTTGAGAGGTAGGGCTGTAGGGCAAGAAAAAAGCAGCATGGGAAACTGTAAATGTAGTACTAAAGGGGAAGAAGCAGCAGAGAAACTCACAATTCGAAAACTGTACATGAGTTTACAAAGCAATAAGGTTGCCAAAAATATTAGAGCAGCATTAGCATGTAGGTGCAAAAGCACTTCCCTAAATGAAGCCACATGAGGTCCTCCCTGCATGGCATCAGTATTACTACAACAGGCCTACAATATTCAGTTTTGGTCAGGCTGCTAAGAACAATAAGGCGGAAATAGAAGACACATGAAGAGCACCATGTGTGATTGGAGAGTTAAAATTAAGAGAGAAGCATGCCTAAGAAATGACAAGAAAAAGGTTGAAGTATATGTCAAGACTGAAAGACTCTGCATGCTGGGAGCAGAGAGGGATATTCAATATGGAAAAGAGACCATAATAGGGAGCTAGGGAATTTATTTAGAAATTTTGAAAGCTTATAAAGAACCTCCTGGAGGGCAAGATGTGTTAGTCTGCAAGGAAATCTCTCAGAGAAGGTCATGGAAGTCTTGGGACTTTTAAAATTGAATGAAACACTGAAACGTATTGTGGGGAAAAGCTCGCCAGGGAAATGAACTGAATTATCTAATGTATTTTCCAATCTCTACCTTCTGTGTTTTCTTGGCATTTCTGAATAAAATATGAAATAAAGCCACATTTATTTTAGGAAACAGTCTTCTACCAGTTTTGCCACCTTTTAACTTAGCAGAATTTTCACTTTTGCTCTTGGAAATATTTCTTACTTTATTTGGTTAGTTTTATTCAAACTAAACCTAGTGTAAGTAAAGGAAAGAAAATTCAGAACTAGAAGATTTCAAAATACGAGCAGAAGAGAAAGTAGTTACAACTAAGCACCATCTTGAGCTGAAGTTGCTACTTTGCACTATGGAATGACATAAATGTGGTTAGTCTAGAGTGTAACAGGTCAAAGCCAACATTCAGAAATCTGCACAAATCCAGCTTAAATCACTTGGATTTTCTAGAAAAAAAACCCTGTCAAAGTCAGTGAGAGCAGCTGTCCATTCAGCTCTACAATATCCAAATCTCTGTTGGTTTTGCTGTCAGCACATTTTGTGTTTTACCCTCCACAGGAAAGGCTGATTTTGATAGGAAAAAGTCTCAGTAGACTACGTAAGTCCAAAACGTTTTTCCATATGCAAGATGATTTTAGTCAATTTTCAGGCAAAAGGATCCATCTTAAAATTTCACAGACAAGGTCCAGTAACAATCTTGACCAACAGCTGGGAAAAAGCCAAGCCACCAATGCCAGCATCAAATAACATATACATCAGGCTACTTAAAAAAATAATGAAAAACTGCAAGCAACAGGTAGGGGAAAGACAGGAATGCACTGGGAAGGCTTTGAAAAGACACACGAAGGCAGTACATTGCAGTGGCAATACTCACTGTGGAGTTGATGTAACTGGTCGGCTCCCAGGTAGGTGGCATGTTGGGAGGCGCATTCCAGGTGGAGGGACAGTTCTGGTCAATGAAGGCTGTGTTCTGCACTGCTGCAGTACCTGGGAAGCCACTGGGGAAGTTCATGTTTTCTGCAGTTTACAAAAGCAAGAAGACAAAATAAGGCTTTTGCAATATAAACACTAATAACATTTCTGTGGGGGAACCTAAGCCTTCAATGACTTCAGGCAGCCTCAGGGCAGCACAGCAGCAAAGCATAACAATTTCGGTTAACAAGACTACCACTCTGTAGTAGGGACCCACTAACAAATTGCTGTCAGGAGGATGGGATAAAGAGTTGGCAACCTTTCTACTGGAGAACAGAGTCTTTATTAGCCACAGAATGTGCATGGCAGAGCCTACCCAGACTTCATGGCCAACATGCCTCTGCTCTAAGTTCCCAAGGGATCACTGTGCTGCCTGTGATACTGTAGCCTGACCTTTAATTATTGCTTAGGTAATGCTAAAGAATTCTAGGTTGCTGCCAGTGTGCTTCCCAAGCCAAGAAACTCTAGCCTGGAAAGGTAATTGGTCACAAGAGGCCTTCTGTTTCACACACTGGAAGGCAGAAGCCTGCCAGAGGGGAAACAAAGAAAATTGTGCAAAAAAAGATCTGTATAATACCATAGTCACAAGCATTTCTCTCTATTCTCTCTCACAGTCCTGTATACTGGCTTTTCAGGCTTAGTAACTCCATACAAGTTCAGTCTTCTCATCCATCACATGCAGACATTGTTAATTACTACAGAGCACCCAGTCAGCTGGAAACTGTAAAGTTTGCTTGAGCAACAATTGCCCAGATGCTTATAGACAAGCTCAGCCTTTATTCTACAAAGGATAAGAGAAAATAACCCACACTCAGTGATAATTCAGAAGCTTATTTCATCTCACCTTCTGGGAAAGCACCATATTCGTTCATCTCTAGTGGACAATACATGTTGGAAAACTGGCTGTCACAAGCTGCATTCCAGTCGATGAAGCTGTCCCAAATAAAAGAAAAATCTGCTGTCAGAAACAATTCACAGAACTTCTGAAAATCCTTTAGAAACACTTATTTAATATAAAGTCATTGGATGCAAAATAGCTGTTGGATACAAAACACCTGTAACTGATGATAAGGCTTTTCATATTCCACTTGCCAATTCTGCCAATATCTACTCTGTGCTGCTACTCAATCACAGTGATTCTCTCATTGAGTAATTTTTCCTCTGGCAAAATGACCAAGTCATAATTTCAGCTACCAGAGTCCTGCAACACTTAACTGAGTTCAACTTCTTTCTCTGTAAAAAGGAAATGATTGTACTTCTTTCCCACAACAATGGAAATGGTAGATATGAAGTGATATAACGTGACCTGAAATAGAAGAAAATGTAATGCATTCTCAAGCATTTGAATGAGAATAGAAATTAAAACAGGTATTTCTACTTTCCCTACCACATACGTTAATGTCTTGTTAAACATTATGTTTTCTAAACTACACGTTGATTTGTAGAGATTATACCTGTTTTAATCAAAATAATTTCAGAATTTCAAGAAGACTTTTCAAAAGTAGTTCTTAAAGATATGCCAGTAGTGAAACAAGCCCTGCTATGCCAAAAGCTTGTAGACATTCAAACCTGGACAAGGTAGGAATATAAAATGATTTCACATGAAACTGTGCTAATTCAATTTTTCTATTCAGGCAAGGAACTATCATAATATCTTTGAGACATAAGGAGGAATTTTTTCATGATGAGAGTGGTGAGGCAGTGGCACAGGTTGCCCAGGGAAGCTGTGGCTGCCCCATCCCTGGAGGTGTTCAAGTCCAGGCTGGAGGGGCCTTGGGCAGCCTGGTAGGAGATGTCCCTGCCCACATCACGGGGGCTGGAACTGGATGATCTTTAAGGTCCCTTCCAACTCAAACTATTCTACGATTCTATAACTTATCACTCTTATATATGAATAAATAATTGCATGTATTTTTGTATATAAATTCAAAATTAAGATGGGTATATGAAAGCAAAGTAGTTTAACACAGAATCTGCCACTAATCACCATATATTTCATCTGACTTAAAAGTCATATAGACCACTGGCCACTGCTCCAGATCATTAGGGCTGCGGTTTGTAGACATGACAGAACCAGCTTTAGCAGGCTGGTTGGGATCACAAGACCATCACTTGGGGATTTCTGTAATTCCAGACGGCAGGGAATGACTTGAAGAACTGGCAATATTTCACTGCTACATATGACAGAGTGGCAGAGTATTTCCTCTGACTAGTTTGTGGTGCATTTTTCATTAGTAGAGTTTGCAATGTAGAGAGTCTAAAGTACAAGAATTACTCAAGTCCATTACTACATGAAGGTCAACACAAATCTTCTCAAAGCCCAAAACAAACCAACGTGTATCCTTCTATCACCTTCAAACTGAACTATTTGTCTTTAACAATGCCTGTTCATGCCATTTAACATGAGCACACACTGTGTAACACACCCCACGATATAAAGAAGCCATGTTTAGCAAGACAGCAAAGAACCTAAGAGCCAGGCTCTCTGCCTTGCCATGCAAAAGAAGTGGAAGAAATTAAAAGCTTTCCAAAATGTATTTAATTAAATTTGAAAGATGTTCTAGAATACCTGTATGCAAGCAGGAACACCAATGAATTTGTCTTGGCAAAATTAATCATGGTATACTAACGGAAGAGCATAAACAACTAGAACTAAGATCAAAGTGACAGCAAGAATTTTACTTTAACTATCATCTGCCTTACAAATGCTATAAGATAAGCTCAAGCACAGTCCTCTGCATCACAGAAACCCAAACAAAGCATTATTCATACTATTTACATAAAACAATTTACCTGTTGTGAACAGAGGGAGGTTCTTGGATCATGCATGGTATGTTATTCTCAAGGTTGTAGTTCAAACTGTTTGCCAGGCAGACAGGCTGGGCAGGCCACAGGTCTCCTGTTGGATAGAGAGCTAAAAAGAGAAAAATGAATGAAATGTAGAATAGGAAGTAGGCTCCACAAACTGAATACCACACTGACACTTTATTCTCAGATCCACAATAAGGAATAGGTACTAGATAAAAACCACAGAGTAATCAACCGATCTATTTATTTATGATAAATGTCCATCTCTAAACGAAACTTTTCTTTTTCAAAAAGGGAACAGGGTTGGGGTTTTAATCAACTAGAGCCATTCATGGCCAAACCATATGTGAACTCATTACAGCTGTATTTAGCCTCTAGGGCTGATGCTTTCTACAGACTGATTGCCCTGACTGCCCACAGATCCTTGGTTCCCATCAACTCTGTGAGGCCTGTCACTGGAGAAAGGCAAAAAATCCAAATTAGCAGTTTCCATGAGAAAACAACTGCAAAGTTGGCTCTACTGCATTTTTTCATATGATAGATATTATGCATATTGCTACCACAGAAAAAGTTTCATGAGCATTTGTATCCTAACAGACACAGGTTAAACCTTCAGCAGAAGGACAGCCAGGGCCAGGCATTTCTGCTGCCCAAAGAACCATGTGTCCCAATCAGCTTTCAAACTCCACCTCACTATGTAGCCTGTTGCTTTTATGAATCCAAGTCAACAAGTTAATACTAATTCCCTTTGAAATACAAACAATGAGCACTCCAGAGGTTTAACAGCCCAGCCCAGCCCAGCCCAACCCAACCTCATTCATTACTGCTTCCAAAGACAGCAAGTCCTGACTGTGAAAATTTTGAAAGAAAAATCATATTTGATTTGTGCCAAGCTTCATTTTAACACAGCAACCACAGCACTTGATCTCCCTACTACACTACTTTTGGACATAAATCTGTGCAAAGCAAGAGGAGAAAGAAACAAAGAACACCTAAACCAAGAGTTAAAAGCTAAATGCTGTCTTCACACAGAGCAGTTGCAGCAAAGAATGTCAAGATTATAAACTTTGGTTTGCTAATTTTGCTGTTAACTTGCTTAGAAGTAAGTTAAGCTCTAATAACATGTCTATCAAGTTGGCGCATAAAAGTATTACTAGCAACATCACTGAAACTGCTTGACAAAGTGTGCAAAACCCAGCTTCAGTTGTTAATAAAATAACTGACCTTTATTTTTGTCAGGATCTGCAGCTATGTCAGTGAAATTAGGACATAAGGTTTCAGGATACTGGGGGATACTGTTCATGTCTCTGCTGAATGAAAAGAAAATTTGATTTCTTAAATCTAGACACTGTTATGTTTCATAATCCAAATTATTTTAAAGGAAAAAGCTAGAGATGAGAAAATATTCTAATGAACATCATAACTGCTACTGCTTTCCCAGTTTCTTTCCTCATTTTTCTTATTTTGAATTACCACTGTGCAATCTTTTAAAGTTTTCTTTTTCAATTAAAAGCCAGCTACTTAACTACACATGCAAAATGAATAAAATTAATACACCTTAATTACCCCACTTTTGCTATCTAAGTATCAGTCCATTGCAAATTAATTCAACAGCTCTTCTCTACAACAGCTCTTCTCTAAAACATGCTATAGTTCATGAAAATGAGTAGGATCTTTCATAATGTTTCAGTGCTCCCAACAACCTTCAGGCCAGTTTACTTTTATGTCCATCAATACACACAGACACACATGAACATCAATTTCATATTCATCAAATCCCATCAAAGAAACTAGTTAACATGACTAGAAAGGGGACATTTTCAAACACCAGAATCCCAGAGGAAAAGGATTACATTATTTCTGCTAGAGAAAACAGAGTCATGAACGGGAAGTGAAATGAGGACTTGTAGTAATGAAAACTGTGGATGTTATCTTTACTATAGTGAAGAGGTAGAAATGAATGTGGGGGAGGGAGGAATCAATTTTCATGCTGTACAGCCGAGAAGAGTACTATTCCCATTAAAAGAATAACATCAACTTGAAAGTTTTTTTTAAAAAACTTTCATATAACTAAGTGCTAATGAAAATGTAGTAAGTTGCTAAGATATGGAAAAAATAAAAGGGGGAAAAATAATTCCCTTTTTCCCAATTTTATTTTACATGTGGAAGGATTAATCATGTTCCCCCAGCATAACCCATTCTGCATATATCTTCAAATGTACTGAAGAAAATTCTTCTTCCAACTAGGAAGTACGATTGGATGATCACAAAAACTGACAGGACAACAGGTAGGTATAATTTATCAAAATGAGACAAGATTTCAAGTTCGTTGCATTTCTTTCATGTCTTACAGGTGTACAGTCAAAATTTTTTACCTGGTATTGCAGATGTTATGAGACAGATTTAAAGTAATAGGAGTTTCAGATGGAAAATCATTTTGTGAAACAGTCTCTCCTAGAGAAAAGAATGACTGTGAAAATCAAAGATCCTAAAAAAAGAGGTAGGCACAGAATATACACACACATAAAAGACTCATCAATGGTGTTAATCAAGTTTTCTCTGAGTGGAGTATCACTAACTGCATGTATTCCAAAGCATGCCATCTGCTTTCACATGGTATTAAAAGTAATTAATGACTTAAAAGTGATTATCACACTCTTACTGGAGAGGTTCCTTGTTACTACTAAACTATTTTGAATTTGAAATTACTTTCTTTTTTTTCAGAGGTGTGACAATTTGAACGAACACAACAGTCATGTGTACACAACTCATTACCTATTAGATTGCAGGTTCAGATAATTCACGTTCTTTTGGTAATGTGAAATTTTATACATATACAAACATAAATGTAAGTACACGCACATTTTAAAACTTTCCAAAACAGTTTTTTTCAGGTATTCAAAGCTGGTTTTACTTGTGTCACTTCAGCACTTTAAAATTTATTTCTAGTGCTACATCAACGTGGATAGTGATGGCAATGACAGGTTTTAGGCTTTCAACTATTTTAATGATATTCAGGCATTCAAAAAAAACGCAGTATTGAATCACAGTTCCCATTTCTCATACAGTCAAGTGGCTCAGGTCTCCTGTCCACTTATGCCTCGAACACCACCATCCAATCCCAGCATTGCCAGATCTGAACCGCTTTCATACATTCCTCATTTATGCATTTTCTTAAATAACTAACAAAAAGATGGTATTTTTATGAGAATCTGAGGTAACATAAATTCAAAGGAAGAAACTGCTTTGACTAGTGACTCTCAGTTCCTCTATCTTTCCTTAAAACTGGTTGTGCAACTTCCTCAACGCAGTCTGACACTTTCTCTGTAGCCTGACAGCTCATCATCATCTCCACAATACTTTTATCAAGTACCAAGTTTTTTAAATCACTTCTCATGTTTCTGAGAGGTGCTCTCACCTAGTAAAGGCAAATTACATGCCCCATGCCACACTACTCTGCAACTCTGCCCACTATAGTACAGAGGTGGTATTAGCAGAACTTACTGGATGGAAGAAAATGCCTAGCAGTAATCATGGGCTTTTTATCTCCGTCTGAACTGCTGGTACTGCTCCAGCTACCCCAGCTCCCACGACTGGCACGAACACTTCCCGATGAACTTCCACAATCTGAGCTTGAATCAGAACAAAACTTCTCCATACATTTCTTTCTGGACCATTGATAAAAGTTTTCTACAGAAGTTGCAAAAACAAAACAACACAAAACATTTAAGAAAGTCTTTCAGCTGACTAGTCAATGAAGAGTCATCCAAAACATGAATTTACATGGATTTTCTGAATTTCTTGACAAAAGGACAGAAAATAACATTTACTAATAGCCCCTACCATGAGGAGCTTATGACCTATGTGACATCCCCAGTACAATGAGCGCAAGACAAGATGCAGTGCATTTAGAGGCAATAGTTTGAAATAGGAAGCCCATACTGTTTTTTAATATATATATAGCTAGTATTTTAAACATGAAACATACTCTGTTCACAGGAACATGCCCACTAAAAGCAACAACAAATGTTGGCAATTAATGAATTCGTAAGTGACAGATTCTCCTTTCTTATCTCATCAGGGAGACAAAGGACAATCTTATAACCCCCTCCAACCCTCCTCTTCCCAAAACCCAGGGAAAACAGCCGATTAAAATCCTGACAGAAAGGCAGGACTCGGGTACCCAAGCTAGGGGTGGCTACGGAAAACAAGCTGCCTATTCTAAAGCTGGCCTTTGCAATACAGCCGCTTCAGTTACTACTGGCTGCAATTTGAATGTAGAAACAGACCGTCAGTCCTTCACCCAGGAATAATGGCTTATGGTGTTAGAATGATACGTCTTCTGATCTGCAACATCAACCAATCCCTGGGAGAAAGCATGCAGAGCCCTTCAGAAGCCAGTAGGTATTATTTCAAGCACTGTACTATGCCAATCCCAGCAGCTTCGTGTCAGGTTTCAATGGGGAGAGGAGCAAAAGTGCCTCAAGAAAACACAGTACTACTGCCACAAAACCATGTCACATTTTTCCCCTGTTTAAGACAATTAAGATGCGTACCTGTTTCTCCCTGTATAGACAAGCTCCCAGTTTTTTGGTCTGCTTTACAATTTTCCCCGTTACCCTGAGGACACCAGGCTCTTATTCCAATATTCGCTCTCAGATCCGGCCTTTCAAATTCACTGCACATATGCTTCAACTCACTCTGCTCAGGGACCCTAATACAACCACACCCAAAGAAACATGTTTGCATTTTAAATTTCAGCTGCATTTTTCCTTTTCAGCCATTAAACACTTCAGCTGCATTTTTCCTTTTCAGCCATTAAACACTTCAACTTACACAGCTATTGAGGCAGGATGGTGGGGGTGGAGGGGAAAACGAGTAGATTTAGGAGTCTTATTCCCAAACTTTACAAAAACCTAAAATGCCTTCCCCACAGAGCAATATCCCACCACACAAAGTACTACTACTCAGGGGAAGAGGCAAAACAATGTGTGTATGTTTAACTCCATTCTTTAATGCACTTGCAGAAGGCAATCAGATGTTATAGTGATAAGTACATTCTAGCATTCTACAAAGATGTAGATAGACAGAAAAATGTGCCCTAAGTCTATTTCACTGGCATAACTGTAATAAGAATAAAATCATCATCTGTGGTAATCTTACATTTTTGCTAGTACCACTGAAATATCTGGATCCAATACTGTAATCAAGAGTATCAAGGGAAAATGAATAAAATCCAGCTGCCAAGTTTCTACAGGATGGAAATGGTTACATCTTAACTCAGAAACTACTAACTGCTGGAGCAGTTCAAGGAACAGACACCAAATTTCAGTATTTCCGTTCCATTTTTTTTTTAACTTCCTACCTACAAAGGTGTGCATCTTGCAAAGATTTACACATGCTGACCTCCCACACAATGAACTGTAATTTGTTTACAGTGAGTTGTAACAACCCCATTCAGATTTACAGTCTCCCTGTTAAGTCCACTGACTTCAACAGCACCACTTGCAATAAAAATGAGGTCTGCTGAGGCTTTGTCAGATCGTGACCTTAATTCAAAGGCCTAGGGAGTGGAAGGAGGAATTTCTCCTCCTAAGTATTTCTATTTTAGCAGCAGTTTATAGCCATCATTTTATAACAACAATCCAAACAAATTTAAAAAATTATGAAAAAATAATTAAGAAGAGATTACAGCTGACTTTAGAAATGCATTTAAAAAAACCCCAGAGGGAAAGCAGCAACTTCCAACAGTATTCTCAGTGTTCTTTTAAGCCTAGTGCTGCTCTAATCTTTTTTAATCGTTACAACAAAAATTCAAGCCACCGTCTCTTTTCTACAGACTTTTCTTCCTTATTCAAAACTACTAGAAAACAACATTCCCTCAGTTACTCAAAATACAGATGATTCTCCTGAAATTGGAATAATCTCAACAATTCTGTTTTCGTTTTCTTACTGAATACACGACTGGATTTTATCCACACAATACACAAGGGAAAGGAAGCTAATAACCATACAAACTTCAGAGGCAACATATTCCAGAAAACAACAGTGACCACTACTATGCAGAATGGGCTCTGCCTATATTCATGCAGATTTACAAATGGTTTGTTTTTTTTTTTTTTTTTTTTTTTGCTGGCAATACTTAGTACTGCACATTCTTAAAAATAAAGGCTCCGGCCAGGATTAAAGTGTGTTTATTTAAATAGATAGGGCAATCTTGCCTAATGTACTTTGCAAAACTCAGGAAAAAAAACCTGCAGAAATATTACAGCAACTCTGGATTTCTTCATGGTTCGGTGAGGCAATACATACCTTGTAGATATATTTATATTCTTCTTCTTATTTTTTCTCGATGTTCTATTTCTATTCCAATTCATATTTGGTACATTTCCTTCCTTCTTCTCCTGAGGTTTCTTCTTCCTATACGCATCTTCTTGCTAAAGGTAAAAATATGGTCTGAGACAATACATCATAAAATGAAGTTACCTCAATGAATGAACTCCATTGGATTTTTTCTAGCTAGATTTCTCCTGACAAAACGACCAGACCCAAATGCACGGTTAATTCATGATTTAGTGCCTTTCCACAGCACAACCTCTTTCCAGCGCCGTCAACTCGATCAACCTTTCCAAGACTTTGTCCTTCAAGACACCAACAGATGATGAGAGAGAAGTCTTTTAATTCCCAGTGTTAGCATTTTCCCCCTCACAGCATCTCACTCTAACTTCCAAGGAATAAAATATAGGGGCAGAAAAAGGAAAGCAGTCAATAAAATCCCCAATGTGCTAAAACCAAAAAACATCTGCCAGATTTATGATCAGTTTGTGTGCAAGTTCAGCAGCAGTAAATCCTCCCTTTCCTCAGCAGCTGAGGAGCTGGGGGAAGGCATTCACTTGAATTACAGCTGAGCAAATTATGGGGAAAGTTAACCATCAGCCACAGACGGAAAGAAGTTTGTAACAAAAGTTCCCAAAACAAGGCTAGACCCTCTCTTTTCTGATATATACTCATCAAGCATGGTAAGCAACTCCTGCTTACATCTTTTTGCTACGGGATTCCTATGCAGTAGACAGGACACAAACATAATCTCAGATTCTTGGGTTTACTAATTACCTAATGAAGCTCACAAAGTGTTTTATGCTACCTGCAAGAAAGATACAGTCCACTATGCCTTATTGGGCTCACAAACCAGAGGTGAAGAATGATCCTTCTCAGCAGGTTCACACCTGGCTTCTTGCTCGGTGCATTCTTAATGCAATTTTCTGATGCAAAGCCCTGTATTTGGAGATCAGACCTGCAAGCAAAGGCTGATGTGGCCATCTAGGACTCCTCCTCTCCGGAGCGTATTTCCACACCGTTACTGTGGCTGACAGCTGGCATTAGATTCCAATATGTTTGTGCCTGCTCTGACAATAACAATGAACATCTCTGACTGGGATATGGCCAGTATCACAGTACCAAGGCTGGTTTAATCCTTACCCAAACTGTTCATCATTGTATAAAGCAGCATTAGTACGCAACAGATGTGGGACAGCATGTCTGCATACTTCTTCCTTCATCTGATTTACAGCGTTTCAGATTTGTGTATGTGACTGTACGTAATGCTCCCTACACACGTATATGTACTTATATATGTGAACACAGGTAAACGAAGAACAAAACGGTCACTTTAAATTTGAAAAGCAGAAGGATCACAATACAAACCTCAGAAGAAGTAATCTCCTCTTTTGCACAGCACAGAGTCTCTTCCTTGGGTCCTTTAGTAATCTTTTTCTCAGTGGAAGGCTTTAGGTTGATCTGCTTTTTGAAAGTCTCACAGTTTTCTGTTTCATTCCTGAGAAGCACTTGCTGGCTATTCCCTGCAATTAAACGGTAACATCGGTGCTTGGGAAGACAACAGGCTCCCAGTCATATCTACAATGTCTTCTACTGTCACTTTGATGTACTCTTCTTTCAAAAAGCTTGTGCTGCTTTCCAAAACACTAGCAGACTAACCTCTGGGCTGATGCTGCCTGAAACCTCAAAATCAAAAGCTAGTGCTGTATAAAATAATCTTACAGCAGTTGCAAAATGTATCTCTGTATTGACTCATACTCATGGGTGCACTACTCCTAGCACGTGCATAAATTACCCAAGTCCTGCTTATCTCATCTGAACTTGAGCTATTTGGGTCCCAGACAGGGAGTCTTTAAGATAAAATTTTAAGCCAGAGGATACTGAGCCTAAAAACAAACGGAACATCCCCACAGACTGGGTGGGGAGAAGACTTCAAAAACAGGTAGATCAAAGTAAGGACAGCATTTATTTGGAGCTTTATATCTCTGAGGAGTCTTCTGCATTCAGTATGAAGACAAAAAGAAGTCATCCTTTCATTAGGATAGGTTCAGCATTAGAAGTTTTCTTGAGAAGTTTGTAAGGAAGAATTATTCTTGTATAACAAAAGCCAAGAGATGAAGAAAAAGAGAAGAAGCCCTCCTCAACAACTAGATGAGTTGCCCAGCCCTCTGCCTGGGGCCTGCCAATGCTGGACAGGACAGAATTAACTTCAGCTCTGATCAGTTCCATGTACCTCAGATACCTGCAAAACATCCACACTGATCCGCCTCTGAGACTCTCAGCTACTCTGCACAAGAAGTGCATGAGGAAAGCCATCGATTATTGCACTGAACTCATCTTCTCAAATGGGAAAGGCACACTCAAACATTTTTAAGGTTTCCTACCTATCAACCAACTACAACACCTTAGCTCTGAGTCAGGCACCCTCTTCTCTCTGGAGCAGGAGCAGGCAGTTACCATGACTGCAAGAGAAGCCCGGGGGAATGAAACACTGGGAGAGACATAACACAAGGAAGGCTGACAGAACTATAAAAAAACCCCTAAGTTGTCCTCCAATATACAAACATGCATGTACATGAGGTCTTAAAGACTCTCCATTTCCACAAAACCAGGCCTTTTAACTATAATCAAGATGCAACCACTGCAACGTGGTATTTTTTGGACTTAGTTTCTCCCATCAGACTCTTGAGACAAAGAAATATTCGAAACCATGGCAGACCAGAAAACCACAACTGCTAATAAACAGTGCAGCAGATTCAGTGCTTTACCACTGAATACAAGTAACTGTCACCACTCCTGAAATACTCAGAGTAGAAGTTTTGTTAGTGGAAGTGACTCTAGTATCTCCCAACTGGTCCATGTAAAAGCATGATTTCTGCTGTCTGTACTCAAAGTTGCCTTAGTGTGTATCTAAATATACTTATTTTTCCCCAGCTGATTTCTTAATTCAGAGCAAAGAAAACAACATTTTGCAGTTCAGAAGCATGTGAAGAATTTCAAAGTACTTTGTAAGTATAAAAGAAATTGTTCTCACTCTACCCAAGACAGCACACATGTATCCACTATTATTTCAGATTTGACACAACAGGTACATAATCAGCCCAGGGAAACAAGTATATACTATAGCAGGGCCTGAAATGCATCTGTGATGCTTCACTTATTTAATGAACTCTACCACACCTACAGCAATTGCCAGTCTTCAGCATTCAATTTGCCAAGTTCCTAAGTAAAGCCAAGCTTCCAGAGAACACATCCTCCTACCCTACTCTCGATTTCCCCCAGGTACTCTTGGGCTGCTTGTCAAATTTTGAGTTGTGAAGCTAAGAGGTAAGACTTCCCAGGCAAAAAAAAAAAAAAAAAGAGAGAGATAAAAAACCACAGCTATGCAGTTACTAAGAAAAATAGCAATTTGCAGATTTCTACAAAAAGGAGCCAAAAACACCCCCATTCAAAATACCCTGATGTCAGCTTTTGTTCTTTTAGAAGGTGCTACTAAAGGAGCTCTGAATATCCAGTACTAAGGGTGCTGCTTGGTGACTCTAAAAGTCAGTGGACCTGAAAAATCACAAACTGGGGTGTTTCTGAATATGTGACAACTAGTCTCTTTTATGTAATTCTATGGCATAAATTATTTTAAACATTAAAATGCTACAGCACAAATTTAAAATCTGTAAAGCCAGGCAAATTCATGATTTATGAACTAATGCAAGCTATTTCCTTAGGAATGTAAACAGATAAACCATAGTGAACACATAAGAAATACCACATCCCCCTGTAGCCCAGTAAAGACAAAATTCTGATTACAGTGAACTCAACAGAAGATTTCACCCACTAATTTTGACTGACAGAAATTGAAAAAAATTACCACTGTTTTTCTTGGAAATTTCTTGCAGTTCTGGCTGTTGCTGAGGTGAATTTCTGGACAAATGACTTTCAGGTAGCTTCTTGGACATCTTCACAGGACAGAATTCCTGTTTTTTGAGCTCAACTAGATTTTCTGAAGCTTTAAGGTTAGTTTCCTTAGGAAACATACATGCTGGAAGATCCTCCTTCAGATCACACTCCGAAGAAGTATTTTTAATGAGAACTGTATCTTTCAGTGCACTCTCTTCTTTACCAAGAATGTTTTCTGGAAGAGTTAAATTCTTGTTAACATTTATGCCGTTTGTATATTTTAGAGTTACCCAGTTCTCACTAACATCAGTGCAAATGTCCTCTTTTGGTGCTAGGATTTGGTTCTCCACAATCTGATTTTGTTTCTCATCAGTAGTTGCAATGGCACTGCCAGCTGTTGTGTTTGGTTTCTGCTTACTGTAGTAAACCGAACATTTGTGTTTCTTCTGTGAGTGGCTGTAGGTTGCAGGACTTCTCTTTGCTGCATTCTGACTTCGGCTGGAAGAAGTGCCTACAGACAGGAAGCCCTTCCCTTTACCTTTATCTGAGGAACTATAGGAATCCATAAATGTCTTGCAGCTTCCCCTAGAGAAAACAGAAAATATTTTGGATTTGTTTTTATCTAAGAAGCTATCATGAATTGTTTTATGGGATATTTTGTAAGAAAATGAAGAGGGGCATATTCATAAGCCACGCAGCTGCATTAGGTCTTTATGATACTAGCTAAGCACATTCTGATTTCAGTGGGAGTTGAGCAAGACTCTTAAGTATGTGCTCAGACTTCAAATACACTTACATGCTTGAGTGAGTAAGTGCCCAGTTGACAAGTCAAGAGGGTCATATTTGAGGACCATTAACGTATTTTCCATTCGTAGCTTTCCATGGCTGCTGCACATGGTGTATCCATTACTTCCATCACAATTCTTACCCTATGCATTACTGGCAATATATAAGATTAATAAACCTTTGAGTTCTTCTATTTCTCTTTTGTGGAGGTAAATAAACACGATGACACTGAAAGCTCTCTGAAAGAGGTTGCCTGAAACACTGTCTTCTTTAAACCAGCCCACAGCAATATTGAAGTACAAACAGATAAAAAGCATCACTCCACAATAAATAGGTTATAAAAAGGCAATTCAAAAGAAGGAAGTATTTTTACTTGTAGGAATCAGAGCCGATTACATCAATCGAGTCGCTGTTCTGCTGCGGTGAAGAACTAGGATTTGGCCTCTGTCTTGATTTCATGAATTCTGCTAGAATGTACTGGGCTTGCTGGAAGGCTATCAGAATCACTCCGAGCAAAGACAAACTGTTGAAGAAAACAACAGATACTAGTGTCTACAGTTTTCAGGAATATTCAACGTATAACTTAAAAAGCTTCTAGGACGACATACTTTTCAAACTTTTGTGAGTAAATGCTAAGTAGGAAGACAGATGAGAAAACTCAAAATACAGTTTAAAATAAGTAACAGTTGTTAACAGTCTTGTCTTTTCCTTTTATTTTCATAGCCCTTGCTGCTTATTCTCTCAATCAAATACATCAGCCATGAGCTTTACAAAGAAAAAAACCTAACGAACAAAAAATTATAAAAAAACTAATACTTCATTTGCAGATTAGGTAGAAGTAAGTCTCACTACAACAATAAATCATAGTAGGATTTTTATCAGTCTGCTGAGTATTTCCATTAACTCCTAATAGTTACTGGTAACTACCATCTCTTTCTATTCCTAGCAAAAATGCTATCATTAAATGTGCTGTATATGTTGTCACACTTCTGAATTAAAACTGAAGCTTCAAAATATCCTCTCCTTCTCTCTGGTGTACCAATTGTACCAAATATAAATCAGTCAGAATAAAAATCTTTGTAAATTGTCAAACCACCTTCTCAATCACTCAAGATAAATTTTACCATCAGGAAAACAGAATGAGAAACTGATTTTTTTCAGATCCCTGTAGTACCTTCATTTGCACCTAGAATCATGTAGCATAGTCATTACTGCTTCATTTGTGCTCTATTTTCAGTGTCAAAACAACAAATGCAAGCAGAACCACAGTGTACATCAAGATCTCAGTCAGGTGGGCACTAGCACACATATGTGTCACCTTGACATTCACATTCACTGTTTGTTAGTACATATAGTAGTAATTGAGGGTTGGTGTGATGAAAGTACTGGGTATCACTTGTGACAAACACAACATTAAATTCACACTACACAGTGTAGGTTAGTGAAGGAGAAGAAAAAAGAACACAAATAGGAGGAGAACTCTTATGTGTTGTACACAGGTACAGTACCCTTAAAAGCAATTTCTCACATGCAAGCAATAAGTCAGCAAACACAAACCAAATCATCTTTCTGGGGTAGCCTGTTAGCAGTGTTCCTAGTAAAAGCTAATAATAAACATGAATTTTTGAACAAGTGACAAGAGGAAAGAAGCAGAAGGGAAAGAAGGTCCTCATTTGTCCATCTGAAAATTCATAAATAAAATCCATGTTTATTACCCAGAAATATTTGAAGATAGTCTAACAGTCCACTTGATTCTATTTATGACATCCAGTTAACTAACATGTAAATCTCTACTTGGTGTCAGGAATCAGTCTTCTAGCAAGGGGGTTATTGACTGGGCATTCCTGTGGGGGTATGCTAATGCTTACTCTCTTTGCACCATTAATATAGAAATTTATCAGGAAGAGCAGCATGAAATGCTTGTCAGCTCCATCACCAGCTCCCGCATCACACCTAAGCTGTCATAACCAGCTGGCAGGACTCCTAGGAGACTTGGATGCCATAGAAATTTAGGCCTTATCACCATTAAAAATCCAACACAATTCAAAAGTGCTTGTTGATCTGATGGGTCCTGTTCAATCTGGCACAGCAGCTCAAAAATCATTACCTTACAAAGAGGACAGTGAGCCTCCAGAAAGACTCCTCCCAGCTTGGTCCTGGCACCACATCTGCACACAGTGGTAACAGGTGGTGAGGAAGAGTCACGTTGAGCGTAAAGTGGAACTCCAGATCACCAGCAGTCACCAGTGTAAGCTCCCGGATTACCCACGAAGATGTGAAGTCAGGAGTGAATCTGCCAGGAAAGTAGACAGAGCTGGTGTTAGTTGTCCACTGCTGGGCTGAATTTCATTTTCTGATGTCACACTGATACCAAAAAAATACAAAATAACTTCTCATTTAACAATACAAAAAAAAAAAAAAAAAAGACAATGTAAAAAGTGACCATTGTCTGCTTAGACTACATAGATGGTATCAGCACCTAACAGAGGTTAACAACTTGAGGTCATCTTCAAAGAGTAAAATGCACGGTTTTACAGTGACTCTTCACAATATTATCATTGCTGTGACTTGCTTTCCTTTTCTCAAGGAGAAACTCATGCTGGTCAGGCTACTTGGAGCAAACTAGAGAAAATCAAGCAACAAAAAAAAGCCAGTGGCAAAGCATTTCTTACTCATTTTTTTGTGACAACTCTTTTGCTTTAATTTATTACTTCATAATGAACTGATAAAAGCACATATGCTGCTTTTTAAAAATGACAGAGTCTTACTGTATTATCAGTCTGTTAGCATTATCCTTGCTGAAAAAGAGAAATGCTTATGAAAATGATATTTCAAGTTTACCCAATTTTGGGAGGGGGCTGTGCTACTGTAGTGTTACTGAAATTAATTATTTTAACTTTTCACTTAAGTTAATTTGTCAGCACTTACACAATGCTGATCTCTCGTGATGAGTTCTGAGCCAGGAAAAATTCCTGACAGTCTAGCACTTCAAATCCATATCCTTGGCAACTGTAACCATTGATTTTCATTGATGAAATTGTTATAGGAAGAGGCCCAATATTCTCTACTTTGAAATTCTTCGTAATGGATAGAATTTGCTTGCTGTCTTTCAGTTCTTAAAGAAAAAAAAAAATAATTATTTTACAGTTCTTAAAAATTATTTTCTTATGTTTATGAATAGCTATTTTTACTTTCAATCTAATAAAAAATTCAGAAGTGACCAACATTTTAATAGACTGTTTGCAGCAGTGTATTTCTAGAATTTTTAACTATTCACAATTAGTGTTTTGAGATAACAGAACCTACATTTGTCATGACCAAGTTCTTCAGCTTTTTCTATTTCAACATTCTGCTTACTTTAACATTACAGAGTAATGCAGCCAGCTACAAAATCAGAGACCTGTTTCTTCTTACTCACGTCGTCTGCAGTCCATTAGTGTAGCTTCTGGCACCTTGAACCGAAGAGATCCTCCTGTACCAGGTAGCCTTCCCCCTACTTTAAGCAATTCTTTGGCTCCAAGGCCTTCTACACTGACCACATCCAGAACAGTCAAGTTGTTCCTGCCAGAATATAAAAAAATCCAACAATAAGCCACCAAAAGACAAATTAAGTTTGCAAAATCATGCCTTTGCTATCTAGCTGTCAGGACAAAACAACAGTGTTTAGTAACAGAATCACTGGCTGCACCCTAACTGGTTTCCCCTAAATTCAGACAGCATCACTCTGAACCAATCACCAGCAAATTTCACAGTTCAGTTCAGTGAAAGAACAAGCTGTGTGATCACTGCCAACAGATAACAACAGTGCCACCTCGTAAAAATGGTTGCTTCTTCTATAAGCTCTCTTTTCCTCCAGAGATAACCAATGTGTAGCTGCACATCAGACTCACTGGATACTTAAATCCTATCATTATGGAGTTAAGCTGAAAATAGCAAAGCCACTCAGTGCGTTGCTCTCAACTCAAAATCGCCTCAGCACATCCACATGCATTTTATAATACACTGATCACATAGTAAGAAAAAAAAGCTCTGTTTTTTAATGACTGAGACATAAGGCACAAAGACTCTTTAAGTAATTTTTATTAAACTGGAGGTATTCTGACTTTCAAATTTTGATCATTTTTCTTTGCTCCAAGATTTGGCAAATTCATTTTTACATGGAGTTGTTTGATTCTTACAACTGAAACCTGGCTTACCTGATTAAAATAAGGGAAGTTACTCTTTTGTGGTCAACTGGCGTAAAAATTACGCCAACTTTTCTGGTTTCCAGTGGCTGTAAACTTAACCAAAGCAGCTCAGAACTGCATTTCTCATTGGTGAGATCCTCTCGATGTGCAGTCTGTTAAAAGAAAAAAAAGCACTTATACACAGAAAACATGTGCTTTTGAATACCTGAATAAAGAAACCACTACATATTTACTTAGCACCACATAAGATATTTTTGGCAAGGCACAATAACTGCTAACTAATTTGTTATACAAAAGTCTTCCAATCTGACAACATAAAACATCAGATAAGGTTGTTTATTTAAGCAAAGGTTCATATTACTGCACTTATTATTATGAGAAATGTATTACTTCATGTTTTAAAACAGCTTTTATTTGCTCAGATGCAAAAGAAATTACATAGTGTCTTTCATAGTCAAAGAATTCTGAAACACTTCACAGTACAATGAGAACTGACAGCATAGTGATTGCACTGGGAAATGTGGCAACCATTATACCCTCAGCACAAGACTTGCAACTTGATCTAAGTGAGAAAGGGACTGTTGGCAAATAAGTTGATCATTTGAATCACTGGAAACAAGCCAAAGTGAACTCCTTACCATATTAATTGAAGACCAGAACTACGAAAGTCCAGAAATAATGTAATTTTTTTTTTTTATAATGCTGTTATTTTTTTCCCCATTAAATAAATTAAAATAGCCATAAAAAAACCTTCTATTCCAGAACTAGGGGGTCTTCTTTTAGAAAGGGGTCATGAGACACCTACAGCACTCAAAACAACCATAAATATTACAAAATGAGCTCTTGCATGGTTGTTTTTCAATTCATGGCTGTTGTATTAATGGCTTTTCTCATTTTTTTCAGTCCAAAATGTTTTTATTCCTAGTCTATTTTATGAAAAACAAACATAAACAAAAAGTTCAGAATCTACATTTAAACACCAGTATTTACTAAAAGAAAGCCACGTATGGCATTTGCAAACTTCACCCTGTCACTCCCTGCAAACAAAGATATGCGTGCACTTAAATGTGAGCCTAACAATTCATTACATACATATATAAAGTGACTAGGGAAATGATGACAAATTAAAAAAAAGTAAATATTAACAACTCATGATTTGGTTAACAAGCCAAGATCAGTCTCATATGTGCTGAATACATATCTAACCATAAATGTTCCCTCTAGCTCTTCAAGCCTTTACTGAAAAACAGATTATAAAACACACAGACATAAAGATCTACCACTATTTCTCCATTTGGTCAAGACTATTGCGTATGGGACTGTGGAAACTCAGTCCTATCCATGTACTTGTGGAACCACCTTCTCCTTTTCAGTGTAAGCCTACAGGCTAGGATTTATGAACTGCTGTCTCATCTCTTCTATAACAACTCTTAATAACTGATGCCAAAAAGGAAAGGTTAGCTTTGATTAGTGCAGCACACATACTCTTTTCTTTTTATAAGGTACTAATTGTTCCTTAAGGACTTAAAACATATGTGCAGAAACGTCTGTCTACATAGGGCTGCAGCATGCCCAAACATTAAGGAAAATATGTCAATTCCAGGCTTTTGCAAAAAAATAGAAGTCTAAGAAGAAATTCTTCAGGTACCCTGGACAGTACTCTGTTTGTCAGAATATGCCAACATCCCTGATACAGCACCTTCTCTTTTTCTGTCATCCACGACACAACACCTTAGGGTACAAGCACAGCTCAGTACTGGTGTGACACAGTCAAGTGTTATTACACTTGTTTTAAAAATGGGGCAATTTGAAGCAGAAACAGCCATGACATTCCAATCTGAAGCTGGAAGTTACAATGAGACTGAGGTGAAGTGTAGAAATGCAGCTTTCTCCTCCCTTCAACTACTGGACACTATTTCCCTCTACTGAAGAGATTATCTGCTAGCTTCTGAGATCGCTGACTCAACAGCCTAACACTTCATGATCAACCCAGGGCTAAATGTTAAGTTCCAACACAGAATTCAACTCGTGGCCTCATCAGCATGCAGACACACGTATACAGGCACGCTGTCATGGCTTAATCTGGCAGACAGCCAACACCACGCAGCTGCTTGTTCATTCTCCACAGCCCTCCCTGCAGTGGAATAGGATCAAAGGGAAAAAAGTAGAATTCGTGGGTTGAGATAAAAACAGTTTAACGGGGCAGCGAAGGAAGAGAAAATAGTAACTATAAAAGGATCTACAAAACAAGGGATGCGCAATGCAATTGCTCACCACCTGTTGACCAACTGATGCCCAGCCTGCTCCTGAGCAGCAATCTTACCTGTGGCTAATTAGCCCCACAATTATACACTGAACATGACATCATTTGGTATGGAATATCCCTTTGGTCAGTTTGCATCAGCTGTCCTGGCTGTATTTCTTTCCAGCTTCTTGTGCACCTGCTTGCCAGCAGAGAGCGTGGGAAATGGAAAAGTACTTCACTTAGCATAAGCTATCAACACTACTCTCATAATAAATCCAAAATATAGCACTATACTAGCTATTAGGGAGAAAATTAGCTCTTAGCCAGATAAAACCATGACATACACTCCCTACCTACAGTTGTTTTCCCAACAGACTCTAACTCTGAAAAAAAATTAACTGCAAAGATACAAGCTTGAGAGAGAATCAAGACGACACTATTAAATTGCTTTAAAGAGCACTTGGGAACAACTTAGACGTAATGTAGCTAGAAAACACTTTTTCTAGTGTGTCAGACCATTATTTCTATCATAATTAGCCATCTTACCCTTTGAGAACATTCATCCATGAGCCTGAATTCAGTGGTTGTGAAATTAATAGCTTGCACATTTATGCCAAACCTAAATAAATCAAAGCAAAAAATTAAGCATTTCAAACTTATTCTGTCAGAACTACATTGACTTATTTTTGCATGCTGGCATTTATTCTAAAATAAATTTTAACTTTTACAATCGCACTTTGGCAGATGTGAAATACAGTGGAAATATGGGTCTGTATTTGAACAGAACACACTGCAGTACTATGTGGATTCCACACATTTGGAAAACAGAAAAATGCCTGGGCATTTCAGATCTCTCTGCATATGTTATTGCAGAAGATCACAATGAAGAAATAAGATTTCTAAGCCACAAAAGCACAAATGCCCCAAATCTTTTTCTCCCCACATAAGTGTTAAGAAATAATCATTACCAAATCTCATTAATTCACTCAAATATCCCTCTTCTGCTCATGATGTTTGAAACAAATTCCTATTTTCTTCCACATACTTTACAAATCAAATTCACTTACAGCAGTTGCTCATTTACCTGAGAGCAAATTATAAATATTTGATAGTAAGGTATTGAAAATTAACATAAGAAAAGCAATAAAATTTAGTTTACAGAGAATTAATGGAACTGCAGTCATGGAACTGGAAATTCATTTATCACAACTTTTTATGACATTAGCTTAAAAAGAACCAATTAGTGGACGTGATTTCTGCAGAAACAAAACTGCAAATACAGAGAAAATGTAGTTTGAAACCACTATAAAGAGTCTATATGGAAATTATATTTAGCATGCAAACAGATGCAGTTGTTAATGTTCATACATGTATAAGTACATACGTGTGTGCCTATGCGTATGCACACACACACACGCACTTATGTAAAGGAAAGAATTTAAAGACGCAATTACACAGGGATCTGGACTCTAAATAAACAAGTTCTTCTTAAGCATTTGAGTAGTCCCACTGGCTCCAACCAGCAACTAGTCCTAACCACTACACACTTTTTTTTAAGTGTGACAGCCAGGTGAACTTCAGCCCACCTCACCATGTCCTTTCATAAAGTTCAACTAATTTTTATCTGGGTTACTCATTAGATCTTCTCAGTTCTAAACCAGAAAATTGAAAACAATGTAGAAACATTTGTTTAGCTGGCCCTAAATTTGTTTAGATCTTCTAAAACAGAAAACAGTATCCTGACATACTTAAAGTCATTACCATTTGTTGAGCAGACTCAGTGAAGCTTGAGGATCAGGGTAGTAAGAAAGAGGCAGAAGCTGCAACATAACTGGGAAGGATGATGGGTTTCTTAGTACAAAATATTTTACCTAAATAGATTGCAAGGGAAAAGAAAAAGTAAAAAACTACACACTTTGGAACTGGAAGGTAAAATAATTCAGCACTGGTAATATTATCTGCATTTTCAAGGGACTTCAGCCTGACTTTTGTCTTAATGCAATATAATCATAAGTGTCTAAGACTGCATGGAACAGCAGTCAAGATACGTCACCACAATGTCGTCACTTGCAAAAACAGCTAAAAGTGCATGAAGAACTGTATGTACAGAAACACAGACCTCCCCCACCCCCAAACAACTCTTTCTTCTGGTTTTTGATTTGCATAGGCTAACATTAATAAATGCGTTTCACAAAAGAAGATGAAGTTCGTGAGGTGCCCTCCATTCTTAGAGAAGTCTGAGTGTAAGCAGGTTACATACACATTACTATAATGACTGAGAATTAAATGGCATAAATAGAATACTAAGCTAATTCACACTATCTGCATATAAAAATTAACTCCAAATGACTGGTTCTGGCTCAGGCTAGATTAGTAGTGACCTACTTATGACAAACAACCGTCAGCGTGGTTGGAAGACACGCTGCTCAGCTGATCTCTCACGTATTATCTCTCTCATAAATGTTTTACTAATTCTGTTACATAAGGCCATCCTGAAACCATGTGCATCATTAACAACAATATAACCTATCTCTAGTCTCTTGTTCAAGTATTTTACCACAAGCATGTAACTTGTACAATGACGCATGGAAAGATTTAATAATCATGAACAACTGTTAGTTAAGAACTACACTGCTTTACTCCTTGTATTAAAATATTACAACCAGGCAGCTAGAGACCTTTATCAAACAGCTAAAAAGATAAAAATCTGGTGTCTTTAATTAGACTTCAAAATCCTTCTCAGTATGAAAATGCTGAGCATCACCAGATATTAACCACAGACTTTGTTATTTAAACAAGCTAAACATACATCACTGCAGAAAAAGCGTAACAACCACCCTCACCGTGCTACTTTTAACTGCTGTGGCACTGAAGTTGAGCGTAAGACCAGGCTCTGCAGTCAACCGTGGCAAGAAAAAGGCAAACGACTCCTCTTCAGGCTTCTGGTGAATAAAGTGAGCTGATCCTAAAATACTTCTCCTGCTTCATTGGCAAAACCAGAAAACTCTATTAATTTTCTTGTCTTTTTTTCTTTCAAAGAACAAAAAAATACCATGGTTTATGAGGAGCTATAATTACATCAATTAATCTTGCCTTGAGAATGTTCTTCACGAAATAAAGCCCATAAAACTGTAACCTACTAGTAACAGTCAGTATAACTTATGTGCACCCCTTCAGTCTTCACTTTTCCACCTGCAACACAACAGTGTTTTTCACAGCTCTACCTCCTTATTCTGGAAAGGGGCTCATGTCAATGATGCACCATCTCTACAGGAATTACTCAGTCACAGAGTCTGCTTCCTTCCCAGTGTCCCCAGAATGCAGAATCCATAAGGCCAGGGACTAAAAAGTTATTAAAAAACTCTGATCGTGAAAAGATTACCAAGTGGCCTGATGATGAAGGGCTCATGGAACTCAATAGATGATTTGGTAAGACATACTCTGACTGCTTTCAAACTGGGTATCTGTGGTGGGTTATTAAGAGTCAGAACATTACTTACATTCTAAAACTCAGGCTTCTGAAATATTTACTTGCAGCCAGCAGTGCCTTGAAAAGGAAGCTGGGGATGTCTGAGGTGTTCTGAAACTTGAGGTGCTTCAAGATAACTAACTTAAGTGCAGGAAGACCAAAAATGTTTGTTCTAATTAAGCATATTTCAGAACAGAAGTATTCTTTCTTACACCACTGAAGTGGTTTGAATTAAGAACCTCAACAGATTCTGTACAGACCTGCAGGCTTCTCCACGTCTTATTTTTTGCCATTTTTCATAAAGTTTACTTGCAAGCTCAGAATCCACATCCCAGGCAGAATGGTCCAGAGAGAGACTCTTCTGCCAAAGCAGATTTGCTAAAACAATAAGAGATTTTTCATATTTTAGAGATAACATCTGCTCCTTCCATCAACCTACTTCTGAACACGAGTAATCAGTATTTGCAAAGTGTCCTGATACAAAAATAAAAAAGGCAAACTAATTATTGCCTTCAAAGCAAGTACATGTGAGGGTATATATACTATTGTCCATACCTCATTTGCTTAAAACATACATCTGCAAAACCACAGCAATTCCACATGCAAACAAGAGTATGGGTATTGCATAGGCTCTGTATGCTTTAGTATGCTCTTTTTACTGTTGCTGTTTCTAATGGACAACATTGAAAAGTCATTATGTTATCAGCAGGCTTTACACAGAACTCTCCACTGATGCCAATAAAGTATTAAGATTATACACTATTCTCTATATAGCGGTACAAAATTAAAATACCACAGCACAGCAGGGAACACAGCTTGGCAGAAATTGTGTTTTCATTTCAACTTCTCTTTTCAAGGTCCTGGTAATTTTCTCGAATTCTTCTTAAAGTAAAATTGCAAGGCTTTATTTACATCAGTCTAAAAATTAATGCCTTTTAGAAAGTTAGGACTTATACTGTTCAAGTATTTTCACATAGCAGAAAGGAGTTAGAAAAGCAAATTCCTTCTGAAGGAAAATAAAAAGTACTTTTTTTGAAACAACATTCACTTCATTTTACAATCCTCAGTGTTTTAAAGTAACTAATTGAGATTGATGATGACTGGAATCGCCCAACTACAAGCTCTTTAGTCCAGTATTTTCAGGCTTGTGCATTAGACTTTTCTATTTAACAAACACTTCCTAAATTAGAAGGTAGAATATTCCTTTAAGTAGATTTAAAAAACCAACCAAACAAAAACCAATGAAACCTCAAATATTTGCTTCTAAGATACGCACCTAAGCGTGCCTATGTATCAGTAATCCCTCAAGGCAAGTGTTTCCATATGTCACCTTGATTCCCCTTTTTATATCTGACTAACTACTATTGCCTTCTTCATTTCCTCATATGAAAACACATTTTAGGAAAGAATCATCTTAAAAAGAAGCTCAGGAGAGCACTCCGACATTTGAAGCCTATGGTACCCAGCTACCTACTGATATTCCTTAATAAGCAGAGATTTAACCTCTGCAACTATTCTGAACCAGCTTTCATCAGATTCAGCATTCTTCATTCAGTATCATGTCCATGTAATACCTAACATTGTATTTTCATAAACGCCAGTCAGGCATTCAAGATGGCTCCCAGCATTACAGTATCTGGAGATGCTTCTTTCTGTTTCACATGATACTGTGCTAAGGATGATGCTTTATAAGCCTGATAAATATTCTTATGCAGAAATATATGAAATCATTGCTGTAAGAAACAGACAAAGAGAAGGCCTTCAAAAGGTCATGGGTCAATGCTTGTTTTTTGAAGGCTTCCCAGGATCTCGACCCAGATTATGCACAATTTCTAATCACTTTGAGCTAGTTGGTATTTTTAGCACTCTACCTCAACATCTCCAAAGAACACACATATGACGAAAGCAAAGAGCAGTACACCATCAATGAGAACCTGCAGGAGAGCCATAAATGCTCAGTCCACAAAAATGTTTCAAGATAGAACAATAGCTTAGCACATGCTATGGAATTGGAGGTCTGAAACACTGCACAGTGTTCTCAGTACAGGTTACTGAAAGCCATTCACACTTCCAGAAAAGTGGATGTTTTTAAAAGACATAAAACTAAGTATATGTATGAGCTATCTCAATAGTCTCATTACAAGTCTACATAAAATGAACTTTCTATGATAAAACTACCATCACATGCCTAAAAAAAAAAAAAAACCCAAGACAAACCTACCTGAATCAGATTTTCCCAAATAACACCGAATATCACAGTGGGCGATGGCTTCAAAATTAAGATCTCCCTGCTGGGAAAAAAAACCCAAAACATAAACTGCAGCTGACCATACGACAAAACAACAGGACAAATTCTAGTTTCTCAATACATAATTTGTATGAGTCAAAGAAAATAATTAAGGTTGCCTAGAGAACTAACATTCCATCACATTCAACTCTCAAGCCTAACTTCTCAATCTACAGAATTGTTTCAGAGAGTGGTCTGGTAGTGAGGGTTTTGTTCAGGACTAAGGGAAAGATTTCCAGCCTAAGAAACAAGCTGATGCAGTTTGATTTGCAGGCCATAATAATCACAACACAACAAATACAATACCTTGGACACAATTGAATGTATCTGCAGAGGTATTTCAAACATTACTCCCACATTTGTGGCCAAACATATAGTAGAAAGCACATTTGCCACAGTGTCTTTCACACTGAGCTTCAAAGAAAATACATTCCAGCAGCCTGGAGGTAGAGTCAAGGGTTCGGCAAAATTCAGAATCTAGAAAGAATTAAATGACAACTGATTAAAAATTGGTACAATTCTTTTGGTACAAGCAGTACCTTGAAGAGTACAAACTCTCTCTTCTTTTGTGTTTTTGCTGTTATTATACACATGTGTGAGCCCATAACTGATCCATACAGTGCACATATGTAATCTCAAATCTAAATATACAAAGAGCCAGTTAGATGACATAATGAGCTTATTCATAAACTGGATCTGTCTGGTTTGAATCAAGCAATTGCACAAGTAAATTATTGGCACTGCCTTCTAAACTTCAAAGCTCATTTATGTACTAAAGACTTCCATTACAGCCTATGAAGAAATGCTGAATCCTATAGAGCACAAACAACACATGCAACAGTTCTGAGAACTATAGTTTATAATTTGATGCATCTGTAGCTGCAACTGAAATGAAAGCACAGTTGCTAGCAAAACAATACAAAACCAAACTGGACAGTGAATAATGCCTATGAAGAGCTTATGCTCTTCAGAACCTAACAGTTACAGGCATACATATATCTTTATTTTCAACTGATTTCAACCAGCACAGAGAACATCAAATTCTTCAAAGAATCCGATATGTCAATGGATGAAATTCCTACATCAAGAACAAAACATTGTATGAAACCAAAATAAAGCTTACCTTTAAAAGGTTCTTTGTTTCTCTGGCTATGAAGACTTCATTCAGCTCAATGCTGAAGTCAAAGTTGTTCGTAAACCATATGGACCAAAATCCTGAAGTATTATGATGTGGTTCTATATGAAACAATGCTGCAGAGGGTTCCACATCAAAATACCTACAGTAAATACAGAAGAAAAGTAAACACATTTCAGATGGTCCCTGAGCACACAAACAGTCCACATGAGAGAAGTGAAGTATTCTTGCATAATGAGGTTTTTTTCAAGTTTTGAAGAGAAAGAACATAATTATTTCCTTTTGAATACGTACATACAATACCAGAGTAAAAACTGACAAGATCAGTGTAAAAATGATTTAGGCGGGTAATCAGTCTAGTCTTTTGCTATGCTGTACAATATCTACTGCTTTGTGCCACAGCAATTTGAATGAAATTAGCAAAAGAAGACCAAAGAAAATAATTCACAGTTTTTCTACAACTGTCCTACTTCTTTGGATTAACAAGGATGGTGGAAATTATATCACAGACTTTAAACAATGTTTATACAACATAAGCTCCTAAGGCATATCTTTTTATTGGCTCCTGAATTTCTTCCTGGATAAACTACAGAACTATTGCCTGAAAGGTCACAGTTTGTTTTGGTAAATGAGACAGCAACAACAGGAAGCAGCGTCTTCACTGTCCTTGGAAATCATAGAATCAACAGGTTGGAAAAAAATGTTCAGTGACAAAGTAAGCTAACCTCATTTTTTAAATTAGGGAACAATATTCTTCTTATACTATCAGTGAACATTAACAAGCAAACAAAAATCCACTGTAACCCACCCTTCCATCACAGGACAGGAAAGACAAGCTTTTAGTGTTGTAGTGCCTTCCAATAGAGTATTCTTCCACTTGTCAGCATAAGAACTTTCACTGTCACAGGATCCAGCTGTGCAAAGAACAGACATACAGAAGAATACATCATCAGCCACAACAAAAGCACATCTGCAATGGTTTTCACATGAGGACTGGAAAGAATACTACAAAGGGGAATATTTGCTGGTCTAATTCTCACACAGGTGAGCAAAGCATCTAATTCCTCACATCCTAATTTTCAGAGGTTCCAAAACTTGTTTGAAGAAAATTCATTAATGCTACACATTTTAAAAAAAATACATGCACAACAAGGCTGCAAAGAGCAACCTGATCAATTTTAACCACCTGTCACCAGCAAAGCATTCTTATTTATCAGTACACATTGCCTCCTTTTAGAAAACTAAAAACTATTCTTAATCACTTAATCGCCTAATCTTAATTCCTTCTTTCTTCTTATTTGCTCTTTTTTTTTTGCTAGGAAAAACAAGTACCAATGTCTTTATGAAAGCAGTCTATTTCACAAAGTCTATACACTGCAGTCTAGTGGTGAGAATAGGAAATAGGCTGAAGCCAGGAATGCTTAAATCACAGAATCATGATTAAATGCTAATCTTTGCTCTTCCACTAACATGACTGGTCTCAAGCAAGCCTCTTTAATGATCTTGCCAAGAAGTGTCATAGAAAATGACCACCCAAGCAAAATAGCCTTTCATAAAACAGACTGGAAACAGAAAAATAACCACAAATTATAAAAGGATGCCAAAAAAGCATATTCAATAATTGTGCTCATTGTAAAATCAGCTAACATTTTACCAAATGTTTTCTTCTCCTTTTTGAAATATGCA
Source organism: Clamator glandarius (assembly GCA_033459285.1). Taxonomy (NCBI): domain Eukaryota; kingdom Metazoa; phylum Chordata; class Aves; order Cuculiformes; family Cuculidae; genus Clamator; species Clamator glandarius. The sequence continues at coordinate 1,205,827 of JAUNZM010000020.1, forward strand.
GAGCGTACATCGATTGGCATAAGACAAAGCATTCCACCATGCAAAAATAGTGGAAACAATTAGTAGAAAGAATTCATCCTCCTTCTCAAAAAAAGTCCAAACAAGTTGATTTTGAAATCTTTCAGAGTCTGTATCTGCTGAAAAAAAAGCTAGCCTTTTCTAACCAAATCCTGTTTAATCATTTAATCTACAAGTAAAAATATATATATATATCTTGTACCTTTACAAGAAATAGAAGCAACCTTTGTCAAGTTAGTAGATGATGAAGATAGCAGTACTGGATCAAACTCCACGGGTGAGGTGTCTTTTTGTGACAACTGCCGTATTTCCTGCATGAAGACAAGACACAATGATACTTATAGCAGTACTACCATTACTATTGCAGCTCTTGTATTAGTGTATTCTGCTGTCCAATTTCCAAGTCAATATCTGCCATTTTCTCAAATCTTCTAAATCAAACCATGGATTTTTAAGCAAGTTAACAGCTCTTATGTCTTAAAAAAATTCCATCATTGAACTATATCTCATTGTCTAAAAGATCTATTAAATGTTTGAGCACATTTTAAAAATACAGAAATGTGACATTTGCCACCAACAAAATTAATCTGCTATTACAGAGCAAGCCATTGGGCTAATTAATTCCCCTTATAAATTCAACACACTAAAATATGACTTGTTGAAGCTCACTATTACCTGTATATGAACAAGGCTGTTCCCAGAATGCATGACGTACACATCTACTGAGGAATCACCTGTCCAAAAGAAGGAACACTGAGCTAAGTTCACCAAGGATGGAAGCACACTTGCTTTGTCAGATACTAATAAGAAGCAATTCTGATTTAAAATAAAATATAAAAATCTTTGTGCAACAGCTACCCTTTCGAAAAGGTCAAATTGTTCATATCTTAAGCTGGCAATCATTTCATACAGGAGTAGAAATCCAGTCAAGATTCTTGGCCATAAACATGGAGGCATGCATCAACCGGGAATCTTCCTTCAGAAAGGAAGCAGTCCCGGAGGTTCCTGGAGTGTCTGGAAGACAACTTCCTCACACAGCTGGTGAGCGAACCGACAAGGGACGGTGCCCTCCTGGACCTGCTGTTTGTGAACAGAGAAGGACTGGTGGGGGATGTGAAGGTTGGAGGACGCCTGGGGCAAAGCGATCACGAGATGATAGAGTTCTCGGTGCAGGGTAAAATGAAGAAGGAGGTTAGCAGAACAGTCGCCCTCAACTTTCAGAGAGCAGACTTTGGGCTGTTCAGAAGGCTGGTCAGAAAAGTCCCGTGGGAGGCGCTCCTTGAAGGCAGAGGTGTCCATGAGGGCTGGGCGCTCTTCAAGAAGGAACTCCTAGCAGCTCAGGAGAAAGCCGTCCCCAAGTTCCGGAAAAGTAGCCGGCGGGGTAAGAAAGCATGGTTGAGTAGGGAGGTCCTAAGAGACATCAATAGGAAGAGGAGGGTCGACAACCTCTGGAGGAAGGGGCAGGCATCCTGGGTGGACTATAGCGAGGAAGTGAGATTGTGCAGGGAAAAAGTCAGGAGGGCTAAGGCCCAACTAGAAATGCGATTGGCCAAGACTGTGAAAGACAACAAAAAGTCTTTCTACAAATACGTCAACAGCAAAAGGAGGGCTAGGGAGAATCTCCAGTCCCTAGTAGATGCAGAGGGAACAAGAGTAATAGGGGACGAAGACAAGGCTGAAGTGCTCAATGCCTACTTTGCCTCAGTCTTTAACCGTAAGGAAAATTGTTCCCTCTGTGCACAACCCCAAGGGTTGGATGAGAAGTATGAGATTCCCAAGGTCCAAGAGGAGTTTGTTAGAGACTTGCTTGCCCAGCTAGATGCCCACAAGTCTATGGGGCCGGATGGAGTCCACCCAAGAGTTTTGAGGGAACTGGCGGATGTGCTGGCCAAACCCCTTTCCATCAACTTCCAACAGTCCTGGATGACTGGGGAGGTTCCGCTGGACTGGAGGCTGGCTGATGTCGTGCCCATCTATAAGAAGGGGCGCAGGGAGGATCCAGGGAACTACAGGCCTGTCAGTCTGACCTCGGTACCGGGGAAAGTCATGGAGCGGGTGATCTTGAATGCTATCAAGAGAACCGGGTGATCAGGCCCAGTCAACACGGGTTCATGAAAGGCAGGTCTTGCCAGAGTAATCTGATCACCTTCTATGACCGAGTAACTACACTCTTGGACGAGGGAAAGGCTGTGGATGTGGTCTTCCTGGACTTCAGTAAAGCCTTTGATACACTTTCTCACAGCATTCTGCTTCGGAAACTGTCGGCCTCTGGCCTGGATGGGTGCACACTCTCCTGGGTGAAAAACTGGTTGAATGACCGGGCCCAGAGGGTGGTGGTAAATGGTGTTAAATCCAGCTGGAGGCCAGTTACAAGTGGGGTTCCCCAGGGCTCAGTCCTGGGTCCAGTCCTGTTTAATGTCTTTATCAACGACCTGGATGAAGGCATTGAGTCCTCCCTTAGCAAGTTTGCAGATGACACCAAGCTGGGTGGAAGTGTCGATCTGCTGGAGGGTCGGGAGGCTGTGCAAAGGGACCTGAACAGGCTGGGCTGCTGGGCTGAGACCAACAGCATGAGGTTTAAAAAGGCCAAATGCCAGGTCCTACACTTGGGGCACAACAACTCTAAGCAGAGGTACAAACTAGGAGAGACCTGGCTGGAAAGCTGCCAGGAGGAGAGGGACCTGGGGGTGCTGGTTGACAACCGACTGAACACGAGCCAGCAGTGTGCCCAGGTGGCCAAAAAGGCCAATGGCATCTTGGCTTTTATCAGAAACGGCGTAACCAGCAGGTCCAGGGAGGTTATTCTCCCTCTGTACTCGGCACTGGTGAGACTGCACCTTGAGTACTGTGTTCAGTTCTGGGCCCCTCACCACAAGAGGGATGTTGTGGCTCTGGAGCGAGTCCAGAGAAGAGCAATGAAGCTGGTGAAGGGGCTGGAGAACAAATCTTATGAGGAGCAACTGGGAGAGCTGGGGTTGTTCAGCCTGGAGAAGAGGAGGCTGAGGGGAGACCTTATTACTCTCTACAACTACCTGAAGGGAGGTTGTGGAGAGGAGGGAGCTGGCCTCTTCTCCCAAGTGACAGGGGACAGGACGAGAGGGAATGGCCTCAAGCTCCGCCAGGGGAGATTTAGGCTTGAGATTAGGAAAAAATTCTTCACAGAGAGGGCGGTTAGGCATTGGAACAGTCTGCCAAGGGAGGTGGTTGAGTCACCGTCCCTGGAGGTGTTTAAGGTTAGGGTAGATGAGGTGGTTAGGAGCATGATTTAGGGATTGGTGGGAATGGTTGGACTCGACGATCCAGTGGGTCTCTTCCAACCTGGTTATTCTGTGATTCTGTGATTCATTATCTCCTAAATGCAAGATGGAGCACAACTACTCCCTTTCCCATGGACAGCGAGACAAGAGGCACAACTTAAGAAAAGAAGGATGGCTGATGCTGTCCTAACTTTTTAAGTCTAAGAGCCAGCACATCAATAGCATGAGCGAGTCCATTAAAAACTGTGCTATATACACATACAGCTACTCAACATCCTGGCTCCTCGCCTGCTTTAAGCACCAAGCATTCTCAGGAGACAATGTGGAGCTGGATTCAGTGTTTAACATCTTTAGGGCTTAAAATGGTCCTATCAACTGGAATGGTAGTAACCTGGGGGTGTTGGTTGACAGCCGACTGAACATGAGCCAGCAGTGTGCCCAGGTGGCCAAGAAGGCCAATGGCATCCTGGCTTGTATCAGAAATGGTGTGACCAACAGGTCCAGGGAGGTTATTCTCCCTCTGTATTCAGCACTGATGAGACTGCACCTCGAATACTGTGTTCAGTTCTGGGCCCCTCACCACAAGAAGGATGTCGAGGCTCTGGAACGAGTCCAGAGAAGAGCAATGAAGCTGCTGAAGGGGCTGGAGAACAGGGCTTATGAGGAGCAGCTGAGACAGGTGGGGTTGTTTAGCCTGGAGAAGAGGAAGCTGAGGGGAGACCTCATTGCTCTCTATAACTACCTGAAAGGAGGTTGTAGAGAGGAGAGTAATGGCCTCTTCTCCCATGTGACAGGGGACAGGACAAGAGGGAATGGCCTCAAGCTCTGCCAGGGGAGATTTAGGCTGGACATTAGGAAAAAATTTTTCACAGAAAGGGTCATTGGGCACTGGAACAGGCTGGCTAGGGAGGTGGTTGATTCACCTTCCCTGGAGGTGTTTAAGGCACAGGTGGACAAGGTGGTAAGGGGCATGGTTTAGTGTTTGATAGGAACGGTTGGACTCGACGATCCGGTGGGTCTCTTCCAACCTGGTTATTCTATGATTCTAATGACTAGAGCAACAGGAGATAACTCAGCTTTCACTTGCTGTATTGGGTAACCACCCTTTGTTACTGGCAAAGCTACGTTCCATTCCACGGGGCACTATGAAGATGTAGAGGACCAAAAGAAGAGCAGCAGGAGAGAACAAGAGATGACTGTTATGCCAGGTCATTACACTTGCACGAAGGAATAAGACCTGAGTTCTTGCCCTTGCTTGTATTTGAATTACAGCAGTAGATGCAGGCTGACATAAAAGGACATTTCCCCAATTCACCAGGCACAATTTCTCATAATTAATGTGCTTTGGTCAGCTGCTGAAAGCAAGATTATAGGTGCTAGCTTCCAAAAGACAGCTGTTTAAAGCACATACACCTCTTCAACCTTTCCAGCTGGCTAGTTCCCCTGTGCAGACATTGAAGACCTGCTGTCCCACTCCTAGGTCCTAGCACACACTGTACACTAACACAGCACTACATTTCATTTTGTTACATCTTTCCCTCAAGACCACATCTCATTTAATTACACAAAGTGAATGCAAGCAAGTAGGGCTGTTTGAAATGTTAAAGCCACCACTGGTACTGATGGAGCAAGACATGGAACTTCCCACTGACAGCAAGGCCAAAGGGCTTGTATGACCAACCTTTAACCCAGTGAGGACTTAGAGTTGCATTGTATTTACTAGAAAATTACCATGAAGGCATTTTCTGGTGCTTTAATAATCAAACGTATTAACTGCAAGGACCCTTGACACCACAGATGTGAACAATTCTCTACCATTGTCAGAATAAATGTACATCCACAATGAAACATAACAAAGCACTGGCATCTCACCAGCAGGGAAACGGTTTACAGCAGCTATTTCAGTTTCAGCTTTTTTTAAGTATCACATCACAGAACAGGCACAGGGGGAACAGCACACATGGTTTTGTGACCAGATCTTGAACAGAGCTTCTTGAAAGACAGAAAGATCATGTTCTTTTCTTACTGATGTGTTAAAAAAAATACTATCTTAATCTGGATTCTTAAGCAGTTCCTTCTTCAATCAGAAAGTAAAAGTGGCAGAAAAGTCTAGAAAAAAAGCTATTCAAACAGATTGCAAAGCTCTATAAATAATCTTAAATCCTTTGGATTTAGAGGATTGTTTTGCTTGTGGAATTCTAGCTTACAAGAACAAATGATGCACATATATGTATTATCCCACTACATTATGTTCCACAACAGCCACTACCCCTAGTTCTGTACAAACCATTCTGCCTTCATAGTCCTATTATGGTTAATTTAATTAATGGGAAACCAAAAATGCAGTTGTAGAAATCAAAGGACCATGACACCTGTCCATACTATTTAAGCAGATGCATAAGCATGAAGAGGGTAAAGAATGACAGAGACATAATTTACAACTTCATATTCATTATCTTTAATAAAGAAGACTGGGCTTACAGTAACTCTGCCCTAAACAAAGTGTCTGACCAGCTGTGTTTAACTGAAATGATTAGTTTTCCCTTACTCACAGAATTTAGCACATTAAATTACAACTTAAAACAATTTCTGTTACAATTAACAGTCATATTTGGGACTTACCTGAGGTCTTTGTTTTTTCCATTGCTACATAAGCTACAAAAAGATTCTCCAGTAAATATTGTCTGTGCTCCACAAAATCTTGCTGCTCATTTTCCATTCTTACTGTTAAGCTCATTTCTAGCAGCACTGGGTCATCAGACATAAAACAGCAACTCTGGAGCAAGACAAGGGGATACAGTATTTGTGTTGTGGAGGGAATGGAAAAAAGTCATTACAGTAAGGTACTTGAGAAGTTAATCAGAGGTATTACCTAACTGATAATATTTCCAGCACTGAAATGCTGGCAAAAAAGGGAGTACTTATGACCTCTACTAAAATCTCAGCAGAAACCAAAGACACTGCAGGTATAGAGAGCACAGCAAAAATAAAGACCAAAAACGACTAAAAAGGACATTGAACCTTAAAGGAATGCAAATTTATTAACAGTCTTAGTCAGTCTCACCTCAGAGACTGCAAAACAGTTTCCTTTGTTAAATCCTCTGCCTTCAATAAAATGTGCCATAAACAGACTGATGCATGTATCTTAATGGCAGAAAGACAGTTCATGTTCAATGGTCTTTTTACAGTTAATTTTTCCAAATCCTGTGAATTTTGTCTCCATTTCTCACTGAAGTGATTTTTAAAAAACAAACATACATGTACAACTCTTAACAGAAAACACTGTCATCTGGCTAGAATACTTTAGATAAATACAAATAGGTTTTTATTTCCTTCTCTAAGTAGTAGCCGCTGCTAAGACAGCCAAGTCTTAGCAACTACAAAGACACAGACATTATATCACAAAAAATTAAAGCCAACAACACAAAACAAAAGTAGACAATCAACAGTGAGTAACAAACTTGTCCTGCATCACATCATGAAGGTTGCTAAACTCAGGCTCTAATACTCTACTAAGAGAAGTAATCTGCTCAGGAGGAGGAGAAGAAAACTTCCACCCCTAGCATGTGAAGTGCTCTTGTGAAGTGCCAGCAAAATACCTTCAGTTAATCTGAAGCATCACAAGGAGGTGCAGCGGGAGTGGGAAAGCATCTCTGGGAATGGGATGACAGTTCACCATTCACACAACATCAAATAAACCCTCAGCACTTGAAATGGCTGCTGGGAGAGGAGGCCACTGTGCAGACTGGAGCACAGGGACAGTGTTCGCTTGGAAAGCTTGTATCAAAGAGTGGGCAGCTGCACTGCATGCCATCTCAAATGTAGGTATATCTCAAGCCTAGCCTTATTCACCAATGCAAAAATCAAACATGGGAGTGAAACAGCCCAGAATCTCTGTCATGTCTAATGTATAGGAAAATAGGTATGAAGTCTGGGTCTTGTCACACCTGACAAAAGAAAGGTGCTGTAGACAACTGCATGGGCCTATATATCTGATCCAACAAAATACCCCACTATAGTATAGTCATTGCTGTTAGCCAATATCCGTTTACTGTGTAAGGACGCTTGAGGAGAGAGGGGAAGAAAAGATTTGGACAGCACTGCCTAGGAAGAGGAGGCCTAGGGGGTGAACTCGCCCTCCTCAGCCTCCTCCAAAGCCTCCTGAGTGCACAGCCCGGGGAGTACAAACTTCAGCCTCTCAGTTCACTGTTCTTTTATCAATATAAGCCAGATACTTGTGAAATTATTCTGGAGAAAGGAAATTACAGGAACATAATCACTTTTGTGCTCCTTGTAAGTAATATAAAACCTACACATTGAAATGCTTAGCCTGTTGGGTTGGGTTTTCTGGGGGGAGTTTCGGTTTATTTTTCCATCTCCCCCTATCTTAAAAATTACAGTGTGATGTGTGACACATTTATATGACAGGGTACAGTTTTATGAAAGCATAGCTAAAAGCATAATTCCCCTTTAAACCAAAACATTGGAAACTGCATTGTTGCTATAACTTCTACAGCACTGGAAAATGCCCCATGAAATTTGGATTAAAATAAGATTTAGCTGGATATAAAATGATAATAAAACTATACCTTAACTTGCGGATATGCGTCGTTAGGTAAACTGCATTCAAGGTGAACATGTAAGAGACTTGCATTTGTAGTTTCTGCCTGTAAGAAGGAAAAGTGAAGAAAACATCAAGCACGTTGCTTCAGAATACATTATCACATGAATTCTGTTCATGCACCACAAATTATAAAGATAACAGAACTGTTTCCATATATGCATGATTTTTTTTTTAAATAAATATAGTTACTCTGCACAGTTAACCAGCACTTAATCGCCAATTCTAGGGAACTCCATCAATATCTACTTACTTATCAAACTATTATTATACATGATTATTAAATATTTACACAGCATCAACATGAACAATCCTTGTAGACTTTCATATTTCAATAAACTGTATTCATCAGTGCCTTTCTGTGTAATATTAAAGCTTCTTTCCTTGTTTTCTGTATTATTTTCTTTGGTGATTGGATACTAAAATCCAGTTGCTAGGCCAAGAATGTAATGCTTCTTGAACATGGTCTGATACATAGGCTTCATGCTAAAATGGACAAACAGAAATTACTTGTTTTATCTTCTTATTGATTGGAAAGTGAAAAGAAAAGACAACATTAATTGTGCCAGCTCATAAAACACTCATAAATCTAAGAGGGCAGCAGCACCAACAGAACAGAGCATAGTTCATGAAAGCTATCTGGAAATCTGGACTGCCAAATTACTTGTACAAACTGCTTAGACAGTATACCTTGATTATAAATTAAAAAAAAAACAAAATAAAAAACAAACAAACAAAGAAAATGACAGATCTGTCACTCTAATAGTGCCTTAATTACAGCAAAATTACCTGATGATTTTGAAACTGCTATGGACACACACTCCCCCCTCGCAGTTTCTCCTGCAACACTGTACTAAATATTTAAGTGGGGTATCTGCATGTTCAAGTTTCTGTATGTGTTGATGAAAGAATTTCAATAGCTTGATGCTGAAAAGCTAAACTGTGAAGAAATGCTTTTGAAGTATCCTACTCCTATAATATCTCCCTGGGGCAGGATGCATGTGAGTAGACAGTAAATTCACCCCACAGGTGTCATTTCAGGGGGTCCAGTTTTATAAAAACACAGTCAAAAGGAAGCCAACATACAGTCTGCATGCCCAATTCAACCGGTTTTCATACCAAAATACTAGGGCTTCACACAAGAGGGCGATGTAACCTCTGCAAAGGTTGTTAGTAGTGACCCAAACCCTGTCCCCAGCACAGCTCTCCAGGGAAGGTGAACCCCTGCAACCTCCTTTCCTCTTTATATTTTGGACTCATCAAATTTTGAGAGCAGAAAAATACACCATTTGATTCCAAAACGCACACCTCTCACTAGCCTCTTCTAGCTATGATTGCTAGTGGAGTTTTAATGAGGCAGTAAGATGATGTGAAGAGCAACTTTGGGAGTGACTTTTCAGGTCAGGTAAGCACTGATGCTTAGACCTCCCTTCTCAGTGGTCACTGAGAGAACGTTAGATCTTTCATGGTCCTAAATAAGGAGCTGTTAGCCTTCATTCAATGCCATTGTAGTTCAAAGTTTTTTAAGACCATATAGCTCCATAAATAAAAAAAAAAGAAAAAAAAAGAAAAACAGCTAAACCATATTTTTCCAACTTTTACTTTTTTAACTTCTTTTCCTGACCTGACATAGGTCTATGTGGGAAACTGCTATCTTGTTAAAATTGAAGCTACTAATACAACACGCATATAGAGGGGAAAAAAGTGTTATTGGAGTGTTTTTCGTGTTGATCTGTTTTTATTTCTCTTTGTGAAGCTACCCTCAGAAAAGGAAAAGGGTTTTCACAGACTCATTAGGTTGGAAAAGACCTCAGAGAGCATCAACTCCAATCATACCTGTCTACTACTAAATCATGCCCCCAAGCACCTCATCTACCCATCTTTTAACACCTCCAGGGATGGTGCCTCAACCCCCTCCATGGGCAGCCTGTTCCAGTACTTGAGAACCCTTTCTGTGAAGAAATTTTTCCCAACAACCTATTACTCCCTCTTGTCCTTTCACTTGTCCCTTGGGAGAAGAGACCAACACCTACCTCTCTGCAACCTCCTTTTAGGCAGCTGTAGAGGGTGACAAGGTCTCTCCTCAGCCTCCTCTCCTACAGGCTAAACAATCCCAGTTCCCTCAGCTGCTCCTTGTTTTCCAGCCTCTTCACCAGTTCCATTGCACTTCTCTGGACACGCTCCAGGACCTCAGTGTCTTTCTTACAGTGAGGGGCTCAAAATTTAACACAGTATTTGAGGCATGGCCTCACCAGTGCTGAATACATGGGCAGAATCACTTCCCTGGTCCTGTTGGCCACACTGTTCCCGGTACAAGCCAAGAACACCACTGGCTTTCTTGGCCACCTGGGCACACTGCTGGCTCACATTCAGTTGTCTGTCAACCAACACCACTAGGTCCGTCTCCACCAGGCAGCTTTCCAGCCATTCTTCCCCGAGCTTGTAGTGCTGCACAGGGCTTTTGTGTCCCAAGCACATGCCTTGTTAAAACTCATCCCACTGGCCTCAGCCCATCAACTCAGTCTGTCTAGATCTCTTTGTAAAGCCTCCTTACCCTCCAACAGATCGACGTTTCCTCCCAGTTTAGTGTCATCCGCAAACTTGCTAAGGGTGTACTTGATCCCCTGATTCAGGCCGCTGATTAATATATTTAACATGACTGGACCCAGCACTGAGCCCTAGGGAATGCCACTTGTGACTGGCCTCCAGCTGGACTCATCTCCATTTACAACCACTCTTGAGGCCCAGTCATCCAAGCAATTTTTAACCCAGCAGAGGGTACACCTGTCCAGGCCAGAGGTAGCCAGTTTCTCATATAGGATGCTGTGAGATACTGTGTCAAAGGCTTTATTGAAATTCAGGTACACCAAATCCACAGGCTTTCCCTCATCCACCAAGTGGGTCGCCTTGTCACACAAAGCATTCAGGTCAGTTTGGCAGGACCTCCCTTTCACAAACCCATGCTGAGTGGGCCTGATCACCTGGTTGTCCTGTATGTGCTCTGAGATAGCAAGATGATCTGCTCCATCATCTTCCTGGCACTAAAGTCAGACTGACAAGTCTGTAGTTTCCTGGATCCTCTCTCCAGCCTTTCTCGTAAATGGGTGCAACATCTGCCAGCCTCTAGTCCAATGGAACTTCCCCAGTAAGCCAGGACTGGTGGTAGATGATGGAATGAGGTATGGCAAGCATCTCTGCCAGATTCCTTAATATCCTCGGGTGAATTCCATCCAGACCCATAGACTTATGAATGTCTAATTTGCCTAGTAGGTCTCTAAACATTTCCTCTTGGATCAAGGGAGCTTTGTTCTGCTCTTCCTCCCTGTCTACCAGCCCATGAGATTGAGTACTCAAGGAACATCTTACCTGACTATCACAGACTGAAGCAAAGAAGGCATTAAGCACATCAGCCTTATCCTCGTCCTTTGTCACTATTGCTCCCCCTGTGTCCAGTAAAAGATGTAGATTCTCCTTGGTCCTTCTTCGGTTGTTGATATATTTGTAGAAGGATTTTTTATTTGTAGAAGGATTTCTTATTTTTTATATTTGTAGAAGGATCTTTCACAGACTGGGACAATCTAAGTTCTAACTGGTCTTCAGCCCTTCTGCTTTTCTCTCTACAACATTTTTCTTCATCTTTGTAGTCTTCACGAGTTGCCTGTCCCTTCTTCCAGAGTTCATATATTTTCCTCTTTTTCCTGATTTTCATCCAGAGCTCTTTACTCAGCCAGGCCAGTTTTCACTCCTGCTGGCTCATTTTCTGGCACACGGAGACAGCTTGCTCTTGTGCTATCAGGAATTCATTCTTAAAAAGCATCCAGCCCTTGTGAGCTCCTTTGCCCTTAAGGACTGTCTCCCATGGAATTTTATCCAGCAGCCTTCTGAACAGACCAAAGTCTGCCCTCTATAAGTCCAAGGTGGCTGTTCTACTGATCCCTCACCTTGCTTCTCTTAGAACTGAGAATTCTATCATCTCACAATCGTTATGTCCCAGGCATCCTCCAACTGTCACATATGAACAGATGCACAATTTGTCATGCCCACTATCTTACAACAATGGTAGGATGGCTGTGTTAACCATAATGAAAAGATAAAGCACCTGAGAAGATAACACTGTCAGAAGCAAACTTTCTAAGAAGGCAAACCCAGAACCATGGCCCACATCTCCCAGCAGCACAAGCACTCCCATTTACACTGTAAATACCACTGCCTATGAATCAGAGCAGAGAAACGAGTTATGCAGTACATATTTACACCAGAGAGGAACTGAAAAGGAGAGGCACAGCACAAGGGGAAAAGTTAGAAAGAGCACTGCAGAGCAGTACAACCACTGCCACTTCATTACCTGGTGCCTCTGTTTTGCATGCATACATACTTCCACATGGTACACACACTTAGCACCTACATGAACTGGCACAGGCCAGCTCAACAGCCACCATGTAACGACAGACCCGATGCCACTTTTTGGGAAATAATTCCTTATACTGCCTCAGGGGCCCTGTCAATCAGACATAGCTTTATGCAAGATTTTCACAGAGACAGTCTTGCATCGTTATCAGGACTGTACATTTCAAACAAACCACTTCCTGGAGTTTGGCTACAGCATGATTTAAAAAGAACAAACACTGAAAAAAAAAATCCTTTTCTTCCTGCAGGCTGATACATCAAATTTTCTGTCCTGGACAGTCCTTGGGTCTAAGAAGCTATTTCCACTCTGAATGGTGTCAATAAGCTGTCCCTGTAATAATGATTCAGCAGAGTTTCATCAGTTTTTTGCAGGCAGTTATCAGGATAACACATTAAGAAAACTCTACTATTTTATTACCTGCCATCTCCACACCCAAGCACCATACTTGCACATATTTGTTTCTCTGATCCTCTGTCCACTGGTATAAAACACAGCTTAAAGACTCTTGGGTTCCTGTCAGTACTTCCAGTATTTTCCATGTTACTGGTCCATAAACTCTGAACTCATCTGGGAAGTCTGCAAAGTAATGCCTGTGTCTCCTATGATAAGACAGCTGGCCCTGCAGGTGTCCCCTCCATTGACATTTCCAGTGTGTATGTACAGCATTTTGAACACGAGGCAGTGGCACAGATGCCCTGTTAACGCCATTCAAATATTAAACAATGCCAAAAACAGGCCACTGAAGCAAAGGCTACAAGCAGAAGCTGGATAAACCAACATGACTTATATAAGCTCCACCATCTGTTAAGGCTCAGTGGTAACCAGGCGCTGCTGAATAACCATGTGGACATACTATGAATTTCCAGTGTTGGACACAGCTCTTCCTTCCTCCCAATGAGTTTGCCAGGAGCCAAATCCTGTGATCCAGGAATACAGCCAGAGCATGCCAATCCTGAACCTTTCAAAGCCTGAGACTTTGCAAAGAGTAATAGAAAGGTGGCGAAATTCAACAGTAGAAAAGACAACTTGTTATTTCCTTTTCTTTTCTTATTGATCACCAGAGTTTCTGAGGCCTGAAAACCTGAGTGAATGATGGAGAAAAAAAAAAAGCCTGCATACCTTTCCCTATTAAAGGATAAAACCAACCCACAAAGTCCATGAAAGTTCATTTTGCACAAAAAAATGCAAACATAAACCCGTCACATATTGTATTCCTGATGGAAATACAGGGGTAACCTTTCATCTATAATCCCCAGGGCTTTTATCATATTTTCAACAAAGCATCACAGAATGGGTTGAGTTGGAAGGGACCTTAAAGATAATCCAGTTCCAACCCCCTGCCATGGGCAGGGACACCTCCCACCAGACCAGGCTACTTAGAAGGCCCATCCAACCTAGCCTGGAACACTTCAAGGGATGGGGCATACACAACATCCCTAGGTAACCTGGACTAGTGCCTCACCACTCTCATCGTTAAAAATTTCTTCCTGATGTCTAATCTAAATCCTCCCTCTTTCAACTTAAAGCCATTCCCCCTTGCCCTATCACTCCATGCCCTTGTAAATAGTCCCTCCCTAGCTTTCTTGTACATCCTGTTAATTATTGGAAGGCTGCTGTAAGGTCTCACTGGAGCCTTCTCTTCTCCAGGCTGAATAACCCCAACTCTCATAGAGCCCATAGACCTCTCTTTCTTCCACTGCTTCTGAGCCTAAAATATAAACTAGGAAAGACGGAATCATACTCATTTTTACAGGTTCTGGATCAGAATATCAGTAGGGTGAACTGAAGGAGGCAATTCTAGAGAGGTCAGATATCCATAGAGCAACCCTCTTCTAAAAGGAACCCACGCTAGAGCCATAAGCTCCTCTGCAGTATTTAGATCTTCTGTCCAAACTGGTGACATTTAGAGAACTGAAAAGTAATTCCTAAACTATAGCCCAGCATAGGAAAATTAAACCTGGAGCTACAACTGAATCAACACTCTCACAATTCATGTCCTGTGACAAAACTTGTGCCAGGTGGTATCATACTGCACTGCCAAATACGACCTCAAGCTTGTGCTCAAGAGAAATTAAGCACAGGAAAATGTTCCTCCCTATACACTGAGGAAAATGTCTAATGCTCCCCAAAACTTCCCTACTCAGGAATTCAGAACTGCAAAGAAGCAGAGTCTGCATCCAAACTTCAGACAGTACCTTCACTGAGCTAGAAGTGAAGATGCGGAGATACATGTTGTGAACAGCATCCAAAAAATCCTTCTCAGTTGTACCCCTACCACCCCAAATTACAAAGCCTGACAGTTTTGGATTCCTTTGCAGGAGTCTGTGTGTGCTCATAGGCAAACACAACTGTGTGACTACAGGAAAGAGACTCGTACAGAGGAAAAGAAGGGAAATTGTGCATTACTCTCAGGCAGATATAAGACTGACCTAACATATAAGCAGCAGACTGGAAAACATGATCTGAGCTAAGAATTATCTGAGCTAAGAATTTTTCTCAGGTAGAACAGAAGACAACATCACAAAGGCAAACTAAGCAGCTTACATTTAGATAAAAGATTAAATTGTTACATGCTAAAATACTCTAAATATGTTTTTGAAAAAACCTAAATCTGTGTACAACACAAAATGAAATTTGAAAGATCAATTTTCTCAGCTAGTTATCCACTTGAAACATTCTGTATGGCCTGGAAGGCTATGAAAATACCTGCAAATGCAACCAAATCCCAGCAATCATTAAAGCTTCTTTCAAATGAAATAGTTATGCCCTGTAAATGCACCTTGCTGCATTCTCCACAGCTCCCTGCTTTAGTCAAGCTGCTGTCTTCAGCAGTAATACAGGCAGGAAGGGATACTCCAGCCTGATTCCAGCTCTTGTTCTCATCCATGCAGCATGCTATGCTTTGTAACTATGGCAAACTACTGGCACAGGTCTGCTGTGAATCAACATGAGGAACAGGTCTGAAGCAAAAAAAAAACCCAGAACAAGCTTAAGCAGCTCCTCTCCCAACTTTATATTACAGTTCATGTTTTTTTAGGACAGATCACTTCTCCAGTTCAGGTCAGAGCAGGGCCTCACAAACAGTTGAGTTAACACAACTGAGAGGACAGCACACCACAGGAGAATGAGTGGGCATAGTTTAAATGGTAAAGACTGTCTCATAAAACTAGAACATAAGCTCATCAGTGGCCCTATATCATGTGACCTCTCTCCTGCAGTCACTAATGCATGAACTTTTTGTTAAAATTCCTTGCACCCCAACAACCTGAGGACAAAAACCTTTTATGTCTAAGAAGATTTACGTTTCACCTCCACTTGAAATGTATACTGTACCAGTGTGTGTGATGCCTGGATGTTTTGAATGTGTGGGAGCAGTAAGTAGGCATTTGCTAGCTGCACTCTAGGTTCTTCTGGAGATGATGCCAGAGTTCCTGTTCCAAAAACCTAATGATAAAAAAAGGTCATTACATTAGTATGTAGTACTTCAGTTATAACAGTAACATACAAAACTATTTTGCTAATTATAGCAATCTTCCCAAGAAACAGATTGGTTTTTCACATTGGATTATTCACAGAAGCAAAACAAAGCACTCACCAGCAAGTTATCTCATAGAGAAAGTATCTAAACCCTCTTACTATTTTTCAGGCCACTACAATACACATACCCCCTTTTGCCAGTGTGGCAATTTCTGGAATAAATTTATTAATAGTGCCATTGCATATTGAATTCAATGGCTTTACCTTAAAAATTGCATAAGATAGTTGTTGAAGATTTTGCTTTTTACAGCCTGCAGTTTTCAAAGTACCATAAGATTTGTAAGATAAATGTTTTGACTGCATTCATATTCTGCTCCAATATTTATAACAACGAGATGCAAGATAATGAGGAAAAAAAATCACTAGAGTTTAAGTAAATGGGGGGGCACTTGTATGCATAAATTACTTTTTTTTTTAAATAGAAAAACCACACACTTAAGTAAGAAGATAATACAATGTATCCTATGTTCACTGAACATCTCTGACTACTGGAAAAAAATATCAGATGAAAAGGAATATTTTTTCTTTTATGGAGGCATTTACAAAGTACATTTTACTATAACTATATCTCTTCCACATTTGAGTGAATATTCTGTACATACGCTTGCATAAATGTATTAGCAACATCAAACATATTCCAAGGCTTTTGGGCTACCAAGAGCTCTGTAACTGCGAACCAACCACTCAAGTTATGCCTCATTTGGAAACTCTTAAACCTAATGCAAGCTAAAATTATGGGTAGCTACTTCCTCTGTTTCAGGTAGCTGGTGAAATAGACCATGAAAATCCATCTGTTATCGATTTTAGCAGCAGTCCTACTGATTTTTTGTTGACACTTAGAACTGCTTTTCTGCAGCTTTTTGATAAAAGGCCCTACCTAGCTGAGCTGATCAGTCAAGGATAGGAGAGATGTCAAATAGAGAAGGCCAGTTACTGTATAATGCAGTTCTTCATTCTTGATGAAGAGTTCCTGCCAAATGTGGCACTACCTCAAATAAATACCAGTTAAATGTGACAATGTAACAATTGTATCAAAAGACATGTATTTTAGTTGAACTTTCCACACAAAGTATGGGAATAGAATAGCCAGACGATTAAAGCTGGCATTGGTTTTTAATCATTGAATTCAGAGTTAGATTTTTCTTTAAAAAATTAATAAAATCAAAGAATTCAAAGTATAAAATGTTGCTTGTAAAACTAAAAAAACCCCAAACCCTTAAGACTTCTTTGAATTCACAAGTTAATCAGACAATAGACAGCTTTAATGCACAAAATATTAAAGTCTAAGGGTTAACGCCTAAATTTTCACCCTGTGCTACATCCCCAATGCGTTTACATAAAATCTTGCAGAGTAGTTGAAAACCACCTACAATATTTCTTAAATGGGTTTTTCATGACACATGCATTCCAGCTAAGTGCAGTCTAGACTGCAGTGTTATATGAAACCAACTAGTAGTGACAGGACCATGATTCTGTAAATACAGTATCTGAAAGGATGCACAAGAACGCTGGGGAGGGACTATTTACACGGGCATGGAGTGACAGGGCAAGGGGGAATGGCTTTAAGTTGAAAGAGGGAAGATTTCGATTAGACACTGGGAAGAAATTCTTCACAATGACGGTAGTAAGGCACAGGCTGCGGATGCCCCATCCCTGCAAGTATTCAAGGCCAGGCTGGATGGGGCCTTGAGGAGCCCAAGTTTGGTGGGAGGTGTCCCTGCTCATGGCAAGGAGGGTGGAACCTTTAAGGTTTCTTCCAATCCAAACCATTCTATGATTCTACACATATACAAATACACTTAGTTCTACCAGCACAAGTAGACCCACTAACAGTAGCAATTTTAATGATACATGTATGAGGGATCATGAGACTAACAAGATCTGGTAAAAGGGATGGATTGTAAATATTCCCCCACCTGATTTATTTCTTAAAATGAATTCAATGAACTTTTAATGTCTCTGTGACCAAAATGCATGAATATCACGTTCTCAAACATAAGTAAATCCAAAACTTAAGCTAAAAATAACAGTACTTACCTGATATGAAAGTACTCCATGAGATGAGGTATTAATAAATAATAAGCTTTCAATACTGCCTTCTTCTGTTGGCAGGAAGAGTACTCTGAAAGAAATTTTTCCCATCGCTGGAATCACCTATAGAGACCACAAAGAAGCTTGTTTTCTTGGTGTCAGTGATCAAAAGATCTACCATTCAGTCAAACGGCCCAAGACACCTTCCACATGTACACCTCTGTCTGTAGATCCCACTAAGCAGAACCTCATCCCTGAGAAGTTTCGTCTGTCTACAACTCTCAACTCTGTATCACTGAGAAAAACTGAGACCACACAGCAACTTGCCATATTATGTCTGGAGTTTCTCGGATAGCTCAGAGTGTCTCATCATCCAAGACTTCTTTTCGCACAATTAATCATGCAACACTGACAGCCTCTGCATGCACAACAACACATCCCTGCATATAGTTACCTATTACAAAGGGATTCAATCCCTTGTGATACATACTCAAACAAGTCAAAGCTGAACTTGAGCAACACAATTAGTAACCAAATAGGTCTAATTGAAAGAACAATGACTTTTATGTCTGCACAGTAATATCCTTTCAGCCATGATAAAAACACAAGATGCAAGCATAATTAAAACCCTTTGCACATCAGCGGAGGATAAAATCTGGGCTTCATCAAAGTGCGATCACAGCGATTTGTTCTTAACATGCACGACATTGCTACAGATCATTTAAAAAAACCTCAGAGTTAAAATAATGGTCTTAGATCATAAGGCAATTATACTCATAATTGCAATACAAAATGCATAAAACTTTTCACTGCAGTTTTTCTGAGGGATATGCAAGATCATTCAAAAGACTGAAAATTCAAGGCTATAAAACACCCACATGCCTATGGATTACAGCATAATGCTGCATCAAGCAGAATGAGATTTAACACTGAACATTTCTTCTCTTTCTCTGTTACTGTAAAACATATTTCTTGCTGCAGGTTTTGGATTGCTTCTCCCTTGCCAGCCTAAGTAGAAGTGAGCAAAAAAAAAATCCTAGCAAAACAGAAAAAAAGTTGGAGGTCCTACAAAAAAACACAGAGAGAAAACACAACAAAATGCTTAGGCCAAAGGAACCATGAAGGGTTGGCACTTGGCCATTGCATAGTTTCCAAAAGTACATCAACACTCACCCGGCTATGAGCAGGAGACACATGAAACTGTCTGGTAGCTGTAAACACTGAATTCACTAAAACTTCTCTTTCTCTACTAGGGTTGTAGGCATGCAGCATTTTAGCTCTGGGTAATCCCAGTAACCTAAAGGAGAAGGGGAAAAAGAGAAAGAAATTATTCACTTTATAACCACAGGCAGCGTACAAAAAAGCAGCAAACACAAATCACTCTAAAACATGTTGATACACAACACCTTCCTTGTTGTAACTATTCTTCTGAAACTTGCAAAACAAATTTTGCCCTTTAGTATACAATGACAAATAAGTAACACTGGGATGCAAAAGGTTTGCTTAGTGAAAACTCATTTGAATCACCAGTAGTTTAATAAAAAAAACAACCCTTATCAGGCACAAAGTTCTAAATAAAACATTCAAATAACCAGTGTCTCATTTTATCAGCTAAAGCAATGATTCTCCTAAGGCTTTTGCTTTAGCTAATACATGCTAAAACCCAACACCTTATACATTCGTTCTATGCTCTCTCTGAAACAAGGGGATCGTGTTTCTTTTTGATTACTGATAGACCAGAGGCTCGTTATTACTTAAGAATTTTCTTAAAAATGTTAAGGTTTTTAAGCGGAGTTAAGAAGTTTTAAAGTTTCATCAGAGGAGAACTGAAAAAAAAAAATCTCAAGTATTCTACCAATATGTTTTGTTTGGGACTTTCTGGATTTTATTTTCAGAAATTAAAGGAAGCAACAGGCTCCCCTTCCAGTAGGAAGGCATTTTTTCAAGAAATGAACAATCAGCATGAAGAACTGATTTGACATCCACACAGATCACCTGAAACATACCCAGAAAGTATTACAGTTCCCTGTTCCCTTTTCTTGCTTCCTAGAACTATGTTGATTTTCATTTACAAAGTACTGCAAGGGGAAAAACCCAGTTCCAACTCTTTGGCAATTACTTACTTTTACTCTTTTTTCAGAGGATGGCATGATCTCAGATAGTGCTCTTTATTCAAATGTAGCTCAATAGTTGTTCCTCCCTGCTTCATTATCAAGCAATATAACAATAATGTGAGATACTCACTGCATTCCAAAATGCAGAACTGATGGGTGAAAATGTAAGGCCTTCCCATTTGGAGGCATCTTTGCTGAGAAGCTGAAAAAAAAGGAAAAGAAACTACAATTACTATTTACTCATTGTCACACTACACATTGCAGGGAAGGAAAATATGTTACAGGCTCTGACTCTTTATATTCTAAACACACTCTGTTTCCAAACCTCTGCATAAATTTTTTTTTGCTGCCATAAGGCTGACCTTTTAAGAAGGTCACACATGTTAGAAAGCTCATGCCAATAGAAGTGCAGCTTGAGAAGTATCCCATTTTAGAGACAATGCTGCCTTGGACAATCTCCCTTCCTTGCACATATCCCCTCAGTCATGCTGATATATCTCTTCATGGGGCTATGAAGGAACTACAGAGGAGAGAAAAAAAAAAAAAAACAAACTTAAAGAGTCCTGGGGAATGAAAATTTTGTCAACAGGGAGTAGAACCCCAGTCTTGTCAATTTGATATTCACACAGGCACCAGTACAAGCACATCTGAAAAACGCAGAGATGGAGGAGTAAATAGCAGCTTGGGCAAAAGCCAACATCAAAAGAAACGCTTGCCTAGTTGTGGCTTTAATGCAGAAGCCAACTTGTTTCTTATATGCAGAAGACAGTAAGAATGAGAAACACACACATCATCATCTTTCCTTTGCCCCAGGAAATTCACAAAAAAAGTTCCCATCAGTTCTAGCACACTTTTACCTTATTTCAACATGAGTCGATGCCCTATAATGTAGGCATAAATCCCAGGATATCTTCACTATTTTCTCAATAAAAACTTGTCCTCCACAAGTTCTAACAACCACAGTGGTCAAAAACAAGACCAATGCTACATATCCGGTGCTAGGCTGTTAAAAACCTCCCTAGAAACAGTCTGCATGTTACATAGCAAAAACCAATTTCTTCTTTACTGGATGATGTTAATAAGCATCCTAGCAAGGATGAGTCTGAGATGGGAGCAGTGGACTGTAGCCTTACTAGTTATCCAGCTGCTTTGCATAACGTGTGGTAGTACAGGTAACTGGTCTTCAATTTAAAAATTTACTTCCGTAACATCATGCCTTTAATATATTAAAGTATCTACATAATTTTGTTGTTAATATCCCAAACCAATACAGACATCATAATTTATTAGCAGGCAGGAAAAGTCAGGTGTATTTTTACTATAAAAGCCACAACTTCCATGAAAACATTTCTAATGTAAGGGAGCAAACTCCTCTGCTGCCATATCAGGAGGAATGCAATATGCACTTCTGAGGAGCTGCTGGAAAATAATGAAAGAACAGATGACACAGAACTACAAAGTCCAGGTGAATCACAGCTTAGTTCCAGACAACTCATCTCTGCCCCAGCCAGCTCTAACTTAATTCTTAGAAAAACAGCAGCAACCAGCACCTTCTTCCCCAGAAGGAAAGTCTGAGTACTGCTGAGTCTGAGTACACAAATTTAAATTACTACTTCTGTAATAGAAAGCCCCAGATATTTGGGGGAGGGCACATTTCTTAAGGGCTCTCAGTTCTTTTTTTTTGTATATATGCACACATACATAGCAAAATAATAGTTATGCCAATGGTTTATGCACTACAACATCATCTTGAAACCCATCACCACTTAAGTTTCTAGCATCTCACAGGTACTGCCTGAAATACCTTTTACCAACAGAAAAGCCTTCGCTAACAAGGGCAAGAAGCTGAGTGCTCCTCTCTACCCATTCGTGTAACTGGCAGTGACTCTCCAAAACTTACTAATCTTCCTTTTAATCCCAGGATTGCCATCCCATTCTCAACCCAGCCTGTGGCTACAAGACATCCACCTTCTGTTCTGCTCCCTACAAAAGCTGACAAATTGCTCCAAGTCTCAGCCTGGCCCCCAAAGCAGAACAGCCACATTCCTAGAGCACTGTGCCCATAACCCTGCCTGCTGGCCAGCTCCAGGGTGCCTGCACTATTTATTAACAGCCCCAAAGTAGTGCCAAAAAATAACTTTAGACTTGAGTTTATTCCATGGCAGGGCTATATGAAAGAGAAATTCACCACTGGTTTAGGGGTTTTTTTTTCCCTCCCCTATGGGCTAAAATGCCAGGAATGGGCAGAGGGTCACTCTGCCCACTGGACTTCAACTACGAGGATGCATTTTAAAGCCCACCATTACAGACAGAAAGGGATGGGTTCATCTCCATTAGCAGTGTAATTCTCCAATGTGTTACCACAAGTCTCAAAGTCAGCTGGAAGCTGGCAGGACACCCTTCCACATCCCCACAGCTCAAACACAATTCAATACATTCAGATCTCTGCAGGGGATCTGACATGGAAATAAATGTCTAAGGCAATTTATTAAGACATTTAAAAGCCTAGGTCACTTTTTAAACAAAACATTTCCATTATGAATTTACTTTTTTAAAAAACAACCCAAACCACCCTCATCTCATAAGTAGGTTCACCTCAAATTATACCAAAATCTTCTCTTTTGGCTGCAGATGACATGTCCAAAAAAGTACACAGGTCATTTCATGAGAATGTTACAGGCCTGGGAAAGACATGCAAATATCATCCTAAGAATGGAAGTCTTAAAACAACAAACGTGCAGAAACAGTCCTCTTTGTAATAGAAAAAGCATGGCTCCCAACTACTCTTTAATTACTTTTAAAGTCAGCTTTCATCACATTCAAGAAGCTGTCTAACAAAGCTGCACTCCACACCCAATGGCATATCTCTGAACAACAATTTCTGAATAATAAATTTTAATACAGCAGATCAATTCCAACATTTCAGGGGACATTTTTAAGCATAGGTGAACCGAATTGAAGGGAAATGGGAGAAATCAATAGAAGTGGGAAAGGAATTCCTGGAAACTACTTCAAACATTTAGTAGCAATTGCTTTTGCATAAAAAACATAGTTTAACTGGCCCCATTATCACTTTCCAGCCTAACATTTCAATGCCCATCCTCCCCTCCATTTTCACAATATATTTAAACACTGACACACTGAACCATCCACATCCAGAAAGAAAGAATATGAACAGCTGAAAGGGTAGCCCCATAGAGAGCACCCGGGGCAGAGGGGAGACATGGGGGAAGGTGAAGGTGAGCCTGAGAAACTTCAGCTCATCAAGTGGACACACAGAAGATATCCAGCAGTGAGGGGCAAATCCCAAGCACGCACACTACAGGGGCCAGGCATGCCTGCTAGTGGATAGGGAGCACAAAAACAGGGGCCAGAGGGAAAGGGGGTGTGAGAAAGTGTGGTAACACCAGGGGAGCAGGCCATGATGGAGAAACGCAAGAAGCCCTCTCCGTCTGTGCAAGCAGAGAAATGTGTCACCCTAGGGCACCACTTTGGGTCTGGGGTTGCTGCTGCTTTATAAAAGGAGCACAGGTTGTAAAATCTTAAGCCATCATACGCCCTTCACTAAGAAGCAGAGGTGCTTATCTATAGGTAAAAGGGCATCAGAGGATCATGGAAAAGTTCCAGCCTCTTACAACATTTCCTGCTCCAGGAAAAGAACATTTTGGTGTCCTGTTGATGCTGAAGTAACAGAAAGGGGTGCTAACGCAGGGATGTTGCGAGTGCTGTTAAAAACATAGCTAGAATTGGTCTGCTCTTTCTTCTTTCAGTTCCGTTATGCTTCGATGTACTTAGTAAAAAAAGACATAAAATACCATGTCAGTACGATTTTTGAATATTCATTTACAGCCCCCAAATCTAATTTTTCTATGCAATGTGCATTATACAAAAGCATTGGTTCCAAATAAGCAAAGACACATTTATTTCTCCCAAAGTACAACAGAAAAAAACCCTTCTTCTTAACAGTATTATTCATACGTCACTGGCCAAAATCACAAGAAAAGCGTTCCCCCTAAAAATGCAAACAAAAGGCCAAATCTACTCTGGATAAATTGCTGGGGTTTGTGTTGGGTTTTTTTAGTTCTGTTGTGTACTTTTAAAATCAAACTTAAAACCCGAGTTAATTAATCTAATTACATGTATAAAACAATCTGCAGAATAAGCTGCATCTGAGTACAAGTGAAGGGAAGTTTCCTGGAGGAAGTTTATCCCAGTGTCCCTTTTTCTTTTATTAGCTCCTTCAAGCTTTCTTTGTTTCTTTCTCTCTTTAACTGATTACTTTAAATTATCTTAGAATGTATGTTATCCAACAATTTAGATAGTAACCTCTGCAGCTGAAAATAACCATAACTGCTACTTTGGTACCCTTTCTTCATCCTTCTTTTTGTGCCCTTTGTTCACAGCAGATAAGAAAAAGCAAGTAGGTGGAAGGCATTTCATTGTCGTATCTTTTTCTTTATGATTGCAGGGTTTTCTTGGAAGCAGCAGGCGAAAAGGGCTGCATTCATTAACGCACACAAGGACCTTTCTGAGTGAATCTGCTTAGGCTGTACTGTTTTATTTTTAAGCATATTGATAAATCTGAAACAGAGAAATGACGTTTAAAACCTCTCATTTATTAAGTAATCACAGAATGTCCTGAGTTGGAAGGGACCCACAAGGATCATCGAGTCCGACTCCGGTCCCTGCACAGGACAACCCCAACATTCACACAATGAGTCTGAGGATGTTATCCAAATGCTTCTTGAATATTGTCAGGTTTGATGCTGTGACTCTTTCCCTGAAGAGCTGTTCCAGTGCTCCACCACCCTCTGGGTAATGAGCCTTTTCCTAATGTCCAACCCAACCTCCTGGCACATCTTCCTGCTATTCCCTCTGCTTGCAGCGGGCAGAGAATCAGGCCTTCACGTTCCTTTGACAACATTTACACCACTTCTTTATATATAAATGCTCAAACAAATCAGCAGCACAAAGAGATTTTGGGAAAAGAAATACCAGAAACACTGTAACTTGACGAAATCTTGTACCTAACTGCAAATCTGGAAAGTTACTTATTCCCAGCAAGGGACTGAAGCAAATTGGATGGAAGGGAACATAAGAGTGCAATAAGGATCAGCTGCTGCCACACACACACCAACAGGAAGTGAAGTCTGGGAGCACCAATCAGAAATTTCCTTCAATAAGGTTTTAGTCACCTCTCTTGCTTTATTGGTGCTACAGGTAAATGCCTCTGGCCAATGTGAAAATGTGTCTACTAGTACCAACAGCTACCAGTATATGCTCTGCCTGGGCAGTTCAGAGAAATCTATCTGCCACTAAACACCAGGTGCATTTCCTCTACAGAGTGGCTCCCAGGAGAAGGTACAAGATTATTTTTCAAACAAACCTCGCATCTCCCCACAATGGGTTTAGCAAGTTGGGTCATGCTCATGCTAATTACTTCTACTCTTAATTCATCAATTATAGCATCTACTCCCCAGCAGATTTCTTTATGCTTTTTCTCAATCTCTCTGGAGATTCACTCCTATACTACACCTGATAAATAAAAGCAGACTACAAGGATGAGATTCACACATATGGAAACAACCAAACCCAAATGCTTTTAATAGTTCAGATCACGGCTGATGCAAATAAATTATTTTGACATATGAATATAGTTAATTAGGAGGGAATTGACATAGAAGTAGAAACAGCAGCTGAGCCAAAGCCTTCTGCAGAGCTGATACAAAGATTTGGTTTGTCAAATACCCTAGTCCTTCCTTCCTCCCAACCTCCCATTTACAAAGGCAGTAAAATCACCAAGCAGTAGTTACAAAGGTTAAACTGCAGCTCCTGAGAGAGACACGGCAGCTGTGAAAGAGATGATAAAATTGTTTGGAAATACAAGATTAAAACTTGAGTTTACTATCAAGGCGATTCTGCTGAAAAAAGGAATAGGAATATTTTTAAATCATTATTTTTTTGTATCCAAATTTAAGCTCCTTCGTAGAAGCCGAAAGAATCTTCAGAAACCAGAAAGTAAGTTCACCTTGCAACAACCCTACACAGCTCATGGGCAAAGTTGTATGTGGTATGTCCCCCACAGGGCTGCAGCACCCAGAGAAGCAAAGCTCCTGAACGGCTCCCCATGGCCTAAGCCCTGCTATGCTCGCCACCTCAGCTCCAGACACTTACAGGACTTCTCTTGAAGACTTCACTTACAGACTCATGTGACAACATATGAACATGAAGATTCATTTTAAAAGAAAAAATGTCCAACAGGTAAAAGAACAAAAATGTGAATTTTAAACACTGGAAGACTAGAAGACAAAAAACTTTGGCATTTTTAGTACTACATTGTTTAGGGAAGAGGGGGAGGACTGACTCACTACTTCTGCCTACTTGGGTTTGGCAACTCATCCTCAGGAATTCACTTACATGTTTTACCAGAGAGCTATGCTGCTTTTGGAAGAAAGATGGTCATCTTTATTTCCCCTGAACTGTGTTATGTACAACAGGGACCAAATCTCAGACTGTGGAAAGCAAGAAAGGCCAAAATAGTGTTACCCATCAGACAATGTATGTACATGTGTGCCTGCTATTTTGCATGTTTTGACTACAGGAAAATAGGAAATGGAAGCTAAACCAAATAAATCAGCAAAATGGAAGAGACAATCCCTCTAAAAACAAATCCTGTGATTTACGGCCAAAATTATGATTTAAGAGGCAGAAAGGTGTAGCAATCTTCTGAGTTTTTTTAAAAGCTTCTGAAATTGGCAAAGTGGCACATGGCTAAGCCCTGCTCACCAAGTTCCTGTGGGCTGATACTTAGTTTATGTCAAAAAGTACTGCAATAAAGAGGTGGGTAAGCCCAACTCCATGTGTAAAGCAGAAACCATTCCCCACTACTTCCCTTCATCCCCTCATGCACTGCCCTCCTCAAGCAACTTGAGAAGCCTCCTCTGCTCCTCCCTTCCAGCCCTAGAGTTTCCACTATCAGTAGCTGTCTTTCAGGACAACCTTCTCTCCTCTTTCGGCCCATGGTCCCTCTTCCTGTAAAATTCTGCAATAATGTTCATACAAGCCCCTTCACAGAATAGTCACCTAAGCCAGTAGTGCTTCAGTTTTATTTATTACAAAACTACAACAGAATTGAAATAATCAAACAGTATCTCACAGAATAGCACTTATGAATTCATATTTCTCAATGGAACGTAAATGGAAATATGGCATAAATAATAAAATTGGCTTGTCTCCCTGTTCTCACATCCACTGTCCTTGAAAAACGTTCTAAGAAGGTAAATGCAGCCTGTGATAAAAACCTGAGTAAGATTCATGAAGAAATCTAGAAGAGAAGATAAGCAGTGAGGTACAAAGTGCTACAGTGAGCATCCTGGTGAAAAGAAAAGGCTTTCTTCTCCAGATGTGCCTGTGTTTTGCATTTTAGAAGCAGCAGCATAATACAGCACGTTTAACAGTAGAACAGAATTATTCCCTCCCATAAATCAGCCCTCAACTTCTGAAGCAACTGAAATCCGTACTAAATCAGGTAATTAATTTACAATGACTTTATTTGAAATTGTTTTCTAAAACCCCTTCTTTCAAAATCCTTTAGCCACCCAGATTTCTAGCAACAGCCAACACTCTCTAGGAATGGTTCAGGGAGACCTTGTATTTTTCAAGCATCTTGGACAGACAGTCTGTTTGATCAGGGTAAAAACCCCCAAAACAATAACAAACAAACAGAAATTCAAAAGGAATATAAATCCTTAGGATCCCTAAGCACAGACCTGGAGGAACAATAAGTGGGTTAATAACTGGGCATGCAAATCAGGCACTCACATGGCCCAAGCTGAACCTGCAACTACTTTGGAAACCAAAAAAAGGAGTCTTGTTTCAACTCGGCTGAGAAATGTTCAAGTTATTTGTTTTGGATGAGTGTACAGGGCCCACTACTTCAAAATGCACATCAAACATTTTCTCTGAAGCATCGCTACCACTGCCAGCAAATCCCAAATATTCTGGCAAGGAGAATATCCACCTTCGTCTTGCTTTTTGCTTCATATAATTTAATAATTGCCTATTAATTTTGCCATATTTCATAAAGTGATCTCTAAGCACTTAAGGCAATGATAATTGCTCTGAAACAGAACCTTTAGTCTGCCTTTTTTTAGAGTTTCTTTACAATTTAATTTTTTAATAACTCAGCAATCTTCTGTTAAACTGTTAAAATCACACAAAGATAAAGTTTACCCTTTTTTTGTAGTTTTTCCCAAAACAAATTAATCAGAGTTGCTTGCCTAATATAAACACACACTTTTGGCTCCATCAGGAGCCTTGGCATTCTTCATGCTTCATCTTGAATTACCAGGTCCAGGACTTCCGGGGTTATGAGAAAACACTGCATTTCATGCCTTTTTAAAGAATGCTTCTAGACCATGAGTATGTGAAATAAAACCACAAATCCCAAAGGCACACAAAGCTGCTCATGCTATTTTTTTTCCTTTTTAAACCTCAAAGTTTTTTAGACCAATTCATTTTTTTTTTTAAAAATTTGCTTATCCTGTAGCTGCCAAACTCTCTCAAATAACACCCCAAACCCTTTAAAATGCCTACATAATTCAGGACTGATTTTCAAAAAGTGACGCTAAGAACACAAATAATTTCTGAGATGTTAACTTCTGCCTATCTTAATTAACAAGCAGTGAGAAAGGCAGTCAAGTCTGAAAGCACTTTGGCCTACTTCATACATGTAAATAAATAGCTGCTTTTTGAAGAATGATGCTCAACTCTCACAACTCAAAATCAAGATGAGCCCAGAGACTCTCTAAGTCTGAAAGATCACACAGTTTATCCAAAAACCTGCATAGAGTCTCTAAACTGAAAATGAAACCATTTCAAATGGAGATGTGCTGCTCATGGCCTTTTTCTGACACTTTGAAAACATGCACCCTAGAGAAAGAGTGCATGGAGCACTAGAGAAAAGGCTTTCATGGTGTCAGCACACAGCCCCCTCCAGCTAAAAGCAAACTACTAACTGCAAGCTGAGTGCTGAAATACCATGAAATTTAAATGACCGTTCCCTACCCATAGTTTTCAGAGTGTTTTACAGAAAGCAGTCAAATTTCACAGCATGGCCCTGTGAAAGAGGTAGGATAAAAGAACCTTGAGAAAGGCACCTGCTGCATACCTAAGGAGAGTGTATTTATTTTTACTTGCTAGGCAGTAAAGTACTTAATTCTGTCCTTGCAACGGCAAAGCCATGGCAGAATGTTTTAGTAGCAAGGGCTGTTTTTAAGCATAGTCCTGTACAAGCATACTTAGGAATCTAACAAAGGACAAGACAGATACTCCAAAAGAAACAAATACCAATTCTATCACATTGGCCTCAGTTAAATTAATTCCTTTAAAAGTAACAATGAACATGCCTTCTTTTCCTGCAGAGCATCTACAGGACAATTAGCAGTATAGAAGGAAGAGATCCAAGTAAACGTATCCATTACAACTCTGGTTTTAGAGGTTAAAATTAAAATTCATTTCAGGAAGCACACACAATTTTAATCAGAAAGCAATCTCCTAAAATTGAAGAGCAAAGGTCCGATTTCTGTCGATTCAACAGCAACCCTTCTTCAAATGTCTCACTTTCACACGCTAGGTGTTTCTCGGGTGGGGGGATCAGGCTCCTGCCTTGAGGGGGGGAGGCCCTGGCAGGAAGCGCAGTGGGGTTGCAAAGCTCATGGCAATAGGAAGTTACATTCTTGTCAAATATCACTGCACCCCACCATTTCCTTTTTCTATTTACAGCCACAGCCAAAAATTTCCATCTTGACAGAAACCATTTTAAGTTAACACACTTCAGTAAAATGCATGAAACAGCTCTGTGGTTATTAAGCAGCTTGACCTGCTTAATAATTAAGAGTGATAATCTTCCTGCAGGAGCTGCCTTTTGCTGTTTCTGCATTAATCCAAGCCTTGTAAGTTTCTTTTTATAATGAAAAAGTACAGGCCTGCAGAACAGCTAAGGCACAGCTTTGCTTGGTAGATCTTAACAGCCCATAGGAAACTTTTACACCAAACACCTTAAGCAGTAAAAATCCCCTCCCTTCCTCCCTTGCCCCAACCCTGGTCCCCCCAACACAACAAAAAGAACCTTAACTACAATGGAAGCTAAACGAATACCAGAAAACCCAGACCCAGGACTTAAAAAAGTAATATTAATGACTTTTAATGCTATTAATGTATTTGTTTGGTCTGGACTATGCACCTTATACCACTTGCCCTGAGAAGAAGCCATGGAAAAGTCAATAAGCTCATGTTTTGAAGCTGCAAAATCCAAATTTGACCTAACAGTGGAAAAAAATCAGCCTGGACTTTGCATTTCTTCTGTTAATTTCAGCCTAAATATCTAAAAACAAAATATAGTCTTTGATCATCAATCTTCAAGCATAGTAATTTTTCTGCAAACATCCAATACCTTTCCTTGTTTAAGCCAACATCAGAATTATAAGGAGAAAAACTGACACTGCTGTTGATTGCCAGATTTATTAAAATCTTAATTCTCTTCTCTAACAGAAAAGATTTCAAACAGGATTTTCTAAAGCTTGTGCAATCTACCCAGAATTTAAACTATATATGCTAGCTTTCTAGGAATACCTGATTTTTCACGTCATTGAATAGTATTTGTACAACCCATATTATATGACTGCAAAAATAGGATGCAAAGAAGAAATATAAAGAGAAGGAGCAGGGCTACACTTTTCTTAAAGGCACTATAAGCACAGTGCTGCAGGGTGCATCTGTGGTTGCACAGTAGTCCTGTGTAGAACAGGAAAACAAAGCTGCTCTTCCCTACCCCAGGGGCCACTACCAAATCTAAAGGAGGAGAAGTTATAGATGAATCACTAACCAAAGAAGCAACATCAAAAAAGTAGCTTTGGCACAAAATCAACACCTCCATCTCACAGGAGCATCACTCACTTGTTCTTGTTTTTTGCCCCTCCCAGTCGGGGTATATAATACTATCTTTAGTGACCCCTTAAACACTTTGTGTCACTTGACAAAGCATTTTGTTCTGGTCCAGTAACCTACCGGATCTATGCCATTTTACAGATATGACATGTAGTATTATTTGATGGAACATGTATTTTCTCCAGAAAAATATGGAACTTTTTTCTTATGAAGAACCTTCTAAAATTACAATAGTGATTAAAAAAACCTGACAATTACTAATTGTTCATTCATATTTTATTAGCTATCACTTGCACTGTGCATTTTCACCTTGATCTATATACTCCAGCAGTCCAGTTTTATATACCTACTCTTAAAGCAAAAGCCTTTCTTTTCCAATTCCCCATACAAAACTCCTTATAATTTCAAGTTATACTTTCCTGCAAGCAGAAAAAGATGGAGGAATCCTTCACAGTATCAGATCACTTCCACCTTCTCACCTAAAGCCAGTAAACCCCTTTGGTGGCATGACACCATGCAGATAGCTTGCCAAATTGTCCCAGTTGCCCCTTTTGCAGAAAGCAGCTTGCTGCACTAACCTGTCTTGTGTCACTTGGCACACTGGGTCATGATATGCAAAAGGAAAGGACAGCTCTGTGATTCAGTACTATTAATAACAGGAAACATTCTGACAGTGTATTTGCCACTTCTCTTAAATGCTACTGCGTATTTATACTTCATTAGATTATGCTGTTAAAGAAAACATAGATATGAAAAAAATTAAACCGGAAAATTCAGACTGGCAAGAAAAATTTAGAATTACCAGGACTAGTAGTTGCAATGCGTATTGCAGAAATGATTGCGTTCTTACAAAACATCTGGGATCTGCTGAAGCCAATGCTCTGAGCATATTCCTCTAACATACAAAATGCTGCAACCTTCCACCATTAAACAAAGCAGAATCATATGAAATACACCCTGTTTCACAGGTTTATTAACAAAATGTGTACCACCGAAAAAAAAAACCTCAGGTATTTTACGTCTGACACATTAACATCTAGAGCTCTGATATCCAGGAAGAGGCAGATTGAGCCATTGAATTAACATTTGTTTCCTTCAGCAGGGTAACTGATGGGGGAAGGAAGAGGAGAAAAAATAGCTGGAAAAAGTAGGAAGTCAGCTATTGATTATTTTGTATCAGTTGAAAAAAAGTACTTGCAATCAAGTACTATATTAAGACTCCACTTCTCTATATTCTTTCCTCTTTATTTCAAAGCTAATCAGCTAATTGGAGTTCAACAACTTTAAAACTTCACCTGTGAAACTAAAAGCAAAGAATGAATAACACCATTTTTAGTTTCTCGACAACCCTCAAACCAAATGCTTTCCACTGCAAGAAAGGATGCACTTTGCTTCTGCACATTCCACACATCAACCTTAATAGGGAGTTTCTCAAGCTGCTTGTAAGAGGAAAATCTCCTTCGACAGGCCAAAGATCTCCCTGCAGCCCAAAGGCGTATTTCACCTAGCCTGGTCATCTGTCTCTTTCTTGCTGCTTCTTCCTCCGCAACAAGCAAAACTATGCTTCAGTGGGACTTGCCCAAAGTCCCACTGAAGCCAGTGGGGCTCCTCACAGGCAGAGGGGCAGCTGGAGAACTAGCATGGAAGGTTTTCCCCCTTCTTAAAGGTTCATTCAGAAGTACGGACATGTGTGACCTAAGTGCATTCAACCTCTGAATTGGCTTTGGTGTGTAACTCCATGGCAGTATTTTACACAAAAAAAGGGAGCAACTATGCTTTGCAAGGCAGATCTGGTTGTTTCAAAATGGAAGACGTGGCTTTTGGCAGGAGTATGCCAAAGAGACAGTGGGAATAAAGAAGCAGGAGGTGCCCCAAGCCACAGCAAGCAGTGGGTAACACATAGATTTGCAGCTACCACAAGATCACATTTTTGACACCTCATCTTACCTTTCTACAGCCCGTAAAATTTCAGCAAGGGAAAATAAAAAAATATGAAAGCATTCAAACCAAATGTCATTGTTCCCATCCCAGTGCTCACACAGAGCAAGACCTAACTTCCAAGTCAGACCTCACAACAAAGCCACAACAGATGCGGATGGGGCAGCCTGCAGTTCTCCAACTCCAAAATGGGCTTTCTCAGTTTGGGAACAAAAGTGAAGGTCTCTAATCTTAAAATCTGGAATAGTATCTGAAATATTTAACTCTGGTGCCCCTCCCTGCACAGTAAACTTTCCAGTAATTACTCTAAGAACAAACCATGCACCAAAACGCAGCCCACTGCTTCAATGACCAGAGAGCATTAACAATGGTATTTATTCACAAGGAGAAAATAAAATTCCAGGCAAGACTGAAGGCAAGGGTTCTAGGGCAGGAGGGTGTGTTTGTTTTAACATTTGTGGGATCAGCCACACCATCCCAGCAACACTGGAAACACTCACAAAGGCCAGAAATGCTCCCTTTTCAAAAGGGCAGTTTAAATGCAGCAGAAACTGGGTCAGCAATAGGGCACAGAGATACCTAGGCAGGCAGCAGTTACCCCGTGGGCTGTAGGCAGCAGGCTTGCAGAAAAGGACTCTAATAAAAGACAGAGCACACCAAGACAGAAATCGGACAATAGCTATTGAAGAAAGGCAGTTAATAGCAACAAAGCACATAAAGCACAGGTCAAGGAGTTGGTCAAGTACAGCCCCTCCAACTCCCAACCCTCCTCCAGTTGCTAGGAATCAAGATCTAGACACAAACCAGCGATGAAGGCACACAGCACTAGCAGGCAGGCATGAAAACTAAGGAGGCATGTTAAATCCACAAAACTAGAAAAATGAAAAAAAACAAAAAAATGAAAAAAAACAAAAAAATGAACTGCAAAGCTTATTCCACACTATTACATGGCAGCTCACTTCAAGTGTGTTCCATCCACATTTAAAAAAGAACAAGAATTATATGATATAAGCTTGTATATGATTAGCATACTCACCACCTGTGTTTGAGTATACCATTTGTACATTCATTGATGCATTTATTGTAGAGATCTTAATTTCAAAATGCCAACCCACAACTTCAGTCGATAGGACAATCTAAGTCAGCACCAAAAAAATATATATGCAGGCAAAATGTAAGAGGTGACCCACAATGTTATTAGTGAGGTCTGACTTGCTGACTGCTTTGTATCCTGTGTAATAGCTGACATCAAATGAGTGAGCAGCGTGGCTGCTACACACTTCTGACAGCCAGAGCGGGGAGACTTGATTTCATTTTACGCAGACCCTTAAAACCATTTTACATAAACAGAGGTGGTGGTTACACAAGGTGCAAGCGGTTATGAATCAGTCACTCCCTCCTTTCTCTCATTTCACTTCCCTTTTGCTATTGTGTGCCTTTCCTTTCATGGTTTGATGGTAATCTGCTGTTGTCCCTTATCGCTTTTGCCTATCACTTGAAATAAGCAAGCTTTCATTTCTCCCTTCCATACCAGTATCCTTGTTCACTTTGCGTTTTTATTAGGGGCACCTTCTTCCACCCTCTACTTCTTTCCCCTCTTCACAATCTTTAGTAATTTTTTCTCATTACTATACTTCCCCGTCCTCCCGCCTCTCTGGCAATTACACCCCGTCCTTCCCCTGCTGCCACATTCTAGCCCAGACAGGTTCAGTTTCGCATCTGAGCAGCTTCCAGCGCCACATTAGGCAAGATGTCTCACCAGCATCACATGCAACTCACTGGCTGCCCAGCCTCTCTCTCCCCAGCCAGGCAACCATGTGTGGATGGTAGTGTCCTGTTTCTGTAGGCTTTTACATTAACCAACACGCCGCTTGAGCTCTGGTAAGAGACAGCAGGCTGAAGAGAAGCACTCTGTGCACTGAAAAGGATGGGAGCCCTAAGCAGCTCCCTGAGAAAGGTCTGGTGGTTTCAGGGGTGCCTTTTGCTTCTGCAGCAGAAAGCCTGTGGTACTCAAGAGGCAGACTGCCAGACGCAGCCTCTGCCCCAGAACCACACAGATCAAGGCCTAATGTCTCAAATCTCTGACCTGTATGAAAACCTGAGCAGAGAGGACAGACAGGCTCATTGTGCAAGTCAGAAATGCCAGGGGTTTGGAAATGTTACGGCAACTTCACCTGCCACCTTGCCTTCTGTGACAAGGAAAAGCTGCACACGACAGGGGAAGCAATGGAGGCAGGACAGCTCAGAGGGATGTGAGCACTCTCTCCCTCTGGGCTCCAAAATTAGGAAAACTGTCACTCCCCCTCCTTCTGAAGGACCACGAAAAATGGGCTGCTCCCAAGAACAATGCAAAGCAGGTAGATTAAATTAATTCCATGACTATCCTTTCTGGCGAAAACTCTTTCTCTCTTGCTGCAAAAGAAGCTGGAGGTGACTAGCCTTCCAACATCTAAAGCTCTGTCCCAAAATTACTCCTCTGCCATTCTCAGGTGCCTGGGGAGGGAGGGAGCTTC
This sequence comes from Clamator glandarius, assembly GCA_033459285.1. NCBI lineage: Eukaryota > Metazoa > Chordata > Aves > Cuculiformes > Cuculidae > Clamator > Clamator glandarius. The sequence goes on from JAUNZM010000020.1 coordinate 1,241,211, forward strand.
CCCACAGAAAAGACCTCATACTGGTGGTGGGCATGGGTCCTGCCTATCACAGGACAGGTGAACCTTACCTGGCTACTGTCCTTACAGTCCTTCTGTTGTGCTGAAACACATTTTTTTGCATGAGTGGTGCACCACCATACCCTCTACATTGACCCATTTCAAACAACTGAAGGGCAATGCACAGATGCCATGATGGCACTGTAAGCATATTGGATATTGCAAAATGTTGAAATTACAGGGCAAATGCAAATGTAAATGCAAAATAGTCTTATGGCCTCAATAGCACTACCAGTTTCACCACTACCAGTTTCACCACTGCCTTGCTGCCACCTCTTTCTTCTCATATACATGGCCCCTCAGGCTGTGACTCCTCCACCAGAGGTGGGACCAGGCTGCTGCACCCATGGGGTTCGCAGCAGACACTCCAGAGAGAGCCATGCTAGGACGAGGGTCTGATGAGGGAAGGGACAAAAAGGAGAAAAGCCAGCACTCAGTGCAACCTCGCAGTGTAGTTTGTTGTGAGACAAACTCCACAGGGTACCCAGCCAGGCAACGGGCACTTAATGAAGGGAAAGAAAACGATCCCTCCTCCTCTCACATCTTCCAGAACATCCCACTGCCTCTCCACCCTGAGATCTAACATCAAGACACTAGTGTAACTGTGATGCTGGACAGTACTCATTCATACTGAGAACATCAATCCTCCAAAATGCTTGGTGTTTGTGGCTTGGTGCATGCTGCAGCAGCAGGAGCCAACCTGCCAATGGTATTACTTCAGCCAGGAGCTGGTGCTCAGAGGGCACCGAAACTCTGGGTGTCCATCCTGTGAATGATCAAAGTCACACGCCAATAACTTTGTCAGAGTCCTATTGCAAAAGTACAAACCTTTTATATTTTAGATGCTTATAATATTCCTTGATAGACTGATCTACTTTTCAAGTAGAGAGCAAACTTCACACTCCTGCAAAGGCCTTGAGATCTTTCAGGACAACATTTAGTACCTGCAACTCTGAAAATTTCACATACTGTACATTTTCATCCTCTAAGCAGTGCCTCAGTAGCAGCAGTCACAAAAGTGTAACTAATTTCAACTTTAAAATCACAGCTTTTATTTTCTGTCAAATGTTACAATCTTTTTTTAAATGAATCACTGAAATTTGTCCTCAAAAAAACCCCAAACTGTTTCATTAGACAATTCAGTAAAATACAATCAGTTTTGCTTTTTATCCTATAGCTCTCTCAGGATTCAGCTCTGTTGTGCTACGACAATTGCTATCACCACACTGTACGTGAAGATGGGTTTCAAAGAGAGTGAAATGTATCCACAGACCTCACCTGTTTATAAAACACACTGTAACAGATGAGAAATTTATAGCTTTTACATATTTTCAACAAGAAGAGCTTCGAGAACATGGTACACTTTGCTCTGGCACTCCAATAGAGCAGCAATGAGGTACGAGAGCCTTAAAAAATGGCACACATGCATTTTCAATTGCTTGTAGAAACTTCATCCGAGTCCACTGCAGCAATGGAGTTAAAATGTAGAACAATATACAGGAATGTCAAAACCTGAGAAACCACACAAAGGATCCTCCTAGCAAATAATACAAAAATAAGCGTGCATCTGTTTTTTCTCTCTCTAGTGCTAAACACAGGGTCAAAGAAGTTACCAAAGTCCCTCTTTTTTCCAAGTGTATTCCCAACAGCAGTGCAACACGCAGCTCCAACAAATGCAGTCCAATGTCCTAAATGCTTGGAGATGGCATTCAAGCAAATACACACCTATGCATATGGCCTGATTTCACTTTGATACATGACTGACTGCTGAATTGATTTCTGTTCTCACTGATAAGAAACAAATACCTACAGCTGCTGGACTGCAAAGAGATGCCATCTCCTGGCATTTAGGGCACAGTAGCTTTCTTTTTTTTGGCTTAATTCTGATAACCAGAAATGGCAGAAATAATTGAAGTAGCTTCAGAGGAAAGGTCATGACCTCAATATGCCAACAAACTTAAAAAAACATTAACATTTGCATCCACTGCTTGCCAAATACTGTCAGAAGTGTGCAGGAGCTGACAGCAATGACTCAAAGACTGTCTCTAGAGCTTCTGGAAATAAGTGTCTGTATGAACAGTCACATTTTGGACCCTCTCTTAGGACCCGCAAAAGCTTTTCAAGCATATACCCACCACATGGTTGACCAGGAGAAGCCCTCCAGTAAATCAGGAGGGAAAGCAGGGCTGTAAGAACATAGCAGCATTCAGGGGGCACAAAGAAGAATAAAGAACAGTAAGGCAAGCAGGATTATTAACTTTCCACTAGATCAGGTATCAGCATTCACACATGATTAAAAACAGCTAGGAAATTCCTACTCAGGACATAAACACGTATATGCTACCAACAAGGCAGATAATAGCAGAAACTAAGATCAGCAGATTACAAACTGGTCATTCATCTCTTTATGCTTCAGTTTCTTACAGAAATTAACTGCATCCAAGAGAGAAACATTAAAACAATGAACAGCAATTTAAAATACTGGAAAGCAATATAGAATCATTTGTATATGCAAAGAAATAGTGAGAACGTACGTCAGAACAATTTTGACTTAAGGTCACTTTTTCTTCTTTATATATATCATTCAAGTTTTTGAATGCCTCCTGAGGCATTTTGAAGCGTGTCAAATTATCATCCTGTTCTCCAAAGGCCAGACTACTTTCAAATCCTACGATTGCAAAGGAACTGAGGTCCTTTATAATGCAAGTTCAGCTACATTACTGTCACCATGCCATCGAAAGAGCAGTTTTGAGGCTTAAAAAAATAGCGAGTTGTCCTCTGCATCTCCCAGGAGCATGCTGTTGCAAACAAACATTTTAACAAAACTTTTTCTTGCTTAGAAAGTCCAACTTTTAACTGAAGCACAACAAAACCATGAACCAGACACAACACAGCCTGTGCTTTCAACAGCACTGGACATAATAGACAGTCTTAACTGTGTCATGAAGTTTCAAAGTAGAAGTTTGATTTTATCAGGCAGTAACAAAAATTATTATTTTGCACTTCAAATTTCTTAAATTTGACATCTGTGGGGCTCTGGTATCAGGCTGGGTAAGATGGTAAACCCCTGACTACAGCTCACTAGGTACTGTAACAGTAGCTTGAAGCAGACAAGAAGTTATCAGAAGAGAACTTCACCAAATATGAGAACAGAGGGCTACTCTGTATCTTTCTCTTGGAAAACATTTGCCCTTCTCTCTCCTTTTCCTCAAAATTGACAGGAAAACTTGTTCACAGTGATTGTTTCTGACTGAGGAATTCCTGTATTTAAATTTTATATAGAATCCACTTGTTCTATAGAAAGCAAGTTCTGTTTTATATACTCACATACAAAAGATATCCTGAGTTGTCCTGGTCTAACTATATTTCCACGGTACTTTCTAAAAGTTACTAAGGCGCACACACACACACAAAAATGCAGCTTTATTTGTATACTACTCAGGGGACAGGAGGTGGAGAGAAAGATAAGGTGAAAATTACTGAAAAGTCTCCTTTATGCACTTGCCTACCAGTCATGCACTCAGAGCCACTGCCAGGGTAGAAACACAGCTTCCCCAGAGCATGTTTCATAGTCAAATAAAAATATGTGAAGCATTATAAGCTAGGTTTGTATTGTTTGAGTCCCTAGGAAGATGAGAGGCAGGTGAGAGCACTGCCTATAGTACTTTATTACACCAAATCTAATGGAAGTCAGGTAACTTTACACCCAGCTTATAAACCAAGCCAGTGTGGTGGGGCTGATGATTCAGAAGTGGAGTGTCTGCAAATTCCTGAAGGTGAGCAAGCTGTTGTCTGTTGTTTTTTTTTCTATTTCGTCACAATTTGATAATCTGCAGCAGCAGAAAAACTGTGAGGCTAAATGAGGTTTGTCAGTTTTCAGACTGCTGACATTGGTCTATTACTCCAGATGCCTATTATTTGCCTGGGTAACAGTAAAATAAAAATTACTGCAAATTAAGCCTTCTTAAGGGCAACTAAGAAGCAGCTATTAGGGAAGTAAAAATAATTTTTTTAATAATAAATGCATAGACATATAGCTAAATCTTCTGTAGCCTACTGCCCAAAAATCAGTCTCTGGCTAATCCTTCTATCATACATCTGAAATCCACCATCAGAGTATTAAAATGCAAAAGTAGCAGCATAAGAAAAGAGTTCCAACTCTGAACTACTTATATTATAGAAGCATATACAGACTAAGGGGCACTAAGTTTATAATGACTAGGACAAGGACAAACATACCACAGCAATTGTTTGGTTTTCTTTCTTTTTTTCCTTTCCCTAAACACACAAAATGTGTCCTAACATTCCCATTTTCAAAAGTAGGCAGGTTAAGTTTAACAACAAAAACGTCATGTTCCAGATGGGACTTGCAGAGCGCTTACAGCGTGTGGCTGCTTGGCATTAAGAGGTGACCCTCTACATGTGTTTGCTGAATGACTGTACCAACAAGCCTTTGCCACCACGAGATCTGTCTCCTGCACAAGCTTTGCAGCCAGTACTGAATGGGAAATAAGACACCATATGTCCTTGTCCCACCTGCTCGGATCAGGATTGAACTAACTCTAAAGACCATGCATTCTGGGTGAACTCTACCCTAAAAGCGCATGTTACAAGGGTTTACCAAAAGCCTGAAAAAAAATTAGAACTGTGGACAACACACAATACGTATGTGTGTGTGTGTGTGTGTGCACTTGCTTTCAACTTTCCATATGATGGGAGGCTGTGTGATTCGCCACACCATCCTCCCAAACCCCACTGCCTTCAAGACTATCTATCACACTGATGCAAATGCTTTATCCACCTCCTGTCCATCAGCCACTGATTTGATAAGGCATTACTCTCAACATACAACAAGACAGTCGTCTTCTCAAGTCCCCACACTTCTGGGGACTCGCTTGCCCACTGATCCCTCTAACAGTGAGCAGAGCACATTTGGCTGAGCTCCTTCCCAGCTCCTTCTGCACTGCAGCAGATAAAGGAGCAGAAAGCCTGACTTGGTACAAACACCACCACACCACCACCCACCCCAACAGCAGGCCAAAAGGTAGGTAGAAGAAAAGGGACAGAAAGATCAAGGAAGGGGCAGGAAAATATCATGATGTGTGGACCAGAGCCACAATGAGATATGAACAGGTCTCCCTGGGAACAGCTTGGTTGAGAAAACACAACAGAGACTCTGTTGTGCAGGTGAACTGCATTGCCAGACACAGCTCCAGTATCAGGTACTGCACCCTTCCAGCACAGGAGAAGGATGAGACCAAGGAAGTACTTCTGTACACATTTTAAGGTGACACTGCCACAGGACGCAAGAGGAAAACTGATTAGAGAATGGCCACAAGTAAATGTTAACCAGGCAAAAATGAAGCAAATAAGTGCTTTTAATCCATAGGAGTTTTTTTGACACAACTTATACAGCTGGATAAGGTGGAGGGCAGCACTGGAGAGGGCAAGATAGACTCTTCCTCTTGCAATACACAAAAGCTAGTTTCAGGCATGGCCTGGATGGAAGCTAAGAAGAAAGAACAGATGCCATAAAAAGGCACACAAGAGATCAGCAGGAGATACAGAAAGCTCAGAAAGTGGGAAAAGAAAGGGAAGAAATTATTAACAGAAGATAGATAGGTACAAGACACCAAAATATAAAGCTCAGTTTGACCTTTTAAGATAGGTCATTACATATGAGAAAGTTTACTCCAGTAGCACACACCCACAAATACAGCTCCTTCACACATGCTAATCCCTGTGCAAACATAACCTTACAGCCCCAGCTGGGAGGAGACTTCACTGCCTGTTATTTTTATCAGTATAGAAACTGAGGTGAAGACAGCCTGTGTGGCTTTTCAAGGCAGGATGAGCCTTATGAAAGCACAAGTGCCAATTCTCCACTATCACACCAAAATCATCTTCATTTCTCAAACTCAAATTGCCTCCCACAGATGAGAAAGACCATTTTAGCTCTACACACAAGTCAACGTACAGATCAGTCACTGATCTGACCACAGGCACCTTCCAGCCCAAGAGGGCTCAAAATAGTGAGGGAAATGCATACACACCTGCACAGTTTTTCACCTGCACAGTTTTTGTAGGCAGATAAGGTCTTAATGATGAGCAGGACTGCAAAAGCACATCAAAGTGTAATTAAATCCACCCATGCATCACCTTTAAAATATTTCAGCTAACGTCAATTAGGATCCATGCTGAGGACAGAAGTTTGACTGCTCTTCACAAAATGTAGCAGGACCATCTCATTTGCAATTCTAGGAAGCCATAGCGTTAGCTCCTCAGGCTGCAGTGAAATATAGTACAGGCAGCTGCTCTCATCGCAAAACTGTCTGAAAGCAACTTACAAACAAATAAATTTAATAGACAGCTGACTCATTTGCTAGCACACAGCACTGGCATGCAAAGTAGGTTCTTTGATCCCTGTATCAGCAGTCCAGTAACACAGTTTTGCAAAAGGACCAATATTTGGGAAGAAGCAATGCACAAGACAGCACAGCTGTCCCTAACAGCATTTAATACAAAGTTCAGCAAGGCAAAGTTCATCAATGAATGAATTACAACACATAAAACAGAGATAAAACAATTAAAGTAGCAAGAGTTCAGCCTGCCACCCTGGCTGTGCCAGGCAGAAATGTAAGGAAGGAGAGAAAGGGTAACACTAATAGTTCCTTCCAAAATAATCCATTTCTTCATCTACAAGAGAACCTCCAACTCTGTTGACCTTCTAGCAATCGTATTCAGTAAGCTTTTTTTTTATTGTAGCTTCACATTATCCTCTGTGTTCCCTTAGGGATTTTTCACCCAAGCATAATAGGTAAGGCTGTGCATCTCATTTCCATTCCTTTACTTCTAAGGATTATATAATGTAAATTTCATTTCTTAACACATCCAGTAAAACTTAACATTTGTATTCCCTTGGTAATATTGCAAGTAGAATACAACATCAGAGTCTTATAAAAAAAAAAAAAAGTTAACCAATGCCAAAGAAGGTTTTGGTGCATCCCAGTAAAAACATGCATTCACATTATAAACACATTTTACGCAAGTGCATTAATGGTAACTAAAAAGCTTTTCCTCAAGAAATGCAGCTTTTCTCTTTTTTAATGCACACATGTATTTCTGCTTCTTTTGTGAAAAAAATATATTAAAAACTTAATAAGAGCAACTGTCACTATTACAAGTTAGAACCAAGTGCATATTCCAGGAAAAGCCTTCATGTAAATTTTTCAAGTATTTTTGGAGCATAAATTTAATGATAATCTAAATGGTTACTGGTACTCAATACAAGCTTAGATTTAAAATATTGATTTAGGATGGTTCCTTTCAGTTTAAGCACTCCATGACACTCTCAAAACAGCTCTTCATTTTGAAACACGTTCTCAATGGATACTCAGTTTGACTTCACGAAAGATATTTAAGAAGTAAACACAACAATAAAATCGGCTTCTTTAATATTCACTTTTTTAGCACAAAATCAATTTTTATTCTTTTCAGTAAGAAAAAGCAGAATAAAAAAAAATTCCAGTTGATCCTAACCTACTTTTCAATCTTCCTTTTCCTGCCCCAGTCACTACCGTAGCTAGTTATCTGGAACACAGGCGTACCACCAGTCCCATGCCATTACTTTCCAAGAACTGGTTTCTCAGAAATTATGGCACTAGGTCCACAAGCTCTTCTGAAGGGCAAGTCACTTCCGAAGAGTCTTAACAGTTCATCCACAACACCAGACTGATCTGCACCTCTTGACTGGAGACTAGATGAAGTTGTGGCACTGAGAATCTGAGGCTTCTTCTCTCCAGCCCCACTAGATTTTTTCCTGAAGCAAATTTGTAACTACATCTCCAGTATCTGCTAAACCCCTGAGTAATTTTGCAATCCGTAACCTTAACTGCTCTGCTGTCTCTCAGGCAACTAGTAAGGTACTCCGTGGCTACCTTTACCTTCCAGATAATCGTCCATGTCTGAAGCACTATCTCACAGCCACAACAAAGATCACAGGATTAGGAGTAATCCCACTTGACACTTGGGAGATGCCAAGGTGCCAGGCACCAGCTGTCACTCCCAGGGCTGCACTGTCATCCTAGCAGAAATCCACTGGGAGCCGATACCATCCACTGCCCCAGGCAGCTCCAGTCCATGGGGTCAAAGCCCAAAGTGATCAAAGACAAAGGTTCAACACAAATGCCTGACTGAGCTAACTGCATCACACTCATAATTTTCCTAGCAGTTGATGCCTATCCACTAAGAGGAAAATAGGTCCTAAGCCCTAACTGTCATGGGTAAAGGCTGAAAAGGGTAAAGGCTTGAAAATGTCCTCTTACTCACTAATTACATACCATACTTTTAGTATTGTGTGGCTTTCATTTCTCATTGACAATTAATGCACATCAAATAAGAGTACACATGCCACATGTGTTTTCTGGTGCACTGTTATCTGGGAAACTGGATCCTCAAAGGCCTCCCTCCAGAAGTCCTCAAAACCAAGCATCAAGAATAGTCCAATATCTACTTCCTTGAAGTGGAAAGCTAGAAGTTTTGATAGTATCATTTGTGCGCATCACTTCACAGTACTGTGCCTTTATCAGTACCAAACTTCTGCATTTGACTCATTCTGCTGCTTTAGCAAAACATAACAAAAAAGTAAGCACCTAAATCTTCACAATTTGTTACAGCCAGCTGTGGCAACTGAACAATTGAAAAAGAAAAAAAAAAACAAAAGAAAAAACTTTGTCAACTCTTAAATTATTGACTTCCTTCTAATAAACCCTCCTTTTCATCTGGATGGCCTCTTTTTACTGCTGACACTCAAATGTTAAAAAGAGGGTTTGAAGGAAGCTTGAAGCTTTTTTAATAAGGCTAGTCCACATACATGTGGCTTTAATTCGGTCAAAGACTGTGACCTGTAGCAGTACAGCAACTCCAGTATCTACTGTCCAGCATTTCTTATTCCACAGTCTGATCCAGAGACACACAAAACAGTGGAAAGCAACCTACGGTAGCACTCAAGCAATGATAAAGACAGGAATCCTAGGCCGGAAATTAAGAAGTTGCTAACTACCTCTTTCTCACTCAGGGCAGCTGCAAACCCATGGACTTCCAAACCAACCATTTCTCATTCACCCCCAAAATAGTCCTCTACAAAAATGGTTACTTTGACAATGTTTTTTTTACCTCTCATCCAAACTTCTGTATTTGTTAAAACTACACCTAAGGCAGAAATAATGAGACTGCATCCATTACCCCATGTGCACTTGTCACAAAACCAACAGCAAATCAATAAGCCTACCCCAAACAGCAGACCTGTGATGCACATGCAGAGGAAATCAGTTACAGGTTAATACTTCATAATCTTTTTTGTTTTTTAAAAATAGGTTAGCAAGCTCCCAAGAGAGCTCATTAACCTAGAATTAAAAACTGAATAAAAGAATGTTTTGGGAAGAGACTTTCTCCTTTATGCCCCAAGATGCTGAACATTATTCAGCTCTGGGTTAAATTTTGAATTCTCTATCTCCATTAACTTCTGTTCATACCTCTACATCAAGGTGCTTTGCTTCTAAGGGCTTCACGTCAGATTTCAGTAGCTTTATCTGATTTCCCTAGGGCATGCTGGCAGACAATGAGATGTAGATGCTGCAAGCTCTCAAGTTTTGCTGCTACAGGAAAAGGAAATCCCCATGATTTCACCATGTAGTAACATAAGCCAAGAGAATGAAAGTTAATCTGTAAAGAAACTAATAAATTTTGGTATTCCTAAAGTACCTTTGCAAGGGCTTCTTCATTAAGTCTACACTATAACATTCATTCAGTACACAGAGCACACACAGCAGCAAACCAAAATAATTTAAGATACACACAAACCCATGCCTGTTTAGGCAAGTTTCCTTAAGTATTTCAGTATAACAACACAAGGATGTCTCCATCCATGTAAGTGAACCATTTTTTGAAATGAGTAATTACAAGTAAAAATCTTTAAGCACCTGAATAGCAAAGAAAAAGGTCAAACCACTTTTCCCCATTTTCTGTCTGAGTCTCAAGAACTATTTATCTTTCCATAATATTTCTATTATTGCCACAGTAGCCAGTTACTCCATACCCCTAGAGAGAAAAATCATAGAATGGTTTGGGTTGGAGGGGATCTTAAAGATCATCCAGTTCCAACTCCCCTGCCCTAGGCAGGTACATATCTCACCAGCCCAGGCTGCCCAAGGGCCCATCCAAGCTGGCCTTGAACACTTCAAGGGATGGGGCAGCCACAGCTTCCCTGGGCAACCCGTGCCAGTGCCTCACTGCCCTGATCATAAAGATTTTCTTCCTAAAGTGTAAGCTTCTTTCAGCTTAAAACCATTACCCCTCGCCCTATTACTACATGCCCTTGTAAACAGCCCCTCCCCAGCTTTCTCGTATGCCACCTTCAGGTACTGGAAGGCTGCTATGAGGTCTCTCTGGAACCTTCTCTTCTCCAAGTTGAGCAACCCCAACTGTCACAGCCTGTCCTCACAGCAGAGCTGCTCCAGCCCTCTGATCATCCTTGTAGCCCTCCTCTGGACCCATTCCAACAGCTCCATATCCTTCTTATGTTGAGGATGCCAGAACTGGACACAATGCTCCAGGTGAGGTCAGGTGAAGATTTTTTTTTTTCCCCCTCTAAACTACATTTCTCTGCCTACTACAGAAAATCTCAGGAACTATGCTAAGCACACCATTTGAGACTGCTGTCTTCTGACTATGTCTCAATAAAAAGAGCATGCCTAGGCACGCAGTGAAAATTTTGCATCAAAACCATGTAAGTCCCCAGCTGAAAACCAGGAAGTTCTGTATTTGCCCAGGGAAAATGTCAGCTTTCAATAATTTAGCACTACTTACATAAGAGGATGGGGGGGAGGGGGTAGCAGAATTCATGAATGCAGGTAGGTCTTGGGGGGCGTAGATAATCACAGAGCATCAGCACCAACTGTAAGAGGCAGCAGTAATTCTCCCATCCTGTTTCTATACCATCTTTGTCATTTCCACAGAGGTGAGGCACAGGTGCCCTAGTATGATGCTGGTTCAGACAAGAAGGCTCCCGATGGGGCAGAAAGAGGGGAGGAAAGCCACTCAAAGAAGCGCTGCAGTGAAGGACAGACTCAGCATAACCATCCCCTTCCCATCCTCAGGCTTATCCCTTCTGCCAGCTTTCAGCTCTAGGCTTGTGTTTCATTAGATCTATTCACTCTCAAACCCAAGGTACGGGCAAAGTGAGATAAATGGGAAAAGCATTTCTGGCTAACTGCAGCCATCAGAGCACGGTGGTGTCACACACGTTTATTTTAAGTCTTGTGATCTTTCTGGCTGGCATGGCATGGTACTGAAAGCTGTACCCACATTAACACATACCAAAGGAAGGAAGTGTTTCACTGGTAGATGTCCAAGCATTTTAATCTGGACGCTCAGAGGAAACAAAATGTGTGTTTAAAAAATAATCTGTGATGCTATTTACCCAATCCTTCAAAATACAAGAGGCCCAATATATTAACAGAAAGAGCAGAGCTGAGGCTACAGTTCTTAAGAACTTTATTATTTAACTGATTTCAAAAAATAAAGCAGGATATTTAATGTTCCAGTGCAACACATTATTAAAGTCTTCAGTTTTAAATCATCTTCACTTCCTTTTCCACCTTGGTACACATTAAGACTCCAAGACTATTTATGTCTGCAAATTTTGGAATGGAAAATTGCCTTCTGATTTAAAGAAATTAATTACAAAATATACAATACAGCAGAATTAATAAGCAGATTTTTTTTGTGCAAAAGCAACACAAAGCAAATACAGCTTAGAGATAGAATAAGAACTAAGATGCAAGAGGACACTTCAGTCTTGTATACACTGCACTATTTTCTAGTTTTGCTAACAAATTAGTATTAACATTAGTTGAGAAAATCATAAGCCACGGGTAATGAACATCTACTTAACATGGAGCAGAAAAAAAAAATTCTAGTTGTCTGCCCAATTACGCTTCTATATTTCCCAAAAATAAAAATCAAAATGAGCTTCAATACTCTTGTTTTCATTTGATTTTTGCTTACCTTTGCTCTTGTGGATGCTCTTCCACATCCTCCTCTGAATCGGCCTGACAAACAGAGAAAATACTATGTAAGAATCTCAGAATTGCAACAGGGTGAACTGGACATATGTACCCATATTAACTCCTTTGAAGATGGATGCCTCGTGATTTGCTTGCAAAACAATTTCAGAAATCCAGAATTCTAGAGCAATTCCTTTACAAATCAAGTAAGGTGGATGGTAGCCATCCCATTTGAGGTTTCAGCTCATTTTGCCAAGATAAATGGCAACTTAACATGGCTACTCCACTTTTTTTCCAAATTTTGCTTGAATAGACTCATTTTCCATTTATACAAACGCATCACTACAAAATTCTCCTCACATATACCATTTCAGCCTAAAACTGTCAATTGCCCCCAAACTACAGGAAGTCTATTTCCTCCACCTTCAACTTACCTGCTCCCCATTAGTAAATTTTATTAGTCAGTACCTAAGAAAAAAGGATGCAGAACACCTTGAAATTCAGATCATGTGGTATCACCAAAAGCAAAGGCAAGATACCACGTTCCAAAGAGGACAGCGAGATCCCAAACCCAGATCTTACCAGTGATCAGTAGTGCATACAGACACTGGAGAGAGTAGAGACTTTAAACACATAAGCTTAGCTCAGTTGCTGGACTGAGGCAATTTTCGAGACATGCAGTCAACAACTGTACCAGCTTGCAGCTCACAACTAACTACTTTGAGCTGTCTGCAGAAATGAACTTACACATTGGTTCAATGAGCTCCCTGCAGGAAATCCATTTAAAACAAGCAGGTAGCTGCTCTGAATTGGATGAGATCTCCAGGAAAGCTTGAGGTACAACTTGAAACAGAGCATGTTACAACCACCCAACCTGCGCTAATGAAGTCAGGGATGGCTTTAGGGAGATTAACATTTTTCAGGAAGAGGTCACAGTTACACTGCCAGGAACAGCTGGTATGTTTTCCCAGCTACTGCTTCTGGAGGTGATGGTTCCACAAGACATGAGCTATAGACTTTAGCAATAGAAGGGCAGGAAAAAAAAAAAAACAACTCAACCTTTTAAAATTCAAAGAGTGCACCTTTCACTACCCCTCCTACACATTTCCCACGTAAGAACATCATGGAACAGGCCCCAACTCACCAGCTTTGATTCTAGCTCCTATTTTCACTATATGCTGTGAAAAAAAAAGAAGTCACCTGCACAAATATTGAATATCTTTCTGCAGGCTTCAGGTGCTAAGCAGACCAGGCAGCCATAGTTGTCTACTGAACAGGACAGTAGTATTTCTGAAGACGTGAGCCTCAGGAAGGGGGGACAAAATGACAACCACACTAAGGCAGAAATTATGGTTATTATTATTAATAATTAGCATTATTGTGGCTAAAATAATGATGTTATGGCTAACATTATTACAGCCAAAAGCTACCAGATGCATCTAAACTTCAATCTTTTGCCACAAGTAGCTTAAACAATGGAGGCAGCACAGACTTCACCACAGCAACACCAAATCTGTTAACAAGACTGACAGGGAAGTATAGGTGAATTTGAGGACTTGCAAGTCTTTCTGTATGTCTGCCCTTAAAGGGAGGCTGGAGACACTGTGATAATTGTCCATGATCTGCAGCACATCACGAGGCTTTTCAGCACACACCTACCTACCCAGAGGTCTTATCACCTAGCCCTCATGAAGACCCAGCCACCTTCTTTAACAACTGTGCCAATCTTTGCTGTTAGACTCTACTAGTAAAGCACAATACAAACCCATTATCCATTTTCCAGCTCCTCTTTTACTTGTAGGACCTCAGTATGATACTAAGCAGAATTGTAGCACTCCTCATCCACCTTCTCCAGAAACAGCTTCTCTGCCACAATAGACTGGCAAGCTATCCTCATTTTAAATTGCTTAACTTCTCCTTTAAATGGCTTAGCAACTCCCAGGCATCAGAAATCTGGAACTATGTCATTACACAGTGCTCACCCTTAACACTAGCTGTCTCACCATTTCTCGTATTCACTTTTTCTCAAACAACAATGAAGAAAACTTTCCCAATCCACAGTGCAGCCAGAGCATAAAATATGAATTGTGAAAGAAAAAAATAATTTAAAAATTACCCTCAACTCTGAGCATGCACACAGAGCACCATGTCCAGTGTTCTCCTATCCTCTCTCCTGTGTATGTCACAGGATACCGCATACTTAAATGTAGGATTTAAAAACAAACAAAAAACAACAACAAAAGAAAAAAGACCACAAGAAAGCTTTATCAAGCTACCATTATCACCAGACAAGTATTACAGGGGGATGGGAGGAAGGAAACGACTCCTGAGGCCAAAATGCAGGTCCCAGTAACCTATTCGTGACATGAAAAAATTCCCCGTGCTCTAAACCTCATCCTGAATATGGGCAGGTGCTTATCTTGCACTAGAAAGCCCTTGAAAGTACCCCTCTCATGTCACACAAGCCATAAGAGCCTGGGCTGACAGCTTCTACATAATCTGCATGGCCAACCAGCCCCAAGTCCTATCAGCACCATCCAGAGGCTCAGCCCAGAGGCTGGAGGAGCCTTTTAACAGCCCAAAGAGGAACACAATTCCCACCCCAAGTCTGTCTCAGGCTTTCACACACAAATTGTGTGCCTTTAGACAAACCCTGCTTTTAAGTAGGTGACTCTGTACATTCAATTTGTGCATAGCTGATAGGATGTGCCTCTGTTAATGGCATACTGCAGTGCTGTGTATCTCAGATACATATGTAAGATCAAGGTCTTCATCAGCTTTCGAAACTGGCAGAACAATTAACCTTATTAGTCCCTGAGCTGCACTGAAGAACAGGAATTGAAGACAAGTCACTGCAATGTGCGAAAAGAAAAAAAGTAATAAAATAATCTTTCAGAACTGAGCAGAACCGTTAAAGTGAAAACCCAGACAGCAGCTCTGTATTTGCACAGTGTCTGTAACTGACTATGATACAGCAAATAATGTGGCATCTTTCTCCAAAATTCAAGCACCTGAAATACAACCACATAAGCTGAAACAGGCAGTCACTGTCATGTCCTAAGTATGCGCAACCAAACCAAAATGTACATAAGCCTTCCTCTAATGAAACAGCTCACTTTATGCCCTACATGCAACATGCAGGAACAGTAGAGAGAGACACAGCACCGATACCAAAAAAAAGTTTGGTGCCTGTCACCTTTCAAGACAGACTGTCATTTTCAATCACAATAACAAGACCTAGAACCTAACCTTCATTACTGCTTTCTAAAGTAGTTCCTCCCTCAAGACTGAAAGGAAAGTGCTAAATGCCCTGCTCTGCAAGTACCCAACCCACCTGCCCCTGCCTTTGGATGCTCACAGTCACCACCAAAGCAGTTTTCCGATGGACAGAAACGAAACCACGACCCTTCAATATCTCTTTTAAGTGGTGTCCACCATGAACAACAAATGGCATTTGTGCTTCTTTCATACACTCATGTCTGTAGAGAGAGCAGGCCCAATACGTTTACTGTGCTCCTCCTTGGGCTCATTCCAGCAAAAAAAAAAATATGTTACTAACCACCTCCCAGCTTTGCACTGAAATACAACGTGGCTGTTTATATCTGGAGCTTTTTCAGCTTTTAATGGTGAAGGGCTTTGGGCATCAAGTCCTGCACAAAGGAATTTTTCTCCAAAGCATTTCAGTTAAGTATTAATAAGTTACAAACACAAGCAAAACCAGAAAATTACAAGGAGCCTGAATAAAACCCACAATTGTTCTAATCAAGCCTCTTGCACTTGAAATTTTCTATGTCAAAATCCCACTGGCTTTCTATACATCTCTCAGCCATCAGGGCAAGCAAGATTTTACATTTTTCCACACTGAGAACAAATTATGGGAAGAAAAACAAAAATCCAGCCACCCACCCCAGGGATGTTATTCAAAAAAAAGAGGTCAAGGGCAAAGAGAGGGAGAGCAAGGCAGGAGCTCTCCAGCTACCTCGCACTTCACATCACCTTCAACAAGAAAGGGGTGCAAGGGAATATGGGTACCATATCCAACCAGGAAACCCAGCTCATCTCAAAGGAAAAAGGGAACCCAGGAAGAAAAGGAATACAGTTCTGGAGAAAGCTGCAGACCAGTGAAAGACTGTCAGTACACTAGGTACAGCCAGCTCCTCCTCAGCTC